>CM070676.1:14781998-16053965 GCA_036346265.1 Melocanna baccifera | reverse complement strand
TTAGAAAATTTACGATCAGTTTCACCAAATCTTTTCTCTCTCATCGTGGTTGCTCCAACATCGTTATTTTGGTTCTCTCTACAAGATTTATCTTTTTCGTTCTTGATATCGCACACACTCGTGCCATATCTTACAAACTTTGATCTGTTCTAGGGGCCATTGCGCATAAGAAAGGGTATTAGAGTGTAACAATAAGCTCCATCCCCAAATAGATCAATCTGGTTTAGGGTGATCGCTGGCTTGGTCGGCGAAGAGAAGGGGATGAGGTGATGGTAGTGGTGAGCATGACGAGCGATGCTAGCAATGACGAGGAGGGCGGGGAGGAGGTGAGGGTGAGTCGAGGTAAGGACATGAGTGACGAGCGCGTTGGAGGGGAGACGAGGGCAAGGGTGAGGGCGAGAAAGAAATGGGAGGAAGTGAGGACGTGGGTGAGCCGAGGAGAGGACACAAGCTATGAACATGATGTCGAGAGGGCAAGAAAGGAAGTGGTGGAGGTGGTAGCTTTTGAGAGGGGAACGGAAGAGGACAACATGGCTATGGCATTAGGCTTAGAACGCATGTGTGGACAGCCAGATCGAGCCCCTTGAGCGAGATCAGATGGCTACGATTTTTATCTCTTTTCAAACGTGGGACCTTATCACAATTACAAAAACCACGAGTTTTTTCTCAAAAAACGCGTGCTCACTACTCGCCTAGTCGCATAGATTCCTTTCACTCTGAGAGTAGTAGTATTTAATGGAATTTATATCTTTTAGCATGGAAACTTTTCCCCCAAAAAATTAGAGTAACTATTATGGTTATAGCAAATTAGCATTTGCGAAAAATCATTGTCCTTTCAAACGAAAGGGTTGGAAGTCACACATGGATTCTAACTCAGTTTGGCAATGCTTGAATTGAATTTATATTTTTCAACATTAAAACTTATCTCTTCCGAGAAACGATGGTAGCTATTATTGTTATAGCAATCGCGAAGAATCATTACCCTTTCTTGCCAAAAACTCATAATCACAAAGGATTCTAACTTAGTTTGCCAATGCTTTAATGGAATTTATAATTTTCGACATGAAAACTTCTCTGTTTCGAGAAATTAGGGTACCAATTGTTGTTATAGCAGCTGTGAAGAATCATTGTCCCTTCTAAACCAAAAACTTGAAATCAAGAAAGGATTCTAACTCAGTTTGGCAATGGTGATCAGATAGGGGGCTTAACTATAATTAGGCTGAGACTTTTTGTTGGCATGATATGTCAGCTTTCATTTCTAGAATCGTGTAATGCACCTTGCCTACGCCCCCAAAGGTCCATGTCCACCAGTGGCCTCACCTGAAAGTTGAAAAAAAATGTAACCTAAAACTTGCAAAATAAAAATTTGAAATTTCATAATCTATCAAGTAAACTCTGCATGCCAATTCTCTTGGTGTAGACAAAGAGTTGATGACTGGCAAATGCGGGTGCTCTTGAAATCATATGGATCTTGGTACGTGAATTTCTAGTCTCAGTTCATACCGTCCTCACTCATGCATAGTTGAGATAAAATAAGCTCTGTTTCATACATCACAAGAACAAAAAAACTTGTTAAAAATAGAGAGTGTCTACTCATCATCCGGATATTTTCTTCTAAACAATCATCTAAACTTCTGACCATTAGATCAGAAATCCAACGGCCCTCTTTTTGTAAGGGGGATTTTTTTAGAGGGGGAGGAATTCGCGGTCATTGGATCTCTGATCTAATGATTAGAAATCAAGATGATAGTTCAGAAGAAATCATCCAGATGATATTTATCAACTCCTTAAAAATATTATGTTTGTGTTTTCCTTCATCCCTGCCAAAGAATTCTACCAACTCTCTAAGTAGAACCCACAACATTATTTTCTCTTGCATCACATCTTTCATCTCCCTTTGTCGGGACCCGGAGCAACAACTCCAAGTCCCTCTGTGTAAATCGCACTATCCCAGAAAAAACTAGTACACATAGGGTCAACAGCGATACATATCATGTATAACAACCATAAAATATTATTAAGCAAAGGTAAAGGCCTTATGACCAAGTTTTACAATAAAAGGCCCATGGCCAACTAAAATAAAAATAGTGGAAATAAATGGAAGATCAACCCATCCTGTCTGCCCACAGGCGAATGACTGCAAGACGCGGCCTACTCGTCACGATTCTCACCGAAGTCGTCGGAGTCGTACTCTGGCAACAAATTTAAGCAAGGTGGGCACTTTAAAGTACTCCACAAGTTACACCACGGAATATAACAGAATGAATGCATGCATCTGAAATTTCAAAGGAAGGCTTAATATGGTTAATTGTGCGGAAAATCGATACACTGAGTTTAAATTCAATAACATAAGTACTAAAGCTGAATTTTAATACATCATATGAAAAAATAGTTTAAAAAAGTATTATCGTTAGTGTAGGCTCCAACCTACACTAACCTAACCACGGGTCTCCCACCGGACCGTTATCAAAACCAAAGTTGTTTGTCCCAAAACCAGTTTTTATAAATCCAAGTCTAATCTGTGAAAACTCTACTCAGCATGTCCATGACCATGGACACAGCTGTCCAGGATAGATTAAAACTCTGCAGAGGTGTACAATTTTACCCACAAGATATTCCCTCTCACTTGAGCCACGCAATTAACACACTGCCTTAGGTGTGCGGCGGAGAGTTCATGACAAAGTTGTTGCAATGCTCCAAAGTCAAAATAGTCACGCCGCCACTTAAAGTTTCACCACAACTCGAATCCACGAGTTGGAGCCCCCTCTTGTGCCATGTGAGACTTCTCGCGGTCTACGCCACTCTCACATTCAGCCTATACGTTTCTATATTTGGAATGTTACAAATTACTTAGCCAGGTCCGTCCCATACCGGACTTGTGGTAGTACGAGGTGACTTTGTAAAATAATTCACAGAAACGGTCCTTAACTTGACTTAGGCTCAACCACGTACCCACGTGCTCGACAATCAATTACGTGTCACCAAACATGTAGCATAACAGCACCCCGCCACCTAACCAATAGCCTAAGTTCAAACCTAGTTTTCCACTTTTATTTTCTGGACTCACCGAAGTCAAGATTACATTAATAAAGACAGCCATTTTATGTGATATAATTGATCCCACATAAACTATTCTAAGCCAGGCTAAGCAATTTACTACAAATTTCTAGTTAATACTAATATACCAACTAATTTTTATCTAAGTGACAAGGTATGTGGTAACGAGAATCGAAATTGGCCATAACAAAGAATCATGTGTATAACTAAAATTTTGAACCGTCTTTAAATTATAATTGAATAAAATTTACGCATGCATATACAGTAAAATAACATAAATAATTTAAAATAGTAGGAACAATATGGTCAAGGGTGCAACTTGCCTTACTCGAAGATCTGCTGCGAATCGTTGTCGAAATCGAACTATCCGAATCGTTAAATCTAAGCGAAGAACCAAACAGAATTCAAATAGAATTCAAAAAAATCCAGAAATGGGTAGTTCATGATTTTAGAAAAATTTAGAAATTTGAACGGGTCAAATCGGAGTTAAAATGAAGAAGTTATGGCTTTCGGAAGATTAAATACAAAGAAAAAGAAAATACTCTTTTCTGGAATTAATTTTATACTGAAAATGATTTATGACGTCGATGAGGCATTTCACCGAATTAATTTTCTAAAGGAAAATAGAGATTATGACGTCAGCACAATAATTAATTTTGGTAATTAATTTTAAATGGGAAAATCGGATTTATAGCGTAAGCATGGCGTCGGCTCGGAATTAAATTAATTGGCAAGAGAATGACAAGTGGGCGGTGCAAGATGATGTGGCGCTGTGTCGAATCTTGAGGTTGCGGCCGGGTGCGTGGCATACGCGTGGCGCCACGAAGCCGCCACTCGAGCGCGCCATGTGTGGACGTTGCGCGTGCAGCGTGGCGGCAGCGGTGGCACACGGGGCCCGATGGCCGTCGGTGCTCCGGCGGGCGGCGATGCTGGCCGACGTGCAGAATAGAACAAGGGAGGTGAGGGGATGCTCCTGGTACCTTGTGCGGACCACGAGGTGGCGGAGGGTGGCGGCGAGAAAGCGCGATCGGAGGAGGCTTACGGCGGCGGGTCGTCCGGCGGTCTTCTAGCGAGCGAGGAGGTGGAGGAGGTGCGCTGGGTCTCGGCGGGAGCTGTTGGCGCGGCGTGGTCCGAAGCCTCCACAATTGCTCGTCGGAGCTTCTCCGTCGAAGAAGATAGTGGTCGCACAGTGCGAAGGGCTCTCGGGCACCGAGGAGAGAAATTGGAAGAGGGGAAGTGAGTGGCGTGGAGAGGGGATCCTCGTGGAGGGCTTTATATAGGCGGAGGGGTAACGGCGGTGTAATGGCTTCTGCCGGAGTTATAACGGTCTCGAGCATGCAAAGAGTAAATTACGGGGTAATGGAGGAAAAGGCGTTTGAGCGGTGGAGAATGTGGAACTTAATGCGCAATTGCTCGGATGAAATCGTTGGAAGAAACCAAAGTTTTAATTTCGGTTTGGTGCTTATGGCAGCGGCGGCGGCGGTGATGGCGCGGGGAGGATGGAAGGGGAGGGAAAGCGGAGGCGGCGGTGGGCCCCCGGTCGGCAAGAAGAGAAAAAAAGAAGGAAAGGAGGCGGTGGCTCATATTTGTGACATATGGCAAAGGGGAGAGCGGGCCATTAGATCTTGGGTGAAGCGGTAAGTGGCGAATCGCCGAGATTGATGGGGCGTCCGAGATTAAATTAGGACTGTTCAAGGAAGAGGCGTAGAGGTAAGTGACCACGGCTATTGTGATTGATCGGCGAGGAGGATTTAATCTGCGTGCGACACTTATTGGCTTGAGAGTAAGGAAGGTGGGCGAAGGGGTAAGTGAGAGTGGATGGCGGGGATTAGATCGAGCGATGGTGGATTTGACCCAGAGTGACAAGTGTCACTCGAGAGGGTTTGGGGATTTAATTTTTTTAGGGTTTTGAAATACTACAAGGCTCAAAAATATTTGAAAAAATACCAAATAAAGTCCATAAATTCCATAAAAATTCAGAAAATGCTCTGGAATCATTCTAGACTTAAGAAAATATTTTTAACTTATTTTGGTATTGAGTTTTCATAATAAAATCTTGTTTAACTTTGAAATTAAATTTTAAATCCACAAAATTGATTGAAAGTCCAACTAAAAGCCAAATGAGTTCAAATAATTAATTTGAATTAGTTTCATATAGAAATTCCAAATATCCTTTATTTAATAATATTTTATTTTTTCTTAAATTACTTTTCACAAGAAAAACCCTTTTTAAAAGCAGAAAATCAGGCAAAGAATTTTTTAAAAAAAAAAACTTAAGAAACCAAAAGGAAATGTTTTTTAAATTAAATAATTTTTTTAATTTTTGAAATAAACAATTTGGTTATTCTGAGACTACCCCCTTAAAGAGAATCTTGTCCTCGAGATTATGCACGGGTTAGTATGTGAAATAGGTTTGGATTTTACTCTGTATGGCTTGAGCTATGATCCGTTCGGGCGTCCTTTTGCAAACTTCTATGGCCTTCTGTTTGTTGTCTGATGGGTATTAGCGGTCGGTGTTCCAGCTTATTGCTTCAAGAATTAGGAAAGAAGAGACTTAGGACAAAGGATGAATAGGGGTCGTTTTGTAGAATCCAACAAAATACCAACTAGCAAAAATCTTTATTAAGATAATATCAGGTAACAGTTACGGTTATCAACAAAAGAGAAAATATGATAGCTCATAACATCGTGTAATAGCTGCCTAACACTTATTCTAAAGCGGCAAAGGTTGCCTTCGTGGCCCACTGGGTACAAAGCGTGATCCTTCGATGCGAAGATTGAAATGATGGCAGAGACAAAGAACTGCTTTTCAAGTGGCTTCTTGCTTGGCTCTTTCTAATGAGTGACTGCTTCCTTTAAAGCGGTAGCGAAGACTTCCTTGTCTATTTCGCTTTTCGCTTGGTGATGAGTAAAGTAAAACGATGTCCCATTGTTTGATATCTTTGGCTGTCTCTCCGGTGTACGTTGATAGTTCGACGTTGGAATCCCAAACGACGGAGTAGTCGATGAAGACCTACACTCCATCCATACATTTAAGCAAGGTGAGCACTTTAAAGTACTCTACAAGTTACACCTAGGGAATATAACAGAATGAATGCATGCGTACGGAATTTCAAAGAAAGGCTTAATATGATTAATTGTGCGGAAAAGCGATACTGAGTTTAAATTCAATAACGTAAGTACTAAAGCTGAATTTTAAGACATCATATGAAACAATAGTTTAACAAAGTATTATCGTTAGTGTAGGCTCCAACCTACACTAATCTAACCGCGGGTCTCCCACCTGGACCGTTGCAAAACCAAAGTTATTGTTCTAATTATAAGAGTTCCTATGCATCACTTAAATTATCAAGTGAGCTTGTTTTTAAAAGTACTTTTATATCATATCAACTATATGATACTACCTAATGATGAAAATACATATTTATGCGATTATACAAGGAGTATTGCATCAACACTCGAGCTCGTAGTTAGGGTCAACCAAAGGAAGCCAACCAACATATCAAGACTTTGTCGATGTCTCCCTCAACTCTTTCTTATGGTCACCACGTCACTTTGGATCAATTCAAGTAAGAATTCAAGTGGGACACATTTTAGAATCTAATTCGACCTCCAGATCAATTTGGATTCGACTGTGATTCTCACTTCAAGCGAGCATAACTTTCAACGGAGTTCGTTTGAGGTCCAGGACTTGATGGAAAGCTTTTCTCTTCCTCTTTCCAACGGATCCAGCCTTGCCTGCAAATTCACTCTGTACGGCATATAATTGTCAAAAGAAGTTGCTACCCCACCTATTTGAGCCAAATCGGACCTTATAATGCATGGGCCAAAGAGGAAGATGCTACCCCCACTATTCACACCTGTACTACTGTTCTTGTGAACAGTAACAATTGTTTCACCCCTTTGTTTCTTAGTTTTGTATGGATTCCACTCCTCTATTTAAGGAGGCCACACCCCTCTAGTTTTCTTAGATTTTGTTTATGTTTAGTTTGCCTTTGTTGTAACTTGTATATTCAGTTGTGTCAAACGACCACCTGTTAAGATTCTTATTCGGAATCCCACCATATTGAGTATTTCAATCCTATTTATAACTTGAGATTGTTTGTTATCTTGTTCTTGCGTGTTTTTCGGTTACATGCAGGAATAGACTTTCATGGTTAGGTCAATCGCGTTCTTGGCATGGTTGATAACGACTTGGAGTGTGGTTTAACGATTGCTTGGTGTTCTGGTCATGACCTGTTAGAAGCCGCATCGTCAAAGTCGTTTTCCTCCAAATCGAAGTTATCATCCTATCGAAAGATCAGGACCCCATCGCCTCATCACGTGATACCCCATGGCTTTTTACCTTATCCTCGAAGCGAGATGAGAGCGAGAGGAGTAGATAAACCGCTTTGAGAAGCCATGCATTTATATTGGATTTTGACTTATTCAAACAGATAGAACTCAAGTAAAAACCAATACGAACACCCCTCTACCACTCCTTGCGATCCACAGAGGACACCACCTTCGCACATTCGTATTGACTTTTGCTTAGAGAGTTAAAAACTAATATGAACACTCGGCTTTTTTAGCGGTTTCTCCACTTCTCATACCGTCTCACTCAGGAGATAAAAGCAGAGGGTCATGGGAGTATCATATACTTCACTTCTCTCGCTTAGTCTTGCGCGCGTATCTCTCTTACTTTCTTCATCACTTACGTTTTCTTCTAAAACTATTTTTTTAGTCAGTACTATTTATTTTCAGCTAAAAGATACAGGGCGTGTTCGAATGTGCATAAGCTTATGCTTCTATAGGAATGCGCTATTAAGCGATGTGTTTTTCAAGATGAGGTCTAGAAAAAATTGTAGTACAAAGCATGCAGTAAAAATCATATGCGACTATTTATTTATGTTTCTTGTTTTTTCATAAATAGATTAAAATTTAAAAACTATATTTATAAAACATAGGGCTGTTTGATATGGCTACGGTTTATAGATTATGGTTGAAATTTTTGAATTTTTGCTATTTGCGACAGAGATTACGGAGAGATACTCGCTTGCGATTTTGGATGGTACAAATGTTGAGATTTTAACGTGTACTATAATTAATTTATAGACTACATCTTAAAGAAATACTCTATTTAAAAAAATTATGTGTTATAGCAAAATTAAAAATCGTTTATAAAAATGGCAAAGAACATGTCATAGTATAAAAAAACTCGATCAGAATCCGCAGCTGATATGATGGCCCCGTTAAAAAACCGCGTAAACGACGAAAAAATTCTGGAAATACTCACATTCTGCGAGAGCGCTCCTCTCTTCGCAGGCTCTCACCTCCTCCCGAGAAGCCGTCAACACCCAAAACCCGTGCGGAGATCCTCGCCCCTCACGCTTCCAATTCCGGCGATCGCCGGCGGTGCCCACCGCATCCCCTTCGACGCCGCCGCCGGCGGCTCGATCCGGCCATGGACGACTTTGTCCTCGTCGACGACCTCGGCCCCTTCAAGCCCCCGCCCGCCTCCACCTCCGCCTCCGCCTCCGCCTCCCACTACGATGACATGTTCGACTCCTATTTCAACCGCTCCGCGAAGGCCCACGAGCCGTCGCTCTCCTCGCCGCCGGGACAGCCGCCCGTGTTCGACAAGCCGGTCTTCGACGACGACCCCGAAGCCGCCGATCCCTTCGACGCGATCCCTTGTTTGGAGGTAGCGGCGGCGGCGGAGGTGAAGCGGAGGACTTCCTCGATAGCCTTGGGAAGGCGGCGAAGCCAGAGAGAAGGAGCCGGAGGCGGTGGGGTTGGACGATGATTTGATCCCTGGGCTTGGTGGCAGCAACAAGTCGAGGAAGCCGGTGATGGAGGTGGAGAAGGACCCGGGGTTGGTAGGGTTTGACGACGATTTGATCCCTGGGTTTGGTGGGAGCACGAAGCCGATGAAACCGGCGCTGCAGGTGGAGCCTGAGGCGGTGGGGTTTGATGATGATGCGATCGCTGGGTTTGGTGGAAGCACGAACCATCATGATGCAACAAGGTATGGGGATGTCGTCAATTTTGAAATTCCTATTTAGCTTCTGTTTATTACTACCTACTTTAGTTTATCATGCTGAAGTGAGGTTGAATATGTAAAGTTTTAATTCTGTTGTTACGTGGATCAAATTATGCCACATTTGGGGGTAAGTTCGAATCCAGAAATGGATACTGGGTTTTGTGATGCAGTGCCATAGCACCATATGGATTCCAGGACTGATTGGAGCTGGAATTGCTGCTAATTTTTAACAATGGGGACAAATGGGGAAAGTAGCGCAGAGTGATGTGGCCTGGGTTTCCCAGGAGGCCAGGTGCCCAGGACAGTTGCCATCCGAAAGACTTCTACTAATTAGGTGCAAGAAAAAGCCCAGAAAACTTCTAATTAAACATCTGTCTTTGATGGACAAAATTATTACAGTTATTAAAAAGGATCGTATTGGTTAGTGTGTTTTGAGCTTCAAGTTTTGAAACACAGACACATTGTGTGCCGACATGTTTGAGGTCTTATTCTGTAAATATCTTGAAGCGAGAGTTTCTGTCCCTCCATGCCTGGTTTTCTTATCTTCTACTGTAATTTGTAGGCATCTGATGAGTTCATAGTTTATGGCCTTATGATTATATCCTGGGGTTGTCCTATTGTTTTCAAACTCTTTGAGAATTTTTAGGAGTTGTATTTAAATGCCTTTTAAGTACCAAGAATTATTATTTCTGATCGCTAGGATCAACTTGAACTTAGAAAACTCAGCCAAAATTAACACTTAATGTTAACCAACATGCCATATTTATGTCAATATAGTCAATTAAACTCTGTATTGGTCTATTGGATGCTTTGTTAACCAAGAAGGCTGGTAACCGACTATTTTGTTCCTCTATGACAATGCATGATCTTCAACATGAATGTGCCTTATAGATCGTATTCTATTTGAATAAATCCCAATGGTTGCAAATTAGTGCATAGCTGGCTGATAAGTTTATGCGGTGTTTTGTTGCTGACTTAGTTACTTAAAAGTTTGAGCTGGCACAAAACCTGTAATTGTAGTAAGTGTGGCCTGTCATGACTCATTTGCTACATTTTCATAATAAAGAACCATTGTTATCTTATTGTGTTTTTAGATGTCCCTTTTATTTTCCTGGTGGTTTGGAGGTGGATGGTTCATTAGATGCATCATAGCTTCATAGTTGTGCTATTGCAAGTTCCTTTGGATTGCCTTCCTGTGCGGTATTTCCTTTGGTGCATGAAAGCTACATTGGTGATAACTGATAAGCGATATGTTCAGTTGATGCTGCTTTAATTTTTAATCATTGACAGTACATATGGCCATTTGTTGGATTTGTAAAATTTTGATGCAAAATAGTTGTTGTTTATCTCATAACTAGATAAGTTACTCTTCTCTTCTGTGGTGTTCATTTGTGAACAAAATCTTTACAGGGAGGAGCCTAGAACCAGGCAAGAAAAAGAGTCAGTTTCATCCAGCAAAGCGAGTGTGAGCATGCGGAAGATCCTTTCGTCATTCTAGGTGCTACGTCCAGCTTGGGATATTCATCTTTTGGATTGCTTACAGATCATTTGGATAACGTGGGCATGCCTGCGAAGTCGGAGAGCACAAAGTTTGATGCCCTTCTACTACCAGTGGGATGTTTGAGAGCTCTGATATTTTTGGCGGGTGCGAAACCCATTCCATCCTTTTCACTTGCATCAGCAAAGAGAGTGATGGTTGTGAAAATAGAACCTTGGATGACATAAACAGCACAAGTCATTCCAATCGGATGCCACAGGAAAAGCTAGTCCATCAAGCTTGGCAGAAGCACTTGCACCACTGGTTTCCAGACTTCAGATCCACTTGCTAGGAATATGCGGGACCAATTGCCAGAGGAGAATCAGTATTCCAAAATGCCTAATGATGTGTGGCTAACTGTTTCAGATATTGTTCTAGTAACACAACCTACAAGTGCTCCACCTCCTTCGCGGTCTCCCCTCTTGCTACCAAGCAACCACCAACTGAATCCAACACTACTGAAACATATTCTCATTATCATAATCAAGGCTACCATCCTTCCATAGGTTCAGCAAATACTCTAAAATATCCCAAATTGATGAACTAGAAGATTTTGTCATGGCAAAGCCTGCTAAGTTTGCCAATGGGCTCCACAAGTTATTAATCATAAAGGACTTGGACAAGATTCATCTACAGCAGCTACAGGTTTTATGGATTGGGCTGAGTTTAGCCACTCTAAAGGGGTGAACGAAGGGAATTTGATTCTATGTTCACTAGCAGTCAATATCAGCAACAGGATATAGATGAAAAAGCAGAATTCTATACTTATGGAATGGAAAATAGATATAAAGAAGAGAGATTAGAGCATGAGCAAAAACAAAGAGAAAAGGAAGAGGAACAAACAAGACTAGAAAAGGAGAGGGAAGAAGAGCTTGTGAGGAAAGAAAAGGTGAGGAGAAGGGAACAAGAGGAGCGGAAGAGGCGCGAAAAGGAGAAAGAGGCCAGGCAGGCTGTGGAGAAGGCCATACGGGAGGCACGTGAAAGGGCAACTGCTGAGGCCCGCATGCTAGCTGAGAGGGAGGCTCGTCAAAGAGCAGAGCGAGCTGCAGTACAGAGAGCAGCAGCAGAAGCACGTGAGAGAGCAGCTGTGGAGGCAAGGGAAAGAGCTGCAAAGCAGCTGCAGAAGCGAAGGAAGAGCAGCAGCAGAGGCTAGGAAAGGGCTGCCAAAGTTGTAGCAGAAGCCAAGGAAAGGGCTACAGCAGAAGCAAGGGAAAGGGCGGCTAAAACTGCTGCAGAAGCCAGGGAAAGTGCAGCTGTGGAAGCTAGGGAAAGAGCTGCCAGGGCTGCTACTGAAGCTAGGGAAAAGGCAGCAGCAGAATTTCGGGAAAGCTGCTGCAGAAGCTCGGAGCTAAAGCTGAGCGAGTGGCTGTTGAGAAAGCTGCAGAAGAAGCACGAAGGAGGGCTGAAAGAGCAGCTGTTGAGAGGGCTGCTGCTGAAGCTCGTCAAAGGGCTGCTAATTCAGCTAGAGAAAGGGCTGCAGCTGAAGCACGAGCAAGAGAAAATCAGCAGAGAGCAGCTCAACCTGACCTTGACTCATTCTTTGGTATGCCTTCTAGATCAAGCAGTGTACCAAGATCGCAGACCACAACATCGGTGAGCAGCTGTGCAAATTGTTTTTGCAGAAAAATCTTGTGATTTAATCTGGTTTTACTGACCATTTCAACTTTTCAGAATCCTTTTGATGTTCAACCTCAAGGTAGTGCTGATCTTGGTGCTGTAAGGAGGACATCTTGGGTTCAGCTTCTCCCTTCTCGGCCTCCATCAACCAATCTTATGGATGACCTCTCTTCTATATTTGGAGGTACTATTTAATATTTGAAATTTGAACATTAGAATTGTTTCGAACATATGCAGTTCGCACTGACCAATGTCGAATGTTCTTCATAATAGCACCTTCATCATCTGCTGTATTTCAAGAAGTGAATGGAGAGAGTGAAGAAAGAAGGCAGGCAAGATTGGAGCGTCACCAGAGGACAATGGAGCGCGCGGTATGCTAACTTATAACTAATCTGCAACTTTCTGTTATTCTAGCTTTGCAAATTATAAAACAGTATTAATTAAAAATGGCGCCGCCTGTATTGATGCTAATTTGATATTTTCAGGCAAAAGCTCTTGCTGAAAAAAATGAGCGTGACTTACAAGTTCAGAGGGAGCAGGAAGAAAGACATGTAAGCTGTAGCTGTATATTGATTTTAATCATACTGTTTTATCCCACTGTGATTAGAGAATGTTATGTAACACTCCGGAGTAATAAAAACCCAGAATATCACCTACAAATACAATTGCCACCAATTTAAAACATTAATTACACATTACCCACAGCCAGGCTTCAAATATAAATCCTCAACATGACCATGAACATATAAATTTCAGTAATACAGAAGCATTGATTGACACTAAGATGAACCAACTGACAATAATAAGAATCAATAATAAATTTAATCAAAGAGAATTAGCAAGTAGTATTAATACAAAACCATTAAGTGCTAAAGGGGATTATTATTCATCTAAGTATTGCATGGAGAGTATGGTTTATTTCTAACAATAAATAAGTGATTACTAAGTGAAAAGGAGAACCATAAAGTGCAATAAAAATCTTGTACTACTTTCCACTCATGCATGTCGTCATCATCGCTCATCTAAAAACAACAAAGTAAGGGTGAGCCTACGACTCAACAAGTACACAATAAAATAATAAACGAGATAAACATCATATTAACTATTCATGTCTATTCAACATTATCTCAATTTCACATACTCATTCTCATCAAGTTCCGTACATATGTCATTATCTCATTTCTCTTTATGAATGCAATACGCATATCTTTATTTTCTTGCTTATATCGGTATACGGAGTGATCACCCGTCATTGAACTACTCTTGCCTTATCCTTTTTCATACAAGGTCTAACTCCACCCCGTATAGTGCCTATTGAAGTAGGTCTTTTCCCACTCCCGTGGAGTGTCTACCGAAGTAGATTTTTCTCTACCCACTCCTGTCGGTTGCCCACACAAAGTAGGCTCTAGAGGGCTACATAGGTCATCTCTTTGCAATATGAATTCTTAACATGCAATACAATGATTATATCTTTCGTTAGATAATTATCAGCATTAATCAATTGACACCATCATTTTATCCATAATCATCATCATCATTCTACCATAAATATGTGAGTATTATAAGAACAAGTATAATCATGTGAATCATCATGCCAAGTATTTATTTGACATAACAAGTTCAAATTGTTAGATGTGTATTAGTGCCTGTGTATTTTTTCTGTTGTCTAAGAGGTTACATGCATATATGTCATATCTGTACTTGTATATATATTGGTCCATTGGGCTCATGTTGAATATAAGCGCTATTCATAACATGGTATCAGAGCAAACCTAGGGTTTGTTGTCAAGTAGCCGTTGGTTCATCCTCTAGCCAACGCCTGGCTTTGTCATCTCCACTGCGCTCGCCGTCTCTATCGTGCTCGCCACTCCTCCAGTTGTTGCTACTCTAGGACGTCGCCTCCCCGTCCAACTGTGCCCTGTGGTGCTTCCTCCCCGTCACCGCCTCCGACTGTCATTGCCCCGTGGATCAGCTCGTCTCCAGTTGTCGTCGCTCCAAGGTGCCATGCATCAGGCTCGCCGTACCTCCACCTTGTCTCCCCCACGTGTAGAGACGAGGGCTCTCCAGGACGCCGCTGTCTCCTTCCTTGTCGTCAATGTTGTGCTCATCGGGGGCTATGTCGCCATCTATGGCCGCCGGCGGTCGATCCATATTTTTCGGCGTCGTCTCTAGGTCGTGGTCACCCGTGGCCGTCGTATGAGTATGAGCAGACTCGTACTCAGCTGCTGGCTCGCCACCCTCGTGTGACTCTGTTGGAGGCTCATACAACTGTTCGTACTGAGGAGATTCGGCTTTGTGGTGCGGGTTTGCTGTCGTCACCGTCGTTTTCTTCGATTTTGGTAGCTCCAACTCTACACCTTTCGCCTCTAGTTACCCTTTCACGATGGCCTCCACTAGTGTGACTCTTGTTAGTAGGGCGCTCCACTACATCTATTGCAATAAGGGTGACCATGTGGAGCAGTTCTACAGAAAGAAGGATTTATGTTGAGGTGGCGGTCCTCTGAAGGACGCTGGAGGTTTCTCCTCTCGAGGAGTTACAGTGCTTGACACTCGGAGATTCTCACACTCTTGCGTCGCATGACTTCTTACGCACTCTTCGGTTTCTTTGGTTCTGCTTTGCCTGATCTTCGATGAAGACCACCTTCTACTTCTTCTTCCTCGGATATATCACCTTGGATTTTTGACTCTGGTGCTTCTTTTCATAAGACATCTGATTCCTAATTCCACCGGTCTCACTTCCATTAGTCCTCTAGCTGCTTCTATCACTGTTCAGACAACAGATGATACCTCTCTTTCTGTTACAGGACAAGGTGCTTTTTAAGTTCTACTTTTCATGTTTATCTTTGTTTCTCATGTTCTCGGACTAACCATGTAGCTTATATCTACGGTTAGCTTATTGATCACGGTTGTCGTGTTATTTTGATCTGATTCTTGTTGTGTTCAGGATCATCACACGAGGACTACGGTTGATGCGGCCCTTGCGCCATGACTCACGGTGTCGGTCTTGTCGTGTCCACCACTACGTCTTTTGCTTAATGGCATAATCGTTTTGGACATCTTTGCGGATCGCGTCTATCTTCTTTAGTTCACCATGGTGTTTTATGGTTTGTATCTGGTGATGCTTCTCTAAATTGTCAGGATTGTAAGCTTGGCAAGTAGGTTCAACTCCCTACCCTCGAGTCGATGTCTTAGGGCGTTCTTTTGACTTCTCAAAGCGATTTTTGGCTTTTGCTCTGATACCTAACTTTCAAGCGAATATTTTTAAGATGAAGTCTACAAGTTAATTATAGTACGTTAAAAGCCTAACGTCTGTACCATCCAAAATCGCAAGTGAGTATCTTTCTCTTACGTAATCTCTGTCGCAAACAACTAAAATTCAAAAATTTCAGCCAAAAGCCATAAACCACGACAAAAAGAACATGCCCTTAGCGTCCTTTTGATCTTGTTCATTTTGATGTATGGGGTCCGACTCCTTTCGTTTGAAAGGCCATCGATATTATCTAATTTTTGTTGATGATTTTCTCGGCATGCATGGATATGTTTTATGTCATCTTGTAGTGAGTTCTATCCATCTACAAGAATTTTACCACTATGATTCGTATTTAGTTTGACTCTTATTCATGTTTTTCGTGTTGATTTCTTTGGGAGTACTTGTCGAGTCCGTTGTGGTTTTCTTGCCGAGGCGAGGACACTCTGTCTCGATTTTCTTATCTTGGTGCTTATGCCCGAATGGTGTGGGTGAGCAGAAAGCATCGTCATCTTCTTGAGATAGCGTGCCCTTATGGTTGCTTTCTTTGTCCCACCATATTTCTAGGTTAAGGCTATTTCTACTACCATTTCTCTGATTAATTTCAGCCTTCTGCTGCTCTTCTGGGTGGGATCCCAGTTGAGCGTATCTGTCGCAAGACTCCTGATTGTCACATCAAGCTGACCGCTCAATCCGTATAGTGTATCTTCACAGGCTATAACGCTAAGCATAATGGATATCGTTATTGGGATCTTGTTGGCCGACGGATGCGGCTTTCTTGGGATGTCACTTTTGATAAGTCTTGTCCTTCTCCTTTCACCACTAGCATCTCTCGTCGAGTCACTTTCTTTCTTGACTTTTCTTGCCACCCCTATAGTCACCACACCTCCACTATAGCTTTTGGCCTCTCGGTGCATCCTTCACATTGCCGCCTCCTTCGCCTTTGACACCCTCTCCGGTGGTTTCTTTTGGTCTTGTTCCTTCTTATTTTCTCTACTACACTCATTGCCTTGAGTTGAGGATTTTTGATGCACCATCTTCTTGTGATGGATCATCTTCTTTGTCCTTATCTCGATATGCTCTTCGTGATCACCAGTCTGTTCGGCTTCCTAAGTGTTTTGGTTTTGCTGTCGCCTCTCTTACTGAATCGACTTCTTATCATAATGCTGCTGTTCATCAGGAGTGACAACATGCGATGGCGGAGATCATTGCCCTTGAGTGTACTGGCACGTGGGATCTTATTGCTCTTCTTACGCGTGTTACTTTTACCATGTGCAAGTGAGTCTATAAGGTTAAGACTCACTCTGAAAGTTCTCTTAAGCGTTACAAGGCTCGTCTTGTGGCATATGGTTTTCAGTAGGAGCATTGTCGTGATTATGATGATGCTTTGTACGTGGCTCATATGACCACTGTTTGCGCTCTTCTTACTGTGGCGTTTGTTCGGGCATGATCTATCTCTCAGCTTGATGTCAAGAATGCCTTTCTAAATGGTGAGCTAAGTGAAATTTATATGCAGCCACCATTGGGGTATTCTGTTCCTAAGGGTATGGTTTGTCGACTTCGCCGATCTTTTTACGGCCTTATGCAAGCTCCTCGTGCTTGGTTTGATCGTTTCTCTTCTACTGCCACTGCGGTTGGTTTCACTGCCAGTGTTCATGATTCTGCTCTTTTTATTCACACTTCGCTTCGTGGTTAGATGGTTCTACTTTTATATATTGTTGATGTGATTATTATTGAAGATGATTCTCGGTACATTACTTTTGCCAAGAGCGTCTTAGTGAGCAATTTCTCATATCGATCAGGTTCTTATTCTACAATTCAACAGCATTGCACCTATACGTTTCCCAATTCTGCATTACTCCACTTTTACCATGACAGTGACCCCTCTGCTCTCCTGGTACTAAAAATAGTGTAACTTTCAACTCTTAAGCCCTAACATGGCAAACCACACTAGTTCTGATTAAACCATTTAACACCTCGTTTTAAGCGGAAAATAGTTGTCATCTTATTGGATAGCAGTCTTAAAATTTTCATATCTATTAATTTACATATGCAAATACAATAAACTATAAATTTTCAGAATCTACAAAAAGTTAGCTACCTATTTCTAGTTATGCGAAATTTAATACTATCATCTATCAAGTCAATTTAATGATTTCCCACATTGCGTTCAGTAGCAACCGATTTCTGGACAGCAGTATTCCCAAAGCCATAACTTCTTTTCTACCCAACCAAAATTCGTGTTTTAAGACTCTATGAAATCCTTAGACAATCATCTACACTTTTCATGTAGAGCAAAAACCCTAATTGATCCATTTAATAATTTTAATCTACAGTTTACCACAATGCTACCAAATGACAACAACTCTCGGAACGGTTTACAAAAATCATAACTATTAATCTAACCAATCAATTGATGTGATTAAACACTCCGTAGAAAGTTAACGAAATTCTCTAAAACTCTGTATAGTTATTTTCATATCAATCCCAAATAGTGCCTGAAATCACAACTGAAAATTATGGCTGACAAACCAATTTGCTGACCTATGTTATCAAGGCGTCGCCTAGGCGTCCTGGCGCTTCAAGGTGGACGCCAGAGGCTGTCGCCTAGTTTGTCAGAGTTAGGCGGTCGTGAGCTTCAGCGTCGAGGCAGCGGCGGGGCGCGAGGCCGGATCGGGTGGCGAGAGCCCGATCTGCGCGAGAGGCGGATCTGGCGTCATCCGGGTGGAGGCGGCGGCGTCGTCGTCGTCAGTGGAGGAGGCGCGCGAGACGGATCCGGCGCGGGAGGCTGGATCGGCGTCGTCCAGTGGAAGCGGCGGCGGCGTCGTCAGTGGAGGGAGGCGCGGAGACGGATCCGCGCGCGAGGCGGATCGCGTCGTGCAGGTGGAAGCGGCGGCGGCGTCAAGTGGAGGCGTAGGGCCGGGGTGGAAGGCGGCCGGTCGAGGCGTCGGAGGAGCGCGGCGCTCGGAGAGAGGCGGTGGATCCGGAGGAGAGAGAGAGAGAGGCGGTGGATCCGGAGGAGGAGGCGGCGGCGCTCGGAGAGGAGGCGGTGGATCGAGAGGAGGAGGAAGGAGGAGGAGGCGGTGGATCCGGAGGGGAGGAGAGGAGAGGCCGATCCGGACTGGATAAAAGGGTTTGGGAGTTTTAAATTTTAGTCCTCAGAGTTCTATAAAATTACAATTAGACCATTCCTTTTAGAAATCTCCTGATTTAAACTTCCAGAGTTCCGTTTTCTTATTTTCTCTACCATCGTCTAATCATCGCCTAGACGCTCGCCTAGGCATCCTGGCACCTCCAGAGCGGGCCTCGCCTTGTCGCCGTGATAACATAGTTGCTGACCGAACCTCTGATGTGGAACTTGCTAATTCTCTTTCTAATCCTGTCCCTAAGCTCTGCTAAAATTGGCAAACCAAAGAGAGGTCTAGGTCGTTACCCAGGTGAAGAATGCCAAAATCGCGACTCCTTCCTCACCTTTACTTCCCTTCTCCCTCTTGATCTTTTGCTTTGCCACTGCTTTGCTTTTCCCCCTGGCTTGCGCACTGCAGGACTTGGGATAGCTGCGGCCGAGACGTGGCAGGGCTAGCGTGCGTGCGTTGGCAGTGCGGCAAGCGTCGGTGTGTGCTAGTGCGCGGGCAAGTGTTGGCGCGCATGTGCTGGTGTGTGGCAACGCCAGGAATAAGCAACGACGGCTCAGTTTTTTGGGTTTGGGTCCTCTTCCCCCCACGTTCCCTTTTATCACGACACGACTTTGATTCGGTTGCCAACTACTCCTGTATGAATCGTTCTAGGAAAATGACTCCTCTAAAATTCCAAGACATCCCTTTTTTGTGCATCCCCTTTTCTCTAATTACACACAGGTCCTTGAGAGGTTTATTTTTTAGAATATTACATGTTATTACGCTTTTCGCAATTCCTATCAATTTTGATTTATCAATTAATCAGTTGATTTCTTTTGTGGAGTTTTTTCCTTTTATCTTTTTTTCAAGTTGCACTATATCCATTTCGTCAAGTGATTTGGTCTCTGTCTTTTCAGAGAATTGGTGAAACACTTGATTTTGAGATAAAGAGGTGGGCTGCTGGGAAGGAAGGCAACTTGCGGGCCTTGCTATCAACGTTGCAATATGTTAGTATGTTGTTTCATGTATTGATATATCTTTCTGTGCTTCTTTTGGGAAAACAATACTTGCTCCGTCCAAAAATATAGGTTGTATTTTTTCAATGGTCTTGTCCACAAATATAGAACGTATTTCACATTCCAATACAAAATAAGTGTGTTGTTCCTTCTATACCAAATATCTAGCTTTACTTTGTATTCCTACATGCATGCATATCTAGCTTTACTTTGTATTCCTACATGCATGCATTGAACAGGATTATGTGGCAGCCAGGTTCTTTTTTAAAAAAATTAGAGATCCATTTGGACAGGCTGAACCACGACCGGACTCTGCTGACCTAATCTGTGTTGATAACATGTAGCAGATTTGGAACCATGTTATTACTATAAGGTTTTGGCATTACATTACAAGAGGGCCAGCAAGCCAATATATATATCCATATACAAAATGCAAATAGACCTCTAAACTGTAAACATATCTAACACCCCTCAAACTCATGATGGATCAACAACACTGAGTTTGGAAAGATAGAACCGATGTTGAGCACCAGTTTGCACCTTGGTGAAGAAATATGCTAACTGAAGCTCCGAGAGCACATACTGAAGATCAATAACTTTGTCTTGTACCTGTGAGCGATGTATGAAGTAGCCACTCCAATGTGCTTAGTGAGCTCATGCTTCACAGGATCTCGAGCAATCGTAGCGCCGATATCTCGATAAGAGAAGAGTCGGTGCAGGAGTGGAAACACCGAAATCCTCATGTAGCCACCGAAGTCAGGTGATCTCAGCTGTCAACGACGCCATGGCTCTCAACTCAGCCTCAGCGCTCGAACGGGAAACAACAGTTTGTTTCTTGGTCTTCCAGATAATAGGAGGATATAAGGAAAACACAATAGGCAGAAAAAGACCGACGATCAGAAGGATCATTAGCCTAAGTCGCATCAGAATAAGCCTGAAGGTGCAAAGAACTAGAGCGAGGAAAGAAAAGGCAACGAGTGATGGTCCCACGAAGATATCGCAGACACGAAGAAGGTGACTGTAATGGAGCTGAGTAGGAGCAGAGATGAACTAACTTAGGATGTGAACTAAGTTAGAGATGTCAGGACGAGTGATATTAAGATAGACAAAACTCCCAATAAGATGGTGGTAGCGAGTGGGATCCTCAAGAGGCTCGCAATCGGTAGGTCGAAGGTGAGCACCAAGCTTCATAGGAGTATGCACTACACGCTGATCAGTAAGACAAGCGTGAGGAAGAATATCCTGAATGTAACGCTCCTGGGAGAGATAGTAGCCCTCGGGTGTCGAAGTAATCTCAATTCCAAGAAAGTAATGAAGACCCAAATTAGACATCAAGAACTGTTCACGGAAACACTCTTTCACAAAAGCAATGTAGTAAGAGTCATCACCAGTGATGATCATATCATCAACATAAATAAGCGTCCGATCCCGAGAAGAGGTGTGAACAAAGAGAGCAGGGTCATGATTCTTGGCAGAGAAGCGGCGGTGACATGAGAGGAGAACCGGGTGAACTAAGCACGATGAGCTTGTTTTAACCCATAGAGAGAGCGACGAAGGCGACAGGCCATACCATTAGGGACAAAATACCCAGGGGCGGTTGCATGTAGACCTCGCGCAGCTCGCTATTGAGAAAGACATTCTTGACATCTAACTGAGAGATGGACCACTGTCGAACAGAGGCTACAGCAAGAAGAGTGCAAACGGTGGTCATGTGGTAGCGACAGAGCAAATGTCTCATCATAGTCATGACCATGCTCCTCACGAAAGCCATGCGCCACAAGGCGAGCCTTGTGGCGCTCGAGGAACCATCCGGCGAGTTTTGATCTTGTATACCCACTTGCACGTGATGGGGTGACACGTGTAAGTAAGGGTACAAGATCTCAAATACCGATGCGCTCCAAAGTAGCAAGCTCCTCGGACATCATGGCTGCCACTCGAGTGAGCAACGACCTCACGATAAGTCGAGGCTCAAAAGAGGCGATGTTGCAAAGCCATAGCGCTCGGTGCCGCCTAACGGTGTGGCGATCACGAAGATCGTATTTGGGAGCGGGATCTACCAATGACGGAGAAGAGGAACTAGGAGCAGGCCCGACAAGGAGGGAGAGCCAAGCGGAGGAGGTTGAGGGCGGCGAGAGTAGTGCAAGGGAAAAGTGAAATCTCAACGAGTGAGAAGGGTCCTCCAACGTAGGTGGAAGAGGATCGATCGATGGCGAGGCGAAGAAGGTGGATGAGACAAAGCATTAGTGGAAGTAGATAAATAATGAGGAAAGTTAGAAAGGAGATCGACTTAGCAAGAGAATCGGATTTGACTCGGGAGAGCGAGGGTGGTAAGGTCGGGACTTATCGAAAGTGACATCGAGAAATTCTCATCCGGCGTGCAAAAGGGTCGTAGCGATAACCCTTATGCTCAAGATTATAGCCGGAAAAAACACTCAAGCGGTGAGCGATCGACTTAGTGCGCTCACGAGTGGGAGGAGAATAAAGCGGACAATCAAAACCGCGAAGGTGACCATACTCTGGGCTCGACCAAAAAGACGCTCGACAGTAGACCCCTGAAGGGCGGTGGAAGGCTGCATGTTAATAAGGAAAACAACAGTGGAGACAGCCTCAGTCCAAAAATGAGGGGGAACAGAAGAGGCAAGCATAAGGGCTTTAGTAGTCTCAAGTAAGTGACGATACTTACGCTCAGAGACACCATTCTGAGCATGAGCACCAGGACAAGAGTACTAGGGAAGAGTGCCCTGTTCAGCGAGAAAAGAGCGGAAGGTTGTAGAGAGATACTCGCCAGCCGAGTCGGCCTGAAGCACACGAATAGCCAAATTGGTGAGTCACGAACCATAGTGGCGAAACGCTGATAAATAGAAAGAACCTGACTGCGAGAGGACATAAAATAGAGCCAAGTATAACGAGAATAATCATCAATAAAAATCACATAGTAATGATGACCCCCTTTCGAAACGAAGGGGGCCAGACCCCAAACATCAGAGTGCACATGATCAAAATGACGAGTAGAAATAGAGTCACTAGAGGGATAGGGGAGCTGCAGTTGCTTGTCAAGCTTGCAATCCATACAATGTAAAGCCATACAATGTAAAGAGGTATCCCTAGAAACAGACCTAAGAACACCACGAACGAGTGACGAAAGACATGAACCACAAAGATGGCCAGAGACGGTGGTGCCGAGCGAAGGAAGACCGGAGGAGTGGTGGCGCGGCTGGGCCGGTGGAGATAACGGAAGGCAGATAAAGCAAGTCTAGCTCCCAAAGACGCTGCGAATCACGGTGGCGAGGGCCAGTACCAAGCAGAGTCGCCGTGCAACGATCCTGAACAGAACAAGAGTCAGACTCAAGAACAACACGACATTCGTGATCAGTGATCTGACCAGTGACATAAGCTACATAGTGGTGAGGAACATGAGAGCTGCAGGAATATGAAAAGAGGAGGTAGACAACATGCCTTGACCTACAAAAATAGAGGGTACCATCTGCGATCGAGCGAGGAGAGCTGTAAAGGTGTATGGAAGTGAGATGTGTAGGCGGTGTCATGTGAAAATAAGCACTAGAGTCTAAGATCTACAGAGATAAATTACTTGACGAGGGAGGAGGCGGAGGCGTGGAAGACTGCTGAGAAGCAAGAGTCAAACGAGCTGAACCCGAGGAGTCTGAGGATAAGCCGACACTGAGGCGCTGGAGAAGTGAGTAGCTGGCATGCGGCATCACCGGTGGAGCCACGGTGAGCGCCCGGCTCGAGGAGGAACGCGAGCCGCCGGGAGACGTCCCACCGGCGACTCGGTCCCTCTTGTAGCAGTCCTGGTACTTGTGACCATCACGCTCGCAGTAGGTGCAGTGGAGACCTGTAGTAGAGGCAACAGCTACTGGGCGCTGGAGGCTGGGAAAGAGCTCGGCGATCTTTGAAGAAAGCGAGCCTGAGGCAGACAAGATAGCCTGCGTCTAAACTGCGCCACGAAGACGAGTCTCCTCAGCACGCGCAGCTGTGAGAGCCTCCACTAAGCTCAGGCGCGGGTGACGAGTCAGGAGCTGAGCCCGCATAGTCTCGAACTCAGGCCAGAGATGCGTCAGGAAGTCGTAGAGACGGTGAGTCTCCTGATGAGCACGGAGCCGCACACAGCAGAGATAGGTCCGGCAAACATCCGGCCCCAGAGAGTCAAGCTGACGCCACATCTCCGACATCTGCTGGTAGAAGTCGTTAATGGTGGCATCAAGCTGCTGAAGGGAGTGCGCCCGGTGCACAACTGAGAGATACATAGCATCACTCATCGGCTGATAGTGAGCTCAGAGGCGCTCCCACATAAGCTGTGTCGTCGGCAGTTCCGCCACATCTATAGAGATAGCCACAGTCATACTACCTACCCGGATGGTAGTAGCACGAGCCTCAGCCTTCTGCCATCGCTCATAGGTATGCAGGGTAGACTGATAGAGCTCCAAGGTCTCCTCCAACGCGACATTGGCCTCGTCCCGAGCCGCCTGATCCGCATCAGTAGGGAGAGCAGGCTGGATGGGCAGTGTAGGACGAGGCGGGGCGGTGCTCACGGTGAGATGACCCCACGGTGGCGGTTGTTAAGGAGAATCCTCAGGTGAACCGCCCACTTCCAGAAGTTCGTACCATCAAAATGAATAGCGGGGAATGGGATGGCAAAAGAACCATTAGCCATTTTTTTCTTTTTTTTCTTTTTTTTTTGGAAACCTGAAATTTTTTGTTTTAAAAGGTGCTAACCTCAGCCGAACGGGCCAAGGTTGCTAAGCAATTGAGTCGGCGACCCCGGGCGGTGGCGGCGGCCGGCGATGAACACAGGCGGCGGTGGCTCAGTGGCGATGAACCGGGTGGCAATGGCGGCTCGGGTGGCGGCGACCGGCGGCAGCGAGGAGGCGATTGGAGGTGGCCGAATCCGGCGGCTCGGGCTGGATCTAGGCGGTGGCAACTCCGGACGGGCCGGATCCGACGGGCGGTGGGCCTCAGCGACCTGGGCGGCGGCGGTGGTGACTCCGGATCCGGCGGCTCGGGCCGGATCTAACACGGCAGCGGCCGGATCCGGCGAGCGGTGGTCGACGGCGGCTTGGCAAAGGCCAGTTGGAGCGGCGGCGCGGCAGATCTGGACTGCCGAGGCGGCTGCGATGGGATCCGGCGGCGGAAGGAGAGAGAGAGTGTGTTCCGGTGGTGGCGGCGGCGGCCAGGAACTTTAACCCTAACCTTACTCTCATACCATGTAAGGTTTTGGCTTTACATTACAAGAGGGCCAATATATATATATATCTATGTACAAAATGCAAATAGACCCCTACACTGTACATATATCTAACAATTACATTGGCCTGGTTTTAATAAATTCCTGCAATAAAGGGCGTGTTGAAACTTTTGATGCACACATAACATATGAACATGCTGTAACTAGGATAAATATATGACACTACGTTAGTGAGGTGATTATGACCCTGTATAGGCTGTCTTGTCCAAGCCTATTTGACAGAGAAAAGAATAGGTGACAGACATGCCTGCCACCTGCCCCTTTTCACCACTCGGCTGTGTACAAGTGGCCAAGGAAGGGAGTCTTGGCCGGAGCACGCATTTTTTCCCATACAGGAATATCTATGTAGATGGGCTTTACCATCTCCTTGTGACTAGAGAAATGATTTGATCCATTTTCTATTTATATGATTCTTTTATTCACGAAAGATTTGTGCTACAGTTGAGACTTGATAGAAATAGACAGTTGAGACTTGGTAGAAATAGACAGTCTTGGAGGAAAGGAATGATATGGTGCAAAATTAGCTCTAATAGAAGAACTGAATCAAATTTGTGATTTTGAACACAATTTAAGAATTGCTAAGGAGTGCTGTACTCAGAAAATAACTCTAAAAGAAGCAATCATATCAAAAGTTTCCTTGGTAAGGGCATTTCAGAATAATTGTCTCATGGGCAGGATGTTGTTAGTGTTACAATTTTTTTGGGAGGAGATGCCTAATATAATAATTGACCATACGAGGGCTAGAAATTTAGCTTTCCCAGTCTTTTCTTTTTGTGTGTTGGCTGTACTTACGTATTTGTTAATTTGTGCAGGTTCTTTGGCCTGAATGTGGGTGGCGACCTATATCATTGACTGATTTGATTACTGCTGCATCTGTCAAGAAGGAATACAGGAAAGCGACATTATGCATCCATCCTGATAAGGTGCAGCAAAAGGGTGCGAATCTTCAACAGAAATACATTGCAGAAAAGGTGTTTGACCTTCTGAAGGTATGATTACTCTGAATAATGCCATTCCAGGCTTCTTTCTTGTACAATTGCCTTCTTACAAGTCTAATTCAAGTTTAGACCTACATTTCATCTATTATTTTAGCTCGTTGCTGTCTTCAAATGCATCCGTGATGTTACCATACGAAAAATTTTCAGCACCAGCTGAAAAGCATGCTTTGCAGTGTTGCATGTTGATCTGTTAACTGCGTTTTGTAAAGGAGTATTAAATTCCATTTATATTCTGTGAGTTTAATTCATTTCTGGCACATGCTGGTCTAGTGTAGATGTTCTCTTCAAAGTTCAAACCCTCATCTAGAAGACTAGAATCAGTTGGAAAATTGGAAATGCCACCATATATCCAGTTGTCTATCAATAATACAAGTTATACTCCAAATTTTCTTGTTTGTGCCATACTCTGGAGCAGTTTGGAGTCTTAAAATTATGCGATTACGTTCCCTTAATATTTCCCTTGTACGAGTTTCGCAAACAAAAAATCTTGCATCTTTAGTGTATTATGTGTCCTGCAGTGACCTGTTTGATTAGTCACGACTTCTGAGCAATGATGTTGTTCGATTACACTTTTCTCTTACCCTATTGCGCAATAAACAGGAAGCATGGAACAAATTCAACTCAGAAGAACTCTTCTAACGTCTCATTTTGGGAAACACTGTTCATCATTTGTCTATTGCTGAGGTACTGGAAAGGAAACAAATAGCGAGCTATGGTAGAGCTTTTATTATTTTCCATATATTATACATGCCTTTTGTTTTTTTTTCCTTCTTATTCTTTCTTCTGATTCCTGATTTGTTCCATTCATTCGCATGTGTAACCATTTTTTGCTTCCAGGACTTGTGTGTTGTATCTACGATTTTCGGTCTCCTTGGCCTGTGTAATTAAACTTATAGAGAAAAAACGCTGTAAATCTAGTGATGCAAGCTAAACATTCCATTTTTGAGAAACATAGTATTTGCATGCCTATGCTCTATGGATGATGTAAAACTTCCTTGGGTGAATAAGGCCATGCTCACATTAGCTTAAAGTCAGCTTCTACTTCTGGTTACTGCTTTTTTCTTCATTATTCAGTAATTTCATCTTTTTCTAGTTTTTTTAAAAGATTTTTGGGCTTTTTTGTTTTTTCTTTTTTTCCGTATTCTTTTACATTGTTTGTGATGGGTTAGCATGTTTATTTTCTATTTTTTTATTTTTTAAATATAATTATATCAAATAAGTATTACTATTTAAGCTCGAATCGAGACTCGTGAACTATTCGAGCTCGGCTCAGTGAAGCTTGCGAGCTCGAAATCAAGTTCGAGTTTGGCTCGTTTAAAGCTCGAACCGAGCTTGAATCAAGCCTAGAACGAGCTGAACTTGAGTAGCTCAAGTTTGGAATTTTTTTACAGCCTTACCATGGCCCCTGGGTGCGTGAGGCTACGTAGCGTGGTCGGCAGGTGCGCTAGCCCCTGGCGCGGGCTCATGGCGTGTGAAGAGGCCTGCGCGGTCGGCAGGTGCGTTAGCCAGGCGGCGTGCTCCTGAGCCGCACAAGGATGAGGAAGCGAAAATTATTTTTTATAAGAATTTGTAAGTATCAAATGGGGTAAAAAAATTATAAAATTTTTGTAGAGCCTCTCAACACAATGTATTTGCATGCATATTTTTTTTTTGAAAATTTAACACGCCTAAATTATTCTGAAATTTTTATGTAAGCATATTATTTGTAGGAAATTTTTAATATATGAAATGAGGTCCAAACATTATGAAATTTGGTTTTGTAATTTTTGCTGAATTTTGTATGTTGCGGAATTCTCTCAAATTGAGCGTTTAGGTCTCATTTCATGTGCCTGGGCCAAAAACGGCTATCATTTCATGCGCGTGGGCGGGGAAGCGGGGTTCTCGGTTAATGCGGTGGGGCGTTGAGTCAATTGAAGGCTGCGTCATGTCTTGTTTAAAGTATAACATCAAGTTAGTCCGAACTTAAAACGTGAGGTACATCAAACAAATTATAAGTAAAACATATGACAAATTACAAGTAAAACATATGACGGGCTTTTCCAACATCTTCTAGCGCCTTTCCTACAAGCTCTATAAAATACTAGTCTGTTGGTTATTTTGAAAATTATAATTAGATATAATGACTAATCTATTGGTTATTCTGGATAGTATGTTATTAAGTACTTGGTTATTCTCGTAATCTACATAGTATGTACTTCTGTAGTAGTCACGTCACGTCTTGCACAAGGGTGGCTCGTTTAGTCATGTCATATCCCTGCACAAAGTTAGCTCAATGGGTCAAGTCGTGTGCAAATCTGACTCGTTGGGTTACGTCGGTGTGAAAAGCTGCCTCGTTAAGTGTCGAGACCTGAATATGCAAATTCGAACTCTTTGTATATACCACACTAGTCCAGGATCACGTCAGTACACATAGTATAAACATAAATAAAATATCAACCATATGCATGATTAACAAAGAAAAAGATTTAAATATTAATAATTATCAGAATACGACCTTATAGTTAAGCTTACAATTATTAGCCTGAAGGACTTAAAAAACTAACAACGAAAAATAGAAATAAGCGTAGTAACCATTCGACATGCCCACAGGTATTCAACTGGGAAGCGAAGTCATAATCCGCGAAGTCGTCGAAGTATTCTCCTTCAAGTACCTCCTGCTGATATGGTTCCTCCTCTTCAACTGAACAATAGCAATCATAAAGCCATGAGCACATTGATACTCAGCAAGTCGTTTGTAACAAAGATGCAATATAATATGTAAGGCTTACCAATGGATGGCTGAAATGTTATTTTGCAGAAAGCAATAATTTAAAGTAAATACGGTAAATAGATTGAAATCAAACTTTAAGAAAAATGATAATAAATAATCAAAGGAATTGAATAGATCATAAGTGAACTACCCATTCACTTAATAAACCACTAGTGATCTAACCATTCACTTTCCACGACTCTTCCACTAAGTTTATAAGAAATATTTACCCTTATGTGAAATCACCGAGTATTGTCTATAACAGGAATACGGTTATTCAAATAGTTTTATACTCTCAGAGATTGCACATTTGTGACATTCGTATAGGAAAACCTAAAGGAATTATTCATCATATGTTGTGATGGTTCGGACATCCAAAATAATGGCCCATCTGTATGAGGTAGCACAATTCTAAAATGGATTCATAGAACATTTTGACGCCAAATTCCAGTCTCATGTTTAGCAGTTGATTTTTTTTACTACATGCTTAGTAGGTAGGGGGCGGTCCTAGTATAATTCAAGAGTATTCAGCTGAATACCAAAAAATGTTAGCAAAATATTCACTATATACAAAGTATAATATATATGTATATTAGTAGTTAGACCAAATTCATTCCATTTATACCCAGTCAGTCTAAATTGATACTAGATCCTTCTTGACTATTTCCTTCTCCTAGGTCCAAATTGGCGGCGGACACTGGCCTAAGCCCACTGTTATGATTCACACGACATATCGTAGAAACTCTATTCTCACTTAGTCTCTCCTCTCTAGCTCTCTCCATCTGGCGGCGCAGGAAGCTTATGATTTTTTGGACTCTCGACTTCTAGAGGTAAGACTCGGGAGACTGTGTAGGAGTGCTGGAGTGGCCATCTCGCAAGTCACAAGTCATCTTATCATCGTCGCTCGCTGGCATGACATAGCCACACAAGTTCGTTCTCCCTGACCCAGCGACCCCCATGGGTGCATGGCCCCATATCCCTGATCCAGTAATCCCTCTATCTCCTTCTACTCTCCTAGCGATCTCTTATTTGAAGCAAACTTATATATATCTAAATAAAGATGTGAGTTGTATTTTGCTTAAAGAAGTGAGGCATCTATAATGATTCTAAAGTTTTTGCATAGTAGTTGCTTATATTGTGATGTCTGATGTATCGATTATTTAGAAACTATGCAAGTGTTATCAAGTCTTTCTTGGAGCTTGATGTGTTGGTCACTTCGATAATTTGATCCCCTTTGGTGTCTAGCTGCTCGATTCATGTTTTGTTTAGCAGTTTAGGTAATACTTTTTAAGTTGTTTAGCTAGAAACCATTCAACAAAGTATGCTTATGATAAAGTACTTTTGAACTTTTGCTTACGGAACACAAAAATCTGATAAAGAGAATTATCTTCATGACATTACATCCCGCTTCCAAGACATACACCATCATTGTGTTAATTTTTAATTATTTTTATATTATTTGAGTGTTGTCTCTAGCATGAATAATTGTACTTTAATTTTCGTTACTTGGACCTTTATGTTTTATATTAAATAATATTTTTGTATATTTGAATACCCATAATAAAATTTCTGGCTCTGCCAATGTTAGTAGGTACCCCTACTTTGTCAGAAAGCAACGTGTGTACCCGACTTACAAGTTACAGTTGACTTGTGTACCTGACTAGAAAAAAAAAGAGCATTGCAAAGTGCGAATATTTTTTTTTATGAAATGACCTTTTCTTTGGTGATAATTTAAAAGTGACTCTCAACCCAACTTATTTCCAAAAATAAACTATGATTGCCATGCCATTTCAGTGGTGTGGCAAATGAACTTTCATGCCACCGACGGTGATGGGTCAAAAGGGGATATTTTTAGAAATAAGTTAGGATGGGGATTTATTTTTAAAATATTGTTAAAACAGGGGTCTCTTAACAAAAAATGTTCACAAAATGCAAACTGTACACCTTGTATCAGCGACAACGGAGTAAAAACAGAGGCGGCTTGCTTAGCAGTTGCATCCAAAATGGTTCTTCATCCAGTATCTAAATGGGAAGTAGTGTGCACCACTGGTTTACTAAGCAGTAGAAATGAGCACATTTAGGACGTTGCAAAAATGACAAACACGGGAAAAGGTGAAAGCATAGCAGTAGAAACGCAAAGTCATTAACCAGATATGCATATATAGCTTGAACTGGAATATTAAATCTGAGTTTTGAGAACAGTAATGCTGCATTGCACGATGAAGCAAGTCACCGGAGAGGAAGCCAGACTGCAAAACATGATCGTCTCCATTGAATTCGAAGAAGCCGTGCTTAGAGAAGACGGCGCACAAATTCTTCTCCGCTCGCGCCGCCGGCTCGCCGGACTTGTCCAGCAGCGTAAACGAGAGCCTCGCCTGGACAGCGCCGTCTCGTCCGTTGCTCAGGAGCACGGCGTAGATGTCTACGAGCGCGATCAGCCTGGTGAAGGCGTACTCTTCGACCTTGAACCGCATGAATAGCCGTTGGAATCTGGACGGAGCTAGCAATCGATTGTTTGAACTACTAGTAGTATGCAATTAATTCCTGGAGCATACGCTCGTAGTATCAGAGAGATTGGGAATCCTTTATTCTAGCGTGGGTGTACATACGCAGGCCGAGCTGTGGCTTCAGAATTTTGGACGTTTGTAGTACCCTGTAGACACAAAATTCCCAAACTAGCACCGCATGCGAAATAATTCCAGATCTGGCCCCCCGACGCACCGCACGACTGCAGCTCCGACCGCACGACCGCGAGGGAGCCGACGCATGTCCGATCGTGCGGTACCGGACCGCACGACCGGTGCTACAGTAGAGTCGTGCGATCCGGTACCGCACGTTTACACTGTAGCACCGGTCGTGTGGTACCGGACCGCACGACCGCATTGTGCCCGACCGCACGACCCAGGCGCCGACCGCACGTCTCCCTCGCGTCAAATCGCTCGGCCGAAAGTTAGAAAGGAATCACGAGCAGTTTTTTAGTGTACACGCATCTACAACACGTTTGCATGGCCCCTCTCCGTGAATGCGGAATGCACTTAAAGAGCAGCGCGTATAGTCTCACAGCAAGCGAAGAAATTCATTTGCAGCGGTTCAGTTGAAGTGAAGACAGAGCGAGAGAGTGAAGGGAGGAAAAAAAGAGAGTGAAAACTCAAGATTTTGAGTTGGTTTTGTTTGGAATCAACAGATTTTGCAAATACAAAAGTTGTAGATCGTCTCGCGAGCTTCAAGAAGAGGTAATTTTTGCCCCCGTGCAACTATTTTTGTGTAAATATCATTAGCCCGTAATTAGTCAAACCATGTTTCGTTAATGTTGTTATAAGCCAATCTTTGATACAGTGTGTATGTGTAGGTAAACATGCACATATAATGCATGATTTATTGTAGTGTACATAATGTCGTATTTTTTTGTTGAAGTTACGTGTTGTAATGTAGTTAGTTTTTGGTGAACATATATGCTTACATGTGTAGGTGTTGAAAAATTAAATATTTATGTTAGAGCAATTTGTTTGTAGGTGATAGCACCAACAGTTAGATTAGAGACAATATCTAATTAGTAGGCTTAGTGAATGACCGTAAATTCCCAGGAAAGTAGTACGAAGCTATAGTAAAAATAAAATATAGTAAGGACATGAAATTAGAAAGATGAATTTTTTGATTTATGTACAATTTCGTAAGTGATAGCCGCATTAAGTGAAATATAAAAAAGAAAGGAAGAAAACTATGTAATGGGGATTTGGCATTAATCGGGAAAAAATGAAATTGAAATTGGTTAGTGAAGCCAGCGTTAAGTAAAATTTTACGAAAGAAATGAAGAGAAATTAGTAATTATTTTTTTGCATTACTTGAAACTAGCTTAAAACAGAACAGTAGTGTAAATAAAATAACGTTGTAATGTAATTTTCATACGAATTAGAAATGGAAATAAAAAACAAATGAATATGTAATTTGATGTATGGTAGAATTTGGAAATAAAATAGTTAGAAATAAATTGTAGATTTAGAAATACAAAACAGATACTAATCGATTATGTACGCGATATGAAGAGGTACGAAATACCGCACTGTTAATTTTATAATGCGGAAGTGGGGGTTTGATGGTACGATTATTGCATGTTGTGTACTAAGATGGTTGATTATGCACTTATGTTAGGTACGGCATGGCTGAGATTCAAGACTTGTTCATATTCTACGGCAGTGGTCTCGTACGTGATGGGCCGTATGGGGCGGACCTGTCAAATTGTCACGGACCATGATCAGGCACCGTCTGCCCAACGCTATGAGCTTGTCTGAGCTACGGAGGTATGTCCGCTCGGCGTTCGATCGGTACACCGCAAGAAAGAATTTACGGATTGAGGCATTCTATGCCTCAACGGTGGGTGATGCAGGGGAGAGCATGTGGCAACTTCTGAAGGTGACCAATGATGCATCATGGGCCAACTACATGGAGGTCGTGTGCAACCCTGATGCTGAGATATATGCCAAGCCAATGGTGTATGTGGAGTTCGTGGAGAGGACAGAACCATCCGGCATGGTTGGTTCTGTTGCCGCTGGTGGAGATGTAGAGCCTGGGTTCTTCTCCGGCGGTCATGAAGATACTGGCGAGGAAGTGGGTGATGAAGACCTCAAGAGGCGGAGAACATGTGGGCGAGGAAGTGGGTGATGAAGACCTCAAGAGGCGTGCGGACAATTTCCAGGCCAACGAAGGTGTGGGGGACAGGTCAAATCCGGACACGTACATTGTGAAGTGTGTCAACGGGTCCTGTCCTGGCAAAGTTCGTGTACCCCATAAACATTAGCCGGTTCAAGGGCGCATTGTGCAGGGTTTGGATAACGGTGCTACATGATCACAGTTGCGAGCTTGCGGGGCCAATACATAGGCACCACAACATGACATCATCGTATGTTGCGAAGCTGGTGAGCCACCTCATCGTAGCAGATATGTCCATTTCTCCAAAGGTTCTAATGGCAGAGGTAGCGAGTATGGTGAGATTTCAAGTCAACTACAAGAAGGTATGGCGGGCAAAACGAAAGGTGTTGCACCGTATATTTGGGACTTATGAGGAGGCGTACGACCTGGTTCCAAGAATGCTGCAGCAAATTGTAGAATCAAACCCAGGCACGTACATTAACAGGCAGGAGAGAGTGCATCCTACTGAGGGCCCGAATTGTTTTATTCTTGATAGAGTGTTCTGGGCATTCCATCAGGCGATTGAAGGGTTCAGGTGGTGCTATCCAGTGCTAATGATGGACGGGACGTTCCTATCGGGCAAGTACAAGGGTACTATCCTCACCGCAGTTGCAGTTGACGCAAATGACCAGTTACTCCCAGTGGCATTTGAAATTGTGGAGAATGAGAGTATGGAGAGCTGGCTTTGGTTCCTTGCAAATGTGAAGCAAACCATAGTGCAAGAACGCCCCGAAGTGTGTATCATCTCGGACCGTAATGCAGGCTTGCTGTCTGCATTGCGAACGATGTAGAATGGGACGCAACCCCCCTTCTAGTGGAATGATCTGAAGAACCGTTGGTGTATGAGGCATCTCGCAGCGAACTTCCACAGAAGGTTCGTAGCAAGGACCTAATGAAGATGTTCAAGAAGCTATGTATGCAGAACCAGAAGCGGAAGTTTGAGACCTTGTGGAGGCAGCTCGATCAGGAGGCTAGCAAGCATGTGCAGACAGAAGCTGGGTCCATAGAGGGAGGCTCCACAAGAGTTGGGGTGTTCACACAGTGGGTTCAATCCAATGCACCTGACCTGGAGATGTGGTCTTTGTTACATGACACCGGGGGGGGGGAGGCAAAGTATGGAATCATGACGACCAATATGTCCGAGGTTTACAACGGTGTTTTGAAGGGCGTCAGATCCCTACCGATCACGGCAATTATGGACGAGACTTTGAACCGGACTGTCGGGTACTTTGTGAATAGAGCCATGATGGCGAAGAAGCACCTGGACGAAAACAAACAATACTCTGAGGTAATGCAGGCCTACATGGATAAGAAGATGGAGAAGGGTCGTTCCCATATTGCTCAAACCATAGATGACTTTAGGAAGAAGTTCGAGATCCGCCTCAGGCAGAAGTACGTCATGGGTCACATTAGAGGGGATCGCAAGCAGGTGTGCACGATTGATGAAAAAGTATCTTGCACTTGCAACAAACCCCAGCTTCTGCACAAGCCATGCTCGCATGTGTACGCTGCATGCGTGGTATGGAAGCAGCCGTCGACGCAGTACATCTGAAAGTACTACGACATGCAGCACTTATATGCAACCTGGAGTGCAGAGTTCCATTCATACGGGGTACACATGCACTACAAGGAATTATGGCCAGGGGAGGTAAAGTGGGTGCCTAATGATGCACTGAAGTATGTCGGTCGTGGAAGACGACAAAGCCGTCGCATCCGCAATGATATGGATGACAGCCAGCGTGGGGATCGAGTTCGGCGTCCGAAGTGTAGGCTATGCAAGACGATTGGGCACTCCCTCAGCTAGTGCCCAAACGGGCCATCATCAAGCAACACTCCGTAGTAGCAAGCATAATATTTTGCTATACTAATTATTGCTTCCATGTGTACGCTTTGATGGTTCCATGTCTCTATGTCGCGCACATTAGCCTGCAACATTTTACCGTGCGTATTTTATGTATGTTTTGATACATTTCATATGTTTACCTGTTGTGTGGGTCATATTTGTATGCATATTTTATGTATGGTTGGTACATCCCGTATGTTTCCCTGTCGTTATGTTTGGTGTTAATTATGTTGTCATTGCTTGCACATTTTATTAACAATGTGGACTAACTTGTTTTCCTTCATTGGCAGAAGATGGCGTACGAGTTGCTAGACTCCCGTTGGGATGAGGGGCACCGATGCCTGTCATGGTCCTCAGGAGACGGGCCTCCGTGCTTTATCCTTAGGAGCCCCCGAGAGCACTGGCCTCTCGACCAGCGGTACATCCCACTACTTCGGTACACCGGGCTGCTACCCATTGCACGTGTGTTTGATATACCACATGCGTTCCAGTATGATGCGGCGTTGCTGTCGGCTCTTGTTGATCGTTAGAGGCCGGAGACTCATACCTTCCACTTCCGGTGGGGTGAGATGACGGTTACTCTGCAGGACGTGGCGATGCTTACAGGTCTACCCATTCGTGGTGCTGCTGTAGTGCCACCCCCAAAGGCAGCAGATTGGAAGGTCCATCTGGGTCACTGGTTCGGTTATCTGCTCCCGAACAACGTAGTTGGTGTGCCTCATGAATGGCTTCGTCAGTTCATGACCTGTCCTGGACACGCAGATGAGAACACGGTGCGGACGCACTTCGTTGCGTACCTGCAATTTCTGTTCGAGTGGGTTTTGTTCCCTACCACCACTGGAGACTCCGTGCAGCCTAGCTACATACACCTAGCAGAGTCGTTGGCAGATGGGTGGCCTGCCGAGGTGCCACAATATAGCTGGGGATCAGCAGTTCTTAGTGCCACATATTGGGGCTTGTGCGATGCCTCGCAGCGTAGTACAGCCAGCGAGCCGGTCCTAGCCGTCTGCTACATTCTTCTTCAGTTGTGGTCGTGGGAACACTTTCCCGTTGGTAGGCCTTACTTCGATCCTGCTGTGCACCCTTATGAGTTCAGCGCGCAGTTCTACGCCCTTGATGATGGCGATGACCCCGTTGATGGGCCCACAATGGGTACGCGTTGGACACATGGTCACTTACGGTGCGCCAAGGAGAGACCGAGACGTGTGTACCCGGAGTTCCACAACATGTTCGAGACTCTCCACGACGCCGACATAGTCTGGTGGCCATGGACTCCACGGTTCATTATGGACACGGCCCCCCATGAATTATCATCTCAGTGCAGGTTGGATCACATGTACTGGTTGACGACATGTCACTTGGTGTTCTCGTAGTGTGTCGAGCCATACAACCCACAGCGAGTCATGAGGCAGTTCGGCCTGTACCAGCATATCCCACCCCTGCCAGGACGCCCTCTTGCACCCAGCACCCACCGGTATGTCATTACACGGTAAATTTAAATAATGCATTACTTTGTGCCCCTACTAACTGTGTAATGTCTCGATTAACTTGCAGACAATCGAGGCGAGGGCGAGCCAACGAAGATCGGATACCATACAAATGGGCGGACATGTGGCGTGACCAGGCGGACACGATGGTTCTGGAGGAGACACGGGAGTACGACCTCGACACGTATACTTCATACCTTCGGTGGTACCTTTCACGCACCCGTAGTAGGCTTACTGGGCCACCGCCACATCGTCCAGTCGAGGTCATACACGAGGCCGCTGTACAGGCAGGTCCAGACCGGCATCGAGCGGCATGTTACGACGAGACGGTACGAGATTGATATGTAATTAGCCTGTGAAGGATTACGTTTTAACTCATTCTTTGTTTCACTGCAGTTGGAGCGGTTACATCGTATCCACGACGAGTCTGCTCAGGCACTAAACCGTGGGAGGGCAAATTCAAGTGATCACTGGATCATTTCAATGCGCAACATCTTTGAAGAAGCCAGGTCTGCGATACGAACCCTCAGTTGTGGTCGCCATAGAGACGATGCTGTTGTACACGCGGTCACGGAGTACGTGAAGCACCACCACCATCAGCACGGCCATCGTCGTCACGGCCATCATCGTCACGTCCATCGCAGTCCAGCAGTCGGCCTAGCTTCGGTCGCTCGTCCTCCACGCGCTTCGCACCTTCGGTTGGACAATTGTCAACTTTTTATTCGTCCACTCGATTGCCATTTATCTCTAACCACATCTTCTTCTCGCAGCATTTCCGCAGACAAAGACGCTGCTACGACCATCGCCGCCACGTCCGATGCGATCCAGCGATCGACCCAACTGATCGCTCGTCCTCCACGCGCTTCGGACCGTCGGTTGGATAATTGCCAACTATTTGTTCGTCCACTTGATTGCCATGTATGTGTAACCACATGATCTTCTCGCAGCATTTGTGACAGGATAACACGTTGCTACAGCCATCGTCATCACGGAGGGCGACGGAGGAGCCAGCGTGCTCTCCAGGCCGACGGTCCCTCACTCCAGGGAGCGACCCTGACTCGGCGCACCAACCGGAGGTGGTGTTGCCCCCGTTCACCCCTAGCGTGCAGTCCAGCATACAAGACCGGGACAGGTGGCATGGGCAAACCTATCAAGGCTACACAGCGCAGGAGTACATGCGCGATTTTTCTATGGTATCATCATTTCGAGAGCCGCATACCCCGGTACGCACTAACGTAGTAAGCTAAACACGTCTATTTCAAAGCCATCTCATCGCATTGCCAAAATAATTGCAGGTTTATACGGAGCAATAGGGCCATCAATTTCACGGTGGGTCACACACATTCCAGACTACCCAGGTAATTACCTTGTGGTATTACTATTTATTACTAACATTGTTGTCCATCGTCTAATTCAGCTATACCATGTTAGCAGGATATAGACCCATCGGCGATCGAATGGCTGAGCAACATATTCGCCCATCCAACGCAAGTCCCCACGGAGCCATACGCAGGACCACATCGGTCGCAGGCTTCGCAGTATGACCTTCGCGATGCACTGCACTCGCCCCCCAGGTTCACCTTCTCGGAGGATCACATGCGGCGTCGGAGGAGGCGACGAGAAGATTCGTAATGAGTTTTTGTAATTAAGATATTGTAACGTCGCATGGTTCCGTGCAATCATTTATGCAATTATTGTGTTTGTACTGTCATGGGCTTATGAAATTATTTTAACTACAATTAAGGCATCATTGCAATATGACAAGTACGCACGCATGTGGACACTGCAGCTTCTAGAATGCATTACACATACATACATTAACTCTCCAGCAGGAGAAGATGCGATAACAACAAACAGAAGGTACAACATAGCATAAAATATTATGAACATAGACGAGAACAACCTACAGCTCTACATATTCACGATAAGAATGAACATAATACAAGAAAGAAAATAGCACACAATATTACATTTATCTTCCACTCCAGTCTATCGAACCGATGCCGCATCTCGACTAGTTCGCTACCCCCCACGACAACTCTCTCTTGCCGAACAGTGTCGGTCCTAGTGCCCATTTCATCCTCCTACACCCAGAATCGGCAACTGCCGAGGGCTTCCTGCGTTTAATGAGAAGAATATTTTAAAACATACCTACACGATTTGAACGAATCCTAAACAATCGTACTCACCGAGTGATAGGGACACTTGTAGTAGTGCCGCCCAGGATTCGCAGCGGTGTGTGAGGTCTTACGTCTAACTACCGTGTTGCATTGTGGGCAAATCACCGTGGGTACCGATGAAGAGGTGCTGAGATGACTCATTTCGGCGTCCGGGGGAGTGAGCATGAAAGAAAGCTACAACTAATTCAGGAGATGAGGGAGAGCAATGCAGGGGACTAGGTGAGAAATGTCTCCCTCTTATAGGCTCGGTGGGGGGGCTTCACTCACAGAGGCCACAGAATAATAAACCGTCACGCAGTGACAACATGAAAGAGGTCAGCTTTGCAAAGAGGTCAGCTTTGCGTACTGAAATGAAAAAAGCGAACAGCTTTGCGCAGTGACATGACAAAAGAGGTCAGTTCTACACACATACATGACAAAAGCGGTTAGCTTTGGGCACTGACATGACCAAAGAGGGCAGCTGTACGCAGTGACAAGATAAAAGAGGACATCTTTCTGCAATGATAAGACGACACAACCCAGCTTTGCGTAGTGACATGAACACACTGGCAGCTTTGTGCAGCGACAGGACGACGAACACAACAAATAAAATAAAACACGATGAATACAAGGTACAACCATACACCTCGTTGCCTACATGCCAAACGAGCCTCGTCGCACCCACATGGAGCATTGCTGAGGTGGACGCCTCGGACGTGGCCGGCCGTCGTTGTAGTGGCACGCACATATGCAGCTAGGGTTCGTACAGCAACATCCGGGATCGTACGAGCTTCCTATGTTCATGATCTCCTCGTTGCCCCTCTCGCGTTGCATCTGTTGGCGGAGGTCGTTGTTCTCCTCGTTGAGAGTCTCGATTCGCTCCTCCAACTCAAATATTCGTTCCCATAATGTATTCATGTAGTTGGCAACATACCGTTCATGAGGAAGGTCGATCCAGCGAGAGAAATCGTATTTCGCCATCTGCGGGAAAGGACGGTTAACATGGAGGATCCATAAGTCGTAATGAAAATTGTACTATTAGCAATTTGTACCCCTGAGTGTGGGCATCGAAAGAAACGTCGCCCGCCATCGACTGGGCCATCCAAGACCTGCACGACCGCGTCCTCATTGTGTCTGCATTTTCGCCATGCAGGTTGAGCACGCCGGCTTGGTATCAGGCAGTACTGTGGACCGAAGTTCTCCCTCCTTTCCAAGGGAAGTTCTTCCTTCGGTGACCCATATCCGACTGGACCCTCGACTTCCGACATGGTATGTTTCTGCACGACGGAGAAAGGGCTGGGGCTTCGTTCGATTTAAAGAGTTCTCTACGTAGGGGCCGAAGGACCAAGAATACGATGCAGCTGACACGTGTTCACAAGGGTAGGGTAGTCACGGGGGCCCCTCCTGTGCACGTGCATGGAACAGAGCACATGCTCGAGGAGGTGTCATCATGTCATTTCATGGCTTGGTCATTTTTTCTGCGCGTGCCCACCCAAGCGGGTGAGGGCCACCCACTGCAAAGAGTGGACGGGGCCAGCTTTGCGCGTCGACATGACCAAAGACTGCAAAGACATGACTGCACAGCTTTCAGCACTGAGGGGAAGAGAGGTCAGCTTTACGCAGCGAGTAGACAGTGACATGTCAAGACGAGACGGGACAAGTGGCCTGCTTTACGCAGTGACAAGACGAGACGGGCCCGCTTTACGCAATGTCAACACATGACTCGGCAGCTTTGTGCAGCGATGGGGAAAAGTGGCCTGCTTTACGCAGCGACGAGACGAGACGGGTCAGGTTTGGGCAGTGACAGCACAAGACTTGGCAGCTTTACGCAATGAGGGGAAAGAGTGTCATGCTTTACGCACCAACAAGACAAGACGGGCCGACTTTACTTTACGCAGTGACAGCACAAGACTGGGCATTGCTTTGCGCAGTGTCAGGCCAAGGTAGGACGCGACGAGATGAGGGGGGCCAACCCTGTACAGTTTCATTAATTCCCGGGGCACCTTTTCATGTTTCGAAATTAACCGCACCATTCCAACCCCTGAGCGTACATAAGGAGGTGCAAGGGATTGCAGATAAGGTACTACATAATCCAAACCCCACACTTTCAAGATAGACAAGCGGCAGAAGGCACAGTGGGAGAAGATGCAGAAGCAATGGGAGGAGACTCGCGACATAGCAAGAGCTGCGGCGGCCTGTGACGAACGGGCGAAGGCAGCTGCGGCGCGGGCCCAAGAAGCGGTGCGTGCGAGGAGGACAGCTCCCCGAGAAGATATCCCGCGTCGTACCGACCCCATCCCGGCGGTTCCAACGGAGCATTCGCCGCAACACCCGCCAGAGGGGGAGATGCCACCCCTCTGTAGGTGTCAAGACCAATGTAAGTTCTTCAAGTCGAAACACCCGCTCAGCCTGGGTATGCGCTACTGGGGTTGCGCAAACTACTCCAGCGACTATCCCGACCGACGTTGGGACACGAGGAGCTATCGGCTGCTAGTAAGAACCGCTTACAGTGTGTTCCTCCCCACTACTTCTCGTTTCATGTACGCACTAACATTTCTTGTGTACTCGTAGTCCCCGGAACCACTGTGCGGGTATCACAAGTGGATCGACCTAGAGATCCACCCATACGACCAGTGTACTCTCGACTTCCAGCAGTGGGATGAAAGAACGGCATCAGAGACTCGCGAGGCGGAGCGCCGGAACGACGAGCAGGCCGAACGTATACATCGGGAGACGCAAGCTCATCTCGAGGCGTGCACGCATAGGGAGCGCGAAGTTCGCGAAAAGGAGCGCGAACGGAAGAGGGAGCTAGCGGCCAAGGAAAAAGAGGCAGCCGAGGAGTTCGACATAGAGGTCGTGAGGAAGGGAAAATGGCCCCGGTCCACGCAGTAGGTGCGGCTGTTCCGCGCTGGTCCGGTGAATGGCCCCGGTTATTAGATGTGTGTGTGTGTTCGGGTTTGTTCTCGTTCGCATAACAACGCGCACATGTATCGTAGGAGTGTGTCGGTTTGTTTTCTATCGTGCAACTTTGTGCGCTATGTTATTTTCATCTTTATCTTTGCATTCAATTCTTCGTGTTCTCAATATCACTTACCTTCTTACTTACCAGCCGTTTCTACGTTAATCGTATGTTCATCTTCTCGTTGCAATCTTCTTCGGAATCTCTTTCAGCAGTACAAATGCCAAGTTCATACAGATTAAATAATATGACATATGAGGACTTAAATATCCAAATCTACAAAAAAAAACTACATGAACGGACTTAAATCTGTACTTTTCTCATTTTGACAAATTGCTAAAATTTCAGAACTTTGCATAGTTTTAAGGAGATTTGTGATTTTCATATCTTTTAATGTGCTCATAATCTGAGGTAGTCATAATTATGACTTTCATCCTTAGATATTGCTCTATACGAACAAATTTTCTCAGAATTATTGGACACTTCTAAGTCACGTTTTCAGTTAACTTTAGAAGCTCAATTGGAATGCAGAAACTTTCACATAGTTTTTAGCACTTTTCTTATTTTCATATATTTTAATGCGCTCATAATCTGAGGTAGTCATAATTATGACCTTTCATCCTCACATATTGATTTATATGGATAAATTTTTTCAGAATTATTGGACTCTTCTAAGTCACCTTTTCAGCTAACTTTTGAAGCTCAATTGGAATGCACAAACTTTCACATAGTTTTTAGCACATTTCTGATTTTCATATATTTTAATGCCCTCATAATCTGAGGTAGTCATAATTATGACTTTTGATCCTCACATATTGGTCTGTATGGACAAATTTTCTCAAAATTATTGGACTCTTCTAAGTCAGTTTTTCAGCTAGCTTTTGAAGCTCAATTGGAATACACAAACTTTCATATAATTTTAAGCACTTTTCTGATTATCATATCTTTTAATGTGTTCATAATCTGAGGTAGGCATAATTATGACTTTTGATCCTCAGATATTGGTCTAGATGGACAAATTTTCTCATAATTATTGAACTCTTTTAAATTATTTTTTCAGCTATCTTTTGAAGCTGAATTGGAATGCAAAAACCTCTCAAGCTGCTACTTATATTGCAATGCCTACAACGAAACTATCAAAAGTATGATTTTTACAAATATTTTAAATATCTTTTAAGTAAGTAATCAAACTCCAAAATTAATCATATGTATCAGTTTTCACATTTTTATAATTACATTAAGATGAAAGCATTAGTATCAAACTCCATGTGTTCAATATGTTTCAAATATATTTTCAGATAGTTGTTACTACAAAATTACACAAGCAGTAAACTAGAATGTACATAAAATTCATATTTTTCAAACATCGTTTCATATATCCAAAATTATTTTTATTCTAAATATAACCTTACAAATACATATAAATTCTATACGCTCGGGGAAATATAACTTTACATATATATATAAATACGATATCTCAACTTAATTCTATACATATCCAAAATTTTATTCATTCCAAACAATAATTCTATACATGTAAATATTTTCTAAATACAACTTCATCAATACAATTTTATTCATTTCAAAAATTAATTCCACACACATCTTTTTTACATACGGTCGGACGTGCGGTGGCGCTGGGTCGTCGCGATCGAACGCAGATCGCGATCGTGCGGTCGGTACCGCACGATCGGTGCTCTGATATAAACGCAGGTACCGACCGCACGACTTCATCAGAGCACCGGTCGTGGCGGTTCGTACCGCGACGATCGGACGCGTCGGCTCCCTCGCGGTCGTGCGGTCGGAGCTGCAGTCGTGCGGTGCGTCGGGGGGCCAGATCTGGAATTATTTCGCAAGTGGTGCTAGTTCGGGAATTTTGTGTCTACAGGGTACTACAAACGTCCAAAATTCGTGGCTTCATGCATGCATGCAGTCGTCATTTATTTTTTTCGGTTTTCCTAAATTTTAGTTGCCTGAAATATTTTTATCCCTCCATCACCTAAATTTGTACAATACTCCAATTAACCATAAAATTACAGTACCAAGTGATACACAATTTTCATACAGCTTTATTGCAACTTTTATATCTACTAGCTGCGTTTGCGTGGCGGCACGCCACACAAGCTATTTTGTATAAAAGATTGTTTTTTTGTGTGAAGGTAGCTTTAAATTTTTTTTGTTCTACGGTGATTGATATAATTGCTATTTTGTGTAAATTGATCCAAACAAACTACTACAGGCACTACAGAAGCAAACACGGAAGCAAATATGTACAACACGGAAGCATATAAACAGTATTGTAGCCTAATCAAAAGAGCATATAGATAGTATCTAAACCCATGCGTGAATCTAGGCATGAACGATATTTGAGTCCACCTAATTCAAGAAAAGATTTCTATCTTATTCTAAACTGTAATAAAAGTATGTATGAACTGTGTGTCCAAGTAGCATTTACGAAAACGCAATCAACAAAACATTGATCTACAGAAACTACTATAGGTGCTATAGAAACAAGCACGCAAGCAAACATATACCATATGAAAGTGCCTAAACAGTACTGTAGGGAACATATTATGTAGGTGAGAAAAAAGGCTATACTTGAGAAAATAGTAACAACAACGACAACGTAAGAACAACAAAATACAAATGGTAAAGATAAAAGATAGTACCTTATAAATGGGAGCCGGTAAGAGCAAATAAAGATGAGTACTCTAAGATTAGAATCAAAACTGTTGTGCTTCACAATACAATGCACCGAGCTATCTCAAAGCACCTCTATATAACAAAAGGAAATAGTATAAACATCAAAGCAGGAATCGAAATATCTGGAAAGTGTACCAACAAGAATAATAGAACCAAACAGAACCGTAAAAAAATGCGGAGGCACGATAACAGAAAGCACTATAAATATAAAGATTTTCTATTGTATTCACATGCTAATTGAAACAGTATATAGACAATATCTAAGACCATATGTGAATCTAGAGACAGATAATATTTGAGACCACCTAATTCAAGGGAATATTTTCATTCTATTCTAAATTGGGTAATAAAAATATGTCTGAAATGTGTATATAAGAAACATTTATGAAACGCAATCAATGGAAGCATATAGAACCGAATCCAAAAATAACTATCCGATATCGATACCGAATTCGACCGAATATCGAGTTTCCTTCACGAATTCGGTACCGTTGAAAATAACCCATACCGTTTGCATCCCTAACCATCACCACACAAACTTTCATGTTCCACCCTACAAAAAGATTTGTCAGATAAACACTCTGCAGATACCTAAATATGTTTGTTAATGAAAAACACCATTACTAAGTAGTTTATTAATACAATATTTCGCAATAGCTTTTGGTAATAAAATGATATAACTGCAGATAAAGGAGACATATATGGTAGCTAGAATTTGTAGTACAAAAGAACATGGTAAAAAGAACAGTGCAGATTGCTGGGACTGGTAAAACATTTAATCTTACATAGGTAGGATAAGTCACGCATGAAGATGGCAAAAGGTAAGCACGTATAAACATTTAATCACCTATTTAATCTTACATTACCATAGCGAAGCTCATAAAAGTTAAGAAACAACATGTGTGTTGTAATGAATGCCAAAATAGGGGCAGCAAAATCACCCTGGTAGCCTCATCGCTGACATTGAAAGTCCTTAGCAATGCGAGGATTAAAGAGTAACCAAGTAGAGCCATAGCTGAAGAGTAATCCAATTTTTCAGTCAAGTCGATATCCTGTAGCCTCATCGCTGACAGTGAAAGTCCTTAGCAATGCGAGGATTAAAGAGTAACCAAGTAGAGCCACAGCTGAAGAGTAATCCAATTTCTCAGTCAAGTCGATATCCCTACAGGCTGAAGAACGATGCGTCAGATATCACAGACACAGACAGCATACCGAAGTTTAAAGTACATGTCTATGGCTTTGAGCAACTGCATACCTAGTATGGAATATAGAGCTCCAGAACCATGCATTCATTGATAATATTGCATAGATATGCCATAAGCTAGTATATTCGTAGTATGCCCTCTTAGTCTGGGGGTCTAACAGGTAATTAGCAATTCGCTAGCAGGAAGAACGAAAGCCAGCCACTCAAGTACATCAATAGATTGATAGCAGAGAGCGCAGTTGAGAGGGTTCCTGATAAAGGATAACAAACAAGTGAGACATTGACAAGTAGTCATGATGAAAATGGTAGTTTCAATCAGGAACATGCACGCCAAAACATACCTGGAAGACAAAAAACATGTATGGAAGGCCATTTTCCATGATATTTAACAGGGCTCAGACCATGTGATTGTCGTTCCCCTTCTCTTTGCATCATGCAGTAGTAGCGACAGTCCATCCTACAATTTAGTTGCTTCCAATGCATGTAAAGGGGCTCCTGTGTGTACCAAGAACTTCCAACAGATGTGTCGCCATTCTTCGGGGACTGGCAGTGGCTGATGATGTTCTCCCCAATAATCGCTGTAGTTTGACACTCCTCCACACAAGTTCTAAAGGTTGATCAACAAAGCTAAGATTATCAGAAACTTCTGAATAATAGAACCTGAGTAATGTATCATAGAAAAAGGGTAACATCAGAATGACAACTGAAAAAGGGTGCACAGATACAAAAAAAATTAACCAATTTAATCAGTTTTCAGTTCATATTTTATTTAAGGTAAACATGAAGCCAAGATAAATATGATGGAATCAGTTATTGCTTCACCGAATCAAATCCTGTGAAAATTACTAAAGAGACTCTTCAAAGCACATAGATGTTTCTTTCCTCTCTCACCTGTACTGCGGATCAACATCCCCGAGGCTGGCCACGACGGAACTGAGCATGAATCCGATCGCAAGAATTGAAGCCAACCGAACCACCAAGAGGCTTCTCAGAGAAGGCAAATAAAGGATGCAGATTTGGTGGGATGGCAGAGGGAAACATGAAGCCAAGATAAATATGATGGAATCAGCTATTGCTCCACCGAATCAAATCTTGTGAAAATTAATAAAGAGACTCTTCAAAGCACATAGATAAATATGCAGGGCTTCGCACCGACCGATTTGGTGGCTGCCGCCGGGCCAGGTGAGCGAAGAAGGTGGGGAGGCGGCCACGAGTGTGACAGGAGGGGAGGCAGGGAAACTAAAAAGAGAAAGATAAGTACATATAAATCAAATCAGGAGAGGTCATTTAGCGCAACGAAAAAAGGCAAGGAACATAATTATCTGGCAGGCAGAAAGTATAAACAGAACAATATATTTGAGATGGGATTTTTACTTCCTTTCGATCACATTCCTGTACTTAACATATCACCAAAATGACACATGATATGACATAATTGGTGTTGAATCTGACAACGCAGCATGCAAAAAAAAAACATCTAAGATTAATCTGGATACAGTTGATCTGATCAGTAAATTGCAAGCAATGTAGAATTAATCATTAGTAATAAAGCATGATATTAGCACGCCTTTGTAAATAAAAAAACACATAACATAGCTGCTAGGAGAAAGCTCTATTTCCATACAACATAAATCCATAATTGTACAACAACCAACTGGAATACTGAGTAGAGAAAAGGAAAAAAAAAGAAAAGATCACCAAGTACAAAAAAAATGTTGAGCATTTAACCATGCCCCCAATTTTCCATCTCATTCATTGCTTCAAAGACTGCCATGGGGGCACCTGCTAGGCCTATGGAATACATAGCAACTGTGCAAATCATTCTATTGCTGTGGGAAAAAATTGGTTTTCAGATCTGATTTAGCAATTAGAACACACCATAATTTCTGCATTTAGGAGTATATCATATTGGATAATTTGGTCAAACAAAAATCTAAAAGAATAGATCCCTGTAACCAAAATCACAATTTCTTCCTTCAGCAAACTGAGAGACATAAAACTAATTCAATATCTTTTCAGTGATTCAGAACATTAATGAAAAAGAAAAGGTATAACATGAAAAGATTAACATGTGGAGAAAACACAAAAAAAAATGTTTGAGCGCTTAACAACATCCATAAAAGACTGCCCAAAGGGCCACCTGCTTGGCCTTGAATTGTGTGTAGAATAATTCCATCCTTGTGGAAAAAGCATTGGATTTCAAATCTGATTTAGCAATTAGACCACTTAGTTGCTTCAAATACTGCCCAAGGGGCCACCTGCCTGGACTTGAATAATGTGCAAAATAATTCCATCCCTGTGAAAAAAACGTTGGTTTTCAAATCTGATTTAACAATTAGAATACAACATAATTTCTGCCTTTAAGAAGTACATGTCCTATTGGATCATTTGGTAAAATCAAAATTGGAAGGAACAGATTCCTCAAGCAAAATGGTAGGTCTTGAAACGGAGGGGGATAAACTAAATTGATGAACAATGTATTGCTCCCAAAAGAACTGATACACTTCCAGTGAACTGGCAAAATATAAGGACACATAAAAAACAGCCTATATGTGCCCTATGGAGAAAGGTTGCAAGAATCATGACAGAGTAAAAGAAAAGGGTATAAAGAATGTAGGAAGAGGTGCTCAAGCTCACCTTACATCTTTTCTAAGTGGAATCCCCTATCCTGTTTTAAGCATGTATAGCTAGCCACGAGTCTTCTCCAACCTCGTAATGTAAATCCAGACCAAATCTGAAAACAAAAGGCAGATCAGAATCTGCAAATACAAAAACCTAGGGGTCGGTGGAAGTAGGGGTGAAAACGGATCGGATACGGACGGATAATGTCTCTACCATATTTGTTTTCATATTTTTTTCGGATACGGATACGAATACGGATAACTCGAATACGAATACAAATACGAATAATATCGAATACAGATACGGATCGAATACGAATACGAATCGAAACGAATACGGTTACGAATATTTATCGGAACATGGAAATTCCTTAAACTATACATCTAAAATTAACGAAAATACGTAAATAGTTTGTAACATCCTGATTTTTTTGGAGTTTATAAAGCCCTGTTTTTAAAAATAAATTTTCTGGAATTAAATCAAGCTTAAAATAAATTTTTAGAATTTAAAATAATTTAATATGATTAAATTAAACCTTAACATGAGCTAAAAATATTTTATTTGTATTCCTCAGGTCTCAAGGATTTTTCTGGTATTTTGGTGAATTTTTGGGATTTAATTGCTATTTTCTAGAGTTTTTTTTGGATTTTATTCGAATTTTGGAAATAAGAAAACGAGGAGATTCTAGAAAATCCGGATATCCGGTTTTGTTTTATCCGGATTATCCGTATCCGTATCCGTATTCGACGGATACTAGGCTTACCGTATTCGTATCCGTATCCGATAAAAAAATCCGTATCCGTATCCGATCCGAGAATTATCCGAAAAAAATCCGATCTGACACAATCCGTATCCGTATTCGTCCGGATCGGTCGGAAACTATCCGATCCGTTTTCACCCCTAGGTGGAAGCACAGTTAGCCATGGCTACCAAAGTGGGAAACGATACCGAGAAGCCATGGAAGGAAGAAATTGTTAAGACCCTGCCGCACTCCCGACGTTGTGTTGAGGTGGCAAACATTGACGGCGGTCAACGGGAGGAGGAGCTGTCGTGCGTCCGGGAGAGGAAAGGGCGAGTGAGGGGGTGGAGACAACCGAGTACGCTAGACGGGTGGTCTGCTGGAGGAGACACTAGGGAGAGGAGATCGGAAGGAAGAGGGATGCGGAAGGGAGGGCACGGTGGATGGACTCGGGAGAAGAGGAAAGCAACTCTCTCTAGAAGCATTCCACGGCGCCACCTCTCGCCTCTTCGCTCGAAGCGCCGACGGCATCGCTTCTCTGGTGCGGAATGAAGCGAACCCGCGAAGCGAAAAGCGAACCCGCGGCTCGCTATCGTCGCGCACCACTCGCCCGTTCGGACCAGCAGCGCGCGCGTCGGACCCGCCGATTACGCACGGAGCGACGTGGACACGCTGAGCGTCCGGGGAGTCCCCCACTTTGATATACGGATAATTTGTATTTGTCTTTGTTTTTAATTATGAGAGGTAGATCTCCATCTAAGAGTTGAGAAAATGACTTGGAGTTAAAGAAAAGTGACTGAAATTAGTCGCTTTGTAAAAGGACAGCCCCTTTTTTTTTGTTCAGATTATAATGTAGTGCAAGCGCAACGCGGACGATCGACTTTCCGTGCGCTGAAGCGCACGGGCTTCAAGGGAAGTTCAGGGATGCGACGCTTGATTTTCTTCTGCGATGCATGCAGCAATGAGGTGAAAGAAACGGCGTCAATTAGTAAGGTTCAAATCCCGATCGTGCAAGATGGGCTTCTGATTAAAATTTTATTATAGTTGACTTTTTTTACTGTAATTGATTTGACTTTTTAGATATAATTAATTTAAAAAATATAAAAATAGAAAAAACATGTTAACTCATTAGGGACAATACAAAGAAACACGGAAAAAAAGAAAATATAAAAAAGTCTAAAATATCTAAAAAAATTCAGAAAAAAACGAAATACTGAATAGTGAAAAAAAAGTAGAAGCTAGAAGCTGAAACAAAAAAAAAGCCGAAACGACCGCGGCGTTAAAGGAAGCGATGCATGCACTACCGGCCCACGAAGGCACCGAGAGCTTGGCCTGCAAAATGAGTTGCGAATTCGAGTGAGCTAGATCTCTGCTCATGAGTTTGAGGTGTAGCTAGAAAATAGATCAACTACAATATAAAATAAGTTATAAGCCTAAGGCCCTGATCGTTTCGGCTTTTTTTAGCTTCAGCTTCTAGCTTCAGCTTTTTTTTCACTATTCACTACACTATCCACTAACTCAGCTACAGTGTTTTTTCAGCCAGCTACAGTGTTTTTTCAGCCAAAAGCCAAAAGTCATCGCTATTCCGATCACCCCCTTATTTAAATGATAACCTAAACTATGCATACACATACTCAGATATCATTTTCGGGGCTTCTGCGCGACCAGCGTAACCACGTCGCCTCGCTCATTGTGCGCTGCGCGGCGCGTGCTGCGTTCGTCTCCGCTCCGCCTGTCGCGTGTATACGCTGGTAGCAAGCCGCGGCTTCTTTTTCCCATGGTTAGCGAGCTGCGGCTCTCTTCTGTGGGAGAAACAGGCTCTCTTCCGTGGTTTGCGAGCTGCGGCTGCGGCTCTCTTCCGTGCGAGACATAGTGCTGCGGAAAGCTTCGAGAAGAAGGGCGGTCGCATCTATACCTGGCCAAATGGGCCGGGCCTACACGGCGCACCGCTGCCCGTGCTATGAGACCCGCCCGAAAACAGCACGGCACGGGTGTAACGGGCGGGCCGCACGCGCCGCGCGGACCGGCCGTGCTCGGGCCGAGGGTGCGACGCACGCGGCGCTTAGCAAACGGGCCGACCCGGCGACGGCCAAGACGTGCGACGGACGCGACGCTTGCGGACGGCGACGGCGCGTACGGCCAAGACGGCACGGCCGGCCAACGGCTCTAAACGGGCCGTGCCGGCCCGGCACGGCACGCCCGGCCCGGAAAATTCAAAAAAATAGCCGTTTTTCTAACCGTTGGGGGTATAAAAATTCGAGAAAAATAGCAAAACATTCGGAAAAAATCTGAAATTTTTTCTATAAATAGGTGGGCATCCGGCCTCCATTCTCCACACCTCAAATCTCACTCTCCTCTCTCGGTTTAGCTGTGAAAATTCCGAAAGTGCTTGCACGAATTTGGTGAAAATTCGGAAAAATTCCGAAAATTCAAAAATCTTTAGATTTTTTGTGAGAGCTGCAAAGGAGGTAATAATTCTGTCTTATTTTAATTTTTGAGTATTATTTATTAGTTTAATTTATTGCTATTATTGGTTGGTTTAATAGGAAGTTAATCATTCTTTACTATTTTAATTTACGCTGATTTAATGGAGAACTACGATTTTGAACTCGCGAATTCGCCTCTCTACGGAGGATATGCAACCGTTTCCACAAGCATATCCATCTGAAAATGCCGAAGAAATGATGGCCCGGAGCGCGAGGTCCAATCGATCCATCTTCTGCTGGCTCAACAAGTGCATCCACGACTCAAAGCACGGTGCAAAAGATCAAGAGCTAGTACATCAACGATTTGGAATGATTTCGACAAGAAGTTCAAGACCGAGGATGATGGGACTTGGTGAGGTATGTCTGTTTGTAAAATTTGTGGTAATGAATTGACTGCAAAATCTTGGTGGGACGGGTCATCTACAACGACATGCCGCAAGTTGCAAGAAAAAGCAAGGAATACAAATGCGCGCACACAACCGCAATATAACCCCGACGGCTCGAGTGACGCACGTGGGAGTACAACCTGCAGGTAACTCGGGAATCTCTTTGTAGATTAATTGCTTCTCAAGATTTACCTTTAAATTTTGGTGAGTCCGACGCTTTTCAAAAATATATTAGGACTGCTCATAACCTCGATTTAGCATCGTATCTAGGCAAACAACAACTAGAGATTTAATTAAATATTATAACAATTGTCGTGATAAAATGAAAGAAATGTTTCATACCTGTACATTCTCTATTGCTTTAACTTCTGATATATGGAGTGGTAGAGCTAGAGAGGATTATATTAGTGTTGTTGCTCATTATATTAATGATGACTGGGTAATGGAAAAAAGAATTATAGGATTTAAATTAATTAATGTTTCACATAGTGCTGAAAATATTGCAGAAAGTATTATTAGAGTTGTAGAAGATTTTGGTCTCACAGATAAAATTTTTTCTATAACTTTAGATAATGCAGCTGCAAACACTAAAGCTATGGAAATTCTTACACCTGTGTTTAATTCTTATGCACACTCTTTCTTATTGCATCAACGTTGTGCTTGTCATATTATTAATCTTATTGTTAAATCCGGTTTAAAAAGATTAAATGCTTGTATTGATTCTTTTAGAGATGCTATTTCATTTATTAATTGTTCAAACCAACGAATAGCCGCATATAAGAGTTTTTGCGTAGCAATGAATGTTCGTCCTAGAAAATTTGCTTTAGACATGCCTGTTAGATGGAACTCTACTTATCTTATGCTTAAACATATATTGCCATATAGGAGCACCTTATCTGTTTTCCTTCACACCCAAAGCCATCAATCTCGTAGCTCCTCCAGTAGAACCCAAGTTAGAGACCCTGAACTTACTGAAAACGATTGGGTTGTTGCTGAAAAAATATTTTCCTTTTTAGAAATTTTTCATAAAGCTACACTTTGCCTTTCTGGAATATATTACCCTACTTCTCCTATAATTGTTCATAATATTGTTGAAATTGCAACTCACCTAAAGGCTTTTGAACATGATCATATACTACGGATGTCAGAGGTGCCATGAAAATTAAGTTTTTAAAATATTGAGAGAAATTCTATTTTATATGCATTCGCTTATTTTGGATCCTAGGGCCAAACTCCAAGGATTTACGAATGTTTTACAAATTTTAAGTGAGGCTACCGATTTAGACTATTCTTCATACTTTACATTAGTTAAGAATAAATTATATGAGGTATATGATAAATATGAAAATAAGTTTGGATCATGCGCTTGGAAAGACCCCGGTAGTCCCTAGCACCTCTAGGGGCTATGCAATGGGGCAAGATTTTTGGTTCTTCATCTAGTTCTCGCAGGTACACATCAGTTAGGAGGAGGAAGGCGACAAAGCACTGGAGACCTATCAAGCTATCTCAACAGTGATAGCGTCAGTTTCGAGCAGGAGTTGAACATCCTCTCATGGTGGCAAGCCCAAAAGGTGTCATATCCAGTGCTATCCATATTAGCGCGGGATGTGTTGATCCATTCTGTCTCTACAGCTTCTCTTGAGTCGCATTCGATCTTTCCTAAGAATAATCGAGAGCGACGAACAAGTCCGTCCCAACGAGATGGTCGAAGTACTTATGATCACAAAGACTGGGAACAAGCTGAATCAAGACTCCAACATACTGCAGAAAATAAAGATTTAGAAGAATCTTTTGAGAATTTGTATTTAGATAGCAATGAATAGGATTTTCAATATTTTTCTTCACATATAGTCACTAATGAGCTTTATAGGTTGTACTCTTTTTTCTTTACCAAGGTTTTCTCAAATTGAGTTTTTACTTGGTAAAGTTTTTAATGAGGCAGCCATCCCATGTAATTTAATAAGTTAATAAAGCTCATTATGTCATTGCAAATATTTATTTTTATGATTAGCAATGTCTATAAATTTCTATATTTTTTTGAATTTTTTCTAAATTTTTTACAATTTTTTTACAATTTTTCTTATTTTTCTACAATTTTTCTTATTTTTCTGTTTTTTCGGGCTAAACGGGCTAGCCGGGCCGGCACGGCCCGTTTAGCCTTAACCGTGCCCGGGCCGGCACGGCACGGCTTCGGGCCGTGCCTGGGCTTGCTCGCGCCCGCGGGCGGCGCGGCACAGCCCGTTTATTACACGGGCCTTACCGGGCCGTGCCTAAACGGGCCGTGCCGAGCACGGGCCCGTGCCGTGCCGGCCCGGCACGGCCCAGTGGCCAGGTATGGTCGCATCTCGCCCTCTCCCTCGCTGCGGGGATTCCCAGAGAAAGGTTACGGGCTTGGGTACCGGTGAGCTTCCTGCTGTCTGCGATTTTTTTTCTACCCTGAATTTGGAGCTGGAATTTGTAGTCTTGGCCAAATGCTTGATTTTTCTAGATCTGGTTGGATGAGTTTTTCGCAGAATTGCCGATTAGATGCGACTGTGGGGTATGCATTTTTTCCCTTTTCTTCGGGGCTTTCATGTTTTGAGCTAAATTTTTCTCAATTCTAGGAGTAATCGATTCGGTGTGTGGTTGTAGAAAGCTTATGCTTGGTTGCAGCTGCTAATTTTGGTCATAATTCATGGTGATTTTTCTCTTGCAGAATAGGCAATTGGAGCTCGTGTTGGTGAATTCCCCCCTGCGTGTACAATTAGGAGGCAGGTTTGCTGGAAATTCGACAGGCGAGGATGATTTCAGGAGCTACTGTGGAGATGATGAGTGGGAGGACACTGAAGAGTCCTTCACTGCCAGTGTCGCAAAAGGGGAGCTTGATGAGACTTCAGTGCGGTTGTTCTTCAAGGGCATGTCGAGCTTGGAGGAAGATGGGACGAAATTGTCTGGGATTGGGGTGGTAATGGAGAGGTCACCCGGGGTGCTTGTTCTTAGGGTACAGAAGAAGCTGGATTTCTTTGTGGACGAGCTGGTAGCTGAGCACTTGGCACTGATGGATGGCCTATTGGTGGCGTTGCAGAATGGGATACGGAAGATCTTCGCTTTCACTAATTTAGAGAATCTGTACTTTCAGGCAAGAGTTTTTGATTTCTGTAATACATCGTTTGCTCATATGTTTGTTTATACCTGTTCACAGAATCGGATACTCTTAAGATGATTTGTTTCAGGTAGCTCACTGAACTGCCATTTTTCTTTTCGTCATTTATACTGATATGATATTCATTCAGTCTTTGTGTTTTCCACAATTAAAAATACATAATTGACTCTTCAGTTTTATCAAACTGAATGCCTTCTTGAGGTGTGTTCACAGAATTATGTATTTCATGTTTGGGAAATTCACAGGCTTGACTGGTAAATCTGAATGACCATAAACGAATTCCCATGATAACTGATTTTTACTTCTTTCCCTTTTGGCTAGTTCCAAATTGGTCAAGTTAATCTTGTTCTTAGGGTACAGAAGAAGTTGGATTTCTTTGTGGAGGAGCTGGTAGCTGAGCACTTGGTACTGACGGATGGCCTATTGGTGGCGTTGCAGCATGGGATACGGAAGATCTTCGCTTTCACTAATTCAGAGAATCTGTACTTTCAGGCAAGAGTTTCTGATTTCTGTAATACATCGTTTGCTCATATGTTTGTTTATACCTGTTCACAGAATCGGATACTCTTAAGATGATTTGTTTCAGGTAGCTCACTGAACTGCCGTTTTTCTTTTCGTCATTTATACTGATATGGTATTCATTCAGTCTTTGTGTTTTCCACAATTAAAAATACATAATTGACTCTTCAGTTTTATCAAACTGAATGCCTTCTTGAGGTGTGTTCATAGAATTATGTATTTCATGTTTGGGAAATTCACAAGCTTGACTGGTAAATCTGAATGACCATAAACGAATTCCCATGATAACTGATTTTTTTGTAAATTTTTTTAGATATTTTAGGCTTTTTTGTATTTTTTTCCCGTGTTCCTTTGTATTATCCCTAATAGGTTAACATATCTTTTCTATTTTTACATTTTTTAAAAAAATTAATTATACCTAAAAAGCCAAATCAGCTACAGTAAAAAAAGCCGACTACAGTGAAATTTCATCCAAAAACCAAAAACCATCGCTAAAATGAGCGCCCCCGTACCGACAGAGCATCAATGGTAGATGTGAAACTCTACGGCCATGGCTTCTCGTTGATTTGTTCATTGTACGTATACATGCATCGAGTGTAAATCAAATCTGTGATTAGTATCCATTAGAAAATATCTGATCTAACTATGGCATTACAAGCAAATATACTTTTGTATACAAAATTGTAATATATAATAGATTGATTCATGATTTGTATACCGTGTATTTTATAGAGCGATTCGTGTTGATAACATGTTAAGAAATAATTGAAATATAGATAAATGGTAACGCAATCCATGCAATCAATCATCAAGAACGCAATAGATTAATCACCAAGAGGCATAATTGAGAGAGAACATTAAAACATAATAATCATTAATCTCAGATATATTTATATGGTATAATAATCTTTCTATTTATAATCTAAATTTAGTAAAGATAATTCTGATATTTAACCCCCATACAATTCATAACTGGCTGTGCTGTGCAACTGAAACTTTTCTTTCGCGGTCACGCCCATGCATCACTGTGTTGGGATTTTTTCTTGACTCTTCCAGCTGACGTGACTCTTCGTGGTGGTGAGACGCCTCGGGGCGCCTCCCTGCGCCCACACGCGGAAACAATGACTTGCTCTTTGATCTTCACGTCATGCACCTTCTGACTTTCTTGCTTGATGCTTTGCCTAGTTCTGATCTCTGTTGACACCACGTGAAGCTACCACCTGCGCCTAACTTTGCTCTTGTGTTGACGTGACCTGCGGTTTCTTTTAAAGCTGGAGAGAAAACAATTGTACGAACTCGCTGAGGGACAACAGATCGATATTTTTCCGGGGCACAAAGCGAAGCACTCCGTTTTTCTTAGCTAAAACTGATTACACGGTATCCTTTTATTCGTAGCAAACAACTAATCGTATTTAATAAAAAATGCATGCGTTGCGTGGGATCCGGCTGCATGCCCGCCTGGATTCCAGCGCCGGAGCTTTCACTCACTGCGGTGGTGATGTTTCAGCGATAATTTTTTTATTATAGCTAATTTTTTTACTATAGTTAAATTAGTGAATGGTATAATAAATAGTAAAAAAATTGAAACTGCAAAAAATCAAAACGATCACCACCTACATAAGCTTGACCAGTGGAGCTGCTGCAGCCTGTGCTTGCTTCAGTGCCCGCTGCATGCACGTCGCGCCAGTCCGGCTCCTCGCAGAGCATCCGCCTCTCCTCCGCGCAGCGGTGCTCGACGCCGTCCTCTGGACGTGATGGCGTGATGCGGCTATGGTTTCCTTAGGTGCAAGTAGGGATGACAATAGGATGAGAGATTGCGGGGGGAAGCCTCCATGGTCTGCCCTGCTCCCCGCTAGCTGGCCCTCCGTCCCGCTTCGCTAAGCCTCCTGAGGGAGATGATCTTCATCCTCGGTCCTCACCGGGATCTGACCTTACGGGGATAAAAAAACTAAATTTATTTTAAAAATAATAATTTAACTTTATTTATTAATTTATAATTACTTCAACATATTTTTTTAAAATATAGTTTCAAAATATATATTCTAATATATAAATTCAAATTTTAGTCTAAATATACAAAAAAAGATACGATCTCTTATATTAAAAATCTATAATATATTATTAAAATATTTATTTTTATTTTTATCGGATCTCCAAATACCTCATGAGGCGAAGATAATCTCTCAGCGGGAAACAGAGCGGAGCTCCGCTATATTAGCGGGATAGGGATGGAGATTATCCCTCGCTCTCATCCCCACCCTAACCGAAGGACTTGCCATCGCTAGGTGAGGCGCCCTCCTGCTACTTCCAACCCGCGACCTCCCGTTTCTTCCGTCCCGGTGTACCAGCTGTTGGAATTAATTACTCCCTTTGCTCTGACACCAGGGATGCACCCCCTCCTGGTGATTCTCCACGCGACGTGACCCTTCTGGACGCACTGGTCCTGTGCTTCTTCCGTGGGACGCCTCGCCGGGGACGAGCCAAGGAAAAGAGACGCCCCTGCATGCATGCGCCGGCGGAGCTGATGTCTCCCGCGCCAACTTCATGGCTATGGGCCCCGCCGCTTTGACCTGCGTCAGCTTCGTGCGCCCGAGGCTCCCGCCCGAGCTGTTGCCGCTTGCATGCGCGAGTGGACACATTTGTTCCTAAAATTTCGCAAATAACTTTTAGATCATCAAAATTTCAAAAATAGTCTTCTTCCTGACCGCGGAACAACCTAGAGGCGACGTATAGCATGGTGATACGCTCGGGGGCTGCACCACCGACTGTAGCATGAACAGGTGATACGGCCGGGGGGCGCACCACCCACTGATCATACCACCACCCACTATTCATCCGGTTTTTTACTTGCGCTAATTTGTAATTAGATAAAATATTTATTTTGTAAATAGTTAATTTGTATAATGTGCATGAATTTAATTTTTATCTGTAAATTATATATTTGTATAGTGTGCACGAATTTAAAATATGTCCATAAATGAATTATTTCTATAGTTTGCACGAATTTAATTATCATCCGCCATCAGTGATTTTTGTTATCGATATTTCATGTGTATATGAAATGAAATTTTAATTAGTAAATGTGGTTTGTAAACTGTGATTTGATGTAAATTTATGTATTTCGAATTTGGTACTGCTACATTGCATTATAACTGAAACGTGAAAAGATATTTGAAACATACTAAACACATGGAGGTTGGTACTAATTCATTCATCTTAATGTCGTCATAATAATATGAAAATAGGTACATATGAGCAAATTTGGAGTTTGATTACTTACTTGAAGAGATATTTGAAACATATTTAAAAATCTTACTCATGATAGTTTATTTGAAGGCTTGGACATTCCAATCTAAGTAGCAGAATTTCTGCTAATTTGTAATTAGATAAAATAATTATTTTGTAAATAGTTAATTTGTATAATGTGCACGAATTTAATTTTTATCTGTAAATTATATATTTGTATAGTGTGCACGAATTTAAAATATGTCCATAAATGAATTATTTCTATAGTTTGCACGAATTTAATTATCGTCCGCCATCAGTGATTTTTGTTATCGATATTTCATGTGTATATGAAATGAAATTTTAATTAGTAAATGTGGTTTGTAAATTGTGATTTGATGTAAATTTATGTATTTCGAATTTGGTACTGCTACATTGTATTGTAACTGAAACGTGAAAAGATATTTGAAACATACTAAACACATGGAGGTTGGTACTAATTTATTCATCTTAATGTCGTCATAATAATATAAAAATAGGTACATATGAGCAAATTTGGAGTTTGATTACTTACTTGAAGAGATATTTGAAACATATTTAAAAATCTTACTCATGATAGTTTATTTGAAGGCTTGGACATTCCAATCTAAGTAGCAGAATTTTCGGTTTTTGCATTACAATTGAGTATCAAAAGCTAGCTGAAGAAATGATTTAGAAAAGTCCAAAAATTCTGAGAAAATTTGTCCATATAGACCAATATCTGAGGATCAAAAGTCATAATTATGCGTACGTCATATTACGAGCACATTAAAAGATATGAAAATAACAAATATGCTAAAAACTATGCAAATAGAAGCATAGGAGCAATTTTGGAGTTTGATTACACATACATAGATCAACTCTCTAGCACTACAACACACGATAAGAATGAACACAATATACGTACATTAACTCTCAAGCAGAAGAAGACAGGATAACAACAAACACGAGATACAATATAGCATAAAATATTACCAACATACACGAGAACAACCTGCAGCACTACAACTTAAATAGCACTTTAGTCTATCAAAAGAAAATAACAATGAACACAAGAAAGAAAATAGCATCCAACATTAAATTTATCTTCCACTCCAGTCTATCGAAACGATGCCGCATCTCGACGAGGTCGCTACCCCCACGACAACTCTCTCATACCGAACAATGTCCGTCCTAGTGCCCATTTCATCCTCCCACACCCAGAATCGGCAACCGCCGAGGGCTTCCTGCGTTTCATGAGAAGAAGATTTTAAAACATACCTACACGATTTGAACGAACCCGAAATAACCGTACTGACCGAGTGAAAGGGACATTTGTAGTAGTGCCGCCTAGAATTTGCAGCCGTGTGTGAGGTCTTACGTCTAACAACGGTGTTGCATTGTGGGCAAATCATTGTGGGTGCCGATGAAGAGGTGCTGAGATGACTCATATCGGCGTCCGAGGGAGTGAGCACGAAAGAAAGGTACACAGATTAGGAACAACTAATTCAGGAGGTGAGGGAGAGCAATGCAGAGGACTAGATGAGGAATGACTCCCTCTTATAGGCTCAGTGGGGGTCCTCACTCACAGAGGCCATAGAATAAGAAGGCGTAATGCATTGACAACACGAAAGAGCCCAGCTTTGCAAAGAGGTCAGCTTTGCATAGTGAAATAAAAAAAGCGAACAACTTTGCGCAGTGACATGACAAAAGAGGTCAACTCTGCCCACAGCCATGCCAAAAGCGGTACTGATACAAGGTACAACCATACAATTCGTTGCCTACATGCCAAATGAGCCTCGTGGCACCCACATGGAGTATTGCTGAGGGGGACGCCTCGGACGTGGCTGGCTATCGTTGTAGTGGTACGCACATATGCAGCTAGAGTTCGTGCAGCAACATCTGGGATCGTACGAGCTTTCTATGTTCACGACCTCCTCATTGCCCCTCTCGCGTTGTATCTGTTGGCGGAGGTCGTTGTTCTCCTCGTTGAGAGTCTCGATTCGCTCCTCCAACTCAAATATTCGTTCCCATAATGTATTCACGTAGTTTGCAACATACAGTTGATGAGAAGGGTCAATCCAGCGTGAGAAGTCGCATTTCGCCATCTGCGGGAAAGGACGGTTAACAAGGAGGATCCATAAGCAGTAATGAAAATTGTACTATTAGCAATTTCTACCCAGAGTGTGGGCATCGGAAGAAATGTCGTCCGCCATCAACTGGGCCATCCAAGACCTGCATGACCGCGTTCTCATTGTGTCTGCATTTTTGCCTTGCAGGTTGAGCACACCGGCTTGGTATCAGGCGGTAGTGTGGACCGAACTTCTCCCTCCTTTCCGAGGGAAGTTCTTCCTTCCGTGACCCATATCCAACTGGACCCTCGACTTCCGATATGGTTTGTTTCTGCACGACGGAGAAGGTACTTCTTCGTTCGATTTAAAGAGTTCTCTACGTAGGGGCCGGGGGACCATGAAAATGACACAGCTGACACGTGTTCACGAGGGTAGGTTAGTCACGGGGGGCCCTCGAGCGCACGCGCATGGAAAAGGGTAGATGCCCAAGGAGGTGTCGTTATGTCATTTCATGGCTTTATCATTTTTTATGCGCGTGCCCATCGAAGCGGGTCAGTCCATCGACTGCAAACACTGGACGGGGCCAACTATGCGCATCGAAATGACCACAGACTGCAAAGACATAATTGCACATCTTTCTGCAGTGAGGGGAAAGAGAGGTCACCTTCACGCAACGAGTTGACAGTGACATGACAAGAATGGGCACCTTCGTGCAGTGAGGGGGACGAGTGGCCTGCTTTACGCAGCGACAAGACGAGACGGGCCAGCTTTGCGCAGTGACAGGACAAGACTGGACAGCTTTGCGCAGTGAGGGGAAAGAGTTGATTGCTTTACGCAGCGACAAGACGAGTCGTGCTGGCTTTGCGCAGAGACAGCACAAGACTGACCAGCTTTGCGCAATGACAGGACAACACAGGACGAGACAAGACAAGACGAGGAGGGCCAGCTCTGCACAGTTTCATTAATTCCCGAGCCAGCTTTCCACGGCTCCAAATTAACCGCAGCATACCTACCCCCCAACGTACATAAGGAGGTGGAAGAGATTGCGGAGTAGGCACTATAGAATTCAAACCCCACACTACACCATAACTTGCTTCACTGCGTCGTGATGGATAAGAAGCAGAAGGCACATTGGGAGAAGATGCAGAAGCAATGGGAGGAGACTTGCGACATAACAAGATCTGCGGTGGCCCGTGACGAACGGGCGAGGGCAGCTGCAGCGTGGGCCCAAGAAGCGGTGCGTGCAAGGAGGACAGCTCCCCGAGAAGATATCCCGCGATGCACCGACCCCTTCCCGCCGGTTCCAACGGAGCATTCGCCGCAAGACCCGCCAGAGGGGGAGAGGCCGCCCCTCTGTTGGTGTCGAGACCCATGTATGTTCTTCAAGTCGAAGCAGCGGCTCATCCTGGGTATGCGCTACTGGGTTTGCGCAAACTACTCCAGCGAATATCCGAACAGACGTTGGGACACAAGCACATATCGGCAGCCGGTAAGAACCGCTGACAGCGTGTTCCTCCCCACTACTTCTCTTTTCAAGTACGCACTAATATTTCCTATGTACCCGCAGTCCCCGGAACCGCTGTGCGGTATCGCAAGTGGATCGACCTGGAGATCCACCCACGTGACCAATGGACTCTCGACTTCCACGAGTGGAATGAAAGAAGGGACTCCGAGATTCGCGAGGCGGAGCGCCGGAACGACGAGCAGGCTGAACGGATACGTCGGGAGACGCAAGCTTATCTCGAAGCGTACACGTGTAGGGAGCACGAAGCTCGCAAAAGGGAGCGCGAAAGGAAGAGGGAGCTAGCGGCTAAGGCAAAAGAGGTAGCCGAGGTGTTCGACGCAGAGGTCGCCAGGAAGGGAAAATGGCCTCGCTCCATGCAGTAGGTGGGGCTGTTCCGCGCTTGTACGTGAATGGCCCCGGTTATTCGGTGCGTGTGTTCGGGTTTGCTTTGATCCGCATAACAATGCGCACATGTATCATAGGAATTTACCATAGTTTTAAGCAAATTTATGATTTTCATATCTTTTAATATGCTCATAATCTGATGTAGGCATAATTATAAATTTTCATCCTCAGATATTGGCCTACATAGATAAATTTTCTCAGAATTATTGGACTCTTGTAAGTTAGTTTTTCAGCTACCTTTTAAAGCTCAACTGGAATGCAAAAAATTTCATAACTTAGCATAGTTTTAAGAACATTTATGATTTTCATATCTTTTAATGTGCTCATAATCTGATATAGTCATAATTATAAATTTTCATCCTCAGATATTGGTCTACATGGACAAATTTTTTCAGAATTATTGACTCTTCTAAGTTAGTTTTTCAGCTACCTTCTAAAAGCTCAATTGGAATGCAAAAAATTTCATAACCGTGTCATGTGACGATTTCATCTCTGTGTCGACTACAGCTGATGGTCTTGATCGCAGCCCTCTCGCCTCGTTGAAAATGTTGCGGACTGAAGAAACCCAACGATCAGCCGTGTTTTGTCGAAGCCTAACGTGCAGAAGGTCAGCAGCGTCGTCATGTATACGATGGAGGCGGTTGTACTGTAGTGAAATAAGTAATTAGTTCAAACGCGTAGAGAGATATGGTGAATACATACGAGTTTGATATGTATTATTAAAGCAAACACAATTACCACATCGTCGTTCCGTGTAGCTCGGTAACGGTCTGGACCTGCCTATACTACGGCCTTGTGCACGACCTCTACTGGACGATGTGGCACTGGCCCAGTAAGTCTGCTGCGGGTGTGTTCAACGTATCACTCAAGTTACTCCGTGTACGTTGCGAGGTCGTAGGCTCGTGGCTCGTACACAACATTTGTGTCCCCGTAGTCACGCCACAAGTCCGTCCATGGCTACTGTGTGGTCGTCCAGCCTTTGTCCTGTCGTCCTCTCCTCGTTTGCCTGCAGTTTGTGTGACACATAATACAGTTAGTACTATTATGCATCCATACTGCAATCACAATTACCGTGAAAAGACGTACCGATGGGAGTCCGCGGTAAGTGGTTGTCCTGGTGGGGGTGGCACCAGCTGGTGCAGCCCAAACTGCCTCATGACTCGTTGTGGGTTGTACGGCACGACGAAGTGCGAGAAGACCAGGTGGCAGGTCGTCAACCAGTACGACTGGTCTTCGTGGCACTGAGATGATAGTCCGTGCGGGGCCACCCTCGCAATGAACTCCATAGTCCATAGCAACCAGACTATCTCACTCTCATGTAGACTCTCCAACTGGTTGTGGAACTCTGCGTACACTCGTCGAGGTCTCTCCTTAGCCCATCGAAGATACACGTGTGTCCAACGAGTTCCCATTGTGGGCCCATGAATGGGGTTGTGGTCCTCGTCGTAGAAATCCGGACTGAGGGCGTAAGGGTGTACGGCACTGTGAAAGTCTGGCCTCCCAACCGGGAAGTGCTCCCCACGACCACAACTGAAGTACAATGTAACACACGACAAGTACCGACTTGGCGGCCACACTACGCTGCTAGGCATCACATAAGCCTCGGTACGTGGCCCTAAGCACTGCAGACCCCCAACTGTATTCGGGCACCTGGTTGGGCAAGGCATACGCCAAGGACATGGCAAGGTGTATATAGCTAGGGTGAATGGAGTCCCTAATGGTGGTAGGAAATAGGACCCACCCAAAGAGGAACAGCAGGTACGCGACGAAGTGAGTCCACACCACGTACTCAGGCGCATTCTCGGAGCAGGTCATGTACCGTCGAAGCCACGAAAGAGGGACACGTGCTGCACTATGCGGGATCGCGATAGGAAACCGGTGACCCAGACGCTCCTTCCAGTCCCCTGGATGTGGTGGTGGCACTATTGCAGCACCACGTAGAGGTAGTCCAGTTAGCATGCACACATCCTGAAGAGTGATCGTCATCTAGCCCCACTGGAAGTGAAAGGTGTGAGTCTCTAGTCTCCAGCGATCAACGAGTGCGGACAGCAACGCTGCATCGAACCGGAACGCATGTGGTACATTTACCATGAGGGCAATGGGCAGCAGACCGGTGTCCCGCAGAAGTGGGATGTACCGTTTGTCTAGAGGCCAGTACTCGCGGGGCCTCCTAAGGATGAAGGCTAGGAAGACCTCACCCGACACCCACGCCTAGCATCGGTGGTGCTCATCCCAACGGGGTCTAGCATCTCGTAAGCCATGTCCTGCCATTGAAGCAAAAAATGTTAGTCCAAAACGACAACACAATTTGGAACAAATGTAACGACAGTGACATGTACCAAACATAGCAAGACATAAAATAAATATACGTACCAATATACCCATGCAATGAAGTAAACAAAGTACAAACTCAGCACTATAACGTAACGATAGCAAAATGTAACAAGTGTAGCCCCATACAAAATTGTAGAACATATCATTTGAGTACAATGCAACACACACAGAACAACAACAAGCAAAAAGCACAACACAACTATGAGCTCACTACGGCGGTACGTTGCTTGACGTCGGCCCGTTTGGGCACTGCCTTAACGAGTGCCCAATCATCTTGCACAGTCTGCACCTCGGACGTCGAACCCGATCCCCACGCTGGCTGTCGTGCATGTCGTTGTGGATGCGACGGTTTTGTCGTCTTCCTCAGCTGACATGATTTAATACCTCGTTGGGAACCCACTTCACTTGCCTTGGCTATAGCTCCCTGTAGTGCATGTCCACCCCATACGAATAGAACTCCGTACTCCAGGTCTGATACAGGTGGTGAATATCGAAGTACCTGGAGATGTAAGGAGTCGGTGCCTAGCGCCATACCGCGCATGCCGCGTACACATGGGAGTACGGCTTATGTAGAAGTTGTGGCTTATTACAGGTGCAACATGCTTCATCATCAATCATGCAGACCTGCTTGCGATCCCCTCTGGTGTGACCCCTCAATCAGCTCCGCAACATACAGCGACATCATGTTGCGGTGCCTGCGTAGCGGCGCCGCAAGCTCGCAACTGTGATCTTTCAGCACCATTATCCGGAACTCCGAGGCAGTGCCCTTGAACCACTATGCACGAACCTTGCCAAGACATGAGCTGTCAATATATTTCACAATGTAGGTGTCCGGGTTGGACCTATGCACCCGATAGGTCCAACTAATGCCGACGGTATATCTAGCAATAGCCTGCTGGGCAGCACTCTTGTCGTGAAAGCATTCCCCTAAAATGAATATGCCCTCGTTGAACCCCCACTCCGCCCCTCTGCCTGTGGTAGGACTAGGCTTGCCGCTGCGATGTCGTCTAGTCTGGAGGACACGTACGAAACGTCCGTGGTCACAACACCACCTACAACACCTCCCATTGAAGCCTTGTCATCTTCCTCCCTTTCAGAACTGGCTGTTTTCATATCCTCCTCCTCCTCCTCCTCACTTTCAACTTCTTTCAAATGGTCCGCGAGGTACTCGTGACAATCAACACGGGCGGCCCACCACCTCCCAACACCTTCGTCACCGCGACGGGCGCGCGAGGCAAAATCCTTCACACACCTCGCGACGCGCGGCGCGAGGGCGAGCGGCGGCGGCGCCGCAGCCCTAAACGGCGCGTTAGGGTTAGGGCATCACCCACTTGCTCGCCGATACGTGACAAACGCCCGTGGTCACAACACCACTTACAACACCTCCCATTTTTCGCCCACCACCTCCCAACACCTTCGCTCGTCAAAATTCTCCACACGCCCGCAGCCTCCATCACCCACTTGCTGCTCGACATCTTCTTCCGCATCAGCATCTTCATGAGCGCCAGTGAGCATCGGCGCTTCATCTCCGCCACCACCACCACAACCACTAGAACCACCAACGGCGGATGACTCCGTCCTGTCCACGAAGTGAATGTACACCATTGGCCTGCCATATATCGATGCGGCAGGGTTGCATACGACCTCCATGTACCGGGCCCATCCAACATCAGTGGTCACCTTTATAAGTTGCCACACAATCTCCCCAGCACCCCCTCCCGGAGTAGCATACAGCGTCTCGATCCACAACTTTTTCCGACCCGTCTCCCGATCGGACGCATAACGGACACACCTCCGAAGATCATGCAGGGTCATGGTGTTCAAACCGGGTGCATGGATCACAGTCCGGTCACAATTTGACACGTCCACCCCACATGGCCTGTCGCGTACGAGCCCACTCCCAAAGAACACAAGTAAGTTTTGAATGTTAACCATAAATACCTACAATTAGTCCGTAGACAATACCTTAGTACACAGCAAAATTTAACCAAAAAAAGCCTACATAATTCTCTACGCTACAATACTAATTATCTATGCAACATATGTGTACAAAATAACTACATAACAAGAAATTTAACAAAAAAAAAGACTACATATTTTATGGATAATGTTTGTTTGAAGTTTTAAATATAGTACATGATATACAAAAATTATAAAAATTTAAGTGCAGTACTACGACACAACGTACATAATTATGTAATTTTTGCACAAATTTATCCGCTATGAGCATTTCTTCAAAAATCATATGTTCATGATATTTGTACGAGTTGTTACATATAACAAACGAGCTCAAAAAATTATAAAAGTTTATGTGCAGCTTTCCAACAGAGACACCATGTTTTCAAGGCACCGTGATTTTTAATACACAAATTCAACTGTTTATAGGTATGTTTTTTTTAAATAACAGTTTTACAATAACATTTCATAATGATATGCATACCTTTCAACATATATACTCGAATTAAAATTTCAGACTTTCATGGGACATGTCAAAATTAACACAGTACACATTGCATATTATTTATTCTGTAACACATAAAAATTTTTTATTTTCTTCGTCAAAGAGTCTAAGTACCTTCAGCTACTATTGTTCGAAATTACTAAAATTTCTGGTTTTTACGGGATAGGAACACATTAACACCCTACACATTGTATAATTATTTATTTGTAACGAAATAATTTTGTTTATTTTTTTTCATCAAACAGTCTGTGTATTTTCAGCTAATAATGTTTCACATTTTTAGTTTTCTGACTTTTAGGCCATATGTACAAAATAACAATATAAATATTGCATAACAATCTAAATACAAAATAACACTACTTGGTCTGCATGCAAAGTCATTTAGCTAAATTTAAGTTATCGTATCTAATAACTAATTAATGACAATAACAACACTTTTCTTCTAAGTTAACTATGGGCACAAACCAACTACATAAGGCTAACTACTATATTCTACACTAAGAAGACATCATTTAGCTAACTACATGCTAAGCACATTACTAAAACTATAATGACATGTGCAAAAAAAATTATAGTTACACGGGAAAAATAATTTACCTTTTCTTGAAGCCCACGAGACGATCTACAACTTTCGCAACTGCAGAAACTCCTAATTACAAACGAAAAAACTAAGAGTTTGCCTAATTACGTAATAATCACACGGAAAAAATTTATTTACATCGGGACAAAAAAAATTACCTCTTCTTGAAGCCCACGATACGATCTACAACTTTCACAACTGCAAAAACTTCTGATTGCAAATGAAATTAACTGAGCGCCGCGATTGAACCCTCGGGTTCTTAACTCCTTCTCACTCTCTCAGACGCAGCTATGGAAGAAATGAGCAACAGAGCACAAGGGAGAAATGAGAGCGATGAAAGACATACGCAGGCAACTTCTCTCCTCACTGTGATATAACGCGAAACAGCGACGCGACGTAAAGAGTGCACAGTGACATAAAACAGTGAAAGACGGGATGTAAAGATACAGCGAATAGTGTTTCCACTATTTCCTTTCGACGCATGGTGATTCCTTCCCCGATGCATGCATGCGGTGCAAAAGAAAAGGACCAGCAGCTAGCCCATCAGTTCCTAGGCCCTAGGCCATCCCACCACGCATGCATGCAGTAGTTTGCTTCAAAAATAACGGATGAACGGATACATGCATGCAGTTATTTTTTTGGACGGATAAAAAAGTAAATTATCTAATTACAAATTATCGCAAATAAAAAAAGCGGTGAGCAGTGGGTGGTGCGCCCGGGGGCCACACCACCCGTGCGTGAACAGTAGGTGGTGCGTCTGGGGGCCGCACCACCCGTGCATGCTACGGTCGGTGGTGTGCCCCCCGGGCGCACCACCCGTGATGCGGCCCCTGGGCGCGCCACCGGCCCACGTGTCGTCACCCTGATGTTCCGCGGTCGGGAAGAGGGCTATTTCTGGAATTCTGATCATGTAGGGGTTATTTTTGGAATTTCAGGGACCAAACATGCTATATGTGTCCAAATTTCTGCGCGTGAGCGCGTGGCCCTTGTGCGCCGGCTGCATGCACATCTCCCGGGCCACGGCGCTCACCCGAGCCGCTGGGCTTCTCTCTGCCGGTTGCGTGTCCCCCCGGGATCCGCGTGTGTGCGGTCTGCGGGAGCTGCTGCACTCCTCTGTGCCGTCTGCATACGGTCCACTCTTTCATACATCTTCTCAAGCGTCTTTCATACTTTCCATGATGTCTCTTTTCCAATAAGGCTCCGCTCAGGTTGGCTTTTGCCAACGCTGAGCGATGGGCGATGGCGATTATTTCATTGTAGCACGTATTGTGCGCGCTACAGTGAAATTTTTTTTTGTTTTTTTTAAATTTACTTATATTTTTTTTGTTTTTTGTTTTCGGTTTTTTTTATATTTTTTTACATTTAATTATACTCAATAAACCAACTCAGCTACAGTGTTTTTTCAGCAAAAGCTATCAGTATTCCGAACGCCCCCTAAACTGATACATCATTAAGTCTGATACCGCTTAATAGATCATAGCAAACGTTGTTTGATCTATCTTATTATCTTCTACCTTTTCATTTGAATCGACTACCCTAGACACCCTAGATGCATATGTTCACTTTTATCTTTATTGTCTATACCAAATAATTATTGGTCATCAAGAGAGAATATTGAAGAGAGATTAGTTTATTCTAGACCTTTGCTTCTTATCTATAATATTTAGGGATTATTAAGATTAACAGACTTTGATGCTATTTGTTGAATTTTTTCTTTACTCCTCCAGCTGACGTGACTCTCCGTGGTGAAGGGACGCCTCCCTGCGCCCACACGCGAAAACAATGACTTGCTCTCCGAACTTCACGTCATGCACCTTCTGACTTTGTTGCTTGATGCTTTGCCAGTTCTGATCTCTGTTGACACCACGTGAAGCTACCACCTGCACCTTGCTTTGCTCTTGTGTTGACGTGACCTGCGTTTTCTGCGCTGGACAGAAAACAAGAGCACGAACACGCTGGAGAGACAACAGATCGATATTTTTTCGGGGCACAAATTGATTACACATATACTTTTTATTAAGAGCAAATAACTAATCATATTAAATTAAGACTTAAGGATCTAGAAGCAGTTTCAAACCAACTTAAGAATCTAGAAGCAATTTCAAATCAACTCTAGTATCCATAACTAACACTTTCTAAATACAGCACAAACTCTCCAAAGTAAACAGATCCTACCGCAAACAAGATTAACTAGTAGCATAAGCACAGTCTACATTGCGCTAACTACTATATGAACAAAATAAAAGAGATAAAAATTCACAAGAGAGGCTTCTTCAAAAAGTGAGGAGCCGTACATATTTCTAGGAAAAGTGAAGGGTTTTTGAAGGGTCCATGTGTAATTTGGGGAAAACGGTGAGGTGCTATTCAGCAAAAGAAAACCTTCAAGAAAAATGCCGAGGACCTATATGCCATTTTAGAGAAGTGGAGGGTTTTAGAAAAAAATATAGCATGAGCTTTTATGTAAGTACTCCATACGTAATTTTATGAAATTTAGAGAGCTCTTTTTCGCCAGTGTTATATTTAGAGGGATACTGATGGCATGCTCCCCGTGGCGTATCCTCAGAGGTGTAATTACATCCGGTGTAATTACACTAATCTCTAATATACCACCTAAACAAATTTTAAATACTCCTTTATCACTTTAGATATACTCGTATACTAATTATAAGATACTCCAATATGAATCACTAAAACAATTACAAGGGAGCTCATAGTTTTTAACGTATTTTATAAATACTTTCATATACACATATAAAAATGAGTATATCAAAAAAATCTACATATCACCTCTGAAAAATTGTTCATATCACCTACATGATCTTAAATACTCGTATACTACACATACATACTCTTTGTTACGCGAGATACTCTCTGCGTTGTGAGATACGATATAAGGTGTAATTACACCCAGGTATATTATAAACCGTCACACCGAGAAATGGAAATCAAACAACTGTAAATGGCAAACGAGGTACGAGCCGTAAACGAAAAAAAAATTAACTGTAGGGGTATATAGCACCATTCTTATACAAATGAGAATCCTTAGTCAGCTAGGTAGAGTAGAGAATTCCTGAAAGCATTATTCACAGCAATGGCCAAACCAACAGACATTACCCTAATGAGCCTTACTGCTGAAACCGCTGTTTTCCACTTCAGGGTTGACGGCTACTCCCTGGCTCGACATATCGCCGGCGTCGGGGAATGCTTCCAGTCCAACACCTTCACTGTCGGTCGCTACGACTGGGCCGTGCGCTACTACCCCCGCCCCCAAAAGGACGATCCCAATCCGCGTATTGGCCTCGTGCTTTGAGCGAGCCCGGCGGCGCCGTCGGAGTAACGTTCGAGCACATGCTGGTCGACGATTCCGGGAAGCCGTCGACCGAGTTGTTTTCGTTCGGTGCATGCTTCTCCTCCCGCGGTCAAGAGGGATGCGTCTACGAGTGCCTCGATCGGAAAGCTCTCGATTACATCAGTGAGATGAGGGACAGTTTCGTTTTGCACTGCACAATTGCTGTTCTGAAGAAGCCATTCGTGCCTCGAAAGGTTAATTTCTCCTTGGAAGATTCTCCTTGAAGGTTTAATTTCTTTCTGGATTGTTCTGTCCCTAGTCTGTGCCGTTCTGGCTTCTCGGCCGTCTGGCCGGTCGTTATTCGAGTCATCTCCTATTTTTTAGTGAACTGTTATGGTATTCCTGTTATCTCGAGCTATCATGCAGTTAATTTATCCTGTGTCTGCATTTTGCTTTCTGGAGTTAGACTTCTAGATCGGCTGGGTCTGCATTTTGCTTTCTGGAGTTAGACTTCTAGATCGTTTCTGCTTGTGATGTAATGCTTCTCAATTGTAAGCTGGACACTCTAGCGCATTTCCCGCTACTTCATGCTTTCACCTTCTAGTAAAGTTGGCTTACCTTTGTCTACATGCGTAAAGAAAAGTCAGTGCTTCCAAGATGGTACTACTGGAGCATGTGGGCTTAATTAGCATCCGACAACGCACACTCGATGCAATTACTTTTGTTCATAACTATTCATGCTTTGTGCTGTGGTAAGTGGAGTACCTGCTTTTATCCTCCAAAAAGTTATGAATTTCAAAGTCCGTAAGGCCTTGTTTGGGAGGCTCGTTCCCGGCGACCTATGTGGATATGCTGGGATTTTAGTTCAAATTCTTGGTTTATTCATGTGGATCCTGGCCGGGAATAAGCCTCCCAAACAAGCCAAGGGTGAACATTATCCCTGGTGCGAGGATGTTAACTTTTTCGGCTCCTAGTCCAAAATCATGGCATGATTTAATGATGGACCAATTCATTGTAGGATAGAGTGGTTCCTCAAACCAAATGATATGATCAACCTTGATAGATTGATCTTGTAGGGTTGACCAATCTTTCAAAGTGGTGAAAATCAGTAGGAAAATGTGCACACCATAGTACGGGAATGAGAAATGAGTTTTGGTTGGGTACATTCACTTATTCTGAGCTGTCCAATACATTCCATCTTATGGCTCTGATGATGTTGATACCTTTGGTGTAGATAAGTGGTGCATAGAGGTGATGCTGGACGAAGAGGGCACATAGGTAATTTCGTCTGAGCAGTTACAACGCTGAACAATGTTTCTTTCCCGCACGCCCACTACATTATCATCTCTCGATTACTCGGTCTGTTAACTCCCAGCCGAGCCCCCTCGGCTCCGTCACCTCATATCAGAGGTCAGCCTCGCTGTCCCTGGGCTCCTCCGCCGAGGACATTGCCAATATCCTCTGCTTGTGGCACCGTGAGATCCGCTACCACAAGCTCGACCCCTTCACTTGTGTTACCCCTGCATCCTACACGTCCTGCTTGTGTCCGCCACGCACACGCCAGTGCTGCCGCATATTGTGCCGCAGCAGTGTGCTCCATCGCTTGCCCTTGTGTGCCCTTGTGCTAGTCTCATGCTACGCCACCCTCGCCATGCTTAGACCCCCCTCTCCTCCCTCCTCTCTGCGCCATGACTTGTTCACGCCTGCTGCTCCCACGTCGTGTTTGTGCTATGCAGTGTGCCCGAGATCTCCGCAAGTGACCGTTGTCTTTGCGTGTCCCGTCGCCTTAACTAACTTCGTGCATGCCCGCCCCTCCTTGCCTATACCGTACGCCGAGCGCCATCGCCATCGGCCTTCGCATTGTATTGATGTCGTCCCAATGGCCACCTTCTTCTCCGCGGCTATAAAGCCCCTGGGCCACCTCCCCTTGCCCCCAATTCCATCCCCTCCACTCCAATTGCCTCGTAATCACCTCCCACCCTCCTCCTTCCTTGGTTTTGGCCATTTCATTGCCGTCGATGCCATCGTTGATTTACCTCATCCAAAGCACTGCAAGGACATCTCGAAGATACCTTGAGTGATGCTGAACTCCCCCTCCCACTTTGGCAAGCCACCCGCATCGACCTCCTCGCTGCTGACCCGGTCCACGCTGCCAGCTCACTCCATCCTTTCCCGAGTTCTGTCCCTACCTTCGGTGAGTTCCTCTCTGCCCCTAGATGCTCCCCTAGCCTTTAATTTGCTTTTGCTACCACCAGCCACTGTGGTGCCATGCACCCGTGCTTCGTCGCCTCAGAGCTCACAGTCGTTTTCTCCGCACTGAATTGAGCCCCGCCACCTCGTCCCTAGGTGTGGTTCAGCGTGGGCAACCTATTTTGGCCCTCCCTACCTGTTGACATGGCCCCTCTTGCCGACGATGAGCTAAGCTCCTTTCGGCGAGAAGGAGGACCACTGTAGCGCCTGAAAGCATCTAGGCCTCTAAAAATTGGTCTTGGTAATTAATGACAATATTGTGTTTGAGACTAACATATTTGCTAAGATATCTTAAAGTTTTAGTGTCGGATTACGGATGATAATGCAACAATGGTATGCAAAGACTATAAAAAATCGATATGGCTCAAGACAAAGGTGAAATACAGTTTTAGGATCCTTTTATAATTTTGTTGGTCTCGGGGTTTGGAGAAAAGACTGGATTTGTAGGTTAGACACTGTACTATAAAGGGGATCATGGCTAGTAACTTAAAAATTCAATTTATACCATCTTGATCAACAAAGAGTCATGCATGCATCTTGAACCAATTTGGAAAAACTTTTGTCAGAAATATTGGTAGCATCGCAAAGGGCATGCGGTACTACGGGCCGACGGTAATACCACCTTTGAATAGCAGTACTACCACACTGCGGTGGTACCAATTTCCTTGTGGTATGTTTTTCTAGAGAGTATGTTTTGGAATATTTCTTGAAGTTCTGAAAATCGGTAGTACTAATTTTAGCAAGCGATACTACCGTCGTGCGGTATTACCGATCATATATGATGGTAGTATGACACTTAAAGTTCAATAGCTAGTTGAGACACATTAATTGCATATGATAGATTCATTCCAATAGTATCGCAAAGGGCATGCGCTAGTATCACCATACATGGTTTTTCTAGAGAGTAGAGTAACGGAAAATCGGTAGTACGCATACTACGTGATTGCGTCAATTACCGAACTCGCAGGTTGGCACTCTTTGGGGTTGATTGTCGACATTGATAGGGCGTGGTCCCGAATTGTGACGGTCACCGAGCCGGGTATTACCGATCATATATGATGGTAGTATGACACTTAAAGAATTTTGTGAAGTTTGGCCTCAAATGGCGATCATATATGATGGTAGTACGACACTACCGAATTTTGTGAAGTTTGCTAGCCTCAAATGGTCGAATTTTGTGAAATTTGGCCTCAAATGGTCGAATTTCTGGTTGGGTGTATAAATACCCACTCACCAGCACCATGGCAGTAACTCTTGATCTCATTGAATACCTTAAAGCCATTGGTACATTCTTTACTACTCACTTTGTTCCTTTTCACCATTTGGAGTAGTTGTGAACTTGAAGTTTATTTGCATCATTTATTGATCCTCTTAGCACTTAACTTCTCCTCAAGCAGAAGATTGATCCTGTTGGTTTTGTTGACACCTAGATGCCATGGGAGATTTTTTCGCAATGATATCTTCAAGAAGGTTGTGAAGAGGACCGATGCCGATTATGAATGGTGTGGTGCTCGCCATCTCCAGAGCGGAGGAAGAGCAACCGTAGTGGACTTGAGGTCATTAGGCTTAATTCGTAGAGTCGGTTCAATTCATTTAGACTTACCTCAACGCGGACTAATGAAGATCGGCAAGTCTTCGATACCATGAGAAAAACATTGTGTGTCTTCATTGTGGTTATCTCTTATCTCTACTCTTCCGTATTTACTTTCTAACTATTGAATTGATTATTTTGTGTAGCTACAGTTGTATTTAGCAGAGACCTTGCTTGTGTGCCTTAGAAAAACTTAGCCTTCTAGCTCTTGACTTGTGCTAGACGCCTTCTAGCTCTTGACTTGTGCTAGACTCTTTAAATTGCTCATTGTTGTTAGAATTGTTAAACTTAGAGCATTAAGTCTTAGAACCTCCTATTCACTCCCTCTAGTCGGTTATCTTTGATCCTACATCGCCCCGTTTAGTTTAAGTTTAATCTTCATTTCAGTTTAATGACCGTGCTTAGTATTAGTTAATCCTCGCTGACATGCAGGCCCCATTTCATTAAGCTAAGCTTTGACTCTATAACATGTAGGCTCAGTCAGTTTAAATCCTTTCAAAATCTGGTTTAGCGAAAAGAGCCACTACCAAGCGGGCCCAGACATTATGCTAAATAGTGCATGGTCCCACCTGTCAGCCCCTCAAGCCTTTTCTTTAAGAAAATAATTCAAAATTAAATTAAAAACCTATGGGTCCCCTGTCAGTCTCTGTGTTCTTTTCAGTAGAAAAATAATTTAAAAATTAAATAAATTCTGGTGGACCCTACCTATCAGTGAGAGAGTATTCTCTCTCCTCTGTTTATTTTTGGATTTAATCCTAATTTAAATTTTAGAGAGCCCGTTCTCACTTATTTTAACTCCAAATGTAATAAAATTTATTTCTAAATTCAAAATCTATCTAATGACAATGGAATTGTTCAATTTGGAGTTCATTTGAATTTATTTGTTTTCCGATGCATTCATCCGAAAAGAGTACAAGGACACGGAATAGCTGCAGTTTAAGACAACTCAATGCTTTGATCATATTGAACCTATATTTCTATACAAATTATGTTGTTTAAATTATCAAATTGCATACTATTATTTGTTGTGCAAATATATATTCAATTTAAGGTTATAGATATATGCCTACTCAACATTGTATTATTATTACCCTATCATTTGCACAGTTGAATCAGATAACTATCGTATTATGTGTGTTGGCTTATGGAGTATGATTGGTTGTGCTCACCCTCGCTCACTAAATTTCTCGAACCTGTGGACCAAGAACACTACACATTATATGACGCCCTAGGAGTTGATGGAGAAGAAGATGAGGAGATTGGATAGTCTCTAGTAGTTCAGTGTTACCCTAGTCATGTTGACTAAGTTGTTGTTTGTATGCACTAGTATTATTCAGGTCCTCAGTAATATATGTCGCACACATTCTACCCTAGTCGGTTGCTTGTGGTGACATATGCCTTCCCCATTTGCTTTCGCTTTCGCTTTAACTTTTGCTTTATGTAATGAATTCATTTGGTCTGGTCAGCCTTGTTGTAAACTTGGTTCGATACGGTCTATTTAAACTTTGATTTGTAGTATTGATGAAAGATATGATTTACGTCATGTATGAAATGATTCAGTAATGTATCTATGAGCACTATCTACTGATTTCATATAGGATTCTGAATTGGCTAAATTTGAGTCCAACAAACTCCCACCCCTCCCGGCACTGCTGCCATGCCCACACCAGCCACCACCTCCCCCTTCGCCCCTCTCTCGACGAGGTCTCCCATCTGTCGCCTCGCCCTACCTTCGATGTCACCAACCCCATGCTCTGATCCCAATACGCTTCTCAAATGCCCAAACGGAACCCCAGCACTAATGAACAGCTCGAGATAGAGGTGACAGTGGAGAAGGCTCACCGCCTCACTCCTGAGGTACAATAATATGACCTTATTCTTTTTGGTTTTTCAACGAACTTTGGATTCTTTCAGCAATCATTATTCATTAGACTAATATATTGTAACCCAAAAGAACATGCTCTATTCAAAGTCTACAAAAAAAATAAATTTGGGAAAGCTAATTAAACTATAATAAAAATTAAATTTGTGATACGTACCAATCAATGTCTAATAGGTACCAATCAATATCGAACCCGACAACATCGTCAGCCAACACATGGACCTCGAGGGCCTGGGCAAGCTCAACTCTTCCGGCGACAGTAGCCAGAACGGAGAAGCTCAACTCTGGAAGCAAAGAGAAGCTACCGCTGCCTTCTCCTGGGGCCGTTGCCGCAGCTCTCTTTGAGTATGCCAATGAGATTCAGTGAGGCTCGGATGAAGAAGATCATGGCAGATAAGCACCTCGCAGTGACAGATCCTACGAGGGTCAAGAGGTGCCAATTTCTTTTAGTGCATGTGGAGAGCGTGGTTTGATATGTATATTGGCTGTCAAAACTGAGTATTTTCTTCTGAAATTTCAGGCTTCTGGAATTATTGTAGCTGAGTTGACTTATTGACATAATTAAATTTTTAAAATGTAAAAATAGAAAAAAAACATATTAGCCCATCACGGACAATACAAAAGAATATGAAAAAAGAAATGACAAAAAAGTTCAAAAAATCTTAAAAAACTAGAAAAAGACGAAATTACTGAATAGTGAAAAAAAAACAGAAGTCGAAGTAGAAGGTGGCTTTAAGCTAAATTGAGAATAGCCTAATCAGGTGGTGGTGAGGGTAGATTTGGGCATAAGTTTTGACAATCTTAGTTAATGTTGCAATGTCTGTTTGCGGACGAAGTCTGCGGAACTTACAAATCAAAACAATTGAGCTGCAAATCCGGCTGCATTCAGTCGAGAAGTTAGCATGGATAAAAGATGGTATGTTTGTTTCGTTATTTTTCAGCAATTATGTATGTCCAGTACCTGTAGTGGCAATAGAAATCCATGTCTCGCAACTTCCAATACAAGCCAGCAAAGATTATGTATGCTTTGAGTTGATGCATGATGCCATACACATTCCACTTCCATAGCTAGTTTTTTGGTTGTTAAATTGGATATCAACTTGCAATATTAATTACAAACCCTGAATTGGTTGTTTACACATGGGCGGGTTTTACATATATATACGCATTGTTGACTTCAGTGTGCAATAAAAAAGTCGTACGTTGGGTGGGATTCACACACGTGTTGTCTAGGTGTAAAGCGTAAATTGCAATGATTATATACTGTGTGATGAATAGATGCACATGACAAGTTTTAGGGGTGATCGTTTCGGCTTTTTTCAGCTTCAACTTTTAACTTCAGCTTTTTTTTCACTATTCACTACACTATCCATTAACTCAGCTACAGTGTTTTTCCAGTCAGCTACAGTATTTTTCAGCCAAAAACCAAAAGCCATATACTCATCCAGCTTCCTTGCTTATAGCATTTCCCTGGATCTTTTTTTGTCAGTAGGTTAAGAATTAGATAATTATTTTAGTCACCGGGATACTATGTTCTTTTTTTGAAGAAAAAATTGCATGTTATTTGCGTCGATCCTTTTGTGTGTTTTTGGCCCTTCTTACGTCTTGTTCATTTGGCATTAGACTTCTAACTTATTTTTATTATTAATAATTTTCATTTTTTTTCTGATTTTTTGGTATTTTTGAGGCTTTTATCGGTTCTTTTTTCCGTATTTGTTTGCATTATACGTGATGGGTTAACATATTTTTTCTATTTTTAGATTTTTTTAAATTAATTACGCCAAATAAGTTATTGTTAGCTACAGTGTAATTTCAACCAACTACAGAGCAATTTCAGCTATAAGATACCAAATCTCAGCTCAACCGAGTGGCTTCTAAATAACTTGTAAAAACATGGTTTTGCCAAATGTTATGTTGAGTTCTACATCATTTTTTGTTTGTTTACTCCTACAGCAAGTTTTTGGCTGTTGCCTTTCATTCACAATTTTTCATATTAGAAACCCTGTGAAGAATTTTTGCACATTGGTCGGGATTTATGTATGCGTTGCCTCTACGTGAAAATGTAAATTGATTATAATAATTATTTTGTTAGATTAGATTCAAATAAAAGCTTCCCACCGTCTAGTTTCCGTGCTTATAGAATCTCCTTGGAACATTTTTTTGTTAATCAGTTAAGATGTAGATCAAATATTTTCATCACATGGTTACTATTCCTTTTTTAAAAAGAAATCATGTTGTGTTTTTAACCTTTCAAATGGACTTGTGAAAAAATGGTTTCGTCAAATGTTACGATGGCTCTTGAATTGAGAACATCGCTGTAGGAGGGCCACATGTATCCTGCATATGTTACTGCCCTCAATATCGCAAAACATGGCGGATGGGATGCGCCTTCCATATTGATCTTATATTATTGTGGAACATGCATGATATTGCTTTATCTCTTCATATGTGAAGGAAGATATGATTGGGTGGAATTGGATGTATTGCATTGAGCCTTTCGGGTGGTATATATAGAGGTACAAGACTTGGGGGGCAAGACGGATTGAAATCCTAATGGACACTATCCTACCAAATATATTGTATTCTAACACTACCAAATATATTGTACTCTAACATCCCCCCGCAGTCACAACGGGAGCGTCGCAGACGGTGAGACTAGAGAAGAAGCTGAAGTGTTGATATCCCCCACAGTCATAACCATCGATGTGTCGCGTATGCTGTGACTGGAGTAGGAACCGACGAGTAGCTCAAGCAAGGTGGTAACCCTTTGTGCCGATGTCGAGGTAGCCAAGTGCGAGGGTGGAGTAGTCGTGGTCGAGGATGCCATGCTGGAATTGACCGTGGTCGACGTAGTCGTGGTTGGGTTACCGATGTCGAGGCGGTCGCACATGAAGCCGCGGGCGCAAAAGAGGCACCATGGTGATGACGAAGACGCGTCGAGGCAGTCGTTGTGGAAGGGGGCAATGCCGAGGTTGACGCAGTCAGGGCCGGCGAGGATGTAGATGAAAATCGGCGATGCAATCGAGGCAGACGGGACGGGAACGGGAGGGTTGATGCCGAAGTCAATGCAATTAAGCTGCCAGAGCCAAGGCGTGTGCCGGGTTTGCCAGACCTGGCAACTCGTCAGGGACGAAAGCACGCACCCGTGTTGCCAGTACCGGACGTACAAGGGAGAGGGCCCCAACCAGGCGTGGTTGTGCTGGACGAAGAAGAAGCAGTGCGGGAGCGGACGCTCCTACCGGCGCGAGCGATCGGGCGACGCTCGCTCGGCGAGCAGTCCTGACGTAAGGTACGGCGGCGGCGGTAGCGCTCAATGTCGGTGTGAAGGCCCGATTAGCATGACGAAGACCAGGTGCAGACATATGGCGCATAAGAGGTTGCGCAGTACAGTCATCGATGCACAGTAGACGACGATGTAGATGCAACGGCGAGGGGACACACGTGTGGTGGTGCTGCGGCCGAGGAGGCAACACAGTAGCAGCCCTATTGCTCGGAGAAGATGCGCGTAGTACTCGACGACGGACATCACGATAGCCGGGTGGATCACGCACAATCGGCTGATCAGACCGAGTACGCGCGAGGCGGGACGACGATGGAAGAAGTCGACGGAAGCATCCCGATCTGTGGTGGTGATGACGAACCGACAATGAAGACGTGCGGACGGGATGACCGAGACACGACGCGGGAAGGCGTCCCCTCGGCATCGCGTGCCCGGCCTGGCCGCACAGTCGAAGAGGTAGAGGCCGGTGTGGTCGACGCCGATGTCGGAGTAGATACGTGCGAGGTCGATGGGCCGTGGGCGACTCAACCCCGATCAGTGATCGGGAATAAAAGGAAACGATACAACAGTAGTAGTCGGAGAGGAACCCGAGGTGGAGTCTTTTTTTCGATCGGTCAAAACCAACCAAACTGAGAAAGTCGCTAGATCGGCCGGTCAAAAACCACCGAACTGAAACCAGCCGCCGGATTGGCCGGTCAAAAAACCAAAGCCGATTAAAAGAACCAAGAGACTGGAGGAGCTCACGGGCTAGACACCGACCGTGGGCACCGATGCCCAATCGAACCAGAGGCAAATCTCTGGGCGGCGACCGCTCAGGCGTCGACGGTACTTCCGGCAGGATCTCCCACACGGATCGGCGGCGGCGGCAGTCTGGTGCGGGCGGCGACCACTCAGGCGTCTGCGACCGGCTGGGGCGGAGGCCAACGACGGCGGCCAGCTGGGGCGGAAGGTTCGGCGGGGCGGAGGCCGAGGCGGCAGAGGGGCGAGGCGGGCTCCAAGCAGCGGCGGCCCCGGGCGGAGGATCTCCTCAGGCGGCGGATCTGACGAAGTCGAAGGAGCCGCACCATCCCGTGGAGGAAACCAAGGCGGGAGGCGGCAACTACGAGAACCGCAGTCTTGGCGACTCCATCCTTCGCCACGAGGGTTCCAAGGGTGGCGGCGCGGGTGTGACCGCCGGATCTGGTGGCGGGAAGCCTGGATCCGGCGACGAGGAGGCCGGATCTGACGAAGTTGGCCGGCGGCACGGTTCGGCGCGGCCCGGCACCACCCCCGGCGGCAGCACGGAGACCGGCGTGGGGCGCGCGTCCGGGCCCAGCCGCCACCATGGCGGCTCAAGGACGGGGCGCGGCCTAGCCCGGCCGCCACCACGGCGGCGCGGGACGGGGCGTAGCCCAGCCGCCTCCATGGCTGGGGAGATCTGGAGGGGGGTGACAGCGACGGCCCAGCGACGAGGATGATTGCGAGGAGGTAGGTCCGATCTGCTGCGTGACGATGACGACGACGATGGCGGCCGGATCAATAGGATCCGCTGCCTAAACGGTGGCGCTGCCCCCGGCGGAGATAGATCTCCCCGGGGGGCGCGCGGTGTGGAAGCGAGCGGCAGCTAGGGTTAGTATCTAAACCTAGAGCTCTGATACCATGAAGGAAGATATGATTGGGTGGAATTGGATGTATTGCATTGAGCCTTTCGGACGGTATATATAGAGGTACAAGACTTGGGGGGCAAGACGGATTGAAATCCTAATGGACACTATCCTACCAAATATATTGTATTCTAACACTACTAAATATATTGTACTCTAACAATATGATCACTCCGATGTTGTTGATCATGTTGTATAATTCTTCTCTTTATTCGCTGACATAGTGTAAGAAATTTCCATTGATTTTCTGTAAGTTATGTCGATGTGTTTATTTGAATAACTGAATGTAAATTATATATCAATTAATGGTTTGCACAACGACTTGAGCAGGGGCGGACCGAGAGTTAGATAAATGGGGGCCGAGGCCCCCACTCAATTTTAAATTTGTAGTAAAGTAATTAAATATTTTAGTACTTGGCCCCCACTCGAGCGACTTCGTGGCCCCCACTCGAGCGACTTCGATGTCTAGATCTACTACAGCGTGGGTTGAGTGCCCCCACTCAGTTTTTGTGCTGGGTCCGCCCCTGGACTTGAGTTCTGCTTACTTTCGAGATTCATGTGCTAGGCTCGTATTGGTCATAATGGAAATTGGCTTGATGTCCCAGTTTTTCCATGTTTACAATTTTTTCCGTTTCTTTGGTTTATTCGATTACTAATTTAATTTGGGTTTCTCCTTATTCTGTATTCAGATCTAAATGAAACAATGTGCTGAGATGCATACTCTATGTAGGACCAAGACCGGCGACTGGGCGGTTGAACCTTTTTCCTTGTCATGACCACAATTCTTCCATTCAAATAGCTATGAAAAACTATAAATATCAAAGTCTAGATATTTACAATGAAATCTCCAAAAAAATCAAGCAAATCAAGATTTTACCCCTTAAAGCAGTGCTATCGTCATATAAAGTACGGCCATACCACAGGGTACAGTCAACTGTACTTTGCATGGTGGTCATACTACACCTTTAGATCAACGTTAATTGAAAATTTAGCCTGAGCAAAACTAAAAACAACAAAAAAATTTACACCAAATCTCTAATCATCTTTTAATTTTTATTATGAACTTGTGTGTTTTTGGATTGTACTTGGCATGGTTTTTTCTTAGTTTTTTGTTAGAATTTATACAAAATTCCAATTTATAATTTGCATTTATTTATTGAGGGATTTTCTTTGGAATTTGTATAGAAATCAAATTGCTAATTTTATTTTATTTTTATTTACAATTTTAGTTAATTTGGATTATGTTGACATGAACTCTTTCTTTTAATATAAGCCATTATTACTTAGGTCTGTCATATAGATGGTTAGATATTTTTCTTTGTTCCCAATCAACATGAGAATTTCGTTGGAGTGCCTAATTATCGGAATATACTTGATATGGACTCATTCTTTTAAGTTCTAATTTCCATTTAATTATTATTCTGAATTTTAATATTAGATCTTTTCCTTTTTGTGATTAACATGAGAATTTCATTGGAGTGCCTAATTATTAGAGTATCCTTGATATGGACTCATTCTTTTATGTTCTAATTTCTATCTAGTTATTATTTTGAATTTTAGTAATTGAGGGATTTCACTTGGGAATTCATATGCAATTCAAATTCTTAATTTTTCCTTTATTTCTTATTCCTAATTTTAGTTAATTTGAATTGTACTTGACAAGAACATTTCTTTTAACCTAAGCTATTATAACTCAAGTCCACCGTATGGACAGCTAGACCTTTTTCTTTGAAATGCCCAATTAGTATTGGCATAGAGAGATAGATAAATAGATCTATGTGCCACTGGATGGGAGCGAAAGAGCCATGTAAGTAGGCAGATTTGTTCACATGTTGCCCCCCTTTTATCCATGTCCTTCCCTTGTTTAACATTTCCCAAAAGAAATAGTATGTCAATGATGGTTAGCATGGGTGGCAATGGGAAAAGAACACTCAGACAGTACAAATTATTTGGTAAGATTCTCCTTTTTTTTTCTACAAGTTAACTATGCTAGAATCAATATAATTAACATGTCATGGGAGTGCATACATAAGGTTATGGATTGAATTTTTGTTGCCTCCAAGTTACTTGTTTCTCGTGGAGAAATTCCAATTGAGTTGGATCTAAGTACAATATTTTGGATTTCCGTGTTTTTGTTGTTATTATTGGGCTAAGGTGGTGAAAGTTATTCTAAATGTTTGAATAGCCTTTGCCATCAAATTGAGTGTATCTCTCTCAATACGTCCGTTATCTAAAGGCAAAATGACACAACAATATTGCAGGAATCATGAAAGGAAGAATGAGAAGTACAAATTAGGTGTGCAGCAGCCAGCAGCACTAAAACAAGAAAATGCGCCGCTTATCTTCAGTTGCCTATCAAGAGTCAAGGCTGAAGCATACCATGACCCATGACTGTTCCTCTAACTTGAAGACCAAAACAAATTGTCTCAATGGGTTAAGATAGTCCATCACGCATGCTTGAATGTTGTACATAAAGTATTGCTAGTTTCATTCAAACTTTCAGCCTATGACACATTATTATGTCAAGCTGCTGAAGTACATCATGGACAGGTTACCATGCATGTTAAGATTTTCTAATAAGGTAATTTGATTTTGAGAAATTGGCTTACTCCTAAGTTGAACTGAACAAGCTAACCAGATTGGACATCACTCATAGAACAGAACAAGTTGAACTGCATAAGCACTTTGCATGTGCGAAACTCAGTGTAAAAAAAACAATCAAAATAATCTTACATTATGATAGATTCACAGTAGATTATTAACCACAAAGAAGGGGACCAAAAGATCATCAGCACTCCAATGGTGAAATGGCATTGTGGCCTTTGCAGGCAACTCCAATCAAAATAATCTTGAGGTACCAGACGCATCTATGATCCACTATCCACTACAACAAATCTGCAACTGTTTATGGACCCTTGATTGCTTTGCCTACTCTTGAATCACCATTGGAACCCACACACACAAGTACTGCTTATATATTACTGTTTTACTACCTGTCCAGCAAAAGCCGGAGTACTTAGTATCATTTAATTCTGCCCAAATAAAATTTTCCAACTACACGACATTTACTCTGCTGTCCGTAACATTTAATTATTCCTATCTTCCAGTCCTGATCTAATATCTACTACTTATCTCGTCATTCATTTGATGAAAAGGGAGCTTGGAGGGGAGAAGAGGAAGCTGTGTCCTGTAACTGCGTACTGACAGCTGACCAAGAACAGCTTGCTATTGTTTTGCACTACTAGAGAAAAAAGAACAGCTTGCTATTGTGGCTGGTCTGGACATCAACCGCAGCTTGGGGATGAGTGGCATCAGGAAATATTATCTCTCACTGGATGGACAAAGATGAGTGAGTTTTGTTATAAGAATTCTACCTTCCATATATTCAATTAAATTCAAGCAGATCATATCTTAGATGATCTGTAAGTACACATACTTCCATAGTAGGATGTGGATCCACAGCTATGTTCTATCACTAATGTGTTTTGATTTTTGAATCCCTCGAAGGCTTGTCCATCCAGTATGCTGCTTCTCGACTTTCGATTACGGCTATGCCCCATGAGTGGCATTCGAACTACCAGGAGAGTGGCTACTCTCGCAGTACTTACTGTTGCAGTAATGAAGTGCCATGATGTGAAGGAAGACTGTCCATCCCTGGAGTTTAGTACAAACCAAGTGTTAATCTTGTAGAAGGAGAAGATAATCAGATCATTTCACCAGGGGTGATCGATCTCTGGCACAACATTTGTCCTGTCTACAGCATATTTTTCAAATAATCGTGCCAGAGAAATGCATCAATTAACCAGTGAAACACCACATACATCTACCTCAACAAAACGGAAATTTGGACACATATGGCTTGTTTATTCCCCGAAATTCCAAAAATAGCTCCCAGATCATCAGAATTCCAAAACTAGCCCCCTTCCCGATCGCGGAACAACGGGAGAGTGACACGTGGGCCGGTGGTGCGCCCGGGGGCCGCACCACCCACTGTAGCGCGAACTGGTGGTGCGCCCCCCGGCCGCACCACCCACTGTTCATGCGCGGTGGTGCGGCCCCCGGGCGCACCACCCACCTTTTCCTCCGATAATTGGTGCGCGTCTGCTGCTCTCTCTCCCGCGCGTCGGAGTGATAATTGGTGCGCGTCTGCTGCTCCTCTCCCGCGCGTTTGCTCCCACCCGTGAGATTCCATGCATGCATACAACATGTGGAACAGTGGTGCACTGTACATCTTTACATCATATCATATCACTTTATGTCATGAGAGAATACGGGAGGCATGCGATAAAATCATCGCTCTCATTCCTCCGTTGCTCTGTTGCTCATTTCCTTCTTCTTCGCTGCGTCTGAGAGAGTGCGTTGCGTCTGAGAGAGTGAGAAAGGTATATATGTTGAAATAATAATTTTATGTTACATGATAAATAATATGTAATGTGTACTGTGTTAATTTTGACATGTCCCATGAAAGTCTGAAAATTTATTTCAAGTATATATGTTGAAAGGTATGCATATCATTATGATAGGTTATTGATGGATTTATATTTTAAAACTGATATTAATAATCACGGTGCCCTGAAAACATGGTGGCCCTGTTGGAAAGGTTCACATAAACTATTATAATTTTTGGAAATCAGTTGTTATATGTAACAACTTATATCATGTTCATATCGGATAAATTTGTGCAAAAATTACAAAATTATGTACGTTGTATCGGAGTAGTGCATTTTAATTTTTAAAATTTTTGTAGATTGTGTACTATATTTAAAACTCCAAACAAACATTACACATAAAATGTGCAGTGTTTATTTGTTAAATTCTTTGGTATGAAGTTATTTTGTACACATATGGTGCATAGAGAATTAGTAGTGCAGCGTAGAGAATTTTGTGGGCTTTTTTTTTTGTTAAATTTCGTTGTATACTAAGGTATTTTGTACGGAATAATCATAGGTACCCATGGCTAACATTCAAGACTTACTTGTGTTCTATGGGAGTGGGCTCGTACGCGATGGGTCGTGCGGGGCGGATGTGTCAAATTGTGATCGGACTGTGATCCATGCACCCGGTTTGAACACCATGACTCGCATGATCTTGGAGGTGTGTCCGTTATGCGTTCGATCGAGACCGGTCGAAGAAGTTGCGGATCGAGGCGTTGTATGCTACTCCGGAGATGGGATCGAGAGATTGTGTGGCAACTTATAAAGGTGACGGTGATGTTGCATGGGCCCGGTACATGGAGGTCGTATGCAACCCTGCAGCATCGATATACGGCAGGCCAATGGTGTACATTCACTTCGTGGACAGGACGGAGTCATCCGTCGTTGGTGGTTCTAGTGGTTGTGGTGGTGGTGGCGGCGATGAAGCGCCGAGGCTCACTGGCGCTCATGAAGATGCCGATGCGGAAGAAGATCTCGGCGAGCAAGTGGGAGATGGAGGCCTGCAGAGGCGTGTGGAGGATTTCCAGACGACCGAAGGTGTTGGGAGGTGGTGGGCCGCCCGTGTTGATTGTCACGAGTACCTCGCGGACCATTTGGAAGAAATTGAAAGTGAGGAGGACGAGGAGGATATGGAAACAGCCAGTTCTGGGGAGGAGGAAGATGACGAGGCTTCAATGGGAGGTGTTGTAGGTGGTGTTGTGACCACGGACGTTTCCTACGTCTCCTCCAGACTTGACGATATCGCAGCGGCAAGCCTAGTCCTACCACAGGCAGAGGGTGCGGAGTGGGGGTTCAATGAGGGCGCACTCATTTTAGGGGAGTGCTTTCGCGATAAGAGTGCCGCCCAGCAGGCTATTGCTAGACATGCCGTCGGCATTAGCCGGAACTATCGGGTGTATAGGTCCAACCCGGACACCTACATTGTGAAATGTGTTGACGACTCATGTCCTGGCAAGGTCCGTGCGCAGCGGTTCAAGGGCACAACCTCGGAGTTCCGGATTACGGTGCTGGAAGATCACAGTTGCGAGCTTGCGGCGCCGCTACGTAGGCACCGCAACATGGCGTCGGCGTATGTTGCGGGCTTATAAGCCACCTCGTGGTGGCGGATGTGTGTATTTCTCCCAAGTTCTTGTTGGTGAAGTGGCTAACATGGTAAGGTTCAAGTCGGCTACAAAAAGGTGTGGCGGCGAAGCGGAAGGTGCTAGAGCGTATGTTTGGAGCGCACGAGGAGGCGTATGACCTGGTCCCAAGAATGCTTCATCAGATTGCAGAAGCAAACCCAGGAACATACATCAACAAGAAGGAGCGGGTTCATCCCAACCAGGGCCCGAATTGTTATGTCCTTGATAGAGTGTTCTGGTCATTCCGACAGCGATCGAAGGGTTCGGTGGTGCCGCCCGGTGCTAACAATGGATGGGACATTTCTAGCCGGCAAGTACAAGGGTGCGATCCTCATCTGCGGTTGCGGTGATGCAAGCGACCGATTACTCCACGTGGCCTTCGCAATTATGGAGAATGAGAACACTGATAGCTGGCTTTGGTTCCTGGTCAATGTGAAGCAGGCCGTGGTGCAAGATCGACCGGATGTGTGTATCATCTCGGACCGCAATGCAGGCTTGTTGTCGCGTTGCGCGCAATGCGAACCGGTACACAACCCCCGTTCGGTGGAATGATATGAAGAACCGTTGGTGCATGAGGCATCTCGCGGCGAACTTTCACACAAGGTTCCGTAGCAAAGAACTAATGAAAATATTCAAGAAGCTTTGCATGCAGAACCAAAGCGGAAGTTTGACTCATTGTGGAGGTCGCTTGATCGGAGACCGACAAGCATGGACAACAACCCGCCTGTGGTGGCGGCCTTGTGGAGGGTTCTACAAGAGTCGGGAGTTTACACGGTGGGTTGATCGAGAACGCGTCTGACTTGGCGATGTGGTCCCTGTTACATGACACCGGTGGAGCAAGGTACGGAATCATGACAACAAACATGTCCGAGGCAGTTTGGGCTGCACCAGCTGGTTCCACCCCCGCCAGACGGCCACTTGCCGCAGACTCCCATCGGTATGTATCTTCAAGGTAATTGTGATTGCTTTATGTATACATAGTAATACTAACCGTGTTATGTGTCACCCAAATTGTAGGCAAGCGAGAGAGGACGACGGGAGAATGGCGGGCGACCACACGGCGGTGTGGGACGGACTTGTGGCGTGACTACGGGACACGGAGGTTGTGTACGAGCCACGGGCCCACGACCTCGCGGCGTACGGAGTACCTTAAGTGGTATGTTGAAAACACCCGCAGCGACTTATCGGTCCAGTGCCACATCGCCCGATGGAGGTCGTGGCACGAGGTGCGATCTGAGCGAGTCCGCACCGTCACCGAGCCGCACGGAACGGCGAAGTGGTAATTGTGTTTACTTTAATAATACATCTCAATACTCGTATGTCGTCGCCATATCTCTTTACGCGTTGTGCACTAAATACTTATTTCATCGCAGCCGACCACCTCCATCGTATACATGGCGACGCCTGCGACCTTACGCACGTTGGGCTTCGACGAAATCGGCTCATCGTTGGATGTCTTGATCCGCAACATTTTCAACGAGGCGAAGGCTGCGATCAAGACCATCACTGCAGCCGCACAGAGATGAAATCGTCGCGCGACACGGTGGGAGGACCACATCCAGCTCCACCACCTCGTGCGGGCGTCCGTCGCAATCTAGTGCCCGTCCTAGCTACGCTCGCTCATCATCGGTGCGACTTGGCCACACGGTACGATAATTGCCAACTGTTGTTCGTTCACTCTTTTGCCACTTATTTATCGTAGTTCCACCTGTCCTTGCAGCCATCACGACGGAACACCGATTTGCTAGAGCCATTGTCGTCAAGGAGGTACACGCAAGGCGCAACGTCCTCTTCCGGGAGATTGGCCAGGACGGAGAGCGACGCTGACTCGGCCCGGAGATCAGGGGAGCAGTCCCGGCAGCCAAGCTTTGCTCGCTCGTCCTCCACGCGCTTAGGCCCAGCGGTGTGATATTTGCCAACACCGTTTATATACTCGTTGGGCGCATAAGTCTCATGCTTCACTTTGTTGCAGCGCTTGGCATAGGATAGCAGTTTCATGCAGCCGTCGGGGTCCCGGAGGGCGACACCACAACCAATGCTCCGTTTGGGCCAACAAGAGCTCCCTATTGAAAGTGACACCGACTCGGCACAGCAGCAGGCCGAGACACCGCCTCCATGCGATTATGGCCATCAGACAAGCGTGCATGGAAGTTTTGGTCATATGTATGAGCAGACGTACAAAGGGTACACTGCACAGGAGTACATGCACGACTTACCGCCGTATACATCGGTACGATATAATGTCCAACACATAATATATATGTACGCCCGGACGCACTAACACATATTGTAAATGAATGCAGGGTTACACGGAACAACTTGGACACGAAGGCCAGGGTCCTTCGTCTTCATTGCCGAATATGCAGGTACATGACTTACTACAGTACTCAGCACTATAAATGTCGCGGTGTTTGTACTAATCAACCTTTGATATGTGCACAGGACATAGACCATCGCGACCGAATGGCTAAGCGCCGTTTCGGCAATACATCGCAGCCCTCCACGGAGTTCTTGGCAACACCGCAGCCTCACAAGATCGACCTCCGAGACGCGTCGAAATGCGCGACAGGCTCACATACTCTCATGACCACTTACGTCGGCAAAAAGCGGCCACCACCTCCAACATAATTTTTGCATTGTATTGAAACTAAAGCGGGATGTAGTACATGCAAATAGACTTGCACATGAGATGGAATTCACATAGCGCACAAAGTTTATTTAGCATGCATTACACATACATATAATAACTCTCCAGCAGAGAAGACTCGCTAACAACAAACACAAGATACAACATAGCATGAAACATTACGAACATAGACGATAACAACCTCCAGCTCGACATATTCACACTAAAAATGAACACAACACAATAAAGAAAATACCACACAATATTACGTTTATATTCCACTCCAGTGTATCGAAACGACGCCCCATCTCCTGGAAACGACGTCGCATCTCCACGAGGTCGCTATCCCCCACGACGACTCTCTCACGCATTTAACATTATCGTACTAGTGCCCATTTCATCCTCCCACACCCGAGCGACAACCGCCCGAGCCGTCCTGCACTTCATGAGAAGAAGATTATGAAATGTACCTACACGATTTGAACGAATACGAAACAATCGTCCTCACCGAGTGAAAGGGGCACTTGTAGTAGTGCCGCCTAGGATTCGCAGCCGTGTGTGAGGTCTTACGTCTCACTACCGCGTTGCATTGTGGGCAAATTACGGAGGGTGCCGATGAAGAGGTGCTGAGATGACTCATTTCGTCGTCCGGGGGAGTGAGCACGAAAGAAAGCTACAACTAACTAAGGAGGTGAGGGAGAGCAATGCAGGGGACTAGGTGAGGAATGCCTCCCTCTTATAGGCTCGGTGGGGGGCCTTCACTCACAAAAGACGAAAGACGACGACTTTGTAAAAGATCGACTTGCTTGCGATGAAATGGAAAAAGCGAACGACTTTGCGCAGATGACATGATAAAAGTGGTCGATTCTGCGGACATACATGACAAGAGCGGTCAGCTTTGGGCACCGACATGACAAAAGAGGGCAGGCATGCGCAGTGATAAGATGCAAGAGGACATCTTTATGCAGCGATAAGGCGAGACAACTGGCTTTGCATGGTGACATGAACACATCGGCAGTTTGTGCATCGACGGACACGAACACACCAAATAAAATAAAATAAAACACGCCGAATACAAGGTACACCCACACCTCGTTGCCTACATGCCAAAGCGAGCCTCGTGGCACCACGTGGAGTATTCTTTGAGGTGGGCGCCTCGGACGTGGCTGGCCATCGTTGTAGTGGCACGCATATACAGCTAGGGTTCGCATGCAACATCCGGGATCGTGACGAGCTTCCTATGTTCCACGACCTCCTCGTTGCCCGCTCGCGTTGCATCTGTTGGTGGAGGTCGTTGTTCTCCTCGTTGAGAGTCTCGATTCGCTCCTCCAACTCAAATATTCTCTCCCATAATGTATTCACGTACGGCAACATACCGTTCATGAGGCGGTCGATCCAGCGAGAAGTCGCATTTCGCCATCTGCGGAAAGAGCGGTTAACAAGGAGGATCCATAAGTAGTAATGAAAATTGTACTATTAGCAATTTCTACCCCTGAGTGTGGGCATCGGAAGAAACGTCGCCCGCCATCGACTGGGCCATCCAAGACCTGCACGACCGCATCCTCATTGTGTCTGCATTTTCGCCATGCGGGTTGAGCACACCGCTTGGTATCAGCGGTAGTTTGAATCGAGTTGTCCCTCCTTTCCAAGGAAGTTCTTCCTTTGGTGACCCATAATCGATCGGACCCTCGACTTGACATGGTATGTTTTCGCACGACGGAGAAGGAGCTGGGGCTTCGTTCGGTTTAAATAGGTCTCTACGTAGGGGCCGGGGGAGGTGTCATCTTGTCATTTCATGGCTTGTTCATTTTTTCGCGCGTGCCCACCCAACCGAGTGAGGGCTACCCACCGCAAAGGTGGACTAGGCCACCTTTGCGCATCGACATGACCACAGATCGCAAAGATAGGACAGCGCACCTTTTTGCAGAAGGGGAAGCGATGTCGACTTTACGCAGTGAGTAGACAGAGCAGCGGACTTGGCGGCTTTATGCAGTGAGCGGTATGGGTTACTGCTTTAGCGGCGACAAGACTAGACGGTCCGGCTTTGGCGGTGATGAGACATGAGTAGATAGCTTTGCGATCGTGAAAGATTAGCTGCTGCGGCGACAAGACAATACGGGCCAGCTTTGCGGTGACAACCCAAGCGGCAGCTTTCTGCGATGTGCCAAGACATGACGCGACGGGACGAGGGTGGCCAGCTCTGCGCAGTTTCATTAATTCCGGACCAGCTTTTGCAGCGTGAAGTAACCTCTCCATACCATCCCTAATCATACATAAGGAGGTGTAGGGGATTGGGAAGAAAGCACTACTGACATACAAACCCCTCACTTTCAAGATAGACAAGAAGCGAAGGCCGGTGGGAGAAGATGCGAAGCAATGGGAGGATACTCGCGACATAGCAAGAGCTGCGGCGGCCGCGGCGAACGGGTGAGGGCAGCTGCGGCGCTGGCCCAAGCAGCGGTGCGTGCAAGGACGCGACTCCCGAGAAGATATCCGCGTTGCACCGACCCCATCCCGGCGGTTCCAACGAGGCGTTCGCCGCAAGACCCGCCAGAGGGGAGATGCCACCCTCCGTTGGTGTCAAGACCTATGTAAGTTCTTCAAGTCGAAGCACCGCTCGGCTTGGGTATGCGCTCATCGGGGTTGCGCAAACTACTCAGCGACTATCCCGACCGACGTTGGGACACAAGAACCTATCGACGGCCGGTAAGAACCACTTACGGTGTGTTTCTCCCCACTACTTCTCTCTTCATGTATGCGCACTAACATTTCTTGTGTACTCGAAGTCCCGGAACCGCGTGCGGTATCGCAAGTGGATCGATCTAGAGATCCACCCATACGACCGATGGACTCGACTTCCAGCATGGGGTGTGAAGGGCATCGAGACTCGCGAGGCGGGCGCGGATCGGCGAGCGGGCCGACCGTATCGTCGTCGGAGGCGCAAGCTCATTCGAGGCGTGCACGCGTGAGCAGCGTGGCTTCGCGAAAGGGAGCGCGAAAGGAAGAGGAGCTAGCGGCCAAGGCAAAAGAGGCAGCCGAGGAGTTCGACGCAGAGGTCGTTAGGAAGGGAAAATGGCCCCGGTCCACGCAGTAGGTGGGGCTATTCGCTTGCTGTCAGTGAATGGCCCGGTTATTAGGTGTGTGTGTGTTGGGTTTGTTTTCGTCCGCATAACAACGCACATGTATCGTAGGAGTATGTCGGTTTATTTTCTATCGTGCTACGCATGTAACCAAACTTTGTGTGCTATGTTATTTCCATGTTTATCACTTAGCATCCCATTCAATTCCATATGTTCAATATTTTTTTATGACGACATTAAAATGAATGATTTAGTATCAATCTCCATATGTTCAATATGTTTCAAATATCGTTTACGTTTGATTACAATACAACGTAGTAGTACCAAATTCAAAACACAAATTCACATCAAATCAATATTTGGTACATTATGTATTTGTAGGTAATCTTTACATGCACATACGCATTATAAGCCAATGTGTCATACAGTGCGTATGTGTACATACAAATCCACATATGATGCATGCTTCATTGTAGTGTACATAATGTCGTGGTACGAGGCATGTGTAGGTACGAGGCAGCTTTGCCTAGTGACTCGACAAAATGGGCCAGCTTTCCGCAGTGACATTACAAAAGAGTCCAGCTTTCCGCAGTGACATGACAAAAGAGTAAAATTTGCAGGCTCTGACAAGCCTTCATAGGGACATTTATTGCTACACTGCTATCCTGACTATCCTCAAAAGCTTCCCATGTCGTCCTCTCCATGGACTATGCCCACTGCACCAGATAACCTGCCTACATAAAGGCCTCCTATGTCTTCCATACCACATCTCCTCCTCAAGCCATCACAAAATCCTACTACACAACAATGTCTTCCTGGAGGTCCGACCCATTTGGAGTGCCGGAGTGGCATGACCGCCCGAAGTGCCATTGCGGATTTAGGACGATGTTGCAAGTCTGGACGGATCGAGTACAACGAGCCAAATACGGCCGTAGGTTCTTCAAGTGTCGGACACGGATGGCGACTTCGTGGTAACAACGACAACTAAATCATTTGTTTTTCGTTATCGTTTTTCAACTTGATCCATGACATCTACCACGCCACACATAGGCTTGCACATTCATCGAATGGGTGGATCGGGTGTCACCGGCATGGCCAAATAACCGGGCAGTGCAGGTGGAAAACAAAGGACAATACTTTGTCAAGATGACTCGAGCTCGCGAGGTGGAGCGGCGGATGCGGCTTGAGCAAGAGCGCCGCGTGAGTGGACCAAATCCGTCGAAGGGCAAGGAGGATGAGCTGCAAAGGAGGCGGAGCGATTAAGTCTGCGTGAGGCAGCCATCAAGCGTCGGGAGGAAGAGCTTCAAGCTCGTGAGGCAGCTCTCAAGACCAAGAGTGACGGGAAGAAGGATGCAGTGGAGCCATCTTCAAGCGCGACAAAAGGGAAAACAACCACGCTACACCCGGTGAGGCGAAATGTAATAGACCCAGCAAGTTATTTTCCCTAAGGCATGCATGTTAGGACTAGTGGTGGAGAGTTCCACACATGCCACATGCCAATGGTCACATCACTTACCACTTTATGTATCGAATCGTTCCTAAAAAAATTTACCCAATTTTTTTATGCATCTACAACTTACATTGAACATAAACTTCTATTACACCTTTATCTTATTTTCCCATGATTTATAATTACAAAATTGACAAAACAATACAAACATCGCGCGGATTGCAAACCCTTAAAACAAATCAAACCTAAAAGTCACTTACCACTTTATATATCGATCGTTCTACGCACAATCGTTCCTAAAAAAAATTACCATCATTTTTTATGCATCTACAATGAGCCAATCAACATAAACTTGTTTTACAATTTTAACAGATTTTTTCTGTTTCACAACTACAAAATTAACAAAACTTATAATCATTACAGTTCCTGCACTCATTCCCACGTGTTCAATATCACTTTCATTCATTTCGTCCAATTGTTCATATCACATTTGTGCTCAAAATTTTTTTCATTAAATTGCTTCTAATAAAACAACATACCATGATTGAAATTTGTTATTGCCACTTCAACACATTTTCACGATCGGCAATATATGAAAATCACAAATACACTAATCGTTACTTCACACAAATTTCGTTCGTACTCTACCAAACAATATTTTAAATTTTCAAAATTGCACAAAAATTAACACAACTATTACAGTGGACTCCACTTCAAATTTATATTTTTCCACTCATTTTATATATGCACATAAATTTTTTTTAAATAATTACTTTATATATGTATAAGTAAATATATATTTTAGGTGGAGAATGCATTTCGAGAGAGGAATAGCAAAAGCGGATGAAAATGGGGTGGTGCGCCGGGGCCGCACCACCGCGCATGGCTGATGGGTGGTGCGGCCGGGGGCGCACCACCAGTTCGCGCTACAGTGGGTGGTGCGGCCCCCGGGCGCATCACCGGCCCACGTGTCGCTCGCCCGTTGTTCCGCGGTCGGGAAAGGGGCTAGTTTTGGAATTCCGGTGATCTAGGGGCTATTTTTGGAATTTCGGGGAATAAACAAGCCACATGTGTCCAAATTAGGTGATAGAACTCTTTAGACTGACAAGAAAATGAAAAATATATATCAGTTGTTCAAGCTGAATGGCTTTGTGTATGAACTCACACAGTAGGCATCAGTTGCTTCTCTCTCTCTACAATCCTGGTGGTGCCCCATTTGTCTCTGAATCAGCTGCCCAACATTTCAGTACTAATAGCATATACTGCAGTACTGCTTCTTAGAGACTGCCTGCTCCAGCAAAACAATTACTTTGGTCTGGTTGCTGTAATATATCACGTACTTGCTTGTACGCAATAGGCAGGAGATTGGTATACTTTGGTCTGGTTGCTGTAATATATCACGTACTTGCTTGTACGCAATAGGCAGGAGATTGGTACCTACTCCTGTTGAAAAAAATAGAGAGGGGAGAAACGATTTTAAATGGAAATAACTCGACATATGCCGGGCAAGCCTTCAGTTTGTCAGAACTTAGCTACAGGTTCTACAGTACCATGTTCCAGCGAACAAGCAAGTACTGCTTCAAATAGCTGTACTTAACAACGCACCTACTCGATCACATGCACACGTTTTTCTAGCAACGCACACTTCGTTCTTGATTGCTTTTGATCTATCTTCTTTTCTACACTCCCCATATATATATGAGTGTTTGTCATCGACATCAATCCTACATCATTTCATCTAGGCACATACAGACATGTGCAGAGTAGAGAGATGATTTTTTGAGGTAGCCATGCCATACTATTCATATCTTCATAAACATTGCCTTTGGTTTCCATTACCCTTTGCTCGTTAGCTTAACGCAAAAGAGCAAGCTGCCAATACTCTACTATGTAATGTAATGGTGATCAGCATTACAAATTTATTTAGTATGGGAATGGGCGGCATCGTGGAAAGAACACACAGAATGGCACCATTTGCGCTCTTCCCAAACAGCCGGCTGGTAGGATGAGTGGTTTAGTAGCCACAGCGCTCTGAATCAGAGCAACGCGGCTGTCAGCGAAGATGGCGGGGCAGGTCATCTTCCAGATATCACCGTATGATGTCCGTTTCCTGGTTCATTCCTCCGTAGAGAATGAAGCGAAGCGAGTGTTTTCTCTCGGCACTTAATTGTTACCTTGGTCTTGGGTTGATCTATGGGTGGTAATTAGCTAAGCTCAAATGAATTCCTGCACCAGGCACTAGCTAAACGAGACACTGTGAAAGAATTTATCATTAATTTCCCATGTAGTGTTATGGAGTCACTGCATTAATCAACATTTTGGCACTCATGCTGTCTGTTACTAGCTTTGTTGGCTCTATTCATATTAGCTTCTAAAATCTGTTTTTCTATAGTAAATAGTTTTTATACAGTATTTAGCTTTCAAACGAAGTGTCTTTTTAAAATAGAGTCTACTAGTTGATTGTAGTATGTACTATAGTTACTTTATTTATAAAAATTGCATATGAGTTTCTCTCTCTGTATGAATCTCTACAAACTGTTATTATACATAAGCTAAAACTAAAAGTTACGAACAAAAGCCAATATAAACGGGCAACCGATTTTGCTGAACCTGCCAGCCCATTTGCCAGTTGAAGCCTTCCTGCCAGGTGCTCAAGTTCAGACCAGACAGGCTAAGCCCCTACCTGTACAGGCTCGATTTTCCTCTTGTTTTCATTCATCACAGCGGATTAATTTTGGTCTAGAAGTCTTTCACTCTACTTGGCAATAAGGGTCCGAGTCTGTTCGGATCAGGGCATTTGCTACCCTGCAATAACTTTGCTTTACTACCACAACTACTCACATGCATCATGTATTCCAGTCTTTTTTCCCTGCCCCTCTACATATAACATCTACTCTGATTGCTAATAGTAATGAACTTTGTTGCTTCCACGCACTCAATTGAAGGTATGAACTTGCTGCATATAATGGCTAGTTTGCGCTGCAGTTGGGAATGAGTGACATTAGGGGCAAAAAACAATTCAGAATACAAAGCAACCAGACGAGTACATTCTGATGATCACCGGAACATACCGGGGACATACCACCGCAGGGCGGCAACTCTTATTTGATCAATTAACTGCTCTGTAACACTAGGTCTGAATGTAGGACAGGAAAGGCAAAAGAGCAGGGGTAAATAGTGTGGATTAAAATTTTCTCCCAAAGATTATGGATTCTATTCTTAAATAATTATAGAGTTACTGAGAATCAAATCTACTGCCAAAAATCCAAAGCTAATCACTCAAGAATACAAAATCACAAATAACTTAGCTCCTAGAGGTCTGACCGTCAACCAGGGAGCGGTCTGACCTCAACTTGACGGTCTGACCTCCAACGAACGGTCTAACCTCTATTCGGACGGTCCGACCGTTATGAACAGTGTTTTCAGGCTTATAAATAGTAACATCAGCATAAGTACGAGATTTTAAATTCACATAACTTTTGATTGGATGATCCAAAAGCCGTGAAACTTTATACACATCTTGTTTAAGGTCTTAGAAATCTATTCCATTTATGGATCATACAAACCCATGTCAGAGTTCTGATCTTTTTGAGATTTAAGCAAGGACGCATGAAAAATATCTAAAACCAAAATCGGTGATCAAGATTTGCTTGTGAGCAGAGGATAGCTAAAATGGTTTTGGATATGTTCCCACATATCACAGCAAGTAAGAACACCGAAAAAATCGCTCAAAAAAACTCTCAAATTAAGAAATCACTTGGAAGATTAAAAATATACAAAAACCAAGCTTCTTTATGAACCTTCTACCAAAGTGGTTAGATGGGTGGAGAATGATTTCTAAATGTTCTTTCTATCTCTTATATGTTCTTAGCACAGCAACATCATGAAAATGGTGAGGGGAGAGGAAAAACCAACCAAAACAAGAGAAAATCAATCAAATAAAAGGATAGTCATGAATAAGATCAAAGATTGATTCTATTGCTACTTGAGGAGAAAAGTTTTATAGCTACTCGACCTTAGAGAACAGAATACACCATGCACTCAAAATTCTAACCCTAAAACAAGAGAGTACATGAGAGGTGTGTTGGATGGTTAACCACAAGTCTCCATCATAACCCCTTTTTATAGATGAGCTAGTGAGCTACATCCACCTCTTAATGGATACTATCCATTTAGCATAATGGAGAAACCCGATAACCCCCCACACATTCGGATTTTAACTCACTAGTCTTGTGCACACTTTTTAAATCACATAAGTCCGAATCCACTAATTTCTTAGTCTTGATCCATCTTGACCAAACTATTTTCACTTTGACCTAAACCACTCTCTTAAGCACTACTCATGCGCCATGGTTTTGATCCAATATAGTTTCTGGTATTTTAGTCAAACTACCAAAATACCATTCGTTGACCTGGTCATCATCATCTATTGCAAACTATCGCCATACTTACCACGTGAAGGTGCACCACTAACTTGCCACGCGTCGCCAAGTCTCCTCCATCCTGGTTTCACCAAACCACGGCTCACTTGGCCTGTCCATGCCACATGATGAAATCATGCTGTTCAAACTCGCCTTCAACATTTCCCGCCTTTCTCGTGTCATATTTGAGCTCACCGTCTCACCCCGCATCCTTGATCGTTCTAGGCCTCGACTTCTCTATGAGCGTAGCTCTGATCTTCATAGTTAACCACGGTTGACTCCAAGCGACCCTGCACATCCAAAAACAAAGAAATAATTTTTAGACATAAATTCTTCACAAGTTAATTCACAAATCCAATACCTAATTTTTATTTACTTTTGTACAAATCCTATTGCTAGTTTTTTATTTATATTCCAAATTTTATATGTTATTCCATTTTTATTTCTAACATGTATTTGTACTAATCAAATTTGTAAAATTATGTTAATTTTTATTTTATATTTACCTATTTATCGAATCCTAAATACAAAAATACAAAATTCTAATTTTCATTTAGTTCCAAATTTTTAGTTTTCATTTGACTTTGGAATTTGTATATATGTCAACTCTCTTATTATCCTTTTATTTTATTCTTAATTTGCTTTTTTTATTGACCTTGAGTTGGGTTTTTTCTAATTTACGTTAAAATTCATACACAAATCTAATTGTTAATTTTTATTTTATGTTATTTATGGATTTTACTTTGAAACTCATAAAGAAATCAAATTGCTATTTTGTTTTTACAATTTTTGTTAATTTCGTTGTACTTTACATGTACTCTTTCCTTTAATGTTAGGTGGTATAACTCGGGTCAGCCAAATGGATGTTAGATTTTGTTATTAACATGGAAATTACCTCACATTTTATAATAGGTTTAGGTATAGAACTTATTGCGAATGGAATTTGGGTTTATAATTCATGTATAAACCAAATCTCTAATCATCTTTTAATTTTTATTATGAACTTGTGCGTTTTTGGATTGTACTTGGCATAGTTTTTTGTTAGAATTTATACAAAATTCCAATTTATAATTTGCATTTATTTTTTGAGGGATTTTCTTCAGAATTTGTATAGAAATCAAATTGCTAATTTTATTTTATTTTATTTTTATTTAAAATTTTAGTTAATTTGGATTATGCTTGACATGAACTCTTTTTTTTAAATATAAGCCATTATTACTCAGGTCTGTCATATAGATGGTTAGATATTTTTCTTTGTTCCCGATGAACATGAGAATTTCGTTGGAGTGCCTAATTATTAGAATATAATTGATATGGACTCATTCTTTTAAGTTCTAATTTTTATTTAATTATTATTCTTAATTTTAATATTAGATCTTTTCCTTTTTCTGATTAACATGAGAATTTCATTGGAGTGCCTAATTATTAGAGTATACTTGATATTCATTCTTTTAAGTTTTAATTTCTATTTAGTTATTATTTTGAATTTTAGTGATTGAGGGATGTTACTTAGGAATTCATATGCAATTCAAATTGTTAATTTTCCTTTATTTCTTATTCCTAATTTATTTAATTTGAATTGTACTTGACAAGAATATTTCTTTTAACCTAAGCTATACAAGGCGTTCGAATAGCAATAGCTTATGTTTTTTTAGTGTAACTGAGTTAGTTTATTTGGTATAATTAAATTTTTAAAAAATAAAAATAGAAAAAACATGTTAGCCGATCACGGACAATGCAAAGGAATACGAGAAAAAAAGGCAAAAAGCCCAAAAAAATATATAAAAAATTAGAAAAAGACAAAATTACTGAATAGTGAAAAAAACAGAAGCCAGAAGCAGAAGTTGATTTTAAACCAATGAACGGGGCCATAACTCAAGTCCACCGTATGGACAGCTAGACCTTTTTCTTGGAAGTGCCTAATTAGTATTGCCATAGAGAGATAGATAAATAGATCTATGTGCCACTGGATGGGGGCGAAGGAGCCATGTAGGTAGGCATATTTGTTCACATGTCCTTCCCCTGTTTAACATTTCCCAAAAGAAATAGTATGTCAATGATGGTTAGCATGGGTGGCAATGGGAAAAGAACACTCACTAGTAATGAACTTTGTTGCTTCCACGCACTCAATAGAAGGTATCAACTTGCTGCATATAATGGCTAGTTTGTGCTGCAGTTGAGAATGAGTGACAGTAGGGAAAAATACGATTTCAGAATACAAAGCAACCAGACGAGTACATTCTGATGATCACCGGAACATACCGGGGACATACCACCGCAGGGCGGCAACTCTTATTTGATCAATTAACTGCTCTGTAACACTAGGTCTGAATGTAGGACAGGAAAGGCAAAAGAGCCGGGGTAAATAGTATCATTAAAATTTTCGATTTTGGATTCTATTTTTAATAACTATAGAGTTACTGAGAATCAAATCAACAGCCAAAAATCCAAAGCTAATGGCTCAAGAACACAAAATCTCAAAGAAACTTAACTCCTGAAAGTCTAACAGCCAACCAGGGGCGGTCTGACCTCTATTCGGACGGTTTGACCGTTATAAACAGTGTTTTCAGGCTTATAAATAGTAAAATCAGCATAGGTACGAGATTTCAAATCCACGTAACTTTGATTAGATGATTCAAAAGCCGTGAAACTTTGTACATATCTTACTTGAGATCTCAGAAACCTATTCCATTTATGGATCGCACAAACCCATGTTAAAGTTCTGATCTTTTTGAGATTTAAGTAAGGACGCATAAAAAATGACTTAAAACCAAAATCGGTAATCAAGACTTGTTCGTGGGCAAATAATAGCCAAGATGGGTTTGGATATGTTCTCGCATGTCACAACAAATAAGAACACCAAAGAAATCACTCAAAAAAACCCTCAGATCAAGAAATCACTTGAAAGATTAAAAATATGCAAAAAACCAAGCTTTTTTATGAACCTTCTACCAAAGTGGCTAGATAAGTTAAGAATGTTTCCTAGATATTCTTTTTATCTCTTATACGTCATTGGCACAGTAAGATCATGAAAAAGGTGAGGGGAGAGAAAAATCAACCAAAACAAGAGGAAATCAATCAAATAAAAGGATAGCCATGAAGAGGATCAAAGCTTGATTCTATTGCTGCTTGAGAAGAAAAGCTTTACAGCCACTCTATCTTAGAGGATTGAGAGTACACCATGCACTTAAAACCCTAACCCTAAAACAAAAGAGCACATGAGAGGTGAGTTGGATGGTTAACCACAAGTCTCTATCCCAACCCCTTTTATAGATGGGCTAGCAAGCTACGTCCAACTCTTAATGGATACTATCTATTTAGCATAATGGAGAAACCTGGTAACCCCCACACATACAAGTTTTAACTCACTCACTACTATTATGCACACTTTTCAAATCATATAATCCCGAATCCACTAATTTCTTAGTCTTGATCATCTTGACCAAATCATTTTCTCTTTAACCTAAATCACCTTCCCAAGCACCACTCACGCACCACGGTTTTGATCCAAGATAGTCTCTAGTATTTCAACCAAATTACCAAAATACCATTCATTGACCCGGTCATCATTATCCATTGCAAGCAATCGCCATACTTACCACGTGTAGGTGCACCACTAATTTACCACGCATCAAGTCTCTCTCATCCTAGTTCAACTAAACCATGGCTCACTTGACCTGTCCATGCCACATGTGAAATCCTGCTATTCAAACTTGCCTTCAACATTTTTTGTCTTTCTCGTGTCATGTTTGAGGTCACCGTCCTCACCGTCTCTCCCCATATTCTTGATCGTTCTAGGCCTCGATTCCTCCATGAGCATAGCCCCGATCTTTGCAGTTGACTACGGTTGACTCCAAGTGATTCTGCACAATCAAAGATAAAGAAACAATTTTCCGACATAAATTCTTCACAATTTAACCTACGTTAGCCGTAACATTGCTCACACAACATATAACCACTGAGAAAAATAACCAAAACCCATTCCATAACTCAAAAATCAAAAACAAAAAATTTGACCAAAACACAATAGTTCAGCCGATCTGACCACCTGCGCTGAGCGGTCAGACCGCTCATACCGTGCGGTCGAACCGATGCACTCCACTGGTCAAACCGAAAACATGTAGTTCTATCGGTGCTACTGCATTTCATGCATGCTCACTTAAAATATACACATGCTCACTTAAAAATATACACTCATGGTAGTCTCACATTAATGCTTTTCATGCAGCTGTGTATGCATGCAGATATTTAAATGGTATTCACATGACTTAGCAAGCAACAGACTCCATGCTACCATCACGACAACATGCTAGTACTAACACTGTAGCATGCAACTAAATAACTCAGCCAACCACTACAACACAACATGGCTAACAGAGCCTCACCAATATGAATCGACTAGCCCACAGAAAGCAGATATCATGCATAGGTCAAATCAAGAGGTCCTTTTACTTTGTCAACAGTAGGCAAGGCTGAATTTCGACAAAATACAAATGCAAATTTCCAACTCCCCCGAATTGCCATGGTTCATCACATATAATTTCTCACATTGTCCTTCACTAGACTAGCATGACTTCTATCATATTTGTTTTCATATTTTTTTAAATTTGGATACGAATATGGATATGAATAATATCAAATACAAATATAGAGCGAATACGAATCGAAATGAATACGGTCACAAATATTTTTCAAAATATGAAAACCCCTTAAATTGTATGTCAAAAATTAATGAAAACATATAACTAGTTTATTTGATGCAAATATTCATAAATTGTTTATATTTTCAGAACCACACGTAACATAGCATACTTATAAGTTCGAGTCCATAAAAAAATATATGAAAAACTACATGTCATTATAACACAATTTTGTTACAAGTATGAGCACATGACTTGCATCCAAAATCTGATCGAGCAAGAGAAAATAAAGTCTGAAGGAAAAAGAAGGGCAAATTAAATAGTAGTTGGCTTTCTACAACAAGAGAATTGGCTGCGTTGTCAGCGGTGTTTTGTAATGGTTTAACTACAAGCCGACAACACGGACAGGCAGATTCAACAGTGGAGGTTCTCTTAATAAAGATCACTCGTCGAAGCCACTACCATTTATACCCTCTGCTGCCGACACTCCTGATAACCTCCTCCTAAGCCATTAGCCTACTTCTATCACTACCATGGTTTGCAGAAAACTTGTTGTTTACTGTCACTGCAAATTTCTTATATGTCAAGGGGGGCCTCAAGAAGTTTCTTGCATTCTAGATTGGAACACCAAATAACAAACAGAGTACCTGAACATTTTTCCTTCCGCATTTTAAACTTTTAACGTTGCATCTTCAGGTATGCAAGTGTCCCTCGAGCATCTCAAATATAGCAGGCATGACGAACATGGGCCGGTCGGCTGGCTTAGTGGCTTGGCTAGCTGGGCTAATGGGCTGAAATACCGGATATTCGGCCTTCTTATTATCTGGATAATCTGTATTCGTATTCAATGGATAACAGGTTTACTCTATTCGTATTTGTTTCCAACAAAAAATCCGTATTCGTTTTCGATCCAAGAATTATCTGACGAAAATCCAATCCGAGACAATCCAAATCCGTTTTTGTCCAGATCAATCAAAAACTATTTGATCCGTTTTTACCCCTACTCCTACATACAGGTTTCTTTTCATATTTAATAAATGGACGAAGTCTTTGCAAATACCTGTCTTTACCAATCTAGGTTCAAGACTGGTCTTTACCTTTTATGTATGGAAGTAATTGCCTTTACTACAGCACAAGCAAACGCAACTGCCTATTAACGCTACACTAGCAAGGTGCCTGCATATTACAAGAGAGTCCTAAAAGATAGTAACACGTACTATCAAACGTGATCCTATACTATACAATGAACATGGAGATTCTTTTACACATATATCAAGCAAAATACATATGTACATGCTAGTACAGAATTAAATCAAAAACAAATATCCACACTTAGTAGTTGATATTGTTTCTTGTCCAGCATTAGTACATACAAAATACATAAGATACCTGGGACGTATGAACATCTCCATATAATATTATTGGTAATGTGCCAGATGAATTGAAACTTCTATCCTTTCCCAGCGTAGCAACTATGCTGATCTTACTCCTTGCAGTAGCGGTAGCTGGTAGCTATCTGCTAAAAGTCATTTTCATAATGTTCTACAATGAGAATAATACTTATCTAAGTCTATAACATGGGTGTTAGCTTCATGAAAAATCACTGAGCTACACTAACCTTCATGGTGAGCAAACAAACAAGGAAAAATCAGAATAAGTTAAAAAATTGTACTTTTTAAGGAATTCATCAAATCAGAAAGGGCATAGATTACACAGCAGAGAAACTGATGCGAGTTATTTCTTCATTTCTAGATGCTACTCCTTACTGGTAGACATGGTATGCTATGTCGGATGTGATGCACCACTTCCTTTTGATACAGCATAAATCACAAAACAAAGAATGAATTGGAGTATTTGCAAAAGAAGAGCATTTTCCATGTAGAACATCAGCTTCTTTTATGATCTACATGCGATGCAAGAATTTAAATTATGATATGTAAATTTAAGTCTGAGGATTTGTGTTAGTTAAGCAAATATGACACATTCAAAATACTATGGAAAACTATCTTGTGTTTACATGTCACAACGTAATAGGAGCAATAAATTTTGTAGCATTGGCAACATAAGTGGAACACTTGGTGTAGAGGCTATATTCAAGCAAGTTTGCTACTTAATAAAAATCCAATATCATGCCTACAACACAAAAGCAATTTAGAGAAAAGAAAGACAATCGATTGGAATTTCTTCTCTTTCATTGGTAATAGAACTAACTCTTTGAGGCAATTCATCGAATAGTCAACATGCATATAGAAAATTGCAGAGTCAAATTCTTGGAGAGAATTTCATTCAGGATTTAGGCAACAGACACACAAGCTAATTATGTACATACTCCATGAGCAAACAAAGGGGCACAATAGATTCTAGTTAATTGGAATTTGTTTAGGGCAATTCACCAAGCATGTCATGTGCACACACAAAAATAGAAAGTTAATAAACCAAGTTATCATCTTATTTGCATATAACACTTATAAGAAATAAAACTTATCCGAATCATCTCTTAACCAATTTTGGGTGAAAGTAAGCAGAATCATCACAATAGTTCTGGGAAAGGGATGATCACAATTCAAAAACTTTTGCGGGGAGTGGGGCTACAGGAGAGATGTGTTGTTCTTGCATGCTTGCATGTGTATGATGGTGATGCTAGTCAGCTTAGGGACGGTGGCCAATAATAAGGGAGGAATCCTGGTGGATGGCTTGTAGGTTAAGGCTCATCTTCAAAGATATCAGTGGGAACAAATCAATTTATGAATGAAATATTCAAAAACTGAAGTCTAAGGTAAAAGAAACAACCACCTATGTTGGCTAAACCAATGTATTCCAACCAAATTAATAACTAAGAGAATGAAGCCCTAACCTTGATGGGTTGCTTCCTCCACCTATTGCGTTGCCAAAGAGGTCAATGGGATGAATGCATCTCCAATGCAGGCAAATGGTTGCTACCGCCATCAAGGCAAGGTGGCTGAGGAGATGCTAGGTGGTGAGCACCGCTGCAGTCAATCCCTACCTCTAGAGCGAGGTCACGCCGAGTCCCATTGGGATTCAGTGGAGCCACTACAAATTGGGCTCCTGCGCTGCCGCACCAGATCCGAAGCCCCACCATCGATTCGTCTCCTCCTCTCGGTCTCCACAGCTACCGTCGTTGGCGGTAACTTCCATCAAGGTCAGATAACGCGGATTGTGAGGGGAAGGGAGAGGACTGAGCGAGAGGGCAGCTAGATTTGGGTTGAGCGAGAACCCACTTATAACATTGTCTAATAGGAGGACGTCCGGGATATCCCAGATGGGAGGGAAGGGGAGGGTTCCTTAGTCTGGCTTCGTTTGGTGCATCTAAAACTGACTCAGTCTGGCGTTGTTTGGTGTAGTGTAAAAGCGAGGAGAAGGTGAGAGACGTGGGGATCAAGCGGTTCATGTAACAGGGAGCTATGAAGGATGAAGCTTGACGACTAGGCTCGTATGTTGCCGCTCATTTTTCCCAAAGGAGCGGATAAGAAGGGGAGGGGTGGTGAACGGACAAACTCCCTTTTTATATTAGTAGAGACAAAGATATAGCGGGTAGTGGCTACTAACCTTCTGAACACCTTATTATTTCCTTGCTTCAACTTCTTCCATCTCTACATATGTGCTAGTCCTCAAAATCCATTTGGATTATTCGAAAGAAAAGGTGAAAGGAGAAAACACAATTGTGGGTTCTTACAACTGAGATTATTTTTCGCTATCTTGTTATTTTTTCTGTTCACATTTTCTATTTTGATATGTCTCTGTTCTTGGAAAAATGAGAAGGAAAGAAATATGTTCTTGTAGTGCTAATATAGAGATTACAACTTGCGCATGAGCGGTGTTAGCAATGAGATTACAACGCAGATGGTAATATTCTGTTTCCTGTAGTCGAACTATATTCACACAAAAAAAAATTGACCAAAAAATAATTTAATTAAACATGTATCCATAACAATGTGTCTACAAACGTGGAACCACCTTTAGAAAGTGAGAATTAGAACTACAATCTTATGTATATTCAGTTTTATGTTGTCTGCACAAATTGACCACTATAGCCTATAGCCATGTGTTAAATTAAAGGCCAGAGCCTTTTAGGGCAGCTGCAAAATATGTTTTCAGTATTTCCTTTTGAAATGAGTCCTTACAGAGATAAGTGTACCAGTTAAGTTTTTTATGTTTCAACACTACGTGAAGGTCGAGAAGGAAAGAATTGGTTCTTTATCCTCCAATATATAACACAAGAAGTTCCCAAGAGTTCCAGAGATTGCAAGAAAATTTCAAATTCTCGAGAATTTCTTCAGGAATCCTACATTCTAAGTGGTGCTAAACTATTTGCGAGCATATGGAAAATGTTGGTGGAATGTTTGAAACCCCTCCACGAGTTATGTGCAGTTTAGATATCCACAAAATGATGGATAGGAACACACATATGCTCAAAAAATTTGAATATGCAAGCTTAGCTACTTTGCTAATTAGTTTGGGCATTCTTATTTATCTATTTTCAGTTTGACCCTAATGAATATGATGCTCCAAGCTCCATGGATGAAATCATGAGATATAATTCTGTTTTCCCTTTTTTAAAGGCTTTTTATCCCCATCTTATGCAACTGAAAATGAGTGGCACATTTTGCACTGTAAAATTAATTGATGTCCAATTACAAACCCAAGTATGAAATACCGATGCTTTATTTGTCATCATGCACGTAAGAACTTGCAACCATGCATTAATTGCTAGTTTCTTGGGTTCTCTGCTTAGCAATGCTGGAAATTGTGTACATTTTGCATTTTGGACTTTTTCTCAGTATCCGCATTTTCCTAATCCATTTGAAGTAACAAATTGAGACTAATGGAAATTAACTAATCACTTGATTAAGCAATTGTGCAAAAGAAAACATTTAATGCAAGGAGCAGAATGAATAAATAAATCTTTTTTATAAGATAAGTCTAATTAAAAATTTAGAAGATATTTCAAATTTCCAACTCTCGAGTATAAACTCATCTCAACATGATTCTCGATGAGGCGACGGGGTCCCGATCTTCCGATAGGATGATAACTTTGATTTGGAGGAGAACGACTTTGACGATGCGGCTACTAACCGGTCACGACCAGAACGCTAAGCAATCGCTAACCACACTCCGAGTCGTTATCAACCGTGCCAAGAACGCGGTTGACCTGACCACGAAGGTCTATTCCTGCACGCAACCGAAGAACACGCAAGAACAAGATAACAAGCAATCTCAAATTGCAAATAGGATTGAAATACTCAATATGTTGAGATACCGAATAAAGATCTTGACAGGTGGTCGTCCGACACAACTGAAGGTACAAGTTGCAACACAGGCAAACTAAACATAAACGAAATCCCAGTGCTAGCAAGGGGCGGCGGCTCCTATATATGGAGGACGACCAGGGGCAGCGCCCTAGGGTTACAAGGCCTATGGGCCCAAGTGGAGGTGGCGCAACACCTTTTTTGACTCGGACTCAGAAATCAATGTGGATTATTTTAATGATTGCGGCCGGCTCGGATGGAATTTGAAGATGAGATCAGATCCGTTGGAAAGTAGACTTCATAAGCTTTCCATGAAGTACAAGAACGCCTCAAACGGAGTCCGTATGAGGAAGTTATGCCCATTTGAATTTGGTACCATCGCAGCAGTCCGACCCCGATTCCAGAACGTGTCCAACTTGAATTCTTGCTTGACTTGATCCCAAAGTAACGTGGTGGCCTCCATGATTCCTTCCTTGCATGTCCATGACTCCATGTCCCTTTTCTTCATCCTTTCCCAGGTTCCTAACCACAATTAAATCACTTGCATTAGGTAGCGGTCTATTCTCAGTAATATATGAACCTAGGAATGGATTCACCTGGTAATTAAGTTGACGAGCACGAGCTTGAGTAAGTGGTCCTTGTTGCGGAGGAGTTGTATCCATGGAAGGGATGTCCTCATCAATTCTACTCAACACAGGTTCTGCAAAATATTTGCAATCCATTTACAACAAATAAATTACATCAGTCAAGTAAGAATTAAAATCATCTCTTGATTCAAATAAAAATATTAGCAATCCATATTATGTCAAATATAATACTGTGAAGTACATCATTTTATATCTAAATTACATCCAATTACAATTTTCAATCTCCAACAATTATAATTCCAATTACATAAATTACAATCTCAATCTCAACCAAGTCAATCGTCTTCAAAATAGAAATAGTTACATTACAAATTCAATTACATCAATCTTGCTAAACTAGAACAACCGACATTATTTTATATGTGAAGAAAACAAATAACAGAAGATCAAAAAAGACCGAACAAACTAAATAAATGAAAGTCAGTTGCCGTCAAAACCCGTCCAGTTGTTAGAGTACCGAACCTTAGCGCTCATTGAGATACCAAGACCGTCTAGGACCAATTCGGCAAAAATCAATCCAACACCTATTGTAGTTTTTATTGACTTACCTCACGCAATAGAAAACCATGTCACGGTGCCATTTTTACTCTCACAGACTTATAGCCCATGAGGTAAAACCTTATTTTTACCAAACCACAGGAGAGTGAGAGGGAGCAAAGGATAAAGTCAAGACACAGGGAGAGAGAGAGAGCCAACGCCTTGCTTTTCTTTAAGCCAACCACAGAGAGAGCCAATGCCATTTCATCCCCACTCTCATTCCACTTCTCTCTCCTAAAGACTGGAGCAAGCCCAAGACACAAACTAACAGAGAAAGGGAAAGCTAAGCACTTCCATAGCCATTCTCCCTTCCCACTTCCCCTTTTCATCACATAGAGCCAAGCCGAAGCCAATAGACACCACAGAGAGGGACTAAAGAGAGGAAATCAAGAGGGGAGAAGCTCAAAGAAATTGGGGAAGATGGCACAGCGATGATGATCATGAAGACATAGAGCTGTCTACGGCCATGAGGACCAGGATAGACCAACAAGGACCAGGAGGAGAACCAAGGAGTCGATCGAAGAGCACGTGGAGCACGTCGCGGCCATCATCATCGCTTTCCATTTTCAACCCAACAAACAAAATAGGTCACCCCATTCAACCATTTTTATCCATCACACCGACACAGCACAAGCACATCATAGAGAAAGGAGCACTAGCAAGCACTTCTAAGACTCCATTCACACGTACCATTCATCCATGCAAATCATAAATCCATCACAGAGAAGAGGGAAAGAAGAGAGAAGGAAGGAGTACACCTAGGTGCAGCCGTAGTGACGACGGCGTTCCACCATCGACCGAGCCACGCGCACCCGATAGCTACCCATGCTCCCCGGAGCAAGGGAAGTCCTCGAGTCCCACCATAGCAAGCCGAGGTAGCCCACCATCCTCAAATCACCATTCTTGAGCCAAAATCAATGTAAAGGGAAAGGATGGGGAGAAGAGAACAAGAAATGGTCATGGAGGACGGAGGCACTAGACTGGAGACCATGGAGCTGACACCTAGGGATAGCCATGAGCCGACGTAGGGAATGGCCATGGGCCAAAGAAGGTAGGAGGTGGGCACAGAGGGATGGCTGAGACTGGAAGGGAAGCCGGTGGTGGCCGGATTCAAGGCGGTGCATGTAGGGGCGACGGCTGGAGGCATGGGGCGGCGCTGGAAGCGGTGGTGGCCGGTGCAAGCAGGGGGTAGTGCCAAGGAGGCAAAGGCGGCGCAAGCAAGGGGGATTCGGCTAGCTGGAGCTGAGCAAGAGAAGAAGCCGAATGGGGCAAACTAGAGAAAGAGGGCATATTCTTTTCAGATTCTCAAAACGGCTTTTGACTTTTACTATAGTTTCTAACTTTCAAATGGAGTATTTTTTTAAGATGGAGTCTACAAGTTAACTATAGTACACGTTAAAAGTCCAACATCTGTACCATCCAAAATCGCAAGCGAGTATCTCTCTCCATAATCTCTGTCGCAAACAGCTAAATTTCAAAAATTTCAGTTAAAATCTATAAGCCACAACCAAAAAGAACAAGCCCAGAGAAGAAAGAAAGAGGAAGGAGGTAAGGCAAAGAAGAAGGAAATGAGTACCTCGGTCGAATAGAGAAGGAATAGGAGGAGAGAGAGAGAGAGAACAGAGATAAGAAGCGCGCGTGAACTAAAAATTTTCCTTCGCAGATTTTATCACTGAGTATTTCGTTGCAGACAAAATAACTTGATAAAAATTTTTAGTCTTATTACATTACAAAACACCGCTAAAAAGTATTTATGATTATTAAAATAAATTAAATGTTGTCAGTAGATTAAAATGTTGCGTGTATAAATTTAATTGGTGTATTGATGTTTAGATTACTATGTTGCACATTTAAATATCCAGTTAATTTTGTTAGTCACATAAAAAATATAAAAACCCACTCATAATTATTCTAGATTATTAGAATAAATTAATTGCCATATAGAGATTTAAAATAGTACGCGATGATTTGAAATTGTACATAGCGATTAAAAATCGTACACGAAGATTAAAAATTGTACATGGAGATTTAAATAATAGTTTCGTTGTAAAAATCTAAAATTGACTAAATTAATTTCATGGATAGCATAGGAATGTATGGGACAATGAGAAACCAGGGAAAATGCGAAAATAATCTGAGGTAATATAAATAAATTAATCTTCAATAAAATCACTAAATTAGACAAATAATCTCATGCGTTAGAAATATTTTAATCATGCTACAATAACTACATTAAACGACACTCAATAAATTCCACCCCTAAAACAGACCGGCTAGAATCCGTTATTAGTGAACGCACACCAGATATAAAGAGAATTGATCCCTAATTTATTTAGAGAGGTAAATAAATGCGTGCACGACTCTGCAAAATTGGACAGACATAATTTTATGCATGACATTAGATACTCCTAGTTGTAGGCATAAAGTTTGATAGAAATATTTTAATCACATATGAGCCGTAAATTACCATAAATAAATAAAATGCCAATTATACCCCTTGATACTCCACACCACCTCATGTTAGTAAAATAACATCGAGTGACAAGTATAGAATGGAATTTAATTAAATTGCTATAATCGATTTAATTTACTGTGGCATCACCCTAAGAGCACAAGCACACTAGCATGTTGCATTTTATTATGTCTTCATAAATTTAGTCATAGCCTACATATTAAATGCAGACAATGATCTGAGTCACAGGAAGGACTTCACCCGACTTTACCTGAATTCGGGTCTATTATTAATTTCAGCCAAGCTTATTATTTGATCACTTTAACTAGTTAATTTACTTGATAAAACTAAATTCCAGCAACATATATTATTATGTGCATTAAAAATATATTTTAAAATAAATTTGGATAAATGAGACAAGAAAAGAGATAAGATAATGAGATGAGATAAGAGATAGAAAAGGAGTGTATTAGTGGGTAGAAGTTGCCTTGGTCAGGAAAGAGAGGAAAAGGTTGGAGCCCTCTACATATGGTTTTGACATAAGGACCAACAACTCCCACTAAAAAAGGGGAGTGTACTCATATTTCTATTTTCAATGGGCAAAATATGCTATCCTATTACATTACTATTCCTCTTCATAATGTGTAAGTGGTATAATTTAATGGAGGAACCCAGGACCAATAGAGAGTCTGGAAGGGGGGATCCAAGGTATATATATATTAGTACTAGTAGAGTGTTGAGTGAATGGATAACCAGCCCAACCAATATCTATTCAATGTCGGTGGGTGCAGGTGAGAGTGAGTAACCGCCCTAGGTCACCGACTAAGAATAGTTAGGTGGAGATTTAATAATATAACATGGGAAAATATTCTGTACTCCGGACTTGGTATCGCATATAAGGAAATACGGGACACCTAGTTCGAGAGACCTCAGAGTAGCTATGTGTAAAGTGGCATAAGCCTACGTGGTGCTAAAATTAAAATCATGAATTCATGACTGTCTCTTGAATTGGAGACTACGGAGACCACTAAGGGTCTTTCTTCTCACCAAGTGACTAGTAGTATCTTCAAAAATTAAAACTTGAAAATTTCACTTAATTTGATAATCCATGTTCTAAAGAAATAGATGAAATAGAAATTGTGATAATGAGAAAGGGATGAGTCATACAATGTATTTCTTTGCTATTAATGCTTACTGAGTATATTTGTACTCACCCTTGCTAGTAAATTTCTTTGTTAGATCTTTGTCTAACCGGGAAGTATCTCAGGTTGGACGTGGGGTATTTAGGCCTAGAAGATGCCGCGTGGGACCAAGGTGAGCATATCAAGGACCTTGACAAACTAGATGCCTTACTCGGTGGTTGGGACGAGTGGGCTACTTTTAGTGCTTCGCCTTCAAAAATTAAGATATTTAAATAGTTGTATATGGTATTTGTATAATTAGAGCCCGCAAAAGAACTTTTGTAAAAGTTCTGTAGGATTGTTGTAAATTAGGAAGTTATGTATTTAAAGACTTTAGTCATGCATGGCAAAAGTACTATAATAAAAACGTATTGTTTTTAGTTATTGTTCCTGTGCAACACCCTAATAGTTCCATTTAGAGGAGTGTTTCTATGCTTTCCTCTCTAACAAGAGTAACACTAATATTAAAGCACATTAAGAGGTAAGTAACATTTATCTACCACTCATCATGCTTTAAAAATTATACAAATCACTGTTAAAAAAAGTATAGAAGCATCTTCCATTTATTATTCGTTGGAGCGAAGTTTTACCGGCTAAACAAATAATAATCTATTGCCTAAATATTATAATCCTTTGGTAATGGCATGGGGCATCTCACTTTTCGAATTGTACATGAACTCTGCTCCTAGAAACAACTATTCCGACTTAAATAGCTGCAATGAAACATCACAACTACTAGCCTGCACACATTATTATTGCCTTCTGGCTGCGTCTACTATTTGCCCACATCGATTCATCTGGACAGAAAGATCGAGATACATGATTTAAAAAAAAAAGATCGAGATATCTTCATGTACGCGCATTACCTTTTTCCCTTTTCTTGTCCTTCTCTGCTTAATATAAAAGAAACAACTTGCCATCGTGCTGATCAGCATGGCAGTCCTCTCAAAAAACAAAAAAGAGAAAGAGGCCCGCTTTGCAATGGGAATGGGCGGCATCGGAAAAGGAACAGGGCGCGAAACACCTGTGCGGTGAGGTTTTGTTTGTTTTATTATATTTTGGCTACAGCCCAACCATGGAAGCCTACCAACATCAATTCAATCAAATTGGGATTTACATAGAGAACCTATAAATTTGCAAGCCATTCCAGTTCCTAACCTCGCAAGGGAAACTGCGAGAGATTCTTGTTACAAATTTATTTTCAAAAAGAGATGTTTCATTACAAGATTTTTTTGATACACCAAAGTTTACACATTTTTGTGTAGATAGAATGGCAGCAATATGCTATACCATAGCATATCTCTCGGACTCTGGCTCGTGCTCTCGACTTGTTCTCAGCATCTCATATCGGGGAACTTGCAAAAGATGCATCATTCTCGATGAGACGTCTGATATAACTATGTTTATACATCTACATGTCTAGACTGACAACTCTGTTTCTGTTTTTTCTTTCTGCGTCGAAGGCCCAGCAATGCACAGCACCGTGGAGAGACCATCTGTTTTAATTCTCCAGAAGGAAGAGCTGGATCGCCCAAACTGATGCGCGATGGCACGGAGGTCTCAAAATTGGCAGCCTGTCCCGGTGGCTTGTACGGGTTCGACTGTGCAAGACCGTTCGAGGACAGCGCTACTATTCTTCAAGTCCGCAGGATCAATATGACAGCCATGCTTCCTGCGAGACACACCATGGATCGCCGGTGCAGGCTCGAGCATGTAACAATGGTTGCTGAACGAACCTGGAAAGGTAGCTTGATATAAACACTGCAACGACGCCTTAATTGTCAGGCTATTTTTCCTTATGTGTTGTTCCTTTGATGAAACCATAAAATGCATAAACTAGTCGGCAACCCGTAGATTTTACACGGGTTAGCTTTTTAGAATTTGAAATTTTAGTTTGTGAGAGCAGAATGTACAATTTAATTTCAATTTTAACTATGAATTCTAATTATTAATAATGTGTCCAAGTTCTACAAAGGACAAAGGACAGAAAGTACTCCCTAATTCACAACAAATTGATATACACCAAGTCAATAATGCTTCTATTCCTGCAATAGGAAAGAAACCAAATCGTCATTGAGAGATATGGTATAAAATCTACTTGCTTGCATCACTGCTAATTTTTTTTTTTGTTTTATTCGAATTTTAGTTATTTAGGGATTTTCTTTGTAGTTCCTATGAAAATCAAATTTCTAAATTTCTTTTATTTTTGGATCATAATTGTAATTGAGTTTCTTTTCATTTTTAGGTTGGAAATCATAACAAATCCAATTCTAATTTTTCTTTAGTCTTTATTCCAAATTTCAACCATTTAAGGATTTTACTTAAAGTTCGTATGCAAACGAAAAGGTAATTTTGTTTAGTTTTATTGAAAATTTTAGTTGTTTATAATTGCTAATTTTCTTTTCATTTTTTCGAATTTCAAATTATATTTCACATAGATCTTTTCTTTTAACCTAAATTCGTATATATATGAATCAAATTCATAATCTTATTTTCATTTGTATTCTATATTTGTGTATTTTGGATTTTCTAATTATCCATAAAAACCATATTTATAATTTTTATTTTGCTATTACTGTGAAATTTAATATTAATAAATTTTAGTTTGGAATTTGTATACAAACCCAAAAGGGTAATTTTGATTTCATTTTTACCTTGAATTTTAGCTATTTATGGATTTTACATTAGAGTTTTAATGGAAATAAAATTGTTTGTTTTATTTTATTTTTAATTTTAGCTTTATGTCAAAATTTGTATACAAATCCAACTAAACAAATTTTCTAATATTCATTTAGTTCTTACTTTGGAATTAGTATGAAAATCAAACTACTAATTTTTTCTGTGATTTTTATTCCAAATTTGTATTTTTATTGTATATGACAAGGAGTTTTTTTGTCAGTTTTATGTTGGAATTTGTATACAAATATAATTTCTAATTTACATTTAATTTTTATTAAAAAATGAGCTGAACCCATGGTATATCATGCTTGTTATAAAACTTGTGCAAATGCTTGAGCAGTAGGGCTTCATTTTGAATTCTGAGATTAATAATACCTAAGCCAACCTTTTTCAGTTTGCAAACCATATCCCAAACTGCCAATGAATTCTTTTTAACTTACAAATCTGAGCCCCTCCACAAACAATGATGATGGGCACAATCTATAGTTTGTACATCACCCACTGGCAACTTAAATGTACATATAATGTTAGTTGGAGGTGTAGAGAGCGTTGAATTTACTAGCATGAATTCTGACATCAAGTTTTCTTAGTTTTAGGTTGAAATTTATATACAAATGCAAATACTAATTTACAGTTAATTTTTATTCCTAATTTAAACTATTAAGTGTTTTTATTTGGAATTTGTATGGAAATCAATTCCTTATTTTATTTATTTTATTTTATTTTTATCTAAATTTCAGTTTTTATTGGAATTCTATAAAATCTAACTACTAATTTACATTTAATTTTTATTCCAAATGTATTCAGGATTTGACTTTGAAGTTTGTATGGAACTCATATTACTAATTTTATCTTATTTTTATTATGAATTCTAGTTATAATTTTTATTATACTTGACATGAATTCTTTCTTGTAATCAACTGTTATTATTCAGGTCTCCCATATAGATGACTAGATTTTTTTCTCTATTAACACGGGAATGTCCTTGAAGTGCCTAGCTAGTATAGGTACTCCCATCTCATGTAATATTGAAAAGTAGTTGCACGTGTTAAATAAATTCATTCAGCTCCACGAAAATGGCTTTACAAGATTTTTTTCAGGGTGAAGTGTGGAGCTGTAGCTACCGGTTTTGCAATGATGGGAATTATTTATGTTTTCATTCTGACAACAAACTGTACAGCACTAATATACTATGCTCCAGCAAAATATCTTCGCCCACTTTAGCTGTAATAAAACATCAGTACACCAATCGTTTTAGCGATGTCTTCTGATTTTTGGTTGAAATTTTACTGTAATTGACTTTTTTTTACTGTAGTTGATTTGACTTTTTGGACATAATTAAATTTAAAAAATGTAAAAATAGAAAAAATATGTTAGCCTATCACGGACAATGCAAAGTAACACGGAAAAAAAATAAAAATACAAACAAGCCCAAAAAATCTAAAAAAATTTAAAAAAAGACGAATTACTAAATAGTAAAAAAAAATTGAAACTAGAAGTTAAAACTGAAAAAAAATTGAAACAAGTGGAGTCATAGCCTGCCCACATTTTCCTTGCTGCCTGGCTTATATATATACATTAGTCTACGTCTTCTATCTGAATTGCTTTTTTTACTTTTCGTTCCTATTTCCCGTTTAACTCAGCAAGAAACGATTTGCCATGAAACTTTTTTAATCAAACCTTTTTTTAGAACCAAAGGGTGTTATCCACCCTAGTTCCATTTTATTAACGAAACCACATAAGGTTTAAACAAGTGGCTCCGTTGTTTTCAATTTATAGATTATGGTTTCTTTGAATAAATAAATGATACGGTTTCTTTATCATCTTTTTAAAATTATTTATCAAGACAGTCTTTTTCGAAGTGACTTATTAGCATTTAGTTCATCTGTATAACCGCTCGCGTTATGGCTAAAAACTATCAGTAGCCATAAGTAGGGCTATACAAAAAGCTCGAGACTCACGAGCTGCTCGAGCTCGGTTTGCTCTGGGCTTGATTCGAGCTCCAAACAAGTCGAGCTCAAGCTTGATCCCAAACTCGCGAGTTTCAACGAGCCGAGCTTGAGTAACTTGCAAGTTTCGAGCTTTTTTTACAGCCCGCATACATATTAACTCTTACCGAGCTTACTCGAGCCAAGTTCGAGCTCGAGTTTTTCTATCGTTGAAAATTAGTATATGTTAAATTATTTTTTTACTGTTATCAAGTTTACTCAAGTCGAGCTTAAAATTAGTGTATATTAAATTATTTTAATTGTTATCGAGTTTATTTAAGCCGAGCTCAATCTTGGAGCGAGTCAAGCTCCAGCCTCATGTCCTAACTTAGGCTCGCTCAAGTTCGACTTATTAATAATTCTAATTGTAAGTCATTGATCGCAACCGAAAAGAATGCACACTCTATTTTTTTCAAGCGTGTTATCTTTTCTTGCGCTTTACTAAGCTTATTACAATAGACTACGGCAACACAACACCTATTACAATTTGGCTACATGTGATCTGATTAACGGCGGTATGAAGCTAGGGTGATGGTGATCTGAACTTGCTGTCCCCCTCTCCTGCGTCCGCCGCTGGCTATTCCGGTCGTGGTGTCCACCCCCTCCCATTCCCCTACAGATCCGGAATCTCCGTTCCCAGCTCCCCCAAACCATGGTGTTCTTGCCCTCCCTGGAGACGTGGGAAGCCCCACCCCACCCCACCACCTCCAACCCCTCGACCTCCCCCTCCGTCTCCCCTGACCTCGTTGATGCTAAGCCTAGCCGCTGGTGCCCTACCCCCGTGCGCGCCTCGTCAAATCCCCGCCACAACCCCATCCCCCAAGAGGAGCTGCCCCTTCCTCCCCCAACTAGTCGCATTGATGTCCAAACACCAGACGACCGAGCCTCTCTTGTGCCTGCTCTGCTTCAATGCTGCATTCAAGGCAAGTCTCCCCAAATCCTCCAAAATCCTTATCGGGAAAAGCTACAGTACTTCTCCCCGTCGGTCGCATCAAGTCTGTGGTTGTCGCACACCGCATTTCCTCCGAGCTCAAAAAGTCGACGCCTTGGGCAGCTCAAGCTTTATGCTCCCCAGCGGTGCCCCCCTTCCCGAGGAAAGCCTACCTGTCTGGCCAAGGCTCTATTGTCTTCATTGCGCAACCACCCGTATGTGGATGTTTGTTTCAGCTTTTTTTTAGTTTCAATTTCTAACTTCAGTTTTTTTTACTATTCAGTAATTTATCTTTTTTTAAATTTTTTTAGAACTTTTAGATTTTTTTAGATTTTTCTTTTTTCCCTATGTTCCTTTACATTATCCGTGATAGGCTAACATATTTTTTCTATTTTTACATTTTTTAAATTTAATTATATCTAAAAAGTTAAATCAACTACAGTAAAAAAATCAACTATAGTAAAATTTTAACCAAAAACCAGAATCCATCCTTAAAACGAACACCTCAATGGGAGCTCGTGAAGTAGAGAGATTCTAGTGGCGTCATAACCAGAGGTGCCTTTTATCCTCGCTTAAGACCTCCTACCCCTCCAAGAGCTCCTCTTCCAAAGCTCCAAGCTGTAGCTTTCAGCTCTTCCTAGTGCGCATGAGAGGAAGGTGCTTCAACTGCCTGGCCCAAGAGCACAAGGCCCTCTCCTGCTGCGATCCCTCCAAGTGCTTTTGTTGTCTTCGTTCAGGCCACAAGGTGAGGGATTATCACCGAGCAACACCCTATTCCAGCCTCCTGTAGCCGCCTCCCAGTCAGCGAAGTTTGGACGTATCTAGCACTGTATACTTTTAAAATTTCAAAAATAGCATCTTGTATATAAAAATTCCATTTCTGACCCTGTTCCGATCGCACGACTCCACCCCGTTCCGATCGCATGACTCCGAGGATGATATACGTACGCAGTTGTGCGATCCGGTACCGCACGACCGAGTTACAGTCGAGTCGTACGGTCCAGGACCGCACGTTTGCACTATAGCAGACGGTCGTACGGTTTGGGACCACACGACTCAACTGTGCAGCGCGTGGTTCTATCCGAGCAGTGCATGTCTCGAACGCACGACCGCCTGTTACAGTTGAGTCATGCAGTCCCGAACTGCACGACTCGACTGTAGCTCAATCGTGCGGTGCCGGACCACACAACTGCGCACGTGGAGTTGTGCGGTCGGAACGGGAGCTAGAAATGGAATTTTTATATATAAGGTGCTAATTTTGAAATTTTGAGGACATACAATGCTAAATACATCCAAAATTCCCAGTGTCTGCATCCCCTCCCATCACGGCCTCCTTCCGGTCAGCCGCCCCCGCAAGCCTCTGCAGTGTTCAGCGTTCGTGGCCTGGCCTGCAGCGTCGATGATCCTTACGCAACCAACAACTGAGACAATCTTCGAAGAAGCACACGTCAGCCCTGAGATGACTGCTGCTGCCTCCATAGAACTTTCCCTATCTGCGGAGCTCCCCCTGGACGATGACTCTGTAGGGTACACCCGCTCCACCCCTCAAAACGACGGTCGCTCGCAGACCTACAACCGGCTGCCTGAACTCTTCTCGACGTCGACGCCACCTATCCTGTAGCTACCTCATCCAGAACCACTTGCCAGACTTGGGAAGGCCACTGCCTTCACTCCTCGTTGCATCGAGCGACTTGCGTCGAAATGGTGTGACACTCCTCTAATAGTGCGTGCTCAGGACATGAGTGCACACAAGCTGGGTGTGATACTGTAACGCCTCCGTTTCTGGGAGTGTCAGTAACTCGTAACTGCCCTAGGATCCATACAGTTGCGGTGTACCAAACAGGAATAAATATCACAACAGTGCATGCTTACACACTCAAGAGCCAAGTTGTATTACAAAAGTATGACACATCGGTGGCGTCGACTGCTCTCCAACTTGACCAGCATTGTCTGAATTGTTGTTATGCAAGTTTGAGTACAACCGTACCCAACAAGTTACAATGGTAACCCTAATTTATTACATGCATTGTTTTAACAAGTGAGGGGATAAACAGGTTCTATTATTTTATGTGGATGCAGTTTTATTTGTAAACAGTCTTCAAAACAGTAAAACAATAATAATAGTTATGACAATGGGGGTCTCAAACATTAATTCCTTCACTTTACACAAATTAAAATACCAGAAAGCTACTTATGCCTCGTTACTGGATTCACCCATCAAACACAGCTTCATTTACCGGAAGCACGGCGTATTCGAATACAATTTATTTTCACTCTGCAGAGTTACTCAACTTTACCCATAAGATTTTTCAATTACTAATGTCATGCAATAGACACGCTCAGTTAGCGTACGACTGAATTGAGAAAACAAGACTTTCGCTACTCAATTTATTATTTAGTCCCCACCCGATATGTTATGCTCTTCATTAAACTGGGTATCCACAAGTCAATGCGGAACACAACCGCTCAAATCCGTGAAGACCTACCGTTGTGTATGCGGCGATTACTCGCCCATACCACACCCTGTACTCCTGTGGGGGTTCAAATAAAGTGAGCAGTTACCGGACTCAGATCGACGAGTCAATACTTGTGGTTGAGCGATCACTATGTTTTATACTCAATATAATGGTCCAGTCCTTACATTTCCTTCTGAGACTGCCAACCACAATCGAACACTGATACATATACCTGTATCGGCACCTGTCTGCTGCACTCTCCATCTTAGGGTAGGGTCGTGGACTCGTCCACTACAGAGCACTTCACAGTTTCCGCCCTACGCTAGAACACTTTAAAATATTTTACCGGCGAACTACCAAATTAATTAATAGCTCGTTATTTTATTTACGAGTATGTGATGTTTATTTATACATTATTTAAATAATACTAAGTTTGTCCAGGTGAATGTGGCCTCAAAGTAACAGGGCATTTGTACAGTGGTAGGACATAACTAGAAATTAATACGTCATTCTAAACATTTATTTTAATAAAATAAATTGGGCAATTAACATAATGCAAATAACGTAAATAAATAGTACGGAATGTATAGGTTCAACATGTTCAAAAATTGTACCTTGCCTTGCGGATCCGCTACTTCGACAATCTCGTACACCTCCGGAGCTGGCTCGAGGCCCTGGATCGTCGCTTCAGAGCCTTCAAGAACTAGTGCAAAACACAGAAAATAAATTCACTTCCGTGCTTATGTCTAAATAAGCTAGGAAAAACAAAATAAAATTCTATAAAAAGAAATAAAATACATTAAATAATCAAATGGGTTGGGTATGAATTTTTGGAAGTGGGTTTTAGGTTATTCGACTTTGGAAATGGATTCAGAACATCGAAACAATTCGAAGGGATGTATTTTTGAGTATTTTTGAGCCCTGGAAAATGAAAAGAATCACTGTGCAGCCATTGCTACAGTGCGGCCCGGCCCACGCCTTCGCACGGGAACGCGCGTGCGCTTCAAATCGCTCGGTGGGCCGACGAGCGCGGCCCACTCGCGCGGGCGCTCGGCCGAAGCGGCATGGAATCGACGAGCTCACGACCGACGACCATTAGATCATGCGTGCACAGCTCGGATGCGACCACGTCGACGCCACGAGGTTGTCTTCCACCTCCAATCGGCCGCGGTGGCGGGAAAACAGGGCACCACTCCCTACCGCGATTTGGCTTCAATGGCAGGTCTCCAAGGCTAAGACCGGTACCAATGGGTTCAGGGGAGAGAGGTGACTCCATTTTTGGACTTGGATCGAAGCAAGAGTTTGAAATGGCGGTCACAGGTAGGAGAGAAGGCGGTGGGTGAGGTGGTGGCTTAGGAAGGTTCTAGAAATGCTCATGTGGGAAGGGCTCCAATTTAAGCATCTGTGGAGGGTGGAGTTCTCGAGGAAGGCTTGGGTTTAGCTCGGGGAAGCTCCACCGGAGCTGTCCACGGAGAGGTGGCGGCGGCCAGAGGGGGCTTACAGTACAGGGCCAGCAGGGATATGCTCTTGTAAAATTGGGCTTGGCTTTGAGGATGCGACGTCAAGGTGGTGCTATAGCTCGAGTTAATTGAGTTTTCATCGATCGGAGCAGTGGATTGGCTCGAAAGCTCACCGAGACTAGGGCACGGTGGCGCAGGAGTTTCGACGGACGAGACTACAATCGGCTGCTCTGGAAGGATGAGGGGAGTGGTAGGAGGAGGTCTGCAGTGGCAATTGAGCTTAAAAGGGAGAGGAGTGGCGATTGCAGCAGTAGCATCACGGTTGGACAGCCGTCGCATGGAAAGGGGGAGGTGGGGAGCTTCGCCAGGGGGAGAAGAACCGTAGGTCAGTTGGTGTACCTCTCCTGCAAGAGTTGGCAGAGGATGGACAGCACGAGTACGGGCGGGGGACACGCGAACGGCTGAGGTCATCCAGGCGCATGGCAAAGTGATGCTCTGCCCATTTTGGCACGTAAGGCGAGGCAGGGCAGCTGGGGCGGTTGAGCAGCAGCTTCTGCGGGTGGGACCAGTGGCAGGAAGAGCTGGCTTGAGGCGAGAACGCGAGAGAGTTCGCGGTGCCACAAATCAGAGCGAGCGGGGGTGGACGCGTACGCACGTAGGAAGTGGGCGCGGCTGATCGCGCCAGCGCGAAGAAGAGGAGGAAGGGCGCGCACGAATCTCAAAGGGGAAGATCAACGGTTGAGATTGGTTGAGGGAAATCAAACAAAAACCCAATAAAACAAATTCAAAATTTTGAATTTGGGATGTTTCAAATACTGTGATGTATGATGAATAAGCCATGATAGTTGAGGCTTTGAACCGCTACCTAGCTCTAGCTCTGTTCAATGGGCCTCTGCCACAGGAAGCCATCTAAGCTCTATTTGCATTGTTCAACTTTGACTCAATGCAAGTGCTTTAGGTTGATGACGCCCTCAAGGTCCAAGGAGAGTCAGGTCGCCTCGAGGCCGTGGATGTGTAGCCCTGGAGTAACCGACTTGTATTCTGGAAGGGCTCTCTCGCCAATGAAGCGTGAAGCCTTTACCTTTACCTTGCTGGCAAATAGAGTTTGCTACCACTTTTGTTGCTTTTGGCCCCCTCTCCAGTTTGGCCATGTACTGCACAACCTCCACGCTTTTGTGTACTACTCTGCTACGGTGGCAGCATATTTCCATGGACTGCACCCCTATTGTCGACTGAGCTTCTGTCTCTTCTTTTTCTATTGCTAATGAAACGTCACCCTGCACCAGCTTCTCCTTCAGCTGCCCCCTCCCCCATGCTCTTTTCAGACCTGCAACATCCTTCTCCAATGGTTGCAGAGTAGTAGCCTCTCCAATGTTGGGTCCTTCCCTGGCAATTCTCTCTTGGAATGTTAGGGGACTCGACTCCCCGTCTCACCGTGCGGCTGCCTATGAGATGATTAATGCCAACACGTGCCACTTAGCATGCCTACAAGAGACGAAGATAGCTTCTATAGACTGATCTCTGGTTAGCGCCCTGGCAAGTAATAGGCTACAAGAGTTCCTCTTCCTGCCGGTAAACAACACAAATGGAGGCATCCTAGTTCTTTCGAACAGTGACATCGTCGACGTCTCAAACTGTCGCCGCAATCCCTACTCTCAACGGTCGACGTTAAAATCAAGCAGTGCACCACAGACTTCATGATGACAACGGTGTATGTCCCCACAATTTAGTCGGACAAGGTGAGCCACCAAAGGGCACCAGATGGCTGCTCCTAAGGGATTTCAATCTCATCTACAAAGCGAGCAATAAAAATAGTTGCAACCTTAACTGACGTCTCATGAATCAATTGTGCAACACACTAGATGCTTGCGAGCTAAAGGAATCCACCTCCAGAATAGAAGATTCACTTGGAGTAACGAAAGAGAAAACCCTACGCTAGTTCGCTTGGATAGACTCTTCTGCAACAGTGCTTGGAACACCACCTTCAATTGTCACACCTTGCATGCTTTTCCCACATCCATCTCGGACCACTACCCCCTCCTCCTCGTAAATACTAGAGGACCGTGGCTCCCAAGATGCTTCCACTTCAAAAACTTTTGGATTCAGCTTCCTTAGTTCCGCGAGGTGGTCCAATAGGCTTGGGACGAACCAATGCACAGCCGAGACCCAATCCTTTGCCTAAACAAAAAACTGACAGCCACAACCAAAAGGCTTTGGGCCTGGAGTAGATCCTTATTCCCGCAAGCCCGGCTCCAACTTCACATGGCCCAAGAGATCATCCTTCGCTTAGAGATAGTGTAGGAAAGTCACTTGCTCTCAACGGGAGAGTCTGAGCTCCGGGCACACCTCAAAAAAAGGATCATGGACCTAGCGGTGGACGAAAAATCCTAGAAGGAATAGGCCATATGAATTAACTGGCTCAAAGAAGGAGATGCAAACACAAAATTCTTCTATGTCCGAAACAACTCTCGCAAGCACAAGAACTTTATCCACCAGCTGGCCAGGGACCAAGATGTTGCTCTCACTCATGACGACAAAGTCAAATTGCTATTCCAACATTTCGGCCATGTCCTTGGCCTCTTGCATCCCACAATGGTCTCCTTCAATTAGGACAACCTCCAGCTACCAAAACTCGACCTCCATGCCCTAGTCGGCCCTCTATCAGAAGAAGAGGTCCATGGCACCATCCTTGAGTTGCCTGCAGACAAAGCGCCAAGACCCAATGGATTCAATGCAAACTTCTACCACACATGCTCGGACATCTTAAAGACAAATCTCATGGCTATGTTGTAGGGCTTTTTCAACCTAAGAATAGTTTATCTCCCACGCTCCAACACGGCAAATATGGTCTTGTTGCAGAAAAAAGAGGGAGCTCAAGCCACGGCAAACTACAGACCGATTAGCCCCATTCATAGCTTCTCCAAAATCATTGCTAAAATCCTAGCTTTACGACTTGCCCTGTTTATGAACGATCTAGTCTCCCCTAGCCAAAGCGCTTTCACAAAGGGCAGATGTATCCAAGATAACTTCCTTTATGTTCGTAATATGGCAAGACGATTCCACCGAAACAACACTCCGACCCTCCTGCTGACACTTGACATAGCAAGAGCTTTAGACCCTATCCGTTGGGACTACCTTTTAGACCTACTACAAAAGGAATTATTCATCATATACCCTCCCCTTAGATTGAAATTCAGGATTTACCCTCCGGCCCACGTGTCAGTGACTCATCCCGACCCCACATGTCATTGACCCGGGAGGGTAAATCCTGAAATCTTCAAATGTGAGGAGGGTATATGATGAAGTTTCCCACTACAAAAATGAGAATTCTCATGTCTCCTCTCCACCGCCTCCTCCTTAGTCCTCTGCAACGGTGTCCTAGGCAACAAGGTCCAACATTACAGAGGATTACGAGAAGGTGACCTACTCTCTCCTTTCCTCTTCATCTTAGCAATTAATCCTTTGCAAAGAATCCTTAATCTTGCAATGGACTTGGGCCTACTGTTGCCACTGGAAGGCTGAGTGGCTTCCCTGAGAACATCTTTATATGCAGATGACGCGGACATCTTCCTTATGCCCCAGTACGAAGATGTCAGCAATCTGATGTCGATCCTGCAGCACTTCGGTGATGCCATGGGGTTGCAAACCAACCTGCAAAAAAGCTAAGTGGCCCCAATCAAATGTGAACAAATCGACCTCCAAGCCACCCTACAGGACCTGCCAGCGATGCACATGTCCTTCCCATTAAAATACTTAGAACTTCCCCTTGGCCTTGAAGAGGCTCAGTCGTGTGGACTTCCAAGTGCTAGAAGACAAGTATGCTAGCCGCCTTGCTAGATGGCGTGCCAAATTGCTCACCTTTGCGGGTAGGAAAACCCTCATCAAGTCGGTCTTAACGGCTTAGTCCACCTACCTCCTGACGGCCATCAAAGCACCAAAATGCATGCTCCAATCTCTCAACAAGCGGACACGTCAATTCCTTTGGGTTGGATCAGAACAACCATCAGGTGGCACATGTAAGGTGAATTGGGGCAAAATCTGTAGACCAACCCAGTTGGGAGGGATCGGCCTCCTGGACCTCAAGCGCTTTGCCAGGGCTCTCAAACTTAGATGACTATGGCATGAGTGGGCTCCTCATTCTAGACCTTAGTAGGGGATGGAAACACCATGTGATGCCCAACATCGAGAGCTATTTGCGGCAGCTTCCACAGTGTTGATTGGTGACGAGATAAGGACATCCTTTTGGAACTCGCCCTAGGTACATGGAAACAGGTTATGTGAATTGCGTAGGGCATCTATGGTGTTTCAAGAAGAAATGTACTTTTCAGATGGTGTTGACGGATAATAAATGGCTATGGGATATCGATCTGTCCTCTAGGATCATGACAAATATTATATAGGAGCTTGTCACAATTTGAGGCCTCCTCTCCTCGACGCCTCTACAGGCCGGCAAGGAGGACACCTTAACATGGAAGCTAATTCTGAATGGAACTTACAACACATCCTCTGCACACAGAGCATAGTTCCTTGGAACAACAAGTACTAGCATGAACACCCTTGTTTGGAAGACATGGACACCTCAAAAATGCAAAATTTTCTCCTGGCTAGCTATACAGAATAAAATATGGACAACAGACCAGTTAGCCCGTCGTGGGTGGCCCAATCATCAATTATGTCCCCTTTGCAGGCATGTGCCAGAGTCTGCTAACCATCTCTTGGCCGAATGTTGTTTTTCTAGAAGAATCAGGGCGGCTATTGTGCATTGGACAACGAGCTCATCTTTGAATCCAGCCACCTAGTAGAGCCCTTCCTCAATCTGGCATTGGTGGGAGATGGATGGTGAAGCTACAACGTCACTCATCATGCTGGTGACATGGGAAATCTGGAAGGAAAGGAACGCCCGAATTTTTCGATCAACGGCGAGCACACCAACATCACTATTTGCCCGCATAAAGTAGGAGGCTGGATCTTGGGGCATGGCGGGAGCCACAAGGTTGGCGGAGCTACCGCTCAGTCCTATAAAAATCTAAATTAGTAATCCTCCCTGATGTCTCTAGCCAGCCTTGTAATTTTGCCCTCTGGGGCGCCCTTGTTTTTGTACTTTCTTTTCCCATATAATTAATTAGGTAGCGCTCCTACCTCCAGGGGTGGAGCTAGGATTTGGACATAGGGGGTCGAAATAGAACTTGCTCACTCATGAGGGGGTCAAATGAATACTTTACAATATAATTACTAAAATATTTAATGACTAATCAAGGGAAACAGAAATATTGGAGGGGGCCTGGCCCTTCTCGCCCCCCTTGTCTCTGCCCCTGCCTGCCTTGCTTAAAAAAAAAGGCTACCAACATAAACTCAATGACAATCAAAACCCATATGCATTGCAGGAGGTTTAGGATGTCAAAGGCAATAAGAGAGGTGAATAATTGTGATCTTTAGTGAAAGCTTTTTCTAAAATCTCAGGTTACTCTTTTCACTAGAGACAAAGTGATGTCGCTTTCCTTGAGGCTATGATCTCTTTGCTGTTGCTTTCAATTTTGCTCTCTCGTGTTCTGAGCTTTGCTTGCTTTGCTTTGTTTCCTATACGTGTATGGCGACAAGGCAGTGCTTCTTCTTCTCGTTGGTGCGTGCTGCTTTTGATTTGAGTTGTTGGCTTTGGTTTCTCCTGTGTGCAAAAGGCCAGCACGTGCTACTGCTTTGAGTTGGAACTTGGAACGGGTAAGACCTGTTTTTTTTTTATTATAATTTATAACTTTTGATTGAAATTTTTGAATTTTAGCTGTTTATAACAGAGATTATAGAAAAAAATATTCGTTTGCGATTTTGAATGGTACAGATGTTGGACTTTTAACGTGTACTATAATTAACTTGTAGACTCTATCTTAAAAAAATACTCTGTTTGAAAGTTACGTACTATAGCAAAAGCCAAAAACCATTTTAAAAAACTAAAAAAAAAAGACCCAAAAGCAATTATTCGACGACGCATGGCTACGTAGCATGCAAGCCCAACGGCAACCAGGATCTTCCAATCACACCCAGAAACCAAGATCCCGCATGCAATCACAAAAAAGAACTATACTTCTAGTCTTGCACTCTTGCATCTGCTCGAAAGCTCTGCATGCAATCAATCAGAAGAAGACGAAAAGAGATCGCGAGAGCAATCACCAGACCAACAAAACTTCCAGCCAAAATAAATCAGGCATGCAATCTCCAAAAGCTGACCAAAATATTTTATTCAGCCATCCAACACCACGTCTGAAGTCACAGCAAAAGTAACTTTTTCTAATCCCTCTCTCTCCCATCGAAGGTCACGGCACACCTCTCGCCATGCATGCCGCTAGCCATCTTCTTTGTAATCGCATGCATGCACACCCAAGATCATGCCGTCGCCTGCCGCAAGCCCCTCAACGCACGCATGCAGCCGCCTTTTCTAATCTGTATCGCCCCAGTGTGTAGCCGGCCCCCCTACTCCGAAACCCGCTATATCTTATACCAACTCCAATTCGTCAAACCTAATATAACTCATTCAACTAAATATTTTTAGCTTAATCAGGCTTTATAACTTACTACTTTTCAAAGAACCCAAAACTCTTCTATAACATAAATTTTCTAAAATTCCAACATATCACGTGTTGAAGCCTCCAGAACAGTACCCTCATATCTTCTTCACACAGCATTCATCTTTGATCTCCACATTTCCAAGTATGAACTCGACTATCTGGTGATATCATCGACCGCCTAAACCTCGGATCTCTTTAACCTAGTCCCGGTCCACCTCGTCATCGACTATAATCGTCTCCATACTCAATCTATTGATGCAAAGACCAAATAACGTTTTTCCAACACAAATACTTCCCAATTTAACCGACGTCAGTCCACACACATGCGATATATCATCATAACTAATGTTGTCAATTATTCATCATCTACATTATCAATTATTCATCACTAAAAATACTACACCTAAACATATGATCTAACAAGAGGTCGCGTCAACTTGATGTTACCTCTCCGCATCTGTCATGCTTCTTCGATGGTCGCAGGGCACAAACCAGCTTGGCGAAGTCAGAGCAATCATCTCCATGTCAACGTAATCGAAATTTTCCCATAGCTGTTGTCAAAACTCGCAAGAACAAATCGACGGGTGACCGTACGTTCCCGGTGGCAGCAGCCATCGAGCACTGAGCAGCAGCTAGCAGAGGTTGATCGCGCGGCAGCGCTGTCATGGTCGCTGTTGCCATGACCAGAACTGAGGGTGGCGCCCGGACGGACCGCGTGGGCAGCTGCCATGTATTAGCCAGCGAGAGGCCCGGCGCGTGTACTCGCAGCGGCGACCTCTTGGATGCCGATGGCCGGCCGGGATGCGGTGGCCGATCCTGAGGGGCAGAGCTAGCGTTGGCTGCACGGAGGTAGACAACAGTAATGGCAAACAAGCCGGCGAGCTGTAAGATTTGGGAGAGCAATATTGGTCTGCTGCAAGATTTACGTCCGTTGTCTCTGCTTCTGCACCTTCTTGTGCGGTTGTCCTCCTCTGCTCTGCCATGCAAATTGGTCATCTCAGAGAATGCATTGCTGCCTGTTGATGTTGGACAAGGGATTTAACTTTGGCTAAAAAAATTGCGCCACATCGAGATTTCCGGTTACCATTGCTAGCCGCAAATTGTGGAAAAATTTCGTCCGAAATTTTGAATTAAATTTATTTAAAAATTGAAAAAAGGTGGAAAAAGCAAAAAAAAAACGTTGTGTTATGAGAGCTTGTCGGCTTGAACCCACGACAAGCTGATTTTTTTACACGAGTTGGACACCATCAACTGTAAAGCTGGTGGTGCCAAGATTGCTCAGATCAAGCTCCTCCAGAACCTCACCCTGCGAAAGGAAAGTAGTCGCATGGAATGAATGATGAGCTTTTCATCTTAAGCACTAACGTTTGCTGATCTGATCTACGTGTACAGTAAAATGGCCACAGAGCTAGTGGTGTTTTTCTTATTTCACCTAAATCTTTGCAACCAGCAGGCAACAAGGAACAAAATTACTTTTTTAGATAATTCCTAGCTACGTTTACATTTTAGATAAAAATGACAAGTTTGTGCACATATATTTGCAAGTTTTTTTTTCACTCTCGTCTTTTATGCACAGTGCAAATTATCATGAATTCACACAATTTTTTGCAGATGCACATATTCTAGCATAGGAACAGTAGAGCTGGGTATGGTGGAACAAAAACGGCCATTCATCATTTCATCGTTCATGTCTGACAACGAACCTTCAAACGACTGACTAAGTCTGCTCGGATCTCGAGCGACATGATAAAAATGGGTGTAGCTACACCCCTGATTAGAAAAATATACGCTCCTTTGCTAAAGATCACAATCCAGTGTCAAAGTGCCATCTCCATTTAGCAATATGGGACATTATGTACAGGCGAACCGACGATGCCAGCAGTCGAGAAGCAGGAGCAAGGTGGTGCTCCAGGACAAGACCGGTCGAGCTCAAGCCTGATTTCTTACCTCAATCAGATCCTCCTCTTCGTTCGAGGAATTTTCCAATCATCTCAGATCTTGGCAATCAAAATTTATTCTGTATATTCTCCAGTTAAACATATACTCTTTACTTAGCCGTAATAAAACATCACACCTACTAGCCAGCACACATCATTATTTCTCTCCTCCTGGCTTCTCCTTCCCCTCCTCCTCTCTCTATAAATATGTCTCCATAGAGACCTGTCTAGATTAATATCGCACTTTATTTTTTTCACTACTCTTTGCATGCTTTAACCTAAAAGAAACAGCATGATATTTACAATGCCGGTCAGGGATACACTGGTTCTCGAATGGAGCAGCTCGTGGATCAAGCACCTTTTCCGGCGCAAGATTGGAAGGAAGGGCCTCGAAGGGTCAGCCGGTCAAGGTGGAAAATCAAAAGGACCATGTAGAATATAAATAGTACGCAGACACAACGCAGTAATTTATTTTCTTTCCTAAATGCCAATACAATCCATGTCCAACTGACGATCCTTCGCGATCTCAAGAATGCAACCCTATATACCACGGATGAACGTAGTGGCGGAATCAGGATTTTACAAAGCCTCAGGCCCAATGTTCACCTAGGCGTTAGGCGGACGGTGGGTGGCCACCTAGGTGGGGCCTAGGCAGCCAAACAGAATTGACTAATTGGTAATTGCAAACGGTAACTGTGCAATGTAAATTTGAGACATATACTAGACCAAACGCCCAAGCATAAGTAAATTATGGTTCTACATATGCCTCTTGTGAAGAGAAATATTTGTGGACAACTAGTGAGTTAGGGTACTGAGTGTTTGCAGCAATACATACCTGACCATAAGTAATTATAGTCCTATTTATTCCATTGATGGCACCGGCTTCAAGCCTTCAACTAAGACCTTGTATTGATTTAATCATAACTGCACTGAGAAATGAGGATTATCATTCAGAATAGTATGGGAGCATTATCAATTAATTCCTAAAAATCAACTATCCACAATCAAGACAAGAATATCATTCCTAAATCTCTGCTTGAAGAAGAATCATATGCATGAAGCAATGCCATCTAGAGTTGGCAAACCACCGTACTACTCTTGCATGCTTATCAAAAGCATGAAAACAACATTAACATCAAGTAATAATATTACAAATCAAGTAATCTGGGGACCAAGCACTAGTGTATTAGTACCAATCACATTTGCATACGGGAGTACAACCAGATCTGAACCAACACAAGCAAGGATTCATAGATGAGGTCGAAGGAATGACAAAGGGATGTTGTACCTTAGGTTTAGAGTCAAGCGGCGGTCGCTGGCTCGCTTCCGTCCTTCTTCCAGCCGCGCCGTCGTGGGCCGAGGCGGAGAGGAGGCGTCGGCGGAGTCGCGGAGAGGAGGCACTGAGGCGGGGGGGTGCCGCGTCGCCGCTAGCCAAGGCGGAGAGGAGGTGGGGGGCCAGGGCGGTGCTGCGGCGGAGATCGGCAGAGAGGAGGCGCCGAGGCGGGGAGCGGTGCCGCGCCGCCATGGGCCGAGGCGGGGGGCGGCGTCACGGGCTCATGGGCGGCGTTGGGGGGCTGGGGGCGGCGCATCGCGCGCGGAGATGCGGCTGGGGGCGGAGATGCGCTGGGTCAGGCCGGTACTAGCCGTCCGGGCGAACTGGCGATGCGGAGTCCCCAATTTTGCATTGTTATTTTTTTTAGCCTCGGGCCGTTGCCTAACCAACCTGAGGCCCATCTCCACCCCTGGATGAACGTCGACCAACGTCAATGTATTATGTAGTCCATACTCCGTAGGCATGCAATTGGAGTTTACACGTATGTCTCCTTAATTAACAGCGTACTGTAAGACCCGTACGTCCCAAGAGAGCTAGAGAAGGATGAATTGAGCTCATTAAGGGGGCACGCCCATAAGAGTTGGAAGTTGGTGGTTCTTTTAGATTGTGATTTTGGTTGTCTTATGGTTTTTTATTTTTAGTTGTTCATGAGAGATTATATGCAGAGAAAAATGGTCGCATATGATTTTGGCAAATATAACTGAACTCGGTATAGTGTCTATTATAATCTATCTGTAGACCCCGTCTTAAAAAGACACATAATTTAAAAACTAGTTACTATAGCCAGGAAATGATAAGTCAAAATCAAAGCCAAACAGAACACAATCTTAGTTCCACTTTTCTAGTTGAGTAAGACTTGCACCAACATATATGTAATCCCATTGCTAAATGTATTCTAACCTCTAGATTAACTCTTTTACGTGAAGTAAGAACGAAAGTGTAAGTGGATTGATATAAATGTATGGTTTATCTGGCATACGAGAAGTGAAGGATCAGAAATGGCAACAGAGGGGAGGTGAATGGTGCCTAAAAATCGCCCCGAGTATTCACACACTTTTCTTTGTCTCCAATAGCTATGGCAGCTATGAATACAAAGAAAGTCCGCTCACTGAACATTGCTACCAATATCAAAACTAATTTAAGCGAAGAACCAAATAAACTCAAAAAGAAATAAGACTAGACCAACAAGGATTTTAACACAAAGAGACCTGACTGGAGAGAATAAAAATGGCACGACAAGCTCTGATCTGATTTTTCCAATCCTTGTCTCAAAAGCTAAAATGAACAAATATCAAGCAGCTAAAAGGAGAAGGGACAGCAGCCTAAACAGCATTGAAATGGCAGTCAAATGATACACTAGAAGTCTGGACTACACCAACTGAAAACAGCAAACACTGAAAGCCAAAAATGCAGAAAAGGAGGACAAGTGCTGCTGTTTTAATTGACTGTAAACAGAGAAAAACAGCTGCCAAGAACAACCTGAAAAGTCACTAAAACAGTGAATACTTTCACAGCTTGACACTGAAAATCTGCAGCCATAAAATAGAGGAAATTGACTGCAACTGAAAGCTTCTTTTTGCTGCCAAAGATCCTGCAAAGCTGCAGCCTGGAACCTCCTGAAAGCTGAAAAGAAAAGGTCCTACTGGCCGAACTGGAAGAGGACTTTGATGCTGTCCAAAGTGCTTATACACGAGCAGAACAAAAGCAGCTAATCAAACTAAACACTGCACAGAAAATCAGCACAAACTCTGCCTGCTGCAGCTGAACCGAACTGCACCTGTTCGGCTGGAAATGAAGCACAGAGAAAATCAAAAGCAGTAGCTTAGCAGAGCAGAAGACTCTGGACAGCACCTGGCCAAGAGAAACTAAAATAGCAAGATTAAAAAGCAAAGGGAAGACATGATAGCTAACTTCAAAAACAGCAAGCAGGTTCAAGGATAATGGCTCTCATGAATTTTCTAGCCAAAAGGCTTTGAGGAAGTGTTTATTGTTCAGAGCAATAAAATTTCTGCAAGCTGAAAAGGAAAGAGGAGATTAATGAAACCAAAAGACTTGAAGGATTGCTCTAGGATATAAACTGGCCAAAGAGCCTTGAAATAATTCCCTATTCAGAGCAAGTAAATAACAGGAACTAGAACAAGAATATCGTAAGAACAACCAAGAAATCAGCACAACTCAAATAAAGAGATTTCATATAGAGGAAGAGAGATGAACGATTAATAACGAGGAATGATTACAAAGGGTTCTACATCCAACTCAAATCAATCTCATATCCTGGGCAACACCTCCACCCATAGAGATAGCACTAGAGAAAACCCTTTACCTTAAAACCCATACACACATGGAGAGACACAAATAAAACCCTAACTTTTACACACACCTCTCTCCAAGAGTACAAGCATTAGAAAACCCTAACACTCACAGCCCTCTCTCTCTTTCTCTCTCTCCTTAAGTGCACTTCTCCCACTAGAGAGCATCTCTATTTATAGTCTCCACTAATAGGTTTACAAACACTTTACCCATTAAGTCACAACTCTCCACTAATAGGTTTACACACCATTTTACCTATTAGGTCACAACAACTCTCTACTAATGGATCATTTCCTAACCAAATCCACTTTGCTCATTCTTTCTTAACCCAATCCGTTTTCTTTTGTGCAGCCTTGCGTATTTACCAAAATGTCACTCCTGCACCTTCCGGGAAGCTTCCTCGTTTCTTGTCGCGCACGCCTCGCAACCACTTCGAGTCCTCGCCGTCTTCGACACATCTCGACCGCTCTGACCTCAGCACCGCCTGTACCTAGTCCGATCACCTGTGCATCGCCACGACTTCGTCTCAAAGTCCTGCAGCCAACACCGACAAAAAAACACATCACATAGCACCGCATAAAATATTATAATTAAATCGTTAGCATCCATAAATAGCACAAAATGCCCGAAACAAACTCTAACTTTCCAAAACATGAGTCAAATACTCATCACACAACTGAGGTTTCCTCCATATGGTATCTCAAGAAGACCTAATCCTATTTGAAGCCGGGGCATTACACATACTTACTAGCCATATGGTTAACTTAGAGATTTCATGGGTAAGCACTATGATTTCCCTTCATCGGATCTCACCATGGTTAAGGAGTTTTGTAGCTTATGTGCCTCTTCCAATCGATGAGTTCCGATCAGGGCCGGTTAACATGGACGTAGCCACGTAGGCATAGGCTTTGATGGAAGAAGTCAAATGCTATATTCTTTTAGGTTATGACTAATTTGTTATCATAGCAAGTTTTCAAATAAAGTGTTTTTTTAAAACGGAGTCTATAAGTTAATTTTAGTAAATACTATCCTAACTTATCTATATCGGCTAAAATCGCACACAAATATCTCTCTTCATATTTTCTTCTGAACAGTTAGAATTCAAAATTTTAAATTAAAAATGATAAGACAACCTAAAATAAGGGAACTGAGAAGTAAATCTGGGTTTGATAGAAGTCATGAATCAACATTTGAGGAGAGGGACAATAGATAGTTCAGATGGGAAGAAGGGTGGGATCAAATAAATAGCGTAATTAACTTGAGTACTTAATTTAGTGTTAAACTAATTAATTAATTAATTTATTACACACGTGGCATGCTACAATGCGCAGGGAGCCCTGCATGTGAGCCGAGCTCAGTTTGTAATTGGTAGCATAGCTCAATACCGTTGATAATGCATGGAAACTACTGCTGCAATCAACTCTTAGCTCGCGCGCACGCGCCGCTTGGAATGCTGCCGAGCCACATAGCGATGACGCTGACACGGAAGGCAAGAGTACAGCGGACTACTTGAGATGCTTGCCGGTGGCAAAACCGCACTGTGCTTTCAGGCTACACTTATGTAACGGAGGGATAAATTCCTACGACTGTGTAGTCTGTTCTTAATCGAATAATAATATACAGGGATAATGTATGATATACCACTCAAAAGAATGATATAGTTCGAATACTATTCCAAAGAATAATTTCTACCATACACCATACTAAAGAAGTTTGGATTTAGCATATACACTTTCATTTGTATATTTTTAAAAATTAAAGCCTTTTCACCCTTTTTAGCGATAGGATCGAAATGACTATTTTATCCATGTGCCATGTTTTTATAACGACCTTGGTACGACCGATTCAAAGACTAAGTTACTTTTATCGGTCTATAGTTCGCTGTGTAGCCACATCGGTCTAGGCGATGCCAACGGTCCTACTTTAGGTCCATAAAGACCATGTTGAGAGATCGAACTAAAGGCATGGCAGAGTTTGCCTTGAACATGAAAAAGATTTGTGGCACTCTACACACCAAGGTTTTGCCTTTTGAAATAGAAAAATATGCCATTTTCAATTAATGAATTAGCAGCTTCCTTAGTTTTTATGTAAGAATATATAAAATAGAGTAAAATACACTGTGGGTCTCCAAACTTGTCAAATGGATCACTTACGTCTTCAAACTTTAGAACTGTAGGTTCACGCCATTAAACTTGTTAAGTGATTCATCGGAGGTCCAAAGCTCACCACCCTGCCTCTGACTGGTGACATGGCTCCTTGACCAAAGTCAATATGGCACTAGTTACACACAGTGCCGGTTGGCACTATGCCTCTTCTTTGCTTCAGCTCAATCGAAACAGAGGAAAGGTGGGGCACATGGCACCAACGAGTTGCAACGGTGAGTCGGCAGCAATAGCGAGCAATTCTCCTTATATAGCTGCACAAATATACATTTTTTATCATTAGGGAGCATAACATTCTCTTTTAAAACAAATTGAAGCTGAAGAAATGAGTTCACTTTTTGTTCAATCTAAGGAGATATGGTCGTATACGTTTGTGGTATGATCACATCATAACCGGTCTAACTGGTTAGTAGGTGGTGGTCATACCAGTATCTTGGGTTTTTGGGCATAGAGCTGTCAGACCGGCCGCACATGGCGGTCAAACTGGCAAAGGTTTGAATTTCGGGTGAGAGTTCTGAATTTTGGGAATTTGATCATGGATCAAGCCAAATTGTTTAAGCTAACGTAGGTTACGTTGTAAAAAAACTTTTGGTTGGAAATGATTTCTTGGTCTTTGCATGTGTAGGAAAGTTTGAGGTCAACTATGATAAACAGCGAGAATCAGGACTTGGTTCATAGAGGCGACGAGGTTCAAAACGGTCAAAAATACTGAGTGAGATAGTTAAGCTTAACCGTGGTATAAGGAAGACAAGGAATATTGAACAGAATGTTCGCACAATGGGTTGCACCAAAGGACTTGGTCGATGAAAGCATCTAGGTCCCTAAAAATTATTTTGTTAATTAATGATAATATATGACTATAGGACTAACATGTTTATCAAGTATTTAAAAAGTTTAGTCCCGGTGAAGCATGTGACAACCTAGAGATATATGCTAAAGATTAACATGAAGATTTATATGGCCCAAGATAAATGTATAAATAGCCTTTGATCTTTTTGTCTTTTACTGATCTTAGAAAAAATGGTTGGAAAATCAGATTTTAGGTTAGACGACGTACTATTTAGAGAGATCATGGTTAGTAGCTTGAAAGCAAATTCTTATGTCATTTGGATCAACAATGATCATGAATGTATTTGAGTTAATTTTCTAAAGCCAACTATGCATTGACAGGACAATTCGTAATACCGATGTGTACTTGGCGGTAATACCGTGGAGAGGTATGACCGCACTCTAAAAATGGTACTACCGCACTTTGGTTGGACCAAAGATTAGTTGGCGGTATGTAGATTCCAGATAGACTTTTTAGAACGTTTTTGCCCTTCTAGAAACGATACTACCACATTTTGAAATCGGAACTACCGCACCTCGGTAGTACCGAAGTTTACATGGCGATATGTTACTTTCAGTGAGGATCATTTTTTGCTCTCTGGAAAAATGATAGTACTGCTCCGAGGTAATGATACTACCAAAGATCAGAAGTACTAGACTTATGATGGTGGTAGTACCGTGTCGCACAGTAATGGCTAGTTCAGAAGCATTAAATACACATGCTATAGTCGTTACAGTGCAGGTGCGGTAGTACTGACCGATGAATGGCGGTACTATCGCATTTGCTGCTTTTTGGGGTTTTGACCCCAAATAGTCGAATTTGGATGGTGGGGTATAAATACCCCTCTACCAGCCCAAGGACAGTAAGAACTCACTTCACTTGAATATCCTTGAGCTAGTAGTACTCTTCCAATACCTCATTTACTCTATTTACATCCTTTGAGGTAGTTGAAGCAGTCAAGTGCATATATTTCATTAATTGATCCTTGGCACTTGATTTCGTTCAAATGAAGGCCGTGGTTTATTAGTCTTGGTGCTTACCGGTACCTAGATGGCTTAAAGGAGGCTTGCGCAGTGATCTCTTTAAGAAAGCAAGAATTTTTGTTGTGCTTGAAATATATTTGTAGAGACTTAAAATTGTGGTACCTTAGTATTACTAAAATTGTGTACGTTGAAATTTGTGTTAGAATTTTTATGTAGCTCTTACTTCTAGATATTATCTTTTAGCTAGCAGGAATTTTTAGAACCTCTTATTTACCCCCCTTTAGTCGGTTATCTTTGATCCTATAGTCAGTCCAAATGAGGTGTGGTCCAGTGAAAACCGGAGCAGGAGATACTTGCCAATAAGTGGCAAGCCATTAGTGCACCTACACATGGTAGTATGACGATTGCTTACAATGGAAAGAGAAGACCAGGTCAAGACAAGGGTATTTTGGTAGTTAGCTAAATACTAAAAATTTCATTGGATCAAAACTGCGGCACTTGAGTAATGTTTGGGGAAACGGTTTAGGTCAAGGAGATGATGAGAAGGTCAAGTGGATCAAAGGCTAATGACTTAGCAGGTTTGGACTCATGTACTTTGAAAAACGTGCAAGAGTTACGTATGAGCGTAAAACTCATGTTGTGTGCGGTAACAGATTTTCCCACATTGTGCTAGTGGATAGTATCCATTAGGGTATATATGAGTAGGTTATCACATCTATTTAATGGGTTGTGGATGAAAGCTTGCAAGCCGACCATCCCAACCATTTCAATCTTGACTTCTAGGGGCTAGAGAGAAAAGAGTGAGTGGTGTGATGTGCTCTCTTGTTCTCCATATGGAGTGGCTACAAAATATTCATTTACAAGTAACAATAGAATAACTTTGTCTATCTCTCAGGGAATATTCTTTTCTTGTTTGATTTGCTTTTGTTCTTGCTAGTTCTTTGGCTCTTCTCTCCCCTTCTTGATTTTGCTGTGTGCCAAGGACATATAAGTGACGGCTATATCTCATGTAGATCATATTGCATCTATCTAGATATTATGGTTTGCAAGAGTACAAAATTGCTCGATTCTTGCTAGGTTTGAAGCCTTTCTTGAGGAATCTTGATTCGAGGGTTTTGGGTAGTCTTGCTTGCTGTAATTTGTGAGAATTCATCTAGAGCTATCTTGGCTATTCTTAACTCACGAGCAAGTTCGATTTACAGGTTTTTGAGATTTGCCTAGTTTTGATGCAATCTTGTATGTTTTGAGGAAATGTTGAAACTTTGGACAAGATTCATGCGATGTTTAAATGGAAAAGGTTCCTAAGACCCTCAACAAAGTGTATGCAAAGTTTTAAATCATTTAGACATGGATTTGGAAGTTTGCACCAAATTTAATTTTAGCTCAAATTGATTTTCTATTCTGGTAGCATGGAAGCGGTCAAACCACTCCTTGGCTCAGTCAGACCGGCCCGGGTTAGACCAATGATTGTGGTCGGTCAGACCAACCACCGGTCAAACCACACCTCTAGTGGCGAATGGAGAGGTGTAGTTTGACCGGTTATGTGCTGAATTTGTGAGACCTTACTGTTTTGGATTATTGTTTGGATTTAGGTTGTCAAATCTGATTTTCTTAGCTATTTAGCTACTGGAGTGAAATATTTCTAAATAGTTAAGAAACATTTTTACAAAAATCATTCACCCTCTCTATTTACATTGCTAGTCCTTCGAGAACCCATGGTGGTAAAGAAAATCAAACAAGTGACTCGCAGGAGGGAAAGGAAAAGGCCAAAGCAATACTACCTATGTTAAACCTAGGGGATTCCCGGCCCCCCAGCGTGCCACCTCACCGATTTTGCAAAAAAAGCCATCTGATTTCTTAAAATTACATCAAAGTCCTCGATTTTTTTTTGTAGAAAGGTCCTACCACATCAGCACTTCACAAAAACCCCTCCATTTTCCAAATTTACGTACGGGCCCTTGGTTTTTTCAAGAAAAGCCCTCTTTTTATGTGATAAAGCCCTACGTTTCTTCGGAAGTATTGTCGTGGGTGATGGCTTATGACTTTTTTCACTATAGCTAGTTTAGTTTTCACTATAACTGATGGTGGCTTATTTGATGTAATTAAAATTAAAAAATTTAAAAATAGAAAAAACATGTTAGCCCATCACAGACAATTCAAAGGAATACGAAAAAAAAGGAAAGGCAAAAAAGCCTCAAAAAACCCAAAAGCCAGAAAAAGGTGAAATTAAGAAATATTGAATTAAAAACCAAAAATCAGAAGTAATCGCCAAAATGAGAGGAGCCTACATATGTGTCCTTGATTTTTGCAAAAAAAATCCCTTTGCTCTTCCCGGAAATACATATGGGCCCTTGTTTTTCATAAAAGCCCCCTATAAATTATCGTCTTTTTTTTACTTTAGTCTATATGATAACTAGTACGGTGTGACGTAACATTTCCGCTCCTAAACTAGATGTAGAGGAAGGGGAAATAAAACAAAGGTAGGAGGACCTATGGGCGATGAGCAATGAGTGGCGCGCGTCGACTGCTGTCTGCCGTGCAGGCCCGCGCGCACACGACACGGCCCATCTATCATCGCACGAACACCAGCCTAGGTGGCAGAGGATGCCGGGTGGGACCCACGTGCAAACAGAACGTCGCAGCCCGCACGACGTACGTACGCCGATCAAGCACAGGGCCTAACGGTGCACGCGCGCATATTGGCACGCACGCTGCATCCATGCGTGTCAAGTAAGACGCAAACTGTCCGATCTCTGAACTGGATCTGAATCTGGCTATCTCCAAACTTCGTCCTTCTTCCCCCGGTTTTGCAGCGGTAGGCTCCGATTGCGGCAACGCTCAGGTTCTTGCAAGGAATCTGCTGTTGGTTTGACCGCTGGAGACGGAGCAGTAATGGCTTCACCACGTTGGCGATGCATCCCAAACTGTGGTGCCGTGCAGGCCAACGCACCACACGTGCCGCCTAGCTAGGTGGCCGTGAGGCCAAGCCACTCTGATAAGAGTATTTCTGTTAAGAAACTAACCTCTCGTAGGGGTGCGGTTAGGGCGTGGGTTTTGCACAGCTTTTTTCTTGGATTCTAAGTTAAGAGATATGAACGTATGCTAAAAGGACTATAAATTACAGTTATAGAGGAGAAGCTCAATAGAGAAATCGTAGACTGCTCTCTCTTATCTTTTGTGTTAATTGTCTATTGAAGTTTACCCTTGCTTATTGTGTGATGGTTCTCACTTCAGTTGTGCTAATTTGCTTTTCAATCGCTGCGATGACACGAATTCTTTTCAAGGTTGTTTGCATGAATTGAAAGTTGCGCTCGTTTCGTTCGTCGTGTGAGTTCGATCGTCGGCCGTGTGAACTCACTCTAAACGGAAAAACGGAAAAAACCAACTGATCGGTTGGCCCGTACATCGGCACAGTCATGGCCCGAATGCCAGCATGGCCGCCGGCCCATCATCGGCGACGCCAACGGTTCGCATGCTGCGCTGGAGCTCCCGCCGGCCACCAGATCCTCTGTCCCCATGCGCACCACGCTGGTTCGCACCCAAAGTCGCACCACTAACCGTACTCGAAGCCGTGCGGAAGTCATCATCATCCCTCGCCAACGCACTCGAGGCCACGCTAAGCCGACGAGGTTGCCCCTGGCCACTACGCTGCGACTGCCAACATCTTCGGCCCGGCCGCTGTGCCCGAAGTCACATTGGGCCGGGCCGACGACGTTGTCGCCTCCCAAGCCATCATGCCCGAATGCATGCTGGCCGAGCCAACACAGTTGCCGCCTTCACCTCTAATCGCCATCGCTACCTTCAGCCGGCACACCTGAACACGTTCCAGGTCGCACCGCCAGTCCGCCACCGCGCCGTTGCCACCACAGGCCAAGTGTTGCCACCGGCAGCTGGACGCCGCCACACGAATCTTGTAGACCGCCTGCCACCATTTTCCTGTCCAAAGCCGCTGCGATTCTGAGGAAGAATGGACGAGGAGGGCTTGACGGAGATCGTCGCCGTGCCACCGCTCAGCGAGCTCCAGCTCATGTGGCCACCGTTGACACCTCCACCTTCGACCAGTGCGCTCGAACCCACGCCGGGCCGAACAACAACACTGCTGCACACTAGAAAGCACCGATACTTCGCTGAATTATCGTACTCGTGTCCGATACGTATCCGATACGGCGATATGTTCCGATACGCGGCAATACGGTATCAACGGAATATCAGCAAATTTCAGCCAAAAATCAAAAATCCCAATACGTCTCCGATATGGTGCAATACGGCAGTGATACGTTTAGGCTTCAGTGTTGGGCCTTCGGTGTTACCTGAATTCCGTCACGAGTGGCCGGGAGCCCATGCGGGTCCCAATCCCCCGACGTCTTCTCGTCCGCATTCACCGAGCCGGCGGAAAAGACCCGCGACCAAAAGCCCCGTCGCTTCTGTCGCCGCCGGCATCACCACCAACGGCGCCCCATCCACCGCCGCCAAGGGGACCCCCGGCTCCGCCCCCAAAGCCGCCAGACAAGGTGAGGAGGACAGCGCCAGAGGCGGCGGCGGCGATGGCGGAGGCGAGGGCGAGGGTTTGCGGGTCCCGGATTCGGATTTGGGGCTGGAGGATGAGACGGCGAAGGGGTGGTTGTGAGGCTGCGAGTTGTGCGAGGCGTTGTGAGGCTACGTCGGCCCAACAACGGCCCAGTCATGAGTTATAAAACTCATCCTAAACCCTACCCTCGCGCACTCACGCCCCGCGTGCCCTCACGCCTGGGCATCCGCCGCCTCTCCCGCTGTTCCCTCGCTACCACCGCCTCTCCCGACGCCTGGACATTAGCAAAGCGAGCTCAGCCTCCTCCCATGGCGGCGGCACAAGATCACCGGCCGAAGGCCACCGGCTAGCCGCCGCTCCCTCGCCAGCGCTTGTAGATCCACCGATTGGAGGTCCGCCTGCCGGAGATCCGACGCCTGGAGGTCCGCCTGCCAGAGATCCGCCACCTGGAGGTCCGCTACTCCGCCATTCAATGGAGGTACTTCTCCCGCCGCTCCCCCCGCCACCGCTCCCCCCGCCGCTTCTTCCACTGCTGCTCCCCCCACTGCCGCTCCCATTAGTGTCAATTAATATGCAACTTTGCTGATAATTGTTTTCAGTAAACATTCACTAGGAAACATTCAGTAGCAAACATTCACTGCATGTCAATTTTGTCAATAATTTACACATTAGGAAACATTAGTATCCTAGTGAATTGTTCGGTAAATAATTTTAACATTCACCACATATGTTTCCACTAGGAAACATCCATACTTTGCTGAACTGTTTTGTCAATTTTAGCAAATTTTAGCATTTGATCACATTTAATATGCAACATTAGTGTCAATTAATATGCAACTTTGCTGATAATTGTTTTCAGTAAACATTCAGTAGGAAACATTCACTGCATGTCAATTTTGTCAATAATTTACACATTAGGAAACATTAGTGTCCTAGTGAATTTTTCAGTAAATAATTGACATTCAATTGACATTAATAAATTGTATCTCTTGCTATTTTAGGAGATGGATCCAATTGATGTAAACAACAATTCATTGTGGAAGCATGTTGATATTCTGTGGCATTCAATTCATCAAGGTAATCTCAGTTTCTCCCTCATAACTTATTTACAATTTTTTATTTTCAACTATATATATACCGTATGGACGTATCATTGTTTTTGGAAAATATCGTATCGCCGTACCCGTATCGCATATCAGGGCATCCTAGGCTGCACATGAGTCCTGTTGATCGTCGCACCAGCTAACACATCGGTCGTCGATGTCGGCACCGTCAGTTCACCGCCGACCGACCACGCATGATGCACAAGATCCGTCGATCGCTGCACTACACTACTACAGAAAGCCATCTTGTGATAGTTGGTAATCACATATGGTTTGTAACTAAAAACCGTCTGTGATATTTATATATCACAGACGGTTTGTCGTTAAAAACTGTATGTGATTATCACTTTCACAGACGGTTTTTAATTAGAAACTGTCTGTGAAATTTACACCACAGACGGTTCGAAAGCCATCTGTAATGAACTCGTATTATCACTGACCCATAAATTTAGACGGTTTAGAAAACCATCTGTGATGACGTTTTTGAACCGTCTATAATAATGATTTCTACAGTAGTGCTAGCTCGCTGGCTAACCGCCGCGCTAGCTGCTCTGTTGACCCTCATAGCCTCTGGCCTCGCTGGCTCACCGCTGTGTGTCCCACGCCCACCAGCCCATCGCCGCACTACTCTGTCGTCAACCCTTGAGCGCAACCCCATCGGCTGCCAGCACCGCCACCACGTTGGCAATTCTCGTCTGTAAGTTTAATCTCTATTAAGTTGGTTTTGGTGATAACGACAAATATAATTATGAGGCTTTCTTATTAACTATAATATTGGCTAGCCTTATTTTGCATGTAATTAGTGGCAAACTGTTTTGGATATAATGATAAATACAATTGTGAGACTAAAATGCTTATTAGTTACGATATTGTCTAATCTTATTTTGATATAATGAATGACAAATGCTATTATGATACTAACGTGTTTGATTTATTATAATATCTTAAGTCACACTTGAATGAAAAGATGACATCACACATGTATGCATTCGATATTTCATTCTTATAACTTAGTGTATTCCTTGAATCCAAAATATAGATTAAACTCCACCAAAAAGTCTAAAATAAATATGTGCATATGCTTTTCACTGTTGTAACATCCCAATTTTTGCTTTTATTTTGAAGAAATAATTTTAAATTAATTATTTCCAATTATCTGGAATTTTCAGAATTTAAAGTTTCTGTTGAAAAGAAAATTTAATATCAAAATAAGTTGGAAATATTTTTAATATGTTTAAAACATTATCGATGAATTATGTGAATTTTTCTGGAATTTGTGGAATTTATCTGGTATTTTTCGAGTATTTTAAAGTCTCCTATCGATTTAAATATATAAAAGATTTAAATATCAAAATCCCCTCGGCCGACACTTGTCAAGCATCCGAGCCCTTCCTTCCCGGCCGAACCGATCCCAGCCTTGGTGCCTCATCCCGCCTCCTCTCTCTCGCGGCGCCAAGTGTCGCGCATGATCCGACAGCAGACCCGACCACTCCGCAGCCTAATACTCAAAAGGGTAACTACCCTTATTGGGTAGGTGAGCCTCCCCGCCCGATCGTTATCGCCGCGCGCTCTCTTCCCTCCCCGCTCCTCGGCGCTGCTCGAGCCCGCTCGCGCGCGAGGTTGAGTTTCTTTTTGGGTTGCGCCGACAAGCGGCCCCACTGCCGAGACCGGTCTTCGTGGACTCACCGCCCGGTCCCACCTGCCGAGTCATCGCCCCCGACGCTTCGCCCCGACCGTTTCTCTCCGCGCCGCCGCCATTCACGCCGCCGCCGAGCTCGCCTCTCGCCTCCCGACCGCTTCCGCCGCCGCACGCGTCGGGAGAGACCGTCGCGTTGTGCGCCATTAAACACCGCCGCTCCTCAAGAGACGCCGCTTTCGCCGCGGCGTCGGTAACCGCCGCCATTAACGCCGGCGAACGCGGCGCCCGTTTTTCCTCCGTGCGTGTATAAAGCACGATCCGGACGACCCTCTTCCCCCTTCGCACTCTCCCTCTCTCTCCCGTTCTCGCGTGCGTAGTCGCCGCCGTGATTCAACGTCGCCGACGAGCTTGCCGCCGCCGGTAAGCCTCCGCCGCACCGAACGTCTCGCGCCGCCCCTCGGTCGCAAGGCGCGCGGCGCCAGGCCGCGGACACCGCTCCTCGGTCCCGCGCGTTCGAGTCGCGCCGCGCCGCTGCGGCGCCTCGCGCGCGACGCTGGGCTGGCCGCACGTCGCCGATCGCCGGACTCCGCGCCCGCCGCGTCATCCCCACCGCCGTTCACCGACGGCCCGGATCACGCCGACGTGTTTCCATCTCGCCGCCCACTCGCGCCCGCCTCGGCCTCGCGCGCGTCGCGCGCGCGTGGCGCGAGCGCGCGCGGCGCGCGCCGCCGCGGAGAGCCGCGCCACGCGGCGCCCATCCGCCGGTTGCCCGCGTCTCCACCGCCTTATCTCTGCCGTCCATCTGAGCCAACGCTTGAGATCGCGCCGCGTGTCAAGCCCATGGCCGTCCGATCCATCTCCACCGACAGCCGCGCAAACCGCCGCGTCAACCCGCCACCTCAGCCGCCACGTCAAACCTATCCGACGTGTCTGCCACGTCAGAGCCACGTGTGCGCCACGTTGCTCCGCCGGCCTCCCCGTAGACAAACCTTAAGGGGATTACCTACCCTTAAGGGGTAGGCAGTGCCTCCCCGCTCACTTGGCTAGCGCCGCTCTCTTCCCCCTCCCACTCCCTCGGCGCGCGTTCGAGCCCCGCTCCGCGCGCGAGGTTGAGTTTCTCCGTTTTTATCCGCGCTGACATCTGGGTCCCACCCGTCAGCGACCACCCCTCTGCGCTATTCACTGACAAGTGGGTCCCGAGTCCAGTGGGTCCCATACGTCAGAGACTCATTGTAAATGAAATTGCTGACCAGTGGACCCCACATGTCAGAGATTTCCGAATTTCTGGATTTATTTAAATCTGAGATTTTCAAATAGCCATATCTTTTTCATTTTAGCTCCAAATTGGTCCATTCAAATTTCTAAATTCATCTAAAATTTCAATCTTTCAATTGGTATATTTATGTTCAATTTTTGAATTTTTATTTTATTTTATTTATTTGGATTTCTCGATTTACGTGTAGAGACCGATTTGTCCGAGCAACCTCAAGATCAAGTTCAGGAAGATTTCAACCCAGCACCAGAAGGCAAGTCTCCTTTGAACATTTTGCTCCTATGTTTTGCAAGTTTCCTTTGATCAACTTGCTCCAATGATTTATAAAATGATTAGGTAGTTATTTTAAAATTATTGCATGCTTATGTTATAACAAGTGATAATTTGATTTAGAAAATTTAGTTAAATACCCAATTTGCTATACCTTCCATTGAAAATTGTTTATCTTGTACCATTGTCAACTTAGGATATCCCTTTGACTCAATAATGAGTTAGTGTTACAATTGTTGAACGTTTAAATACTAGCAAATGCTTAGCGTAGCAAATAAATATAATAATGCTTAAATGAGAGTCATGTTTACTAAATGCTTTGATGAATGATTTGTTTGAACATTGGTAATGGATATTACCATTGTTAAATGTTTTGTTTGAAAAGTGGTAATGGATGTTACCACTGTTAATTTGAAAATAAAAATGAAATTCAAAGGGAAAAGTTGACAAGGGTGGATGGAAGGTTTGGCTGGTGCAGTTAGCACGAGAATTGTTGGGTTTGTGAATGAGCCACCCTGGTCGATTAAGGACCGACGCTTGTGTTTGTCCAAACTGAGCAAAACAGTACAACCACAAGTCTATATGGGTACGACCTAGCTAACTACCCTATAATAGTGTAGTTTAGATATCACCAGTGGTGTATTGAGTGCCAGGGTGTACTGGTTACTCATAGTGAGGACAGTGGTTTCATGTACTCATATGGCGCAAGAGGGGGCTCCAACTCGTGGATTCGAGTTGTGGTGAAACCTTAGCGGGTGGTATTTAAACTATACTGGAGTAGGCGAAAGGCTTTGTGATAATTTATCTGGGTCTCATGCCAAAGGAAGCGTGTTGACTATTAAGATAATTTATCTCTTGTGGGTAAAGTGTACGACCTCTGCAGAGTTAAAACTATTCGAATAGCCGTGCCCACGGTCAAGGGCGAGCAAGGAATGCATTCACATGGTAGAAGTTTTGGTTTTGATTTCAAAACAAAATGAATTGGAGAAAAACTCTGGAGTAGTATAACTCTCGTGATGTTCAGATCAGGGGGTGTAACCTGAGGTTTTGAAAATTTGCTGTGATGGCCTGAGATATTAGTGTTGGTAGTTTAACCTTCACTAAAGTACTTATCCAATTTCGATTATTAAATACAAGTTGTTTACAAAATGGCTTACAAAGTAATTATGTAGATTTGAAATAAAATGCTGATTTTTGCAAATAAACCATATAGCCTTCTTTTGTGAAGCCTTACATCTATGCATTTTTCCCAAGACTTGGAGTACATTTTTGTACTCACCGTTGCTCTATAAATATAAAAGCAGAGAATGAAGAAGATCTGCCGAGGGTATGACTTCGCGCGAATGTGGATGTGGTGGATTATTCTCTGATGCCTAGGATTCGCTTCCCTACCAATTGCCCGTGGCGCATTGATGGGTCGATCGCTTATCTTCATTTGCTTCCACTGTGTTTATTTTTGCTTGAGGTTATGTGAACCTTAGTAAGGCTATGGCCTTTGTAAAACTTGATTACTATTGTAATAAAGCGTTGTTGGCAATGTATCATCTTTTCTGCTTGAACGTGTGTACTAGCATTGATCTCAGGGACTAGTACAAGAATACACTGTGGGGTCTAGGAGTTTCTACTCCGGTCTCATGTATGGTATCGAGCCATCTTGATCAGTAGGACGAGCCCTAGGTTTTGGGAAGCTTTAAGGATTTATATTTAATAAAAATTTATGTACAAAAATATAAGTTTCTTTTACTTCTACTCTTTTCTTACTTATTATCTTGTTCTTGTCCTACTCTCATTATTTAAAAATCTTTCTTGATCTCTCCTTATTCTCAAACTTATAGATGGCGTGTTCTTCGTCGTTTCACCCCATGGGATCACCATTCTCATGGCGAGAGTGAGGAGCTTTGCGACTCTTCACGACGATTAATGCAGATCTCAAATATACTCAACAACCCATTTTCAGAGGGCGGAACACTAGAGTGATGACTATGGATTCATGGACCATGGAAGTATTCATCTATGCTCGGATGGGCAGCTTGACCCGCTTCATCGCAGGATTGAGCACCCTCGGACCCACTGTACGGACGCTATCCAGGATGCAGCCAAGATGGCGATAGCAGAGTTGTGCAGGAGGCACAAGGAGGAGTTACGACAGTCGCCCTTCTGCTTCTTTCCGACTACCAGAGCGGGACAGACCCACCCCGAGGCTTTCAGATCGTGGTGGACGACCCACGCTGTCTCATCAGTGCGATTCACACAAGCATCGTCGCGACTTACGCCGAGCTCAGCAGAGATAGGACTTCTCCGGATGCTTCTGACGTCGAGCTACGACCACTCCGACACTCTCCGAGCACAGCTGCTTCAGAGTGAGGCCGCCCACGCCGACGCTGTACAGGCGAGGACAGCTGCTGAGGCAGAGGTGGAGCGTCTTCGAGCTGCCACCACTACACCGACTCCACCAGCTCCTGTTGCTGCTCCGGTCAGACCCTCAGGACCTCGCACTAGGCTCACGGTGAGGAAGAGTGTGCGACGCCCCAGTCCGCTACCTGACCTCGACATCGACGGATCCAGCCGAGGACGCCGCCGCCTGCTCCGTTCGGATCACCTACTTTCAGCCAGAGCCGATCACGGTCGCGTTCGCCGAACAACTGCCGTGGTTGTGGACAGAGTCACTCGTCGGACTCAGAGGAGGATCCCGAGGAGGAGCCAGAGGAGCGTATCATCGTCGAGGACAATTAGATGTTAGATAGACTATCCCTTTTTCAGTTGTTTATCGATACTAGAACGCTTTTATAATGATATGATGTAATAAAATGGATTGTACTGAGCCTTGTGCATTTGTGGTACAGCCATTTCAAAAGTTAATTTGAATTTCAAAAGTTGAGTTTTCTCAATCTGTTGTGTTAATCTTGTGTGTTGTTTTGGGATGATAAATTGCCCCGTCTCTCATCTATGCTTTTCCTCTTTTTCAGACTTTTCTTGATGGAGCTTGGATGGTGAACACGAGAAGCAACATCAACAACAACCAGCGCCCAACAACAATGAAGCCCCAATTCCACCTCCGCCACCCAAGCTCCCAACATGGAACAAATGATGGCCATGCAACTTCAACTTCTTCAAAGCTTTGGCCCAAAATCAAGTCAATCAAGCTCAACAAGTACCTATTCAACCACCGCATCTAAGCTCGGGAATTCATGAGGACCCGACCTCCGACCTTCGCAGATCTCGCCGATCCGCTGGAGGCGGATGATTGGATCAAGGAAGTGGAAAGGAAGCTGAATCTAGCTCAATGTGCTGAACATGAGAAGGTTATGTACGCTGCTCATCAACTCCAAGGAGTTGCTGCCAATTGGTGGGACAATTTCACACAGACACCAGATGCCTGAACATTGGTTGGGCGAATTTTTGGAAGCCTTCCGTAATGCTCATATTCCTATGAGTATTATGGAAATGAAGAGGAAGGAGTTCCATCATCTGCAGCAGGAAACCCGAGCGCTTCGCTATTTAAGCAAATTCATTCAGCTATCTAGATATGCCCTGAAGATGTGGCGATCGATGCCGCAAAGATTTGGAGATTCATGGGAGGATAGACCCCAACCTCAAGGTTCAATTAGTCTCCAATGACTACCCTACTTTTCAGCATCTAGTGAATAAAGCTTTATTGCAAGAAGATGCTCAACGCCAACTCTTCGACTCCGGAAGAGGAAGTTCCAAGCTCAAGATCATGAGCGGTTCACGATTCACGCCACCACAAGACAACCGACCTCCAAGACATAGTCATATAAGGACACCGATTTCGCACTCGCCCTTAACTCAAGCTCCTAGAACTGGAAATGCAGCCCAATCGCAAAGAAAGCAGTAAATGTAGCCGCAGGAGTGCAATGCTACAATTGCAAGAATATGGGACACTATGCCAAGAATCGCCCACGTAAACGCAGCGGTAACCGGTTCGTTTCAATCTTGACCCTACACCAAGAAGAGCTCCAACCAATGGTCAAGGTCGTGGAAGCCCTCAAACTCCCAAGACTCCACAAAACATTAATCGAGGGCGATCAACCATGTTACCGCAGAGGCAATGAATATGCACCGCACGTAGTTTCGGTAAGTTTCTAGTGAACTCGCATCAAAGAATTATATTATTTGATTCTCGAGCTACACATTCTTTCGTAACAAAGGCTTTTGTTGAAAAGAATAATTGGAAAATTTGTTTGCTAAAGGACCTTATGATAGTCCAATCCTCGAAAAGAATTGAGGACTAATTTGGTTAGCCCTAGTGCAACCATAATTATAAATGGAGTAAAGTTCCTAGCTAACCTTATTATAATAGACTCGATGGCATAGATATAATACTTGGTATGGATTGGTTGATCAAGTATAAAGGATGATAGATTGTGCCAATCGTGCCATTATCCTTACCAATTCGATGGAATTCAGATAAGACATGAGGCGCTTATGCACTCAAAGAAGGACAAGATGTTAACCAAACCTAAAAGGGAAAAGTTTGGAAGATGTGTCGATAGTTCGCGAGTACCCGATGTTTTTCCCAAGATTTGCCAGATTACCACCAGATCGAGAAGTTGAATTTGTTATAAACCGTGCCCGCATACCCAATATCAAAGAGACCCTATCGGATGTCACCGATGATTTAACAGAAGTCAAGAGGCGATCCAAGAATTGTATGAGAAAGGATTCATCGCACCAAGTTCTTCGCCTTGGGAGCCCTGCTTCTAGTAAAGAAGAAGGATGGTAGTCAACGGATGTGCGTTGATTATCGAGCTTTAAATGAAGTCACTATAAAGAATAAGTATCTCTTACCTCGGATCGATGATTTGTTTGACCAACTAATAGGATCAAGTGTCTTTTCCAAGATTGATCTTGGTCGATATCATCGATTGAAGATTAGACTCAAGATATACCAAAGACACCTTCGCCACAAGATATGGATTATATGAGTATACGGTGATGTCTTTTGTCCGACAAATGCACTGCATACTTCATGAACTTGATGAATAAAGTCTTCATGGATTATTTAGATAAGTTTGTTGTTGTTTTCATAGATGACATTCTTATCTATTCAAGAATAATAAAGAACATGAAGGTCATCTAAGGATAGTGTTGCAAAGACTCGTGAACACCGCTTATATGCCAAATTTAGCAAATGTGCATTTTGGTTAAAAGAAATTGAGTTTTGGGACATGTGATATCGCAGAAGGCGATTCAGAGATCCTGGAAAAGTTAAGGATGTATTAAATTGATTCCACCCAAGACAAGAATGAGATCCAAGTTTTCGGGATTAGCCGGTTACATTATCGTCGATTTATTGAAGGCTTTTCCAAGATTGCCGACCTTTAACCCAGTGTTAAAGAAGGAGAAGAATTTGAATGGAGTAAATCCTGTGAGGATAGTTTTCAAGAGTTAAAGAAAAGGTTAACTTCAGCACTGCTCGAGGTTACCCGATATTCAAAAGATTTTGAGATATTTTGTGATGCTTCAAAACAAGGTCTTGATTGTGTACTAATGCAAGAAGGAAGGGTGGTAGCTTATGCATCAAGGCGATTAAGACCGCATGAAGAAAATTATCCCACTCATGATTTAGAATTAGCTGCTGTTTACAGTGCATGCTCTAAAGTTATGGAGGCATTACTTAATCAGTAATCGGTGTGAGATATATACAGATCATAAAAGTTTAAAGTATATATTCACCCAGCCTGACCTTAATATGAGACAAAGAAGGTGGCTCGAATTGATAAAGGATTATGATGTGGGAATACACTATCATCCCGGAAAAGCTAATGTAGTAGCCGATGCTTTGAGTCGAAAGAGTCATATGAATAATCTGTCAATTCCAGATAAGCAGTTAACCCTCCATGAGGAATTCCAACGATTAAATTTGGAAATAGTTAACGAAGGTATTCTGTCTGCATTGAAGGTTCACCCTACCTTGGAAGATCAAATCAAGGCAGCCCAACGAGAGGATGAATATGTTAAAGAAATTAAAGAGAATATGAAGAAAGGTAAAGCGCCTGGATTTTCAGAAGATGAAGAAGGGACTCTTTGGTTTGGAAAGAGAATACTAGTACCCGAGAAAAAGAAAATAAAAGATTTAATCTTAAAAGAAGCTCATGAATCAGATATTCAATTCATCCCGAAGTACAAAAATGTATCAGATTTAAAGGAAAGTTCTTGGTGGAACAAGATGAAAAGGGAAATTGCAGAATATGTAGCCTTGTGTGACATATGTCAAAGAGTTAAAGGAGCATTAAAGACTCACTGGTCTTTGCAACCTCTGCATATACCGAATGGAAATGGGAGGAAATTGGAATGGATTTCATAACAGACTACCAAGAACCAAGTTAGGTTATGACTCAATTTGGGTTATAGTTGACCGCTTAACAAAAGTCGCTCATTTCATACCGTTGAAGACTACATATTCGGAGATAGATTGGCAGAGCTTTATATGTCAAAAATTGTGTGTTTGCATGGAGTTCCAAAGAGGATCGTGTCGATAGAGGAACACAATTTACCTCAAGATTTTGGCGAAGCTTCATGAAGTTTTGGGCACCAATTTAAATTTCAGATCGCTTATCATCCTCAAACAGATGGTCGACGTAACGGTAAATCGATATTGAAGATATGTCGAGAGCATGTGCTTTAGCCAATAAAGCCACTGGGATAAAAGTTTGCCCTATGCGGAATTCTCATATAATAATAGTTATCAATCTAGTCTAAAGATGTCTCCGTTTGAAGCCTTGTATGGCGTAAAATGTAGAACACCGTTATATTGGTCGAGACCGAGAGAGTCAAGTATTCGGACCGATGTCTTAAAGTTAGCGTAAGATCAAGTTCGCTTAATCCGAGACCGATTGAAAACAGCATGCACTGCATAAAAGAGTTATGCCGATAATCGCCGAAGAATGTTGGAATTTACGCCAGCGATCATGTGTATCCAAAGTGTCACCTATGAAAGGGATGCGTCGATTCAAAGTCGGTGGTAAGCTTGCCCCAAGGTATATTGGACCATTTCTAGTTATAGCAAGAAGAGGTGAAGTCGCTTATCGCCTAGAACTTCCTCCTCGATTGTCGTGTACATGATGTATTTCATGTATCACGCTTGAAAAAGTGTTTGAGAGTACCAGAGGAGTTGATACCTTTTGAGGATATTGATTTAAAAGAGGACTTGACATATCTGAATTTCTCACAAGATTTTAGAAGAGGCAGAGCGATTGCACAAGAAACAAGACTATCAAATTCTCGTAAAGTGCAATGGAGCAACCGTCCGAATCGAAGCAACTTGGGAACGAAGAGGATCTTGAGCGAGTTTCCGATCTATTTCTCGCTTCTTCCGAATCTCGGGTCGAGATTCCTTCTAAGGGGGTAGGTTTGTAACATCCCAATTTTTGCTTTTATTTTGAAGAAATAATTTTAAATTAATTATTTCCAATTATCCGAATTTTCAGAATTTAAAGTTTCGTTGAAAAGAAAATTTAATATCAAAATAAGTTGGAAATATTTTTAATATGTTTAAAACATTATCGTGAATTATGTGAATTTTTCTCGAATTTTTGGAATTTATTTGGTATTTTTCTCGAGTATTTTAAAGTCTCCTATGATTTGAAATATATAAAAGATTTGAATATCAAAATCTCCCTGGCCGACACTTGTCAAGCATCCGAGCCCTTCCTTCCCGGCCCAACCGATCCCGCCTTCGTGCCTCATCCCGCCTCCTCTCTCTCGCGGCGCCAAGTGTCGCAAGATCCGACAAAGAGCCACCACTCGCGGCTAATACTCAAAAGGGTAAACTACCCTTATTGGGTAGGTGAGCCTCCCGCCCGATCGGTTATCGCCGCCCGCTCTCTTCCTCCCGCCCTCGGCGCGCTCGAGCCCGCGCGCGCGAGGTTGAGTTTCTTTTTGGGTTGCGCCGACAAGCGGCCCCACTGCCGAGATCGGTTCGTGGACTCACCGCCGGGTCCCACTGCCGAGTCATCGCCCCGACCGTTTCTCTCGCGCTGCCGCCATTCACGCCGCCGCCTGAGCTCGCTTTCTCCGCCTCCCCGACCGCTTCCGCGCGCTGCACGCGTCGGGAGAGACCGCCGCGCAGCGCCATTAAACACCGCCGTTCTCGCGAAGAGCGCCGCTTTCCGCCGGCGCGCGTGAACCGCCGCCATTAACGCCGCGCAGGAACGCGGCGTCCGCTTTCCTCCGTCGCAGATAAAGCACGTTCCGGACGACCCTCTTCCCCTTCGCACTCTCCTCTCTCTCCTGCTTCGCGGCGTAGTCGCCGCCGTGATTCAACGCCGCCGACGAAGCTTCGCCGCCGCCGCATCAACGCCTCGCGCGCCGCCTCGGTCCGCGGCGGCGCGCTTGGCGCCGCGGACACCGCCTCGGTTCGCGTGTTCGAAGTCGCGCCGCCGCGCGCGCCCGCGTCGTCTGGCGACGCTCGCGCGACGCTGGGGCCACGTGTCGCCGATCGCCGGACTTCGCCTCGCGACCGCGTCATCCCCACCGCCGCTTCACCGACGGCCCGGATACGCGCGACGCAGTTTCCATCTCGGCCGCCCACTCGCGCCCGCTCACCTCACCGCCGCGTCGTCGCCGCGCGCGAAGCGTTAGCGCGCCGCGACGCCTGCGCGGAGAGCCGCGCCACGCGGCGCCCATCCGCCGGTTGCCGCGTCTCCACCGCCTTATCTCGCCGCCCATCTCGAGCTAACGCTGAGATCGCGCGCGTGTCAAGCCCATGGCCGTCCGATCCATCTCCACCGACACCGCGCAAGAAACCGCCACAACCCGCCACCTCACCGCCACGCCAAACCTATCCGACGTGCCGCCACGCCGAGCCACGTGTGCGCCACGTTGTTCGCCGGCCTCCCGTGAGACAAACCTTAAGGGATTACCTACCCTTAAGGGGTAGGCGGTGCCTCCCGCTCACTTGGCTAGCGCCGCTCTCTTCCCCTCCCACTCCTCTGCTGCTCGAGCCGAGCCCGCTCCACGCGCGAGGTTGAGTTTCTCCGTTTTATCCGCGCCGACATCCGGGTCCCACCCGTCACGACCACCCTCAAGGCTATTCACCGACAAGTGGGTCCCGAGTCCATGGGTCCCATACGTCGAGACTCATTGTAATGAAATTGCTGACCAGTGGACCCCACATGTCGAGAGATTTCGAATTTCTGGATTTATTTAAATCTGAGATTTTCAAATAGCCATATCTTTTCATTTTAGCTCCAAATTGGTCCATTCAAATTTCTAAATTCATCTAAAATTTCAATCTTTCAATTGGTATATTTATGTTCAATTTTTGAATTTTTATTTTATTTTATTTATTTGGATTTCTCGATTTACGTGTAGAGACCGATTTGTCCGAGCAACCTCAAGATCAAGTTCAGAAGATTTCAACCCAGCACTGAAGGCAAGTCTCCTTTGAACATTTTGCTCCTATGTTTTGCAAGTTTCCTTTGATCAACTTGCTCCAATGATTTATAAAATGATTAGGTAGTTATTTTAAAATTATTGCATACTTATGTTATAACAAGTGATAATTTGATTTAGAAAATTTAGTTAAATACCCAATTTGCTATACCTTCCATTGAAAATTGTTTATCTTGTACCATTGTCAACTTAGGATATCCCTTTGACTCAATAATGAGTTAGTGTTACAATTGTTGAACGTTTAAATACTAGCAAATGCTTAGCGTAGCAAATAAATATAATAATGCTTAAATGAGAGTCATGTTTACTAAATGCTTTGATGAATGATTTGTTTGAACATTGGTAATGGATATTACCATTGTTAAATGTTTTGTTTGAAAAGTGGTAATGGATGTTACCACTGTTAATTTGAAAATAAAAATGAAATTCAAAGGGAAAAGTTGACAAGGGTGGATGGAAGGTTTGGTGTGCAATTAGCACGAGAATTGTTGGGTTTGTGAATGAGCCACCTGGTCGATTAAGGACCGACGCTTGTGTTTGTCCAAACTGAGCAAAACAGTACAACCACAAGTCTATATGGGTACGACCTAGCTAACTACCCTATAATAGTGTAGTTTAGATATCACCAGTGGTGTATTGAGTGCCAGGGTGTACTGGTTACTCATAGTGAGGGACAGGGTTTACTGTACTCATATGGCGCAAGAGGGGGCTCCAACTCGTGGATTCGAGTTGTGGTGAAACCTTAGCGGGTGGTATTTAAACTATACTGGAGTAGGCGAAAGGCTTTGTGATAATTTATCCGGTCTCATGCCAAAGGAAGCGTGTTGACTATTAAGATAATTTATCTCTTGTGGGTAAAGTGTACGACCTCTGCAGAGTTAAAACTATTCGAATAGCCGTGCCCACGGTCAAGGGCGAGCAAGGAATGCATTCACATGGTAGAAGTTTTGGTTTTGATTTCAAAACAAAATGAATTGGAGAAAACTCGAGTAGTATAACTCTCGTGATGTTCAGATCGGGGTGTAACTCGAGGTTTTGAAAATTTGTTTGTGATGGCTCGAGATATTAGTGTTGGTAGTTTAACCTTCACTAAAGTACTTATCCAATTTCGATTATTAAATACAAGTTGTTTACAAAATGGCTTACAAAGTAATTATGTAGATTTGAAATAAAATGCTGATTTTTGCAAATAAACCATATAGCCTTCTTTTGTGAAGCCTTACATCTATGCATTTTTCCCAAGACTTGCGGAGTACATTTTTGTACTCACCTGTTGCTCTATAAATATAAAAGCAGAGAATGAAGAAGATCAAGCTGGAGGGTATGACTTCTGCGCCGAATGTGGATGTGGTGGATTATTCTCGGATGCCTAGGATTCGTTTCCCCAGTCAATTGCCTGTGGCAGATTGATGGGTCGACTGTTTATCTTCATTTGCTTCCGCTGTGTTTATTTTTGCTTGAGGTTATGTGAACCTTAGTAAGGCTATAGCCTTTGTAAAACTTCAGTTACTATTGTAATAAAGCGTTGTTGGCAATGTATCATCTTTTCTGTTTGAACTGTGTGTACTAGCATTGATCTCTGGGACTAGTACAGTAATACACAGGGGGTCTAGGAGTTTCTACTCCGGGTCTCACAACTGTATTCTTGTATGCACACATTTAGGAGGAGTTAACTCTATGCTTTGTGGTTTCATTAGTATTAATCCGTGTTTCCCTTTTCACATATTAAGGATATTTACTTTGAAACATATCTTTTGAGTATATATAACTTGTGTAGCTCATATATACTCATAATTGGGTTGTTATTTGGTTCCTCCATTATCTGTTAATGGTTAGATGATTAATGACAATCGGATGAGTAAGCTTTACTAGCAACTAATCTTAAAGATAAACACGCACATTCAAATGAGTTAATTATTTAAGAAAGCTTATTCTAGAGTAAAAAATTGTTGTATATATAGTGTATACTCGCAAATCAATTTCTATCTCATTACTTATTGAGATTATCATGAATTACCAAAAAGGAAGGATTGTAGAATATAGTCCCACTATTATATGTTAATGGTGAAGTTTTGGTAATTGATGGCAATTGATTTGTGGACTAATAATTTTTATGAGTTGGATGAACAAGTTAGGTTCCACAAATAAGAAAGACTTGAAATGACTTCATGTGTTGAAGATCATCAAGTCAAAATGATGGAAGATGGCTTCATGTGTTAAAGGACATCAAGAACAGAAGATGATCATGAGTTGATCATTGAGTGAAGACATGTCCCATTATGTGTTAATGGAGCTCACGAAGATACATCATGAGTTGCTACATATCTAAGAGAAGGTGATCATGAGTTGATCATCGAAGTCAAGTGAAGATCCATCATATGTTGATGAAAATTAAGTGAAGAATGCATCATAAGTTGATGTATATCAAGACAATAACTCGGACTTGAAGCAATGATGTGTGTCATCAACCTTCAAAAGGATGTTCAAGACAAAGGTATGACTAGTTAGGACTAAATATGTGTTTGTAATGTTTTACCGGTCTTGGTGTTTGATTGGAAAACCAGATTGCTAGTATAGGTGCTGTACTATTAAGAGAGGTTATGTCTAGTACCTTGATCCTTATCATATATTGATAGTTCAACCTCACTTGCTCTAACTCTCCTTAGCATGATGTTTATATTTACGAATGTATTTTGTAAATAGATGAAGCTCATGTATTGAATCCTTGTAACATGGGACTATACATTGCGAATGTGTTTTGTAAGTGTTTGAACTCCATGTTTCCTATTCCATGTTGTATGAAGCTTATATTTGCAAATGTATTTTATAAATGATTGAATCTCATATATAATCCTTATAGCGTGTGACTTAGCTTTGCGAATGTATTTTGCAATTGTGTTAAAGTCTATATACTAATTCTTCGTGTGATGATTCCAAAAGTATGCAAATATATTTTGTAACTTGTTGGAAATCATGTATGATCCTTGTATGCATGATACTATAGTTTGCAAATATATTTTGCAAAATTTGATGTAGTATCTGCATTTGTCAAAAAAATTGGAATTTTCAGCGTGTATTGCACAGTACTACCGAAGATCAGAAGTACCGGCATGTATTGTGTGGTATTACTGAAGATCGAAAGTATCAGTATGTGTTGAGCGATACGACTAATTGTTGGACCTACTAGGTTTGTGTGAGTGGTCCGAGCGACGTGTAGAAGTACTAACTCTAGGTGAGTGGTACTACCGGACTTCGGAAGTTCCAAAATTCTACAGTATATTTTTTCCAGAGAGACACCTGTGTGGTGGTCTTCTCTCCATGAGAGCGGTAGTTTTGTATGTGTGGCGCGGTACTTCCAATGATCAGAAGTACCAAAAAAATGAGCGGTGGAACTACTGATTTTGCTGATAATAGCTAGTTTTCTGACAATTACGAGGGGAGCGATTATTCCGGTTTCATAACGGCGGAACTATCGGAAATCCTGATTTTTTAGGGTTTTGCTTCGAACGGCTAGTTTTTGTGGTATGGATATATATACCCCTTGTGGCCGATTAGGGTAATACTGTTGGTACTCTATTTCACTCTCTTGAGCTAGTGTGAAGCCCTCCTCTCAATTGTACATGTGTTGCACTTTGTAAGCAAAAAGAAGGCTCTAGTTTGCATGTGTTGCATATAGAGGTGGATTGAGTATCCACTTGAGTTTGTGCATTTGTTGCACATTATGAGAGTCAAGTGAGAGACTCGACTTGTTACTTTTAGAGGTTGCCAACTCCTAGATGGTGTTAGAGACGTCATGTACGATAATCTTCTCAAGAAGGTTGTGAGAAGACCTAGCGAAGTTGTGAAGTTTGGAGCTCACATACCTAGAGCGAGAAAGAGCTACCACTAGTCAATTTGAGGTGGAGGGCTTAATTCGCGGAGCCGGTCCAATTCATTTGGGATTACCTCAATGTGGACTAAGGGAGACCGGTAAGTCTCCGAACACCACGGTAAAAAGAAACCGTGTCTTTGTGGTTTGTTTCTTTGTGTTTAATTTACATTCATTGAATTAAATTGATTGCTTATCATTCTAGAATTACAAATTTAGACTTAGATTATTGGTGCACTTAGGTGAATATTATTGATTTAGGTGTTATTTGTGCTAAACCAATTTGAGTTCAGCTTATATGTTATATTCTTGATTTGAGCTAAATAGAGAAATTGTATTTAGCAAACAGAATTTTCAAACCGCCTATTCAACCCCATCTAGTCGGCCTCCTCGATCCTACATCATCGGGTGCTATCACATCGGCTACCGCCACCCTAGAGTGCAACATGAGGAGAGGAGCCAAGTGTAAACCCTAGCCATTGACCTAACAGGCCGTAACAGGCTGGATCAGAATCCGGCTCGATAGTGATAAATGGGCTGGATTCAATCCGAATCTAGCGCGATGGCAATTGTTTTAGAAAACCCCATGTTGTTTTAGTTAATTAAGGTAGTTTTTTGGAAAAAAGAGAATTTTACCAAAAACCCTAGCCTTTTTTGAAATTATAGAAATTTTTGGCTTTCGATGTATTGTTGCATAATAACCCTTCTTTTTATCGGTTCTTGTACCATATTTAATATTCCAAGGTTTCTTGTGATTTAACCCTAAAGTTTATGTTAGTTAATTAATTAGGTAGTTTTTCTATTATAACAATAATTAATCCTAGAAACATGGTTTTTAGACATATGAGCTTCCATAAATTTGTAAAACCCTTAGATTTAGCACTTTTTGGAAGAGTTATATTTATGGTTCCATTTTTTGGCATTCAGAAAATTGCTAAAGTGCATAATTTATTGCTGCTGGTTGCATGGTTTTGGGTATTCTCAGGCATGAGGTCCCAAGCGTTGTTGGGCGCATGGTCCCAAGTATGTTTGTAGCCCAAAAATGCTAGGAAAATATGGGAAATTAAGTACATTATCTAATAATTACAAGTAACCAAGTGTTTATTATTTTGCACACATACCATGCTTTAATATTATGTACCCATAGTAAATTTACATAATATTGCCTCGATCATGTAGGATGTCTCATATTGCTATGAGAGAGTTTGTTGTGCTTGCCCAGGATGGCAGCAACTACCTTACCTGGGCTATGGATATTGAGATCTTGTTCAATGCCAAGAAACTTGGAGCAACTATTAAAGATGCTCCCAGTAGTAGCAATGTTGGTGCAACTGTTGTTGAGCCTACTTCTTTTGAAAAGAATTAGGCTTTGCTTTTTCCAAGGCATCACCTTAACTTAGCCCTGAAGGATGAGCATATGACTAAGAGAGATCTAAAGGTCTTGTGGGACCCCTTGAAGGAGCATTATGAGAAACAAAAGACACAAAAGTCCACTTTGCTCCCAAAGGCAAGACATGACTGGATGAATTCATGTTTCTAAGACTATAAGACGGTGGCTGTTTACAACTCCATCTTACATCGTATTGTCACTCAACTAAAACTCTATGGCAATACGATCATAGATGAAGATATAATTAACAAGATGTGTCCATTTTTCATGCTAATAATATGAATATGCAAAGGCAACATTGTCACTCAAAATACTTGAAGTATTCAGAGTTGATCGGTGTGCTGCTAATTGCATAAAGTGAAGATGAGTTGCTCATGAAGAATCACTCATCTCTTTCCACTAGGAGCATAGCTGCACTTGGAGCTCATGCCAATGCATACAAGAAATGGAACAAGTAGAACCATAGAAAGGGATTTGTTTAGAGAAGTGGAAAAGGCCAGAAGCATGTAGCTTTTAAGGGAAAGCCTAAGCATTAGGGAAAGGGGAAATCCCAGAAGGAACCCCAAGGAGGTAATTATGGAGAGCAGGGGTAGTCTTGCTATAGATGTGGAAATGCAGGACATTGGTCTTGCAAGTTTCACACCCCTAAGCACCTCGTTGACCTCTATAAGTAGATCAGTGGAGGGAAGAAACCCAAGGGTGGTCCTGAGTCTCACTTTGCTACTGAATTAGCAAAGGATCAAGAGCTTGATGAGTCTGAAGCCATGACTCCTGATGAGAAGCATGAAGACTCAATTATGAGGGATGCCACTAAGGATGTCCACATAGATGATGATAATCTTCTTGGAGAAGAGTACGAGGACCAATATGGGGACTCGAAGTAGTCTTCCAATTTGTATCTTAGCTGTTATTATATACATACTATCTATTAGAAGTGTGTGCATTTAATTTAGATGAAGTTCTAAAAATACTATTTTTATTGGAAACTGCAAGAGAGCATAGTTATCTTTTTACCTGAAGTAAATGCTTCGCAGTAGCATCTCTTACCTGTAGTAAGACCATGAATCTTGCATGGAACAAAATTATGAATTGTTACGCCTGACATCTTAAATAATAAAAGGCCTTGCCTATTATAAATAATTATTAAAAATGTGCTCTTAATATCCACTAATCCTCAATTAACTATGAAGGTTATTATCCTCTAGTGCACTATGTGCATTTGAGTTGATGAAAGCAGATGCCTGAAACATACACTATCATTCAAAATTTGTATGGTTGGCATGAAAAGGAGGAATTTAGGCATGAGAGGTAAATTTGATATAAAGAAGCATAAGAAAAATATGAAAAACAAGATCCATGACAGGTATAATAGCATATCCTAGGTCAAAGTTGGAAGCAAAATAATCCCGAAGCCTATTTGGGAGATTAATAGATGGCATGGTGATTGTCAATATCTAGAAGATATATAGAATAACATTTATGTTATGTTGTTGATGGCACTATCTTTGTAGCCCACAGTAGGGCATCTATTTGTGCTTTGAGAAATATGCCACCATCATCATGTAGTTGTGCACATGGCAAGAAGTTGGCCGCCTGGAGTGACCCCATGCCTACAACATTTGGCACGTACTGAAGTGTGTCGCACTCATCGACCATGACACACATATTGGTATAAGCGGTCTGAAAATGCATCACCATTGGTGACCATATTACTTACGGAAGTAAGCTCCCGAATAAAGATCATGACCTATTGGATTATAAAGATCTAGTATGATCTAAATTGGCCATATTTATATTGACGACATAAATTGAAGTCAGACACCCACCTAACTAAATTTTCATATTACTGTAGAATAATGAATATTCCTGCATAATGCTGAATCTATTAGGGTGATTCAACTAAGGTTTTTTCCCAAAAAATATAGTATTTTCATGCAGATTAATTGTGGTCAATGTTTTATGTTACAGCATTATATTTATGTTCCTAAAGAGTATCATGTAGATTTATATTATGTTGTTAAGAACACACTATTTGTGACTATAGAAAACATGTTGTTGTGTAATTATAAGCTTTAAGTTTGTATGATTCATATTAATATAAATATGGTATGAGTAATTAGATCAAAGTTTGGGCAAAGATGAAGAAGCTAACAGTAGAATAGGTTCACCAACTCTCATATTCCCATATGGGATCTTTGTCGCAGAATAATAACCTATTAGGAGATGGGATACCCTACAATTGTTGGGGTCATGCAGTTTTTCATGCCACCGCATTAATAAAAGTCTAGCTCACTACATATAATGAATAACCCTCAAAGTGAAATTACTGTGTGTTGAAAGAATGAAATGTTTTCCACATTGTATCACCACAATAACATACATCTATGGGTCTCCTCCTGTAGTTGGGGGTATACATTGGATATGAAATTCCACCAATCTAGTGCTTATGGAAGGGGATTTTTATGGTATGCTAGAAAGATATATCTCGGCATCAGTGGGAGAAATTTTTTGAATCCCTTTATATTTTAGTAAATGGAAAAGATCTTTAGTGTTAAGATTCACGCACTAACTAAGATAAAATAGAAGTTTAGTTGATACTCCTGTAAGCCAGAAGTGGAAGCTTGCTAGATGTTTTTCAAGAAAGTATAAAGGAGTAAGCAAGTTATGTTTACTGTAAGCAAACTCATCGCTAAGAGAGATATTCCCTGGGTTTTTGAACTGTATATCCACTTAAGCAAAATGACTTGTTGATCAATGATCTAAATTTGCGGGGAAGCCTGTGGGTTCTATGATCAAGATGACATTAGTCACATCATGATTAAGCATGACATAACAGTCCTAAAGATAAATCAACCAAAAGGTAAGAAAGACCTCCTGAAGAGGTTCATCCTGAAGATAAAAACCCAACAAAATAAGCGTGTGCAAAACATAATTCTAGTAAAGCAGAACAACCAAAAACCTTTCATTTTGGAAAATGGCAAAGATTTGGTTAACAATTAAATAACCTCAAATTTTGAGGATATGGGAGAAATGAAATAGTTGTCGACAATATTGCCTCTAAGATTGCTAATGATTCTCTAATGGGAACACAAATCTAGAACTAAAGTCGATGGCCAAAGACGCCTGAAGTGCTCATATTGAGTCAAATGAAGACAACAATTGAGGTTAAATCACAATCGCTAAATGTATGTCTTAGAACTAGCAAGTTCAGGCATTATGAAAATAGTAAGGTGGTTAACAACGATGGTTCATAGGACTTTGCAAAAGACAAGTATTCTCCTATTATGAATGAATGTATATTCCACTATATTGTATTTCTGGCAAATGGCATGAATGAAATTTTACAGTTAATGAATTATGAAAATCCGTATGAAGAGATCCGTATAGGAATCATATGTTCCTAATGAGAAGGAAAGAAAATCGTAACATGTATATAAATCTCATACTTATTAAATAAGTCTCATCCTAAAGAATAAGCATTTGTTTTGAAGGAATAAGTCAATATTTGACTTAGCAATCGATACCTAAAATTACACCAATGACTATGTGATCCCCAGAAATGAGCAAAGACTCATATAAACCCGAAATAATGAAATGAGGAACCATAAGACCCGAAGTGCACTATATAAGCACTTGTAAAGTGCATCTCCATCCCAAAAGATAGTGGAATGGTGGTATCCTCTAGTACCATGGACATACAAGTATATTGGTGATATTGATAATTTGATTTATTCCTTAAATGCTAAATTTAGATTGGTTATATCTTAATCTGTAGTGGTACAAGGCAATTATTATAGTTCTACAGAACAAACTAATTGGTTGTAACTTTAAAAATCCACTCAAAGAAAATTACAAAATATTTAGGTCAAACAAAGAGGCTAGACAAGTTATACCTAGAGGGTATGTGACATTGCAAATGATTTTAATCCTATAGTCCTCTATAAAGACAAATATTTGCTTGTGTTACATAATTAAATAGTGGTTATTTGAAAATGTTACACACATTGCTTCCAAATTATTTTATCCTCAAACTAGACAATTTTTATGAGCAAGCATTTGTTTAACTCGATGTCTGAATTAAAGTAGTAGTAGTATTTATGGAGGGGCCGGCCATGGTATGTTTGTTTGAGAAGCAGCATTAGCAACCGGAGAAGATAAGACCAGATCATTTCTTTCCTCATGAGTTCTCACTGAGAGGTAGGAAAGTCAAGTCACGACATGACACATCGATGATTGATTTTGATGTGTAGAGTTGTACAACTGACCTAGTTCGAGGTATACAGTGAGTGGCACATTTAGAATTATCAAGTGGAGTGTTGTGACCTATACCAAATGTGTGGAATTTAATATCTGGTGCAAACCCATCTTAATTAGTGTGCTAGCCTTGATAAATCATCGTAAGCTAACCAGTGAATGAGATTTAGATGAAGAATAGATTCAAAGGAATTAATGTGAGGGGCAAATGGATAGACATTCTACGAATAAGCACTCCATGGATCAATAAATCATTTTTTAGGGATTCCACCTCCTCACATCACACATCTTTGAATTTGATTCATCGAAATGTCATCAACGGCTTACGTAAAGAATTGACAAGCTTGTATCCAAATTAAGATCGGGATAGACACCAAGTATTTTCCCCACCAGTATAATTTTGTGAGTGTAAAATTTTATGAGTGTAGATATAGTCAATTTTACTAATATGTGTGATTTTCTCTTACTATGTATCTTTTTAAGTAGGAGTCTGACTACAATATAATTGATTTTTTAATCGGTTGAATTACGACCCTTGGATTAAGATATAACAGACCTACTCTACCCATTCCACTGCCAGATTGAGCTGCCACCACCACCACTACTCGTGGATTGCCGCTCTCCTACATCGTCAGCACATCTATAGTGACTATAGAGGCCATCGGCAATCAGCACAATCGCCACTATCGCCTATGCAGCTGCGAAAGTGTTGTAGCCATCGTTGGCAACACCATCTCCTATTTAGATCCTAACTCAACTCTTACATATTCCTGCCAGAGACAGTTGGAGCACAAGTTGTGACATAGATCGAAAGGTGAGAAATTCAACCAATTTCTTTATGAGAATTCTCTCGATTGATAGTAGTTCTGTTGAAAAGCTAAATAGAGGGTGATCTGTTGGACCCAAATTTAGCCAATCCAGAATCCTCTATAAAACCACTATACTATTCTTTGAATTAGTAAATAGTGCTTACAGAATACATCACTGAATCATTTCATACATGTGTAAAACATACCATACATTAATATTACATTCATTAGAGTTTAAATAGACCGCATCGGGTCAAATTTATAATAGGACCGATCAGACTAAATGGATACATTACATAAAGCGAAAGTAGAAGCCAAATCAAAAGGGAAGAGCACATCTTGCCATAGGCAAACGACTAGGAGTAGAATGTGTGCGACTGATATTAACCAAGAACTTGGATAATACTGGTATACATAAATACCAACTTAGTTAGCATAACTGGGATAAGACCTAAACTACTAGAGACTAATCTATTCTTCTTCATCTTCTTCACCATCAGCTCTTAGACGTTGTAGTACGTGTAGTGTCTTTGATCCACAGGTTCTGAAGGATTTTTTGCAAGCGAGGGTAAGCACAAGTAACAATGCTTTCGAGCCAACATACAAATATAATATTTATACATATAAGATTTAACAAAGGTAGGCACATGTTCTTTTATTTGCTAAAAGCAACATTTGAATGATACAATTATTAGGAAATCCTATGACTTACCATTTTAACAAAAAAATGCTTTATTAATGGGAGTAAAAGTGTACAATATTTATATCGATATAGGTTCCATCCACCTATTACATAGTTTCATCTACCATATACTAGTTTTTGCTGCTAGAGTTACATCTACCCATATTCATCACTAGGTTACATCTATTTAGGGAAAACCAAATTCAAAGTTATATCCACCTGACGAATTTTCATCTCACTTATGAAGTTTTGAAATAAAAACTAACTCGAGTAAGTTCACATGCTCGCCCTTGATTGTATACACGACTGTTCGAATAGTTTATAATCTGTAGAAATTGTACACTTTACCCATAAGAGATAATCTATTTGTTATGAATCATACATTTCTTTGGATATGTGAATCAAGAAGATCACCACAAGGCCTTTACGATGCATCACTCATTGTAAATTACACCTACTAAGGTTTCATCTGAGTGAGGTTACGTCCACCACACCTAGATCTCCTCTTGCACCACACAACGGCTTAAATCAACGACATGACTCATGTCCATGATGGCTTAAAACCAGCGACATGACTCATGGGTTAATCCAATAAATCAACCCGCACTAGTGGATACAAATTATTTAGTTAGATTGTACTCATTATAGACTTGTGATTGTACTGCTTTATATTGGGAGGTCATCATAGAATTTAGTCCTTAAGTTTTCTGGGCGGTGCATACCACAAACCACAATTTCTCGTGTTACATCTACACCAACCATCATACCGTTCGCCCAAACAAGTAACAAAAAATTTTAGGATTATGATAAACACAAAACTAAGTTATCTCAAATATACCAGTTATTTCCCTTCAATGACTGCCTAAAACAAGTTTCTTGATTAAAAGATGATGATACAACAAATTAATGCCATGGTACTTAAGCAAGACTAGTATAACGCTTAAATACGACCTATAGCTAGTAAAATTACCATTATAATTTCTAGGATGATAAGGGTTATGGGATTCAACTGTCCATAGGATGGTGTACTAATATTATAAAGTCAAATAGGCATGTACCTAACCTTAATCTTAACAAACATTTGCATAAAAAAATAATAGCATGCAATTTGATAATTAAGTGAATTTAAATTTTCACAAAATGTAGATCCAATATGATCAAAGTATTAACTCGCCTAGCTCACAAGTGGGTTGATTTTGAAATTCTTAAGTCATCTCACACTGCGGCTCTTCTGAGTTCTCGTACTCTACTCGGACAATCGCATTGAAAAGTAAATAAACATGTGAGCAAAATAAATAAATTCAAATGAACTCCAAATTGAACAATTCCAATGGCAATAGATAGATCTTCAATTTATACAAATTTAGAAATAAAGTTTTATTAAATTTAGAGTTAAAATGAGTGAGAATGAGCCCTCCAAAATTTGAATTTGGATTAAATCCAAAAATTAATAGAGGAGAGAGAGTCTCTCTCACTGACAAGTGGAGTCCACCAGATTAAATCATTTTTGAAATATTTTCTACTAAAAAAGGCTATTGAGACAGACAAACAAGGACCATAGGGTTTTTAATTAATTTGAATTAAATTTTTAAAGAAAAAGGGCTAAGAGGCTAACAGGTAGAACCGGACACTGTGCTACCAGTAAAATAGGCCCACTTGTCAGTGACTTTAACTTATTTAACTAGTTTTAAAATGTTTAATAGCTGACGGGGCCCACATGTCACAGAGACAAGAGCTTAAAGAACCGGGCCCACATGTTAGTGGACTTTAACGGTTTCTAACGATGATCATTAACTTAACCTTAATCACGTGTTTAAAACTAACTATGCACGCCATAGTGTCGTCTCCACGCCGAAGAGGAGCGGAGCTCGTCACCAGCAAGAGGCACTATGGCGGTCAGAGGTGAGGCAACAAATAAACTCCCTCAGCCCAGCGTGAACCTCTAGACGAGGCGGTGTAGCCTGATATGGAGTGCGAAGCGATCGACGTCGAACCTAAGCAGCGATGGTGGCCGAAGCACGGCACTACGGCGACACACGGCACTAGAGTCCAATTGCGAGCTAAGGGAGCAACTTGGGGTGGAGAGGAACTCACCCGAAGCAACGACGAAGCTCGGAGACAAGGAGGATGGGCTGTCGACAGAGGACCCGATCAACAACGAGTCAGTCGTCATGGGCGGTGCACCGGAGAGGATGAAGATGCTCAGCAAGGCTTGGGGTCGACTCGAGAGGTCTACGCGGTGCTCAATAAGCAGCTGATTGGACAAAGGCGCGGCGAGTCATCAATGACGTAGGGGTGGCAAAATGCCCGAAGCAAAAGAAGAAGAGGTGGCGGATGGCTTTCGGTGGCAACAGAGGCGACGGGGGAGCGATTGGGGTAAAGGTAGAGTTGCCCGTGGGCTTTATAGCCTCAGAGAGGGGGGTACTCATTGGGTGCCATAATGGTGAGCGTGGAGGCTGAGGGTGCCATTGCTGTCGCACAACTCGACAAAGTGCAGGCAGCGGAGTCGGCACGAGGGACGGGCATGCGCGAGGAAGGTTAAGGCGAGGTGAGGAGCCCCAACGGTCAACCGCAAAGATCATGGGCATGCGGGCATGTCGTGACGCGGAGGAGAGAGAGGAAGAGGAGGTGGGTCCAACCAGGCAAGGGCGGCGCTATGGTGGGCTAGCTCGGGGTGCACGGGGAAAACAACATTTTTTCAGAAAGATATATAATATTAGGGTGCTTCAGTGAAAATCTGGACTATAAGAGCGTTTGAAAATCACCACTAAATACATACACTATTACGAGCTGCATGTAATGGACGGTAAGTAAATAGCTCACTGCAGTTTCGTTTCATAAAAAAATACTAAGGATTTCTTGCAGTGAGAAAAATTGCAAAGAGCCAGTGTTCTGTTCCGAGCTTTCCAAGGTAGCAAGCGATACACCAAACATACTCTGACAGAAACACTGACCAAAGTCCCATCCCAGGGGCGACGCAGATGCCATCACGTCACCAAAAGAAAAAGAGCACGCACATAGTTCCAAAACAGAACAGAACGAAAGGAGGCGGAAAAAGCAAGCAGGAAAAACACGTGCCGCGTGCCTGGAGCAGGCGTCAAAGCTGAGGACTCACTTCGCATCAGGTCAAAGCGAGCGCGGCGCACCACGGCCGCGTGGCCCACGCACGACGACACGTGGGCCCCCGGCTGGACCCGCATGTCATGCACGCAGAGCCTCTTTATTGCGGCCTTCCGCGGTGCGCGGGAGCTGAGCTGGCCGGCCGGTTCCCGTGCGCTTCCTCCGGTGAGGTCACGCGGGATTGGCTTACGCCATGCGGGACGGGGCTTTAAAGGCGTCGTCGGGTTTCGCCGTGGGCAGTTGGGCTTTATCCCGGTGGTTGGGTTCTGCTGCTGCGGTCCTCGTTTTCGTGACGGCAATAACAATAAATAAGGCCGTTTTATCTTTCTGAAAAAACGTTCGATTTTATGGGTACAACCACCGTACGTTTTGTAATAACACCCGTATGGTGCATCCTTTGGAGAGTTTTTTTTTGCCGAAATGGTAAATTTTAAAATATAATTAGCAAAAATAATATTTTATAGCCACAATTATAAAAATAGCGTTTTCATCCGCAAATCACCGTGCGGATTAACTATGGAGCAACACATGGCAGAGTACCATACAGTTTTAGCTACGGGGTGACATGTGGCGGAGCACCACATGATCATGGTGCCACATGTCGGCCCATAGTTAAAATCGCATGGTGATCATACGGATGAGAGCACTATTTTTGTAATTACAGTTATAAATCTATTATTTTTACTAATTATGTTTCAAAATTTGCTATTTCAGCCAAAAACTTATACTTTGGTACAACATTCTGGACTTTTGCTAGTTCAAAGTAGGAAAGCTTAGTTCTATATCACTGCTCTAAGGATGGGTTTTACTGTCGGGATTAATTTGAAACGATTCCAAAATATGTGTAATAGCATAGATAATAGGCCGTTTCTCTAAAAGTTGTTTTTCGATTTTTATATAATAACTAACTTTTAAATAAAGTGTTTTTTAAGACGAGTTCTATAAGTTGATTATAGTATACATTGTAGTAACTTATGTATGTCTGTCAAAATCGCGCACGAGTTTTTATTTTTGTTTTTTTCATAAACAATCCAAAATCTATAAACCGTAACAAAAACTATAAGCTAAAGTAAAAAAACATGTTCAATTTTAGATAAACAAAGTTCGCAATCAATGCGAAACTTTACTATCGTGATTAGTAGCGCTGGCGCTCATATTCGGCTTGTTATTAATATTACTAAACGAATCATTCATATAGATTTTAGATTCATGTTCAAGATTTTTTAAAAGAAAGAAGAAATGAACCTAATATTGTCGTTTGAACTTTGGACCATTTGATTTGCTTTGAGCTTCATACATTCTTTATATAGTTCACCAAAAATAACCTACATTTCCTTGATATCTTACGGACCATCACACTTAACCCCAAACATCGGTCGCATGCTTTCTTCATCCCCCAGACATTTCCCCTTCCTTCCTCCTATCAGCATCATCCCTGACCTTAAGGGCCCCTTCATCTAGGCTGGGTTCTTTAGCACTTATATAGTGTACAGCTCTTAGTTTATACTATAGTAATTAATTTTTAAACGATGTATTTTTTCAAGATGAGATTTACAAGTAGATTGTAGTACAAACTAAGTTTAGTTATACCGACCAAAATTACATACGACTATTTTCCTCTACTACTGTCTCGCGAAAGTTAAGAATTCAAAAATTTTAGCCATAAATCATAAGCCATAGTTCAAAAAACAAACCCACCCCTAGATGGGTTTTTTAATACTGCTGTCAGTGTCTTTTGCTAATTGCTGCATCCTCACACAGCGATAGCGTCTCCTTGCACCTCGCCGCTTTCTCTTATCGCCTATTTACCACTGTTCCAAAGCCCAACTCAACTCTAGTATCCTCATCAAATAGCATTTGGTTACAAGCATGATATGCTGACAAACCTACATTTAAGGGGCCGCTCTAAGTGGCTTCAACTTCTAGAAACCAGAAGACACTTAGAACACATCGACTTCTTAATTTTATTTTATTTTGCTTTTTCGTATTTTTGCTTTTTTTATTTTTTCTTATTCCTTTTGCATTGTCCGTGGAGATATAACGATGTTTTTTATTTTTTTATTTTTCTTTATATTTTTTAATTGAATGACTAAAAAACCAATAATCACTACAGTGCAATTTCATCAAAAGCTAACAGTCGAAAGCCGGAAGCTACAACTACTTGGAGCAAGGCCTAAAAGCGCCCTTATCGCTTTGTTGTTGTACCACCATACTACCATACCTCTGCATCATGAAATCGTCATCTCCATGCGTGATAGTCGCTGCCTTCACATCTTGAAATCGTCGTCTCTATCCACGATTCATCACTACCTCCACATCTTAAAATCGTCATTTCTATCCGTGATTCGCCAATGCCTCTACATCTTGAAATTGTTGACTCCATCGTCGTTTCGTCACTACATATAAGTCCGCTACAAACCTTTACAATAGGCAATTACAATTTTAACGGTTCTAAAGAATCAAATACACAGTGGCCAGGCAATTTGCAAAAACTAAATTAACATTCCATTTCAGTACGTTTTCCTTTGACCATGGAAGAGAAAAAGAAACAAAACCGTCGCCGCCTCTTGTTAGAATTATCAATTCCCCTCTCTTTATTTTCTCCCCTTTCTTATTTTCTGGCGGACGCGAAACATACAGCGAGACACAGCACGAGGAGCTCCATCGCCGTTGGTGGTAACGGGACGAGACCTGCGACCGCGCGCGAGATCGGAGCTCCGGCGAGCGATCTACCCTGGCGCCGTAACCGCTTAGACGCTGACGGGGTGGCCGTTTCGGTATCTTCTTCGGCGGGATCCGGCCGAGGAGTGGTGGGGAACGCGGCGACCACTGGGATGGGCGCCGAGGAGGAGGAAACAGCCGTGGGGAGAGTGGGAGGAGGAGGCTGCGTGGGGGAGGAGAGGGAGGGCGGTGATGGCGCCGCCGACAACGGGGAGTGGGCCGCGGCGTTGGTGTCGTGCTCGATCTGCCTCGACGCGGTGGTCGCCGGCGGCGAGGACAGGTCCACGGCGAGGCTGCAGTGCGGGCACGAGTTCCACCTCGGTGAGTTGCTCGCTGTCTCGAGATCTCCCTCTCGTTCCAAATTGTGTGATGTTTTCTTGGGGAAGTGGGATTTAGTGGATGAAGGCGTGGCCTTGAATTCTTGGGAGGGGCAATTTAAGAGTTCTATTGGTGGAACTGGAATTGGAAAAGTCGGAATTTTGGGAATAGATGGATTTGGGGAGATGATCTGGGTGCGCTCATGTGTGAAATGTGGCCATAATTACTGAATATTGATAAGAATTTCGTGGATTGGGGGTTTGATTTTGTGGTCCACTTGAGATTATGTATGGAATTTATATGGACATAGCATGTGTTGTGAATATGTTTGTAATTTCGAATATGTAGGATTTTGTGTTGGGAGTTAGGACGATGACTTGGTGTAATTTGGTCCTGGTTTCGTCAAGTTGGGTATTAGTCTTTGTTTTCTTGGCTTAGTAAAGAAATTGGATGTGTCCTAATGAGTAATATTGCACCATTCACTGTTGAGTTCAGTGATTTGGAGGCAATGTTGCAAGAAAACGCATAATTTGACTATTTGAGAACTAGAAGTTTGACGCATTGCCTTAAGAGTTGGGCACAAAACTTGTTGAATTTTGGAAGCTTGGATAGGATATATCAAGAGAGGGTACAATTCTCTGTCATGTAGATGCGATTTTGATGTGTTCAGCAAAATGAGAGGTATTTGATGGTGATGTAGGCATTGACCTGTACTATGCATTATTCTTGGATGTGCTGAAGTCTGGAGATGTGGTGGATTGGGGTGAGCCTTAGAGGATTTGGATGCGTTTTTCTTGTGTTGCAAGACTTGTAAACAGGCAGGAAGGTGTGGTTTGTGGGAAAACTTTGTTGGATCTTGGTTTTACATTGTCTTGTCATGCTGTCACAAATATGACTACTATATCAAACTATGGGTTTTTTTAGGCTCTTTGAGGAACTAGAAGGCACTTTATAAATCTATTGAGATCAACTTATTTCTGTTGTTTGGAATTCGTCAATATCATTGTGGCAGTAACATGGAATAGGGCAGTTTGGTCGGCAGATATTGTTTCGATGCGCTTGCTGGGGCCACTTTGGAATTTGTTCTGCATACCTTTTTTCATATCTGTTTGACATGGTCTTTTGATGGCCCATTGAGATCTTGAATCTAGATGTACTAAATCTGTTTGGCAAAATTTGTTTTCGGATGCATGTCTTTACTAAGCTAGTTTTATGCCTTTGCCAAAAATGGCTTCCTTTCTGATTGTAACCTGAAAATTTTAGCGCCCAGGATACTAACAATCTTGTTGTTAGGTAGTGTACTAGGTTATGCACAATAAACATGATGCTGTTGTTTACCAAATCTTGGTATGGGATTACTGACTCAAAAGGTTTGTTATCTATTGGCTGATGAGTAGATAGTGAATAATGTTTATTACAGACAGGGCAGATCTACAGGGGGTGCTGCAGCACACCATCGCCCTAATACATTATTGGCAATATACCTTCTTATATACACAATGATGTATGTATCAAGTGATCAATTGCTTAGATCTAGTCCGGAACAGATTTTAATTTGCAAATACCTGCTATCTTGGCTTTTCTGGGCAACATTTTTCATCAGATGTCCCTATTGAATGCTTATTGTTTGTAGTACTATTAGAAATATGGTTATTGTCATGGTTAGGCGTCATTATGGCAGGCGCAACCGAACTAAGGAAGGCGCAGCAACAGCAGCACTGCTGGCCAAGGCAAGTGCAGGCGCAGGAGCAGCAGCCGTGACAGCTATGGCAGGCGCAGAAGCCATATCCTGAGTATCAAGACTTACCTTTACATGGCTATCCAAATTAGTTAGTACTTTCCAAGTTAGTTGATTGTTTTCCTATTAGTATTAGATATGATATTAGATACCTTTTGTTAGGGGCAAGCCTATATATGAGGCTGCCGCATCAATCTAAAGAAGACGAGAGAAGTTAAATCTTTCTTCACCTCTTTTCCTCTCCCTGGTGCGCCCAGCCGCACAGGGGCTCCCCTTGCCGGCTGGTGCCTCCTCGCTGCCGGCAAGCCTCTCGTGACACATTCATATAATCTCCGCCACTCCAGTTCAGCCCATAACAGTTATACTGTTAATAGTTGAACATGCTTATTTTATAGAATAAAATTATGCATGTGTGTGGCACTTCATTGATATTAATGCTGTGTACCCATTTTATCAGATTGCATTGGTTCAGCATTTAATGCCAAAGGAATTATGCAATGCCCCAATTGTCGCAAAATTGAGAAGGGGAATTGGCTCTATGCAAATGGTTCCCGTCCATCACAGGATGTAAACACTGATGAATGGGGTCATGATGAAGGCCTTTATGATTTTAGTTACGCGGAGACGGCAAGGGGGATCTTTTTGGTAAGAGTTCAACTTTCTCAGTTATGGGTGATTCTTATTGATTTCTACCTTATGCTGCACCAAAATCCATTCGCTTCCTTTGTGGCACTACTACCTCATTCGTTAGGTTTTTTTCCCTTGTCGCTAGTGCCTTCCTACCAAAAAAGTATAGCAGATATCACTGTCTACAGTGAATGCCATCTTACATTACACTTTTTATTTTATATCATCTTTATGTCACACTATTTTACTGAGGCATTTACTTGCATAATAGATGGCATATCCTTACAAATAATGATACATTTGGACTGTTTATGCAGCCACTTCGCTTCCAATGGTGTCCTATTGGCCGCTTAGCACAACTTCCATCCTTATTTGAGTATATTCTGCCTTCCAAATTTTCTACTTATTGTTGTGCTCAATTTTCCCATTAAATGATCAATTTTGTGACCTTTAGTGGATGTTTATAACTACATCATTGCAGCAGTCTTCCTGTAAGTCCCTGCTTCTGGAAAGTTACTGCAGTCTTAGAAACTTGCATGCATGTGCCATCAGTTCCAGAATCCTTGGTGCCACCACTGTTGTAGCAACCATGACTAGATGGAGAGAACCTGGAAACCTAAAACCACAGTGTAACAGCATGAGCTGCCTCATCTCTCTTCACCCCCACCCCCACCCCCTTCCCCCACAGGCCTCGTATGACAGTGAAATATGCCATTTCTTCTAATGTGATATTAGTCATTATATTTGTGCTAAATTGTTTATTTGTGCCACTGCACCCAACTATATTGGAATGCTCCCACAACATATGTTCCTCTCGTTAAGCTCGTATGTGGCTTTGGTTTGTGGACACTACAGCAATCCAATGGTGCCTCTTGCTTGACCAGCTTATATTTTAAGGTCTTTGTATGATAGAATTGCTGTATTGGTTATTGTGCTGTTTACTCATGTTGTGTTTCCTCTTCTACCAGTGAAGAGTCATCACCACCGGTTACTTGTAAGTTTTTATTTAAGTGAGATCCATATACCTCATTATATTTGTTGAGGGTTGAACGTGTCCAAATGTTGCCAATGCAGTTCACGATTTCATGGGACAAAACTTTAGCTCCGAGCACTTGGCTGCATCAGCAACTGGTGCAACTCATCCAATCCCATATATCGCTTACTTTCAGCCTGTTCCACCACCGGCATCATCATCAAGCTCCCATGTCACCGAGAGAACTGATGGTTCCACATATCATGATCACTGGAACTCCCTAGCTGGGCCAACAGATGGTCGGCCATTGCAGACAGTACATCCCATTGATTTCCATCATAACCACTGGGCGCATATGCCCCGCTCCTATGCTCAACCCAACAGCAATAATGGTGTAGCTGAGCAGCCAGGGGTCCCTGTGGGAGCAATGAGGGTTGGGGCACTTGATAGTGATAGCCAACAGCGAGGGTCTCTCCCCTCAGTTTATAGAAATGGGTAAGTATTATTTTATTTTGTTCCCTGTCATGAGTTAACTATTCTTCCTTCACTAAAAATAGCATGCCATCTGTACATGTAGAATATGCATAGAATTCCACATTTAATGACCTTTGATCCTTTGTGATGTTCTAGATGAAAAAAGTTGTCTCAGTTCTTATCAATTGATAGCATTCCAAGAACTTTTATTCTGTTAGTGAATATTGTAAAAAACACAATTAAGTTCCAAATATTGATTCTTTCGCAACCTAGAAGAAAGTGATGATGTGTCATAGGTAGCACGTCCCTTGTTCGAATACAAGTTCTTTCAGAAAATTAACCAGAGCGTCTTGGGTTGATCATATGTCTGAGTAGCACTCTGAATTAATTGGCAGAAATGTGGCTCCATGGCCTGTTCAAACTGCATAACTTTGCACATTTTGCACACTATGGACTATGATATCAATAGAATGCTTGTGCTGGTCATGTACATTTGCACTGATAAAGATCTAGATACCCAAATAAAGATAAGTAGCAAATGTAGGTGGTGGCGAACTGGTTCGGTGGAAGGGGGAAGCTGGGATGAAGGAAGCAGGCAGCATGATTGAAGGGTATGGGATGGGATAGATTCAGGGTGTGGCTGGTGGCAGCGGAAGTGTAGAATTAAGAGAGAAAGCGATGGTTGTGGGGTCCATGTTTTGGGCAGTGACCCAAACATGACAAGACTGTTCTCAAATAAGGCCTTAATAAATTCATTTCTTAACTGTTGTTAATATTATGGTGTGAACTATACACCTTTATCTAGCAGCCAAAATGTTGTAATTTCCAATCCGTTTGTATACATGTTTAAGCACTTAGGAAATGTGCACACTTAGCTAGATTTTTATCTGATGGGATGCTTATTTTAATTTGTATCCATCACAAAGTATTGGTATGGATATAGTTTTGTTAGGGCCTATGCATACCCTATCTGTTTTCGCTGTAAGGCATATGAAAATTAAGGATCTGGGTATACGGTGGATTTCTCCATATTAATCTTTTCGCTGCATCATCATTTCATGCTGGCGCTACATTAACACATCAGCTGTGTAGCCATGTAGTTGTGCACGACTATTGCATGGTTAATGGTTTAGTACCTGCTTTGTTATATGAAAGTGTTAAAGATCTTGATGGATAACATTCTTTTCTTGGTTTGTAGATCTGGATCAAGATCTAGGATTCCAAACGTTCCCCCTTTGGCGCCACAATTCATGAGAGTACATGGTGACATCAATGTGCAATACCAGCAGAGTTCTTCTAGCCTATACGCTGGGTCGCAGCTATCAGGAGGTATGCAGCCACTGGGAGCAGCTGGGCCTGCCATGCCGCCTCTTCTGGATACCACGGCATTTTCCCTGTTCCCACCAGGTCCACAAGGCCCTAGCTCAATGGAGACGGAGGATGCCAGAGGAAACCAGTTCTATGCCTGGGAGAGGGATCGTTTCGCTCCCTATCCTCTGATTCCTGTAGATTCTGAAGCAAGCTGGTGGGGTTCCTCACAACAACCTCAAAGCACACGGGAGCCTGCACCTACAGCTGCACCTGCCCCGAGGAGGCTATTCGGGCAATGGATTGGCATCGGTGGAAGGTCGCCACCACCGCCGCCGCCGCCACCGGAGAACAGATCACCAGAGAACTCGTCGTTCCGACCAATGCACATCCCTCGGATGTAGCCCAGCGTTGGTGAAGCTAAAGCTATAACGCAGAGTTGAAAAACCCTGTTGGTTGTAAGGAACGAAGAGAACACCGTTGAATGAATCCGGGTTGCATGGTAATTAAACGTCAGAGAGCGTATGCAGTAAGGTAAAGAACACAACCCAAGGAGAAAAACGCTTTGACTTGGGTTTTCATGTGAATTCGGTGGAGTATATATTTCCAGTCACGTTGGGGCATTCGGATAGTTGCATATTTATGCTTTGCTTGCTGCATTTGCGCATTTGAGTGTGTGTCGATGTGAATAGTGGTGGTTTCAGAATGGTTTTTCCGGTAAACTAGCCATAGTCTTGTCTCCAAAACGCAACGCCGCGGTCAAGTTAGCCAACGTTTTGCTTTTACGTCTTTGCCCTCCGTAACTACCTCTATGAATGGCCTGGCACGTGTACTTGCTCTAGTCCACTTGACCGATTAAGTGGTGGCGCCGGGGTACTACCACTTGGAGGAGCTACTGATTTACGGGGATGCTAGAGGAGGCCGGACCCTCCTCCCTCTTGTCCCGGCCGGCGATATGCCGGTGGCGGGGAGAGAGAGGGATAGGGAGGGGGAAGGAAGAGGGATCTGTGTTTTTCGTGTGAGCACTGGTACGTAATTTACGTATTCGATTTGAGAGAAAACTAAAAATAACCAATCCCAGTTCTCACTCTCGCCGTTGGAAAATTAATTACAAGTCAAAAACTCCGGCCCAGATTAATTTGGGGCCCAAACAACAAGCCCAAGGATTCAGCCAACATTAAGTTGTGGCCCGAACTGTGGTTAATACTATTGGGTTCCGCTAAGGGGGTGTTCGGAATAGCGATGGCTTTAGACTTTTGCTAAAAAAACACTGTAGCTGGTTATTCTTTTACTGTAACTGAGTTGGTTTATTGAGTATAATTAAATTTAAAAAAATATAGAAATAAAAACGACACGTTAATCGAGAGCGGACGATGCAAAGGAATACGAAAAAAAATGAAAATTTTTTCTGTAGCGCGCACAGTGCGCGCTACAGTAATTTGATCGCCCATCGCCAGCGTTGGCAAAAGCCAACCTGAGCGGGGCCTAAAAAAAGTCTCTCTTCTTGAGTTTTATGATGTTAATTCTTCGCAATATGTGTTGTTAACCATTTTCAATTTGTTTATACTTTAAACAAAATTGCTATACATCTGTCGAATGATAATTTTTGTAAAAATCATTCAAACTTATGACCATGTAATTTGCATGGAGATTTACTCCATTCAAATCATTCAATTTTTGTCGCAATAGGCGGCCAGTGGGAAGGGAGGAGGAGGCGGGTGGCCGCAGGGGGAGAGGACGACCAACGGGCATCGCTGGTGAGGCAGTGGAACAGTGTTGCGTCGGTAGTGGCGTTGGTGGAGTAGAGAGGTGGTGGTAGGGTTGGCTGTTGGTGTTAGTGATATGCCCTAGAGGCAATCATGGAGATGATTGTATCACTTCTATGTTTATGATCTTTTGAATAATACATTATTTTATCCTTTGAATAAATGTCTTTCATATTGATCAACAAGTATGTGACTTGTTCGTGAAACTCTTTATTTATATTTTTTTGATATTATTCTAAATTATCCTTGATTTTATATCATTATGCAGGACAATTATGATTTATAGATCAGCACATGTATTGATTGATGATTATATTTCACGGATCATGGATATGGGACATCAAATCAATAATGTGGACTCATGTTAGAGAACATGATGTTCGATTGACTCACCATGAGACACTGCGGGAATTGTTATATTCTTAAGTGTCATCAGTTGGTCTCATATATAGTGTATGTGGAATCCTTAGACCTGATATCTTCATTGTTTCCTACATGTGTAATAGTTTACTTAGGGGTTACCAAACACTACTCCGTAACTGGGTGGTCATAAAGGTAGCTTTTGGGTTTACTATAAAACATGCGGAGGAATATGAGCAATCAAGATAAAATTTTCCCCTCCTATATGACAGGAGAGATATGTCTGGGCCATTCGATGTGGTTGGATTAAGGAAGTGCATGGCCATGCCGAATGTGGTTGAAGAGTCAATCACAATTGAGTAATCCATCACAAGTTCGAGTAAAGGATCGAGCTATCATAGGATGGTATGTTTCTCGTCTTGAGTTCGATCTGGTATTGTGAGGCAAAGGGATCCGTACATAAGCATTATATAGGTTCGTCCGATATGATCTTTATGTATATTTGGGGGTAGTTATGTCCTGCTAGGGACCGCTACCGACCTATGGACCGGAAAGGAGTTTTCGGTCCATGGCTAAATGTACATGAACCTACAAGGTCACACACTTAATGGGCTGGATCGATAAGAGTCTGGATGATAGTTTTCGAGTGGCTTCGATATCCACTCGTATCGGATATGGATTCGATTGGAGGCTATATAATGAGAAGTGCGGGGGCTGCGGGCAACACCCCAAAAACCCTAGCTGTCACCTCTCATAACCCCTGCCATGCGTGCTGGTGTTAGCACACCGACGCACAATGTTCCCTCCCTGGATGTGTGGACCTCGGTAGATACGCTACTACGACTGCAGTGCTGATCGAGACGATCGCAAGGAGAAGACAGTTGGCCGGAGGATGATCGACTACCTTTGCCCACATCGATGTGCTCTTCGTTGAATCGGCTACTTCAGCTTTTCTTCCACTGCACTGCGTGTCTAGTGGTAACGATCTATGATTTCTTACTCGCATGGCTTCCTGTTTTACGTTGTAGAAATTTTAATTTGCGCTAGTATAGCCTACCCGTATCCCAACAGTGGTATCTGAGCCATCTTATATAGTATTTGATCTAGATTGGTCACATATAGTTGATATGTGGTGGTAGTAGATTGGATCTATTACTAGTCTAATAAGATAGTTTAGATTGGTTCATGTTATTGGATTGGTTTAGGCTCTGATTGATAAGATCAATCAGTTTCAACGATAGTAGATGAGTTCGAAGGAGGTATGAATTGATAGCACCGAGTTGCTGTTCTTCTGGAAACCTCTCGTACCGATCAATATGATTGATCAATGGAAAATTGGGCCGATCACATTGGTTCGAAATTGGGTTAATGTGATTAATCCGATAAAATTTTCGAGGGCGATTTCATAAATAGGATTCATGCCCCGAAAAAATTTCCAAGGGCGCTGCCCTTTCGATCCCCGCCCGCTAACCGGCTAGCGGGACAACCGTGCTAGGTAATCCAATCACGCATTATAGGTTTATGTGTTCATATCGCGTGATAGAATTGGATTCTGCACATAACTCGTTTTTGCAGGGTTGTGTGAATAGTATGGCCCAAAGTGTATGAGATGCATGTATGAGTTTTTCATGGCCTGCGCGTCATGTCAGTTTATAGCCACGGGCTACATATTATTATATAACGACCTATGTGTCGACATGTGATGCTTGAATTTTCATATGTAATTTATGTTAGCTGTTAGGAGTAATAGCTAAGTAGATGAATATGGTGAACTCAAGCATTGATGGCTCGATGGACCGAAAGCGTAGTGATGGAGATTGCCGTGCTAAGGGTCGTACTATATCACACTTTAATATGATTTAATTGTGAATACTTTTATATTCCTGTTATACTATTATTCATGTTATTGCTATCTTGGTTGTTTTTAACATGATAGAATAGTATCCCTCTAGAAAAATTAAGTAAGACTTGATGTCCTTCCAATAGTTGCACCTATCAAAACTTTGATCATTAACTGGTAAGTCTATCAAAGTAGGATGCCATTAATTATCTCAATAAGATAGGGTAAAGTGTTGGACACTTCATGCATAATATTGGTTTAACTTGACTAGGCTATCAAAATAGTTTTGGGTCTTGGGGCATAGTGTTGAAGCCAGGACATATGGATGTCACTCAACAAACAAGAGTTGTATATGATGCAATTAGCAATGAGTTGTTTACCTATATCACTAGGTTTCTAGCAGAGATACTAAAGCTCAGTAGGACTTCGTAAAATATAGATCTTGATTCACTATATGTTATTGGAGGGTACATGATTTTAGACATATAGTGGGAGTATCTTTTATTAAATTGTTTAATGGAAGATTTAACATAAATATAGTGCTGAATTTTTGCATATATTTTTATGTTGTAGACAATGCCAACATCTACTTCCTCCACACCCAGTTTTAACATGCGATCTATTTTTGAGAAAGAAAAACTAAATGAAACAAACTTCGTTGACTAGTACCGCAACTTGAGAATTATTCTCAAGCAAGAAAAGAAGAAATATGTTCTAGAGGTTCCATATCCAGATGAACCAGCTGCGGATGCTACTCATGCTCAAAAGAATGACTATGACAAACATTGCAATGACTCACTTGATGTTAGCTGTCTCATGCTTGTCGCCATGAACTCTGAGCTTCAGAAGCAATATAAAAACACGGATGCCTACAATATGATTGTGGGACTTAAAGGCATGTTAGAGAACCAAATAAGGGATGAAAGGTACAACACCTCTAAGTCCTTGTTTGCGTGCAAGTTAACTGAAGGAAGTCCGGTCAGCCCTCATATGATCAAGATGATTGGATACATTGAGAGTTTGAAAAAACTTGGTTTTCCCCTTAGCCAAGAATTGGCTATTGATGTGACCCTCTAGTCGCTCCCTTCGAGCTTTGAGCCAGTCATTTTGAATTTTCATATGAATGGTATGGATAAGTCAATGACCGAATTGCATAGGATACTCAAGTCAGTAGAGGAGAGTATCAAGAAAAGCTCTAATCATGTGATGATGGTTCAGAAAACTACCAACTTCAAAAAGGAGAATTATAAGGCTTTGAGCAAAAGAAAGGGCATGGGTAAAACTCAAGGTGAGATCTCGAGTACCAAATCTAAGTTTAAGAAGCTGAAGGTTGGTGTTGCATCTGATACTATTTGCTACCATTACCTAGGAACTGGACATTGGAAGAGAAACTGCAAAAAGTACTTAGCAGAACTGGAAAAGAAGAAGAGAAGTAAGACTTCTATTTTAAGTATAAATGATATAGAAATAAATTTTGCTATTTCTCATGTTAGTTCTTGGGTATTTGATACCGGATTGGTTGCTCATATTTACAATTCGATGTAGGAGTTGATAAGGAGTAGGAATTTAGTAAGAGGCGAGATTGATCTTCGCGTGGGAAATAGAGTAAAAGTTGTTGCGTTGGCTATTGACACTTTACCATTATCTTTACCCTCAGGATTAGTTTTGGAATTGAATAATTATGATTATGTTCCCGACTTAAGCAAAAATATTATTTCTACTTTATATTTAGGAGCAGAAGGTTATGAATTCAAAATTAAAAAAAATTGTTGTTCAATTTATTTGAATGATATGCTTTATGGCCATACTCCATTGATAAATGGATTATATGTTTTAAATCTTGAGGATGTGCATATCTATAACATTAATGCTAAGAGGTTTCGGTCTAATGATTTGAATCTTACTTATATTTGGCATTGTCGTTTCGGTCACATAAATGAGAAGCGCATGGTGAAGCTCCATAAAGATGGTCTTCTAAACTCTTTTGATTTTGAATCATTTGAAACATACGAGTCTTGTTTACCTGGCAAAATGACTAAAACACCTTTCACTGGTCTAGGTGAGAGGACAAATAACTTGTTGGCCTTAATACATTCGGATGTATGTAGACCAATGAATTCAATGGCCAGAAGTGGTTTTCAGTACTTCATAACTTTTACCGATGACTTTAGTAGATATGGATACATCTACCTAATGAGGCATAAGTCTTAATCATTTGAAAAGTTCAAGAAATTTTAGAATGAGGTACAAAATCAACTTGGCAAGATAATTAAAACCTTACGATCAGATCATGGAGGTGAATATTTGAGCCATGAGTTTGGTGATCATTTAAAGCAATATAGAATTGTTCTATAGGTAACTCCACTAGGAAAACCTCAATAGAATGGGGTGTCTGAACGATGGAATCAGACATTGTTAGACATGGTTCTGTCAATGATGAGTCAATTTGATCTACCATTGTCTTTTTGGGGGTATGCTCTAGAAACAGCTGCGTTCACATTAAATAGAGTTCCATCAAAAGCAGTAGAGAAGACATCATTTGAGATATGGACTGGGAAACGTCCTGGGTTGTCTTTTCTCAAAATATGGGGATGTGAAGTGTTTGTAAAACGTTTGACGTCTGATAAACTCACACCTAAATATGATAAATGCTTCTTCATGGGGTATCCTAAGGAAACTAAAGGATATTACGTTTATAAAAGGGATGATAACAAAGTGTTTGTTATCTAAAATGATGTATTTTTGGAGAAAGAGTTTCTCTCAAGAAAAGTTAGTGGGAGCATGGTGAGACTCGAAGAAATTCGAGAGACATCAGAAAATATTTTGACTCCTACTGAACCTAAACAGAGTCTACAAAATATTGTAGAAACTGTGGAAGAGACACCAGCCCCATGTAGGTCTCAAAGACCACGTCAATTGCCGATAAGGTATCGACATAACATTTTATTGTTTGACAATGATGAGCCTAAGACTTATGAGGAAACGATGATGGACCCAGACTCTGAGAAATAGCTTGGAGCCATGAGATCCGAAATACAATCCATATATGATAATCAAGTTTGAAACTTAATTGATCCACCCGATGGTGTAAAAACCACTGAGTGCAAGTGTGTTTTTAAGAAGAAGAAAAACATGGAAGGAAATATTTATATTCATAAGGCATGATTGGTGGTGAAGGGTTTTAAACAAATTCAAGGTGATGATTATGATGAAACCTTCTCGCCCGTCGCTATGCTCAAGTCTATCCAGATCATTCTAGCTATTGCTGCATATTTCGATTATGAGATATGGCAGATGGATGTCAAAACGGCTTTTCTAAATGGGAACCTAAGTGAGGATGTGTACATGACATAACCTGAGGGTTTTGTCGATCCCCAAAATGCTAGAAAAATATGCAAGCTTCAGAAATCTATCTATGGGCTGAAACAAGCTTCTCAGAGTTGGAACATTCGCTTTGATGAAGTAGTCAAAGGGTTTGGCTTCATCAAGAACGAAGAAGAGCCTTGTGTTTACAAAAAATGATAGTTGGAGTGCACTTGTTTTCCAGGTTTTATATGTTGATGATATATTACTGATCGGAAACGATATTCCTATACTTCAATTTGTTAAGTCTTCATTAAGAAATAATTTCTCTATGAAAGATTTAGGAGAGGTAGTATATATTTTGAACATAAATATCTATAGAGATAGAACTAAAAGGCTGATTGGATTAACCCAAAATACGTACATTGACAAAGTGTTGAAGCGGTTCAACATGCAGGATTCTAATAAGGTTTTGTTGCCTATGTCACATGGTATTAGTCTTAGCAAGACTCAGTGTCTTTCGACACCAGATAAGCGGGACTAGATGAGTAAGATTTCATATGCTTCCGTCATTGGGTCTATCATGTATGACATCCTTTGTACACATCCAGATGTGTCATATGCTCTAAGTGTTACGAGCAGATATCAATCAGATCTAGATGAGGGTCTCTGGATAGCTGTAAAGAATATTCTGAAATACTTGAGAAGGACTAGGGATGCGTTACTTGTTTATGGAGGTGAGGAAGAGCTAGTCGTAAATGGTTACATTGATGTTAGTTTTCAAACTGATAAAGATGATTTTTTTATCGCAGTTTGGGTTTGTATTCTATCTTAATGGAGGAATAGTGAGCTGAAAAAGTTTCAAGCAAGAGACGGTTGCCGATTCTACAACGGAGGCTGAGTATATTGCAGCTTCTGAAGCTGCGAAGAAGGCTGTTTGGATAAAGAAATTTATCTCGGAGCTGGGTGTGATCTCTAGTGCTTCTAGTCCAATGAATTTCTATTGTGATAATAGTAGAGCAATTGCGCAAGCGAAAAAGCCTAGATCACATCAAAAATCTAAGCACATATTTCGGCGTTTTCACCTCATTTGCGAGATTGTAGATAGAGGTCATGTTAAGATATGCAAAGTGCACATGGATTTGAATATTGTAGATTCGTTGATAGAGCCTCTTCCACAGCTAAAATATGAGGTGCACACAATAGCTATGGATATTAGATACTTGCATGATTGAATCTATTGCAAGTGGGAGATTGTTAGTGATTTGCCCTAGAGACAATCATGGAGATGATTGTATCACTTCTATGTTTATGATCTTTAGAATAATACATTATTTTGTTCCTTGAATAAATGTCTTTCATATTGATCAACAAGTATATGACTTGTTTGTAAAACTCTTTATTTATATTTTGTGATATTATTCTAAATTATCCCTGATCTTATATCCTTGTGTGGAACAATTATGATTTACAGATTAGTACATGTATTGATTGATGATCATGTTTCACGGATCATGGATATGGAATATCAAATTAATAATGTGAACTCATGTTAGAGAACATGATGTTCGATTGACCCACCATGAGACATTGCGGGAATTATTATATTCTTAAGTGTCATCAGTTGGTCTCATATATAGTGTATGTGGGATCCTTAAATCTGAGATCGTCATTTTTTCCTACATATGTAATAGTTTACTTAGGGGTTACCAAACACTACTCTGTGATTGGATGGTCATAAAGGTAGCTTTCGGGTTTACTATGAAACATGCGGAAGAATATGAGCGATCAAGATAAAATTTGCCCCTCCTATATAACAGGAGAGATATCTCTGGACCCCTGATGTGGTTGGATTAAGAAAGTGCATGGCCATGCCGAACGTGGTTGAAGAGTCAATCACAACTGAGTAATCCATCACAAGTTCGAGTAAAGAATCGAGCTATTATAGGATGGCACGCTTCTCGTCTTGAGTTTGATCTGGTATCATGAGGTAAAGGGATCCGTACATAAGCATTATATAGGTTCGTCTGATACGATCTTTATGTATATTTGGGGGTTAGTTATGTCCCGCTACCGACCTATGGACCGGAAAGGAGTTTTCGGCCCATGGCCAAATGTACATGAACCTACAGGGTCACACACTTAATGGGCTGGATCGGTAAGAGTCCGAATGATAGTTTTCGAGTGGGCTTCGATATCTACTTGTATCGGATATGGATCCGTTTGGAGGCTATATAATGAGAGGTGCGGGGGCTGCAGGCAACATCCCAAAAACCCTAGCCGCCACCTCTCATAACCCCTGTCGTGCGCGCTGGTGCTGGCACACCGACGCACGGTGTTCTCTCCCTGGACGTGTGGACCTCGGTAGAGGTGCTGCTATAACTACGGTGCTGATCAAGACGATCGCAAGGAGGAGACGGTTGGCCGGAGGACGATCGACTATCTTCGCCCACATCGACACGCTTTTTGTTGAATCAGCTATTTCAACTCTCCTTCCGCTGCACTGCACGTCTGGTGGTAACGATCTATGATCTCTTACTCGCATGGCTTCCTATTTTACGTGGTAGAAATTTTAATTTGCGTTAGTGTAACCTTCCTGTATCTTAACAGTTGGATTTGTATAGCAGCTGAGGTGGAGCGTGGATCGTTGGATAAACGATCTCCACCGGTCCAAAAAAACGACTGACTTTTTGGGATGAAATCATTGGAACGATAAGAAGCCTATCCCTACTATAAAATTATCCAAGTTCTTGCACTTGGGTTTGTAATATTCACTATGCTGAACGAATGATAGTTGTTCTCTCTGGCCCGTTGGCCCGTTAGGACATTTGATCCTTCAAATAAAAAAAAAATCTTCGCAATATGCATTGGCGTGATGAAATCTTAAAGAGAGCCGCTCTAATTTGCTCCCGCATTAGTGACAATGCAACACATTCTAGTTAGCAAAACGACTAGTGCTCCTGCTGCTAAAAGGTACCCGGATTCTAAGATATCGGAGCTGAAAAGTCACGGAAGAGAAAGAGAAAGGTAGGTCTCGGCACACATAATAGAGCACATTCACAGGTCGATGGTTGTACAGCATTTTCATATAAAAAATTGGTCGATGGTTGTACAGCATTTTCATATAAAAAATCGATTTTCGGTTATGAGGCTAGGCCTGGTATTTCTAAGTTAATTTTTTTTCACTGATGATGAAAATGCTTTGCTTGAAGCTTCTTTTAGTGAATAGGACGTTAAAAGAGCTGAGTTCAATTATTTAGCCGAAGGGGCCTTCGCATCTAACGGCTTTCTTTTATGTTTTACCAGCATTTCTACGCCGATATAGTAAAAAAGAATACCTTAGCTAGCTTGTTGTTCTATGACATAATCACAAGTGGGTTGTAACGTACTTAATGTTGTTGTTAGAGGGGTATTTCGGAAATTTCACAATTGAATAAGAAAAAGAAAATATGGGGCCCACCTATCGGTGAGCCAGAGTGAAGATATAAAGGAGGAGACTGGGTCTCCTCGCGTGCGGCGCATTCGTAGGTGGCGCTCTTGGGTGACGCGTTCGGGGAGGCGGACGACACACTCGACAGCGACACGTTCGGATGGATTGGTCCACCTGTGCGGCGGCGTATCTGGTCTCCATGGGAAGCGGCGACGACTCGTTCCTTAGATTCAATCTGAGGTGAGCGGTTTTGACGGAGAGGTGAGGGGCGGTGGTGGCCCAGGAGCCTCGGCTCCGGCCGTTGGTGGCCACCGCACTGATGGTCTCTACCCCTCCTCCTCTCGGCTGCCTCCTATCGTGATTTGCACTGAAAAATCGAGTGAGCTCTCTCTTCAATCCTCTCTTTTCTTTCCCGATTTGTCTCTAGATCGTGGTTCTCGGGGCTTCTTCTTTGGTACTTAACCGCTGGTCTAGGCGGTGATACTTGTCTCCTGGTACTTGGTGGTGAGCATTTGGCCAGTGCTTCATGTGTGCTTGTGCAGCGTCCCTTTCATCTCGACTTTGCCGGCTTGGTGGGCTTTGTATCTCCGACTACCTCTGTCGGACCCCGGAGCAACGATTCTGGGATTCTCTGTGTAAATCGCACTAGTCCAGGATCAAACTAATGTACACAGTGGATAACAAAGATTCATATCATGCACAATGACATTTATTCATTAACTAAATATAGGCCTGATGGCCAAAATTTACATCAATGATTCATAAACCAAAATTAAATATAAGCAGCGGAAAAGAACCATAAAGCAGCAGCACAGTAATTACTTTTCGGCCGAATTAATTTTAAACGGAATATCGGATTTATGACGCAAGCAGGAAATTTTACCGAATTAATTTTCTAAAGGAAAATAGACATTATGATGTCAGCAATGATTTCGAAATTATTAAATAATTAAAAGGTGATGATGTGGCCAGGGGAGCTGACGTGGCGCCACGTGGCTGCCACATCATAGCACTGTGCCGACGTGGCCGGCTCACGCGGCGTGACAGACAGGCGCCCGCGTGGCCGAAGTGTGGCATCCACTCGGCGGCCACCTGGCTACCACGCAGCCGCCACATGCGCGTAGCCTGCCGACGTGGCACGGCTGCCGGAGGGGGGGGGGGCGCAGGACCCGACGGTCACCGGGGCTGTCCAAGAGAGGGGCGAAGGGGTAAGTGGTGGTGAGCGGATGAGATTTGGTATGTCAACGGGAAACGGTTCGGATCGAGCCACTTGTCGATCGGAGGGAATAGGAGAGCGGTGCAGGGGTAAGTGAGCGGGTGCGGCTGAGATTAGTTCGGGCGGAGGGGGAGGTTGGTCCGATGCACGACACGCGTCGACCAGAGGGAGGTGGACGACGGGGTGAAGAGGTAAGTGAGATCGGGCAGTCGGGATTGAATCCAACAGTGCGAATTGAATCTGGTGGTGACACTTGGCAGCCCAAGGAGGGTTTTAGGATTTAATTTCTTTTTAAATTTTTCAGAAAAGCTAGAAAGCTCACAAATGCTCAGAAAAATACCAAATAAATTTTAAAAATTTCAGAAAATTCAGAAAATCATCTGGAACCTTTCTAGACTTAATAAAAATATTTTCAACTTAATTTGGTAATTAGATTTTATAAAAACATAATTTAACTTTAAAAAGAGAGTTTTTAATTTCTATAAATTCCAGAAAATTATTATAAATACAGAAATAACTTAGGAAAATGAAATACACGTACTTTGGTATTTAGTATTTATGATAAAATACTATTTAACTTTGAAATTAAAATTTTAAAACTACACTAATCATAGAAAGTCCAACTAAAAGCCAAATGAGTTCAAATAATTAATTTAAATTAGTTTTTATGCAGAAATTCAAAATATCCTTTAATAATTTTATTTTTTTACTTAAATTACTTTCTCAAGAAAAACCCTTTTTAAAAGCAGAAAATAAAGCAAATAAATTTTAAAAACTTAAGCAACCAAAAGTAAATGTTTTATTTTAAATTAAATTAAATATTTTTTTTATTTTTGAAAGAAGCAGCTGGGCTGTTACAACCTCGCTCCTCTCTTGCAGTGGCATAGAGGGGTGCTAGGTTTTCTGGGACAATACCTTAAGGCGTGTATAGCTCCGGGATCTTCTCAGTGATATCGAGTATCACCGACTTTGTGAGTATATTGTTTGTTGGCTCTTTGCAGTTCGTGCCTTGTATCATATATCATTGATTTATTTGATCGAATATTGCAAAGAAGCTTTGTGGGTTAAGTAGCTCAATGAGGACAATGGTCTTGTACTGAAATTGAATGATTAAAACTTGAGTTCTAAATCTATGTTACTTCAGTTATTGATCTTTCTATCCTACAGTCAGATAGTTTCGATATTTTGCATGTCACTTGATCACTACAATTCATATGTAACTTACATATCTGTTAGTCAATTCGGTTTTGCATAACTTGGTAATTTGGGATTCTGCAATATGTGAGAAGATAAAGTCATATTTGCCTAATTTCTTGTTGTAATTGAGTGATCACTTTGACTTGCCTGTTCTGCTGGCCGAAAGTATATGTTCTGGATATATTTTCAAATTTGAGATTGTTAGATTGTGATTTAGAGCTCAAAGTTTGAATCTTCTTCGACATATTCAATTAATGAGGAGTATAAGACCATAGTAATGGGACGGCCAAGATTTAGTCTTGTGTAACCCTATTTTTAAGAGCACTAAATATTAATCAATTAAAACTTATGTTTTAAGCTAGTGTTAATTGATTCCCTCGTCTGGAGATTGCCTTACATGTTTAGATCAGAAATAACTTTGCTCCTTTTTGGATATATGTTTTGATATAAATGACATGTTAGAATTATATTTTTATATACAATTTATGTCATTTGTTTACAGCTGGATTTGTTCTCTAATTATACTGGAATTATATATAAATTTATGCTTATACCGCATTAAATTACATCACTTATGAGGCTACACTACTATAAAACAGGTTATACTGGACGGGTACATTATAGATGGTTCATAAAAATCGCCTGTGTTAAATGCAATCATAGACCACAGACGGTTCTAAACTAGAACCGTCTGTGATATTTCGAATATCACAGACGGTTCTTAATAAAGAATATCACGCTTTCCAACTTCAATATCACGCTTGTTTGGAATGTGAAAATTCTCTAGGAATTTCCTAGGAGAATAAGGAAACGTTCCTTCTCACTGGAACTTTGTTTGTACGAAGTTGTGACCTGGTACTCGATTAATAATTAATTAAGCACGTACTGAAATCCTTGTGCCTAAGTGTTCGTAGTCTCTGGATCCATTAGCGGGGAATTATGATGTGAAAATGCGTATTTGGTGATAATTCACATTTTTACGAAACTTAAGTATCTAAAAAGTCTTTAAAAAATTACCAAATATATGTAGAGCATGATATGTTCTATATCTTAAAACAAATGAAGATTAAAATCAATGGCATTTCTGGGATATGAAACATGAAAAAAAAAACTTAATCAAAACAAAAAATACTATTTCATCCACAAAGTATTTGCCTTTTCCATATCTCGCAAATACGATTAAATTTGGCCTTAAAACTTTACAGAGGTATATAGCATACCCTCCGGATCCCAGCCTACATATAGTAATTTTTAAAAGAGTTTTTGAAAAATTTTATTTTCTGTTTGATTTTATTTCCACGGAATTTTCACATTTTTCAGTTGATACATACTGAAATTGCGTGGTACCTCCTTATTTGCGAAGTTTGCATATGACCATGGTAATGATGCGCGTATGACGCACCCCATTCCGTGGCAGTTGGGCTTGACGCAGCAAGCCACCGTGTGTGTTGTTCTTTTGTTTCTCTTGTATTCCAGCGGGATGGACGCTGACCACCCCATAGAGCTGGGAGTTGGGCCGTGCTTCTCTGGGCCAGCCCGAAGCACGGCCAGCACGGCCCGGCCCAAGCACGGCCCAGCCCGACACGTGGCGGGCCGTGCCGGCACGGCACGAACGGCGGGCGGGCTGGGCCTCAAAACCGCACGGTGGCGGCGCGGCGACGGCACGGCAGATCGTGCGTGCTTGGGCCGCCCGCCCGATGGAGCACGGCCAAGACGGGGCACGACGGCACGGCCGCAAGACGCGCGCGCTGCGCCGCGGCTGCCTCGGCCTCCCCGGCTCTCCCTCCGGCGTCCCCCCCGCCCCCCACCCTCCCGCCTCTCGTTGCCCTTCCAGCGCCAACCCATAGCCCATCACAGTATCACACATTCACACATTCACACATCACAAGCAAAGAAAGGCAGGGAGTAGAGGGGATTAGGGAAGGAGACACTTACCTGTGGGATGGGCAGCTCGGTTGCAATTTGCAAACATGTGCTGATGTGCAGGAATCGTGGGTGCGGGCCTGGTCGCTCCTCCGTGGCGAGCGCCAGCCGCTCCGAAGCCACGCCCACGCCTTCATGAACTGCCACACGCCCACACCGACGGGCCGTCAGCCACCGCGTGGTGAAAGGACACCCCGACGGCCACGGCGCCAGCCTCCACATCATCAGGCCTCGTGACGGCGTGACCTGCACGGCGAGCACCGGGAGGAGGCGGCGGGGAGGAGGGGCGGCGGGGACCGGGAGGCCGGAGGGAGAGCCGGGAGGAGAGGGCGGAGGGGGAGGCCCTGGAGGGGAGGGGGCGGCGGGGGGAGGCCGGGAGGAGGCGTCGGCGGGGGGGGGGGGGCGGCGGGGGAGGCCGGGAGGGGAGGGGGCGGGAGGGGGAGGACCGAGGAGGGCGGGGGAGGGGGCGGCGGGGGAGGGGAGGAGGGCGAGGCCGGGAGGAGGCGGCAGGGGAGGGAGGGGGCGGCGGGGGGGGGGAGCCGGAGGAGGGGGCGGCGGGGAGGAGGCGGGGAGGTGGGGCGGGGGGGAGGGGGAGCCGAGGGGAGGTGGGGCGGGGGGAGGGGAGCCGAGGGGAGGGGGAGGAGGGCGGAGGCCGGGAGGAGGCGGCGGGGGGGGAGGGGGCGGCGGGGGGGGAGGGCCGGGAGGGGAGCCGGGAGGAGGGGGCGGCGGGAGGGAGGAGGACCGGAGGAGGGAGGGGGGGGGGCCGCGGGGAGGGGAGTTGGAGCCGGAGGAGGGGCCCGAGAGGGGAGCCGGAGGGGAGGAGGAGGCGGCGGGGGGCGACTGGCGGGAGGGGGGCCGGGATGGGGAGGAGAGGGGCGGCGGGGGGGCGACTGGCGGGACTGCGGGTTGCGGGAGGGGGACTCGGTCGGGAGGACTGAGGGAGTGAGGGGGAGCCGGGGAGGGTCTCGAACCGTCGGAGACTCTCGGAGGGGGAGCCGGAAGGAGCGGGCGGGCGGCACGGGGCCCAAAGCCAAAGCGTCTGCCTGCCGTGCCGCCTGGGAGACTGGGATGACCGATGGCACATGGGCACATGGCAGTGGGACTGTGGGAGCGTGGGTGGGAGACTGGGAGGGGCGGGAGTTTTGGGCATGGGCGGGAAGCCAGGAATACCTGTCAGCACGGGAGGGGGGGGGGTCGGGCCAGGTGTTAGCACGGAGTGATAAGTCGGTGGGGAAAAAAGGAAAAAAAGAGAGTGAATGACCGATGATTCGATAGATGTGAGAAAAAGCTCGTAAAGTGCCAACGTTCGATTATAACGTGCAGAAGCCAACGTTCTAATATAACGTGCGGAAAATTAACGTTCGAATTTTATAGTTATAAATTCACCCCCTCCCTCCGCATAGCGTTACAAATTCACAGATTCACATAGCGACGTTCTGCAGATTCTTCACTCCCTCCGCTCTATTCTGTCCATAATCACAGAAGCGACGTTCCTCTATTTCTTCACGCTTCTTATTTATTTCTTCTCATTTTTCAAGTTTATTTCCTATATTTTTCTGCATTTATACTCTTTATTTATTTGTTTATTACTTCTAATTTCTTCACATTTATTGTGTTTGTACTTCTTATTTATTAACTAATCACCATGTTACCGAGAAGCCGCAGCATGCCGAGGAGCAATCAAGCAAAGATGCAAAAGAGTCGGCACGAAGAGGACGGCAGGCGACTTAGTGTAAGCTCCGCCGTCGCTCTCCTAGTCCTCCTGTTGATCCTCGTCGGCTCTCGCCAAGCATGGATGACTACGGCATGGATGACCGTCATATGGACGGTACACAAGGCTTCGAAGACTCTCAAGGCGGTCCGGGGCCAATGGAGAGTCCAGATATCTCTCGCCAACCTGCGGACGACAACACTGGCGGGTCCGGACGAAGGGCGGCTTGCTGGAAACACATGACTTGGAGCCAAGAAATCCGTGATGGCGAAACGGTAGAAATTGCAACATGTAATTATTGTAATGCTAAACTAACTGCTCGTACAGCTGTAGGTACAGGACACCTGAACCGTCACTACAAAACATGCTTACGCAAGATGGCGGCACAGGGCCGAGGGGGAGGAGGAGGAGGAGTACAAACGCAACTGAACTTCGCGGCGGATGGATCTGTAAGTACTTGGGTATATAACCCACTTTCTGCCCGTGAAGAAATTGCTAGATATATTGTTTCAGAAGATCAACCGATTAGGATGGGCGAAAGCCGCGCATTCGAAAGAATGATCCAGCGCGGCTTTTGCCCACAGTATCAACATGTTAGTAGGAGAACTACATCATCTGATATTTTACGATTATATCAAAATGAATTAGCAGAACTTAAAGATCATTTCCAACAAGTTCAATTTTCTTTTGCTATAACTTGGATATTTGGACATCATCCCACCGAGAAGTTCTTACCTTAGTGTTGTAGCCCATTATTTGGACAATGATTACAAGTTAAATAAGAGAGTCATAGGATTTAAATTAATAAATGAATCACACACAGGAGAGGCCATTGCTGAGCGTATACTACACGTACTTGATGATTTTAAAATAGATAATAAAATTGCATCTATAACTCTTGATAACGCATCAGCAAATACAACAGCTATGAACATTCTCATCCCAAGATTACAAACATATATTGGTGGTTATATCCTCCACCAAAGATGTGTATGCCACATCTTGAATCTTGTTGTTCAAGATGGTATGCAAGTAATTAGCTCATATTTGAATAATATCCGTGATGCCATACGTTACCTTATAAGTTCCCCACAAGTGCTATCCGGTTCATGAGTATCTATGCTGACCAATGGGAAAGAGCCAAGAAAATTTGGTCTTGACATGAAAGTAAGGTGGAACTCAACATATATTATGTTAAAAAAGTTACAAGGGTACGAAAGTATTATATCCGTTTTTGTCAATGCTAATTCCCAGAATAATGAATTGTTAGTTACTAATTCAGATTGGCAAATTGCTAGTCATTTTAGAGAGTTTTTAAAACCTTTTTATAAAGCCACAAAGGTTCTATCCGTGTTTATTATCCTACCTCCGCTTAGTTATAGAGTTCATTTGGTTAATTGCAGACAACATTGCCAAATTTAGGGAGGATCCCCTTTTAAGCCAAGCTGTCGTAGCAATGGAAGAAAAATTTATTAAATATTTTGGTTCTATTTCACACTTGTACTGTTTTGCTATTATTTTTGATCCTACAAAAAGTTAGCGAGTTTCTGATTGCTATGGAAGGAATAGGTGAATGTCTTGGCCTAGATTATTCGAAGCTTTTGCACACGTCAAAAGGAGCTTTTTCGTGTTTTCAATTGTATCATGACAAGTTTGGCAACAATGGAAGATCGGAGGCCTCACAGCAGACCCACCAAGGAAAGACAAGTTTAACATCACACTTATGGAAGAAATTAAAGGGCAAGTCTACTTCTTCGTCCTTTCAGCCTCAGACAACCTCTAAGTGGAATGCTACCTCGGAGCTGAACCACTACTTAGAGCATGACTTTACAAATGTTGATCCTGATCTTACTGGTGGAGGCAAGATAGACTTGCTCGAGTGGTGGAAGAACAACAAGCGGATATTTCCCGTGCTGTCACATTTCGCACGAGATGTTCTCCTGGTGCCGTGTTCTCTGCTTTCTTGTTTAGCGGCGTCAGTATGGTAGGAAGAATAATCGAAGAAAGAAGATCATCCCTCACGCCCAGGATGGTAGAGGCAATCACATGTGCCAAAGACTGGGAATTAGCTAAAGAGCGGCAACAACATCAATTGGAGGATCCTGAAATCGTGCAGGCGTACGCTGATCTCGAACGCATGAACGATCTAGACATTGATGAGTAGCTACAATGTACTATGTTGTTATAGTTTGTATGTACATGTATTGTTACTGTACTCTTTTCCTTACTCGGGAAACCCCACTCTGGGGCGTAAGGTTTTTAACGAGGCAGTAATATTGTATTTTAAAATATCAATGCAATTATACTTTTCCCGAAATATTTACGCCATTGCGTACCGATGTTTTCATACAATTAATTCAACTTCAATTAATTTTCAACGAGACGGGTACGAGAGAAAGTAAGATGACGGACGTCGCCACTCGCCACAATAGTCGCGCCGCTTTTGTCGTGCATAGTTACTTTGGGCTGGGCTTGGGCTGGCACGGCACGAACGCCGGCACGGCGGGCTTTGGGCCGTGCTTGGGCCTGGCCGGAGGTGAGGCGGGCCGGCACGGCACGGCACGGTGGGATGACTGGGCCGAGCCGGCACGGCACGAACCGGCACGAAGCACGGTGGGCCTGGGCCGTGCCGGCACGGCACGGCCCAATTCCCAGCACTACCACCCCACAATCCATCTTATCCAAATACATGGACGATCATTATTTCTACAAGGTACTTTAAAGGTACGATGCCAATGAGACTGAGAGCATCATCTTGGTCTGTCATCCTTCATTCAAACAAGTTTGGATTTTAATTAGAATTATAGAAAATGCTAGTTGCATGCAACTGTACGAGGTAATTAGCGAAGCTAGTGGTGTCGGCAACCACCTCGCCACCCAAGAACGCCCTCGATCTCCTCGTGAGCTGCCGCAGCGTCCAGGAGGGACGTCCGCGCCGCTACTGGTGCTGCCGAGGTGCAAGTCGGGTACGTAGATAAATACTTTCGCGTTGGTGAACATGAGCTAACTAAGGTAACCAAAATGTGTTCTTTTACTTTTAGCTAGCAATAGGCTCACAGCTAGGGAAAACAATCTTGGTTTAGAAAAATTTTCGGACCCCTCTGAGAAATCCGAAATTCGGAAAATTCAAAATCTTCTGATTTTTAAGGAAAATTTTGGCCTAAAAATTCAAACATGCAGTTCAAATTCAAGAAATACAATTATATGAAAAAAGCGAAATCTCGGTGAAATTTCAGAAAATCTCATAAATCTCGGTTAAATCTCCAAAAAGTTGAAAATGTGCTAAATTTGTTTGGTGGAAGTGGGCTTTTCTCGGAGAAGGCCGGGAAAACCAAAATTCGTCAAATTTCGTAAAATTTCATCCAAAATTGTTTTCCCTACTTACAACGTACTTATGGCTCTCAATTCAACGCAATTCTCCTCTCTCTCATTTTGTGCCTTGTGACAAGGAAGGATAACCTAAAATTGTCACTAGCCACTAGCAAAGTAGGTGAAGAAAGAGGTTTTGTATGCCTTGTGTTGGGCGGTAGTGTGTACTAATATCCTAGCCAGTCCATAATACTTATCCCACTGCAGCACCGCCAGATTGAGTAGTACTATTTTCGGTCTTTTGATCGTTGCTTTTCTTATATTTTTGAATCTGCACGCGGAGATGACATGCAGGATACCTCAGCCAACCATGTAGATACGCAGAACTAATTAAGGATAGTGACAAAAGAGAGCCGCTAGCTTTAATTTGCTCCCGCATTAGTGACAACGCAACACATTCTAGTGCTCCTGCTGCTAAAAGATGTCCGGATTCTAACGTGTCATTTATATTAAAACATATATCTAACATGTTAATATTATATTTTTATATGTAATTTATTTCATTTGTTTACAGCTAGATTTGTTCTGTAATTATACTAGAATTACATCTAAATTTATGCTTATACCTCATTAAATTACATCACTTAACAGGCTAGCAACACTTAAACGTAATAATTTCTGGCTAGCTAGCGTTCAGCGATCGACGAAGATGACAATCAGTTGCTCATAAACGTGGCTCCCTCCGTTTTTTTTATACGGTGTGGTTTGACTTGCACTGTCTTCAAAATTGAACTTGCTTGTTAATCTCTTACGATATATTGTTAAAAACTATAAAATCATCATAATATAAAAGTATTTTTAATTACGAATCTAATGATATCAATTTTATAACACTAAACCTATATATATATTGTAAAACTTATTGTTGGTCGAAAAATACAAAGTTTGAATCTTAAAATTTATGTGCACCCTATAAAAATCAACGAAGGAGTTTGTTTGAACGTTGTAGTACTCCTACATAAACACGTGTGAAAGTTCATTTGTATGTACTCCGACAGTGCGCGCAAGAGGTGGTGAACAAAACTTGTAGACAAACGAATACAAAGCCCGGCCAGTACCTCAAGTCAAGGTTGTTGTAGGTTGACAGAGGAAAGTGGTTTTGAGATATTTGAAATTAATGCTTTTGTTTGTGGTAGTTAGGTGTACATCCATGTTAAGCTAATTGCGTCTGTCCTTCTATACAGGTTGTTTTTGATATTTTACGATCTCCAATACAAGATTTTAATTATAATTTATTATTATAATATACTAATAAAAATAATAAAAAATATATATTATAAAAATATTTTGCAAGACAAATCCAATATTACTATTTTCATGTAGTGAATTTATATATTTTAATATATATTAATAATTAAAACTTAAAATGTATGGAACGCACAGTGACCTACATTTTTTTGTTAGAGGGAGTACTATTTTGATTGATGTGCACCTGTTGCTTGCCTATGGGCGCTTGGACTCGATAGATATTACCCTTGCAGTTAGCTACACAATGCAATCAAAAGAATTTGATTTATACTATAATCATTAATAATCTACCTAGCTAGTTCCTTTTTAGTTGATCATGTCCAAACAGCAAACTGCTTTATGCAATATGTTGGATCTCACGCGCTCAGCACTATGGTTACCCTTGTGTGTGTACAGTACTGAAATCACATAAAAGAACTTTGGGATTAGGAAAACCAAAGTCATCGTGAACTTAACACTAAAAAATGTGGTCCATGTTTATAATTCAAGACTCAAGATCAGGTCTAGTCAGCTCCTCTTTCTTCTTTTGCAAGAATGAATATTAATTTATAGTACTGTGCAAACTTTGCGAGGAAATGGTACTTGTCGGCAGGCGCTTTTAGCGATGGGTCCCCGGAGATGCGCGCCAACGGGAGACCGATTGGTCCACTTTGATCTTGTGTGAAGATTCGTGCTCTTTCTTTAATCTGTAAGCTCTCTCACAGTGTGGGTCCGTTCTTTACGGTTTTTAAAAGCTACTTTTGACTTTTGCTACAGTAATTAACTTTTAAATGGAGTATTTTTTTTTAAGATGAGGTTTACAAGTTAATTGTAGCACACGTTAAAAAACTAATATCTGTATCATCAAAAATCGCAAGCGAGTATCTCTCTTTCCGCAATCTCTTTCGCAAACAGCCAAAAAGCCATCAGCCGCAGCCAAAAGCCATCAGCCACAGCCGGAGAGAACAGGCCCTCTCCTTTTGTGTGAAGTGATAGTGTAATTGATTTGCCGAACTGTTCATATATTTGGTCTGTAACATTATTTTTACAATTTTAGCAACTAAACTCCTGTTTTTATAAAAATGGTCACATCTCCGAGATCGAAATGCACGACAGACGACACGTATCATCTGCCATATCACCCTTGCTCGGCAGGCCACAGCAGGGCATTGGCACGTGGGAGGACAACTAGTAGGTGCGGCAACGGGTGAGCCTAGTAGGTGCGGCCTAGTATTTGGTGATAATTCACATTTTTACGAAACTTAAGTTTCTAATAAGTCTTTGAAAAAATTACCAAATATATGTACCGCATGATATGCTCTGTATCTTAAAAAAATGAAGATCAAAATCAATCTCATTTCTGGGATATGAAACATGGAAAAATACTTCATCAAAACAAAAAAAAATACTATTTCAACAAGTATTTGTCTTTTCCATATCTTGCAAATACGATTGAATTTGACTTTAAAACTTCTCAGAGGTATATAGCATATCCTTCCATCCTACATACAGTAATTTTTAAAGAATTTTTGAAAACTTTTATTTACTGTTTGATTTTATTTTCATGGAATTTTCACATTTTCAAGTTGATACACAGACTGAAATTGCGTGGTACCTGCTTATTTGCATAGTATGCGTATGACCATGGTATTGATGCGCGTACGACGCATCCCATTCGGTGCCGAAGTTGGGCTTGACGCAACAAGCCATTCGGTGTTCTTTTGTTTCTCTTATACTTCAGCGGGATGGACGTTGACCACCACACAATCCATCTTATCCAAATACATGGATGATCATTATTTCTACAAGGTACTTTAAAGGTAGGATGCCAATAAGACTGACAGCATCATCTTGGTCTGTCATCCTCCATTCAAACAAGTTTGAAGTTTAGAATTAATTTTAAAGGTGGATATATTTACCTGGTATTCTTGATTTGGATTGTATACTTTTTGTAGAGGAATTTGGATCATATATATCGATGCCAAACTCACTACAGGATGAACTGTCTTCACAGCCTCACAGGCTCTAGAGCCGCTTGCAATGTGGGTATTGGAAGCAGTCGTACCACTTGGAATCTGAGTATCTACCGCTTTCTATTCAGCCGCTTGGAAAACTTTTCCAAGCGGTAATACTTTCCAAGCGGCAACTCCACTTGAGAAAATTAATTCCGAGTTGTAGTACTGCTAGGAATGTTCAAACTTTTCGAAGCAGTATGTCTGCTTTACCACGTAATTGCAAACTGTACTAGCGCTTATAGTTAAGATTACAGGGATTTAAAAAATTAAAAACCTAAATGCAATTGTCGCTTGCAATAACAATCGCATTCCTAAGATTAGTATGTAATTGTTGTCAGTCACTTTTAGTTGTAAATCAAGTAACAATGACCGCAGTGGTGTGGTTAAAAATATATTTTAGAACAATGTGTGAAATGCAAGATAACATACAAAATAACAACACACATGCATCCATCACATCCATCATTAAGGCGCATTAACATACATAAGTGTCTCACTGTAACTCATTACTGTATATCAATCACAAAATATAAATATAAACAAAGTGCAAGGTTTACTATGTCGCATACATGAACATACTCATATGTGTTGTATGTTTACACCAAAAGTTTGACCCATTAAGCTGTGTTAACTCCTAACTAGCTACTATCTAATCATGTAGTACATAGTAAAGTGGCAATTTTGACTTGAATCACTATACTGACTTCCGTCTCTGTATCACTTTGCTAGCTACCTGTAAAACAAGAAACCAGTAGGAATTAACCAAACAACCAAAAATGAGACAAAAAAAAAAGCATGCATTCAGTACTTGCATGTTGCATCCCTAATGTATCCCTAACACAACTTCTGGAACACAAAATTGAACAAGACAACATATCCTTCTCTATCTACCTTCAGCTGCCATGCATATATATGATGTAGATTTTCTTTGCATGATTTCATCAAACATTAATGTACATGGTAGGATCGATGATGCACCTTAATTATCATTGCCATAAGAAATACAAAACATTGTGCATCTTGCAGCTTGTACCATACAAGAATAATTATCGTCACAACACAAACTTACACACAAGATCTTGTCTAAAAAGCAAACTGCTTCACGCAGTAAGTTGGATCTCACGCGCTCAGTACTACTTAAGGAGCATGCACTACTCCTTCATTCACCATTAACATTCCAGTACATCATTAATTAGCACACGAAAATTACGTTACACCACCTTAGCTAGTTAAGAATGGCTGGTGAGGTGCCGAGGGTCCCCGTTAGCTGCGGCCCGCCCCAGGCGGCGCGGCCGCCGTCGGAGCGTGCTTTCGCATGCTTAGCGGCCGTCGTTGGCGTCGTCACGTCGGTCACTGCAGCCGCCGTGGCCTTCTACAAGGCGCCTGCCGGCATCTTCGCCAGCCACAAGCTGCCCTACTACGGCACTGCCGCCTGCGCCTTCGTCGCCGGCGTGGCCGAGGCGTGGGTGGCCGCGACCGTCTGGTTCTGCCCTGACCCCGAGAGCCACCGTCCAACTGGACGGTGCGTGCTGTACGCTTCCTTGGTGCCACTGCTTGTCGTCGTAGGCCTCGGTGGATTCCATGTCCTCATTTCCTCCTAAACAAGATGCGCTACGCACCGGTGGCCCTAGTTACGTACGTGCATGCTATCGTGACCGACGTCTCAAGTTAAAGAAAATTAATTATCACGCTGTCGCGAATTTGATAAAAAGTTTGTACGTACTGTGTGTGCGGTTGTGCTTTCCAACTTCAATATCACGCTTGTTTGGAATGTGAAAATTCTCTAGGAATTTCCTAGGAGAATAAGGAAACGTTCATTCTCACTGGAACTTTGTTTGTATGAAGTTGTGACCTGGTATTCGATTAATAATTAATTAAGCACGTACTGAAATCCTTGTGCCTAAGTGTGCGTAGCCTCTGGATCCATTAGCGGGGAATTATGATGTGAAAATGCGTATTTGGTGATAATTCACATTTTTACAAAACTTAAGTTTCTAAAAAGTCTTCAAAAAATTACCAAATATATGTAGAGCATGATATGTTCTATATCTTAAAACAAATGAAGATTAAAAGCAATCGCATTTCTGGGATATGAAACATGGAAAAATACTTAATCAAAACAAAAAATACTATTTCAACAAGTATTTGTCTTTTCCATATCTCGTAAATACGATTAAATTTGGCATTAAAACTTTACAGAGGTATATAGCAGACCCTCCGGATCCCAGCCTACATATAGTAATTTTTAAAAGAGTTTTTGAAAAGTTTTATTTTCTGTTTGATTTTATTTCCACGGAATTTTCACATTTTTCAGTTGATACAGACTGAAATTGCGTGGTACCTCCTTATTGGCAAAGTTTGCATATGACCATGGTAATGATGCCCGTATGACGCACCCCATCGTGTGTGTTGGGCTTGACGCAGCAAGCCACCGTGTGTGTTGTTCTTTTGTTTCTCTTGTACTCCAGCGGGATGGACGCTGACCACCCCACAATCCATCTTATCCAAATACATGGACGATCATTATTTCTACAAGGTACTTTAAAGGTACGATGCCAATGAGACTGAGAGCATCATCTTGGTCTGTCATCCTTCATTCAAACAAGTTTGGATTTTAATTAGAATTATAGAAAATGCTAGTTGCATGCAACTGTACGAGGTAATTAGCGAAGCTAGTGGTGTCGGCAACCACCTCGCCACCCCAAGAACGCCCTCGATCTCCTCGTGAGCTGCCGCAGCGTCCAGGAGGGACGTCCGCGCCGCTACTGGTGCTGCCGAGGTGCAAGTCGGGTACGTAGATAAATACTTTCGCGTTGGTGAACATGAGCTAACTAAGGTAACCAAAATGTGTTCTTTTACTTTTAGCTAGCAACAGGCTCACAGCTAGGGAAAACAATTTTGGTTTAGAAAAATTTTCGAACCCCTCTGAGAAATCCAAAATTTAGAAAATTCAAAATTTTCTGATTTTAAAGGAAAATTTTGGCCTAAAAATTCAAACATGCAGTTCGAATTCAAGAAATACAATTATATGAAAAAAGCGAAATCTCAGTGAAATTTCAGAAAATCTCATAAATCTCGGTTAAATCTCAAAAAAGTTGAAAATATGCTAAATTTTTTTGCTGGAAGTGGGCTTTTCTCGGGGGAGGCCGGAAAACCGTAATTCGTCGAATTTCACAAAATTTCATCCAAAATTGTTTTCCCTACTTACAACGTACTTATGGCTCTCAATTCCACGCAATTCTCCTCTCTCTCATTTTGTGCCTTGTGACAAGGAAGGATAACCTAAAATTGTCACTAGCCACTAGCAAAGTAGATGAAGAAAAAGAAAGAGGTTTTGTATGCCTTGTGTTGGGCATAATGTCCTAGCCAGTCCATAATACTTATCCCACTGCAGCACCGGCAGATTGATTAGTACTATTTTTGGTGTTTTGATCGTTGCTTTTCTAATATTTTTGAATCTGCACGTGCAGATGATATGCAGGATACCTCAGCCAACCATGTAGATACGCAGAACTAAGGATAGTGACAATAAGATCATTATTTCTACAAGGTAACTTTAAAGGTAGGATGCCAGTAAGACTGACAGCATCATCTTGATCTGTCATCCTCCATTCAAACAATGTTAAAGGTGGATATATTTACCTGGTATTGTTGATTTGGATTGTATACTTTTGTAGAGGAATTTGGATCATATATATATATATATATATATATATATATATATATATATATATATATATATATATATATATATATATATATATATATATATATATATATATATATATATATATATATATATATATATATATATGCCAAACTCACTACAGGATGAACTGTCTTCACAGGCTCTAGAGCCGCTTGCAATGTGGGTATTGGAAGTAGTGGCTTCACTTGGAATCCATGAGTATCTACCGCTTTCTATTCAGCCGCTTGGAAAAGTATTCCAAGCGGTAATACTTTCCAAGCGGCAACTCCATTTGAGAAAATTAATTCCGAGTTGTAGTACTGCTAGGAATGTTCAAACTTTCCGAAGCAGTATGTCTGCTTTACCATGTAATTGCAAATTATACTAGCGCTTATAATTAAGATTACAGGAATTTAAAAAATTTAAAACCTAAATGCAAGTGCCGCTTACAATCGTATTCCCAATATTAGTATGTAATTGTTGTCAGTCACTTTTAGGGGTTGTTCAGAATAGCGTTGGCTTATGGATTTTTTTTACTGTAGGTGGCTTATTTTTTACTGTAGCTCAGTTGACTTATTTGGTATAATTAAATTTTAAGAAATTTAAAAATATAAAAAATATGTTAGCCCATCACGGACAGTGCAAAGGAATACGAAAAAAGAAAATGCAAAAACACCTAAAAAATAAAAAATGGCATAATTAATGAATAGTAAAAAATATCAGAAGTCAGAAGTTAAATTAAGCGGTGCCTTAGTTGTAAATCAAGTAACAACGACCGCGGTGGTGTGGTTAAAAATATAGATTAGAACAACGTGTGAAATGCAATATAACATACAAAATAACAACACACATGCATTCATAACATCCATCGTTAAGGCATTAACATACATAAGTGTCTCATTGTAACACCTTACAGTATATCAATCACAAAATATAAATATAAACAAAGTGCCAGATTTACTATGTCACATACATGAACATACCCATATGTGTTGTATGTTTACACCAAAAGTTTGACCCATTAAGCTATTTTAATTCCTAACTAGCTACTATCTAATCATGTAGTACGTACATACTAAAGTGGCAATTCTGACTTGAAACACTATACTGACTTCCGTCTCTGTATCACTTTGCTAGCTTCCTGTAAAAGAAGAAACCAGTAGGAATTATCCAAACAACAAAAAATGAAACAAAAAAAAGCATGCATTCAGTACTTGCATGTTGCATCCCTAATGTATCCCTAACACAACTTCTGGAACACAAAAGTGAACAAAGACAACATATCCTAGTCTATCTACCTTCAGCTGCCATGCATATTTATGATGTAGATTTTATTTGCATGATTTCATCAGACATTAATGTACATGGTAGGATCGATGATGCACCTTAATTATCATTGCCATAAGAAAAACAAAACATTGTGCATCTTGCAGCTTGTTCCATTCTCATTAGCAACAGATAGCAAAATTGATTGGTTGACAACATGGCACTCATTTTGTTATGATGATTTACCCCAACTACATTTCCATAAAACATATCAACAAATATCAAATAAATAAGTTTGATGAATCCACCTTTCCAAAAAACATCCTTGTAGTGTTGCCTTTGAGTTTAACTGCTTCCCTTGGCCTTTCCACCTGTGGACAAAAGGGTGCATTTGCTTCCCTAGGTCAGATAGAAAAAGTGGGAATAACAACATACATTGCATACATGTCAAAAATCAAAAGTAAAGAAAATAATTTATACAATAATTCTTGTTTTAGAACAATTAGTTGAGAATTCTACAAAGATCATTTTCACTTAAAGGATAGACTCAGTACCATGAGCATGATTTTTTCCTCCATGAGTTGAATCACCCCCCACCAACAACTCCAACATCAGCTTCCATCTACAAATTTATAGCTTTTTGCTTAATTTCAAATCCTTGACTAATAAAAATGAAAACACTAGAGAAGGTAGATTACTATTTCATATGGCCAAGCAATGGAATACCCTTGCGCATCACCCATTTTTGTGATATTCTTATATGGCTGAGGCAATGTACGTAGTGCGCTTTTTCAGCACATAGTTCACAACCATCTCACAATAATCAAATGTAACATCCTAATTTTCAGTGTTATTTGAAGCTTTTTAAAATAAAATTCACCATTTGAATTTTTCTGGATTTAATACAAACTTAAAATAATTTTTTATTAATTAAAGGGATTTAATATGACTAAAATAAATATTAACATTTACTAAAAATATTTTATTTGGGTTTCTTGTATCTCAAAGAATTTTCTGTGAATTTTTAGATTTATTTACTATTTTCTAGAGTTCAAAAAGATTTATGTGAATTTTTGAAATTTGAAAAACCCCAAAAATCTTAAACAGTACTAGACCAAACCCATTACTGTTCACCCCGGCCCACCTAATCTCAACCGTCCGATCTCCACTTTTCCACGTGGCAGTCATCCAAGCATCCTTCTCTTTCGGCCGCCAGATCTTCTCAGTCTGCCACATGTCAGCCATTGGGAGGCCTATCTACTTTTCATCTATGCGATCCAACTCAGTCGTTCGATCTGTGCCTCACCACGTGTCATCCATCGGTAGGCTCATGCACTGTTTATCGTCTTGATCCAAACTCCGTTGCTGCTGTCCAAATTTGACTCCGCCTCGGCATTCGTACACTCCTAGGACTCGTGGTCGTCTCCGAGCCAGACTCTCATCGTATGTGCTTTAAAGCGGTGCCACCCTGCCTCTCGGTTCCTTCGTCCTGTCGTCGCTCGCACCGCCGTGTCTCACCGTGAGCTCAAGCCGCCGGAGTTTGCCGCTGCCACCATTATTCAACATATCCTCCTCAGCAACTCTTATAAAAGCAAACACATCATTAATGTACTCTTTACTCACACAGTTCCCAGTATACATCTAACTTCGGTCCTACATTACGCATATATATATATATATAATAATTTAGTATTAAATATTAAATTAATTAATTAGTATACTAGATACATATCACATGCATCGAGGCTTTGCTTAACACAAAAGTCATTTTCCCTAGAACCGATTATAGCCAACTATTTTGACCAATTTGGCCCACGTGATGGGCACTGACATGCATGGCCAAGTAAAAATAGACTATAACTTGACTAAATTCTAAACCATAAACTATACTAGATGTAAATAATTTTCTCTCCACATCAAGCTAGCTAGATGTAAATCATCTTTAATTCTTCTGTCACCAAAAGTTAGATCTAAATTATAATGAAACTATGAATAAATTACTAACCATAGGTAGTCAAGAATTTGATGAATCTTTAATCACTCTTGCCAAATAGTCTCTTTTCATTAAATGGCGTCAAAGCTTCACCTCTAGCTCAAAGCAGCAGCCTAAATATGGAATTTAAGCCATAGGGTCGACAGGTCTGCGCGCAATTAATGTAGTGGAATTATCACAGACGGATTTTAATAAAATCGTCAATGATATTACACTTTCACAGACGATTTTTAACGCTGGTAGTAATGCTTACGGTCTCTAAACTAAAACCGTCTATGATAGTATTTAATACTGATGATTTTGAAAAACTGTGTGTGATGTGATATCTAGTATTAGGCTTTTTGTAGTAGTGTGTATATATTCATATGATTTGGGTATTCCCGACCATTATTGACAGCTAACCTCAGCTTCATAAAATAAATGCTCGAAAGGTGAATACAAATAAAAAAATGACATCTCAACAACTTGAGTTCGACAGTCTGCGTTGACGAACTCTTATGTAAGATGCAAGTGTCAACGTCGTCCACAATGCAATTCCTGGCCTTGCTTTGATGTATCTTATATATTTTTCTTGGTTTATAATTTTTTAAATAATCCAATCAAAACATGAAAAATAATGTGTGGTTGTGCAATAACAACACGACTGCACCAATCTATGTGGTTGTACAATGTGGGACTACCATGCATCTCATCATATCCTAATTGTATCCACCATCTATTTGTCTATACCAGCTAATTAAGTTTCTTTCATATTGTAATATACCTAATATATAATGCTAAAGTATATAAGAGTGACAAGTTGAGCTACCTCCTGATGTATGCTCTAATAGGCTTGGATAACTCACCTTATTGCGATCAAACACACCTTGCCTAATATGTTCCTAAAGCAAATATGACATGAAGTTAGCCGAGGTCTATGAAGCAACCATGGTTTTTCAAGCATAATACCATCTTGATGGAACTGATTCGTCTAAATATTGATGAAAAGTCTCCCAAAATAAGTGTCAATCTCCAGAGTCAAAGCAAAAATCTAGAAATCCCAAAAATCTTCCGAGAAGGGTCATACAAAATTGCCAACCAACTCAACAAAGAAATCTAATTCTATTGTGTTTGGGTATTAGTGGGTATGAAGCATATTTCGTCTTTCATTGCCACAATTTCAACCCAAAATAAACACATGAGGCTAAATGGCACATCTAACTATACTAGGATTGTCATAAGACAAAACCTACAAGTCTATATCCACTATTTAAAAAATTATCAGTGAAAAAATATAGCCATTAATTAGATGTCCTAGCCCATTGGAGCTACCTACAAGTCTATAGTCGATTAAAGTCCGAGAGACAATCATGAGGCTGTGTTATTTTTTTAACACAATTGTTCAGAAGATCATTGATTCCGAAGGACTAGATGCTCTGCAGGACGAGGTGGTGATGACTCTATGTCATCTTGAGATGTATTTCCCTCCTTCATTTTTCAATATCATGGTCCATCTCATTGTTCACGTTGTGTGGGAGATAAAAATATACGAGCCCATATTTTTACGTAGCATGTACCCGTTTGAGAGGTTCATGAAAATTCTTAAGTCCTATGTACGGAATCGACCTCGGACAGAGGGCAGCATCGTCGAATGTTATGCAAGCGAAGAGGTCATTGAGTTTTGTGTCGATTATATGCTCAGATTCAACCGACAGGTGTGCCTCAATCTCGTCATGAGGGGAGGCTCAAGGGTATCGAAACTATCAGAAGGAAGGCAATAACTCTAGATATGGACGCGTATACTCAAGCTCATTTCACAGTCTTACAACACATGATTGAAGTAGCCCCTTATATCGACCAGCACAAGGATGTGCTTCGGCAATAGAATCCAGAGCGGCCGGATGTTTGGATCATGAGATAACACAACAGTCGATTCAACCAATGGTTGAACGAGCAAATCGCTAGGAGCTCGCCAAGTGAGATGCTGACATGGTTGGCAAAATGGCCAACATTTATAGTTGTGACATGACAAGGATATGACATAAATGGGTACACATTCTATATAGAGGCTTAGGATGTAAAGAGCACTAACCAGAACAGCGGTATCCACATAGATGCATTCAGTACCGATGGGTTGAGAAACTCGTATTATGGGTTCATAAAAGAGATTTGGGAGCTCGACTACGTGGTTTTCAAGATCCCCTTATTTCGGTGTTGTTGGGTGCATCTCCCACAGGTGAAGGTTGACAAGTACGGTGTCACTACCGTGGACCTCCAACGTGTCGGATACAAAGACCAACCATTCATACTCACTAACCAAGTTATTCAAGTTTTCTATGTAACTAACCCAGCACACAAGAAGCGCGATGTTGTTCTTCATGGAAAAAGGAGAATTATCGGAATAGAGAATGTAGTGGACGAGGACGAATACAATCAATTGGACGAGTTACATCCTTTTGAAAATGGCATAAAGGTCGACGACGAGCAACATGACGAAACTAGTTACATACATATTAATCATCATAAAGGGCTAATTTTTAAAGGAAATAAGCAAGTGGAATGAGAATGTGCGATATATTTGTGGACATTTGTATTTATGTATATAACAATGCATGTATGTAATGTATATGTGAATTTATATTTATATATATAATAATGCATGTGTGTGATGTATTTGTGAATTTACATTTATGTATATGTGAAAATGTGTGATATATAGATAAATTTTGAGAATGAGTCGTACATATGTATCTCTATGTTCATTGGGCTGTTATAAAGAAATACACTCTATGAGGTCTTATTACAGTGCCTGCTGGTTGGTGTAGGTAATAACTCTAGTGTAGGGGCTTATTACAGATGGTTCTATTTCAGAACCGTCTGTGATATCGTTAGCACAGACGGTTCTAAAGTAGAACCATCTGTGATATCATTATTATCACAGACGATTCTCAGCTAGAACTGTCCGTAATAATCCTTCCTATATATACCCTCAAGCTAGGGTTTTGCTTGTACACTGTAGTTATTAGCTATACCAATTAGCATAGAGACATAACGTCGCCGCTCTCCCAATCGAGCCCTTCGTCCCCCGAGCCCGTCGCCGGCCGCCTTCCCCAAGCCTGTCGCCTGCCACCTTCCCCGAGCCCATCACCGGCCGTTAGCTTCCCCGAGCCCATTGTCGGTTGGCTAGCTTCCTTGAGCCCGTAGCCAGCCGTTCCTAGCTTCCCCGAGCCCGTTGCCGGCTGCTAGCTTCCTCGAGCCCGTCGTCGGCCTCCTAGCTTCCCCAAGCCCGTCGCCCGGGCTTTCCATACTCAGGCATGCTTTCGGAACCAAATGGGGATGAGATGGCTAATTTAGCATATACTATTGTAGTTGTTTATGTATATGTAACTTACAGCATATAGGAATGTTAGATATTTCTATCTATATGTGCTATCGGTAATGTAGCTTACATGTGTGATTTCTAAACCTTTAACCTGTATATGGTGCATTTCATCTAGTCATGCAGACACCTGGTTGTGGGAGGCACATTACATATATCTGTCTTGAGTAGTCACAACTTTGAGGTTTCATAATGAAACATTACATATATCTCTTATGAAGTTCATATATCATGACAGAATGGCACAAAAGGAAGGATAGTTCGTATGATTCGATAAATGGATCTTAAATAAATAAATAGTCTTTGTAACATTTGCAATTTTTTCTGCATGTTTAAGAAAAAAATGGATTCAACTTTTGGCTAAAAGGTTGTTTCATGAATATACATACTTATGAATATATGTTAAATCTTGTTGTAGTTGTTTCGTGAATATGCATACTTTCATGTAATTCCATGTCATTTTCATATATATATATATGCGCTACATTGTGCTTACTTTTCATATATGAGAATGCCAACATGTCGTCCGTGCATTCTTCAACATCATCGCCGGATACGTCCGCTCCAAAATCAAAACGCTGAGAAAGAGGACTATCGAAAAAGTCTGAGGGACGATTTACCATTACAGAGGTCGATGGATCTGGGACCCCTCTCCTTCCTCGCAGAGCAGCGTGCGCATTTCGAAGAATAGTCGGCATAGTTGCACGAGAACGAATTGAGATCACATTCAATTTGTGGAAGACCGTGACTGAGACTCGGAAACATAAGCTACTGACAGAAATTTTTGCATCGTTCGAGATCCCAGAAGAACACCACGACTCTGTGCAACGACATGCCTTGCTAGCTACATGCAAAGCATGGAAGAACTTCAAAAGCGTGCTTGTCAAGTAGTACATAGAGAATAATCTAACGTCCTTTCATAAGTACTCATTCTTGGTACCACAATGGGAAGAGTTTAAGGCGATGAAAACGACCGAAGATTTTAGAAGTGCAAGTTAGGCGCACAATGCCCTCCAGGCAAAACACACACACCCCTACAGACTCGGCACAGCTAGGTATGTGAGTAAAATCCTGTAGTGGAGGAAGGAGGACGAACAGGCAATCCTGCGGGACACCGCACCACCATTTGCCACGATCTCGAATGAGCGCGCTCGAAATTGGATTAGAGCGAGGTCATCTACCATGTCGTCGGGGGACATTTCCTTCCGAAATCCTGCGGACCAGGAAGTGGCCCATCGCCTGGTAAGATATCGAACTACGTAGCTTGTAATTACTCCACAACTTCGTAGGAAGTGAAATGACATGTCGGGCTCTTGCAGGAAGCGCTGAGTGTAGAATCTTTCCAAGGATCACTCCAGGCAACTAGGGAAACAAGGGGCACCCGGGTCGTATAAGAGGCATTGGACTTTATGTTTCTTGGTAACATGGTTTCTCGTATGACTCCGAATTGTATTGGAGTAGGAAGAGAACCAAAACCAAGCGTGAGGCACGGCTACGAGAGAAGATCAAGGCATCTCTTAGAGAGGAGCTGGGTAATTACGTCAGAGATGAGATGCGAAGATATACAGAAAATCAGCAGGCCGCCGCCATCACTCCTGTGCTAGCCAGCCCCCCAACCGTTGGAGTAGCTGCGCGTCCAATCCTACGATGGAAAGCGAGGCTAAATTTCCTGTGGATGATATCCTGGTAATAATTATTATCTCTGGAATACTCGATCCGTTGATAGACCTATTGGAGTAGCTAATTTTGTATCATTATGTAGAAGCCTATGAAGTGCAAGCTCTAAGTGAGATATATACCTCCGTTCCCTTGTGCGCTACTTGGGGCCAGGCATATCCGTTTGGTCATGGGGTCATGGTGCACGGTGCACCTTTAGCACTAGGCTTCAGAAAAGTTAATGTGGATGGTGTACATGCCAATTTTGAGGTCGTCCCGCTACCGAAACCCATCAACGACGAGCTCGTGACTCTAGGGCAAGCTATTGGAACATTCATCCAGTGACCCAAAAGCGACATCTGCCTGAAGGCTTCTTCACCGGTGGCAGGTCTACAAAGGCAATCCGAACCAGAGCTACATGCACTGGTGCCATCTCCACAAGGCCTATTTGCACCACCTCTACCTGCATTGGTGCCATGTCCACGGGTGCTATTCCCGGTGAAGCAACTTGCACCGATGCTTCTTGTCCAGTCAACTAACATGAAGTCGACCTACAGCTGAGGCAGAAGGGGTAAATCAAAGAAAACCGATGATGATATCCCGTACCTACCATTAGCCCGTAAATTCGTGCTAGGCGAGCCGCTGATCGTTCTAGCAGAGCACCTCCTAACTCTAGTACTTAGTTGCCAGAAATTACACTCTTGGTATATGGAACAAGCCAATAAGCCACAGGGAGAACGGCGCTAAGATATCATTGTCAAATGTAGGCCAGATCATTTGCAGCACGAAATTCATGATTGTGCCTTCGAGGTGACCTTTGAGGATTTATTTGGTCTTTTCACACTTAACGCTCTTGATGCCTTACTCGTTCGATGCTGGACGCTATAAATGTGTATAATCACAGTCTCCGTTCATGTAATACCGATAAATGTCATATATAATTTGTTACTTTTGTGTGTGTGTGTGTATATATATATATACACATGGTGACTGAAACTAGATCATCTAAATCACCAATTGGTTTCCTGGACCCACGCTTGGTCGCCATGGATACCATCAACGAGGATGCATCCTTCGTCGAGAGGTACATTACAACATCACTGCTGGCTCATCGCGATAAGGAATTTGTACTTATGCCCTACAACCAGCGGTTCCATTTGATTTTAATTGTAATTATACCAAAATGGAAGAAGACAATATACCTTGATTCCCTGAGTAAAAACAAAACTGACTACACAGTTATCGGCCAATTACTCGATAGGTAAGTACATTTTCTCCATACACAACTATATTGTACTCTTTCTTTTCTTCTGAATAACTAAGCTAACTTTTTCGAATCACGTAGGTCGTTTGTTACATACATTGCAGAGGCACGTGGCTCGACGGAAGGGGCCAAGCCCCTACAACATGTTCGAAATTTTTGGGTATTCGCTAGTACATATTAATTAATCCTATACAACACTTGGTAGTAATATCTCTTGAATTAACATATTCTATTTTTTGCAGTGCCACCAGCAGCCGTCGGGTAACACGTGTGGATTCTACGTTTGCCACCATATGAGACTACTACTTGATTCCTCGAAAATCACCAATCCTAAGGTTTGTCAATCTTCCCATAATTATTTCATACTTATCAAATTATATATGTATGTATATTGATATTCCTATCAACAGACTGCGCTCATCTGTACAATTGCGTTGCAACAGCCCGACCTTGCGCGAATTCGAGGAGAGTGCACATTCTTTTTGGTGTCTAGAGTCATAAAATTAGATGGAGAGTTCCACAACGTAGAATGATTTTTTTGTTTAGGACAAGATTGACATGAATTGTAATTGTGTATTTCTTAATGGATATTTTATTTCATTTCAATTAATTGATTTGCAAAATGGATGTTTTTGTTTGTAAAATGAATTGAAATGTGAATTGGATGTACACATGTTGATCTACTTGTTTCAAAGAGTATGGCTAGCATTTCCTGAGGCTAGTCAAAAAACAGAAATAGTTTTAGGGGAAAAAAAGAATATCATTGACTGTTTGTGATATTTAATAATCACAGGCGGTTTGTAGTTAAAATCGTCTGTGATAATTAACTATTACAGACGGTTCAAAAGTTATCTGTGTTGACCTCGTATCATTACTGACTCAACAATTCAGATGGCTCACGAAACCGTCTGTGATGATGTTTTTCAACCATCTGTGATAACGATTTCTGTAGTAGTGTTCTAACACATGATGTGGCGCTGATAAAAGACAGGTGATCCAAGTGGCTCAAGGTAGTGGTGGTGGTGTCGTTTTTCTTCGACCCGTTTATTTTGTAGCCATGGTGAGGCTCCGTTTGGTCAAGATCTAGCTCGAACTTATATTCTTCTAGATGCTAGCGCTATGAAACTAGTGCTTTTTGGAGCCACAAGCCATGAAGCTAGAGGATTTTTTTGGCTTATAGTTCAAAGTTTTGGTTAATTTTTTTAGTCATGTAATAAATTAAACAATATTATTGTTACAAGTGATGGCATGACATGTATTGTGTTATAGTTATATGTGCTCCTATCCACCAGTAGCATTTGGACTAGACAAAACCACTAAACTAGTTCTCCAAAATTTTGATCAAAATTAGTTCTAACTTAACCTAGCACCAATAAAGTGCAAAGTTGGGCTGAGGTATTTGGTAAAGCATCTTTGGGTCGGATCCAGCTTAGAAGCTAGGAGTCGAGTCTACCTCAACACCCCTACCTCACCATGTGGTACTGGAGAATGCAATGTCGCTACCATTAAGATAATCACCTCTTTCTACGCGGTCTAATGCATGGAGTTGTATAGCAGGGGATCACCTGGTATTATGAGGCCGTTCAGTTATGCTAAAATTTAATAATTTATGATTAAAATTATACTATAATTAACTGAAATTACACTATAATCGATGATAGTTTATTTGGCGTAATTAATTTAAAAAAAATTAAAAAAACATGTTAGCTCATCACGGACAATATAAATGAATATGAAAAAAAAGAACCGACACAAAAACTCAAAAAAACTGAAAAGCTAGAAAAAGATGAAATTTATAAATAGTAAAAAATAAACTAGAAATCACAAATTCAAGCCGAAATGAGTGAAGTCTAAGGAGCGGAAGGGAGAGGGGGTAAATCTTCCTTACTTCAACGGTCATCTACTTTTAGCACATTTCCATCTGTACATGCCCACGCACTAGCTTCAACCATGTACTTGTACTTTGATGATTGATTAATCCCATCCTAGTCTTGCTTGTCCATATCTTTTGTTCATGCTGTATTTGAAGAAATATTTTATCTTCAGTTATTTTTATAGAGATTTGCACTACAGGAAAAACATCCTGTAGAGGCATTTTTATTGTATAGTAGAGACATAAGCCTATGATTTTAAAGACAACTTTCAAAATATCACAGTGGTGTCTCTATGTGCACTGTCAATATGGCCGAAGATACACTTACCTTTACATAGTAGAGACATAATTTTTAGGCTCTATGATTTTGAAGACAACTTTCAAAATGTCACAACGTTGCGTCTACATGCACTGTTGCTATTGTCGAAGAGACGCTTACCTTTACATTCTATAAAACATTTTTGTGAAGGCACTATAGTGTGTCTCTATACTCTTTAGCACCATATAACAGATCCAAAAATCTACTCTAAAAATATGTTGGAATCAAGACCTTATAGAAAAACAAATAGCCCCTCTAACCCACTCAAACTCATATCATCACAACTTGCTCATATTGTTGTCATTATGAGTAGTTCACAATATGTCCTAAACATATAAAAATGTCTCTAGAGAATCAAAAGTGTCTCAAATATCGTCTCTAAAAGATTAAGTCGATTTAAGAAGTCTCTAAAAATGTCTCTAAATGATTTTCGTTTTGACAATTTACAAAATACCCCACTAATGCCACTACAGTCCACATTTCATATTCTTTATCCAAAATGTCTCAAATAGTATCTCTACGTTTAAGACACCTTTTAAAACGCCACAAAAAGTGTCTTTACAATATGATATGGTAATTTGTAGAGATAAATAAGAAATGTCTATAGGAAAGTGCCTCTACGTGAGGTGTTTGCCGTAGTGTTATAACAACCGCTTCACAGCCCGATTGAACTAGTTAAGGGAGTGCATGTATATATATGATCTTACCACATGGTCACTTCTGTTGGAAAATCTGGGTCTGGGCCTGCAAGCTTGACCGATGACAGACACTTTACCACTTAGTCTATAAATAGAGGGTTCCATATTATAACTTGTACTTGAGCAGAGAAAGCAATAAAGAAATGAGTTCCCTCTCATCTCTCTATGTTTAATTTATTGTTTGTACTATTCTATATTTGATCTATCTTTTTTGCATAGGAGAAATCGATCGGACTGGACTCGCCAGCAACGGTTCCTCAACACGTTATCAGCACGAGTCACTCTGGTGGATCGCAAGATAATAATCAAAGCACGATATTCGTAAATTAAATTACCTATCTAGATTGCTTCAATTCTGTAAATTTTTGTTTTTCTAGATTATTTTCTTCGATGCAAATTCGTTCTAATCTATCGTGAGCTGACTTGAAGTCACCGGTCAAGCCGATTGGTAGATTTTGCACAAAGAATAGATGATGATTGCATTGTAGATTGAAAAAAAGAGAGAACGCAACAGGTTCCACATGACCGCGTAGCGCCGCTGGCCCTGTACGGCCGCACCGCGCGCCACCATAGGTGAGCCATCACGTCGCGCCACCTGCACACGGCCGCGTCACCTGCATGTGCCGCACTGCTCCTGCACGAGCCCCGGACGCTGGCCCCTGCATGGGCCACAGTCATGGTACGGCCGCGCCACACGCATGTGGCTGTCGCCACCACGCCGTTCAGCCACCAGGTCGTCGTTGCCGTTTGGCCATCGCGCCGTTGTGCGCGCCTCCTACATGAGGCTGCATCGCCGGTCCCTCCATGACATGCTGGTTGATCATGCGCAGCCATCGCTCCCACATGAGTCGTCGGCCACCGCATGCCGACGCTGTGCCTGGATGCACCGACGTCGCCCCGCACGGGCTCACGCCACACTGGCCTCTCGATCGCTCGTCGCCCAGTCGTTGGCTTCCGGCCGTCGTTCCCCCGAGCGACCACATGTACATGGCCGTCTACTCGCCGCGCGCCCTAGTAGCTAGCTCCCGATCGCTTACATGAGAGCCACTACCGTAGCACGACGTGCCGCCTTCGCCGGCCTCCCTGTATTGCCGCCACCCCACTTGAGCGTCGCCGCTGCCCAGTGTGAACATTGCCGTCAGCTTCCCAGTCACCCGTCGCACTACTGACCCCTGGCCACTAGCCACGCCACCTTCCTCAGATGTAGGCATGCTCGCCGCCACCACAAATGAACAGGGGGTACGGTTTCCCTACCCCCTTCCTCTTGACTAAGCCAGAATGGGCATTCAAGTGTGGGCCGAAAACTGGGCCAAGGGAATGGCCCGACCGGGGGGTGTTGAATCTTTGCAAATAAGCCCTGGGGAAAATGGCAAATTACACAAAAAAAATTGTCAGAACTAAAAATTAATAGATAGGTCATTGGAATTTGCAAAATTCACTGAAAATACATTTTTTTTAACATAGAAGGGCATCAGGAATTTAAATTTTGAGTTTTTTTTCACATTTGAAGCTTGTTTTTTTCTATATTTACTTACTGTTTTGATTAATCGTAATTATTTAAATTACTTTTAATCACTGAAATTAACAATAAAATTATAGAAAATGCACAGAAAATTCTGGAATAAGACGAGAACCTTTTTATATCATTATCTAATTTGTTCCATGTATGTTTAACTACAATAAATTTATATATTTCTTTTATGCACATGTAGATGACAAGCATCAAACCAGGAGTTCGAGAAGCTGGCTCAACATGGCCAAAATCATACTTGGAGACAAGAAGCTCTGTGTAGCTATTAGGATTGGTGCACCGTGAATGCCAAACCCACCCTTGAGGAAATTAATCATGCACTTCACTTTCTCAGGCAAAGGGCAGTATGAAACCCGCTTTGTCTTTGTTGAGGGGGGAATTCTGAGCAGCTGTCTGCCGCTATGATTTCTATGAAAGAGCATCTTACCTCTGAGAAGATAGCAGTTGAAGTCTCAAATTTCTTAGCAGATTTAGTCTAATGCACAGAATACATCTTGACTTTAATTGTCATTCATTTTATATGTGAGAGAAATAAGTTAGGCTTGCAATAATGGTACTCACACAATTTATTTTCTCGTGATGGTTAGATGATATTAATTCATTCATTCATTATTTTCAATCAATAATAGCATGATATGTTCTAATATTTGAAGTACTTTATTTTATGTGTTGATTGTCTTCAATTACATATTGATAAAGTACTTTATATTAGAGCACATGTGGTGCCCTATGGAGGAAGTGCGCATATCTGACAGCGGCATAACGAATACCGTCTTGAGAAAGATAAAATTCTTTTAGTCGATTAGCAAGAATATTGGCAACCTTACGACAATCACCAGTAGCGACACCTATATAATAGGCTCAGGAAGTGCCACAATTATACTTTCAATAGACATAACTTTGGTTATTAAAGAAGCCTTTTTGTACCCAGAATCGACTAGAACTCTTCTAAGTTTCAAAAATATTCGCGCTAATGGTCTCCATGTTGAGACTGAAAAAGAGTATGGTAAGGATACCTACTCATTATAAAGTGTGAAGCAAGTGGAAAAATGGTATTAGAAAAACTTTCTTCATTTGAATCTGGGCTATACTACACCAATATTAAGGCACCCACAACCTATACTACTCTATAAACTATATTTAGAAGTTCTGAACTTTTCTATCTCTGGCATGATAGATTAGGCCACCCAGGTCTCAGGATGATGAGAAATATAATTAATAATTCACAGGGGCATAACACCAATGGAAGAATTTCTCAAATCAGAAAGATTTTGTGTGCTTCGCATGTGCCACCGAAAAATTAATTACTAGACCATCTGCTCTGAAAGTAAAGGATGAAATTCCTGCATTCTTGGAATGCATCCAAAGAGATATTTGCTGTCCTATACAACCTCTGTCAGGCCCATTTAAATATTTTATGGTGTTCATAGATACTTCCCCGAAATGGTCACACGTATGTTTATTATCTACAAAAAAACATGCTTTTGCAAAGCTGATTTCGCAAATAATTCAAATTCAGAATAATCTTCCTAATCATCATATATAGTCCATCAAAATGGACAACACCGGATAATTTACTTCAAAGGTATTTGATGATTACTGCATGACAATAAAAATTAAAGTTGAGCACTCCGTCCTGCATGTCTACACCAAGAATGGACTAGCAGAGGTATTAATTAAGATGACTAAATTTATTGTTCGACCGTTTTTGCAGAATTGTAATTTATCAACTACATTTTGGGGACACGCAATTCTACATGCAGCAACTCTTATCAACTTTAGACCATCGGCATATAATATTCATTCACTTATGCAACTAGCGCAAGCGTCACAACTGAAAATTTCTCATCTCTGTAGGTTTGATTGTAAAGTTTTTGTACCTATACCCCCACCATAGCATACTGCAATGGGCCCTCATCGAAAATCTAGGATATACGTTGGTTATAAGACAACATCCATAATCAGATATTTGGACCCTATGATAGGAGATTTGCACACAGCCCGTTTCGCTGATAGTATATTTGATGAAGATAGTTTATCAACATTATGGAGGAGGAAATCAACCCCTTGATGAAAAATATTGAAAAATTACGTGGTAAGCCACGGGAATCCATGCATATGACCTGCGCATTAGTGAAGCAAACAGAGAAGTCCAGAAGATCATTGATTTGCAGGTATTAGCAAATCAATTGCCTGCTCACTCTAGTGATTTAAAGAGTGTGACCAAGTCGCATATGCCTGCACGTAATGCACCAGAGAGGGTTGAAATACCGAAAAAATAAAATGTATCTCTAATCCCGTCCAAAGGCCTCAGGATAAAAGGACGAGAACTCTCTACCCTCGAATCCCATGTAACCGGGGATGCCTGGTGAAAAAGAATAAGAAGGACTTGACATAGCTAATCACTGAAGTTCCCTATAACTAGCATAGAAGCCAGTTGTGACCTGGCACCAGTATAACATCTCCAAAAAAGGGCTTACCGGATCTGAATATTCCTATAGTGGGAGAAACCAGCATAGATGTGTACGCACACATCGGCTGAAAAACTAAAGGGATTTGCCCCTGTAATCGGAAGGAGTGGTGAGCAAGTAGAAGTACTAGAAGAAGCAACCCATAATGAAATAGCTATAAACTATATGCACACAGAGGAATACATGAATAGGACAACAGCTAATGTCGATATTTATTTTGCAAAGAAAATTACCACAATCATCGATCTTGATTCAGTCAACTTACACTCAGAACGTATTAAAGAGGTTTGGTATTGAAAAAACATACCTTTCAGAGGTACCAATGGTTGGAAGATCTTTGCAGCAGGATAAGGATCCATACAGACATAGAAAAGAGGGAGAAGAAGCCCTGGACCAGAATTCGCATACTTAATTGCAGTAGGAGCATACATGTATTTAGCAAACTGCACTAATCCGGACATTACATTTGTCGTAAGCCTATTTGTAAGGTATAGTGCAGAACCTATCGAAAGGTATTGGCAGAGAATAAAGGATATCTTCTGATACCTCTAAGGAAGCAAAGGTCTTGGACTGTTCTACGGAAATAACCAAGATCTAAATATGACTGGCTATGTAGATGCCGAGTACTTGTCAGACCCGTATACCACCAGATCATAAACAAGCTATGTATTCCTGTGTGGTGGAACTACAATTTCATAGAAATCGTCTAAGCAAAGTCTTGTATCGACTTTAATGAATCACTCGAAAATCATAGCACTGTATGAAGTCGCACAAGAATGTGCTTGGCTTCAACGGATGATTCACCACATCAAGTAGTCATGTGGATTGAACATCGTGCAAGCTTCTACCATTATCTATGAAGATAATGCAGCTTGTATTGCACAAGTGCAGACAGGCCACTGAAGAGTCATCTCACAAAGCATATTAATCCCAAGTTTTTCTATACTCATGAATTGTAAAAAATAGACGAAATTAAGGTATTGTATACTAAGTCATGTGAAAATCACATAGATTTATTCACAATAAGTCACTTTCAGTATCTAACTTTGAAAGATGTATATATGGAATTGGAATGATGACGCTTAGAGAAGTATGGAACTCAGGGGGAGAGTCTTCTCGAGCTCACCATTAAACTTGATCACGAAGATCGAGTATCCAGAAAATAAATCCTATAGATTAAATAAAATTATGTGGATTGTACTCTTTTTCCCTTGACGAGTTTTCTGGAAGTTTCTACGTCAAGATTTTTAATGAGGCAATTCGTGTAACACATCATAATATGTATCATGTACTCTTTCTTCAAATTTTTTGCGCTGGATATTTATAGAGTTTTAATGAGGCATGAACGTGTCGAATGAGTATATAAGGGGGTATTGGGAAACCTAGGCCTGTACCTGCAAGCTTGGCCCATGGTGGACACCTCACCACTTAGTCTATAAATAGGAGGTCATATCATTGTAACTTGTACTTGAGTAGAGAAAGTAATAAAGAAAGAAGTTTTCCTCTCATATCTATGTGTTCAATTTATTGCTTACACTATTCTGTGATCTATCTCTTTTACATAGGAAAAATCGATTGAACTAAACTCACCTGCGGTGATTCATTGACAACTTCATCCATATGGGGTGAATGTATGGTGCACGACCACCAATATTCTATCGCGAAATGGTTTTCATGCCAAGAATGTGATCTTTCTTGACGTTTTGTCTATCGCAAAACTTTAGGTTTGTTGTAGTGCCTTCGGCACATCACCTACCCGTCCGGCTACCCCCTTCGCTCTCCCTACTACAATATATGGAGCAGAGTACATTTTACAAACGGGGCCTTAAGTGTACCATTTACAGAACTTAATCACTTTGTCACTTGTCCCGGGCCTAAGATTAAAGACGTGTGGTTTAGAAAACAAACTAATTTCATTAGGTAGTAAGAGACACAAATTTAAAAGGAGCATGTGGTCATCTTATTTTTTAATAAGTAGCTACAAGTCTGAAACATTAAATAAAAAAGAATGGATATAAGTAGTAGTCCATTTGTTCGGATGGGCAAAATAAATGCAAAAAGTAGTAGAAATCCAATGCCCTTGGAGACCATTTAAGTAGGAGAGCTACTACACCACGCTATACCATTTGGATTAATCCGAACGGTATAGCATCCCTCCCTGTCTCTCTTCTCAACGCCGAGGTCTCCGCCGCTTCCCTCCCCTTTATATCTCTTCTCCCCGCCTCCCTCCCCATTGCTCCCGAGTTCAGTGCCCTCCCTGCCTCCCTACTTGCCGCTCCCTATCGTTCCCCCACTGCCGCCTCCCCTCCCTTTCCCTTTTCTTCGGTGCGGGCAGTTCTACACCCCTTATCCGCCTCTCCCACCCCTCCTCCACCACCGGCTACCGATGGAGACCTCACCGTGCCGCTGTCTCCCCTTCCCCCCATCACCCCACCCAACCTAATATTCATAGCGTTGTCGCCTCGCCCTTTCCTCTCTCCACCACCGCCCACTACTGCCCAACACTCTTCGCCATGGCCCACCACCCCCTGGCCTCCCTCTACATCGGGAGGGACATGGTAAACCCATCGTCGTGGTGGCGTTTGTTAGTGATATGCTCTAGAGCCAATCATGGAGATGATTGTATCACTTCTATGTTTATAATCTTTTGAATAATATATTATTTTATCTCTTGAATAAATATCTTTCGTATTGATCAACAATTATATGACTTGTTCGTGAAACTCTTTATTTATGTTTTTGATATTATTCTAAATGATCCCTGATCTTATATTATTATATGGGACAATTATGATTTACAGATCAGCACATGTATTAATTGATGATCATGTTTCACGGATCATGGATATGAGATATCAAATCAATAATGTGAACACATATTAGAGAACATGATGTTGGATTGATACATCATGAGACACTACGGGAATTGTTATATTCTTAAGTGTCATCAGTTGGTCTCATATATAGTGTATGTACGATCAATAGACCTGAGATCGTCATTGTATTCTACATGCGTAATAGTTTGCTTAAGGGTTACCAAACACTACTCCATGACTAAGTGGTCATAAAGGTAGCTTTCGGGTTTACTATGAAACATGCGGATGAATATAAGCGATTAAGATGGAATTTACCCCTCCTATATAACAGGATGGATATCTCTGAGCCCCTCGATGTGGTTGGATTAAGAAAGTACATGGCCATGCCGAATATGGTTGAATAGTCAATCACAACTGAGTAATCCATCGTAGGTTCGAGTAAAGGATTGAGCTATCATATGATAAAATATTTCTCGCCTTGAGTTCAATCTAGTATCGTGAGGTAAAGGGATCGGTACATAAGCATTATATAGGTTCATTCGATACGATCTTTATGTATATTTGGGGCTTATTATGTCCTGCTAGGGACCACTACCGACTTATGAACCGGAAAGGAGTTTTCGGCCCATGACCAAATGTACATGAATCTACAGGATCACACACCTAATGGGCTGGAACGATAAAGGTCCGGATGATAGTTTCCGAGTGGGATTCGATCTCCACTCGTATCGGATAAGGATCCGATTAGAGACTATATAATGAGAGGTGCGGGGGCTGAGGGTGACATCCAAAAAAACCCTAGCCGCCACCTCTCATAACCCCTGTCATGCGTATTGGTGCTATTACACCGACACACGGTGTTCCCTCCCTGGACGTGTGGACCTCGGTAGAGGCGCTGCTACGACTGCGGCGCTGATCAGGACAATCACAAGGAGGATATGGTTGGCCAGAAGACGATCGACTACCTTCGCCTACATCGACGCGCTCTTCGTTGAATCGGCTGCTTCAACTTTACTTCTGCTGCACTACGCGTCTAGTGGTAATGATCTATGATCTCTTACTCGCATGGTTTCCTATTTTACATAGTAGAAGTTTTAATTTACCCTAGTGTAGCCTACCTATTTCCCAACAACGTTCCCCTGGCACTAGATCTAGAGTAGCAACGGAGGAGGAAGGGGAGGTGGTGGCACTGATGGAAGAGGAGGAAGGGGAGGCAGCACGTATGGGATTGAGTTATCACTACTGCAGAAATCATCATCGCAGACGGTTCAAAATCATCATTACAGACGGTTCGGTATTCTGAATCGTCTGAATTTATGGGTCAGTGATAATACGAGGTCATCACAGATGGCTTTCGAACCATCTGTGGTGGAAATATCATAGACGGATTATAACTAAAAACCGTCTGTGAAAATGATAATCACAGACGGTTTGTAACGACAAACCGTCTGTGATATATAAATATCATAGACGGTTTTTAGTTACAAACCGTCTGTGATTACCAACTATCAATGTGTGTATATATATAACCTGATAAGTATGAAATAATTATGGGAAGATTGACAAACCTTTGAATTGGTGATCTTCGAGGAATCGAGGAGTAGTCTCATATGGTGGCAAACGTAGAATTCACATATGTTGCCCAGCGTCTGCTGGTGGCACTGCAAAAAATAGAATGTGTTAATTCAAGAGTCATTACTATCAACTGTTGCATAGGATTAATTAATGTGTACTAGTGAATACCGGAAATTTTTTAACATGTTTCAGGCCGTTGGCCCCTTGCGTCGAGAGACCTGCCTTTGCAACGAACAGGGCGAACGACCTACGTGATTCAAAAAGTTAACCTTAGTCATTTGGATGGAAAGAAAGAGTACAATATAGTTATGTATGGAGAAAATGTACTTACCTATCGATTAATTAGTTGATAACTGTGTAGTTGGTATTATTCTTACTTAGGGAATCAAGATATATTGTCTTGTTCTATTTTGGTACAATTACTATCAAAATCCAGTGGAACCCCTGATTGTTGGGCATAAGTACGTATTCCTTATCGCGTTGAGCCAGCAGTGCTGCTGTAATGTACCTCTTGAAGAAGGATGCATCCTCGGTGATGGTATGCATGGCGACCAAGTGTGGGTCCAGGAACCAACCGATGATTTGGATGATCTAGCTTGAGTCAGCATGAATCTATATATGTACACACAAAAGCAACAAATTATATATAACATTTATCGATATGACATGAACGGAGACTGTGATTGTACACACTTACAACGTCCGGCATCGAATGAGTGATGCATCTAGAGCGTTGAGCATGTAAAGATCGAATAAATCTTCAAAGGTCACCACGAAAACACAATTCTGAATGTTGTGCTGTAAATGATCTGGTCTGAATTTGACAGTGATGCCTGAGCGCCGTTCTTCCTGTGGCTTATTAGACTGTGCCATATACCAATTATGTAATTTCTGGCAAGTAAGTCCTAGGAGTACGAGACGCTCTTCCGGGACGATCATCGGCTCGCCTAGCACAAATTTATGGGTCAATGGCAGGTACGAGATATCATCATCGGTCTTTTTTGATTTGCCCTTACTGCCCCTACTGCCTCGGCTGTAGGTCGACTGTAAAAGTAGCACCGGTGGAAGTTTCTGCACCGGGAATAGCTCCCGTGGACTAAACACCAGCGCAGATAGCGGTGGTGGAGATAGGCTTGTGGAGATGGCACCAGTGCATGTAGCTTTGGTTCGGATTGCCCTTGTGGACCTACCACCGGTGAAGAAGCCTCTAGGCAGATGTCACTTTTGGGCCACTGGATGAAGGTTCCAATGGCTTGCCCTAGAGTCACGAGCTCGTCGTTGGGGGGCTTCGATAGCGGGAAGAGTGTGCACCTATATTACCTACGGTTAGGCAATATAGTTTGCACATATTTACCCCTCTGTCGCTTGCTTGTGGCTATTAGTCCTACCTTTATTCGCATTTTCTGTTGCTATCTTTCGACTTGTAAATATTTGGCCATGTCGGCCCCTATGTAAACTGTCACTCGATGTGGTGTATTTCAAACTCTGATGTATAATATTATGGCTTAATGAATGTCTTGCGATGTACGAATTGATACGACAATGTACTGTGAGCATTATCTACTAATCCAAGGAATAGTGTAGTGGAATCACAGAGGATTCTGGATTTCAATTCCAGGTCTGACATATCATGAAGGTCCCACCTATGTGAAGTTTCTATTTTTACTGCTACTCTTTAAAGGTTTTAGCCTAATCAGCTCATGTGTAAGTTTTAATATTGTATTATTTACGCTTTCGTAAGATATGTATTTGAGGTTCAGTAATGTATTTATGGGTACTATTTACTGATCCAGAGAATAGTACGATAAAATTATAGAAGATTCTGAATTATAAAATCTGGATATGACAGATAGCTTTACCAAATTTGTGGGTCCATTTGTCTCTGTGCAACAATTACAGATGAGTGATCCTTGCAATAATGAAATCATTGTGTAACCCTCTAGTAACAATCTTTAGTATCAAATCATTATGGTGGTTGTTTCTAAAATTCTACCCAACCACACTCTCTCCTCAAGTATTAAGGTTTAACGTCAAACCATTAGGAGTGGCCTTAGGGCATCTCCAATGGTGCTGAGTCAGCTGGCTATTTGCATGTACACATCAGCATATATCCTATGTGGAGGAAAGAGAGTATGCAAAACACAAATAGCTAGCTACTATTTCGTCTCTAGTCTATAACGCAAAACGAGGCAGCATCTATAAATGACTGTGTGTGCATGTAAACATCAAATAGCTACCCTTATAAATAGTCCTTTGGAATGCTAGCTTTTAGTGTGTACTCTATAGATGATGTGGAATCCTTATAGATAGTTCTTAGCTAGGACCATTGGAGATGCCCTTAGCGACTCTTATCTTGCGCATCTAATTAAATTCTCTTGGCGAATTAATCCAAGCTATCATGTTAGACGTCGACCTGCTTTAAATGAGTTGCAATGAGAGTAGTCGCTTTCTGTGCCCCGCTGGACGCCGGCGGCCTCTCACCACATGGATGAAGCGTAGCTTTCGGTCTACAGCGTCCAACGAGGTACATGATAACTAGAGATGGCATCGAGTACTTAAAACCTGAGTATCCGATGGATTTTACTCGATTAAGAGGTGCTAGAGATGGCATCGAGTACTTAAAACCTGAGTATCCGATGGATTTTACTCGATTAAGAGGTGAGTATAGAAAGATATCTTTACCTACGGGTATACTAATGGACAAAAACCTCTACCCATCGGGTAGAGCGGGTGCGGGTACGGCTGTATACTATCCGTACCCACATACCTGTGGGTAAAATATACCCGATAACCCATATACATAATACATACATTTATCAATTCAGCCCACTCATGGCCCATATACCTATGGCCCGTATATATATTCGAAACGAAGCCGATAGAAATCCGTGGGATATCTTCACTTTGTGCCTGTCAGTTGTGTGAAATTCGTGGGAAAAGAAATCTGTGCCTGTCACTTTGTGCTATCGGGTATGGGTTACCCGTCGGGTACAAATACCCGCGCGGGTGCGGGTATGGGTAAGTTTCTATACCCGTGTGCGGGTACGGATATCATAGCGGATAGAGTTATATCTGCCAGATACGGGTATGAGGTGGCTATACCTAGCGGGTAATGATAACCACGACTGGTCAAGTATGGACATACCATCTTTAACGTCCTGTTCATTTGAATTTTTTTTATAACTTACAACTTATTTTTACTATTTGATATTGTAACTGGTTTATTTTATATTATAACTATTGATAACTTTTTAAATATAATTGAATTTTTAAAAAAATTTAAAAATAAAAAATAGGTTAGTCTATCATAAATAATACAAAGAAATATAAAAAAAGAAAAACAAAAAAAGCTTAAAAAATCAGAAAAAATAAAATTAAGAAATTAGAAGATAGAAACTAAAAACCTAACGGAAAAATCGAAATGAACAGAGCGTAAAGATGGTATGTCCAAACGAAAGAATTGAATTAATCAGCGTTGACAATGTAAAAGGAGGATGGCAATGGTGAGGATAGGCAGAGGAACCGGTAGGGGAGTTAACCGGCCTGCTTGTTTTAATTATTAAAAAAAACTAAAAGCCAAAAAAAGCAGCATCTAAACTATTGGCTTCCGTTATACACACTACGCTACACCTTGGGAGAAGTGACTAGCAACACACAACAGAGGGAATTTTCAGCAGGGTGGAGAAGGGTTCAAATCCGATGCAATCCATATGTCTTATCCGAATGACTTTAATTTGTTTTAATTTTTAGTTTATTTAAAATAGAAATCACTTAGAACATGTTAGAATGTAATTTTGGTTTTTTATTTTTTTTGATTTTTTCCTTTATTTTTTTACATCTGCGATGATATAACGTTTTTTTTATTTTTTTATTTTTATCAGAAAAAGCTAACGGCCGTTATAGTTCAATTTCATCCATAAATCAAAAGTCACAGTTAAGAGCTTAAACCGTAAGCTAATTAGAGCACCACCTGTGAAACTGGAGGCAGTGAGGCAAACAAGTAGAAGCTAATTAATAAGTTTGTTTTTTAGTTGCGGGTTATGACTTTTAGCTACGATTTATTATTCTAATAAATAATTATTGTTGAAAAGAAATCAAAGTTAAAAATAGGCTGAAAAGCTGAAAATCATGTGCCCATTTAACGCTGTTTGTATTGGAATTTTGGAGCAGGGTTTAGGTAGCTCCAAATTTGAAGCCATGCAAGGGTGATGGTGATGGGGATGCCGCAAAAGTTCATCTATTGGAACACTTGAGCCAACTTGAATAGGCTGGGAACCAAACCAAATCTAGCCAAATACTGCTCTACAAGTTTCTATTTTTGGGCAACAATGTCGGCATCGTTGGTGGAGCTCATGCCAATGGACTATGGCTCTATTTTTTGATTTGTGGCTGATGGTGTTTGGCTTCGTATTTTGAGATGATAACAGACGATGAAGAAGCTGACGTGAACGATACACATAGTTTTAGACTCAAAAAATCATTTAAAAAATCCACTTTAAGAAACTGTAATATTTATTTTGACTTTCAGAAAAACCAAAAATTCAAAATAACGAACCAAACAGCTAGAAACTATCCCATCTAGCTTAGGCACTTAGCTTAGCTTTTGGGCCTGATCTTTTCAGTTTCTCAAAACGGTTTTTGGTTTTTGCTACAGTACTTAACTTTCAAATGAAGTATTTTTTTAAGATGTAGTCTACAAGTTAATTATAGTATACGTTAAAAGTCCAACATCTGTACCATCTAAAATTACAAGCGAGTATCTCTCTCCGTAATCTCTGTCGTAAACAGATAAAATTCAAAAATTTTAGCCAAAAGTCATAAGCCGCAGCCAAAAAGAACGGACCCATTTACCATCCATCCACTAGCTTTTAGGCATGGCTCCAAAGTGTTATGTCTTTTGGTTAAAATAACACTATAGTCGCTATTAACGTTTTGTGAAGTATTCAACTAAAGGTCAATGAAGAAAAATATAGGAAAAATAAAAAATAATGTTATATCTCTATAGATAATACAAAAGAAAAAATAAAATAAGAGAAAAAAGAGAGAGAAATGCTGTGTTAAGAAGGTAATATGTTTCAAACGATTTTTAACTTTTAAAAGTTAGGTGTCATGTTTTTTACAACGCGGACTTAATTTGCACACTCCGATGGCTCAAATGAACTCCTATTAATTTGCACTTTGCTGAATTGCTACAATCAAAATGCTCTTAGTTTGCACTAGATACCAATCTGATGAATAGTGCGCTGCAATGTATTTGGTTCTTCTGACAGCGAAATTTTATTGTCAAAATAGATATACGTGGACGTGAGCTCCACACCACACCTGCTATCATTAGTTTTATCCTAAATACCAATCCCATCCAATTTTCAATTGCCCGCCCATCCTTTGCTTTTGCAATCCTCCCGTCCACTCCGCTTTCGGACCTTTTCTTAGTTTTTAAAAATTACTTTTTAATTTTTTACAATAACTAATTTTAAATAAAATATCTTTTTAATAGAAAAATTTATAAATTAATTATATTTTATACTATAATAATTTTATTTATATTAATCAAAACTTAACGCAAATTTTTACCGCTTAGTCCTTTTTCTTCCGACCAGCTCAGAAGTTATAATAAAAATCCAAAACACACCCGAAGAAAGAGTAAAGACTTCCCAAGAAACCCGGACCAAAAGTCCAAATCCACCCAAACAATTCGTCAAACCTGCCCTCCCTCCGCCGCCCGACGATCCTTCTAGACTCTTCCGGGAACACCACAAACCGGAGGTGCGGCGAGGAGATGTCGGCGAGGCTGCGGGTGGAGGACCTCCGCGCCAAGCTGCAGCGCCGCGGCCTCGACGTCTCCGGCACCAAGCCGGCGCTCGTGAGTCGCATCCCCGATTCACAATTGTTTTTAACACACTGTCCCCTACCAGTGTGGCCGCCGCCGGCACGGCACGCGCCCCCGCGGTCTGCCTGCGTCGTCTCCCTGCGATTCGTGTCCAACATTGTGCGCACAGTTCAGTTGCCCGAATGCGCACACCATGTGCTTGCGCGTATGCGCGCGTGCGTGTTGTCTTGTGCTTGTGCTGTGTCTTTATGCCTGCGCACATTGCCGCATTGCCGCTGTGACCTCCGTGCTGGAATGCCTTTTCCACCAGGTGCGAAGGCTGGACGCTGCCATCCGTAAGGAGGAGAAGGATTTGTTGTCTGCAGCAGCTGATGCGGATGGCGTAGACGACGAGAACAAAAGGAAGAGGAAAAGGCGTGGTGATGGGGAGGATGAGGAGAACGCTGACGCGTCGTTGGATGCGGCGAAGCTAGAGGGCATGGGCTACCGTGAGCTCCAGGCATTGGCCAAGGCACAGGGACTCGCAGCGAATGGGAGCAAGAAGGAGGTTATCGAGAGGTTGCTCTCAGCCCCTGGTAATGCCGTGGCAGTTGCGGATGGTGGTGTTGAGGACAAGAACAAAGTTGCGAAAGGTTCGTTGATCTATTGATTTCTTCATATAGATTATTGCAGAGGGAGATCTGAACTTTATCCGAGTAACTGCTGTTTGGTGTGTTCGGTTGCCTATTTGATTGGTGCAGGTGGTAATGGGATGGTTGAGGAAGTGAAAATGGAGAAGATGGTTACAGTCACGAAGAAGGGTGCTGCCGTGCTGGACCAGCACATCCCTGACCACATAAAAATGACCTATCATGTCTTGCAAGTGGTGCGTGAGTTCATTTTGCCTCTTGTTTTCTTCTACCTACTGTACGCTTTGGGTTTGTGCACTTCAATTTTAACTGCGGTTCATTGAATTCCTTTTTCCTGTGCAGTATGCATATTAGTTGAGTTTAGAGCAGAACACAATTCCTCCAGGACGAACATCAAATCAGACAATTCCTATTACTGGTGCCAAATATTCTCATCAGTCACTTAGTGCCTGATGCATTACATCATGTTGAGTTGGGCTGTAAATATTCATATATGTGACCGCCTTTTGTGGTACCCTGAATGTTGCAGCCTAGCAGTCCTAATTCCATCATGTATTTAAGATTAGTCCAAGGAAAACTTATGATGGAATCCCTAATTTCTCCTCTTTGTATTCAGTATCGACAGTAGCTAGAAAGTTTTCTCATGGTCATCTCTTCAGAATAGAATCCCAACATAACTACCTTGAAACTTATTTGCACTGAGCTGAATGTTTATCTGTGTTTTTTTTACTATTTTTCTTCTCATCTTTATGGTAGACATGTTTTATTGCAGGGTGATGAGATATATGATGCCACCTTGAACCAGACTAATGTTGGAGACAACAACAATAAGTTTTATATCATCCAAGCTTTAGGTTTGTCCTGCAAGTCACTGTTGCTCATTTGCTTACTCTGTTGTTTTCTTCGCAAATGTCTTTCTTCAATATTTTTAAAAACATTCCTTGCCTTCCAACTGTTGAGTGAATTTGATCCATGAGAATGCCATACTTTCTAGAAATGTTGGACACTTCTCTTTCTGTTTTCATGTACTTCAGTACTACTTTTTTTGCACACATAATGCATACTAAATGGAGTGTACTTGTTTCCATACATGTGTTCAATCTATGACTGATGGGTAATATTAGATAGAACACTAACTGGTTCTTGTTAATTGTAGAATCTGATGCTGGTGGAAGCTTCATGGTTTACAATAGATGGGGGAGAGTAGGGGCACGAGGTCAAGAAAAGCTACATGGTCCCTTTCCAACACGAGACCAAGCAATATATGAATTTGAAGGGAAGTTTGAGGGCAAAACTAATAACCTTTGGGCCAATCGCAAGAACTTCGAATGTTTTGCAAAGAAATACACTTGGCTTGAAATGGACTACGGTGAAGCTGACAAGGAAACAGTAAGATTTGCCTCAAGTTTTCACTTAGTAACTACTTTGCAATTTAGCACCTGTGTTAGTTTTTAATCCTTGTGTCTTCTAACTTGTTCCAGAATAAGACTCAGAAGAAAGGTTCCATTACTGATCAGATAAAAGAGACAAAGCTTGAAACTCGAATTGCACACTTCATATCCCTCATCTGCAATATAAGCATGATGAAGCAGCACATGTTGGAAATAGGTAAGTTGCTCTGTTATATCGTTGCTTTTTGAACTGATCTGAGCATCATTTTAACCTGTTTATACTTAGCTACTTAGCTGTGTTTCTATGCTACATCAGATATTGTTACCACTAAAACATCTTCATTGATGTATCACCACGTTTATAGGCTGAGTTTCATGGAATAATTAATTGATACGTGCTAGATCCTATAATGTGGGAGTTACAACTGGGGGATCTTTTAAAAGAAAGACTAAAACAAGGGACTGAACATAGTTAATGGCCAAATACTTATGATTATTTGCTCATGTACTGGAGTTGAATTAACTCAGTTAAAAAATAAGTCTTTTGTATGTTCCATGTGTAGTGTATTATACCTGTGTATTTTTCCTGCTGTATAAGGGGTTATCTACATATATGCTATATCTATACGTGTATATATACTGGTTTGTTGGCCTCATGATGAATACAAGCGCTATTTATAACATGATATCAAAGCAAACTAGGGTTTTTGTCATCGCCGCTGGTTCTTCTAGCCGCCGCCGCTGCTGGCTTTCCTCCACTGCCGCTGGCTTTTCCCGTTGGCTTTCCTTTGACTTTCGAGAGGCTGACGCTCATCCAGAGATCATCGCTGCCTCATTGCCTCTGCTGCCGTCGCTAGAATCCCCGCCTCCGTCGCTGCCTCGCCGAGGAAGAAACAGAGATTGTCTCCTCATAGATCTGGGCTTGCTGAGCCGCTGCTCGCTCGCTTGGCCCGCCCGCCCACCCATTGGAACCGTCGCCTGCTTGGTTGCTTGGCTTGCCGGAGCTGATTGGGAGGTCGACTTGCCGATCGGGAGGTCTTCCGCCGCAGTTGCCGTCGTCGTCGGTGAGCTTCCGTTGTGCACTTTACTTTCAAGTGTGAGGTGTGCAGGCGTGAAGCGTGTTTGATTCCATTGGCATTGGCTGGTTGGTTCAGCTGTATTAAGTCGATTCGGTCGTATTAAGTCGGTTCGGTCGTAGTTGCAGCAAGTCTTACGACTAAGTGCTCATAGCAGAAGCTACGAGTAGGCCATGATAGCGGGACTCACGACTGGTTAGTCGTAGTAGAAGTTACGATTAGGTAGTCGTGAAGAGCTTACGACTAGGTAGCTGTAGAAGGACTTATGACTAGGTAGTCGTAGCAGAACTTATGACTAGGTAGTTGTAGAAGGGCCTACGGAGTAGTCGTAGTGAGACTTATGATTACTCTATGAAATTTCTCCTTTATCGCTAAATGGTATATTCGAAAAACATGATGACGTAATAACTAAGAGGATTATTATATCTTTGTCAGGATCGTATTCACCGATGGATGTGTATTTCTCGAGATGTTACTTTTTATGAGTTTCGTCCTTTCTATCCTCATCCTTCTCCTTCCTCCATTTTAGCATCTCTTGTCGAGCCACTTTCTTTTCTGACTTTTTCTTTCACTCCCATAGTCACCGCCACTTCACCACAGTCTTTGGTCTCACCCGTGTCTTCTTTCCAGTTAGCACCTTCTTCACCACTGACACTCTCTCCAAAGGTTACTTCTAACCTTGTTCTTTATTCTCTTTACTATACTCATCGTTCGTGAGTTGAAGACTCTTCTGATGTGCCCTCGCCTTTTGATGGGTCATCCTCTTCGGCCTTCTTCTCGATATACTCTTCGTGATTGCCAGTCTATTCGGCCTCTTGAGCGTTTTGCCTTTGCTGCCGCTGCTCTTGCCAAACTGACTTCTTATTGTGATGCTGTTGTTCATTAGGAGTGGCAGCATGCGATGGCAGAGGAGATCGCTGCCCTTGAGCGTACTGGCACATAAGATCTTGTTCGTCTTCTTGTTGTATTGAGCGCTACAAGGCTCGTCTTGTAGCGTGTAGTTTTCTGCAGGAGTATGGTTGTGACTAGATGAGACTTTTGCTCCTATCACTCACATGACCATAGCTTGCACTCTTCTTACTGTAACCTCTGTTCGATAGTGACCTATCTCTTAGTTAGACGTCAAGAATACCTTTTTCAATGGTGAGTTGCATGAGGAGGTTTTTCTATGGCCTCAAGCAATCTCCTCATGTTTGGTTTGATTGTTTCTCTTTTGTTGTCATTGCAGCTGGTTTCTCTGCCAGTGCTCATGATCCTGTTTTTTTATTCATACTTCGTCTCGTAGTCGGACGCTTCTTTTATATGTTGATGATATGATCATTACTGGAGATGATTCTCAGTTCATCACTTTTATCAAGGAGCGTCTTTATGAGCATTTTCTCGTATCTGATCCTGGTCCTCTTTGTTGTACCTGTACATGTGTATTTTTCCTGTTGTATAAGGGATTGTCTGTATATATGCTATACATGTACATGTATATATACTGGTATATTGGCCTCATGATGAATACAAGCGCTATTCATAACACCATGTTGTCGCACTGGTTTGTATTTGCTTATTTTGAAAAGTAGATTCCTGTTGCTTATTCATGTAGCATTTGCTTTACTAATTCATCTTCCCTAACCAATTAGGTTATAATGCTGATAAACTTCCTCTTGGAAAGCTAAGCCAATCTACAATACTAAAGGTGAGTTATTTTGATGCTTCTTTGTCAGGAATTATTAATTCAGCGTGGCTATAAGATTACAAGTTGAAAAGCAATGCACATCAACAACTTGCACTTAACATAAGGATGCATATTTATAGACAAGTAAATAACTTAAATGCACCATGCACTCTAAAAGTTCTGTTAGATGTACATTTCAGTGTTGTATGCAGTAAAATTTTGAATTTCATGGTCTTGGTTTCATATTCCATTCTTCTTGTCTTTTCTATCTACTTTGATGATGATGTTTCCTAGCTTTCCACAGGGTTATGATGTTTTGAAGAGGATCTCCAATGTTATTTCAAGAGCAGACAGGAGACAGCTTGAACAATTGACTGGGTGTGTCCATAATTTCCTTTTTATTTAACTGCAATCATAGAATATAACAAAGAATCAGATGCTTGGGTTGACATCCTATTGCACATCTTAATATTTTTATCACCAGCCATTTCATTTTCTTTAAATACTGGAAGTTTAACATTTTGTTACTTCACATGTTGTATATTGTTTTTCACTCTAATTTATGGCATCATGGTCATTGTTTAATGAAAGTTAGTTAAAATTTGAGGATTTGAATGATAAAAAAATCTGATGGTTTCATTTTTGTTGAAATGGTTTTGTCAATAGGAGCAATGACTTGTTGTAGTTGTTTGCCTATGTTCAAGATAGCAAATGACTTTTATGGAAACATCTGCATTCGTTCACCAGAATTTTTGATAGTTGTGCAATGCATGACATCATCCACCATCGGTACTATATTTGTACTTTAAGTCGGCTAGAAGCCTAGAACTATTTTTGTATTTACCGAGATTTTCTTATGTTACATCTGATTGCAGGGAATTCTACACCGTGATTCCTCATGACTTTGGTTTCAAAAAGATGCGTGAGTTTCAAACTTTCTAGCTTAATTGCCCTAACAGTCACAATTTACCATATCTATCTCTGTTTTGGACCTTGTAGGAGTATCTGATCCTCTAACAAATTCATCTGACAGGTGAATTTATTATCGACACTCCTCAGAAACTAAAAGCTAAGCTGGAAATGGTAATTTGAAATATTTGAATTTATTATCGACACTTTCTTTTGCTTAAGCATTAAACTGTTTTGAAATATTATATTATGATAAGAAACAACGACTCTTTTGAAGAAACCTTTTAGAACAAATGAACTTATGGACAATGATTCTTCTGAAGAGAGCTTTTAGATTCAGACCCAGAGCCTCCTTTGGCCCATTCCAATATTAATATTCTAATTTCTATGTTAGGCCTTATGTTCTAATCTCCATCTTGAACAAAAATGACCAATGACGAAACTTACCTGTCATTCTTCTCAAGTTCTATCAGAATTGTTGAAATGCATTCTAATTTCACATTCATAATTTTTTCCGAGAACATTCACATTCATATTATTAATGTGTCGGTAGTGTATAATTTATGTTCCCTGTACTAATTCCACCTTCGTCTCTATAGCCACCCATGCTTGCGTGTAATCTGCTCACATTGTTACCTTTCTTGCTTTTTCGAAGGTTGAAGCCCTTGGTGAGATTGAGATTGCAACCAAACTTCTGGAGGGTGATTCAAGTGATCAGGTATGACATTGTACAAATAAATGTGGTGTACAGATATGGAACTCGTGAGTTTATGAGTTCTTCTCATTTGCAAAATCTTCATTTATCCTAGAATCTTCACATTTGTGGTTTTTGCTATTATGTGTAATGCTTTCAGCCTGCCATTGATAACTGTAACTGTAATATGAAATTTATCCTTGTTGCTTAATTTGTTTTCATTGTTTAAGTAACTAAAGCATTCTTTGTACTTGTATACCCTTGCACATGCTGGAACATAACTGCAACATGTTTTGAAATGTAGGATGATCCATTGTATGCTCGATACAAGCTACTTCATTGCGACTTTACACCTCTGGAAGTTGATTCAGAAGAATACTCTATGGTAATACTTGTACCAAGAATCTTCATACACAGTGATGTGTGGACATTCCATGTCGGTAGCTAGGTGCATAAAAATAGTAACTGCCTTTGTAACAACTCTAATACAGGAATATCCTTAACATTTCTTTTTTTGGTTAAAGAAATGTCTGGGAGTTTTTGATGAGCAGCAATTAACTTAGCATGTTAGAATGAGTTTTATTCTTGTTATCCACTCTCTTTACTTAATATTCACGTTTGTCTTCTCTGAAAAGTACTTTGGTTTAACCATGTATGAAAAATTTCTGCTGTCCAGATAAGAACATATTTGATGAATACACATGCCAAAACACATTCGGGTTATACTGTTGACATAGTGCAAATATTTAAGGTGTCAAGGCATGGTGAAACAGAGTGGTTTCGGAAGGTGAGTGGATCATCCTAATCTGCTGCCTAAGCACCACAAAAAACTGCTGTACTGTAAATGTCAAATGACTATTTTTCAAAATGTTCTTGCAGTTTGCTAGTACAGGAAATAGAATGCTTTTATGGCATGGTTCTCGGTTGACCAACTGGACTGGGATCCTTTCTCAGGGTAATTATGCTGTCTAGAATTGTTGTTATTGCTTTTTATTTACATGTATAGAAGACAGCTTTACTCAGCATTCTTCGTTTATGAGTTATGACCTGCTATTTGCTCTTCCTGGAGTTCTCAGAATCAGCATTTGGGTTATTTTTATCGCATACACGGAAATATTAATGTTATCTTCATCAGCATGAAGCCCATGCATCATTTTCATTTGAATGCATTGTTCTCCAGAGCTTCCCTGCACGTTTATATCCCTTGTTTATAGCCAAAATAGGGCCTGTTCTTTTCGGCTGCGGTTGATAGCTTTTGGCTGCGGCTGATGGCTTTTTGGCTGTTTGCGACAGAGATTGTGGAAAAAGAGATACTCGCTTGCGATTTTTGATGGTACAGATATTAATTTTTTAACGTGTACTACAATTAACTTGTAGACCCCATCTTAAAAAAATATTTTGTTTAAAAGTTAGTTACTGTAGCAAAAGTCAAAAGCGGCTTTTAGAAGCCGCAAAGAACAGGCCCATATTTTCTTAGTATGTTGAGTTGATAAGGGAAGTTGTTCATTTCCCTCAGAAACGCCAAATTCACCTTGTGCTACTTTGCATCTATAAATGTTGGATTAACTAGATATATGAATGATATTTACGTAACATTACTCCTCCCAGGTTTGCGAGTTGCTCCTCCTGAAGCACCTGTTACTGGCTACATGTTTGGAAAAGGGGTTTACTTCGCTGATATGTTTTCCAAGAGTGCAAACTACTGCTATGCTTCAGAAGCATCTAGATCTGGAGTGCTGCTTCTATGTGAGGTCTGTTTGCAGTAGTCACCTCCAAGCTATTAAAAGTTCTGCACATACTTTTGCATGTTGTGTATTAGTCTTAGTTTGAGCGTGCCTTTTCTTCATTTATTGTATTATTCACCTAGTCTTATCTATGCTTCAATCTCAATTTCAAGAGTTCAGACATATTCACTCCTGCCCAATCATTTTTGTGTAAGTTGTTTGCTGAGCTTATTATTGTGTTGCTAATGTTTGTTTAACTTCCATTTCTCAGGTTGCACTGGGTGATATGAATGAGCTACTAAATGCAGATTACGATGCTAATAACCTACCCAAGGGAAAACTAAGGTCGGTTACTGATGCAAGTCCTTTTGATCATTTCCTGAATTGAAAATAACACCATTTTGTCAATATGTTTATTAAATCCTTTTCATCAATTCATGATGTTAACTTGTGCATACAATGACACAAGATCGGAAAGGGGGGTTTTATGATGCGTTTAAAGTGCACAGCCCTGTCAATTGAAACCCCCTTGAGAAGCTTTAATGAAATCTATTTCCTTATAAATACTGCATAATGAATAAAACATGATATCAGCATGATCCGTTTCTATACCCTATACTGATTAATAACATACTCTTAACTGAAAGTATTGTTGTTTCTGTTTGATGTGAGTATTGTTATGAATGTGTTATGAATGTGGTTCTCAGTTGTATTGCACAGCCCTAAAGGGGCATGTACATGAGACCATACCCTAGACAATAGTAAAAGGCACTAATACCCTTAACAAGTATGACAAACATCTGCTTGCATTTATCTTGATGCAGCACGAAAGGAGTTGGCCAGACGGCACCGAACATAGTGGAGTCTAAGATCACTGACGATGGTGTGGTTGTTCCACTTGGGAAACCCAAAGAGGAACCTTCGAAAAGGGTACGAGCACCTCACCACTGCACTTGTTAAGATAACCCGTAAGGGGAATGCAGAAGCACTGTGATTAACTCTGTACCACTGCTGTCTGGTCGCAGGGTAGCTTGCTGTACAACGAGTACATAGTTTATAATGTAGACCAGATAAGGATGCGGTACGTCCTCCATGTTTCCTTCAACTTCAAGAGACGGTAGACGATCTCGTGAGACTCTGATGGCAATACAGTGATCCTAACATCTCCATCATAGTAACCACTTTTCCGTAGCACATTAGCACCAAAGATTTTATCTTTGGGTACCTTTTTTTGTGAGCATATGTGTAAGCCTTTCCTCGCATTTTGATGTGGTTCCAGGCTTCCAGCCTGAGTGATGGCTGATGCTTCGTGTATATATGAACCATCACAATCCTTTCCCTATGCGATTTTGCTTTTCTTTTCATGACATACTGAATGCGCTTAAATCTGATGATATATTGGCATGCTGATGATGTATGTCTTTACTCCTACAAATATTTCACTCGATGATGACGTTGGTTGGCTCAACATCTCTAGCAAAAAGGGATCTTTTGTGGAGAGCAGGTAATCTGTGCACATATGTTTGCATGTGGTTTGTGTTATGATTGACTACGGCTGCTGAAGGGATGTGAATTTAATACGGGTTTCTAGATTTAGTGATAATTATATGTGTATGATTGAATAGGTCGACAGATACTATGTAGTTAAGTAATAATTATTTGTGTATGATGAGTTTTTTTATATAATTGATTTAGTGTGATCTACTCAATTACAATGTGAAGCCCTCATGATCACAATTTATGATATGTTTATATATATGAAGCCTCTTTTATACTTTCAGGTGTAATTACTTTTTATATTGTATCTCATAATGTAGGGAGTGTCTTGTGTAATGGAGGATATGTACATGTAGTATATGAGTATTTAAAACTATCTAGGTGGTATATACGTTTTGTAGACATACTCCTTTTTATGTGCATATATGAAGGTATTTATAGAATACTCTAAAAAGTATGTACTCTTTTGCAATTTTTTTTCATGTGGTTCATATTGGAATATCTTATAATTAGTATACGAGTATACTTAAAGTGATGAAGGAGTATTTTAAATTTGTTTAGGCGGTATATTAGAGGTGGAATAATTACACTTGGGAGTAAAATGTATTTTTCATATATATATATGTATGTATTTATGTATGTACGTATGTATATATATGGAAGTCTTTTCTGTACTCCTAATATGGAGCTCTCTCTCTCTCTCTCTCTATATATATATATATATATATATATATATATATATATATATATATATATATATATATATATATATATATATATATATATATATATATATATATATATATATATAGGAAAAATACTTTCTACACCCGGGTGTAGTTACACCCACCTCTAATATACCACCTAAACGAACTTGAAATACTCCTTTATTACTTTGGATATACTCATATACTAATTATAAGATACTTCAATGTGAACCACATGAAAAAATTGCACATGAGTCCATAGTTTTTAGCGTATTTTGTAAATACCTTCATATACGTACATAAAAAGGAGTATGTCTAAAAAAATGTACATACTACCTCTGAAAAATTGTTCATACCACCTAGATGATCTTAAATACTCGTATACTACACGTACATACCCTCCGTTACGCGAGATACTCCCTACGTTGTGAGATACGATATAGGGTGTAACTACACCCGGGTGTAGAAAAGAGGCTTCCTATATAGGAAAAATACTATATATATATATGTGTGTGTGTGTGTGTGTGTATATATATAGATACACACACACACACATTTCTATGTATAAAAGGAGTACATACATAAATTATGTTATAAAAGTGGATTGTTATGAAATTTTTCATGAAACTTATTTTGGAGTATCTTATACTCATTATTTGAGTATGCTTAAATAGATAAAGAGGTATAATAACACCATTAAAGGGGTTGTAGGGGTGGCCCCCCACCTAAGCCTAGCTAGCCTGTTAGTAAGTTATAAACCCAAGATAGACATGTACAATGACATAGTTGCCATTGGAAAGGATACTCGGACTTAAGGGTACGATTGTAAAGACACTTCATACGAGATATATATACGTGATGCAAACCTTGGGGAGGACCGAAGAGAGCATTGCTCACCTAACTCTCAACTACCATACACCCTCTCTCTCTGTTTGGTCTATAGCCATAACAGTTGGCGCCGTCCGTGGGGAGGACAAGAGCAAGCCTCAAGATTTTGAGAAGGATGACACCGAAGAAAACTTCGTTATCGGTGGTGAAGAAGAAGGGGATGCGGCGAAGTCCCACGTCAGCACCAGGGCTTCGGCATCGGCAATCGCGGGCGCGGACGACGGCGCGGGTGCGACAACCACGAGCGTCGATGCTCGCCGCGTGACAATCGACCCCGCTGCCAGCGTAACAGTTAGCTCCGACAGTACTGGCTAGGTGGCAGGGAGCGGTAACGTCGGCGCTCGTGGAGGCGCGACCGCCGTCCCTACACCCGGTGTAGGAGCGGCGAGCGGTCCCGGCGGCAACACGACTCCCATCATCGACGCCGGAGTCCATCACGCCGACGTAAGGGGCCACCCAGGAGCGCAAGCCGTGGTCACTGCTTTCTCGGCAGCGCTACCAGGCGCACCGATCGCCTCGGCCACGCCGGCAATGGAGAATGCCCTGCTGGCGGCTCTTGGCACGCTTCAGCGGGAGCTAGCGGATCTCCGCGGGATCGTGCAGAGAATGCAAGAGGCTCGGCATCAGCAGACCCCATCGGTGGTTGTGCCAGAGCCCACGTCAGAACGGGCGGATAGCCACGATGCCCCTACATCTAGCTGCGCCCCGCTGCGACGCGTGGACCCGTAGTCCCCGCTATCTACGGGCCTGCAACAGGCGGCATGACCGAAGGGTTTCAAGTTCCCCAGCGCCATCATGTCGTACAAGGGCGACACGGACCCACAGGAGTTCGTGCGCGTATACGAGACCGCCATCGAAGCGGTAGGCAGAGTGACACCACAAAGGCGAAGGGGCTCCCCCTCGCGTTCTAGGGAGTGGCGCTCTCTTGGTTGTTCACCATAGAGCCGAACTCCATCTACGCATGGGAGCAGGTCCGCGACCGCCTCTACAACAACTTCTAGGGGAACTACGTCAAGCGTGTCGACACAGATCAGCTCTTCGCAATCAAGAAAAAACCATTGGAAAGGCTTCGGGAATACTTCAAACGCTTCGCGAAGGTCCGCTGTCAGGTCAAGAATGTCAACAAGACAGCCATCATCAACGCAACAATATAGGGTTTTCGCCCGGGGCCGCTGGCCGAGTACAACGCGCGGAAGCTAATCAAGACGGTGGCGAAGCTCTTCGACAAGATGGAAGAATACGCTAGAGCAGAAGAAGACGCGCGGAGACATCAAGGCAACGATGCCGACGCCAATCTAGCGGAGGACACGGCGAAGAGTGCCGACTCGCTGAAAGAAGACTCCTCACGGAGCAAACGCAGGCAGGAGCCATCGAAGGACGCCTCTAGCACAAGGACGCGTTGATCGACAAGCCTAAGCGCGGCCATCACAAGTCTCGGAGAGTCCGCTACGTCTTCGACATTGAGGACGGCTCCGAAGACACCGCCCCCGTGGGCCGCGGCGGCAGGCTCGCCGGGGTCGGGGGCGAGGCCGAGGCCTAGGCCGCGATAATCGGGCCCGCATGGAATATGGCGACCAGCACCACGCCTAGTGGTGCGAGGTGCATGGCCATGGTAACCATGACACGCATGCATGCACCACTATTGCGGCGCTTCGGCAAAGCGTCGCAAGGGATAGAAAACTCGATGCGCGGCTGTCCGTCGTGTCACACGCCCAGCGACCCCTCGACGGCCCTATTCGAATCCAGGACCAGGAGATGTAGCCTCAGGAGGGCCTCCAACGGATTCAAGCCCACGTGCAGCAGCAGCAGCCTCAGGAGAGCCCTTGCGGATCCAAGCCCCGGAGGGAGCCCAGCGCAGGATCTTAAACGTCATATCTGGGGGCTCCTCACTGGGGTTCGCGTCGGCGAGGCAGTGAAAGGCCTACGCGCGGAGACTACACCACATGGCGGCGTACCCAGCACAAGCACCGCCAGACTGGGCATAGCACGAGATCACATTCGGGCCCGCTGATGCCGAAGGCGTGGAGTTCCCCCACTAAGATCCCCTAGTCATCCAGGTCGCGATTGCCGGATGCGACGTCAGGCGTGTCCTCGTCGATGGAGGAAGCTCCGCGAACGTTTTGTTTGTGATGGCCTTTGACCAGATGGGGATCCCCTGGAGTCGCCTGGGCCCCTCGGAAGTCCTGCTGCAAGGCTTCGGAGGTCAGCCACTGAGGGCGCTGGGCCAGATATGCCTGCAGGTCTCCTTCGACCAGGGCGACAATGCGACGAGTAAGGACACCACATTCAACGTCGTCGATATACAGTACCCCTACAACGCCATATTGGGGCGGCCAACTCTTAATTCTTTTAGGGCAGTCCCACACCACGGCTTCCTATGCATGAAACTCCCAGGCCCGCAAGGTATCATCACCACCCACGGCGACCAGGACACGACTCGACGCATAGAATTCAGCACCCGAGGCTCGTACCATGAAGTCCAACGACACTCCTAGGCCAGGCGTGCCAATACAAGGGCGCTTGCCGCCTCAGGAGGCACCCCGCCGGGCTCTCCAGTGCACCGCTTCAGCAACAAAAGCAGTAGAGGCTCCGTACCACGCTGATACGACAGTGACAATCAAATGGTTAGTCCCCGGCCTTTTGTACTCGCTCATCCGCGCAAACGAGACTTTAATAAAGTTCACCGTTTGCGAAGTTCATTGTGTCCTCTACAAAAACGCGCGGAGGCTCACCTCCGCGCACACTCTACGAAGTGTAAATAAGACGTAGCGTCGAGGTCTTCCTTCGCACGCGCTCCACGGAGTATAAATAAGACGTAGCGTCGAGGTCCGCCTCCGTACGCACTCTACGGAGTATAAATAAGACGTAGTGTCGAGGTTCGCCTCCACACGCACTCTACGGAGTATAAATAAGACGTAGCGTCGAGGTCCGCCTCTGCACGCACTCTACAGAGTATAAATAAGACGCAGCGGGGGGACGCCTCCGCGCGCACTCTACGGAGTATAAATAAGACGTAGCGTCAAGGTCCGCCTCCACACGTACTCTCCGGAGTATAAATAAGACACAGATGTTGTCCCTACGCACTCTACTGAGTCTAAACAAGACGCGGATATCCCCCGCGCGCGTTGGCGTACCCTCCGGAGTATAACTAAGTCGTGGTTGATAGTCCCACGCATTCTCCGGAGTACAAACAAGACGCGGATGTTGTCCCTGCGCACTCTACTGAGTCTAAACAAGACGCGGATATCCCACGCGCGCGTTGGCGTACCCTCTGGAGCATAGCTAAGTCGTGGTTGATAGTCCCACGCATTCTCCGGAGTACAAACAAGACGCGGATGTTGTCCCTGCGCACTCTACTGAGTTTAAACAAGACACGGATGTCCCGCGCACGCGTTGGTTTTGCCGCCACGTGTACTCCCCGGAGTATAAATAAGACGTGGTTGATATTCCCACGCACTCTCTGTAGTATAAATAGAGCAGAACACGGGCACCAGAGGCTCCCTGCGCTTTTCGCAGACCGCGTGTGCCACATGGACGGAATGCTGCGGGTACAAGGACGAGGCGTCTCACGTGCAAAGTTTTCAAGATACACGGGTGCGGCACCCATTAAGGGGGGCCCCCTCAGTTCGGAGGCACTCGAAGTTTCCTCCTGGCGCCATAGCCCGGCAGCAGCGTCTTGCAAGACGAGCTGGCCTATGACACCATGGACAAGGGGCGGCGCAGGAGCTCGATGGCCTACGCTTCTGAAGAAAAGACGAAGAGACGAGAGTGCTCATACAAGGCGCCCCCAGGGGCGTGCGGCCCCGGCACGGGCAGGTCGGAGTCTGCTTCTGGAGTTGCAAGACCCCTTGTTGCGATGAGGTGAAAAGCCCCCCATCAGGAGCATCCTCGAGCTAAGGGAGGAGACTGGGGGAGGTAAGGCGCATGTAAGAGGCACCCCACGCGAGGCGCGGCCTCGCTGGCGGCAAATGGAGGTCTACCCCCGAAGCTGGACATTTCCTCGCTGAAGTACAAGTGAATTGCCCACCACCACTCATCAGCCGCGGCCCTTAGGCGAGCTGGCGCAGGGGCACCACACCGCGGCGTCACGTCCACCCCGTGTGAACAGGGTGATCGACTCCGCGGTCGTCTCGGCGGCATCAGCCGCACGCGTGGACCCTCGTCGCTATCAGCGTTGGTAAAGTAGCACCGGGGGAAGCTGGGGCACGGTAGGGGCTGCGAATTTAAGAGGGGTGGTGGCAAGGGCACCAATGTTTGGGAAGGCGAGTGGTACTTCGCTTGCCCGCTCCCCCTTTTTAAAGTGTCCCGGATGCGAGACCCTGCCAATTGCACCCCAAGCGTCTCATCGACAGTTCCAGGCGCATGTGATGCAACAGTATCGTCCCACTTCAACTACAGGATTCTGCCAATTGCGCTTCACGCGTTCCCCCTATCCTGGGGGGGGCCCTGAAGAAACAGAGGGCGGGCAAAGCCCTCCCCACCAGCTATAAAGCGACGTGCGCAGAGCTCCGTGAATGCCACTCTTAATGTCCTATCAATATCCACAATTGCGGGGAAACAGTCGCGCCCGTGAAGTCCCGCATCGACCGCGAAGGCCAGGGCCTACGAAGATAGGTTCCTGTAATTTCCCAAGCCTACTTTATCCTTATCCTATCAAGCGGTCGGCGACTTCGACTAGGAGCCAGCTCCGCTGTCACCACTTCGAGGGGTAGGTGACGGAGCGCTCGTGCGTCTACTTCGACTAGGCGCCAGCTCTGCTGCTAGCACGTGTCTACCTCGACTAGGAGCCAGCTCCGCTGCCACCACTTCGAGGGGTAGGGGACGGAGCGCTCGCGCGTCTACTTCGACTAGGCGCCAGCTCCGCTGCCAACACGCGTCTACCTCGACTAGGAGCCAGCTCCGCTGCCACCACTTCGAGGGGTAGGTGACCACTTCGAGGGGTAGGGGACGGAGCGCTCGCGCGTCTACCTCGACTAGGCGCCAGCTCCGCTGCCACCACTTCGAGGGGTAGGAGACGGAGCGCTCGCGCGTCTACCTCGACTAGGCGCCAGATCCGCTGCCACCACTTCGAGGGGTAGGGGACGGAGCGCTCGCGCGTCTACTTCGATTAGGCGCCAGCTCCGCTACCACCACTTCAAAGGGTAGGGGACGGAGCGCTCGCGCGTCTACTTCGACTAGGCACCAGCTTCGCTGCCATCACTTCGAGGGGTAGCGGACGGAGCACTTGCGCGCCTACCTCACGCGTCTACTTCGACTAGCCAGCACACTTCACAAGAAAATCACAAAGCGGGTGTGCCCAAAGAAGGCGGCCGGGACGAGCGTTTCGGCTTCTCTACCGCGTTGGTACACGAGTGCTTACAAAGGTCATGGCCGATAACATCCCCTATTACATTACACACTATCAGCCACTTGCGAACGCTACTAGTTCGGCTTCGCCCGGACGGCCTCCTGCGCCGAAGCCTCGCCCGTCGAGGGTTGATTCGCCCAGAAATCCAGCGAGTCCTCAGCCCGCCACCAGCGCCGGGTTACGGCACCGGAAATCAGCAGCCGGTCCCTGTCGGGCAGCTACTTGGAACACAATAGCACGTTGGTCAGAGCGAGGGAACCAATCTCCGCTTCATTCACAGAATGGGGTGCGTGGGTTACAACACACACCGACATATAAGAACCCCGAAGTCACACCTGCCTCGAGCCGTCGGCGCCATCATCGTCGCGCCGGTGAACTCCATCCAGCCATTCGCCGAGGTTCCCCTCGCCGTACATGGTCCGCCGCAGCTCAAACTTCGCCGTGGCCTCCCCGATGTACTCCCAGATCCGCTCGTAAAAAACCGAACAGCGGGGCGAACAGCGCGCACTGCACTAGACATCACTCCGGCCCCGGCCAGCATTTCTAGTTGCGGGTCGCCCAATTCATCGACATGACGGTAGCCCCCGTGCTGGAGAAGCGCACAAGCCAGGCATACGGTCACATAGGAGCTATGGTTGCCAAAGGACGTCGTGGCGGCGTGAGCAAGATTGGAAGCTTCCCCAATCCGCCGAAGTGTCTGCAACAGCTCTTCGGGCCCGAATGAGCGTGGTGGCACTTCGACGACAAGGTTTTCAAGGGTGCCCTCCAGGGCTAGCATAGCATCCCATGCCGCCATCGAGGCGTCGCCCAGAGCTTGGTCCCACTCCCTCAGAGATGCAGCAAGGCGGCTCTTCTCTTCCTCTAACACAGCAACCTGCCAGAGCAGGCCGTCCCGCTCCTCCACTGCCACCTGCCGAGCCGCCGCCACAAGCTCCTCGGCATATGAGACGGCCCCCGCGCGTTCCGCCTCCAGGCGTTGAATGCGGTCGTCTTTAGAGGAATGTGCCTCCTCTGCTGCGCGAAGAGCTCCTTCGGCGACGCGCAGTCGGTCCTCTAATGCCTCTCGTTCATGGGCATGGGTCGCTCGCAGCGCCCGGTCAAGGGCGAGGGTCTACACGATAAAGCAGTCAGTACACCTCCGAAGGGCCGCACGCTGCTAAGAGTCAGATACTTACCCTCATTTCGAAGATCGCTAGCACTCTCCCAAGGAGTCCTGACCCACAGGTATACAGTACCTGGCGGTCTAGGCTCGCGGCTGCACTATCCGCGACCCCCTGCCACGTCGCCAGCACCTCCGGTCGAGGGACGAAGTCCGCTAGGCTTCGTGCAGCATCCGTGGTGATAGCTTCGGCGGCGCCGAATGTCCCTTTCGAACGAACGTCCTCGTGCTCGGAGGGGTGCCCACGTTCGGGGAGGCATGTTGCTGAAGGGGACATGGCGGTCAGCCCTACGAACACGTAGCGAGATCACAACAAGCAATGTAAGCTTACCTTTAGCCCCGCTAGGAACCGCAAGGACATCGGCATCCCCCGGCGAGACCACCCCGCCAGGCGGGGGGGCCTCTGTGTCGAAGCTTAGCTCCACCAGGCCCTCGCCCCCGGCAGTCACTGACCCGGCGGGGACCGAAGGGACACCAAAGCAGGGGTACTCGGTGTCTAAGTCGGAGTCCCATAGGGCCCCGACCTTGCTTGCTACAAATAACCCTCGCCGAGTGAAGGCGATAGCGCAGGGCCGCCGCCGGGAAGTAAGGCGACGACCGCCTGAATCGCGCAGCAAGGACTCGCCCAAAGATCCTCCACAGGCGATAGCTCCGCCTCAACGCCGGCCGGCGGCGAAGAAGCTTCTCCCTCCGCATCGCCCACGCTGCACTCTTCCTCCGTGCCAATGCCCAAGGGTCCTTCTCTGCCCTCTGCATCCGTGTCTGCCTCCTAGTCGGCATACTTCACCGAGTCAGAGCCCGTGCTCGCTGCCACTCCCTTCCCCTTGGAACCGTGCAGAGGTGGGCTCGGGGCTGGAACAGTGCGCTCTGGCACTCTAATGCCCAAGGCTTCGCACACACAGTTCGTCCACCCCAGACCTGCCTCCGCAGTCGCAGCTATGCGTAGGGTGTGCTCCCTGGCCGTATACGGTTCGAGGAACGCGTCCACCGCATGCTCCACATCTTCCAGGAGAGCACCTGTAAGCGGCAAGGGGCACGATTTAAAAGAACGGGCCCGATGGACAGCACAGGAAAACTACGCTCCACCAAAACATACGTGGACCGGAGGGTCTCGGCAGCGAAGACACGAACGGGCGAACGTTATCGCGGTGAAGCCCCCTAGGCGTAACACGCCACTCGGCAGCAAGTGGTGCTACGCCATACATGACGAACTCCTCAGCGAGGTCGCGCATGTTGAAGCGGGCGGTGATCCCCACAAGCCTCTGCGCCATTCGCTGATCCTCCGCATCTATCAACGCACCAGGCGTGGTGTTGAACGTCACCGGCTGCCCCGAACACTCAAGGCCGCTACCGCTCGCCACACGATGGTAGAACCACCGCCTCATCCAGTTCGGCTCCCACTCCGCCCGAGCTGAGTTCGTGGGGAAGATCTTCTCGCATCGCGACCGCAGGACAAAGTTGACGCATCTGAAGCTGGGAAACGTCCCGTCTCCCCGATCCTCCGGCTCACACTGTGCGTCGTGTAGAAAGGTGAACATCGACGCGGTCGGCTAGCACGCCCGCATACGCGCCAAATCGTATAATCGCAAGACAAAGCTATCGATTCGGCGTTATTCGCGCTACCAAGTCCAAAAGTCCGCAGGACGTCCCCGACAAACATGGCGGCTGGAATGCGCAACCCGGCTTCGAAATAGGTGATGAACACGATCACCTTCGACTTCTCGGGATGCGGTTTGGTCTCGTCGTTCGCGAGCAGCCGCACCTCCTGGCGGTCCGACAGCTTCCCTTCGCGCAGGAGGCCGCGAATCGTCTCTTTCGTCACCAGCGTTGAGCCCAGGCACGGACCTTCTACTCTCCCCATCGCCGCCCACCATTTGTCCACCTGCGTGGAGTCATGCACCTCGAGTGTGTATTCCACCTCGAGCGGCGACGACTGCCAGAAGACAGCGCTGCTGCCGGCATGCTGAGCGCGCTCTCCATCGTGTGCCATTGTCCTCCTAAAGCTACGCGACGATGGAGGCAGCAAAGAAGGCAGGGGATTCGGGCGTGCGGTCAGAAGCTAGAAGGCGAGGAGAATGCAGGTGGTGTACCGCAGTAGGTATTTAAAACCCCTGCATGTCCCATGCCACCGGTAAGGGTATCCGGCGGGAGGCGAACCGCTCGCCTCCCCACGATGGAAGCTGAAGCGGCACAACTGCCCACGTGCGCCGGGCCCAGTCACACGACGGTCGCGCAAAAGACCTGACAGCGCACGACGCGCCAATAGCGCTCCGCCACGCGTCTACTCGGGAATCCGTGCAGGGCAACTCCGGCTCTGGCTTTGGCGAGGCCTTCGCCTCCGCAGGGCCACTCCGGGTCCGCCTTCGGCTTCGTCATTTTGACACGCACCCGCGCGTCGGCACGGCACGCCCAAAGGCGCCCCCACTTCAGTGGCTCGGGGCAACCCCGACACCTGCTGCACCCCATATTTCCTCACTCTTGGCACAAGGAATCACTTTCACATCCTGACCCTAATATGTCCAATGTCTTTCTGTGGATGCTAGGTCGCAGAGAGCGCTTGCGGCACAGGTCAGTCGGCGGGAGTCCACGCCGATCGACGCAAAGCCAACCAACGGGAGGGGGGGCGTTGTGGTCAAAGCGCGCACAGGCGCGCCTCTCAGCCGGATGGACAACGCACGATGCACTGGTAGATTCTCTCGGGAAGGGGCGTGCGATCGTGGTCATGCGACCGCTGGAAGCCCACGACGCGCTAATCGCATCGCGTCATGTGTATCACCACCTTGGGACAACGCAGACGGCAGCAGCAGCCCCCTGGCTTTTCAAAGGTCGCGCTATTCGCGCCGCTGTAGAACGCCACCTCTGGACCGTGGAGCTATCAGGACGTGCCGACTCCACATCAGGCGAAGATCACCCGCACTCAACTCCCAAAGGAACGGCAGCTCAGCCCAACCCTGCCCGACAGTGTCCCGATGTCGCGCCCGAAGTATGGCATACCTTCGGCTCAGCAACACGACTCCGCCACTACTCGGTGATGCTATGAGGGATGGCTCCAAACTCGGGCGCTACCTTGGCAGCCAGCCCGACGCCGTGTCCTCGCCACGAAGCGGAGTTCAACTGGTCGAGGTCCAACAGCCTACTTCCCCTGTGAGTGTGTAGCAACCGGTGGTCGTCATATGTTGCGCTAAAAAATAGACCTCCTTCAGTTCATCAACATGGCGATACTCTTCTGCATGTTCATGAACCGAAGAAAGCCTATTTCTGAGATCAAGATCATCTCAGCCATGCCCGAAACGGCACTACAGCACTCCTGGTATATATATAGCTGTCCCCCCATGGAGAAGTGCAACCGGCGCAAGTCGAACCGACGCGGTCGCTTACGCGCGTGCGACGTCCCAACTTGCTGCACCTGTGTGCTTATCCTGCATTGACGAGGTCTCTGCCTCCGCAGGGCAACTTCGACTCCACCTATGGCCCCCCGGTGTCGAGTTCGCTCCTGCATCGACGCACGGTTTTGACATCGACTCCGCGTATGGCCCCCCCGGCTCCGAGTTCGCGGAGCCACGACGAGCCACATGCGCCAAATCATCTCCGCCCAATGTCACACTGGGTCACAGGCTGCAGGGACGGAGGGGGCCAAAGGGCTCGGCAACATAGCTTCGGCCTGTGAAGCCTTTCACCATGAGAGGCTCCTGTTGTAGGGGTGGCCCCCACCTAAGCCCAGCTAGCCTGTTAAGAAGTTATAAACCCAAGGTAGACATGTACAATGACATAGTTGCCCTTGGGAAGGATGCTCGGACTTAAGGGTACGATTGTAAAGACACTCCCTACGAGATATATATACGTGATGCAAGCCCTAGGGAGGACCCAAGAGAGCATTGCTCACCTAACTCTCCACTACCATACACCCTCTCTCTCTTTTTGGTCTGTAGCTACAACAGGGTATATTAGAAGTAGAAGTATATACTTTTAGGAGTACTAGTTAGAGACCCGTGCGTTACAACGAAGTCATAAAAATAATGAGACAGAACTTACTGTCTGGCCAACTTCACACATCAAAACATTAGAGAGCAAGTGATAGAGAAAGGTGGCCAGAATACGCGAGGAGATGGGAAAAGTGGAGGAGGTGGGCGGTTGTATCCTGAGAGAGAGAGGAGGAGTAGAGAGACGAATGGTCTAAATCAAATCGGATGGCTGAAAAGAGAGGAGGGAGGCCGTACCAACCACCAACTCCTTGTTTTATAATAGTAAAGATAGAACCATTTCCTACATAGGAAGTCTCTTTTCTACTTCCGGGTGTAATTACTTTCTATATCGTATCTCACAACGTATGGAGTATTTCGTATAACGGAGAGTATGTACGTATAGTATATGAGTATTTAAAACTATTTAGGTGGTATGTACAATTTTTCAGAGATGGTATGTACATTTTCACAGACATACTCTTTTTTATATGTATATATGAAGATATTTACAAAATACGCTAAAAACTGCATACTCTCTTATAATTTTTTTATATGGTTCACATTAGAGTATCTTATAATTAGTATACGAGTATACTTAAAGTGATAAATACATATTTTAAATTTATTTGCGTGGTATATTAGATAATTTGATTGTTGTTAATGTCCTTATTCTACCCCTATCAAAACTTTGACCTTTCTTAATTCACTCTGAATTCTTACCTTGTTCATTCTATTCTTATCTTAATTCTAAACTCTTACTTAGCTATATGACTTTCTAAAACCGCTGTAGAACTAATTCCGGATTCCACCCAGCACAAGACAATGTAGCAGGAACCATACTGCTTGGACAGGATAGCCCCTATCATAAGGAAGTAAATCAACCCAATATAGCTGATATTCTAGCAAAAATGGAAGAAAACCGATACCAGGTCAAACAGAATCAGGCACAAATGATGGAGCAACATGCCAAATTGTTAGAACAGATAGCTATGAGAAATGAAGGTACATCAGAAGTAAACCAACAAGGAATGTCCCTCCCATTCAGATGGGTGGACTTTCAGAAAACTAGACCTCCAGTTTTCTTGTCATCACCGGATCCGATAGCTGCTGAAGATTCGATCAGGGATGTGAAACGGAAGCTAAATACAGTGGAATGTAATGACAAAGAGAAAGTCTTATACGGTTCCCACCAACTCCAAGGCCAAGCGATGCATGGTGGGTAAATTACTAGACTATGAGTGAAGGTAGAGAAATCACATGGAAGGAGTTCGATGAATCATTCCGTCAGGCACATGTTCCTATAGGTGTAATTGAAGTAAAGCATCACGAATTTCTTGCTCTCAAGCAAGGAGGACGGATGATTATGGAATACCTTCACCAATATAATCATCTTGCTCGTTACGCCCTAGATGATGTAAGAACCAGGGCTACAAAAATGAAACGCTTTAAGAAAGAACTAAATATGTTATTAAAACATCATTTCTTTGCCATGGACTTTAAAGACTTATCCGCAATGGTGAATAAGCTGATTATGTCAAAAAAGCCAAGAATGAATTAGAAGATGTTCGTAAAAGAAAGGTCATCCAAAGGACATCGTCGTCAAGTGCACCCCGTAAACGAATAGTGATGTCCCCACAATTAAAAAGTCAATAGAATAGATGAGTAGTGCTTACCCAAGGCATCATTTCAAAACTAATCAGGCTACTGTACCGCCTCAACAAATTGCATCATAGTTCATAATGCAACGATGTTATTCATGCGGAGGGAATCACTACCAGAGGCAATATCCATAGAAGTACCCTACCTATTATCATTGTGACCAACCTGGTCATTATAGAGACCACTGCCCAAGAAGAAACTTGCCTTCTGAAGTGGCAAAAACTCAAGTTACAGCTCAGGCATCAATCCCTCGTCGGATTATTACTGTGCCAAAGCAAGAAGGAGCTAACCAAGTGTGACAGTATGTGGTAAGGTCACTAGGGGTACAAGATGGAACATCAGCAACAACACCAGCAGTAGAAAAAGGTAAAGGTATATTGTGACCAGTTCAAGGAAGAGTAAATCATATTTCAGCTGAAGAAGCAGCAGCAAGAGCAAATGATGTCATCGTTGGTACGTTTCTAATCCACACAAAACCCCCATTGGTTTTATCTGACCCTAGAGCTACGCATCCATTCCTTTCATTAGCTTTTGTTGTGAAAAACTAATAGCCATTTATCACTTTACAACAATCTTATGCTTTTCAAACACCTGAAAGTAGGATGAATTCTTGCTTTGGGTGTCATGCATTGGATTTAGAAATTCAAGGGGTTAAATTCAAAACCAACCTATTGTTATTAGAGATGAAAGGATTGGATGTTATACTGGGAATGAATTGGTTAACCAGACATAAAGTCGAAGTGGATTGTGAGAATAAGTTCGTCACTTTAATAAGCCTAGAAGGACAGAAAGTGACAGTAAAGACAGATCCAGCCTTAATAAAGAAGATGAGTGTTCATAATATAATGGTAGGAGTTTCTCAAGTGCCGATAGTCCAAGAATATCTAGATATTTTTCCAAAAGAGTTACCTAGAAAGCCACCAGACAGACCACTAGAACTCACTATTGATTTGATACCAGGAACTAAACCCATAACAAAACATCAATATCGAATGTTAGCCCATGAGTTGGAGGAGCTTAAGAAACAAATGGATGAGCTACTAGAAAAGGAATTTATACATTCCAGTGTTTCTCCGTGGTCAGCCCTAGTGATGTTCGCTAAAAAGAAAGATGGAAGTCAAAGAATGCGTGTAGATTATAGAGGACTAAATATAGTAACCATTAAGAATAAGTATCTATTGCCCAGGATAGATGACTTATTTGATCAACTTAAAGGAGCCAAAGTATTTTCTAAGATCAACTTGTGATCTGGATATCATCAGCTTAAGATTCGATAATAGGATCGGGAAAAGACGACCTTCACCACAAGATATGGTTTATTTGAGTTTATTGTTGTACCATTTGGTCTAACAAATGCACTAGCATATTTCATGAATCTAATGAACCTACTTTACATAGAACAGCTTGACCATTTTGTGGTAATTTTCATTAATGGCATTTTAATATACTCCAAGACAGAAGAACAACATCGACAACATTTACATGTTGCCTTAAGTAAACTGAGAGAACATCAGTTATATGCCAAGTTTTCTAAATATGAGTTTTGGATGAAAGAAGTAGCATTCCTCGGACATATTATTACAAAAGGAGTGAATGTTGATCCCGAAAAAGTAAAAGGCGCAATGGAATGGAAATAACCAACTACGGTCACAGAAGTTCAAATTTTTGTGGGATTGGTAGGTTATTATCGCCGATTTATAGAAGGATTTTCAAAGATATCAAGACCTCTCACTCAGATTCTTAAGAAAGATAATCCATACAAGTGGACAGATAGATGCAAAGAAAGCTTCCAAGAATTAAAGGCTAAGTTAACCATAGCCCTAGTTCTTGTGCTTCCTAATCCCGAAAAGGATTTTAAAATCTACTATGATGCTTCAAAATAAAGACTAGGATGTGTATTAATGCAGGAAGGAAAAGTAGTAGCTTACGCTTCAAGACAGTTACGACCACACAAAGTCAATTACCCAACCTATGACTTGGAACGATTAGCCAATGTTAGTACCCCCAAGCCAGCAACCCAACCCATTTTTTCTTTTGTAAGTAGAGAGCCAATTAAATAACAATCAAAGGGAAAATAAGAGAGAGGGGGGAAAGAGTTGCCGTCAGTACCCTTGGGCTCCTAGAGCCAAATAGAATGGCATTCTTAGAGGTTCCCAGCTTGTCCCGGGCTGGTCGGTGCCTTTCACCATTAGTGGGCCTCATCATTCGGCAATTGAAATCCAAATCCCAGAGAGCTCAACCGACCAAAGCCATAGTCCATTGAGTGAGAAGAGAAGAGTGTTGAAGAAGGAGAGGCCTAACGTAGAGGAAGACGAAGGCAAGCGAGGACCCTAGGACAAGGAGGCCGACAGGGTGGACCACCACAAGCAACAACCACCATAAGACGATGTCCCCGACCGTGACAAGTATCTCGATTGCACCTTCATCCACGACTATGATTGCATGAGGACTACATCGCAACCCCCACCAACCAAACACTTTCCATTCTCAGCTGGCACACAAGTAGGCCCACATCCCCTCCCATGTTTTCTTCTTCTTTTGGTCTCATCTTGAGTAAGCACACAAGCACTCGACACTACTCCTCCTCGGCTTGTTTGGTTGAGCCAAGCAACTAAGGAGGGAGAAACCGCCTAGCCCAACCGGTGGCTACCATAGCAACCAGCAGCCACCCTAGTACCATGAAGCACCCTCGGTCTTGGAGAACCTCTCACGAGCATGAGGACCCTAGACCCAAGTTCCATCAACCCAGCCACTAGGATTCCTTAGAACCGGGTGTGGTAAATCAATGTGTAAAAATAACAAAAACATTTAACTACAATCAAAGTAAGGAAGCTCAAGTAAGGAAAGAAGAGAAGGTAGAACTGGAGAGTAGTCATAACTGAGCCTCAGCCCTAGCCATCTTGCCAAGCCTAGCCCACTGTAGCAACCCTTGGTCAGCAGCATCCTCTTTAGGGTGAAGAGGTTGTTGAGGAAGGAGCCGAGTAGTTGTAATCGGAGGCGAGTAGTCATAGTCGAAGCCGAGTAGTCGTAGTCGGAGGCGAGCAGTCATAGTCGGAGGCAAGTAGTCATAGTCAGAGGCTGAGTAGTCACAGTCGGAGGTGTGTAGTCGTAGTCGAAGGCCAAGCAGTCGTAGTCGGAGGCTAAGTAGTTGTCGTAGCCAAGTAGTCGGAGAGGCCGAGTAGTAGAGTAGCTGAGTAGGCAGAGTTGAGTTACCGAGTAGTCGTAGTAGCCAGGTAGTCGAGGGAGCCAAGTAACTGCTAGATCCGATGAGTAGCCACTAGATCCGGCAATAGCGAGTGTCGATACCGGTAGATATGATGAGGAGCTACCCAGAGAAGGTCAGATCCGCCCGAATCTGAGCCGAAAGAGCCAAGTGCGCATGGTAAATGAGGGAGCAACAGACCTCGAGGACGGAGGGAGAAGGAAGCAAGCACCAGGGTCAAGAAGGGAGAGCGGAGGAGGAAGAGAGCAATGGCTGAAGACCGAGGCATCAGCCAGAAAGACGAGTGTTTTGGTCGGCCGAGATGAACCTAGTGATTAGAGGCAAGAAGTGGAGTGTAAGGCATCGACAGAAGGGGTTGAGGAAAGGAGCATTTTGTCGGCGACCTGACGGACGCCGCCCCTGATCTCCACCGTTGATCCAGATCTGGATCGACGGCCCAGATTGCACCACATGTCCACTCCCCAGCCGTCCGATCCCGCTGACATTAGCCCGCATTCGCGCCCCGCCGACGGTTCGTCTCCTCAGTGCACCCGGTCCACTATGGACCATGAGACCGACAGTCCGGTCCCACATGTCAGCGTACTGTGCTGTAGACCTGTGGACCCGTTCCCCATCCGAGGCAGCACGCCACGTTAGCCCTAGATGCCACATCAGCGCCATGTGTCAGTGTTACATCTACGCCACATCAGCATCACCCGACCCCGATGCCACGTGTCAGTGCCACGTCAGCCCTAGTGCCACGTGTTAGTGCCACGTCAGCCACCCCGTGCCACGTGTCATTGCCACGTCAGCCACGCCCGCCACGTCAGTGTGACCCCAGGTGCACTGTTCCGTGGACCGAGTCCACCATGCACCCACCTTTCTGTGCATCGGGTCCACAGCATAGTAGCTTTTTCGAATTTTTAGTATTTTTTTTAGATTTAATTTTTCGAAGAGCCTGTTTTCCTCCGTCCTAGCTCTGATTGACCCCGTTCTTTTTTCGAAATTCATCTAAAATCGAGCTCTATCTGTTGGTTCTAGTTTGAAGGTTTTTGAAGTTCATTTAAATTTATGTGATTTATTTTGTTGTTTTAGTCTCTTTCTCTCTCGTTAGATCCCACCTTCGAATGAGCAAGAGCGTCGTCAGAAGATTCCGAGTACCTCGCTGAGCCAAACCAAGGCAAGTCGTGTCCTTTGATCATGTTGAACCTAGTTTTCAATCTATTATTTATTTATTTTGATTTAAATTATCGTGCATCGCTATTTTATTACAAATCCTTGTACTCGGTAGTTATCATCCTAATTGACTAATCCCTTCTTGATACTTTGAATACCATAATGCCATTGTCACCATAGATTGAGAAATTATTTAGTGATACCATATATTTGGAAATTATTTAGTGATACCATAGATGTCACATGGGTGATAAGATTAGTATGCTTAGCCTTACTTATGTTACGATGGGTTCATCATCGAATGTGAATAATTAATTTGACTTAATGAGATATGGAATAATGGTTGGTGCCGCAGTTATAAAATTTGGACCGTGACATTGGTGTGTCATAGGCGTGGGTTATACAACACTGGTTTTCACTTGGACAAGTGATCATGCAGTAAAAGGGGAAGTATGGATTCACTTCATGTGATGTGAAAGCCTCGTCCGAGTAACATTAAGGATTTAACTTTGTGCGTCATTGATCTAAGCTTTATCGTGCAAACCACATGTCTAGTATGGGATAGATCTGGCTGATTAATTTGAGATATTTCAATTTCAATCTCGCCATTGTGATGAACATAGTTACTGATTTTCATGAGACGCAAAGGGGGGTGTGATGCGAAACCCTAGCGTGTAGGATTGAGTTGAGGTTGAATATTGTAAAGGCCTTATTGTGATTTCCTTAGTACAAGGTTAATCACATCATGTGAGTACAGTTGTGCGACCTCAGTAGAGTGTAAAACTATTCGAATAGCCGTGTCCCCAGTCATGGACAATGCTCGGTGATTTCACACGAGGTGTACTGTTTTCGTAGAAACTTGTGGTTGGGAAAGTGAACGGGTAGTTCACGGTTGGTTTAATTTGTGGATGGGATGTTCGCAAGTGGCTTAATTTTAATTCCGTTGATTATTTATTTATTATTATTATTCCATTAAAGTTCGCTTTCAATCTATTTATCATGTTTATTTCAAACTGTCATTTTATGCAAATTAACCCCTTTCAGCCATCCATTGGTAAGCCTTACATATTATATTGCATTCATTTGTTACAAACGACTTGCTGAGTACCAATGTACTCACGGCTTTATGCCCACTGTTGCTTAGTTGAGGAGGAGTATTACCAGCAGGAGGTACCAGAGGGAGAATACTTCAGCGACTTCACAGATTAGGACTTCGCTCCCCAGTCGATTGCCTGTGGGCATGTCGAATGGCTACTACGCTTATTTTTGGTTTTCTGCTGCTAGTTTTTGAGCCCTTAAGGCTAGTGAGATTGTAAACTTGGCCATAAGGTCGTACTTTGGATAATTATCAATATTTGAGTTCTTCATTTATTTCAGCGTGTGTATGGTCGATATTTCATCTATATTTAACTGTGTGCACTAACGTGATCCTAGACTAGTGCGGTATACACAGAGAGTCTAGATTTGCATATTCGGGTCTCGATAACCCTGGATCTACATGTCTAGGTGCACCCGAGAATTCGCTCTTGAAATCACCCAAAACTACGTGTTGGGACCACGCTCAGGGCTCATTTCTGAGTACGCCTAGGATTTCATTCCTGGGTATGCCCAAGCTACGCGCCCAGGAGCGCCACGAACCACTCGTTTGGGAAATCTCATGTTTATCAAGAGGGTAGGTTGTTTTATATCATTAGCCTTCGTTAATTTACTTTTTACTTTTAATTGTTGATGAACTTTCTCCCTTTCTTTCTTGAAGGCTGATGATCATTTTCAGTGGAGTAGATGAAGAGGAAAGTTAACCTAGGGGCATGGTCTATACTTGTCCAAAGACGAAAGAAGGTCCATGCCATATTCTAGCTTCATGCCTCTAGCCCAGGCATTACTTCCTATGCCTTAAAGTGAGATAGCCACCTTTAGCTCTTCAAGCAACCTATCCTATGTTGAGTTGCGAACCTACCAGTTTGAGCAAAACAGGAGCATGTACAAAGGAATAAAACAAGCTCTAACTGAAATAAAAAAATACACGATAAGAATACAAAGCATACTAGTACAAATCATGATAGTGATACTGAAGCTATGACAGAAAGAGAACAAAAACTAAGTTACATAACTAAATAACAATGCCACTCAGCAGATGGGGTACACTCCCAAAGGATCTCACAGATTAGGGCTCGATGGCTCTCGGTCCTCCAGGTCACTCTCCTCCCCCTCCTAATCCTCACTTCTCTCATCCCTACTGCCTCCTCTAGGTCCCTGGCTAGTACCCTCTCTCCAACCAGCTGCGCGGCTGCTATTGGGGTCCTCAAAGCAAGACCGGTAAAGCTCCTCAAGGGTGGCTGAGTCTCAGATGGGATCTGGGTGCACTGAGATGTGGGCTTCACTGGTCTCTGGTCTAGGACAACAGGGGTGGGGGTGAAAAAGTCCAGGTGCTGAGGTACCTCCTAGATCTCCCTAAGGTGGTGGTGTAGGAAGATGAGGGTAGGGATCGTAAAGTGGAGTAGGAATACTAGAATAGAAATCAGAATAGGGGTCTGGGGCATAACCTGGGGAAGGTATGGGGATATAGTCATCTCCCTCAATGGTCCCAACTGGATATGGTGGAGGTAGTGGTGGTGGCGGCGGTTAAAACCAATGGGGTGCTGGGGCTAGAGGTGGGGCACTAGGATAGCTAGTACCTATAATATCCATCGAAGTCTGGGAGGTGGCACCTAAGGCGGTGGACTGGTAAGATCCTCTCAAGGACTCTAGCTCTAGGTCACTACAGTGCCTCCTCCAAAACTCTAAGGTTTCCTCTACTCGAGCTAATGCTCCATAAGTTGTGTTATGGAGTAGGGTGTTAGCTAGCAACATCGTGCCAGCTATCTCCCTCTGCAGTGCAGCCGTGGTAAGTCAGGGTATCCCTGTGGATTGGCTAGAAGAAAGAGGACCAAACTACACTCCCATGCTACCCGGGGCAATAGGTGGGGTCTCTTCAAAGGGCGAATCTCTCAAATGGTCACTAAAATATGCTTGAAGTACATGTGTAGCCTTAAGGGCTGCCTCCTAAATGGGTAAGTAATCATCTGCTGAGTGCCACTCCTCAACACTCCAAACTATAATCTAAGTTTAGGGGAATCCCTACAACAAAGACTCCTAAGCTTGGTGCATCACCACTCGTTTGAAACTCCTGAAAATACTCCAGAAAAGGAGCTCCTAAGAAGTGCAGTAGCCTCCCTAGCATCAACACATGCTCCCCGTGAACCCTATCGGTGGGAATACTATAACGAACCATCCTACAAAAGGAAGGGTTCTATGTTAGTACATGTGCTATCTTTAAAGAAGATGAGATTTTAACATACTAATTTTAAAATAGAGTAGAATAGAAACTGATATGTAGACAAGGGTTAGTTAGAAATACTTAGTGCAGTATAGCAAGTAAGAAAAGTCCACTTAAGTCCTACTACAGAATCTACATTACTAGCGTGATCCTACTTATTGCTCTGATACCACCTATGGCGCTCCGTGTAATTATCTCAAGGATAATCACACAAGCGTATAGATTATTATTTTCCTAATCAGTAGAACACTATCCGACAAATAACAAGCCCTTACCAGAGTCACGCAGCAGAATAATAATGTAGAAATTGTACTTTTATTATAGCACTTGCCACAAGGGCTATGGTCTTAATTACAAATACATATGGGGCAAAAGATATAGACTGATACACTAGAACTCTCTTGCTCAGCTCAATGGGATGCCTACTCATCCTGGCTACTCGTAATCGCCGTCCTCCTCTCCCATGAACTTGGCAGTGCCTGCTGCCCCTTCATCCAGCTCGAAGTATTCCTTGGTCGGAGTGGGGTCTAACAAAGGAGAATAATATAAAGGGTGAGTACTAACATACTCAGCAAATATAATAGTAGCAAAATGCATCGTATGCCTCTCTTTGTCCTTAAGTCCAATTCTAGCCATCTGAATTTAGAAATTAGATTTACCAAATTAATTGACATCTTCGGCCGCTGCTCTCTTCTTCCTCTACTCTCCCTTCTAAACATCGGTGCTTGCTTCCTTCTCCCTTCGTCCTCGAGGTCTACTACTCCTTGGCTACCATGCGCCCTCGGCCCTTCTGACTCAGATCTAGGCGGATCTGACCTTCTCTGGGTCGCTCCTCATCAGATCTACTAGTATCGATGCTCCCTATTGCCGGATCTAGTGACTACTGTCATATCTAGCGGATACTTGGCTCCCTTGACTACCTGGCTACTCCGACTACTTGGCAACTTGACTCTGACTGCTCGGCTACTCTACTGCTCAACCTCTCTGACTACTCAATTACGATGACTACTCGGTCTCCGACTATGACCGCTCAGCCTCTGACTAAGACTACACGACCGCTCAACCTCTGACTAAGACTACACGCCTCCGACTATGACTACTCGACCTCCGACTATGACTACTCAGCTCTGACTATGACTACTCGTCTCTGACTACGACTACTCACCTTCGACTACGACTACTCGGCTCCTCCCTCAACATCCTCTTCACCCTCAAGAGGATGCTGCCAGCTGGGTGTTGCTACAGTGGGCTAGGCTTGGCAGGATGCTCGGGCCAAGGATCGGTTACGACTACTCTCCGGTTCTACCTTCTATTCTTTCCTTACCTGAGCTTCCTAGCTTTGATTTTAGTTAATATTTTTGTTATTTTTACACATTGATTTGCCGCACCCGGTTCTAGGGAATCCTAGTGGCTGTGTTGACAAAACTCGGGTTTGGGGTCCTTGCGCTCGAGAGCGGTTCTCCAAGCCCAAGGGTGCTTCACAATACTAGAGTGGCCGCTAGTTGCTGTGGTAACCACTGGTTTGGCTAGGCGGTTTCTCCCTCCTTCTCAGCTGCCTGGCTCAATCGGACAAGCCGAGGAGGAGTAGTGCTGAGCGCTTATGTGCTTACTCGAGATGAGATCAAAAGAAGAAGGAAAGGTGGGAGGGAATGTGTGCCTACTTGTGTGTCGGGCTGAGAATGGAAAGTGTTCAGTTAGTGGGGGTTGCAATGTGGTCCTCACATGGTCGTAGTGGTGGTGAAGGTTCAATTGAGGTACTTGTCACGGTCGGGGACGTCGTCTTGTGGTGGTCGTCGCTTGTGGTGGTCCACCCTAGAGGTGGGAGTTGGGCCGTACCGTGCCGGCACGACCCAGGCCCACCATGCTTTGGGCCGATTCGTGCCGTGTCGGCTTGGCCCAGTCATTTCACCGTGCTGTGCCGTGTCAGCCTGCCTCACCTCCGGCCAGGCCCAAGCACAGCCCAAAGCCCACTGTGCCGGCATTCGTGCCGTGCCAGCCCAAGCCCAGCCCGAAGTAACTATGCACGACGAAGACGGTGACGACGATGATGGCGGCGGTCGCCATCTTCCTTTCTCTCACACCCGCCTCATTAAAACTGACGTATGGAGGACTTGTGAGATCTTTCACTCTTCGACAACGAAAAGCCTTGAGGATGTCAGCGATGTGTTATAGAGACATCTTGCGATCTTGCTTCTGAAGTACGTACGAGAACATCCAATCGAGTGTCTAACCTTAGGTGCTCCGATCTTGTTCGTGAGGCAAGATCGCAAGCATTCTTTTTAAGTATATGATCAGAGTATCTTTAATAAAATAAAGAAAAGGAGAAGGAGGATAAGAAAGAGATTGAGAATATGAATGAATATTCTTAGAGATGTAGAAGAGCATCCAGTAGATTAAAAAGATACACTGATCATCCTCAATCTTTTGCTCATCCTCAATCTGTATATCTTTCTGTATGTTGATTGTTGAGTGGAGAAAGAACACTTTTATAATATTATAGCGAATAAACAATAATATTATGAGCTCATATGCCACGGGAATGGAAAGGCTATATTCCCAAAGCTACAAAACACTGGGAACGCAGCGTGAGCTCACTGGTGCGTTCGGTTGTTTTGAACCCATTGGTTCTGAGTTATCCTCTCATGCTAGGTTTCGACAAATAAGAGAGTGTGTGTATGGATGTATTCAATAATTAAAATGTGTATCTATGTTTTATAACAAGTATATGTTTGCTTTAATTAGATATATGTTCGCTTTAAATTATGAATTAATCTTGAGTACCGCGATCAGAGCTAAATCGAGCGACGACATGAATCTAGTGAAGACTACATGAATGAATTGAAGTACTACCTGGGTGAAATACTATAGACTCGTAATAAGAAGAGTAGGAGGTGGAGGCGACGACCGGAATAGTTCCTAGAGAATCCAATTGGAATAAGGTGTAGTTATATTAGAACATTTTAATCTACTAATTTAGATGGTAATACATTATTTAATCGGTACGCATTACGTTTTAATCTACTAATCATCAAAGTGAGTATTTCAATAAGCATCTGAAAAATCTAGTAGCAATATATCTACTTCAATCAGTGGTCGCTAACTTGTGTTTTATTTTTTTATTTTTTTTCTTCTTATTTTTCTCTCTCTCCTTCCTTTCTTTATTTTTCCTTTCCTCTTTCCCATCTCCCCCTTAATCCTTTTGGCATTTCGGCCGAACAGCTCCCCCAAAATTCTTCTCCTCCTCCATGCCATGAGCTCATCCCCTACTGGTCTCCCCCACCGCCCCACTCCTCCCCCGTCCTCCCCCCCGCCGCCCCGCCGCCGCCTCCTCCCGGCCTCCCCCCTCCCCCTCCTGGCCTCCCCCTCCCAGCCTCCCCCTTCCTCCCCCTCGCGAGCTGCCGGTGCGGGTGGACTGGGTGGCCGTGGCGGCACAAGCGAGGGTTCCTGTCGCTGGCGATGACGGTGAAGGTGCTCGTGTGCCTCGCAGTGAAGGTTCTCCAGCTGAAGCCCGAGCGACGATACCGGTGGACCGGCCGACGGCTCCTCCCTTGGCAATTGGCACGGCCGCACGGCCACGGGTACTTGTCTCCTTCCCTAATCCCCTCTACTCCCTCTCTCTCTCTTTGCTCTAGGATGTGTGAATGTGTGATGGGCTATGGGTTGGCGCCGGAAGGGCAACGAGGCGGAGGGCGGGGCGGGGACACGGAGGGAGCTGTGGAGGCCGAGGCGCCGCGAGTGCCGGGCGCGCGGCCGTGCCCCGTGGCCTGGCCGTGCTCCATCGGGCTGGGCCGGCCCAAGCACGGCACGATATACCGTGCCATGCCGTGCCGCCCAACGGGCCGGATTTCCAAGCCCAGCCTGGCCCGCAGTTCGTGCCATGCCGGCACAGCCCGCCACGTGGTGTGCCTGTGCCGTGCTTTGGCTGGGCCTCGGGCTTGCCCAGAATAGCCCGGCCCAACTCCCACCTCTAGTCCACCCTATTGGCCTCCTTGTCCCAGGGTCCTCACTTGCCTTCGTCTTCCTCTACGTTTGACCCCTCGTTCTTTGACACTCCTCTCTTCTCACTCAGTGGACTGTGGCTTTGGTTGGTTGAGCTCTCCGACCTTTGGCCGAGAGCAGAAATGGATGGAATGGCTTGGCTTAGGGGCTCACTTGCTCTTGGCTGTTCTTGGTTGTTCTTGGGTGCTCTCTATGTGCTTGTGAACTCCTGGTTGGTTTGCCTTTGATGGTTTCTGGGAATGTAGTGGGCAATGCAGTGGTTGGCTAGATTGGGGCTTATACATGAGGAGGTTTTGTCCTTCTTCTCTCTGCTTCAGCTGGAGCCTGGCTATGCACAGCTGGGTAGTGCTGATCTTATCCCCTTGTGTGTCTTGGTTCCCTGTTGCTTCGGACTGAAGATCCCAAAGGTGGGCTAAGCACTGTTTTGGAATTTACTGAGGTTGAGGTAAGTTTGGAAAATGTGAGCTTTGGATTTTAATTGTCGGATGGTGAGGCTCAGTAATGGTGAGAGACGCCGACTAGCCCGGGATGGTCTAGGAACCTCTAGGAATGCCATTCTATTTGGCTCTAGGAGCCTAAGGGTACTAACGACAACTCTTTCCCCTTCTCTTTCTTATATTCTCTTGGATTGTTATTTAATTGGCTCTTCGCTTACCAAAGAGAAAGAAATGGGTTGGGTGGCCGGCTTGGGGGTCCTAACGTTGGCTAATCACAGGAACAAGGCACTGGAATGCAATGCAGCACTTAGCTTAGCTTTTAGTTTACTGCAATTGCAATTTTAGAAATCAATTTTTCTTATGCACCATTTTTGTAAAAAGATTGTAATAATTAGCTTTAGTTTAATTATTTGAGATTTTAACCAAAGGTTGTAATTCATTCTTGTTGTTTCGGTGTTGTAATAATTCTTAATTTAATTTTTGGTTATTGTTAATTATACTGTTTAAAGGTAATTAAGGTTAGGGTTCTTTCAACACCACCCTAGTCAGTTAAGAACCGACGCTTGTAACTATCCAAACTGAGTAGTACCGTACAACCACAAGTCCGGTATGGGATGGACTTGGCTAATTAATTTTCAATGGCCTAAGTTAGATTCCGTCAAAGGGTTGAGTGAGTGTTGTATGGAGACAGTTGTCCTACATGGCGCAAAAGGGTGCCTCTGACTAGGGGGATGGAACCTTTCAATGGTGATAATCACTGTCAAGTTGGGTTGGCACATTGTAAATTCCTTGTGATAATCACTTAGTTGCACATTTGAGAAAGCGTGTATTAGCCGACAGTACAAGTTGATTATCTCTTATAAGTAAAGCTGTACAATCTCTGCAGAGTGTAAAACTATTTGAATAGCCATGCCCATGGTCAAAAGGCGGGCAAGGTTCATTTTCACATGGTAGTTTTATGGTTTTGATTTCAAAAGCAAACCTTTTGGGAACTCAGGAGTAGATAGAACTATCGGGTGTGTGTTTTGGTGCATAGAGCTAGTGCGGGTGGATGTAATCCATATTCTTAAACCTTGACGGATAAAGCATGTTTACTAGTGTTAGGTGGTTGGAACCTTCACTAAAATATTACGTAATTTAATTAAAATGAATACTTTTGTCATATGAGTGTTTTGTAAAAATATGATTTTTTTTGTGAATTGTTGCTTTACATAAAAGAACCATAATAAGCCTATTTTGTTAAGTCTTGCATCTAAATAACTGCATTTTCCTAAGACTTATGTAGTAGTATATGTATTCACCTTGCAATCTACAAAATCATCTCAAGGGATTATGAAGACGTAGAAGGAGGCTATGACTACTTCGTGTGTGGCTTCGATAAAGGACTTCTGGAGTACTAGGTTGCGTTTTTCCAGTCAATTGCCTGTGGCGTCTAGATGGGTCAACTTCAGAGTGTATTTGTTTTGTTTCCATTATGTTTGTAAGTCTCTGAGGTCTTGAAATCTCAGTTGTAAGAAGTGGTCATAAGGTCATTACTCTTTATTATTGTAATGAAGCAGTGCTTGATTATGTATTCATTACTGTTTAACTGTGTACACTTGTTTTGATCTAGGACTAGTACGGTAATACACTGAGGGTTCGGATATAGAAAATCCAGTCCCAACATGCTAACTCCTAAGTCTCACCTAGCTATCTCGTACGTCTTAAGAAATATGAGTAAGATCCTCTCCAAATCTTTAGCGACTCAAAATTAAGTCGTATTTTATTTTTGTTGTCGAGATTGTTTCAGCTGTCAACTATCCCTTCTAACTCTACAAGTTCTATTGCCTCAGCTGGCATCTTGTTGTCATAGGGAAAGTCCCGTGCAGCATTATTGCTTGGGAAAAATCTTTTCATCTTTTCGTTTTGCACCTTTGGTAGCAAATTCATATCTTGTGTTGATGACTTTGGCTCCCTGATTTTTGTAAGCACGAATAACATTTCTGTGATCCATCTTTATTGGATCTTTAAAGTAACTAATGGCACAAGACAATTCTGCACATTAATGAACTTTTCCTCACAAACGAGTGTAAATAAAGAACAATTTTCCTCTAGAGTATTTTCATAGAAGACCGGAGGTTGCCGCTAAGCATAGTCTCGTTCGTGGAGCTGAATAGCAACAACGATAGTTACATTGCCGGACTGGATTGTTTATTCTGCCTACTTTGTCATCCCAACACCTCCCATTCCTTGGTGTCTCTCCAGTCCATATAGTTTGACATACTTAGCAATCTTTCAAGGTTAAGAATATAAGTATGCGGTATATATAACTTTTCTTCCATTAGCTTCTTCATCATCCTCTCAAAAATAAATCATGGCTAGCTGCATTACCCATTGTGTAGCAGGTATATACAGCCATTGCTTGGCAGCACTAGGACACATATATCTTGCTAGCTCTTCAAAGATAACAATAAAGTTCTCTGCCCTCTATTTAATTATGTTGTACCTTTTCAACTACAGACTGAGCATACATATTACTGAGAGTTTTGCATAAGGTTGTAACTCATGAGTTGCAGAAATTCAAGAAACTTGTTGGCAAAATGTAAATTTTCCAACTGTGACGTTTGAAAGGCACACTGATGCGAATGATGATAGCTGATAATAAATAACTGCCACCCGAATGCTTCTTTCTATTCCTCATTCCTTGTTTCACTACAAGATATCTCGCTTTTTTATCTTTTTGGTTTGGGATTGTTCTTCAAAGGTCCAAAGCTTCAGACAGCTGCTATTAACAGATGCAGACACACTGAGATGCATTAGTTTGACCAAACAAGGTTTTTGGATGTTTTTCAAACAGTATGGGCTTGGTCCAACTAGATGCAACTTCCCAACTAATAATATTCCTTTAATTCTTCTTCTCCAGAGAGGAAGTAGTAAACCAAAATTCATGTCACAAAATTAACTCTACCATCTATTTGTTTTTTATCTCCACGACAAAAGTAAGTGATTTGGCATTTTTTATTTTTAGTATTTTGCCCTTTATCAATATTATAATAAAGAAAGTTGAGCAATTTATCACCTCCAGTTAGGCACCCTCCATTAATAGAGGTAGCATGGCCACTTTTATTTTCCTGTTTCCTTCGTTCTAAACATATCCAATCCATGCGCACCACTCTTAACACTCACAATATGAAACAGAGTGAGTAGTGAAAATAATTGGCGAAAAGGAAGATCAATTTCATCGTAATTAAAATGTAGGCCTCTTAGTCCTTACAACTGTGTTCATTGAGATTACACGCGAAATAACTTGCACCATCAGATAATCTCATTATATTACTGCTCTCTACAATTAATTCTATAATTCCAAAGGAAAACAGAAGGGGGAGTGATGGGAGGCTCGATCCCTTCTAGAGAATGAGAAAGCAAGCACTCGTGCTAACCTACTTACCAAATGACATTAGGAATAATCTTCCCAACCAAACATGACCTAAATTAGGTAGGTTACTATTACCTGTTTGGTGGTGAAGACTCTGTGGCGCTGTTCTTTACAGCTTCTAAAAGTCGTTTTTAATTTTTGCTATAGTAACTAACTTTTAAACGGAGTATTTTTTTAAGATGAGGTCTACAAGTTAATTATAGTACACGTTAAAAAACTAATATCTGTATCATCAAAAATCATAAGCGAGTATCTCTCTTTCCACAATCTCTGTCGCAAACAGCCAAAAAACCATCAGCCGCAGCCGAAAAGAACAGGCTGTGTCTACTAGGAACCACACTCATTGGGAGGGTGTGATATCGTTTTCAGACATGACTTGGCGCATGCCTGCGAATCGATTTCTCGTCTCATTCGGTCTTTGATCTGATCCAATCGTCCGAAGGTCCATGGTCATTTAATGAAGGAAATTAATTGAGCTTACCGTACCGGTTTAATTAGATCAATCTGTTTTTAACTGCTTCCTTCGTTCGTGAAGATGCATCATCTGTTTTTAACTGTTGATGGCAGAGGCAGTAATACTTTTTCTTTAGAGCAATAGAGGCAGAAATACTTTGCAACATGTGAAGGTAAACCTGATAGTTTTTTTTACAGGGTACAATGCGGACGCACGGTAAACTCACACCCTATAAATGCACACATACTCATGCACATTCTCTACACAAGCTAGGAATTTTTACGAAGGCACGTGGCCTCACAAAGCATGGACATATACTTTTACACTAAACGTGCACGCGCGTGTACCCTATTTCTAATTTATTCTAGTGAGGTGCACCGAATTCAAATCCCGATAGGCTACATGCTCGATAGCGTTGCTAGCCATCCGAGCAACCGCTCTGTCCACAGTAAACCTTTGTTGCATTTAGGTTGGGTATATGTGAAATTTTTAAATAATCTATTTTTTATTCGAAATGATAGAAATATACTTGCGTCTAAATTTTTACAGGAATAGCCTCCAACCATCCAACCGTTGGGCGATTGAACCCTGTCGCCCAATGACCACGTGACACGCAGGCAGTCGATGGACCGTTGGACGACACAATTGCAGTCGTCGAATGGTCGGGCAATTGGGACCTATCGCCCAACCGTTGGGCAACTGTAGGTCTAGTCGCCCGGCCATTCGGTGACTAGACTTCATATAAATCAGTTGCTCAGCTGAGCCCCCGGTCGATTCATTCTTCCATCCGCCAACGCCGTGCCACGAAGAGAAAGAAGAGAAGGGAAATAAAGAAGAAAAGAGGAGAGGGAAGAAAAAGAGAGGAGAGGAGAGAAGATATTCCGCTACTTCTGCGAGGTAAATTTTTTGTATATTTTTGTCAATAATTTTGTATGAAGTAAATAATTTATTTAGTACAAAATTAGGATCCGTAGAAAAATATAGTTGTAGAAAAGAATAGTAAAACTTTGGTTTGAAGTAAATAGTGATAGAAAATTTAGTCAATTTAGTTGTAAAAAACTAGTATCTGTAGAAACTTATAGTTGTAGAAAATTTAGTCAATATTATAGTAGTAGAAAATTTAGCGAATATAGTTGTAAAAAATTAGTATTCATAGAAAATTAGCATCCGTAGAAAATTCTAGTTGTAGAAAATTTAGTCAATATTATATACAAAATAAGCATTCGTAGAAAATTAGTATCCGTAGAAAATTATAGTTGTATAAAATTTAGTCAATATTATGTACAAAATAAGCATTCGTAGAAAATTATAGTTATATAAAAGTTAGTCAATATTTTTATACAAAGTAAATAGTTTGCTTTATGTAAAACATTATTACATAAAATTTATGATTAATTAGAAATGAATATAATGTCATTAGTACATTGAAAATTCATGATATCATTAGAACTGGTATATTGTCATTTAAATCAGTATGTCATGTAAATTCTCAAAACCCCTAAAGAATTATTTGCAATAGGAGAGAGCTCAAGCAGCAAGAGAAGAGTGGCGGCGATGTGCATGGGAGCAGATAGAGAGTCGATGCATATTGGGGTGGAGTAAAGGGAGCAATGTCGATGGGAATGAGGATGGGTTACGCTATAAGAGTAGTGTAGTTGTTCATGATAGGCGAACGATTGTAGAAATATAAATTACAGTACAATAGTACTTCCATAATGTGTGATGCGATTTGACTAGTTGTAATATTAAAAATATTTGCAGGCAGACATCAGCAATGCCGATACCCACTACACTAAAAGTGCATTATGGTGTCAGCACTGTTTATTAAGGTCCGAATGGTGTTGACTTGAACAATTTTGCGGAAGCTACTCTGGTACACCCGGACGGCGAGAATGCTCAAATCGTAGATGTGATGTACTGGCTCACCCGTAGCTTCTTCTTGGATCCTGAGGTGTGCAGTGTCGTCATATAAGGGCTTTGGATCTGGTCTCCCACACACATTAGATGGGAGTTGAGACACTGTTGTGTAAAAGAAGTTTGTGCAAGGTTGCTAGCGCTATGGATATGAGTGTGTGCTGCTTGTGCAACCATGCCTAATAGAAGTTGTACAAAGCTGTGCCGACAGCTAGCATCCGGGTAGTGGGAGCAGCTCGGGATGAGGCCGATGCAGTAGATGGAGGAGACGAAGAAGGGTCACGGCATGCTGAGCCTACAGGATAGGCTGATGGAGGAAAGCATACGGAGTACATAGTGTATCAAATGGAGAGCAATGACTGGATAGCCTGGGCTAAAGATGAAGCTGTACAGGAGGATAACGAGGATAGTTCCAATGAGGACAAAGCTCCCATTCCGCAGAAATAGAATATGTTTGATGCTGAGGGTGTTGCTGTGTATGATGAGTATGAATCACCATAGAAGTATCATGGCACAGAGGTTTAGTTGCACTCAATATTTGCTGACAAGACATCGTTGCAGGATACTATCAAGCTGTGAGTCTTATCCATGCAGCAGACTTTTTGGGTCATCAAATCTAGTTAGGAGCAATACACCGTGAAGTGCGAGTAGGTCGGTTGTCCTTGGAGGGTGCATGCATTTAGACCGAAGTATGAGACTCACTAGATTATCTTGAAGGTGAAGCCCCACTCTTACATTCTCAGCAGTGTTTTGTCTAGGCATCGTAACTTAACGTTCGCCTTCATAGCCAATTTGACGTATGAAGAGATAGTGGAGAATAAGGACATGAAGGCCACGCACATCATGGGGCTATTGGAAAGAAATTCAAGTATAAAATTAGCTACGTGAAGGCGTGCGAAGCAGAAGGCTTTGAAAAAATGGTTCGGGTCTTTTGAGACACTGCAAAGTCGTGCTCCTGATAGGTTGTCCTCGCTGTGTTGGTGCAACTAGGTTTACTGGCTTACGCGGAGGAAGCTTGTGTTTGACGTCTACGGGGAGGACTACGCGGCGCATCATGTGATGCGTCAGTTCGGCTTACATCAGGTCATTCCTATACCAGTCGGGCAGCTTGTGCCCGACAACATCCATGCGTGAGTTACCATCGTAAATGTCTCTCCTTTTACTACCATCTCTTTGCACGACTTCTAACCTAATGGTTTCTCTTGCAGGCACTCTAGGAAGGGAGTCCGTTGCGGCACAGACTGGACAGTGAAGATGGAGGCATGGACAGGCCAGTGGGAGGGCGCATTGCAAGACTATGTGCAAGAGGCCACCCCCTACGACCGCAGCACGTACAATGAGTACCTTCACTGGTACGCTTCTCAGACACGTACTAGCCTGGTACATGCTATCGAACCGCCCGCACCACACATCACAACACCGATGACACATACCTCGTGTACCTCATGTGTGACTTTCACCTCGCGGTACATTACATCGTATTTCTAAAACTTCGCTTCTGGCAATCTCATTTATAGGTTTCACCCTTTCATGTTTTCCTTACAGGCATATGCCGGTGCTACGATTTGGATGGACTCTCGCACCGTGGGGGCAAAGGATCACTAGTGGTGTGGAGTACACACGCGAGGAGGTGGTTTAGGCTTTCCGTCATGTGCAAACCATAGGAGCACATGTCGTCGCCCTTTTGTCGTGCACGAGGCTCCTGGAGGTTGACACGCCGACGCCTAGTCCATGGTCAATACGTTCGTCGGCGCTGTCCCGTCTACCGGCACACCATGCAAGAGGGTTAGTGTGGCCACATCCGCCATGCCCTGATGAGGCTGAAGGGTTGGGCAGGGCATGTTCGACACCACTGCGCAACAGTCCATGCATCCTCTGGACTTCTCCGGCTTCCCCACGCATGGCATGTATGATATGCCATCCTTCCCTATAGACGGCTTTGCCTATGCCATAGCGCTAGCCGAGTGTACCCCACAGCTCCATTTGTTTGCTCGTATCACTTTACTTGATGAATTAACGATATTTACACTACAGGTCTTGCGCCCGCTGAGGTACTTGGGGTCTCCCGGCCAGAGACACAGACCACTACTTTATGGGTTGGGATGACCAAGAGGTGGGCCCGAGACCTCAGTAGACACCCCTGAGATTCTCTTTGTGTCACAGCTTAGCGGTGCACTAGTAACCACACAGCCGACACTGCAGTCCACCCCTCTGGCTTTGGAACCTCGAACCTTGTGAGCGCAGGTCTCTTGACCGTCTTACCTTGTCGGTGTTGAGGACACACCCAGCGATGAGGAGGAGGGCGAAGCGGGGCCGTACAGGAGGATGTGAACGCAGAGCCGTAGTGGGCCAGGGTGATGACGAAGGGGGTGCTGTTGGGAGGGTCTAGTACGGGCCTTCTGCTTGCATTAACTATACTTTTGTTGTTCCTATAATACTTGCATTTTGTACTTACTATATGATGTTTGCAATACTGTTACCTTCTTATTTGTACTCCTTTTTATAATATCCGTTTGTTCGATGCAAAGAAGGAAATGGTGGTTAAGGCCAAAGAGGCCGCCAAGGAGTTCAACGCTGAGCTCGTAAGGAAGGAAAAATAGTCCTGATCCATGCAGTAGTTCGAGCCATTCCGCACTAGTCCTCCAAAGGTAGAATTTATTTTCTTCCAAAAAGACGTAGGATTTCGCCGACAATATAGTCCTTGGATATCTGCGTGCAGTTACATTTTACGTTCTGCTAATTCATCTACCAACAGATGATGGGGTTTGTTGCTGCAGCATTATTATGGTTTAGTTTTTAGCTTCTCTAAAAATTAAAAAGTTAAACATTGAAATGGGGATATTTCTTGAAACAGATTCTCAAGTTCAAGATCATATGCGTCATCCACATCAACATCTTCATTATTCGCTATCATCTTAAAAATACAGATAAAAACTATCATCATAATTAAAAACTATCCGCAACCTAAAATAAAACCTACTCAAGCTCCCAAGACCCAACCGTACCTTTTCTTCCCCTTGATTTCAACCATGGTTGGCTTGACTCGTTCGCATCTTTTATGTAACAAACTGAATTAGTAGTTGATCTGAGATGGCGTGATTGAGAACATGTAAGAACGGGTTAGAAACATGTGGAATCAGCTCCATTAGGGGTTATCTGTTGTGCGCTCAACTTGAATGAAGTGCTATGTGTAGGCTAACCAAGTTGAGTAGCAACGTGAATTTTTTTAGGCTATTTGTAGGCTCAACTTGAATGAAGTGCTATTTGTAGACTTACTTCCCAAGTTGAGGCTAACCACGGTGACTAGCAACGTGGACAACAATGGTGATGACGGAAGACGTGGCGACAGCAGTGACCGTGGTTTGTGGTTCGTCATAGATACAAGTGACAAATAGTGCGCGAGAGCAATAACGTGTGAGATGGGGAGGTATGTGCAATGGTGTGATATTAATTATTTATAAATTTTATCATGTATGATACGAGATGATGTAAAGGAGAAAGTAGAAGTATAAAGAATTGAGCCGTCTATTATATAGTAATCGATTATAATACGGTAAACGAGACATATTATGTTATAGAAAAACTGTCTATAAAGATATACAAAAAGATAACCTATTGCATAAGCCGTGTTTTATTTTATCTATAAATAATATAAAGGATATTATATACAACAGTTATCTGTACCATTATATATATATATCCTAAATAGTCTAGTACAAAAATGTGGTCCTCTAGTCCTGAGCATAGTACAAAATGTTAATGTAAGATTATAAAGGTCTGTTTTTTTAGTTTTTAGCTTACAACTTTAGGTACTGAGTTGTCACAGTGGAGTACCCAAGATATGGCAGGCATTTAACGTGTAGAGACAAGTCGGAGTTGCTTGTGGTAGCTTGAGAAGAACGATTCGGATATTACAAGGTAAATAAGGAATATTTTGATGCCATATTTGTTGAGGTACAGGTACATATTAATTACGGAGAAAAACTAGCAACTTTTTCTTTAAGGAAAACAGTAAATCTTACTTCAATTTAAAAGGATGTTTATTTAACAAACAAATTCCGATGCATATTTGTCGGGCTCTCACCAAAACACTACAAAAGAATTTTCAGCAATCGGAACCAGACTGCGAGAAAGACGGACGGATCACTTTTTTCCCTTAGAACAAAACAAATTTTAGCTCCATTTTTTTACTATAACTAATATTTTTACATTAGATCTAATAATTAATATCGACCGATATAAATCGAATGCACAGATCCACTGAAAAACAAAAAAGAATGCGACCTTTCTTACCCAACCTAACGGCCAACCCCCTACACCAATAAAGAAACCAAGAGACACACGGGCCCGCACACCCCCACCATCGACCCGTCCATTCCCGATCCAACAATCGATCTAGCTTCACGCGCTTTCGATCACTTCGCCCCTACACAGCCATAATTACCACCACCGGCAATCATCATCGCCACACCATTACCCAATCCATCCCCACCGCCTCCTCCATTTCTATTCCTCTCTCCGTCGTCGTCGCCGTCGAGGGGCTGGCTCTAGCGAGAGAGGAAGATGATGATGACACGGGCATCGATGGGGGCCATGGATGGGGCGGCGGTGGACGAGGTAGTGCGGCGGCTCGTCGAGGGCGGCCGCGGCGGGCGCCAGGTGCAGCTGTCGGAGGCGGAGATCCGCCAGCTCTGCGTCGAGGCCAAGAGGGTGCTCCTATCGCAGCCGAACCTCCTGCGCATCCACGCGCCCGTCAAGATCTGCGGTGAGCGCCACCCTCCACTCTCTGATTCGGGCATCTCGTTCGATTCGGTGCGCGCGCTCTTCTTGGCGCGTTGTGCATTTCGGGGCGGAATTGCCCGGCACCGAGAGCCGCGATTGGGTTCGATTTGGTTTTGCTGCGTCCGCACCGTGTTCTTGGGCAAATGTCGCATCCCGGATTAATTAAGCATTTCTTAGGACGACTTGGTATAAGTTTCCTTTTTTTAAAAAAGAATAGGTATAAATTTCGGCATTTGAAGACGTTGAAATGTTCTTGCCCCGTGGTCAATAGTCAGAGTTGGTATGGTCTTTACTCATAGGTACACCTGGTCTTTTCTCTTTAGCGTCAAGTGCATTTAACACTTGACACTCACCAGTGTGGGTTATCCTATGACCTAACAGTTTCGAATTAGTTCTTTGATGGGTGTATTTGTTATGTGTCTAGTACATAACAGAACAATTTCGAGATTATGCATTTCCCAAAGTTACCGGGAAGAATGGGGATTTTGTTTCTATCAGTTATTAACAGGCGTATTCTTTTCGGTTTCTAAAAGCGATTTTTGGTTTTTTGTTATAGTACCTAACTTTTAAATGGAGTATTTTTTCAAGACGGATCTACAAGTTAATTATAATACACATTAAAAGCCCAATATCTGTACAATCTAAAATCGCAAGCGATTATCTCTCTGTCCGTAACCTTTATCATAAACAGCTAAAATTCAAAATTTTCAACCAAAAGGCAGAAGCTACATCCATATCACCAACTTATTTTTATGCTCGTAAGTTTCTTTTCTGTAGTTCAGATGTTAATCAATAGGTCGACGCATCCGGAGCATCTTCTTTCCGTTTTTTTTAGAATTTACCACGTTCCTGAATTCGGCAATTCTACGATTGAACCATGAACAAATTAACTTTTCATGTTTGTGTGCTTGCAACTGGTGTACTTAGTTGCCTGCAGAAATACTTGTGCTCATTTTGGATCTCAGATTATTTTTTGCTTGTACATATGCCATATGAGCAGAGGTGTCATGCAAGAGTGCTGCATTGCCTCATTTGTAACATATGAATGTTTTTCTGGTTCTATTTGCTGGTTGCGTTGTATGCTTATGTTTTTATGCAGTGTACAATTTGTCTCCATTTAAGTAGTTTCTTTACCAAATCATGTATAGTTTTTTATAGTTGCGTGCTGCATCCCATTTTTTCACGCAATTCAGTTTAACAGCGTACTTTGGAAGATTAAATTGCTTATTTGGTATCAAAATAGTTTATATAATGCTACTGGTCACGTTAACACCATAACAGTAAGGTACTCATAAATCACAAGCAAAAGCTGTATTTAACTATCTTAAGACACAATTCGTAATAGCTTCAGCTGATTTAGCTACTTTGTAATCGCCTTCGTTTTATAAAATCCAGCATGGGCAATCCATGAGTTTGTGTAATGTAAGGACTGAGGACTTTCTCTTTCCTTATTTAGACCTATCACCTGTGATCATATTTCAGCCTTTTGTTATGTTTCCGAACTTGGCCTCAAAGAATGTACTTCCAATTTTGCATGCAGGTGATATCCATGGTCAATTTGTTGATCTTCTGAGGCTGTTTGATTTGGGTGGTTATCCTCCAACTTCAACTTATCTTTTCCTTGGAGACTATGTGGATAGAGGAAAACAAAGCTTGGAAACCATATGTCTGCTTCTGGCATACAAAGTGAAGTACCCTGATAAGGTTTTCCTGTTAAGGGGGAACCACGAAGATGCAAAGATTAACAGAGTTTACGGTTTCTATGATGAATGTAAGAGGAGATTCAATGTTCGACTATGGAAGATATTCTGTGATTGCTTCAACTGCTTGCCTATGGCAGCGCTTATTGATGACAAGATACTCTGCATGCATGGTGGCCTCTCACCTGAATTGAATAGCTTGGATCAAATAAAGGATATTGAGAGGCCTACTGAAATTCCTGACTATGGGCTTCTGTGTGATTTGCTTTGGTCTGATCCTAGTTCTGATACACAAGGGTGGGGGGAGAGTGATAGAGGTGTTTCTTGCACTTTCGGTGCAGATAAGCTTGTAGAGTTTTTGGAGAAGAATGATCTTGACCTTATATGCCGAGCTCATCAGGTAAGGAGAAATTGTTCTGTCTTTATGTTATTTTCTTTCTGTTGAGACTTATGTGACAATTCAAACATGAATGTCCCTAGGTGGTAGAGGATGGCTACGAGTTCTTTGCAGAAAGGAGATTAGTGACGATCTTTTCAGCTCCAAACTATTGTGGGGAATTTGATAATGTGGGTGCTCTGTTGAGCATAGATGAAAGCTTGATGTGTTCTTTTCAGATCTTGAAGCCAAATGAAACAGGTGCACCGCATTCAAGGAAACCGATTCCAAACAAGGTAAATTATTCAAATGATTTCATCTCTTTTATATAGCAGCGTATTGGACAACTGGGCAATAGATTTTGTCACTGAGTTATCATCATTAAACTGTATTTCTTGAAAAGTACATTTAAAGTTATGTAAAAATCATGAGAATCATTTTCTCTTGTGCTATAAGTTTTAGGGCCAAGGTTGTTATGCCACTGCCAAGTTTTAAAATGCTGTATTTGCCACTGACTTTCTCACTCACATGTGGGTCTGGACCCACATTGCCACAAGACAATATTTCGAAACTTTGGAATGACTTATACAATAATTTCCCTAATTTTTTTTTGGTAGAGCACTAAACCTAACAGACTAAATAAGTTCACTACTTATATGGATTCATTTGTGTTTGTCACGTCGGTGTGACTGAAATCTTAATTCAGTGCTTAGTCAACTTTAAGGAAATGCTTATTAAAGGCCGTAGTGAAGTCATATCCAGTAATATGTTTTGCCCGGTGCCAATGTAATCTGGCACCGGTGTACAACCTCGACCGCTCAACTTCAATGGCATCCTTGCAATATTCATTTTTAAAAGTAATCTCTTGCATGGTTTCGTTCATAGTTTCCTACTTCAATCCTAACTGAATCTTGTTGCATGCCTTCAATTTTTTCCGCCAGCTAAATCATCTTAAGCTGGTTGCGATGCTTACCAGTTCTTACGCTTTTTTGTCCTTTCTTAACAGACACCGAGGGGAGAAAATGCTTAACTTGTATCCAGTTACATAGTCATAATTGTTGTCAGCTCGAAGGGGGTGATCTCTTTATGTCTCGGGATCCACCAGGGCATGGCACTAGCATTCTCCAGCCGCCTTCTCTTACCCTCTGGAGTGGTACAGCGTGTTTTGTTGTGGATGCGGTAGTTCTGTTTTTTGTTAGTTTCGTAGTGTTGTTTCTTTTGCCTCATTGCTGTGAGCTGTGTTTTCCTATGTACTCCCTCCGTCCCAAAATGTAGCTTGTTTTTGACTTTTTATGACCTACAATGCAAGACTTTAATTATAATTTATTATCATAATATACTAGTAATAATAATAAAATATATATTATGAAAGTATTTTGTAAGATAAATCTAATGGTACTATTTTTATGTAGTCAAGTTATATATTTTTAACATATATTAATAATCAAAACTTAAAACGTTTGACCGCACAGAATCTACGGCAACCTACATTTGGGACATTTGGAGTATATTTGTTTGATCAAGAGATCTCTTCTTGGTGGAATTGTGTAACCCTTTGTTTTTGGGTCACTCCCACGATCTTGCGTCCGTGTGAGCAGCTGAGCTTATATGGGCCTATTCTTTTTGGCTGCGGCTGATGGCTTTTGGCTGCGACTGATGGCTTTTTGGCTATTTACGATAGAGATTGCAAAAAGAGATATACTCACTTGCGATTTTTGATGGTACAGATATTAGGTTTTTAACGTATACTATAATTAACTTATAGATTCTGTCTTAAAAAAATACTCCTCTTGAAAGTTAGATACTATAGCAGAAGTCAAAAGCTGAAAAGAACAAGGTCTATATCTTTGTCCATGCTCACACATATGGAAAAGAGAAGGGTTTATAGTGACACAATACATTTTGTCTTTCCTATGTATTTTACAAAGGAGAGTCGACTTTGGTACAGCTTAATATTTTCTTTTTCAAGTTACAACGCTTTCTACCATTAGATTGCATCGAGCTTCTAGGTTTACCCACCCCCGCTACCTTAGATTGGATGGCATAGGGTGGTGATGTGGTGGGATGATCGGGCGGAGGTGGCAGATCCAATGGCTAGGGTTGCAGAATAGCGGTGACGATGTGTCAGGATTTTGAAATCCTGGGAGTTCTGACGGGAGACTGCTGAATATTTCAGTTATCCAAAGGTGAGAATTCATCGGTACCTTTCATCAAGTCGCATCGAGTGACATTCAAGCTAGCTGAGGGTGTTATGAAGATCAAGCGGCTAGAACGAGAAGTAAACGCTTCGTCCAAATCTAGCGGCTGGCATTCAATACTGTCTTTACTATTCACTACAATTTCACTTTCCTGATAACTATTCACCTAATTGTTACTTTTGTCGCTGAGAAGGAGAGAAGAGCATAATAGCCGCAGGAGAGAGATGTGCGGTCCATATATAAGCCGCCGTCTTGTAACAAATATGTTATGAAATGAAACCCTAAATATTGCTCTCTACTTTATTGTGTTCTTTGCTTTACTTTCCCAATTTACGATTTCCCCAAATCTACTCCGATCCAACTCAAATTCAAGCTTAGCCGATTGGGATCCTGACAAACTGGTATCAGAGTAGTGCGATTCTCGGTCGTGTGCAGATCTGGATTGATCTTGAGCAGTGAGGGTTAGGGAACAAGTTTCCTAGGTAAAATCCCTAAGCTGGCTCGGGAGATTTGGATTTTGCGTTGAGGAAAAGTGTAGATTCAGTTGCTAACAGTGAGGGTTTGGAAGGATCTAATCTCTTTCTAGAAAATTTTGGATCTACTAGTTGGGGGCGATAGAAAATGCCGAAGAGAAGTAGAGCAGTGAAGGAAGAAGGAGATCTAACCTTGGCAGGTGAAGTGGAGGAGATCAAGGGAGACGTGGCGAAGTTGCAACAGCAAATGGAGTTCAATTCTAACTGTGTCTAGGGGCAGATGAACCAGTTGCAAAAACAAATCCAGAAGGATTTGACTCAGATGGATCAAGTGTTGGGGATGCTTAAGGCCATGATGGACAAATCTAGACCTGATGAAGTGGCTAGCAACATAGCTATTGTAGAAGGTGAAGAGGGTTTTGCTCGGCTACAGACTCCCAACAGTGGACATTCAGCCACTCATAACTACAGTGCAGGTAACTCACATGATGATGTTCCACCTTTACCTTTTATTGTGCTACCAGCCAATGCTGATTCTACTATAGTTGTACCTCCAGGAGTTAGTGCCAATGTTTGCAATGGAGTAGCAACATTTCTTGGGGTCACTGAGCAAACTACTATCGATACATTTGGTGTCAGCGTCTATCAGTCAATATTTGCAAATGGAACATTCGCACCCCAATTCCTTGCTTCAAATCCTCCGTACATTCCTCCCTATGTACCAACGACCTTCCAAGCTTTCCAACCACGAGGGTATTTACCTCATGACCAAGGTAGCCAGCCATGGGGGTATCATTGGCCAAAAGCCCCTAGAATGCCACACATTAGTTATGAAGGAGGTAATCAGTACACTCGCAATTTTAGTAAAGGTCCAAAGCTAGCATTTTCAAAGTTTGATGGAGGAAACCCTGAGTCATGGATAAGGAAGGCAGAGAAGTGTTTTGAATTGGGAGATACACCTAAAAATCAGAAGGTGCCCATAGCTGAATTGTATTTTACAGGGAGGGTAGATGAATGGATAAGTAGTAATGCCATTAACACTAAGTGTTTGAATTGGCAGCAATTATGTGGTATGATTTGTAAGAGATTTGCCTCTGAGACTAGATATGATGTCATCGAAGTCTTTAGAGGGTTAACACAAGTTGGAAGTGCAGAGGCTTACATTGACAAGTTTGAAGGCTTAATGACATTAGTCAAAAGGCACAACCCTGAACTACAAAAGAGGTATTTCTTGGAATACTTCATATCTGGGCTGAAGAATTATGTCAAGATACCTTTAAAGTCACATAATCTACTCACCTTAGTAGAAGCTTATGCACATGTCAGAAATTATGAGAACAATATCCCTTATAAGAAGTATTTGGCTTGGAGTACTAGAAATATTAACAAGAGTGCTAGCCAAGTATAGATTCCAAGCAAAGGATCTAATGTTGGGGCTATGAGAGAATCAGGTGAGAAAGCAACAGCCAGTTCCAATAGCAAGTGGTCAGGAGAGAAGTGTTTTGCCAAGAGCCTTGGGTACCAGGGCATAACAAAGTTTGCAAATTCTAGAAACAGATCTATCTAGTGACCATTGAAGATGAGGAAGAGGTGACAAAACCCAGAAGGGGAATATAGTACTCCTCCTGGGAGCCCTATGCATTAAAAGGGAGAAGAAGAGGTGCTTCAGATTTCCCTACACGTTGTTTTAGGAACCACTGCTGAGGTCACCACATTTACTCTCAAGATGATCATTGGTAAAACATGTGCAATAGCATTGGTGGATAGTGGAAGCTTGGCTACCTTCATAACTCCAGTTTTAGCAATTAAGGTAGGGTGCAGTATTGGTAGTCACCTCCTATGAAAGTAATAGTGGCCTATGGCAAGACTTTGCAGAGTAGTTGAAAATGCAAGGGTTGTCACTATACAATACAAGGAGAAGAGTTTTCTTCTAATTTCAGAGTGTTGGAGCTCAAGGGGTATGATGTTATACCTGGGGTAGACTGGATTTATCAACACAGTCCGGTTAGTCTAAACTTGAAAACTAGGGAGTTTTGCATTTGTAAAGATGGGGAGAAACAAGTTACTTTTATTGATGAGACTTACCATCAGTGTGATCAATGCTTAGAGACTTAAAAGGCTAATGAAGAAGGGGTGTGTGAGAGCTCTCCTTTATGCTAAAGCTGTCAGACTTGAGGATAGTGAGCATTTACAAGAAACATCTGAAATGGAGGAGGTTTTGACACCATTTGTTGATGTTTTTAAGGAACCAAATGAGCTACTCCTAGTAGGAACTGTGATCATACTATACCCTTAATGCCCAATACTAAACCAATTAATGTTAGGCATTATAATCTGCCTCATTACAAGAAAGATGCAATGGAAGCACTAGTTGAAAATATGTTGCAGTTTCAGATCATAAGACCAAGTGTTAGTCCATATTCTTCCCCAGCCATATTAGTGAAGAAGGATGGAACTTAGAGGTTATGTATAGATTACAGTAGCTCAATGCAAGCACAATCAAGAATAAGTACCCTATACCTGTGATTGAAGATCTATTAGATGAGTTGCATAGAGCAAAATACTTTTCAAAGATAGATCTAAGGTCAGGTTATCACCAAATTAGAATGAGCCCTAGAGATATCTACAAATAGCCTTGAGCACCCACTTTGGTCATTATGAGTATCTAGTAATACCATTTGGACTAACAAATGCCCTAGCCACCTTCCAGGCATTGATGAACCAAATATTGGCTGCTTTCTTGTGGAGATTTATTTTGGTATTTTTTTAATGATATTATAATCTATAGTGCTACATTGGAAGATCACAAGGAGCATGTCAGATAGGTCCTAGAGGTGTTGAGGAAGAACAAATTGTATGCTAAGGGAAGTAAATGTGTTTTTGGCCAACTACAAGTGGAATATTTAGGCCATGTCATAAGTGGAGATGGGGTGGCAATTGATCCAGATAAAATTAAAGTAGTCTAAGAAGGGCCAATTCCTGAGAATATTACTCAATTGAGGGGATTCTTAGGTTTGGCAGGCAATTATAGGAGGTTCATAAAAGGTTTTGGAGTTATGTGCATACCTATGTTTGACTCTTTGAAAAGGAATGCATTCCAATGGGGAGATGCACAACAACAATCCTCCATGAAGGTCAAGGAGGCCCTAACCCATGCCCCACTGCTAGCTCTTCTAGATTTCAAACAACCGTTTATATTGGAAACTAATGCAAGTGGGAATGGTTTAGGAGCAGTGTTGATGCAGGAAGGAAGACCTATTTCTTATATGAGTAAATCCCTTGGACCTAGAGCTACAGCATTGTCAATCTATAATAAAGAAGCAATGGCCATTTCAGAGGGATGTCAAATTCACCTGATTTTCCATGTCAGGCAGCTAAAGAAGCATCTGGGACCGAAAGTGGTTCCAAGCCCAGAATTGCCTCTAGTGGATGAAGAAGGCCGCATTTTAATTGAACCAATTGCCATTCTGGAGGGGAGGGTAATACCTCGGAACAATGAACTGGTGGTTCAATGGAAGATCCAATGGGCAAATCTACCAACTGAAGCTACAACATAGGAAGACGCAAACTTCATTAACAAGATCTTTCTGTAGTTCAATCCTTGAGGACAAGGATATGAAGGAGGGGGCAGTTGTCATGATTTTGAAATCCTGGGAGTCCCCAGCTGAAGGTGTTCTTCTTTAGTAAATCATGCAAAAATCTATCCATAATTCTTTACAAATCTCCTATAGTATCCTGTTAGACTCAGGAACCCTCTTAACTTGGTGATATTGTTAGGGATGGGTGAATTTAATATATCTTCAATCTTGTTAGGATGAGTAGCTACTCCTTTTCCTGATATAATATGACCCAAATACTCCACCTGATTAGCAGCAATGGTGCATTTGCTAATTTTGTCAGCAACCAATTTTGCTTCAATAATTAAAATACTCTCTTCAAATGCTCTCTATGATCTTGCAAGTTGTCACTGTATATCAGTATGTCATCAAAAAATACAAGGGCAAATTTCCTCAAATATTCAGCAAAATGGTGTTCATGAGTGCTTGGAATATTGCTGGAGCATTAATAAGCCCAAATGGCATTACTGTATATTCATAATAGCCCATGTGAGTTTTGAAGGCTGTCTTAGGGACATCATCAGGCTTCATATGGATTTGATGGTATCCAGACCTCAAATCCAGCTTAGTAAAGATGGTAGCCCCATGTAATTTGTCTAAAAGGTCTTCAATGATGGGCATAGGAAATTTATTTTTAATGGTCCTGGAATTAAGTTGTCTGTAGTCCCCACACCACCTCCAGCTCCCATCCTTCTTCCTTACCATGATTGTAGGTGACGAGTATGGGCTCATGCTAGGTTTGATCTCCTCTGAATTTAACATCTTCTTGATAATCTCTTCCTTGGCATCTTTCTGATAGTGTGGAACCTGGTATGGTCTCAGATTCGGTGGTTCAGATCCAACCATCAATGGAATTGTGTGATCACACTCTCTGTGAGGGGGTAACTCCTGGGGTCCTAAGAATATTTCTTGGTACTACTGAATAATGTTCTCAATTGCTTTTCTTCCTTTTTCTATCACTTCATTTTCTCTTGGTACCTGAGAGTTTACTTATATGACATAGCCCATGACTTTCTTGTTAATCATTTTCTATGACTTCTCACCCCCAGACTTCAAAGATCTTTAGGCACAGTGTGGTCCTGAAACAAAATATTCTCTCCACCCTTGTTGATGGTGAGTGTCCTCTGTTTGAGATCAAGGGTAGATAGGACTATGTTTGTATATCCAATCTGCCCCCAACATAATATCATAGCTTTGCAAATCTAATAATTTAAATGAGTTGGTGAACTATGTTCCTTGTATCTTATAGCTAATTGGTGTCACTATGGTATCAGTTACCAGCTCTCCACCTCCTGCTACTACCACTCTGTTTCTACTAGTCTTCACCATTGGATAGTTCACTTTCAATGACAATTTGAAGTTCATGAATGTATTGGTACTCCCACTATTGACTAATGCTAGTGCCCTCCTTCCCTCCACACATGCAAGTAATGAAAAAGTTGAGGGTCCAATGGTGTCTGTTACCGCGTGTGAGGATATCTGCATTAATTGTTCATTGATTTCCATGATTTTCACTTTTTCGGGTTGAGCAGGACTGCCTGGAGCTATTACATAGCCTTTTCCAGCAACTTGTTCACTTTCTTCTAAGGACATTTCCTCCTCTTCTTCATCTCTTGAGAGCAGAATTTGAAGAGCTCTTTTAATTTGACATTTATGCTGTGGAGTCCTAGATAATCCATATAACTGCTCACACATCTTTAACCAATTCAGGACATCTTCTCCCTTGAACAAAAGAATTTCTAAACAGGGACCCTTAATTATAGCTTCAGCATGTGGATTTGTGTGATATGTAGGATTCATGTATTGATGTCTCTATGAATCGAACACTTGTACCCTAGGATTAAACTATATGTATCCCGAACCATTATTACTACCCATTGGAGGTGGGGTTGACTACATTGGTGGAATTCCTATTCCATTGATGGCACTAACTGGTGGGTGCATAGCTAGAGGAATGGTTGGTCTAATCGAGTCAGTGAGGAAAGGGTAGAACTTTGGTCTTATGGTGTTTGGTTTAATGATGAACTGGACCTTAGGGTTCCTACGAGTATCAATCCCTAGAGTAATTGCGGAGGTATGGGAAGTTACTTGAATTCCTTCCATGGTCATCGGAAGTCCTCCTGATTGTTTAGTACCCTGGGGTAAGGCTGGTCTGGCAGAAGTACTCCAACCTCACCTCCCATCAACTTGGTCCATATCTAAGTCATCATCGTCTTCATTTCAGTGAATTTAGGCTATCAACTTTTCAGCTCAGCTATATCCTCCTTCGTAGATAAAATCCCACTCCTGAGTTCATCCATTTCTTCTTTCCTCGCCATGGATTCTTGAGATTGTGATCTTGTTGTCACCACCATCAACACCAATTGGCAAGAATAGCTCGAGGGATTTTACAGTTGCCGAGCCTTTAACTATCAACTCTTGTCGATCTATACTATTGCCCTTATCTTCCCTCCTCAGACCTAGGGATTTTACAGGTGTTTTCTCCCCAACCCTAGATCTAGATCGAAAAGATTTCCACCTCCGAGTGTTAAATCCGCACTAGCTTAGGGATTTTATGTTAAGAATCACTCGATCCTCCCAACCCTCACTGCCTAGATTCCCCACTCCAAGAATTGAGTGTGCTATGATACCTTTGTCAGTCCCCAAAGTGAAGTGAGACAAAGATTTGGGGATTTTGGATTGGATCAAAGAAATTTTGGGGAATGTTAACACCTAGGGTTCTATCTACTTTACCAACTAGAGGAAATATATTTTTGAAGTTCTATCTTTTCCATTTTATGAACTTGGGTTATATACCCTCATCGTCCAGTGTTACATTAAGCAAAACATCAGCTCATGGCTGCAAATTCAGAATCAACAGAAATCAAATGATAGATAGAAGTCTGAAGACAAATGGATGATGTATTAACAGTGCCATCTAAAAATGATACGGGGTCGCCTGATCTTCTCGACGTAGGATGGATACTCGCGAGAGTCTTGATAAATCATATTAATCCTCCAATGCCAATACAAGCGATGAACACTCTTTAATCCGCCAAAACATGTTCACATTGATTTCGTCGACTACCAAGCGAAGATCTATCGTGCATCCAATTTTCAGCGGAAAGACATAACGATCTTGATTGAAGAACACTCCTAATTCCCTATGGAATTTCGGCAGCAATGATGAACTCGAATAAACTTTAGTAGATTGATTTTTCTCAAAAGTGGCATTGATATACTGGTCGGCTTCCCTTTAGGTGAACGCGTAGCGTTAATGCAATTCTCCTTATATAGCTTTTGTTTATTCTTGGGAGTTATAGTCATATGCGTTTGTGGCGTGGTCACATCAACATGCGTATCCGCATCATCCTCCCTTTCTTCAAGAAAAACCGTCATCGGTTTTTGATAGTTTGAAATTGTACTAAACAAAGAATACAACGTGTATGCATGGTATATATATATTTGCCATCAATACTTTTTCGGTTTATCTCATCATGAACTTCTAAATGTGTAGTAAACAAAAAAGAACAACACATATACATGGTATATATATGTATCAATTGTTGTTGTGTCATTCCCATTACCAATTGTTGTAGTAAACAAAAAGAATAACACATATGCATGATATATGTATATAGTAGCGATCAAAAGATGTATGCATTGCAAAATTATTTCTCTCATCATTTCCTCTCCCATAAGAGAAAGTCGTCCTCGAGTTTTCTAAGGTCAAAGATAGTTTATTAATAGGCAAAATCAGATTTAGTTGTTCAGATATGGGGCAGAAAATTTTGAGTATTTTTTATGCTTCAACTACGCTACTCTGATTATTTTTACATGATTGTACATCAAAGATCGAACAAGTGGACTTATAAAATCTTTCTAAAAAACATGTACTATTATTGAAATTCATCTCATTGTGATCATGACATGGCACAAAAGATTGTTTATCCCCAATATACAATATCAATTCAATAATCTTATCACATGTAATGTAAATTTTGTGAATATAAATTTTATCATCTACACCATAATTTTCAATCAAATTGAACTTATATATATGTAGGCATAGGTACTAACTAGTGATTTTGAATATTAAATTTTAGCAACATTATTAATCACACTAGATAGCTCTCTAAAATCATTAAACATGATATAGCACAAAGAATCATTAGGAGATATTCTAGTAAGAACTTCCCTATAAGTAATCAATTCCACATTATGTAAATTGAGTATACAAATTTCAGAATATGGAATTTTCAGTTGATCATATGAGTTTTCACAATTACTAACCTTTTCACAATTAAGTTCAGCACCAATATTGTTACCTTTGTCGTCCTTCTCAGATGATGCAGGTGCTGGAGTTTTAAAATTATTAGGATATACCCACGGGACAGCAAGCACTTCATTCCCTCCCATGGTTTCTTCTTTATTTGCCTTCAAAGGTGCCGGTTGTTGAACGTTTACTTCTTCACCTTTAATGTTAACATGCACAATGTGAGAAATAACACTAGAAGTAAATATTAATATGTTAGTTTCAAATTCATCATCACTTTGTTTATCTTCTACTTCTCTCTTTTCTTTGGATGTCTCTCTCACACTCTCAATTTGGATGCTCTCAATTTCATATATAATGGAATCACATAGCTCACTCTTTTTATAACTCTCACTCAATTTGGCTATATGGCTCTCATCCTCGTATGGATTATGGTGTATCTCAGGAGCTATATGTAGCTTTAGAATATCACTATATGTCTTCTTAACCGAAGGAAAAGTCCCATACTCGGTCATCTTCTTATGTGTCACACTAGTAAGGACAGAAGAACTAAGGTATGGACATGGAGAGAACTGTGGTGTACATCTCTTCATAAGTCCCTTCTCCTCTTCAATAACATAATTCACAAAATCTTGCACACCACCAAAATATTTATGTTGAAGTGTAGCGACGATCTTAAAATTCAGTCCTCCTTTGAAGTATGCCTTCTCTTATGGTTCACTAATGACTCCAGCTCGACGTAATGCATCTTATAGTTCAAAATAATATTCTTGCATAGTGTTACTCCCTTGTGTGATACTCTCCAGATGGTGGAACAATCCTCACACGTAACAGATGGCACGAATTTTCTCCTCATGAGTGCCTTCAAATTTGACCAAAATTTTATAAATTCCTTTCCAAATCATTGTTGCCATCAACTATAAACATAATCTTCAAATTCTCTAGTGGCACATTTAACCTCTTGGGCTTTAGAAATCTTCTGAAATTTGAATACTTTCTCCATTTGTCATTTTCACTCAAGATACTCCTCTAGATTTTCACTTCCATAGAAAAGAATAAAACTATCCTCTTCTTGTTGTGGCCGAAGTATACGTATAATGTCATTCACAATGTTTGTACATAGCACATTCATTTATTGGTTAATTTCAACGCGCCTATCTTGCGTGGAATTATTGATCTCCGTCTTATGTTGCTCTTTCAAAGTAGAAGAAGTGACGGCGAACTCATTGCGTAAATTTCCCCTCGAAGCTTGGAATTGAAAATGACCCACCGGGTTATGCTCTCTCCCATATTATCGTCTCCACCTGCTATGGTTAGTGATACAAAGAATGCACAAATACCACAACATATATACGATATGTGGAATTCACTTTATCTCACTTTTTTCTCTCCCAAGTAAAGTTCTTACCTTTCCAAAGTAAATTGAGGCCAAAAACACTTACACTTGGTGGTGACTACAATAGTAAGTGATGATCAAGTGGATTTAAAAGTGACTCACAATTGCATGACAAAGGATATTTTGTGGAGCTTGGTTAGAAAGTATTTATTCTACATAATCTGAATTTCACGATATTGTAAAATTAAGTAATAATCCAAACTAGAAAACTTTTGCCTATGTGCAAATCCAAAAAGATATAAGTAAAGTATATGAACGTACATGCAATAATCAATATAACTCAATGCAAACAAAGAAATGAGCTAAAAGAAATAATTAGAAAATATTAGCTCATTTTGCACCAAGTACTAGGAGAGACGCTAACCAATTGCAAGAATATAAATTTAAGGGCATAAAATTGCTCAAAGAAATTAAATACCTAATCTGAATTTATGGACTAATGTTAACTCACCCAAATGTGACCAATGCTTTCTTTTCTTTTTTTTATGTTCAAGCCGTGGCTTCTCTTTTTTTAATTGGCTGCTTTTTTAATTGTTCTATGATTCTACGTAAGTCCAAAGTTGTTCAGCAATGCACATATAATTCTAGAACAACCCTAAAGATCAAAAAACTAGTCTCAAGGGTCAAAGAATTTAAGTGAAAACCTCAACAAATGCTCGAAATCCAAACCGCAACAAATTTCAGACGATCCGAATATGTCTGACTAGAATTCTAGGTGGCGGCTAGGATTTCCTACAGCCGAATCAAATAAGGAAACCCAAATATGTTCGGATATAATAATTTTCCAAGATGCGCAAAGATATTACATGGACAGCCAGATTAAGAATTCAAACGGTGAATTGAATCTTTGTTTTTGGATGCTAATTGAAAGATCAACTAGTGGATTTTCAAAAAAATTGATATGCAAAGATTAAGCTACGCAAAAGATACGATGATCAGCACGTAAACAAAATTTATAATGGATCAAGACTTAATAAAACTCACAAAAATAACAGATGTGAAACTACAGTTTGGATTTTTTTTGTGAGGCAATTTTTGGTTGTATACTATAGGACAAAAAGTAATAAACTGAAATTAAAAGAGATAAAATCTTACCGAGTAAACCACACTCTAATACCAAGATGGTACGGGGTCGTCCAATCTTCTCAACGTATGATAGATACTTGTGGAGTCTTGATGAATTGTAATGATCCTCCAATACCAGTATAAGGGACGAATACTCTTTAATCCGCCAAAACACGGTTGCGTTGATTTCACCGACCACAAGCGAAGATCTATCGTGCACCCAATTCTCAGCGGAAAGACTGAACGATTTTGATTGAAGAATACTCCTAATTCTCTATGAAATTTCGACAGCAATGATGAACTCGAACAAAATTTAGTAGATTGATTTTTTTCAAAGGTGGTCTTGATATACTGATCGGCTTCCCTTTAGGTGAGCGCGTAGCGTTGATGCAATCCTCTTTATATAGATTTTGTTTATTCTTAGGAGTTATGGTCATATGCGTTTGTGGTGTGATCACATTAACATATGTATCCGCATAAAAAAAAACATCTCGCACCGTTCAATGTTACTAAAGCCATCTTCCCTTCCATCGGACCGTCCTTGCTATTACATGAAATCGTCAAAGCGATATGGTCGTTGCTGACTTTTAACTCTGAAGCTCTGGTGATCACGCTGTGTACCCAGGCCTAACACCTCGGTCGGCCTTCCGCGCGCTCGGCTGGCTCAGCCGCCGCCTTGCCATCTGGGCCCATCGCCGACACCGCCCTACACGTCGGCGTCGCTTCTCCACGGCGCGCCGATCCAGGCCGGCGCCGCTGCTCGCGCAGGCCAAGCCGCGCGCCCCACCACTGGGCCCCATCACCGGTGTTGTTTCGCGCATCGCCGTGCCCGAGCATGGCTTCCACCCTTGCCGCTCATCGTTGCCGGCGCGCTCGCTCCACCGGCTCCGGCCGCCGTGTTGCTGCGCCTTGCCCGCCTTTGGAATCGCCAGCCCGGCGGCTAGTATCACTGCCACTTCTCTCCTCTTTCCCAAACTCGCTCAAATGGCCATGTATGTGAAAAATTGTTGGATGAATGGAATGCTTGGATGATGAGGACTGCAATGGTGTGACATGCAGGGTTTGCTTCTTCGGCTTTAGTTGAGATTGGGAGAAGAGAAGGAGACTTGGGAGCTTTGCTCTCGGTTCGGAAGAAATGACAGCAATGGGGAGTGTCCCAGTGAAATAGGCTTTTGTCTCCTGCCCAATTGATTTTTTTTGTGCTCGGCAAAATCAGTGATTGGAGGAGAGACGGTGGGGATTGGGTTATGATTTGTATTTGGTTTTGGGGTGCTAAATGCAAATTTTTTTTGCGTTTACAAATATGACAAATATTTGAATGATTACGTAAAATAAAAATAGATGCAACTACAGTAAAATTCTTGTCGGACAATTGCCTTAGGCTTAGTTACACACCAAATCTACTCTAAAATCAGCGACGCTACAGTAGTCCAGTCCATACAAATTTTGCTAGGTATGGCCCTATGTTTTCTTGCTCTAATCGAGCTTTCTGGAAAACGTACAGTAATTTTCTCGAGTTGTTGCATCCATCGTAATGTATTGTTTTGTGTTGATATTTATCAGTAAAAATAAGAAACAACCTTGAGAAATATTAAGGCGTAATAAGCTAAGTGGCGTGGGTCAAACACCAGGTGATAATATTAGTTTGTTGAACATCTGTGGGCTACCAGAAAAGGCCAATTCAGTCCGATCGATTACCATTAGCAATCATCTATTCATCTTCAAACGATGAAATTCAAAAATTAATTTTAGCACTGCTCCTTTGTACCTTCGCGGCAAGTTGCTACGCTGTACATGTATAATCATATAAAAACCAAAGCTAGCCATCACGATCCTACAAGTGTCAATGTGAACGATATTTTTTTTTGTTTGCCGTCGCTTCCAAAAGATTTATTAATAGCTGGGCAGCACGATCGAACAGCGCTTACGTGCCAATTCGATAATTTTCAAAGTCAACGAAGAGTGGCAGATCGATAATTTATAACTTATAGTTAAGGTTTTTTGAACAAAGACTACCATAACTTTTTTATTATCTTTTTAAAAATGATTTATTAAAATAGTCTTTTCCATACAACTTATTAGCATTTGGTTTATTTATTTATACTAGATCTAAAGATCACCCACCATTTCCATCAATTCGCTCCTTGTGCCCAACTAGGAGGGCTATATAAACAAGATAAAGGTTAAGTGCCGAAGAGAAGTGAGAAACCAAGGCTCTGGAAATGTTCTCTGCGCGGAGAGCAATCGCGCGCACTTCCGAAGCATGGCAGAGCAGCGGAGGATGCTTTCGCCGGAAGAAAAACAAGCGATCCCAGGTGGAAGACGAGGTTGATACTTGCACCAAGCGGGAGCTTGCCCAGCGGCCGGAAGCAAGGGTAATCAACAGGTACGCGGTCGCTATGGCGTACATCTTGATGGGTATGAAAGGCGTCGGGTCCCTGGCGCTTCTGTGGGCGTCCGTCGTCCTCCTCGGCGGCTTCGTCACCATGCTCCACAATAAAGACTTCTGGTACCTCACGGTCATGAGCTTCGTGCTAGCTGCCGGGTTAGTATGCCTCTCTCCATATCCAGCCCAAGGTTAAATATTTCGGCCAAAATTTCATCGAAATGCCAAAATTTCGTTCGTTTCGATGGGTGTCAAAAGGCAAACCAGTCGGGCCAAATTTTGACCGAATTTATCTCCATTTAAAATTTGTGTAAAATTTATTTAAATTTTAGTTAAATTTTGTCAAAATTTAAATAATATTTAAATAGTTTACCAAAATTTTGATCAAATAAACAAAATTTGGGAATTCTGTTCGTTTCGTCAGGTTCCGAATTTTTTTTGCAAACCGAATTAATTTTTCCTGATCCAGCCTCTGTATATTGAGTCGACAACACAGCAGGTAGCCCGTTCAAAAAAATTTTTTTGCCCGTTCAAAAAAGACAACATAGCAGGTGCAATCCGCCTTTATGGTCAATCCGGCTTGGGTAGATTTTGGCTAACTAGCTATACCAGATGCCAACCCGTGCGCTCACATAGGCTAGCTTCTTATAAAGTGCTTAGTCTCTGTCTCAAAAGATAAAATAATTTAATTTAAATTTTAGATTAAAAAAATAATATTTAATGTCAAAATTATGGACAGTAGAAAGTGCAATCTAATTTCAATCTTAACTTTAAGTAGCAGTGATTGAGAACATATCCAAGTTCTACAAAGGATAGAAAGTGCTCCTTAATTAACGAAAATATACTTAAGTCAATATAACGCTTATATTTATACAACAGGGAGGATGTAATATCTTGACCTAACGCAGAGCCCAGAAATGGCATTGCTCCTATGTGAAAATTCCGACCTAACTATCTTCCTTCACCAGACAGTTCTCTGGCTATCCAGGTGATCCAACAACCACAACTCACAATTAAAATCTAAGCATACTAAACTATACATGTTCTGAAATCTACATAATTTTTTTTTATATTTTCCTAGTTATACGATCCCAAGAGTAGATCATTTAGACCCTTGTTCTGCTTGACAACACGCCATACCACTTTTGGAAATTTATCGAAAATTATCTAACTGTGCCTAGTCACCAGCATTATTTGGGGGTGTTCAGAATAGCGTTGGCTTATGACTTTTTTACTGTAGTTAACTTTATTTTTTACTGTAGCTGAGTTTATTTATTTAACATAACTAAATTTAAAAAAATTTAAAAATAGAAAAAATATGTTAGCCCATCACGGATAATGTAAAGGAATACGAAAAAAGAAAAGAAAAAATCCCAAAAAAAATCAAAAAAAATGAAAGTAATGAATAGTAAAAAAGCACAAATCAAAAATCAGAAGCTAAATTAAGCGGTGCCTTGATTCAGCCTATCAGCACTTAATGCGCTGCACAAGACAGTGGCTGCTAGCATCGAAAGACCATTGCACAGTAAGCTTTCCAAAATCATGACTTGCAAACTTCCAAACCAAATTCAATAATTTATGAAAAGCTTAGATAATTATCTACATTGGTTGTATCATGGTAAAGTTACGAAATAGTATATAGTTACCCCAAAACTAACCCACAAGCTAGGATAGCATGTTTTACCATGACACTGCCATTAATGGCGACTCTCTGGATAACAGGCTTACAAAATTTATGTCTTACAATCTACCAATTAAATTATATGCTCGAGGGCTCCACAGAAAGATAATAAAGCTATCTTAACTATCTAACGTATCAAATTTGCGGATTAATTACATATAGTGCCGAAAAATCACATTACATACGACTGAGCATGCAAACAACCTAAAACCAGCGTTTTTCAACGGCGTTTAGCTGTTACTACCCGCATGCTATTCCACTATATTCCACCGCCAAAACTAGCTACCTGAGTCACTAGCAGAGAAGATTCAGATCATTATCCTAATTGCAAGTGTCAGGGACGAAGAGACCCTCTCTCTCTCTCTATCTTCCTTCTTTTCTACCGGGACCTTGCCCTCCAGCTACTCCTTCTCCCTCTCTCTTCCTTCTTCTTCCTTCTTTTCTGCCAGGACCTTGCCCTCCAGCTACTCCTTCTCCTTCTCTAGCAGGAGTAGTAGCGACGGAAAGAGGGAGTGGCAGTGGTGATGGCGATGGCACTACGACTACGTCGGCGATGGTGGACAGGACAGCTAGGACATGGCCATGGAAAGGAAGTGTTGGCGGGGATGGCTAGGGCAGTAAGCCCCTCACCCCTGGCCCCCTTTATAGCCACGCTCTCCCTTGCCGCCCAACCACCTCCCTGTTTTTGGAATACTACAGAGGAAACCAAAGCATCATTGGGAGATAGGTAGAAAAGCTACTTTTCTTGCATGACTAATTAAGAAAGAAAAAGTTGACACCTTAACACAAACAGTTGACATAGTATTTTCCAAACATAATTTGATTCCTGTACATGTTTCTAATCAGTGGCGAAGCTAAGAACAAAATCTAGGGTAGGCTAAAGCTTTAAGCTAGATTATCACGAATACATCATTTTACTCTTGTTCAATTTAAATTCATACATTATTAGAAGCAAAAAAAGAGATAAATACAATGAAAATACCTCAGTAATAGAAAGATCATCTCGAAAATATATAAATATACTTTCGGTGAGTAGAGATTAGTTATTTGCATATTAAAAATAACAAAATTAGTGATACAATAACTAATTGTAAATTATTATGAACATTCAAGAAAAATATGACATACCACTAGCACGCAAGATTAAATCACGAGGCATATCAATTCTAACCGGAACACATAAATTATAATTTTAATTTTAGTTTGTAGTAATTCAAGTTAGTAAATGGCAATGATACAACACACATAATTACATATAATCTCTAACTCTAAGAATTCAGGCTGCTAAATGTCAATTACTCAATATAAACTATGAAGAATAGTAGATGCAAAAATTTTACCAGATGAATCAGTGATGGTATGGAACTATCAATACCGGACTCTAGAATACTCTCATTGAGTTCATTACCATCGGCTCATTCACTCACTATTTCACTGTCTCACACTCTCACTTTGTTACTCTCTCAACTCTCTCTCACTCCCCACTCGGGACTTGGCCACTCCCCAAGGCGGGTAGGCGGCGACAGCCAGACCGGTAGTCCGCACTCCACAGTCCCCACTTTGGGCAATCACCAAGCCATGGATGACCGATGGCATTGGCACAAGCTCACCACGCAAGGCGATGGCTCCCCACGCTGGGCCCGTCCTCGAATCAGCCTCCCTCCCCTCAACGTGGCCAGCGGCTTGGCCCTCGCCCTCATCGCCAGATCTGACTTCCCCGGCCTAGGTCCGGTGGTCCCCTGCCCCAACTTAGCTCCCCCTCGCCACCCTGGTCCGGCTCCTGGATCAGTCACCCTCGACACTGTCGGTGGTGCCCCGGTTTGGCTCCCCCTCGGCTGACACCCGACAGCTTGGCCCTCGCCGCCAGATCCGGCTCCTTGAGCCCGGTGAGTCTCTCTTCTCTTGAAAAGTGGGAATCAAAAATCCAATTACTAACTTGCTACAGTTTGTGAATTGTTGTTACCCTGTTGGTGTCTTGGTGGGCCGATGAGATGAATTTGTTGGACCGCAGTGGGCTGACGACTTCACCAGGTGCTTTTTTATTTTTGCTTTCTGGTTGTCGTCGTCACGCCGGCTGGTCTCCTTGTTGCGCTCGTCGAAGGGGGTTCTTGCCACCGGAGGAGGGTAGGTTGAAAGCTTACCAAGCCCCTGGCTTCGCCCTTGTTTCTAATTGCTGTATCTATACATAATTTGATTCCTGTACATATTTCTAATTACTGTATCTATGGTTACCTATTTTCTTTTTTTTTCTATTCTAAGTTTTCGGTTGTACTAGACAAAGAGTCTTGTGCTCCTTCCCGTTAACCTTGTCCCGCACTAACTGGCGCGTACATCAGGTTGATCAACGCTTTAGGGGGTGACCAGTTCGAGTTTTTTACAAAGTGGCTGTTTTCTCTTTCAATCAAGAACTTGTTTTCTTGGACGCGCTCGCCTCCGGCATCCAAGGAAGAATCTTGTGGAGCGCTCCTTGTGCGTTGGATGCAGAAATCAATCTACAACATTGGCTCTGCAATAATATATTTCGCTGCCTTGATCGTATTTTTCCCCGTGTTGTTACTCGGTGTTTATGGACCAACGTTGTGCTATACGCTCGCGATTGACCGTCTAGCCAACTCGGTGGACTATAGCACTGTCGATGGTGCAAGGAACCTGAAGCTGGCACTGAACATATTCTATTCCCTCTCTCTGTTTCATGGTGTAATATATTACCTGTGGACGCTTGATCAACTTTATATTGGTAAAAAATTGGTGGAGTTTGTCAGCCACCAACATGGATTTAGCAGCGAAATGGTTCGTGAATACTTCGACGATGTCAAACTCAAATGTGCGAGGGACCCGGCGTCTACTGGGAGCTGGAATTTTATCACATATGGAGCAGGCTTGCTGGACTCCGTACTGCCAGATGACTATCTCCGCGGAGCAAGGGTGCTTAACATGCTGATTGAGAAGGGGATACCGATAAGACGGCTGCTGATCCGATCACCGAGACACCAAATCGAAAAGCTGATCGGAACTCTGGGTTGGAGGATCTCGGTCTCAGCTGACAGAGAGACTAGAGGGCTTGCCGCAAGGATTGTGGCGCATCTTGCAGGTGACCTGAATCTTGCTCAGTTCCCAGGAGCATTACAATGCATATCTTCCCTACTCGAGACCACTGGTCCTAACAATGGCGATCAAGAAGCTCTGCATTTTCCCACTGACGGTAACCAAACGGTGACCAGGACAATAGACGATCTCGTTAAATGGAAATGGATCAGTGACACTGAAGTGAAAGGAACTGATGAAGACCTGATTTTGCAAGGCCTGAGAATCCTTGAAAACCTGGCGCACGACCAACACAACTGCACAGAGATATACAAGGCCAAGGGTCTGCTCTCGAAGATCACTTCACCTGTGAGTTCTGACAAATTATTTGAACATATCGAGATCAATGCCGCATGGATCAAGGTAGTCGACGGATCACTGAAAGTGGTGAGCCGGCTCATGGGAGCTCCTGGAGACACCGGCAAAAAGATGCGCCACCAAATTGCAAATAATAGCAACGCAGTGGAAAACTTGGAGGCGGTTCTGGGCCTGGGGAATAAGAGCGATATTCTAGGTGTACAGACGCGAGCCATAGAGGTTCTTGCACAGTTATGTTTGGATGAGCCTACAAATTTGGCAAGGCACAGAAGAGAACATTTTATTAAGAGGGTGCTACACTTCTTCCTTGCTGACAAATGGATGGAAGACTATTTGGAAGAGAAAAAACAAAGATAGGTGAAGAGACTGCGAGCCAACTTGAGAAAATAAAACATGCTTCGAAAAAAATATTTGAGGCAGGCAAGAAGGCACGGGAAGAACGGGTGGAAGAGAAGATGAAAGAAGCACAGGAAACTGCGAGCAGACATAAAGAGAAGGCTGGGGAAGCACTGTCCATGCTGTCCATGGGAAGTCAAAGTAGTTCAGAAATTATCAGGAGCTTCATAGAATGCGGAGATGTCGTCCACTGTCTTACTGAAATGCTGGACTCCAATGTCAAGATTGGATGCAGGATTAGCGCAGCAGAGATCTTGAAGCACCTGTGTACTCACTGCACGCTGGATCACGGCTATGTCAGGGAAACCATGTTAAAGAAGGTATGCCTGCATATTGATCGTCTTCTTCTCTATTTTTTTTCTAACTAGGCGAGTGGCGCACGCGGCTAGTCCTATTGCACTTTTATTTATATTTCTTTACCATTCTGATTATCATTTAGAATTTGGATATTCATGTTTTAATTGATTATATATAAGCACATTGTTTGAAGAACTAGACGATTTGCCCGTACGATTGCGCCGGTAGTGTATTGACTATTTTGAAATCTACATGTATGTTACCAACTGGTGACTAGTCCAACTGATACATACCCGTGTCTAGTGGCTAACGGTCAAGGCCGAGTCCCACTAACTACATGTTTGGTCAGTTTAATTGTAGATTTTCTAGGATTTGATCCCTTCATCACCTCTCGGCTATTGAGCTTTAGGGATAACTACAATAACCAACCCCATGCTTCTCAAAAAATTCTACATGTAAATTAACTTGGAACCATCGTATTCTTAGCAACAAATTTAACTATACCAATTTTAAGTATAATTTTATATTAAAAAAGAACATATGTTTGTATTTCTGTATTTTGCATACACTTTTTTTCCACTATGGATTACTCATCCTACAACAGACACTGATCTAGAATAGCTAAGCTGAAGGAATACGATAGGCGATTTATTGTCATAGGTTGTTCTTCGCTGATCAGATGGTATCCACCATTTTTTTATGGAGAGGTGGTATTTACCAAGCTGAGTAAAGGGGTATCACATATTTTCCGCACAATCCTTCCTCTGGTCGCAGGATAGGCCAAAGCAATCATTCAGAAACATTCCAATGTCACAAACTTTGTGGCTTGCGTATGCATGCAATTTACAATATGTGAATATTTTATTTGTATTTTTTATCTTATTTTTAAATGTTTTGGACTTGTTATTGTATAATTTTGGTATGATTCAACACGCACGTAATATAGTCTAAAATTACTCCAATAACCAACCACACCCTTCTCAAAAAAAACTACATGTATATTGACTTGGAACCAAGGTATACTTCACAACAAATTTAGCTATACCAAGTTTAAGTGGTCTTTTTAGATAAAAAAGGCATGTGTTTGTATTTATGCATTTTACATACACTTTCTTCCATCGTCCACTAATCATCCTACAATAGAGAGGCTGGTTTAGAACAGGTAAGCCGAAGGAATATATAAGAGACGATTTATTGTGGTATCATGTTCTTTGATCACATGGTATATATCCACAGTTTTTTTAGAGGTGGTATCTACCAAGTTGAGAAGTAAAGGATATCACAAATTTTCCCGCATATACTTGTTTGCAATTAATAATAGAGCGCTTGGAGTTAAACCCAATTTGATGAAGTAATCTAGGTGGCAGAGATGTGAAATCAAACGTTGGTTGACAGGCCAAAGCAATAATTCAAAACATTCAATGTCACAAACTTTATGTTTGATCTATACAGACAGCTGACATATATTATTACACATGCCCTTAATTAGGGTCCAACAATTTAAGGACCGTATGTTTTTTAGAATTTATAGTATTTTTCTTTTTTCTTAGCAGCCGGAAAACATTGTCATCAATTTTTATTATATAATAGATAGATCGATACGACACTGTGTACCTGCAGTAACATATCATTGCAGGTACTTACAGAGTTGCTACATATAAACACAGAAATACAAGCACAAGCAGGTAGCAGAAGCACAGGCAACACTTCTGCAGCAAGAAGAAACGACATAGAGAGCCCACCTCCAAGGGGCAGTGACCGACACGAGCTTGCCACTCCCCGAAGCCATAAGCAGCAATCCGAGGAGAGGAGGCTGCAAGCAGCGCTGCTATCGCTCTGCGCTGCGATTCGTACCAGATGCATCGACGCCGGTGATTTTGCAAGCGTGGTGGCGCGGCTGACCGCCCGTGAAGATTTTGTGGGGAAGCTCATGGAGATCGTCGAAGAGAACAGCTACGCCACGCCAGCCTGCCTGGCCATTGTGAAGCTTGCCTGCGAAATGGTTATGTCATTGATCCCACACGATCAACGCGTCGAACAGATGGAGGAGAAGAAGGAGATGATTAACGCACTGTCGCAGGCTTCGGAGACCATGGCTGGGCTCGAGAGCTGCATGCTCTTCGCTGGAACCGATCGTGATTGTCACGGTGTTCCTGTGAATCCTCTCTCTTCTGTTCTCGTGAAACAAGCGCAAGAACTTTTGAGACAGAGAGAACAGGAATTGGGGATGAATACGTCTGCCAGAGAACCATGATTGCATATAGTTTTCATCTGCATAATGCCTGCCAAATATATACCACCCTGTATGAATGAATAGCTTGTGTGAATTCTGCGTAGAGCTGCCAATGTCCTCTTGAATGGTTGTGTCACCTCGCTCACGTGCCACTTCTATCGTGTACTATCATGTTGACATATTTATTGTATAAACTCATCTGTTAAACTTAAGTTTAAACTTAAATCTCATGATGGTTGCTGAAGATCCATGTAGAAAGGGTCATGGTCAATTAGTGATGAACAATTGACATGATGGATGAGTTAAACGCCCAACCTAGCCCACCTCCTCCCCTCCTCTCTCTCTCTCTCTACGCTAGCACCGTGCCAGACCCGCACCTAGCGCGCCCAGACCCGCGTTGTGCACACCCTTGCCCGTGCCGCCCGTACGCCAGTTGGCCACTATGGCGCCACAGTGCACGCCAGCCTCGCATTGACCGCGCTGCACCCGGACCCCCCTATCCTTCCTTCTCCGTGCGCCACGCCGCCATGACTCGCACCTGCCGTTCTCGCTCTGCGATCGTGCCATGCCTAAGATCATCACACGTAGCCGTTACTACCAAGCCGCCTGTAACATCCTGTTTTTCTGAGATTTTAAAGTCTGGATTTCAAAAATGAATTTTCTGGATTTTCTGAAATTAATTGAAGCTTCAAATGAATTTTTAAAGTTTTAAATGATTTAATGTGATTAAAATAAACATTAACATAAGTTGAAAATATGAATTTTATTTGTGTTCCTCAGTGTCTCAAGGAATTTTCTGTATTTTTGGTGAATTTTTGGGAGTTATCAGAGACCCTACGGATGCGGCCAATATTTAGCGAGTTGAAGAAGCAAATTCGGGAGCTTTTGGATAAAGGTTACATCGAGACGAGTTCGCCGTGAGGAGCGCGCCGATCTTGTTGTCAAGAAGAAGGATGGTAGTCGGCGCATGTGTGTGGACTCTGAGCACTTAATGAGGTCACCATCAAAAATAAGTACCCTACGCCGGGGATCGATGACTTTTTGACCAGCAAGGAAGCGGGAGTGTTCTCAAAGATTGATTTGAGATCGAGGATATCATCGGATGAGGATCGTAAGGAGGACATACCCAGATAGCCTTCTCGACTCGTTATGGTCTATCACGAGTTCACAGTGATGTCATTTGGTTTGACTAATGCTCCAGCATATTTCATGTATTTGATGAATAAGGTGTTTATGGAATATTTGGACAAGTTTATCGTTGTGTTTGACATTTTGATATATTCAAGGCGAGGAAGAACATCAGGAGCACTTGAGATTAGCATTGCGAGTGAGAGATAATCGGTTGTATGCAAAGTTAGGCAAATGTGAGTTTTGGATGAAGAAAGTCGCCTTTCTAGGGCATGTTGTTGGCGGAAAGTCGCGATTGACGAGGAAAGTAAGTGATGTTTTGGATTGGCGATCACCCACTTGATTACCAGTCGGGAGGTATGGCGAGGATACTACGTCGCTTTATTGAGGATTTTCGGTGTGGCGGACCCCTCACGCGATTGCTCAAAAGGAAAAGAAATTCACTTGGGCGCGAGTGAGAAAGTTTTGAAACTCAGAGAGTTTGACCACGGCCCGATGCTTGTCTTTGCTGATATTAACAAGGATTTTGAGATATTTTGCGATGCCTCGCGCAAAGTTTTAGGTTGTGTCTTGATGCAAGACAAGAGAGTGGTAGCCTATGCCTCACGCCGATTGAGACCGCATGAGGAGAACTACCCTACCCATGATTTGGAGTTGGCGGCGTAGTGCATGCTTTAAAGATTTGGCGTCATTATCGATGGGTGTGAGATGTAAGGTTTACGGATCATAAAATCTGAAATACATCTTTAGTCAGGAGCTTAACCTCGGGCGAGAGGAGGTGGTTAGAGCGATAAAGGATTATAATGTGGGCATACATTATCATCTGGAAAAGCTAATGTTGTTCTGAGATGCCTTGGCGAAGGTATCGCAATTTGATGGTTAGAAAGTATTGACTTTGCATGAGGAATTTGAAGCTTAACCGTTGAGCAGGATTTTGGCGGCTATGGAGATGCGCCCACTTTGGATAGTCGGTCGCGAGGCTCGGTCGGATGATGAGGCATTTATTGGATCGAGAAGAATTTAAGTGAAGGTAAAAGTCGGGATTTTGGTGGATGATCGAGGAACCTTGTGGTTCAAGCGGCGTTTTGTGTGCCCAACAAGCGAGAACTAAAGGATGTGTTGTTAAAGAGGCTCATGAGTCACTTGTATTATTCATCGAGCGAGTACCAAGATGTACCAAGACATTAAGGATAAGTATTGGTGGCCAAGCATGAAGCGTGATCGTGAGTATGTAGCCCTTTGTGATGTTTGTCGGAGTAAAGCGAGCACGAGAGACTGCGGGTTTACTCTGACCATTGAAAGTCCACGAGTGGAAGTGGGAAGAAATTGGTATGGACTTTATAGTCGGTTTGCCTAAAACCAAAGAGGTCATGATTCGATTTGGGTCATTGTGGACCGTTTGACCAAGGTTGCTCATTTCATTCATTAAGGCGACTTACGGTGGTGACAAATTGGCGAGCTATATACGAGATTATCGGTTTGCATGGTGTGCCCAAGAAGATTGTGTCGGATCGTGGATCGCGATTCACCTCTCGGTTTTGGGGTAGTTTCCATAAGGCTATGGGAACTCACACGAATTCGATCTGACATATCACCCCAGACAGATGGTCGAGACGAGCGAGGTAATCAGTTACGGAGGACATGTTGAGAGCACTGTGCTTGATCATGGGTCTAAGTGGGGCGATTGTTTACCTTTGCGAGTTCTCATACAACAATGATTATAGCGGTTTGCGAGATGTCACCGTTTGAGGCATTGTATGGCGAGAAATGCAGGACCCCTCTCAATTGGAAAGAGGCGGGAAGGTCGAGTTTTAGCCGAATTTGTTTGAAAGAAAGGCGAGATAAAGTCAGCTTCTCAGGAAAGGTTGAAAGCTGCCGGGCAGACAGAAAAGCTATCACGGATACGGACGAGAAGGTGAGTTTTGAGCGGATGATTTTGTGTACCTTAGGATCACACCATTCAAAGGTGTGAAGAGATTTCAGCTAAAGGGAAGCTTGCAGAGATATGTTGGTCGTTCGAGATTACGAAGCCTTGGGAAGTTGCTTATCGATTGGAACTACTGCGTCCTTGATGGGAGTACATGGCGTCTTTCATGTCCCAGCTGAAGAAGTACTGCGCGTGCAGAGGAGGTTGTGCAGTTGAGGCCGTTGACTGCGGGAGGATTTGTCATTAAAGCACCAGTCAAAATCTTGGAAGTACCTCGCTCACGTGCCACTTCTATCGTGTACTATCATGTTGACATATTTATTGTATAAACTCATCTGTTAAACTTAAGTTTAAACTTAAATCTCATGATGGTTGCTGAAGATCCATGTAGAAAGGGTCATGGTCAATTAGTGATGAACAATTGACATGATGGATGAGTTAAACGCCCAACCTAGCCCACCTCCTCCCCTCCTCTCTCTCTCTCTACGCTAGCACCGTGCCAGACCCGCACCTAGCGCGCGCCCAGACCCGCGTTGTGCACACCCTTGCCCGTGCCGCCCGTACGCCAGTTGGCCACTATGGCGCCACAGTGCACGCCAGCCTCGCATTGACCGCGCTGCACCCGGACCCCCCTATCCTTCCTTCTCCGTGCGCCACGCCGCCATGACTCGCACCTGCCGTTCTCGCTCTGCGATCGTGCCATGCCTAAGATCATCACACGTAGCCGTTACTACCAAGCCGCCCCATGCCTTAACTCCTCACTCCCGTGTTGTGCGCAAGCTCTGCCTGTCCCCTTCCCTGTGCCGCGTCGAGTGCCACCGCCGCCGCCTCGAGACTCGCACAAGCCACCAATGGCCACTTCACCCCCCCTGTAGCTATAAAAGCCCCGGTGGTCCTCCTCTCATCCCCACTCGCCTCCCCTCACATCCAATCACACCTGACAGCCCCCAAGCCTTCCTCTTCCTCACCGCCACCTTTTCGCTACCCTAAGGCAATCTTGAGCTCTGCTACGCCTCAATCCAATTGCTGGCATTTGGAGCCTTGTGCAAGGACCCTGAAGTGATCCCATCCTTCACCGAGCACTCCCTTCCCCACCAACGAGCCCTCCACATCACCCACCCCACCGCCGACTAGGTCATCGACGTCAAATCGGTCTATGCATCCCCAAGCTCCACCATTGCTCCCGATGAGTCCTTCTCCGCCCGTAGATGCTCCCCTAGCTTGGAATCATCTTCTAGTACCCTGTAGTGGCATTGTGCCATGCTTGGCCTCCCATCACCGCTAGAGCTTGCCACCAACCACTCTAGGCTCCAATTTGGCCCATGCAACCTCGCAAAGAGGTTCACACAACACCATAGAACTCATTTTGGCCATCCCCTCAGACTGTCATGGCTCCTCTCGCTGGCAATGAGCTGCGCCATGCTCAGTAAGAGGGAAAGCTACTGTAGCACCATGATTAGTTTAAACCACATGTAATTAATTAGCTTAATGACCGTCATTGGCTGTGGTAAAGTAGCCACTGACCCATGGGCCATCCTTGCCTAAACAGCCTCATGTATGTATGACATGTGGGCCTCAAGCTATTTTAAAAACCTTTTAACCAGTTAAATGGTTGTTAATCCACTGATAAGTGGGCCCATTCTACTGTTTGTACAGTAAAGGGTCCCACCAATCAATCCCTCAGCCATTTGTTATCCACTGTTTGTACAGTAAAAGGTTAATACTTTAATCATATTGAACGTACATTTGAGAAAATGTATATTTGTTTAAACTATCAAATTGTATGTTTAATTTCTTATACAAATGTATGTTAAACTTAAGCTAGATACATGCCTACTTCACACTGTAGTGTTATTATACCATCCTTTGACACTTGAATCACTTGATCCGTGTCATCCTATTTAATAGTAACTTTACTAGTTATATGTCATACTTAAGCATCATGCTAGCCTTGCTTAAGTACCAGGACATTATTATGCCTTAATCATCATATTTTAATCATGACACTTGTACCCTAGGATTGAACTATATGTATCCTGAACCATTATTACTACCCATTGGAGGCGAGGTTGATGGCATTGGTTGAATTCCTATTCCATTGATAGCACTGACTAGTGGGTGCATAGCTGGAGGGATTGTTGGTCTAATCGAGTCAGTGAGGAAAGGGTAGCACTTTGGTTCAATGATGAACTGGACCTCAGGGTTCCTATGAGTATCAATCCTCGGAGTAATTGCGGAGGTATGGGAAGTTACTTGAATTCCTTCTGTGGTCATCAGAAGTCCTCTTGACTGTTTAGTACCCTGGGTTAAGGCTGGTCTGGCAGAAGTACTCGCGACCTCATCTCCCATCAACTTGGTCCATATCTGAGTCATCATCGTCTTCAGTTCGGTGAATATAGGCTGTCAACTTTTTAGCTCAGCTATATCCTCCTTCGTACATAAAATCTCACTCCTGAGTTCATCCATTTCTTCTTTCCCTGCCATGGATTCTTGAGATTGCGATCTTGTGGTCACCACCATCAAGACCAATCGGCAAGAATAGCTCAAGGGATTTTACGGTTGCCCAACCTCTAACTATCAACTCTTACCGATCCGTACTATTGCCCTTATCTTCCCTCCTCAAACCTGGGGATTTTTCAGGTGTTTTCTGCCCAACCCAGATCTAGATCAAAAAGATTTCCACCTCCAAGTGTTAAATCCGCACTAGCTTAGGGATTTTATGGGAAGAATCACTTAATCCTCCCAGCAGATTCCCTACTCAAAGAATTGAGTGTGCTATGATACCTTTGTCAGTCCCCAAAGTGAAGTGAGACAAAGATTTGGGGATTTTGGATCAGATCAAAGAAATTTTTGGGAATGTTAACACCTAGGGTTCTAGCTACTTTACCAACTAAAGGAAATATATTTTTGGAGTTCTATCTTTTCCATTTCACAAACTTGGGTTATATACCCCCATCGACCAGTGTTACATTAAGCAAAACATCAGCTCATGGCTACAAATCTAGAATTAACAGAAATTTAATGACAGATGGAAGTCTAAAGACAAATGGATGATGTCTTAACATTGCCGTCCAAAAACATCTCGAGCCGTTCAATGTTACTAAAGCCATCTTCCCTTCCATCGGACTATCCTTGCTATTACATGAACTCGTCAAAGCAATATGGTCGTTGCTGACTCGTAACTCTGATGCTCTAGTGATCACATTGTGTACCCAAGCTTGACACCTCGGTCGGCCTTCTGCGCGCTCAACTCGCTTAGCCGCTGCCACCCCATCGCGTGCCTGAGTTGCTCGGCCGCCGCCTTGCCATCCGCGCCCATCGTCGACACCGCCCTACATGCCGCCGTCGCTTCTCCATGGTGCACCGATCCAGGCTGGCACCGCTGCTCACGCAAGCCAAGCCATGCGCCCCACCACTGGGCCCCATGTGGGACCCCAGAGCAACGACTCTAAGATCTTCTATGTAAATCGTACTAGTACAAAATCAAGCTAGTGCACATAATGGATAACAAAGATTCATATTATTTACGATTATATTTATTCATTAACTAAATATGGGCCTAACGGCCAAATTTTACATCAATGGTTCATAAATCAAAATTAAATATAAGCTGCAAAAGAAGAACAATAAAGTAGCAGCCCATCCTGTCTGCCTACAAGCGAATGACTTTAAGACGTGGCCTACTCGTCGTTATCCTCACCAAATGTTGATGAAGTCCTCTGAAAATAGTGAATGAAGCAACATAAATACATAAAGTACTCCACAAGTTACACCATGAGGTTTAACAGAGTTAATGCATGTATAAGGGTTGTCAATGGAAGGCAAAGTAAGATTAATTGAGCATAAAGCAAAATTGAAGTAAATACTACAAGTAGGTTCAAAAGCTGAATTTCATACAATAAATAGAAACATCAATTTTAACAAAATAATATCGTTAGTACAAGCTCCGACCAAATACTAACCTATTAATAGGTATCCCACCTAGTCCATCTTTTTCAAAAAGATCTCACATGAATTTCATCCATCCATATGCATTTTCAGAAACCATTTTGAAAACCAAAGTCTAATCCATGAAAAACTTTACTCAGCTTGTCAATGATTGTGGGCACGACTATCCAGGAAAGATTATACACTCTGCAGAGGTTATACAGCTTTAAGCACAAGACATGATCATTCCATATTGCCACAGGATAAACACACTTTCTTTGGTGTGCGGTAAGGATATCATGAAAATGCCTTTACAATGCTAAGCATTCAACCTGGTCATGCCTCCACTAAGATTTCACCACAACATGAATCCACACGTTGAGGCCCCTTCTTATGCCGTGTGAGACTTCTTATGGCCTACGCCATACTCACATTCAACCTATAGCGAGACCAAAGTTGGGACTTCACAAATTAATAAGGTAGGACTGTCCCATACCAGTCTTGTGGTAGTAAGATATGGCTTTGCAACAGTAGCTCACAGACCGGTCCTTAACTTGATTTAGGCTCAGACCACATACCCCTTGTGCCTGACAATCAACATTATGTTACCGAATAACAATGCATACCAGTACATCTTCTTTGAAACATTTCATACATCTTCTTGACTCACTGAAGTCGAGAATACATCTTTAGAAAATCATCGTTCTGAAGTGAAACAAATATTTTCACTTAAATCATTCTAAGCATGGCTAAGTAATTCTATAAAATTTTCAGCCAATACTATTGTACTGACTAAGTTTTTCTCTATGGTGATAATGCATAAGGAAGTTCAATATCAAATTTGGTAATATATAAAGGATTTAGGTATAACTAAAATTTAAATCAAATTTAAATTAGATTTGAATAAAAGTACACATGCATAATAATTTAAAATCAACATAATTAATTTAAATTACTGTAAGCAACATGATCAAAGGTGTTGCTTCAAAGTTTGCTGAGGTTCACCGAAATTATACTCTCTGGATTAGTCGTAGTCTACACGTGAAAAGCCAGAACAAGCTAAACTCAAACAAGATCTAAAAATTATGAAATATATACTAGGAGATAGAATATGAATTTAGATGAATTTAGAAATTTGAATGGGTCCAATCGGAGTTATGGCGAAAGAGAACGACTTCTGGTAGTTTGAATTCCAAAAAATGAATAAAAGAAATTATTGGAATTATTTTTGGGAAGGAGAAGCGGTCAGAAGCTATAATATTTTTGTATGGTTGAAGCTATGATCGAAGGTGTAGTCGAAGCCGTGGTCACAACCATGGTTGAATCAATAGTTGAAGTTGCGGAGGTTGAAGTCAAAGATAATGACTCTAAATACGGGTGAAATCGAAATCAAAGATTCAGACAAAGACCTAGTCGAAACTATATAGTGATTACTATAGTGGTCGAGAATCAAGGGTAGTCGGAGTCGAGCGGTCGGGACGACAATGAATGACAACGGTCGAAAGCGACTATGGTCGAATAATTTTTGGGTATAGAACATGGAGAAGTAAGGTGAGCACAACTTAGAACGTGCGTGGTGAATCTAGAAAAATTATCGGCTAAGCCGAAAACTCACCGGATGCGACACAATCGTCATTTGAACGACGATGGTACTGAAAAACGAAAAACTCAATATCTTGGTGTTCGATGAGGTGAATCCAAAACCATCTAAAAGGTAACCACCTGAGATGGTTTGGCACGTTTTGACTTGAACGAATTGTTGAAAGCATCACGGATAGATAGAGACGCGAAGTGCCATTGGCGGCCATGGATAGGCGTCGGACGTGAAAATTTGTAGAAGGTTTTTGGATAAACGGAGGGGGGCACAGTGTAGAACGCGTCGAGATGAACTCAAGGTGCAGACGACTCGGCCAATGGACTAGCGGAATGCGGTGGAGAAGACTTTAGACAGCTGGCGGGCAAACATCGGCGTTCGAGTAAACGGAGGGGAGATAGCATACGGGAGTTGCGGCGAAACGAAGAGGAGAATGTGAGAAACATGATGCTCACCTTGGTTGTGGTCGGACATGCACGGTCGACCAGTAGCAAGGAGAGAAACAGTGATAATATTTGGCTCACGGGGGCGACGATGCTCCAGCGAAGTTATGGCGAAGCCGATGATGTAATCAAAAGTGGTGGGGTCCACTGTAGGCGGCGTAAAAAGCCGAAGAACGACGCTTGGACAACGAAAGAAAAACTTCGATTGCGGCCAAGAGAAAGGGAGTGAGGACTTGATATTATCAGGGATGACTGAGGATGAGAAGAGGCTTCCGATGCTCTCTTTTATAGGGGTAGAGGTGGACCGAGTAGGCAGATCAACATGGTATGTCTTTGAATGGCATGGCGTGTTTTTGGCGAAATTAGCGCATAAAATTGAGGGCTAAGGCCAAGAATGGAAGGGCCTTGATGAGGCGAATTAAATACAATTGATTGCGCACAAATTCGTGGAGAAAATCATGGGTTTTAGAAGGGTTCAAAAAGCTTCAAAAATGCCCCATGGCGGCTGCTAGCGTCGCACGAAACGCTTCACTGGAGAAAGGAAGAACAAGAAAAGGAGGAGAGAGAAAAGGGAGAAAAGAAAAAAATTTCAAAAAAAATTTCAAGAAAATTTCAAAAAATCCTTGAAACATGAAAAGACCAAATAAAATAATCTTGGATTTAACTGAACTTTATTTTAATTTTTAGAAATATTTTTCTTTTTCTAGTTTTAAATTAATACAATAAATTGCAAATAAAGCCTAGAAAATCTTAGAAAAAATCATAGATGTTTTTAAAGCTATTTTGGACTTATAAAAATATTTTTAACTAAAATTTGGATATTTTTCTTTATAAATATTTTTTTAACAGAAAGGCTTTTTTTAAAAAAGCAGAAAATCAGGTTAACTAAAATTTTAGAATTTCAAGGAAACAAATGACATTGAGTTTTATTTCAAACTAAATTAATTTTTATTTTATTTTATATATTTTATTATTATTTTCTTTTTAAAAACCTAGCTTGTTACACCCCGTCACCGGTGTTGTTTCGCGCATTACCGTGCCTGAGCACGGCTACCGCCCATGCCGCTCAGCATTGGCAGCGCTCTCGCTGCACAGGCTTCGCCCGCCATGTTGCTGCGCCTTGCTCGCCTTTGGACTCGCCAGCCGGACGGCTAGTGTCACTGCCACTTCTCTCCTCTTTCCCAAACTCGCTCGAACGACCATGTATGTGAAAAATTGTTGGATGAATGGAATGCTGGGATGATGAGGACTGCAATGGTGTAACATGCGGGGTTTGCTTCTTCAGTTTTAGCTGAGATTGGGAGGAGAGAACGAGACTTGGGAGCTTTGCTCTCGGTTCGGAAGAAATGGCAGCAATGGGGAGTGTCGCAATGAAATAGGCTTTTGTCTCCTGCCCAATTGAGTTTTTTTGTGCACGGCAAATTCAGTGATTGGAGGAGAGATAGTGGGAATTGGGTTATGATTTGTATTTGGTTGTTGGGGTGCTAAATGCAAATTTTTTGAGCTGTTTAAAAATATGACAAATATTTGAATGATTACATGAAATAAAAATAGATTCAACTATAGCAAAACTCTTGTCAGACATTTGCCTTACACTATTACAGAAAACGTTATTACAAACGGTTAAAAAACGTGAACACAGATGGTTTCGTGAGCCGTCTGAATTTATGGGTCAGTAATGAAATGAGGTCATCACAGACGACTTTTGAACCATCTGTGATGCTACATATCATCGACAATTTTAACAACAAACCATCAGTGATAGTTGATTATCACATACAATTTATAGTTAAAACCGTTTGTGATATTTAACTATCACAGACAAATTGTAGTTGAAACTGTCTGTGATACTTACATATCACAGATGATTTCCACTGGAAACCGTCTGTGATATTCTTTTCTTTTCCTAAATTTATTTCTATTTATTGGCTAGCCTCAGGAATTGCTAGCCATACTCTCTGAAACATGCAGATCAACACATGTATACATCCAAATCACATTCATTCATTTCAGGAACAAAAATATCTATTTCACAAATTAATTATCTGAAATAAAATATCTATTAACAAATACACATGTACAATTAAGGTCAATCTTGCCACAATCAAATTCATTCTATATTGCGGAACTCTCCTTCTGATTTTATTACTTTTGACACAAAAAAAACTCGCACTATCCTAGAATTTGCGCAAGGTCGGCCTGTTCCAACGCAGTTGTAGGGATGGGTGCACCCTGTCAATAGGAATATCAATATCGTGCGTACATATATAACTTAAGTATGAAATAGTTATTGCAAGATTGACAAAACTTAGGATTGGTGATCTTCGAGGAATCGAGTAGTAGTTGCATATGGCGGCAAATACAGAATCTATAGGGTGTTGCCCAGCGACTGCTAGTGGTACTGCAAAAAATAGAATTTGTTAATTCAAGAGGCATTATTATGAAGTGTTATATAGGTTTAATGTGTACTAGCGAATATCGAAAAATTTTGAACATGTCGTAGGGCATTGGCCCCTCCCTTCGATGTCTGTACCTCTGCAACGTACGTGGCGAATGACCTACATGATTCCACATGTTTAACCTTAGTCATTCAGAAGGACAGAAAGACTACAATACAGTTATGTATGGAGGAAATATATTTACCTATCGATTAATTGTCCGATAACTGAGAAGTTGATTTTGTTCTTCCTTAGGGAATCAAGGTATATTACCTTGTTCCATCTTAGTATAATTACAATTAAAATCCAGTGGAATCTACACAGGTATGTTAGCTGCTGTCATTAAACTAATCTCATGTTGCTTATAAAGTAGAAATTAACAAGTATAGTCACTAGTGCAGTGTGAAGAGACCGAATAAATCCTCAAAGGTCACCACAAAGACATAATCATGAACATCTTGTTGTAAATGATATGGTCTGAATTTGACGATGAGGCCCGAGCGTCGTTGTCCCTCTAGTCTATTGGCCTGTTCCACATACCATGAATGTAATCTCTGGCAACTTAGTCCTAGGGTTAAGAAGCGCTTTGTCGGGACGATCATCGGCTTGCCAAGCTTGAATTTGCGGGCCAACGGCAGGTAGGGAATATCATTATCGGTCTTCTTTGATTTACCCTTGCTGCCACGTCTGTAGATCGACTTTATAATAGTCGACTGTAAAGGTAGCTCTGGTGCAGAAAGCCCCCATGCTTGTAGCACTGGTGCAAGTTATTGGGTGGGAATATGTAACATCCTATTTTGCAGCCATTTTTCAAAAGCTTTTCAAATAAAAATGCATTTATAGAATTTTTTTGGAATTTAATAAAACTTAAATTCAATTTTTAGAAACTAAAAATATTTAATATAATTAAAATAAATATTAACATAAGCTGAAAATAATTTATTAGGGTTCCTTGTGTCTTAAGGATTTTTCTAAAATTTTCTGTGAATTTTTCAGATTTATTTGTTTTCTAAAAATAAGAAATCCCGGGAAAACCCTTGTGAACAGTATTAGGCCGGCCTAGTATTGTTCATCCGGCCCAGTCGCTCACCGTCGCCCGATCTCGCCCCGCCACGCAGCACCCATCCGTGCGCGCTGCACCCCCGCCCCTCCTGCAGCCGCCCGATCACCTCCCTTGCCACGTGTCGACCATTCGGATGCCGGTGCACTGTGCACTTGTGTGTTCTCTCGTGATCGTTCGTTCGCCTGCTCGTGCCACATGTCGTAATCTCGCTTGTCATCCCTTGACTTCCGTGCTTAAAAACCGTGCACCCTACGCCCTTTATACCCAAGCACTCGCCGCCGTCTTCCCTCGTTGTGTGCCGATGACAGACTGGCCTCACCGCCGTCTCTAAAGGCCGCCCCCTGTCCTTGGGACCAGCCCCTTCGCGCCGCTCGCCGCTGTCCCTCGGGTGAGTCCCCGCCACCGTTACCGAAGCGCCACCGTCGCCCCCGAGCCATCTCTGCCGCTCGCCGGACTTCCCCGTCACCGCATTGCTCCGCCATTGCACCCCGCGCTCGGCCATGACGTGCCACCCCTCGGGCCATCCACAGTCTGCGCTCTCTACCGCCACTGTCGATCCAGATCTGGATCAATGGCCCAGATCGTGCCACGTGTCCAAGTCATCATCGTCGGATCCCACTGATGTCAGCCCGCACCCGCGCGTCGCCGACGCTTCGCCTCCTTGGTGCACCCGGTCCACCATGTGCCAAGCCACTGACACCCCGGTCCCATCTGTCAGTCGTAGACCCGTGGGCCTGATCTGTTCGCGTCAATAGCCCGGTCAGTAGCCATGTCAGCCCTAGGTGCCATGTGGTGCCACGTGTTAGTGACACGTCAACGCCACGTTAGCACTAACCGACCACAAGTGCCACGTCAGCATGACACCTGTCGGTACCACGTCAGCCCTAAAGTGCCATGTCAGTGCCACGTCAGTCCTAAGTGCCACGTGTCAGTGCCACATCAGCATCCTCTCCTGTGTGCACTGTTCCATGAGCCGAGTCCACCGTGAACCCGCTTTTCCGTGCACCGAGTCCCGAGCACAGTAACTTTTCTGAATTTTCAGTGTTTTCTTTAGATTTAATTTTTTGAGTGCCCGTTCTTCTCCGTTCTAGCTCCGATTGACCCCGTTCTTTTTTTCTAAATTCATCTAAAATCGAGCTCTACCTATTAGTTCTGGTTGCAAGGTTTTTGGAGTTCGTTTGAATTTTATTTGATTTGATTTTATTATTTCAGTCGTTTTCTCTCTCGTTAGATCCGTCTTTGAAGGAGCAGGAGCACTGCCAGAAGATCCCGAGTTCCTCGCTGAGCAAAGCTAAGGTAAGTCGTGTCTTTTGATCATATTGAAGCTATTTTTTAATCTATTATTTAATTATTTTATTTTAAATTATCTTACATTGCTATTTTATTACAAACATTTATACTTGGTAGTTACCGTCCCAATTTGAATGATCCCTCCTTGATGATTTGAATACCATGATACCATTGTCACCATAGGTTGAGAAATTGATTAGTGATGGTATGTTAGATGTCACGTGGGTGGTATAATTAGTATGCTTAGCCATGCTTAGGTTGCGATGGGTTTATCATCACATGTGAATAATTAATTTGGCTTAATGAGATATGGAATTATGGTTGGTGCCATAGTTATAAAAATTGTGCCATGACATTGGTATGTCATTGATGTTGGTTATACAAAATTGGTTTTCACTTGGGCGCGTGATCGTGCAGTAGAGGTGAAAGTGTGGATTCACTTCAAGGGATGTGGAAGTCTTGCGTGAGTAATATTAAGGATTTAACTTTGTGCGCTACTGATCTGAGTTTTACCGTGCAAACCACATGTCTAGTATGGGATAGATCTGGCAGATTAATTTGAGATATTTCAATTTTAATCTTGCCATTGTGATAAACATGATTGCTGATTTCCATGAGGCGCAATGGGGGTGTGATGCGAAACCCTAGCAGGCGGGATTGAGTTGAGGTTGAACATTGTAAAGGACTTGTTGTGATTTCCTTAGATCGGGGCTAATTATATCGTGTGGGTACAGTTGTACAACATCTGCAGAGTGCAAAACTATTTAAATAGCCGTGTCCCCGGATATGGACAATGCTTGGTGATTTCACACGAGGGGTAGAGTTTTCATGAAACTTGTTGGTTATGGATGGAAAGCGAATGGTCAGTTCACTGTTGGTTTAACTTGTGGATGGGATATTCACAAGTGGCTTATTCAATTCCATTGTTTATTTATTTATTATTGTTCTTCCTTAAATTTCGCTTTTAATTTATTTATCATATTTATCTTAAACTATCGCTTTATGCAAATTAATCTTTCAGCCATCCATTGGTAAGCCTTGCATATTATATTGCATTCAACTGTTACAAACGACTTGCTGAGTACTAATGTACTCACGGCTTTATGCCCACTGTTGCTCACTTGAGGAGGAGTTATACTAGCAGGATGTATCGGAGGGAGGATACTTCAGCGACTTCGAGGATTAGGACTTCGCTCCCTAATCGATTGCCTATGGGCATGTCGAATGGTTTCAACATCTATTTCTATTTTTCGCAACTAGATTTTAAGCCCTGCCAGCTAGTGAGATTGTAAACTTGACCATAAGGTCGTACTTTGATAATTATTAATATTTGAGTTTTTCTTTTATTTTAGCGTGTATATGGTCCGGATTTGCATATTCGGGTCTCGACAGAATAGCACATGTGGACATGGCATCGGTGTAGGTAGCGTTGGTACAGATAGCCCCTATGGACATGGTACCAGTGCAGGTAGCTCTGGTTTGGATAGCCCTTGTGGACCTCGCACTAGGGTAGAAGCCTCCAGCTAGATGTCGCTTTTGAGCCACTGGATGAATGTTCTAATAGCTTGCCCTAAAGTCACGACCTCGTCGTTCGGGGGCTTCTATAGCGGGAAGACCTCGAAATTGGCATGAACACTGTCCATGTTCACTTTTTCAAAACCTGACGCTAAAGTTGCACCGTGCACCAAGGCCCTAGGACCGGACGGATATGCTTGGCCCCAAGCAGTACACAGGGAAATAGAGGCATATCTCACTTCGAGCTTGCACTTTGTAGCCACCTACATAACGATACAAAATTAGCTACTCTAACAGGCCTATCGACGGATTGAGCATTCCAGAGATAATAATTATTACCAGGATGTCATCGATAAGAAATATGTGCTCGCTTTCCATGGTAGGGTTGGACGCGCAACTACTCCGACGGTTGGGGGGCTGGCTAGCACAGGAGCGACGGCGGTGTCCTAGTGATTTTCTCTGTACCTTCGCATCTCATCTCTGACATAATCAACGAGCTCCTCTCGTAGAGATACCTTAATCTCCTCTCGTAGCCGCGCCTCACGCTCGGCTTTGTCTCTCTTCCTATTCCGATACAATTTGGAGTCCTCTAAGAAACTATGTTTCCAAGGAACATACAGACCAAGGCCTCTCATGCGACCCGGGTGCTCATTGTTTCCCAGGGCCGTAGAGAGTATATCTCTCTCTCTACTTGCCTGGAATGATCCTTGGGAAAATTCTACACTCAGCGCTTCCTACAAGAGCTTGACATGTCATTTAACTTCCTATGAAGTTGTGGAGTAATTATAAACTACGTAGTTCGATATCTTACTAGGCGGTGGGACACTTCCTTGTCTATGGGGTTTTGGAAGGAGATGTCCCCCGACGACATGGTAGATGATCTCGCTCTAATTCAATTTTGAGCGTACTCATCCGAGATCATGGCAAATAGCAGAGCGGTGTCCCGTAGGATTGCCTGCTCGTCCTCCTTCCTCCATTGAGGGATTTTATTCACATACTCAGCTGTGCCGAGTCTGTGAGGTGCGTGTTTTTTGCCTGGAGGGTCTTGTGCACCGCCCTTGCACTTCTAAAATTTTTGTCATCTTCATCGTCGTAAACACTTTCCATTGTGGTTCCAGAAATGGATACTTCTGAATAGGTGTTAGATTCTTCTCCACGTACTGCTTGACAAGCAGGCTCTTGAAGTTCTTCCATGCTTTGCATCGCTGCTAGCAACGCATGTCGTTGCACGGAGTCGTAGTGTTCTTCCGGGATCTCGAACGATATAAAAATTTCTGTCAGCAACTCACGTTTTCGAGCTTTGGTCACGATCTTCCATGAATTGAATGTGATCTCAATTTGTTATCACGTAATTATTCTGATCATTCTTCGAAATGCGGACACTGCTCGGTGAGGATTGGGAGGAGTCCAGATGCATCGACATCCATAATGATAAATCAACCCTCGGACTTTTTTGATAATCCTCTTCCTTGGCGTTTGAATTTTTCAGCGGACGGTGCATCACACACATCCGGCGACGATGTTGAAGAATACACGGATGACATGTTGGCCTTCTCATGTATGAAAATTAAGAACAATATAGCATATATATATCAATATGAAAATGACATGAAAGTATATGTATTTCGTCTGAAAGCAGATATACAATTCGAAACATTAACATATCGCAATAAATTCAATAGAATAATTAAGCATGTAAGCATTTAAAATCTGCATAATCTATAGATTAATGATTGTCTTGTGCTCTCAGTTTGCGGAGTTGCACAAGTAATTAGAAACTTTGCCTTATATAACTCTTTGTCCATTTTCAGCAATCACAGTGACAACTCCTTACCCTTCTACTAGTTTGATTATGCAAACGTTACCTTAGTGCAGTATAATGTCAATAGCATAACAGACAGCTATTAGACCTCAGCCAAAATCAATCGCTAATAACATATTTATGCTACTACGGAGATGACAAGTGACAAATATATTCGGCAATTGCATAAACAACATGTATATATATATATATATATATATATATATATATATATATATATATATATATATATATATATATATATATATATATATATATATATATATATATATATATATACTGCAAAGGATCAACAACAATATCTTTGAGATGAACTAAAAGCGTACAAGGCAATTGACAAAGCAAGCAATTACACACAACAGAGGTAATCAACTATATACGAAAAGATCACCCTAGTAGATGAGTTTAAGTTGTCACTGTAATCTCAATTTAACAGATATCATCATCGAGCAACTAAAAGCCCACAATCTATTATGCAAATGACCTCCCAGTGCTAGATCTTACTGCAAAATTTCAGAAATAATAATTGGCACTGCTGACAAATGCAGAATATATAGTAAAAGAAGTAGAGAGATCTCACGAAGCGGCGGCACTTCAAGACACCGTGATGGTAAAAATAGCTAGGGGAAGGCAGCGTGAGGCCGAGGTACCAGGGCTATGAGAAGACAGCAAAATGACACTCATAGGGCTCATGGGAGGAGGGCACCAGAGTCGAGGGAATCGACGACAGGCTCAGGGAAGGAGGAGGGCGCCGGGCTCGAGGGAGGCGGCGACGGGCTTGGGGAGTCGGCGATGGGCTCAGGGGTGGAGGAGGGCGTTGGGCTCGGGGACCGAAGGCGGCGACGGGCTCGAGGGAAGCAGCAACATTAAGTTTGAGGGCTACTAGTTGGTGTAGCTAATTACTCTAGTACATGCAAAAAAACTTAGAGGTAGCGCAATATATATATATATATATACATATATATATATATATATATAGAGAGAGAGAGGATAATCACAGACAGTTCTATTTCAGAACCATCTGTGATATTAACCATCACAGATGGTTCTAAAATAGAACCGTATGTGTATATTTTTATTATAGATGGTTTTATTTTTGAATCGTCTGTGATGGTTAATATCACGACGATTCTGAAATAGAACTGTCTATGATTATTCTATATATATATTACGCTACCTCTAGGGTTTTTTTGCACGTACTGGAGTAATTAGCTACACCAACTAGCAGCCCGCAGACTTAACATCGCCGCCTGTAATATACATCATCGCAAACATTTCACAAATACAACCGTCTGTAATAAGAACTCACAGACTATGTTTTTCTTTACAACCACCCAATGAAGATAAATATACATAAATGTAAATTCACATATGTATAACTCATTCTTATATACATAAATGCAAATTCACCTATATATTACATATTTTTTCATATACATAAATGCAAATTTACATATACATCACACATGCATTCTTATATACATAAATGCAAATTCACACATATATATCACACATTCTCATTCTACTAACTTATTTCCTTTAAAAAATAGCCCTTCATGATGATCGATGCATATGCAGCTAGTTTAGTCACGTTGTTCTTCCTCGACCTTTATGCCATTTTCAAAAGGAGGTAACTCGTCAAATTGATTGCATTCTTCCTCGTCCACTACATTTCCTACTCCAACAATTCTCCTTTTTCCATGAAGAACTACATGATGCTTCTTATTTGCCTGGTCGACTATATAGAAAACTTGAACAAATTCGTTAGCGAGTACGAATGGTTCGTCTTTGTATCTGACACGTTTAAGGTCTACGGTAGTGACACCGTACTTATGACCTTTACTTGCGGGAGATAGACCCAACGGCACCGAAATATGGACATCTTAAAAACCACGTACTCAAGCTCTTCTATGAACCCATAGTACGAGTTTTTCAACCCATCGGTACTGAACGTATCTATGCGGACACCACTATTCTAGTTAGTGCTCTTTACATCCTTGTGCTGGTTGATATACAGGGACACTTCAGTTATATATTGCAAAATCGTGAAATGAGCTTGAGCATATGCGTCCATATCTGGAGTGATTGCTTTTCTTCCGATGGTTCTGATGCTCTTGAGCCTCCCCTTATGGCGAGATTGAGGCACACATATCGGTTCAATCTGAGCCATATAATCGACATAAAACTCAATGACCTCTTCGCTTGCATAACCTTTGACGATGCTGCCCTCCGGCCAAGATCGATTTCGTACATCGAACTTGAGAATTTCCATGAACCTCTCAAACGGGTACATGCTACGTAGCAATACAGGCCCACACATTTTTATCTCCCACCCAATATGAACAATGAGATGGACCATAATATCGAAAAATGAAGGACGGAAATACATCCCAAGATGATATAGAGTCATCACCACCTCGTCCTTTAGAGCATCTAGTCCTTCGGATCGATGACCTTCTAAGCAATTGTGTTAAAGAAATAACATAGCCTCATAATTGTATCTCGGAATTTGATTGGTGAAATATTTTAATTGCAATAGGGAGCATCTGTATCATCAGCACATGACAATCATGAGACTTCATATCATTTAACTTCAAATCTTGCATCAAAACAAGTTTCTTCATGTTGCCGCAGTAACCAGATAGAACTTTGACACCATGCAAACACTAGCACAGTTCAGTTTTCTCGGCTTTAGACAGAGTGTAATACGCAGGGGGAAGGTACATTCGTCCTTTATCATTTTTTATCGGTGCTAACTCAGGCCTGATGTATATATCAACCAAGTCAATTCATGCTTTGACATCATCCTTTGTTTTATTATAAATGTTCAGTAAAAGACCAATATCGAACTTCTAAGTACTCCCAATAAGGTAAGTCTCAAAATATCGATCTCTTTTTCCAGATGTTCTTCTCATGAGTCCTCAATTTACGCTCCTTTCCGAGAACAACATCTAAATTCTTAACCATATTATAAACATCTTTTCCACTTAAATGCCTTGGAGCTGAACTATCCTCCTTCTCTCTGTCAAATTGTTTCTTCATCTTGCAGTACGGGTGAGCCCTCCGAAGGAACATGTGGCGACGCATGTACATGGTTTTACATGAGTGTTTTAGCCACACACTCTCGGTACCATCTAAACAATGAGTATAAGCTTTGACCCCTATTATACTTTGGCCTAACAGGTTAGCAAGAACAAAATAATCATTTGTGGTGCAGAACAATAAGGAGTGCAAAGTGAAGTTCTCTCATTTATATGCATCACATACCTATACACCTTCATTCTACAGTATTTTTAGATCTTCCATCAATGGTGTTAAGTACACATCAATATCATTCTCAGGTTACTTTGGCCTTTGGATAAGTATTGACAGTAAAATATACTTTCGCTTTAGACACAACCAAGGAAGAAGGTTATAGATGCAGAGAGTCATGGGCCAAGTGCTATGTCGGCTGCTTATGTTACTGAAAGGATTCATTCCATTTGTACTTAATCCAAACCTTATATTTCTCGATTCTATACCGAAGTCTGCAAACCTCCTATTGATATTTCTCCACTGGGCAAAATCAGTAAGGTGTCTTAGCATACCATCCTTCTTGCGCTCCTCTGAGTGCCAACACAGCAGTTTTACCTCCTTTGGATTCATAAAAAACCGCTTCAAACAGGGAATTATAGGAAGATACCATACCATCTTAGTAGGAGATCCTTTCTTTACCTCTGTTCTCTCGTTGTCATATGATTAATTCTTATGTTTGTTTGCATACTCTTTACAGTAGAGTATATAGTCGTTTGGACATATATGTATTCTTTTTACTTTCATTCCCACTGCACAAAGAACCTTCTTGACTTTATACGTGCTTTTAGGCAACTCTTCTCTCTCCGGAAGCATGTCCGCTAAAAGACCTAGCAGCGCCGTGAAACTCTTGTCGGACTAACCGTTGCTTGTCTTCAATTTCAATAGTTCAAGAACGATTGACAACTTCATATACTTTGACTTGCAGCATATGTTTAAAAGTTTCTCCGAGTCCTCCATTAAGCCCTAAAATTTAACACACACTCTCTCATCATAGTTCTTTTCTATATCGTGAAGCAATCTAATCCAGATTATCATCGTGTAGCCTATCCGAATCTGAACCACAATCGACATCATCCAGTGGCATATCATTGACTTTACCGGCAATGTTATTATTACTATCTTCATATGTAATCTCCTCTTCGTCATGACTGGTCTAACACATATACCCCTTTTTGAAACCCCTCCAAATCAAGTGCGCTTCAATCTGCTCTCGGTTCTTAAAAATCTTTAGATTCTTGCAGTCAATGCATGGACAGTATATATTCCACCCTCTTATTCAACATATCCTCCTTGGCAGTTCTTGTAAAAGCAGATACGCCATTAATATACTCTTCACTCACACGGTTCACGGCATACATCTAGCTTCAGTCCTATGTTATGCATATATATAACAATTTAGTATTACATAATTAATTAATTAATTAGTATACTACATATATACTACATGCATTGAGGCTTTACTAGCTTAACTAAGACAACAGCTATTTTCCCGGTAGGGAACCAATTATAACCAATAATTTTGACAAATTTGGCCTGTCCACATGACGGGAATTGATCATGCATGACCAAGTAAATGTAAACCATTTTCAATTCTAGTCACCAAAAGTCGATCTAAATTTTGATGTAACGAAAAACAAATAATATTACTAACCATATATAGAGTAATCAAGAACTTGATAAATCTTCAATCACTATTGCCAAATAGTAGATCTCCTTTTACCAAATGGCCTGATCAAAGCTTTGCCTCTAGCTCAAAGCATCGATGTAGATCTGGAATTCAAGACAGAGGGTATACATCATCCACAGTTCTGCGTGGCGCAATTAATATAGCAGAATTATCACAGACGGTTTTTAATACAAACCGTCTATAAATTATCACAGACGGTTCAAACGAAAAACCATCTGTGATATTCGGTAGTATCACATACGGTTCAATGCAAAAACCGTCTGTGATATTTCACAGACGGTTTTTACCATGAACCGTCCGTGGTATTAAATCTTCACAAACGGTTTTTACCAACGGCAACAATACAGATGGTCTCTAAATTAAAATCATCTGTGATAGTATATAACACAGACGGTTTTGTGAAACCGTCTGTAATGTTGCATCTAGTAATAGGCTTTCTGCAGTATTATTAGGCTTAGTTACACACCAAATTTACTCCAAAATCAGCTACGTTACAGTAGTCCGGTCCATACAAATTTAGCTAGGTATGGCCCTATGTTTCCTTGCACTAATCGAGCTTTCTGGAAAACGTACAGTAATTTTCTTGAGTTATTGCATCCATCGTAATGTATTGTTTTGTGTTGATATTTATCAATGAAAAATAGGAAACAACCTTGAGAAATATTGAGTCGTAATAAGCTAAGTGGTGTGGGTCAAACACCATGTGATAATATTAGTTTGTTGAACATCTGTGGGCTACGAGAAAAGTCCAATTCAGTCCGATCGATTACCTTAGCAATCATCTACTCATCTTCAAACGATGAAATTCAAAAATTAATTGTATATCCCCCGTTCCACGTACAGGTGTTCATCCACGCACTGCTCCTTGGTACCCTCGCGGCAAGTTGCTACGCTGTACATGTATAATCATATAAAAACTAGAGGTAGCCATCACGATCCTACAAGTGTCAATGTGAACGATATATTTTTTTGTTTGCCGTCGCTTCTACTGCCTGTTATAGCTGGGCAGCACGACCGAACAGTGCTTACGTGCCAATTCGATAGTTTTCAAAGTCAAGGAAGAGGCATCAGATAGATACCGATCAAATTTTTTTAACTTATAATTTAAGGTTTTTCTTGGACAAACATCGGGATGACTTTTTCATTATTTTTTTAAAACAATTTATTTGAACTGCTTTTTGATATAGCTTATTAGTATTCTAAAGATCACCGACCATTTCCATCTCTTCGCTGCTTGTGTCCAACTTAAACTATACTACTAGCTAGGAGGGCTATATAAACAAGATAAAGGTAGCTCAAAGGGTGAAGCGCCGAAGAGAGTGAGAAACCAAGGCTCTGGAAATGTTCTCTGCGCGGAGACCAATCGCGCTAACTTCCGAAGCATGGCAGAGCAGCGGAGGGTGCTTTCGCCGGAAGAAAAACAAGCGATCCCAGGTGGAAGACGAGGTTGACACTTGCACCAAGTGGGAGCTCGCCCAGCGGCCGGAAGCAAGGGTCATCAACAGGTACGCGCTCACTGTGGCGTACATCTTGATGGGGATGAAAGGCGTCGGGTCCCTGGCGCTTCTGTGGGCGTCCGTCGTCCTCCTCGGCGGCTTCGTCAGCAAGCTCAACAAGAAAGACTTCTGGTATCTCACGGTTATGAGCTTAGTGCAAGCTGCCGGGTTAGTATGCCCCTCTCTCTCTCTCTCAACATATCCAGCCTCATGCAAAATTTTTTTTGCCCGTTCAAAAAAGACACATAGCTGCAATCCGCCTTTACGGTCAATCCGGCTTGGGTAGATTGTGGCTAACTAGCTATACCAGATGCCGACCCGTGCGCTCACATGAGCTAGCTTCTTATAAAGTGCTTAGTCTCTGTCTCAAAAGACAAAATAATTTAATTTAAATTTTAGATTACAGAAATAATATTTAATGTAAAAGTTATGGACAGTAGAAAGTGCAATCTAATTTCAATTTTAACTTTAAGCAGCAGTGTTGAGAACATGTCCAAGTTCTACAGAAGGATAGAAAGTGCTCCTTAATTAACGAATTAATTTACATAAGTCAATAACGCTTGTATTTATACAATAGGGAGGATGTAATATCTTGGCTTAACACAGAGCCCAGAGATGGCATCGCTCCTATGTGAAAACTCCGGCTTAACTATCTTCCTTGACCGGACAGTTCTCCTACTATCCGGGTGACCCGACAACCAAAACTCACAATAAAGTTATGTTTTTGGATCATAGTAAAATTATGAAACAGGAAGTAGTTACTCCAAAACTAACCAGAAGTAGTTACTCCAAAACTAACCCACAAGCTAGGATAGCATGTTTTACCATGACACTGCCATTAATGGTGACTCTCTGGACGACAACAGGCTTAAAAAATTTATATCTTACAATCTACCAATTAAATTATATGCTCGAGGGCTCCACGGAAAGATAATAAAGCTATCTTAACTATCTAACGTATCAAATTTGCGGATTAATTACATATAGTGCCGAAAAATCACATTACATACGACTGACCATGGAAACAACCTAAAACCAGCGTTTTTCAACGGTGTTTAGCTGATACTTCCTGCATGCTATTCTACTATATTCCACGGCCAAAACTAGCTACCTGAGTCACTAGCAGAGAAGATTTAGATCATTATCATAATTGCAAGTGTCAGACACGAAGAGACCCTTCCTCCTTTCCCCTTCTTCTATCCCCCTCTCCCTCCTTCCCTCCCCCCTCTCTCTCCTTCTTTCTTCTCTTCCTTCTTCTCTGCCAGGACTATTACATCCAGATTTACCGGGTTCACTCCCCAATCCCCAGGTCTTAAATAGGCTACGCTCTCTGCGCACTAAGCCTGCCCGCAAGCAAGCCCCTAAGTAACAATTTTATAAGTGGTATTAGACCTCCTCCTCCCAAAAGACTAGCTTGATGGGTGGAGACTCCCTTACACTTATAAGTTGTGCTTTTTTCTCTCCCACAATCTATGTGGGACTATTTTTTCTAACAATCTCCTCCTCACACATAGATTGTGCACATTGCACTCCTAAGAGATGTTAGGTGCCTGGGCTTTAATACCAATTGTTACATCCGGATCCACCCTAGGTCCCACGTATCCAGATCCACCCTAGATCCCACCGGGTTCACTTCCCAATCCCCAAGTCTTAAATGGGCTACACTACCTGCGCACTAAGCTTACGGGCTCCCCGCAAGTAAGTCCCCCAAACAACAATCTTATAAGTGGTATTGTGCCTCCTCCCTCGAAAAAACTAGTCTGATGGGTAGAGACTCTCTCACACTTATAAGTTGTGCTTTTTTATCTCCCATAATCCATGTGAGACTATTTTTCTTAACAAACACCTTGCCCTCCGGGTGCTACTCCTTCCCCCTTCTCTCTCCCCTCTTCTTTCTTCTCTTCCTTCTTCTTTGCCGGGACCTTGCCCTCCGGCTGCTACCCCTTCTCTAGCAGGAGTAGTAGCTGGCAGCGGAAACAGCACGGCTCGATGCAGGGGGAGCTAGGACGGATGGTGATGGAAAGAGGGAGTGGCAGTGGTGACGGCGATGGCACTACGACTACGTCAGCGATGGTGGACAGGACAACTAGGGCACGACAATGGCAAGGAAGCATTTGGCGGTGGCGGGGATGGCTAGGACAGTAGCCCTCTCACCCCTGGCCCCGTTTATAGCCACGCTCGCCCTTGCCGGTCCAACACCCCCCTTTTATTTTATTTTTGGAATACTACGGAGGAAACCAAAGCATCAATGGGAGATAGGTAGAAAAGCTACTTTGCTTGCATGGCTAATTAAGAAAGAAAAAGTTGACGCCTTAAGGTGACATACAAACAGTTAACACAGTATTTTCCAAACATAATTTGATTCCTGTACATGTTTCTAATTGCTGTATCTATACATAATTTGATTCCTGTACATATTTCTAATTACTGTATATCTATGGTTACCTATTTTCTTTCTTTTTTTCTATTCTAAGTTTTCGGTTGTACTAGACAAAGTCTTCTCGTTAACCTTGTCCCGCACTAACCGGCACGTACAACAGGTTGATCAACGCTTTAGGGGGTGACCAGTTCGAGTTTTTTACAAAGTGGCTGTTTTCTCTTTCGATCAAGAACTTGTTTTCTTGGACGCGCTCTCCTCCGGCATCTGAGGAAGAATCTTGTGGGGCGCGCCTTGTGCGTTGGATGCAGAAATCAATCTACAACATCGGCTCTGCAATAATATATTTCTCTGCCTTGATCGTATTTTTCCCGGTGTTGTTGCTCGGTGTTTATGGGCCAACGTTGTGCTACATGCTCGCGATTGAGCGTCTAGGAAAGGTGCGCTATGGCACTGTCGATGGCGCAAGGAACCTGACGCTGGCACTGAACATATTCTATTCCCTCTCTCTGGCTCATGGTGTAATATATTTCCTGTGGGGGCTTGTTCAAGTTAATATTGGCAATAAATTGGTGGAGTTCGTCAGCCAGCAGCATGGATTTAGCAGCGAAATAGTTCGTGAATACTTCGACGATGTCAAGCTCAAATGTGCGAGGGACCCGGCGTCTACTGGGAGCTGGAACTTGATCACTTACGGCGCAGGCTTGCTGGACTCCGTACTGCCGGATGACTATCTCCGCGGAGCAAGGGTGCTTAACATGCTGATTGAGAAGGGGATACCGATAAGACGGCTGCTGATCCGATCACCGAGACACCAAATCGAAAAGCTGATCGGAACTCTGGGTTGGAGGATCTCGGTCTCAGCTGACCGAGAGACTAGAGGGCTTGCCGCGAGGATTGTGGCGCATCTTGCAGGTGACGTGAATCTTGTTCAGTTCCCAGGAGCATTACAATGCATATCTTCCCTACTCGAGACCACTGGCGACCAAGAAGCTCTGCATTTTCCCACTGCAGTGAAAGGAACTAATGAAGACCTGATTTTGCAAGGCCTGAGAATCCTTGAAAACCTGGCGCACGACCAACACAACTGCACAGAGATATACAAGGCCAAGGGTCTGCTCTCGAAGATCACTTCACCTGTGAGTTCTGACAAATTAATTGAACATATCGAGATCAATGCCGCATGGATCAAGGTAGTAGACGGATCACTGAAAGTGGTGAGCCGGCTCATGGGAGCTCCTGGAGACACCGGCAAAAAGATGCGCCACCAAATTGCAAATAATAGCAACGCAGTGGAAAACTTGGAGGCGGTTCTGGGCCTGGAGAATAAGAGCGATATTCTAGGTGTAGAGACGCGAGCCATAGAGGTTCTTGCACAGTTATGTTTGGATGAGCCTACAAATTTGGCAAGGGACAGAAGAGAACATTTTATTAAGAGGGTGCTGCACTTCTTCCTTGCTGACAAATGGATGGAAGACTATTTGGAAGAGAAAAAAACAAAGATAGGTGAAGAGACTGCGAGCCAACTTGAGAAAATAAAACATGCTTCGAAAAAAATATTTGAGGCAGGCAAGAAGGCACGGGAAGAACGGGTGGAAGAGAAGATGAAAGAAGCACAGGAAACCAAGATTGGATGCAGGATTAGCGCAGCAGAGATCTTGAAGCACCTGTGTACTCACTGCACGCTGGATCACGGCTATGTCAAGGAAACCATGTTAAAGAAGGTATGCCAGCATATTGATTGTCCTATTGCACTTTATATTTCTTTACCATTCTGATTATCATTTAGAATTTGGATATTCATGTTTTAATTGATATGTGTTTTGCGTGATAAAGGATTATATATAAACACATTGTTTGAAGAACTAGACGATTTGCCCGTACGATTGCGGCGGTAGTGTATATTGACTATTTTGAAATCTACATGTATGTTACCAATGGTGACTAGTCCAACTGATACATACCCGTGTCTAGTGGCTAACGGTCACGGCCGAGTCCTACTAACTACATGTTTGGTCAGTTTGATTGTAATTTTCTAGGATTTGATCCCTTGATCACCTCTCGGCTATTGAGCTTTAGGGATAACTACAATAATCAACCCCATGCTTCTCAAATTCTACATGTAAATTAACTTGGAACCATCGTATTCTTAGCAACAAATTTAGCTATACCAATTTGAAGTATAATTTTATATTAAAAAAAGAATAACTTGTGTTTGTATTTATGTATTTTACATACACTTTTTTCCACTATGGATTACTCATCCTACAACAGACACTGATCTAGAATAGCTAAGCTGAAGGGATACGATAGGCAATTTATTGTCATAGGTTGTTCTTCGCTGATCAGATGGTATCCACCATTTTTTTATGGAGAGGTGGTATTTACATCCTTCCAATTGATTGTGCAATCCTTCCAATTGCTTGTGCAAGCAAGAAAGCACACCTTCACATCACAACTCAATACACGCACACGCTGAACCAAGATGCTGTTGCCGTTACTGAGACTCTTTCTTGGCTTGCTAGTCGTTACTCGTACCGTCATACGACAGTCCGACAGAGATAGGAAAACTAATACGGGATGGCGTGTTCATTTAGATAGGTTTCCTAATTGTAGCAGACTCTAATCAAGAAACTTCTTGTCTAGCTGCCAAACATCTGATGGTTATAGTTTGTTGATCTTAGAGCATGTATAATGATATAGACACTGCCACACTAGTAGTCTGTAATACATCTCTATATTATCTATAGACAGAACTAAAGACAACGTATACAATGTGTTGTCTATATAGTTGTCTGTAATAACCTCATATAATTAATGCATTATCTATATAATTGTCTATACAGTGGTATAGACAGCAAAAAAACAGTCTGTTAAATAGTAGACATCATCTTTCTCTCTTCTCCTTGTCTCTCCTCCACATCATCTAAAATCCTATCGACATACGTTTACAGGCAGCTGACATGTACCATTATATTATACATGCCTTTAATTAGGGTCCAACAATTGAAGGACCGTATGTTTTTTAGAATTTATAGTATTTTTCTTTTTTTCTTAGCAGCCGGAAAACATTGTCATCAATTTTTATTATGTAATAGATAGATCGATACGACACTGTGTACCTGCAGTAAATAAATTGAAACAATCAAGTTTCTGCTAGCACCAACTGCCGCTAGTTTTTCGCTATTAACTTTTCGAGCTAAAAGATGTGTACATATCCTTGCAGGTACTTATAGAGTTGCTACATATAAACACAGAAATACAAGCACAAGCAGGTAGCAGAAGCACAGGCAACACTTCTGCAGCAAGAAGAAACGACATAGAGAGCCCACCTCCAAGGGGCAGTGACCAACACGAGCTTGCCACTCCCCGAAGCCATAAGCAGCAATCCGAGGAGAGGAGGCTGCAAGCAGCGCTGCTATCGCTCTGCGCTGCGATTCGTACCAGATGCATCGACGCCGGTGATTTTGCAAGCGTGGTGGCGCGGCTGATCGCCCGTGAAGATTTTGTGGGGAAGCTCATGGAGATCGTCGAAGAGAACAGCTACGCCACGCCAGCCTGCCTGGCCATTGTGAAGCTTGCCTGTGAAATGGTTATATCATTGATCCCACACGATAAACGCCTCGAAGAGATGGAGGAGAAGAAGAAGATGATTAACGCACTGTCGCAGGCTTCGGAGACCATGGCTGGGCTCGAGAGCTGCATGCTCTTCGCTGGAACCGATCGTGATTGTCACGGTGTTCCTGTGAATCCTCTCTCTTCTGTTCTCGTGAAACAAGCGCAAGAACTTTTGAGACAGAGAGAACAGGAATTGGGGATGAATACGTCTGCCAGAGAACCATGATTGCATATAGTTTTCATCTGCATAATGCCTGCCAAATATATACCACCCTGTATGAATGAATAGCTTGTGTGAATTCTGCGTAGAGCTGCCAATGTCCTCTTGAATGGTTGTGTCACCTCGCTCACGTGCCACTTCTATCGTGTACTATCATGTTGACATATTTATTGTATAAACTCATCTGTTAAACTTAAGTTTAAACTTAAATCTCATGATGGTTGCTGAAGATCCATGTAGAAAGGGTCATGGTCAATTAGTGATGAACAATTGACATGATGGATGAGTTAAACGCCCAACCTAGCCCACCTCCTCCCCTCCTCTCTCTCTCTCACGCTAGCACCGTGCGGACCCGCACCTAGCGCGCCCAGACCAGCGTTGTGCACCCTTGCCCGTGCCGCCCGTACGCCAGTTGGCCACTATGGCGCCACAGTGCACGCCAGCCTCGCATTGACCGCGCTGCACCCGGACCCCCCTATCCTTCCTTCTCCGTGCGCCACGCCGCCATGACTCGCACCTGCCGTTCTCGCTCTGCGATCGTGCCATGCCTAAGATCATCACACGTAGCCGTTACTACCAAGCCGCCCCATGCCTTAACTCCTCACTCCCGTGTTGTGCGCAAGCTCTGCCTGTCCCCTTCCCTGTGCCGCGTCGAGTGCCACCGCCGCCGCCTCGAGACTCGCACAAGCCACCAATGGCCACTTCACCCCCTTGTAGCTGTAAAAGCCCCGGTGGTCCTCCTCTCATCCCCACTCGCCTCCCCTCGCATCCAATCACACCTGACAGCCCCCAAGCCTTCCTCTTCCTCACCGCCACCTTTTCGCTACCCTAAGGCAATCTTGAGCTCTGCTACGCCTCAATCCAATTGCTGGCATTTGGAGCCTTGTGCAAGGACCTTGAAGTGATCCCAACCTTCACCGAGCACTCCCTTCCCCACCAACGAGCCCTCCACATCACCCACCCCACCGCCGACTAGGTCATCGACGTCAAATCGGTCTATGCACCCCCAAACTCCACCATTGCTCCCGATGAGTCCCCCTCCGCCCGTAGATGCTCCCCTAGCTTGGAATCATCTTCTAGTACCCTGTAGTGCCATTGTGCCATGCTTGGCCTCCATCACCGCTAGAGCTTGCCACCAACCACTCTAGGCTCCAATTTGGCCCATGCAACCTCGCAAAGAGGTTCGCACAACACCATAGAACTCATTTTGGCCATCCCCTCAGACTGTCATGGCTCCTCTCGCTGGCGATGAGCTGCGCCATGCTCAGCAAGAGGGAAAGCTACTGTAGCACCATGATTAGTTTAAACCACACGTAATTAATTACCTTAATGACCGTCATTGGCTGTGGTAAAGTAGCCACTGACCCATGGGCCATCCTTGCCTAAACAGCCTCATGTATGTATGACATGTGGGCCTCAAGCTATTTTAAAAACCTTTTAACCAATTGAATGGTTGTTAATCCACTGATAAGTGGGCCCATTCTACTGTTTGTACAGTAAAGGGTCCCACCAATCAATCCCTTAGCCATTTGTTATCCACTGTTTGTACAGTAAAAGGTTAATACTTTAATCATATTGAACATACATTTGAGCAAATGTATATTTGTTTAAACTATCAAATTGTATGTTTAATTTCTTATATAAATGTATGTTAAACTTAAGCTAGATACATGCCTACTTCACACTATAGTGTTCTTATACCATCCTTTGACACTTGAATCACTTGATCCGTGTCATCCTATATATTTAATAGTAACTTTACTAGTTATATATCATACTTAAGCATCATGCTAGCCTTGCTTAAGTACCAGGACATTATTATGCCTTAATCATCATATTTTAATCATGACACTTGTACCCTAGGATTGAACTGTATGTATCCTGAACCATTATTACTACCCATTGGAGGCGAGGTTGATGGCATTGGTGGAATTCCTATTCCATTGATAGCACTGACTAGTGGGTGCATAGCTGGAGGGATTGTTGGTCTAATCAAGTCAGTGAGGAAAGGGTAGCACTTTGGTTCAATGATGAACTGGACCTCAGGGTTCCTATGAGTATCAATCCTCGGAGTAATTGCGGAGGTATGGGAAGTTACTTGAATTCCTTCTGTGGTCATCAGAAGTCATCTTGACTGTTTAGTACCCTGGGTTAAGGCTGGTCTGGCAGAAGTACTCGCGACCTCACCTCCCATCAACTTGGCCCATATCTGAGTCATCATCGTCTTCAATTCGGTGAATATAGGCTGTCAACTTTTTAGCTCAGCTATATCCTCCTTCGTACATAAAATCTCACTCCTGAGTTCATCCATTTCTTCTTTCCCTGCCATGGATTCTTGAGATTGCGATCTTGTGGTCACCACCATCAACACCAATCGGCAAGAACAGCTCAAGGGATTTTACGGTTGCCCAACCTCTAACTATCAACTCTTACCGATCCGTACTATTGCCCTTATCTTCCCTCCTCAAACCTGGGGATTTTTCAGGTGTTTTCTGCCCAACCCCAGATCTAGATCAGAAAGATTTCCACCTCCAAGTGTTAAATCCGCACTAGCTTAGGGATTTTATGGGAAGAATCACTTAATCCTCCCAGCAGATTCCCTACTCAAAGAATTGAGTGTGCTATGATACCTTTCTCAGTCCCCAAAGTGAAGTGAGACAAAGATTTGGGGATTTTGGATCAGATCAAAGAAATTTTCAGGAATGTTAACACCTAGGGTTCTAGCTACTTTACCAACTAAAGGAAATATATTTTTGGAGTTCTATCTTTTCCATTTCACAAACTTGGGTTATATACCCTCATCGACCAGTGTTACATTAAGCAAAACATCAGCTCATGGCTACAAATCCATAATTAACAGAAATTTAATGACAGATGGAAGTCTAAAGACAAATGGATGATGTCTTAACATTGCCGTCCAAAAACATCTCGAGCCGTTCAATGTTACTAAAGCCATCTTCCCTTCCATCGGACTGTCCTTGCTATTACATGAACTCGTCAAAGCGATATGGTCGTTGCTGACTCGTAACTCTGATGCTCTGGTGATCACATTGTGTACCCAAGCTTGACACCTCGGTCGGCCTTCTGCGCGCTCAACTCGCTTAGCCGCTGCCACCCATCGCGTGCCTGAGTTGCTCGGCCGCCGCCTTGCCATCCGCGCCCATCGTCGACACCGCCCTACATGCCGCCGTCGCTTCTCCATGGTGCACCGATCCAGGCTGGCACTGCTGCTCACGCAAGCCAAGCCATGCACCCCACCACTGGGCCCCATGTGGGACCCCGGAGCAACGACTCTAGGATCTTCTATGTAAATCGTACTAGTACAAAATCAAGCTAGTGCACATAATGGATAACAAAGATTCATATTATTTACGATGATATTTATTCATTAACTAAATATGGGCTTAACGGCCAAATTTTACATCAATGGTTCATAAATCAAAATTAAATATAAGCTGCGAAAGAAGAACAATAAAGTAGCAGCCCATCCTGTCTGCCTACAAGCGAATGACTTTAAGACGTGGCCTACTCGTCGTTATCCTCACCAAATGTTGATGAAGTCTTCTGAAAATAGTGAATGAAGCAACATAAATACATAAAGTACTCCACAAGTTACACCATGAGGTTTAACAGAGTTAATGCATGTATAAGGGTTGTCAATGGAAGGCATAGTAAGATTAATTGAGCATAAAGCAAAATTGAAGTAAATACTACAAGTAGGTTCAAAAGCTGAATTTTATACAATAAATAGAAACATCAATTTTAACAAAATAATATCGTTAGTACAAGTTCTGACCAAATACTAACCTATTAATAGGTATCCCACCTGGTCCATCTTTTTCAAAAAGATCTCACATGAATTTCATCCATCCATATGCATTTTTAGAAACCATTTTGAAAACTAAAGTCTAATCTATGAAAAACTTTACTCAGCTTGTCAATGATTGTGGGCACGGCTATCCAGGAAAGATTATACACTCTGCAGAGGTTATACAGCTTTACGCACAAGACATGATCATTCCATATTGCCACAGGATAAACACACTTTCTTTGGTGTGCGGTAAGGATATCATGAAAAGGCCTTTACAATGCTAAGTATTCAACTTGGTCACGCCTCCACTAAGATTTCACCACAACATGAATCCACACGTTGAGGCCCCCTCTTATGCCGTGTGAGACTTCTTATGGCCTACGCCATACTCACATTCAACCTATAGCGAGACCAAAGTTGGGACTTCACAAATTAATAAGGCAGGACTGTCCCATACCAGTCTTGTGGTAATAAGATATGGCTTTACAATAGTAGCTCACAGACCGGTCCTTAACTTGATTTAGGCTCAGACCACATACCCCTTGTGCCTGACAATCAACATTATGTTACCAAATAACAATGCATACCAGTATATCTTCTTTGAAACATTTCATACATCTTCTTGACTCACTGAAGTCGAGAATACATCTTTAGAAAATCATCGTTCTGAAGTGAAACAAATATTTTCACTTAAATTATTCTAAGCATGGCTAAATAATTCTATAAAATTTTCAGCCAATACTATTGTACTGACTAAGTTTTTCTCTATGGTGACAAGGCATAAGGAAGTTCAATATCAAATTTGGTAATACACAAAGGATTTAGGTATAACTAAAATTTAAATCAAATTTAAATTAGATTTGAATAAAAGTACACATGCATAATAATTTAAAATCAACATAATTAATTTAAATTACTGTAAGCAACATGATCAAAGGTGTTGCTTCAAAGTTTGTTGAGGTTCGCCGAAATTATACTCTTTGGATTAGTCGTAGTCTACACGCGAAAAGCCAGAACAAGCTAAACTCAAATAAGATCCAAAAATTATGAAATATATACTAGGAGATAGAATATGAATTTAGAATAATTTAGAAATTTGAATGGGTCCAATCGGAGTTACGGCGAAGGAGAACGACTTCTGGTAGTTTGAATCCCAAAGAAATGAATAAAAGAAATTATTGGAATTATTTTTGGGAAGGAGAAGCGGTCAAAAGCTATAATATTTTTGTATGGTTGAAGCTATGATCGAAGGTGTAGTCGAAGTCGTGGTCGCAACCATGGTCGAATCAACAGTTGAAGTTGCGGAGGTTGAAGTCAAAGATAATGACTCTAAGTACGGGTGAAATCTAAATCAAAGATTCAGACAAAGACCCAGTCGAAATTGTATAGTGATTACTATAGTGGTCGAGAACCAAGGGTAGTCGGAGTCGAGCGGTTGGGACGACAATGAATGACAACGGTCGAAAGCGACTATGGTCGAATAATTTTTGGGTATAAAACATGGAGAAATAAGGTGAGCACAACTTAGAACGTGCGTGGTGAATCTAGAAAAATTATCGGCTAAGCCGAAAATTCACCGGAGGCGACACAATCGTCATTTGAACGACGATGATACTGAAAAACGAAAAACTCAATATCTTGGTGTTCGATGAGGCGAATCCAAAACCATCTAAAAGGTAACCACCTGGGATGGTTTGGCATGTTTTGACTTGAACGAATTGTTGAAAGTATCACCGGATAGATGGGGACACAAAGTGCCATTGGCGGCCATGGTTAGGCGTCGGACGTGAAAATTTGTAGAAGGTTTTTGGATAAACGGAGGGGGCACAGTGTAGAACGCGTCGAGATGAACTCAAGGTGCAGACGACTCAGCCAATGGACTAGCGGAATGCGGTGGAGAAGACTTTAGACAGCTGGCGGGCAAACATCGGCGTTCGAGCAAATGGAGGGGAGATAGCATGCGGGAGTTGCGACGAAACAAAGAGGAGAATGTGAGAAACATGATGCTCACCTTGGTTGTGGTCGGACATGCACGGTCGACCAGTAGCAAGGAGAGAAACAGTGATAATATTTGGCTCACGGGGGCGACGATGCTCCAGTGAAGTTCTGCCGAAGCCGATGATGTAATCAAAAGTGGTGGGGCTCCACTGTAGGCGGGGTAAAAAGCCGAAGAACGACGCTTGGACAACGAAAGAAAAACTTCGATTGCGGCCAAGAGAAAGGGAGTGAGGACTTGATATTATCGGTGATGACTGAGGATGAGAAGAGGCTCCCGATGCTCCCTTTTATAGGGGCAGAGGTGGACCGAGTAGGGAGATCAACGTGGTATGTCTTTGAATGGCATGGCGTGTTTTTGGCGAAATTAGCGCATCAAATTGAGGGATAAGGCCGAGAATGGAAGGGCCTTGATGAGGCGAATTAAATACAATTGATTGCGCACAAATTCGTGGAGAAAATCATGGGTTTTAGAAGGGTTCAAAAAGCTTAAAAAATGACCCATGGCGGCTGCTAGCGTTGCACGAAACGCTTCATTGGAGAAAGGAAGAAGAAGAAAAGGAGGAGAGAGAAAAGGGAGAAAAGAAAAAAAAAGAAAATTCAAAAAAAATTTCAAGAAAATTTCAAAAAAATCCTTGAAACATGAAAAGACCAAATAAAATAATTTTGGATTTAACTGAACTTTATTTTAATTTTTAGAAATATTTTTCTTTTTCTAGTTTTAAATTAATACAATAAATTGCAAATAAAACCTAGAAAATCTTAGAAAAAAATCATAGATGTTTTTAAAGCTATTTTGGACTTATAAAAATATTTTCAACTAAAATTTGGATATTTTTCTCTATAAATATTTTTTTAACAGAAAGGCTTTTTTTAAAAAAGCAGAAAATCAGGTTAACTAAAATTTTAGAATTTCAAGGAAACAAATGACATTGAGCTTTATTTCAAACTAAATTAATTTTTATTTTATTTTATATATTTTATTATTATTTTCTTTTTAAAAAACCTTGCTTGTTACACCCCATCACTGGTGTTGTTTCGCACATTACCGTGCTCGAGCACGGCTGCCGCCCTTGCCGCTCAGCATTGGCAGCGCTCTCGCTCCACAGGCTTCGCCCGCCATGTTGCTGCGCCTTGCTCTCCTTTGGACTCGCCAGCCGGACGGCTAGTGTCACTGCCACTTCTCTCCTCTTTCCCAAACTCGCTCAAACGACCATGTATGTGAAAAATTGTTGGATGAATGGAATGCTGGGATGATGAGGACTGCAATGGTGTAACATGCAGGGTTTGCTTCTTCAGTTTTAGCTGAGATTGGGAGGAGAGAACGAGACTTGGGAGCTTTGCTCTCGGTTCGGAAGAAATGGCAGCAATGGGGAGTGTCGCAGTGAAATAGGCTTTTGTCTCCTGCCCAATTGAGTTTTTTTGTGCACGGCAAATTCAGTCATTGGAGGAGAGATAGTGGGAATTGGGTTATGATTTGTATTTGGTTGTTGGGGTGCTAAATGCAAATTTTTTGAGCTATTTAAAAATATGACAAATATTTGAATGATTACATAAAATAAAAATAGATTCAACTACAGCAAAACTCTTGTCGGACATTTGCCTTACACTACTACAGAAAACATTATTACAAACGGTTAAAAAAACGTGAACACAGACGGTTTCGTGAGCCGTCTGAATTTATGGGTCAGTATTGAAATGAGGTCATCACAGACGGCTTTTGAACCATTTGTGATGCTACATATCATCGACAATTTTAACAACAAACCATCAGTGATAGTTGATTATCACATACGGTTTATAGTTAAAACCGTCTGTGATATTTAACTATCACAGACGAATTGTAGTGGAAACCGTATGTGATACTTACATATCACAGACGATTTCCACTGGAAACCGTCTGTGATATTCTTTTCTTTTCCTAAATTTATTTCTATTTATTGGCTAGCCTCAGGAATTGCTAGCCATACTCTCTGAAACATGCAGATCAACACATGTATACATCCAAATCACATTCATTCATTTCAGAAACAAAAATATCTATTTCACAAATTAATTATCTGAAATAAAATATCTATTAACAAATACACATGTACAATTAAGGTCAATCTTGCCCTAATCAAATTCATTCTACATTGCGGAACTCTCCTTCTGATTTTATTACTTTTGACACAAAAAAACTCGCACTATCCTCGAATTTGTGCAAGGTCGGCCTGTTCCAACGCAGTTGTAGGGATGGGTGCACCCTGTCGATAGGAATATCAATGTCGTGCGTACATATATAACTTAAGTATGAAATAGTTATTGCAAGATTGACAAAACTTAGGATCGGTGATCTTCGAGGAATCGAGTAGTAGTTGCATATGGCGGCAAATTCAGAATCTATAGGGTGTTGCCCAGCGACTGCTAGTGGTACTGCAAAAATAGAATTTGTTAATTCAAGAGGCATTATTATGAAGTGTTATATAGGTTTAATGTGTACTAGCGAATACCGAAAAATTTTGAACATGTCGTAGGGCATTGGCCCCTCCATTCGATGTCTGTATCTTTGCAACGTACGTGGCGAATGACCTACATGATTCCACATGTTTAACCTTAGTCATTCAGAAGGACAGAAAGACTACAATACAGTTATGTATGGAGGAAATATATTTACCTATCGATTAATTGGCCGATAACTGAGAAGTTGATTTTGTTCTTCCTTAGGGAATCAAGGTATATTACCTTGTTCCATCTTAGTATAATTACAATTAAAATTCAGTGGAATCTACACAGGTATGTCAGCTGCTGTCATTAAACTAATCTCGTGTTGCTTATAAAGTAGAAATTAACAAGTATAGTCACTAGTGCAGTGTGAAGAGACCAAATAAATCCTCAAAGGTCACCGCAAAGACACAATCATGAACATCTTGTTGTAAATGATATGGTCTGAATTTGACGATGAGGCCCGAGCGTCGTTGTCCCTCTGGTCTATTGGCCTGTTCCACATACCATGAATGTAATATCTGGCAACTTAGTCCTAGGGTTAAGAAGCGCTTTGTCGGGACGATCATCGGCTTGCCAAGCTTGAATTTGCGGGCCAACGGCAGGTAGGGAATATCATTATCGGTCTTCTTTGATTTACTCTTGCTGCCACGTATGTAGATCGACTTTATAATAGTCGACTGTAAAGGTAGCTCTGGTGCGGAAAGCCCCCGTGCTTGTAGCACTGGTGCAAGTTATTGGGTGGGAATATGTAACATCCTATTTTGCAGCCATTTTTCAAAAGCTTTTCAAATAAAAATGCATTTATAGAATTTTTTGGAATTTAATAAAACTTAAATTCAATGTTTAGAAACTAAAAAAGATTTAATATAATTAAAATAAATATTAATATAAGCTGAAAATAATTTATTAGGGTTCCTTGTGTCTTAAGGATTTTTCTAAAATTTTCTATGAATTTTTCAGATTTATTTGTTTTCTAAAAATAAGAAATCCCGGGAAAACCCTTGTGAACAATACTAGGCCCGGCCTATTACTGTTCATCCGGCCTAGTCGCTCATCGTCGCCCGATCTCGCCCCGCCGCGCGCCGCACCCCCGCCCCTCCTGCAGCCGCCCGATCACCTCCCTTGCCACGTGTTGACCATTCGGATGCCGGTGCACTGTGCACTTGTGTGTTCTCCTATGATCGTTCGTTCGCCTGCTCGTGCCACATGTCGTAATCTCGCTTGTCATCCCTTGACTTCCGTGCTTAAAAACCATGCGCCCTGCCTCCCTCTATACCCAAGCACTCGCCGCCGTCTTCCCTCGTTGTGTGCCGATGACAGACTGGCCTCACTGCCATCTCTAAAGGCCGCCCCCTGTCCTTGGTACCAGCCCCTTCGCGCCGCTCCGCCGTCCCTCGGGTGAGTCCCTGCCACCGTTACCGAAGCCCCACCGTCACCCCCGAGCCATCTCTGCCGCTCGCCAGACTTCCCCGTCACCCGCATTGCTCCGCCATCACACCCGTGCTCGGTCGTGACGTGCCACCTCGGGCCATCCACAGTCTGCGCTCTCTACCGCCACCGTCGATCCAGATCTGGATCAATGGCCCAGATCGTGCCACGTGTCCAAGTCATCATCGTCAGATCCCACTGATGTCAGCCCGCACCCGCGCGTCGCCGACGCTTCGCCTCCTCGGTGCACCCGGTCCACCATGTGCCAAGCCACTGACACCCCGGTCCCATTTGTCAGTCGTAGACCCGTGGACCTGATCTGTCCGCGTCAATAGCCCAGTCAGTAGCCATGTCAGCCCTAGGTGCCATGTGGTGCCACGTGTTAGTGACACGTCAACGCCACGTTAGCACTAACCGACCACAAGTGCCACGTCAGCACGACACCTGTCAGTACCACGTCAGCCCTAAAGTGCCATGTCGATGCCACGTGTCAGTGCCACATCAGCATCCTCTCCTGTGTGCACTGTTCCATGAGCCGAGTCCACCGTGAACCCGCTTTTTCGTGCACCGAGTCCTGAGCACAGTAACTTTTCTGAATTTTCAGTGTTTTCTTTAGATTTAATTTTTTGAGTGCCCGTTCTTCTCCGTCCTAGCTCCGATTGACCCCGTTCTTTTTTTCTAAATTCATCTAAAATCGAGCTCTACCTATTGGTTCTAGTTGCAAGGTTTTTGGAGTTCATTTGAATTTTATTTGATTTTATTATTTCAGTCGTTTTCTCTCTCGTTAGATCCGTCTTTGAAGGAGCAGGAGCACCGCCAGAAGATCCCGAGTTCCTCGCTGAGCAAAGCTAAGGTAAGTCGTGTCTTTTGATCATATTGAAGCTATTTTTTAATCTATTATTTAATTATTTTATTTTAAATTATCTTGCATTGCTATTTTATTACAAACATTTATACTTGGTAGTTACCGTCCCAATTTGAATGATCCCTCCTTGATGATTTGAATACCATGATACCATTGTCACCATAGGTTGAGAAATTGATTAGTGATGCTATGTTAGATGTCACGTGGGTGGTACAATTAGTATGCTTAGCCATGCTTAGGCTGCGATGGGTTTATCATCACATGTGAATAATTAATTTGACTTAATGAGATATGGAATTATGGTTGGTGCCATAGTTATAAAAATTGTGCCATGACATTGGTATGTCATTGATGTTAGTTATACAAAACTGGGTTTCACTTGGGTGAGTGATCGTGCAATAGAGGTGAAAGTGTGGATTCACTTCAAGGGATGTGGAAGTCTTGCGTGAGTAATATTAAGGACTTAACTTTGTGCGCTATTGATCTGAGTTTTACCGTGCAAACCACATGTCTAGTATGGGATAGATCTGGCAGATTAATTTGAGATATTTCAATTTTAATCTCGCCATTGTGATAAACATGGTTGCTGATTTCCATGAGGCGCAATGGGAGTGTGATGCGAAACCCTAGTAGGCGGGATTGAGTTGAGGTTGAACATTGTAAAGGCCTTGTTGTGATTTCCTTAGATCGGGGCTAATTATATCGTGTGGGTACAGTTGTACAACATCTGCAGAGTGTAAAACTATTTAAATAGCCGTGTCCCCGGATATGGACAATGCTTGGTGATTTCACACGAGGGGTAGAGTTTTCATGAAACTTGTTGGTTATGGATGGAAAGCGAATGGTCAGTTCACTGTTGGTTTAACTTGTGGATGGGATATTCACAAGTGGCTTATTCAATTCCATTGTTTATTTATTTATTATTGTTCTTCCTTAAAGTTCGCTTTTAATTTATTTATCATATTTATCTTAAACTATCGCTTTATGCAAATTACCCTTTTAGCCATCCATTGGTAAGCCTTGCATATTATATTGCATTCAACTATTACAAACGACTTACTGAGTACTAATGTACTCACGGCTTTATGCCCACTGTTGCTCAGTTGAGGAGGAGTTATACTAGCAGGATGTATCGGAGGGAGGATACTTCAGCGACTTCGAGGATTAGGACTTCGCTCCCCAATCGATTGCTTATGGGCATGTCGAATGGTTTCAACATCTATTTCTATTTTTCGCAACTAGATTTTAAGCCCTTCCGGCTAGTGAGATTGTAAACTTGGCCATAAGGTCGTACTTTGATAATTATTAATATTTGAGTTTTTCTTTTATTTTAGCGTGTATATGGTCCGGATTTGCATATTCGGGTCTCGACAGAATAGCACCTGTGGACATGGCACCGGTGCAGGTAGCGCTGGTACAGATAGCCCCTATGGACATGGTACCAGTGCAGGTAGCTGTTCGGATAGCCCTTATGGACCTCGCACTAGGGCAGAAGCCTCCAGGTAGATGTCGCTTTTGATCCACTGGATGAATGTTCTAATAGCTTGCCCTAGAGTCACGACCTCGTTGTTCGGAGGCTTCTATAGCGGGAAGACCTCGAAATTGGCATGAACACTGTCCATGTTCACTTTTCCAAAACCTGACGCTAAAGTTGCACCGTGCACCAAGGTCCTGGGACCGGACGGATATGCTTGGCCCCAAGTAGTACATAGGGAAATAGAAGCATATCTCACTTCGAGCTTGCACTTTGTAGCCACCTACATAACGATACAAAATTAGCTACTCTAACAGGCCTATCGACGGATTGAGCATTCTAGAGATAATAATTATTACCAGGATGTCATCGATAAGAAATATGTGCTTGCTTTGCATGGTAGGGTTGGACGCGCAACTACTCCGACGGTTGGGGGGCTGGCTAGCACAGGAGCGACGGCGGTGTCCTACTGATTTTCTCTGTACCTTCGCATCTCATCTCTGACATAATCAATGAGCTCCTCTCGAAGAGATACCTTAATCTCCTCTCGTAGCCGCGCCTCACGCTCGGCTTTGTCTCTCTTCCTACTCCGATACAATTCGGAGTCCTCTAAGAAACTATGTTTCCAAGGAACATACAGACCAAGGCCTCTCATGCGACCCGGGTGCTCCTTGTTTCCCAGGGCCGTAGAGAGTATATCTCTCTCCCTACTTGCCTGGAATGATCCTTGGGAAAATTCTACACTCAGCGCTTCCTGCAAGAGCTTGACATGTCATTTCACTTCCTATGAAGTTGTGGAGTAATTATAAACTACGTAGTTCGATATCTTACTAGGTGGTGGGACACTTCCTTGTCTATGGGGTTTTGGAAGGAGATGTCCTCCGACGACATGGTAGATGATCTCGCTCTAATTCAATTTTGAGCGTACTCATCCGGGATCATGGCAAATAGCAGAGCGGTGTCCCGTAGGATTGCCTGCTCATCCTCCTTCCTCCATTGAGGGATTTTATTCACATACTCAGCTGTGTCCGAGTCTGTGAGGTGCGTGTTTTTTGCCTGGAGGGCCTTGTGCATTGCCCTTGCACTTCTAAAATTTTTTGTCATCTTCATCGTCGTAAACACTTTCCATTGTGGTTCCAGAAATGGATACTTCTGAATGGGTGTTAGATTCTTCTCCACGTACTGCTTGACAAGCAGGCTCTTGAAGTTCTTCCATGCTTTGCATGCTGCTAGCAACGCATGTCGTTGCACGGAGTCGTAGTGTTCTTCCGGGATCTCGAACGATGTAAAAATTTCTGTCAGCAACACACATTTTCGAGCTTTGGTCACGATCTTCCATAAATTGAATGTGATCTCAATTTGTTCTCACGTAATTATTCTGATCATTCTTCGAAATGCGGACACTGCTCGGTGAGGATTGGGAGGGGTCCCAGATGCATCGACATCCATAATGATAAATCAACCCTCGGACTTTTTCGTAATCCTCTTCCTTGGCGTTTGAATTTTTCAGCGGACGGTGCATCACACACATCCGGCGACGATGTTGAAGAATACACGGATGACATGTTGGCCTTCTCATGTATGAAAATTAAGAACAATATAGCATATATATATCAATATGAAAATGACATGAAAGTATATGTATTTCGTCTGAAAGCAGATATACAATTCGAAACATTAACATATCGCAATAAATTCAATAGAATAATTAAGCATGTAAGCATTTAAAATCTGCATAATCTATAGATTAATGATTGTCTTGTGCTCTCAGTTTGCAGAGTTGCACAAGTAATTAGAAACTTTGCCTTATATAACTCTTTGTCCATTTTTAGCAATCATAGTGACAACTCCTTACCCTTCTACTAGTTTGATTATGCAAACATTACCTTAGTGCAGTATAATGTCAATAGCATAACAGACAGCTATTAGACCTCAGCCAAAATCAATCGCTAATAACATATTTATGCTACTGCGGAGATGACAAGTGACAAGTATATTTGGCAATTGCATAAACAACATGTGTGTGTGTGTATACGGCAAAGGATCAACAACAGTATGCTGGACAGAACTAAAACTGTACCAAGGCAATTGACAAAGCAAGCAATTACACACAACAGAGGTAATCAACTATATACGAAAATATCACCCTAGTAGATGAGTTTAAGTTGTCACTGTAATCTCAATTTAACAGATATCATCATCAAGCAACTAAAAGCCCACAATCTATTATGCAAATGACCTCCCAGTGCTAGATCTTACTGCAAAATTTCAGAAATAATAATTGGCACTGCTGACAAATGCAGAATATATAGTAAAAGAAGTAGAGAGATCTCACGAAGCGGCGGCACTTCAAGACACCGTGATGGTAAAAATAGCTAGGGGAAGGCAGCGTGAGGCCGAGGTACTAGGGCTATGAGAAGACGGCAAAATGACACTCACAGGGCTCATGGGAGGAGGGCACCAGAGTCGAGGGAATCGACGATAGGCTCAGGGAAGGAGGAGGGCGCCGGGCTCGAGGGAGGCGGCGACGGGCTTGGGGGAGTCGGCGATGGGCTCAGGGGTGGAGGAGGGCGTTGGGCTCGGGGACCGAGGCGGCGGCGAGCTCGAGGAAGCAGCAACATTAAGTTTGAGGGCTACTAGTTGGTGTAGCTAATTACTCTAGTACATGCAAAAAAACTTAGAGGTAGCGCAATATATATATATATATATATATATATATATATATATATATATATATATATATAGAGAGAGAGAGAGAGAGAAAGAGGATAATCACAAATGGTTCTAAAATAGAACTGTATGTGTATATTTTTATTATAGATGGTTTTATTTTTGAATCGTCTGTGATGGTTAATATCACGACGGTTCTGAAATAGAATTGTCTATGATTATTCTATATATATATTACGCTACCTCTAGGGTTTTTTTGCACGTACTGGAGTAATTAGCTACACCAACTAGCAGCCCTCAACTTAACATCGCCGCCTGTAATATACATCATCGAAGACGGTTCACAAATACAACCGTCTGTAATAAGAACTCACAAACTGTATTTTTCTTTACAACCGCCCAATGAAGATAAATATACATAAATGTAAATTCACATATGTATAACTCATTCTTATATACATAAATGCAAATTCACCTATATATTACATATTTTTTCATATACATAAATGCAAATTTACATATACATCACACATGCATTCTTATATACATAAATGCAAATTCACATATATATCACACATTCTCATTCCACTTACTTATTTCCTTTAAAAAGTAGCCCATCATGATGATCGATGCATATGCAGCTAGTTTCGTCACGTTTTCTTCCTCGACCCTTATGCCATTTTCAAAAGGAGGTAACTCGTCAAATTGATTGCATTCTTCCTCGTCCACTACATTTCCTACTCCAACAATTCTCCTTTTTCCATGAAGAACTACATGATGCTTCTTATTTACCTGGTCGACTATATAGAAAACTTGAACAAATTCGTTAGCGAGTACGAATGGTTCGTCTTTGTATCTGACACGCTTAAGGTCTACGGTAGTGACACCGTACTTATGACCTTTACTTGTGGGAGATAGACCCAACGGCACTGAAATATGGACATCTTAAAAACCACATACTCAAGCTCTCAAATCTCTTCTATGAACCCATAGTACAAGTTTTTCAACCCATCGGTACTGAACGTATCTATGCGGACACCACTATTCTAGTTAGTGCTCTTTACATCCTTGTGCTGGTTGATATATAGGGACACTTCAGTTATATATTGCAAAACTGTGAAATGAGCTTGAGCATATGCGTCCATATCTGGAGTGATTGCTTTTCTTCCGATGGTTCTGATGCTCTTGAGCCTCCCCTTATGGCGAGATTGAGGCACACATATCGGTTCAATCTGAGCCATATAATCGACACAAAACTCAATGACCTCTTCGCTTGCATAACCTTTGACGATGCTGCCCTCCGGCCAAGATCGATTTTGTACATCGAACTTGAGAATTTCCATGAACCTCTCAAACGGGTACATGCTACGTAGCAATACAGGCCCACACATTTTTATCTCCCACCTAATATGAACAATGAGATGGACCATAATATCAAAAAATGAAGGACGAAAATACATCCCAAGATGATATAGAGTCATCACCACCTCGTCCTTTAGAGCATCTAGTTCTTCGGATCGATGACCTTCTAAACAATTGTGTTAAAGAAATAACATAGCCTCATGATTGTATCTCAGAATTTGATTGGCGAAATATTTTAATTGCAATAGGGAGCATCTGTATCATCAGCACATGACAATCATGAGACTTCATATCATTTAACTTCAAATCTTGCATCAAAACAAGTTTCTTCATGTTGCTGGAGTAACCAGATAGAACTTTGACACCATGCAAACACTAGCACAGTTCAGTTTTCTCGGCCTTAGACAGTGTGTAATACGCAGGGGGAAGGTACATTCGTCCCTTATCATTTTTTTATCGGTGCTAACTTAGGCTTGATGTACATATCAACCAAGTCAATTCATGCTTTGACATCATCCTTTGTTTTATTATAAATGTTCAGTAAAAGACCAATATCGAACTTCTAAGTACTCCCAATAAAGTAAGTCTCAAAATATCGATCTCTTTTTCAGATGTTCTTCTCATGAGTCCTCAATTTATGCTCCTTTCCGAGAACAACATCTAAATCCTTAACCATATTATAAACCTCTTTTCCACTTAAATGTCTTGGAGCTGAACTATCCTCCTTCTCTCTGTCAAATCGTTTTTTCATCTTGCAGTACGGGTGAGCCCTCCGAAGGAACATGTGGTGACGCATGTACATGGTTTTGCATGAGTGTTTTAGCCACACACTCTCGGTACCATCTAAACAATGAGTATAAGCTTTGACCCCTATTATACTTTGGCCTAACAGGCTAGCAAGAACAATATAATCATTTATGGTGCAGAACAATAAGGAGTGCAAAGTGAAGTTCTCTCATTTATATGCATCACATACCTATACACCTTCATTCTACGGTATTTTTAGATCTTCCATCAATGGTGTTAAGTACACATCAATATCATTCTCAGATTACTTTGGCCTTTGGATAAGTATTGACAGTAAAATATACTTTCTCTTTAGACACAACCATGGAAGAAGGTTATAGATGCAGAGAGTCATGGGTCAAGTGCTATGTCGGCTGCTTATGTTACTGAAAAAATTCATTCCATTTGTACTTAATCCAAAACTTATATTTCTCGATTCTACACCGAAGTCTGCAAACCTCCTATCGATATTTCTCCACTGGGCAAAATCAGTAAGGTGTCTTAGCATTCCATCCTTCTTGCGCTCCTCTGAGTGCCAACGCAGCAGTTTTACCTCCTTTAGATTCATAAAAAACCGCTTCAAACAGGGAATTATAGGAAGATACCATACTACCTTAGTAGGAGATCCTTTCTTTACCTCTGTTCCCTCGTTGTCATATGATTGATTCTTATGTTTGTGTCGAGATGCGTTGCACACCGGACATAATGCATGTTTGCATACTCTTTACGGTAGAGTATATAGTCGTTTGGACATGTATGTATTTTTTTTACTTTCATTCCCACTGCACAAAGAACCTTCTTGACTTTATACGTGCTTTTAGGCAACTCATCTCTCTCCGGAAGCATGTCCGCTAAAAAACCTAGCAGCGCCATAAAACTCTTGTCGGACTAACCGTTGCTTGTCTTCAATTTCAATAGTTCAAGAACGATTAACAACTTCATATACTTTGACTTGCAGCATATGTTTAAAAGTTTCTCCGAGTCCTCCATCAAACCCTAAAATTTAACACACACTCTCTCATCATAGTTCTTTTCTATATCGTGAAGCATCTAGTCCAGATTATCATCGTGTAGCCTATCCGAATCTGAACCACAATCAACATCATCCAGTGGCATATCATTGACTTTACCGGCGATATTATTATTACTATCTTCATATGTAATCTCCTCTTCGTCATGACTAGTCTAACACATATACCCCTTTTTGAAACCCCTCCGAATCAAGTGCGCTTCAATCTGCTCTCGGTTCTTAAAAATCTTTAGATTCTCGCAGTCAATGCATGGATAGTATATATTCCACCCTCTTATTCAACATATCCTCCTCGGCAGCTCTTGTAAAAGCAGATACGCCATTAATATACTCTTCACTCACACGGTTCACGCTTCAGTCCTATGTTGTGCATATATATAACAATTTAGTATTACATAATTAATTAATTAATTAGTATACTACATATATACTACATGCATTGAGGCTTTACTAGCTTAACTAAGACAACAGCTATTTTCCCAGCAGGGAACCAATTATAACCAATAATTTTGACAGACGGTCTCTAAATCAAAACCATCTGTGATAGTATATAACACAGACGGTTTTGTGAAACCGTCTATAATGTTGCATCTAGTAATAGGCTTTCTGCAGTATTATTAGGCTTAGTTACACACCAAATTTACTCCAAAATCAGCTACGTTACAGTAGTCCGGTCCATACAAATTTAGCTAGGTATGGCCCTATGTTTCCTTGCACTAATCGAGCTTTCTGGAAAACGTACAGTAATTTTCTTGAGTTCTTGCATCCATCGTAATGTATTGTTTTGTGTTGATATTTATCAATGAAAAATAGGAAACAACCTTGAGAAATATTGAGTCGTAATAAGCTAAGTGGTGTGGGTCAAACACCATGTGATAATATTAGTTTGTTGAACATCTGTGGGCTACGAGAAAAGTCCAATTCAGTCCGATCGATTACCTTAGCAATCATCTACTCATCTTCAAACGATGAAATTCAAAAATTAATTGTATATCCCCCGTTCCACGTACAGGTGTTCATCCACGCACTGCTCCTTGGTACCCTCGCGGCAAGTTGCTACGCTGTACATGTATAATCATATAAAAACTAGAGGTAGCCATCACGATCCTACAAGTGTCAATGTGAACGATATATTTTTTTGTTTGCCGTCGCTTCTACTGCCTGTTATAGCTGGGCAGCACGACCGAACAGTGCTTACGTGCCAATTCGATAGTTTTCAAAGTCAAGGAAGAGGCATCAGATAGATACCGATCAAATTTTTTTAACTTATAATTTAAGGTTTTTCTTGGACAAACAGGGATGACTTTTTCATTATTTTTTAAAACAATTTATTTGAACTGCTTTTTGATATAGCTTATTAGTATTCTAAAGATCACCGACCATTTCCATCTCTTCGCTGCTTGTGTCCAACTTAAACTATACTACTAGCTAGGAGGGCTATATAAACAAGATAAAGGTAGCTCAAAGGGTGAAGCGCCGAAGAGAGTGAGAAACCAAGGCTCTGGAAATGTTCTCTGCGCGGAGACCAATCGCGCCAACTTCCGAAGCATGGCAGAGCAGCGGAGGGTGCTTTCGCCGGAAGAAAAACAAGCGATCCCAGGTGGTGAAAGACGAGGTTGACACTTGCACCAAGCGGGAGCTCGCCCAGCGGCCGGAAGCAAGGGTCATCAACAGGTACGCGCTCACTGTGGCGTACATCTTGATGGGGATGAAAGGCGTCGGGTCCCTGGCGCTTCTGTGGGCGTCCGTCGTCCTCCTCGGCGGCTTCGTCAGCAAGCTCAACAAGAAAGACTTCTGGTACCTCACGGTTATGAGCTTAGTGCAAGCTGCCGGGTTAGTATGCCCCCTCTCTCTCTCTCTCTCTCTCTCTCTCTCTCTCTCTCTCCATATCCAGCCTCTGTATATTGAGTCGACAACATAGCAGGTAACCCGTTCAAAAAAAATTTGTTTGCCCGTTCAAATTTTTTTACCCGTTCAAAAAAGACAACATAGCAGGTGCAATCCTCTTTGGGTAGATTTTGGCTAACTAGCTATACCAGGTGCCAACCCGTGCGCTCACATAAGCTAGCTTACTCTCTGGATCTATTCTTTTTTGCTGTGACGGATGGTTTTTGACTATCGGTTGCGGCTGATGATTTTTTAACTGTTTATGACAGAGATTACGAAAAAAAGATACTCGCTTGTGATTTTTGATGGTATAGATATTAAGTTTTTAACGTGTACTACAATTAACTTGTAGATCCTGTTTTAAAAAAATACTTCGTTTGAAAGTTAGGTACTATTTAGCAGAAGTTAAAAGCCAAAAGCTAAAAGCCAAAAGCTGAAAAGAACAGGCCCAGATCTGTCTAAAAACAAAATAATTTAATTTAAATTTCAGGTTACAAAAATAATATTTAATGTAAAAATTATGGACAGTAGAAAGTGCAATCTAATTTCAATTTTAACTTTAAGTAGCAGTGATTGAGACATGTCCAAGTTCTACAAAAGGTTGAGAAAAAAACGTTGACGCCTTAAGGTGACATACAAACAGTTGACACAGTATTTTCCAAACATAATTTGATTCCTGTACAAGTTTCTAATTGCTGTATCTATACATAATTTGATTCCTGTACATATTTCTAATTACTGTATATCTATGGTTACCTATTTTCTTTCTTTTTTTCTATTCTAAGTTTTCGGTTGTACTAGACAAAGTCTTCTCGTTAACCTTGTCCCGCACTAACTGGCGCGTACAACAGGTTGATCAACGCTTTAGGGGGTGACCAGTTCGAGTTTTTTACAAAGTGGTTGTTTTCTCTTTCAATCAAGAACTTGTTTACTTGGACGCGCTCGCCTCCGGCATCTGAGGAAGAATCTTGTGGAGCGCGCCTTGTGCGTTGGATGCAGAAATCAATCTACAACATCGGCTCTGCAATAATATATTTCTCTGCCTTGATCGTATTTTTCCCCGTGTTGTTGCTCGGTGTTTATGGGCCAACGTTGTGCTACATGCTCGCGATTGAGCGTCTAGGAAAGGTGCGCTATGGCACTGTCGATGGCGCAAGGAACCTGACGCTGGCACTGAACATATTCTATTCCCTCTCTCTGGCTCATGGTGTAATATATTTCCTGTGGGGGCTTGTTCAAGTTAATATTGGCAATAAATTGGTGGAGTTCGTCAGCCAGCAGCATGGATTTAGCAGCGAAATAGTTCGTGAATACTTCGACGATGTCAAGCTCAAATGTGCGAGGGACCCGGCGTCTACTGGGAGCTGGAACTTGATCACTTACGGCGCAGGCTTGCTGGACTCCGTACTGCCGGATGACTATCTCCGCGGAGCAAGGGTGCTTAACATGCTGATTGAGAAGGGGATACCGATAAGACGGCTGCTGATCCGATCACCTAGACACCAAATTGAAAAGCTGATCGGAACTCTGGGTTGGAGGATCTCGGTCTCAGCTGACCGAGAGACTAGAGGGCTTGCCGCGAGGATTGTGGCGCAGCTTGCAGGCGACCTGAATCTTTCTCAGTTCCCAGGAGCATTAGAATGCATATCTTCCCTACTCGAGACCACTGGTCCTAACAATGGCGATCAAGAAGCTCTGCATTTTCCCACTGACGGTCTCGTTAAATGGAAATGGATCAGTGACACTGCAGTGAAAGGAACTAATGAAGACCTGATTTTGCAAGGCCTGAGAATCCTTGAAAACCTGGCGCACCACCAACACAACTGCACAGAGATATACAAGGCCAAGGGTCTGCTCTCGAAGATCACTTCACCTGTGAGTTCTGACAAATTAATTGGACATATCGAGATCAATGCCGCATGGATCAAGGTAGTAGACGGATCACTGAAAGTGGTGAGCCGGCTCATGGGAGCTCCTGGAGACATCGGCAAAAAGATGCGCCATCAAATTGCAAATAATAGCAACGCAGTGGAAAACTTGGAGGCGGTTCTGGGCCTGGAGAATAAGAGCGATATTCTAGGTGTACAGACGCGAGCCATAGAGGTTCTTGCACAGTTATGTTTGGATGAGCCTACAAATTTGGCAAGGGACAGAAGAGAACATTTTATTAAGAGGGTGCTACACTTCTTCCTTGCTGACAAATGGATGGAAGACTATTTGGAAGAGAAAAAAACAAAGATAGGTGAAGAGACTGCGAGCCAACTTGAGAAAATAAAACATGCTTCGAAAAAATATTTGAGGCAGGCAAGAAGGCACGGGAAGAACGGGTGGAAGAGAAGATGAAAGAAGCGCAGGAAACTGCGAGCAGACATAAAGAGAAGGCTGGGGAAGCACTGGCCATGCTGTCCATGGGAAGTCAAAGTAGTTCAGAAATTATCAGGAGCTTCATAGAATGCGGAGATGTCGTCCATTGTCTTACTGAAATGCTGGACTCCAAGGCCAAGATTGGATGCAGGATTAGCGCAGCAGAGATCTTGAAGCACCTGTGTACTCACTGCACGCTGGATCACGGCTATGTCAAGGAAACCATGTTAAAGAAGGTATGCCAGCATATTGATTGTCCTATTGCACTTTATATTTCTTTACCATTCTGATTATCATTTAGAATTTGGATATTCATGTTTTAATTGATATGTGTTTTGCGTGATAAAGGATTATATATAAACACATTGTTTGAAGAACTAGACGATTTGCCCGTACGATTGCGGCGGTAGTGTATATTGACTATTTTGAAATCTACATGTATGTTACCAATGGTGACTAGTCCAACTGATACATACCCGTGTCTAGTGGCTAACGGTCACGGCCGAGTCCTACTAACTACATGTTTGGTCAGTTTGATTGTAATTTTGTAGGATTTGATCCCTTGATCACCTCTCGGCTATTGAGCTTTAGGGATAACTACAATAATCAACCCCATGCTTCTCAAATTCTACATGTAAATTAACTTGGAACCATCGTATTCTTAGCAACAAATTTAGCTATACCAATTTGAAGTATAATTTTATATTAAAAAAAGAATAACTTGTGTTTGTATTTATGTATTTTACATACACTTTTTTCCACTATGGATTACTCATCCTACAACAGACACTGATCTAGAATAGCTAAGCTGAAGGAATACGATAGGCAATTTATTGTCATAGGTTGTTCTTCGCTGATCAGATGGTATCCACCATTTTTTTTATGGAGAGGTGGTATTTACATCCTTCCAATTGATTGTGCAATCCTTCCAATTGCTTGTGCAAGCATGAAAGCACACCTTCACATCACAACTCAATACACGCACACGCTGAACCAAGATGCTGTTGCCGTTACTGAGACTCTTTCTTGGCTTGCTAGTCGTTACTCGTACCGTCATACGACAGTCCGACAGAGATAGGAAAACTAATACGGGATGGCATGTTCATTTAGATAGGTTTCCTAATTGTAGCAGACTCTAATCAAGAAACTTCTTGTGTAGCTGCCAAACATCTGATGGTTATGGTTTGTTGATCTTAGAGCATGTACAATGATATAGACACTGGTAGTCTGTAATACATCTCTATATTATCTATAGACAGGACTAAAGGCAACGTATACAATGTGTTGTCTATATAGTTGTCTGTAATAACCTCATATAATTAATGTGTTATCTATATAGTTGTCTATACAGTGGTATAGACAGCAAAAAAACCGTCTGTTAAATAGTAGACATCATCTTTCTCTCTTCTCCTTATCTCTCCTCCACATCATCTAAAATCTTATATGACATACGTTTACAGGCAGCTGACATGTACCATTATACATGCCTTTAATTAGGGTCCAACAATTGAAGGACCGTATGTTTTTTAGAATTTATAGTATTTTTCTTTTTTTTTCTTAGCAGCCGGAAAACATTGTCATCAATTTTTATTATATAATAGATAGATCGATACGACACTGTGTACCTGCAGTAAATAAATTGAAACAATCAAGTTTCTGCTAGCACCAACTGCCGCTAGTTTTTTGCTATTAACTTTTCGAGCTAAAAGATGTGTACATATCATTGCAGGTACTTATAGAGTTGCTACATATAAACACAGAAATACAAGCACAAGCAGGTAGCAGAAGCACAGGCAACACTTCTGCAGCAAGAAGAAACGACATAGAGAGCCCACCTCCAAGGGGCAGTGACCAACACGAGCTTGCCACTCCCCGAAGCCATAAGCAGCAATCCGAGGAGAGGAGGCTGCAAGCAGCGCTGCTATCGCTCTGCGCTGCGATTCGTACCAGATGCATCGACGCCGGTGATTTTGCAAGCGTGGTGGCGCGGCTGATCGCCCGTGAAGATTTTGTGGGGAAGCTCATGGAGATCGTCGAAGAGAACAGCTACGCCACGCCAGCCTGCCTGGCCATTGTGAAGCTTGCCTGTGAAATGGTTATATCATTGATCCCACACGATAAACGCCTCGAAGAGATGGAGGAGAAGAAGAAGATGATTAACGCACTGTCGCAGGCTTCGGAGACCATGGCTGGGCTCGAGAGCTGCATGCTCTTCGCTGGAACCGATCGTGATTGTCACGGTGTTCCTGTGAATCCTCTCTCTTCTGTTCTCGTGAAACAAGCGCAAGAACTTTTGAGACAGAAAGAACAGGAATTGAGGATGAATACGTCTGCCAGAGAACCATGATTGCATATAGTTTTCATCTGCATAATGCCTGCCAAATATATACCACCCTGTATGAATGAATAGCTTGTGTGAATTCTGCGTAGAGCTGCCAATGTCCTCTTGAATGGTTTTGTCACCTCTCCCATGCCACTTCTATCGTGTACTATCATGTTGATGTTAGTGATATGTTCTAAAGGTAATCATAGAAATAATTGTATCACTTCTATATTTATGATCTTTTGAATAATATGTTATTTTTTTTCTTGAGCAAATGTTTTTCAAATTGATCAAGTGCATGACTTCTTCGTGAAACTCTTTATTTATGTTTTAATATTATTTTAAATTATCTCTGGTCTTATATCATTATATGGAACAATTATGATTTATAGATCAGCATATGTATTAATTGATGATCATATTTCACGGATCATAGATATAGGATATCAAATCAATAATGTGGACATATGTAAGAGAACATGATGTTGTTTGATCCACCATTAGACACTGCAAGAATTATTATATTCTTAAGTGTTATCAGTTGGTTTTATATTTAGTGTATGTAGGATTCTTAGACTTGAGGTTGTCATTGTTTCCTACATGTGTAATAGTTTTCTTAGATATTACCAGATACTACTCCGTGACAGGGTAGTCATAAAGGCAACTTTCGGCTTTACTATAAAATATGCAGAGGAATATAAGCGATTAAGATGGAATTTGCCTTTCCTATATAACAGGAGATATATCTCTAGGCCTATCGATATAGTTGGATTAAGAAAGTGTATGGCCAAGTTGAATGTAGTTGAAGGGCCAATCACAATGAGTAATCTACTATAAGTTCGAGTGAAGGATCGAGCTATCGTAGGATGGCACGCTTCTCGCCTTAAGTTTGATCTGGTATCATAAGGCAAAGGGATCGATACAAAAATACAATATAGGTTCGTCCAATATGATCTTTATGTATGTTTGGGAGTCGTTATATCCTTCTAAGGATCGCTACCGACTTATGAATTGGAAATGAGTTTTTATCCCATGACCAAATATACATGAACCTACAAAGTCACACACTTAATGGGCTAGAAAGATAAGAGTCCAAATGATAGTCTCCGAGTAGGATACGATCTCTACTCGTATCGGATAAAGATCCGATTGGAACCTATATAAGGAGAGGTGCGGGGGCTGAGGGAGGCATCTCGAAACACACCCATCAGAACCCTAGCCACCACCTCTCATAACCCTTACCATACGCACTGGTACTAGCACACCGACGCATGGTGTTCCCTCCCTAAACATGTGGACCTCGGTAGAGGCGTTTTTATGACTGCGGCGCTGATCTAGACGATCGCAAGGAGGAGACGGTTGGCCGGAGGATGATTAACTCTTTCCAGTACACCAACGCGCTCTTCGTTGAATCGGCTGCTCCAACTCTACTTCCGCTGCACTGCGCGTCTAGTGGTAACGATCTATGATCTCTTACTCACATGACTTCCTAGTTTACGCGGTAGAAAATTTTTAATTTACGCTAGTGTAGCCTACCCGTATCCCAACAATTAACATTTATTGTATAAACTCATTTGTTAAACTTAGGTTTAAACTTAAATCTCATGATGGTTGCTGAAGATCCATGTAGAAAGGGTCATAATCAATTAGTGATGAATAATTGACATGTTGGATGAGTTAAACTTTAATTTTGCAAAGGAGTTGCAATTTTCAAAGTTGCTGCCTGAAGTGTAGTCAGACCGGCATGTAGCTACGGTCTAACCGATGTGCACTAGTGGTCTGACTAGCCGGTGGTTGGCGATCTGACCGCCAGACGGTATGACCAAACTTTAGTTGATAGTACCGATTGTAACATCCCATTTTTTGGCATGAAATTTTGGCTTGAAAAAAATTTCAAATTGAGTTTGAATTAAAACTTCATCTCAAATTTTCAACCAAAATTTGAATTTTCAAAAGTTTTAAACCCTTTTTGGGCCTAGTTGGCTTGCTTCTCCCCTTCTCAGCCCACTAGGCCGCTGGCCTCAGCTCAGCCCAACCTAGCCCACGTCCTCCCCTCCTCTCCCTCTCTCTACGCTAGCATCGTGACAGACTTGCACCTAGCGTGTGCCCACACCCACGTTGTGCGTGCCCTTGCCCGTGCCACCCGTGCGCTAGTTGGCCATTGTGGCGCCACAGTGCACACCCACCTTGCGCTGACCGCGCCACGCCCAGACCCCCTACCCTTCCTCCCCGTGCGCCATGCCACCATGACTCGCACCTACCGTTCTTGCTCTGTGATCGTGTCATGCCTGGGATCTTCACACATAGCCGTTACTACCAAGCCGCCCCATGCCTTAACTCCTCTCTCCCATGCTGTGTGCATGCTCTGCCTGTCCCCTTGCTAGCATTTGGAGCCTCGCGCAAGGACCCCGAAGTGATCCCAACCGCCGAGCACTCCCTTCCCCTCCAGCGAGCCCTCCACATCACCCACCCCGCCGCCAACTGGGTCATTGATGTCAAACCGGTCCATGCATCCCCAAGCTCCACCATTGCTCCCGGTGAGTCCCCCTTCGCTCATAGATGCTCCCTTAGCTTGGTATCGGCTTCTAGTACCCTATAGTGCCATTGTGCCATGCTTGGCCTCCCATCATCGCTAGAGCTCACTGCCGACCACTCTTGGCTCCAATTTGGCCCATGCAACCTTGCCAGGAGGTTCGCACAACACCATAGAACTCGTTTTGGCCATCCCCTCGGACCGCCGTGGCCCCTCTCGCTGGTGATGAGCTGCGCCATGCTCAGCAAGAGGGAGAGCTACTATAGCACCATGATTAGTTTAACCACACGTAATTAATTAGCTTAATGACCATCGTTAGCCATGGTAAAGTAGCCGCTGACTCGTGGGCCCTCCTTGCTTAAACAACCTCATGTATGTATGACATGTGGGACTCAAACTATTTTGAAAACCTTTTAACCAGTTAAATGGTTGTTAATCCACTGATAAATGGGCCCATTCTACTATTGTACAGTAAAGGGGTCCCACCAATCAATCCCTTAGCCGTTTTCATTTAGAAAATAAAGCAAAATTTAATTAAATCCCGTAGAACCCATCTTTCAGTCTTAGTAACCTTTTTGAATAAAAAATAATTCAAAAATAATTTAAAATCCAATGGACCCCACTATCAGACAAAGAAATTCTCTCTCCTCTGTTTATTTTTTGATTTAATCCAAATTTAAACTTTGGACAGCTTGTTCTTGCTCATTTTAACTTTAAATTTGACAAAATTTGTTTCTATTTTTTTTATAAATTCAAAGTCTATCTTATGACAGTGGATTTGTTCAATTTTAAGTTCATTTGAATTTTTACTTTGTATTTATTTGCTTTGCTCTCTTGTTTGTTTGTTTTCCGATGCGATTGTCCAAGAAGAATACGAGGACATGGAAGAGCATCAGTTCGAGCAAACTCAAGAATTTCAAGATCAGCCCACTTGTGAGCCAGGAGGGTTAATACTTTAATCATATTGAACATACATTTGAGGAAATTTATATTTGTTTAAACTATCAAATTGTATGTTTAATTTCTTATACAAATATATGTTAAACTTAAATTAGATACATGCCTACTTGACACTGTAGTATTATTATGCCATACTTTGACACTTGAATCACCTGATCCGTGTCACCCTATATATTTAATGGTAACTTCACTAGTTATAGGTCATACTTATGCATTATACTAGCCTTGCTTAAGTACCAGGACATTATTTTGCCTTAATCATTATCTTTTAATCATAAAACTTATTTTGAATAGTCATTGGAGGAAAATGAATTGTATTTTGAGATAACTTAGTTTTATGTTTCTCAAAATCTTAAAACTTGTTGTTACCATATTTGGACGGATGGTATGATGTTTAGTGTGGATGTAGCACAAGAATTTGGTATGTGGTATGTACCACCCAAATAACTTAAAGACTTAATCCTGTGATGACCTCCTAATGTAAAACAGTACAACCACAAGTCCATAATAGTGTCGACCTGACTAAATAATTTGTATTCACCAATACGAGTTGTACCATTGGAGTGACCCATGAGTCGTGTCGATGCTGGTTTTAAGCCATTGTAGACATGGATCGTATTGCTGGTATAAACTGTCGTGTGGTGCAAGAGGGGGTCTGGGTGTGTTGGACATAACCACCCTCAGATAAAACCTTAGCGGGTATAACCTATACATGGGGATGCATTATAAAAGCCTTATGATGATCTTCTTAATTCAAACATCCAATAAAATATGTAAAACATAATAAGTTGATTATCTTTAGTGGGTAAAGTGTATAGTCTTAGGGTCGAGATTATTTTTAAGAGGGTAGGTTTTGTAACATCCCATTTTGGATAATTTGAAAATTTTGAATGAAATCTGCTACTTGGACTATTTTTGAATTTTTAGCAAATTAAAAACTAAAATTGAAACTCAAAACAAAATTTGAAACTTGAAATTCAAAACCAAAACCAAAAAACAACTCCAAAATTCAAACTTAAAATCTAATTTGAATTCAAATTTGATTCTGAAATCAAAACTCAAACCCAAAATCAACTCAAAATTTAAAATCTGGGCCAAGCCCAAAATTTCCCTCCTCCTTCCCCCCTGTTCGGCCCATTCCCCATCAACCCAGCTGGCCCAACTCCCCTTCCCATCTCTCTCTTCCTTCTTTCGGCCTAGCTAGCATGTCCCGATGCCCAAGCCCGCCGTTCATTCCTTGCGCCTACCGCCATGCCACATGCTTTCCATAGTCCCTTGTGGCATGTGCACCGCCCTTTACCCTCTCCCTCTTCCCTATCTCTCCTTCCCCCCTCTCTCTCTCGGCCATGGATCTAACTTGTGCTCGCCACCCCCATGCCACACCGTGCACATACACCCTACGCACCCTAGCACCATGCCACATGGTCCTCGTAGTGTCGCACACCCATGCATGTCCCACACTGTGCGTTGTGCTATGCCATGCCACTCCACCTCGGCCACCACGCTCACCTTATGTGCACATAGCAAACCACCGCCCCCTCAGCTATTTAATTAGCCCGAGCACCCCCTTTGCTCCCTAACCCTTGCCATTGCACACCCTGAGCTCACCGAGCCCCATCATCGAAGCCTTGCCGTGACCCCATCGTCGCCCCGTTGCTCTGGTGAGTTCTTCCCCTCCTAAGCATGTCAACGTGATAGCCTTACCCTTCTCTCCATCTCACCTCACCCAATTCTGGTTTCATCCATAGGAGCTCACCGACGCCGTCATCTTCCCTAACTCTGGCCACCCCACGGCCCCGCTGACTCGATGCACCACCCTTCAATTCCCACTCACCGAAGCATCCTCATGCTTCCCTCCTTTCATCCCCATCATTAATTTCGGCCGCCATCCCCTTTAGCTTGCTGGTGTTGTGTTCCTTTGCTATCTTTCCCCAGGTCTCCACCAATGGACCACCATAGTGCCGACCTCGCCGGTGAGTTCCCCATGCCTAGTAGATGCTCCCAATACCTTTCTTTTGCTTCGTTGCCGATGCCATGGCCACCTTGGTGGCCGATCACCACCACCGCTATGTGCCATCGCGCCACTACTACGGCTCGCCGTCGATAATTCCATCGCCTCCAATTGGACCATTGTGGCCCTGGCAACCAATTATGGGCATTGTCGGTGACCGTCGCTGCCTCTCTCGCTTGCGATGAGCACGATAAAGCCACACTTTATTCGAGCGACAGAGAAGCAACTGTAGCTACCTAATTAAGCACAAATGATGTCTAAAGCCAAAATTAAGTTAGTGTTAATGATGCTAATTAATTAATGTTAATTAGTCATTGACATATGGGCCCAACTCATTAAGAATTATAATTAAAACCAAATTTTAGTTATGAGTCACTTATGAGTGGGCCATCTTCACTGTGTTTGCCCCACCTATCAGTCACCCTCCCCTTTTTCCTTAAATAAAATAATTGAAAAGTAAATAAAACCCCTTAGGTCCCACATATCAGATGTTGTTGGATTTCTTAAGAAAAATAATTCAAAAACAAAATTAAAACTAGGCTGGCCCCACCTGTCAGCCTCTTGTATATTTTCTAATATAAAAATAAATTCAAATGCTTGGGCCCCACCTATCAGTGAGAGAGCATTCTCTCCCCTATGTTTATTTTGGGAATTAATCCTAATTTCAATTTTGGAAGGCCCGTTCTCACTCATTTTAAATCCAAATTAAATGAAACTAGTTTCTAAATTCATCTAAAAATCAAGATCTTCTTAATGGAAGTAAAATCATTGATTTTAGAGTTCATTTAGATTTTTTGTTATGTTCATGTATTCATTTGCCTTTTCATCGCAATTGCTCAAGTCGATTGCGAAGACCCAAAAAAGTAGTAGTTCGAGCCTAATCAAGACCACCAAGACAAACAAGCTTATGAGCAAGGTAAGTCAATACTTTTATTATTTTGCAGATACATTTTGAATGCAAGTTATGTTGATTTAAATTATTAAAGTGCATGCTCTAAATTTTATCATGCATATTATATTCATGTTAAGCTCATAGTAAGTCCAATTAATAATTGCGTTACTATACCCCCACTCCTTGACTTTAGACATAAAACCTTGTTACCTTAGAAATAATAGTAAATATACTAGCGATAAGTCCATACCTAAAGCACCAAGCTTAGTCTTGCTTAGATTTTCAAGGTTAATAATTTTTCCTAACATCATTTCAAATATGAAACTAGGTTTGGGTAGCCACTAGAGGGAAGTGGATGATATTTGAACTAGAAAGTATATTTTGGAATTCTAAAATTCTAAACTTGCTTAAATATCTAGGCGGATGGTTAGAGAGTTGGTGTGAATGTTGTACAAGAGTGTGGTTTATGGTAGAACCGCCTAGATAACACTAAGGACTTAATCTTGTAACCCCTCTCTAATGTAAAAACAATGCAACCACAAGTCTACAATGGGTACGATATGGCTAATTAATGTGCATCAACACAACACGGTTGCGCCATTTGGATGAGCACGACTCATGTGTGTTGGATGTAAACCACCGTGCGACATAAGAGGGGGTCCTCTGTGGTGGGTGGATGTAACCTCACAGCGGTAAAAACCTTAGCGGGTGTAGCCACATTGGGAAGATTCATTGTAAAAATCTTATGGTGATCTTCCTAATCTGTATGTCTAAGAAGACATGTGAAATATAATAAGTTGATTATCTCTTAAGGGTAAAGTGTGCGACCTCTATACAGTGAAAATTATTCGAACAGCTGTGCCCACAATCATAGGTGGGTATGAGAACTTACTCGACCACTGCGCCTACTACGCCGCTCTAGGACTAGATGGAGAAAACGACGGTGGAGATTAGGACGTTCTCTAGTAGCTTAGTCCTTACCTCAGATAAGCAGACTTTGATGGTGATTATGTGTATATCTATTAACTTGACTCTTGGAAAGTAGTAAGGCATCCTTTACCCCAGTCGCTTGCCTATGGCATGGAGTAGCCTCACCTTTAGCTGTTTGCTTCCACTTCAATAATGTAAACATTTAGCCTGATTGGCCTATTATGTAAACTCCACCCAATATGGGATATTTAAACTCTAATGTGTAATATAAGTGTTTGGTACGGTTTTATGCGATGTATTAGTTTTATTCAGCAATCTATGTATGAACACTATCTACTAATCCAGAGAATGATGTAGTAAAATAACAGAGGATTCTAGATTAATAAAATCTAGGTCCAATAGTTTCTTGGCATGGGTTAGCTTGCTGTGATGTATAGGAATTGATATGGATTTATATTTGTCTAGGTAATCCCATGAGAAAGATCTAATTCGTGTTTTTGAGTTTTGCCTGGTTTTGGAACCAACTTGCCCAATTTGAAAAAAGGAAGGAACTTATCCCAAGAAACTCATGATTCTAGATTGGAATAAGTTCCTGATATCTTAGCAAGTTGTGTACCTGATTTGAAGAAGCTTGACCTAATATATCTAGAATTACCATGGTTTAGGGTTTTGAATTCATGTTGCTTTCTATTCTAAATGCATGGTAGCAGTCAGACCACCCTTACCCTTGTGGTCAGATTAGCTGATGGTTAGACCAGTGTTGTTTACATGGTTAGAACGCCCAAGTGGTCAGACCGGTTCCCATGTGGTGGTCAGACTGACCAAGTAGATTATTGGGCACGTGATGACTTTTTTTAGATTTAGAACTATTAATTTCCAACTAACAAAGACTGAAAGCTGTTGTTTGACTATTGTTAGTCCACGCCCTGTTACTCCACTACTCCAATGACTCTAGCACTCTGGCCACCAAGAGCATTGCTGTCCTAGGAAAAACGAAAGAAAGATTGTAATTAGAGAACGGTCAGTATATGTTGTTTCCTTAGGGCATATACAATGACCACTGACATATTGTGAGTGCAGATGCCACATACAAATATGAAATGTATCAACTAGCTAGTTTTCTCGAAAACGCATGAGATTTGCTTTTTATTCATTAAGAAGATGGGAGGTACAGAGATGACCTAAAAGCCAATATAGGAACCAAAAGCAAACAAAACAATGAGGCAATGACTAACTAAGAACTTGCCCTAGGCCAGGACTGAACCTTGCCTAGGTAAGATCTTTCAGTTTTGAATTGACAGGGAAACAAAGAACTCCTATTTAACCCGGAGGACGCACTCGTCAATGCTAAGTCTTCCCTAATCGTGCCAAAGCTTGTTCCTCTCTTTCCAAATCATCCAGACAATGAGAATGATTAGGGAGTCCACAACTTTACGTTTAGCCTTGGGTGCTATTCTTCTGACAGCTAACCAGCATTCATGCAGGATTTGATCCGAGAATTGGTAGGACGAATAGAGCGATAGCCAAGAAAAGATGCAGTGCCAAATCTGTTTAGCTACCGAGTAGCCGATGAGAAAGTGATCAATCATCTCATTTTGTTGGTCACAAAAGAGGCATGCTGGAGGCACCAGAATGTTATGTTTGCGAAGCCTCATGAACATCCAAACCCTCTACTTAAGGGCTAACTTAGCAGGGGCGGAGATGGGCCTCGGGCCGGTTGGGCAACGGCCCGAGGCCCAGAAAAAGTAACAGTGTATTTTTCAGTTAGGAACGGCCCAGTTGGGCAACGGCCCGACCGCCCGCCCGAGGCTTACCCTAACCGCAAGGTCCGCGAGAGGAGCTCCATCTTCAGCCGCCTCCAACCGCTTCTCGCCTTCTCCGCCTCCGCGCGCGACGCGCCGCCCCGCCTCCCTCCGCCGAGCCCCGCCTCCTCTCGCCTCGGAGCCCCCGCCGCCGCCTCCACCGAGCCCACCGCCCGTGAGCGTGCGCTGGCCGGCGGCGCCCCCCCCCCTCCGCGCGAGCCCCGCCTCCTCTCGCTCTCAGCGACTCCTCTCCTGGGCCACGCGCGCACTCCAACCTCCCTCGATGCAGGTGCCTCCTCTTGAGCATTTCTCTATTGTATTCTTGGTAACCGTTTGTTTGGTTTTGCATGAAGCAATTGCTTAGCTGACCACCGATGAATTCTCTACGTAGTATGGAGGCGGCTACCATTTATACATTGAGATCCCTCATGACATAATATTCGGGCATGTGGCTTTCCCTTCTACTTTGGCTCCCATTCTTATTGCGGCTTGTTCAGCGGACAAGTCAAACAATGAATCATCCTACAAAACCATATGGCACTGAAGTTTCAATAAAACTTGAATTCACAATAAGCAGCAATTGTGATAGACATCTAAAGCGCCTCAAGTTCGGTAAGTGAAGTAGACATAATGAGAAAGCATGTAAGCAGGCACGAAACAACTTTTCATGTTCTAGTCATTGTGTAAATTGCCACATTTTGCTCATTTAAGTGCACAACATAAATAGCATAATCCCTTAATCTTTGGGAAGTTTTGAATGTGAATAACTACCATGTTTTCTTTGGAAGGGAAAAGGAACATATTGGCAATTCTATAGGGCATTGCATAATTCAGCAATGCAATGTGGATCGCGGACAAACTCTCGAATCATAATAACATCTGAAAATTATGTTGAGCAGAGAAATGCTAGGATCAAGTATGGCAACCAAATGAAAAGCACATCAATCACAAGATTAAGAGTGAGTCCTTACCAAATAAAAAAACAATGCATTGTTAGCAAAAGCTTCCAATCAAACCCAAAATGTGGCCTTTCACCAAAGAATCCATGATCCACCTGAGACATCGACCAAAAAATACAATGTCAGTGCAGGTGTGCAATGTGATTCTTCATCAACAGTTTTGAGCTAAATGGATTGCTCAAGCTGCTCAATGATTATGACCAGATTAAATGATTTCGCAGTCCAGAACCTGTCAATTCGACATTGCATTGGGTAATGAGGAATTGTTTTAATCTTTGTTAATTACGCAAATGAACCAAATTTTTGTTAATTACGCAAAAATTACCTCATGCTAGTGGTATGTTACATTCATCTTTTTGCTATGTTTTATTTATTTTATCGTATCATTCAACATGGAATTCAAATTTTATTTTGATTATGTATTTATATTGTACTTTTGTTATACCTCCGTACTGATAGTATTGTCGTCCTTAGTTTTGGGCCCGAGGCTCCGATAAATCCTGGCTCCGCCACTGGGGCTAACCCAGTAAACATTTTGGCCTTCAGGGGTGCTAACCTTTTCCAGAGCTGCTGGCACAAGGGAGGAGTACCGTACCCTAGCATAGGGCGTTGTAAGCTGATTTGGGTGTGTATTTGCCATCCAACACCAAATAATCTCATCCTTGGTCCCAACTTGCAGCTGAACTCAACTTAGCACTGAACAAAAATTAAGCACCTCATAGATGGCTTGCAAGGAGAAGGGTCCCTGTAAATAGGGGTGAAAACAAATCCAAATATTAATCGGATATCTGGATATGTCAGATCTGGATGCCTAATATCCGGATCCAGATACAAAATGAATCCAGATATGCCAGATCTGGGTACCTACATGAATGTGAATTTGGTATGGGTCGTCGTGGATTCAAATCCAGATTCAATAGATATAATAGCAGCAACTTACTAATACGTATCTTTTGTATTTGACCTTCAAATTCGGCATATTATATATGCATTTCAATCATCTTGACGAGCCTATCATCATGGTGGACATTAATTAGGTATTTTATATTTTTTATTTTGGCACATCCCCCAATAAATCTTTTTTGCATGCTCTTTTTAGCTAAATTTGATATGTTTATAACCGATTTATTTGTAATATATCTAGAATTAATTAGGATTAGTGACAAAATGGAAGCAATGATCAATGATTACATGGTAAACTAGAGGAAAAGGGCTATAAATATTACTACAAAACCGATATTGATTTGTTAAACTTCATTGCGTCATAGGATATGAAGCTGTTCTCAAAAGCTGCATTATACAAATACGTGAGATGAATGATTCATTTTTTTACTATCAATATTTAATGCACAGTTACATGTTCATCACTGAATTAATTATTTATCAATTTAAAATATTAAAATAATTTAGTGCCATGTTTTAAATAGGAGAGGCCATGAATGATTATTGGAATCTAAAAAATAGTCAAATCTGATCTGATTTTGAGTATAATCCAATCCAAATTTGTATCTAACATTTGTCCATTCCATATTCGTATCTGGCGTTTGTCTTATCCGTATTTGAATATGAGAAAAAATATGAATGTGAATATGGTTTGAGCACTATCCGATCTGTTTTCACCCCTACCTGTAAATGCGATATCCAACTGCTGTTGTGCAATGCATCCTTCACCAGGGTCCATTTTTTTGTGATGCTTTTTATCCATTGTCCAAATGACTGGGAAAGGTCATGAATACTCTGGCCCTGCAGCCATCTATCGGTCTAGAAACGAGCCTACGCACCATCTCCTAGTTGAATTACAGTCGATGCGACAAAGGAACTTTGAATTGCGCCATCCTCTAGTTGCCAGACGATCTGCCAAATCCTATTTGGGTCAGAGCGCGCTAGCCATTTCCACCGTGTGCGGAGAGCAATGCCAGCAAGTATAAGGTCTCTTATTCCGAGGCCTCCGTGCACATCAGGACAGCATGTTTGGTGCCAGTTGACTAGACATTTCCCTGGTTTGGAAAAACTATCTTCAGACCAGAGGAAAGCTCGGCGTTTCTTCTCTATTGCTTTAACTGCGCAATCCAGGAATTTTAGGCAGTGGAGAGGATAGATCACCATGGAGGTTAAAACCACTTTAATGATGACCAACCTCCCCACCCTTGACAGCAGTTGTGCCTTCCAAGTGGGCAAACTTGTTTGAAGCTTGTCAATGTAAGGTTGGAGGTTGATTCTCTGCAGTTTGCCAGCTGACAATGGCATACCCTGATATTTAATCGGAAACGAAGCTGTATTGCATGCCAGGATTTCCTTTGCAGATCGGAGCTCCTCATGTGTGCAGTAGATTGGGATTAGGAGTGACTTCTGCATATTCGGACTGAGTTCTGTAGCAGATCCAAAAAGTGACAATATCTCTCCAGGGCTGTGCCGTGAAATTTGGAAGCCCTGTACAAAACTCTAAGTGAGGCCTAAACTAAAGTACCAAATATAGTCAAAATAATATATGTATTGCAGAGCCTAATGTAGAGAGTCATTTTCATATGCAATTCGGTAAAACCATTTGTCCTCATGTAGAGAGTCATTTGCTAAGTTGCCTTGCACTAGACAATACTAAGCCTAAATAAGACCAAATTGGTCCAGAGTACTCAGCACTAACGAAACACATATCAGAAATTCACAATAGCTAATAACCAAACGCCATAACTCACAACATTACTGCGAGTGATAAGATACAAACAGTAAAGTCTTAATGCGATTTCATACCTCGTAGGTGAAGGGACTGCTACCGGATGAGCCAGGCTGGTTCAACGCTACATTGGAGATGATCCCATTGGCCCAGCCTTGCACTTCAGCCTTGTAGGTTCAAAGCTCTATGTCAGATCAAGACAGGTAAGAAATCCTTCCTTATTGCTTAGAACCACCTGCATGCGATCCAATGGAAATGCTCAATGGAAATGACAAAACCAAAATGCAGGTGATTGTTCCAAAGCTGACAATCACTGGGATGAGATTGCACCGGAGGGCAAGAAAAACAATAGGTTAGCTACATTTACTTCCAGTTTCCTGCAACATTCTGTCAGAAGAATGACGAGTTTTAGATTGCTAACAACTCCTTACCATGATCAGGTTAGGAATCCATCTACAGCATTTGTCAAACACCCCAACATTCGTCAATGAACGATTAGACAGGCGACCGATCTGGCGAGGATCGGAGATGATCTCCGACGAAGCGGTACTACGAGCCGGTCCAATGGAGAATGTTCGCCATATGCTCCGCACGTGCGGTGAAGTACGATCTCGCTGGTGCGGCGAGGCCGAAAGACCGCGTATATTGTCTCCTCGCAGCTGCATGTCAAGGCTCATGATTCGACCAACGTACTGCATCTCAGGCTCCTGTACACCGAGCATCGACAATGATGACATGAGGTGTGAAGCTCCCTCCAACTGAGAGTCCATCCTAGCAATGAAACAGAAATTCACAAGGAAAGCAAACATATCAAGAACCTACACAGCAAAAATGGAAAGTTTGGCCTGCTCAAGAAGAAGAAGCTTTGCATTTCGGACTTCAAAAGGCGGCGGGCGCGAGGAGGGGAGGCGGCGAGGGGGAGGAGGGGCGGGGGGGGGCCGCGGCGGGAGGGGCGGGAGGGGGGGCCGGGGGAGGGGGGGAGGAGGCGGCGAGGCGCGAGCGGGCGGCGGCGAGAGGCGGCGGCGGGGGGGCGAGGAGGCGGCGGCGGCGCGGGGGTCGAGGACCGGCGGGTGGCGGGCGAGGAGGCGCGGAGGTGGCGAGGAGGAGGTCCGCGGCGGGAGGCCCGATCCGGGCGCGAGGGAAGAGGCGCGCGGCGTCCGGGGAGAGGAGCGGGAGGGGGCGAGGAGGCGGCGGGGGCGCGAGGACGGGCGGAGATGGGCGGGAAGCGGGAAGGCCATGGCGCGAGGCGGCCTCATCATCCGCGCGGATGGCGTGAATTTTGAGGCCAGTGCGGTCGTGCTCGCCGCCCATGTCGGGTGTACGCTCTCTAATCACAATGATATCTTGGGGTGCCGAATGAATAAACAGCATAACATTGTCGGTATAGTGGAATTGCTTTGGCGAAGACCCCATCGAGCATGGGAACAAAATCGTCGAACATCCATGGCAATGACAAAAAAGCAATGGTGATATGGGGTCCCCTGCCGAAGTCCTCTGCGGTGGTGGATTGCTTTGCCTGGCATGCCATTAAGCATTACTCTGGTGGATACCGTGGATGAGTATCGAAGCCCCGACTGCGCAGAACTTTCAATAAGAAAGGCCACAACAAGCTGTCAAAGGCTTGGTAATGTTGAGCTTTAAAAGGACTTGCTTTTCTCTTTTCTGCCGAAGTGTCCTAATGGCATCATGCACGAATTTGAAGTTGTCTTGAATCGTATAGCCTTTGATAAAGGCACTTTGGTTGAGATCAACCAGCTGGTCCATTAGGGGTTGTAGTCTGAGGGCCAAAAGCTTTGTGATGAGTTGGAGAAGCTGTGAATCAAGCTAATTGGCCTGAAATCGGAAGGCTGGGAGTCTCATTTTTTTGGGCAAAAAGATGATTAGAGTTAAGGCGATGAAACCTACGGTGATCCATGGCAAAGAAAGCATGAATTCTAGCCATGATTGAAGGAAGATGGAATAGGTGGAATTGGATGTTTGCATTGAGCCTCTAAGGCGGTATATATAGGAGTACAAGACTTGAGGGGTAAGATGGTACAAGGGATTGGAATCCTAATAGGACTCTATCCTATCATATGTATTGTACTCTAACATCCCCATGATCTACAACGGAGTGTCGCAGACAGTGAGAGGCGGAGAAGAAGCCAAAGAGCTGATATCCCCCCGCAGTCATAACTGTCGATGCGTCGCGTATGCTGTGACTGAAGTAGGAACCGACGAGTAGCTCAAGCAAGGCGGTAGCCCTTTGTGCCAATGTCGAGGTAGCCGAGCGCGAGGGTGGAGTAGTCGTGGTCGAGGATGCTATCTTTGGAGATGGCGTGGTCGGCGTGACGTGGTCGGGAATGCGATGTCGGCGCGTCGCAAATGAAGCCACGGCGCAAAGAGGCGCCATGGTGATGACGGAGCAGCGTCGAGGCGCCGTCGTGGAAGGGCGATGCCGAGGTCGGCGCGATCAAGGCGTCGAGGATGTAGACGGCGGCGGCGATGCAATCGAGGCGACGGGGCGAGAGCGGAGGGTCGATGCCAAAGTCGATGCAGTCAAGCCACCAGGGATGAGGCATGTGCCAGGTTTGCCAGACCCGGCAACGCGTCGGGGACAAAAGCACACATCGGTGTTGCGATGATCGGACGTACTAGGAGAGGCCCCAACCGATGTGGTTGTCTTTGGGCGTAGAAGCAAAGCGCGAGCGGGCGCTTCTTCCGGCGGCGATTGAGCGGGCGCTCTAGCTCAAAGCGGCGAGCCCCGGCGCAAAATACGGCAGTGGCGGTATCGCTCGATGTCGGCGATGAAGGCCCGATCAACATGACGAAGACCAGTGCAAACAAATGGCGCACAAGAGGTTGCGCAGCACAGTCGTCGATGCACAGGGGACAGCGATGTAGATGCAACGGCGTGGGGACACACGGGCGGCGGTGCTGCGGCCCGAGGAGGCGATACAGCAGCAGCCCTGTTGCTCGGAGAAGATGCGCGTAGTACTCGACGACGGATGTCACGGGAGCCGAGTGGATCGCGCACAATCGATTGATCAAACCAAGTACGCGTGAGGCGGGACGACGATGGAAGAAGTCGGAGGCGTCCCGATCTGTGGTGGCGAAGACGAACCGGCGATGAAGGCGTGCGGACGGGATGACCGAGATGCGACGCGGGAAGGCGTCCCCTCGGCATCGCGTGCCCAGTCCTGGCCGCACTGTCGAAGAGGTAGAGGCCGGTGTAGTCAACGTCGATGTCGGAGTAGATACGTGCGAGGTCGACGGACGGTGGGCGACTCAACCCCGATCAGTGATCGGGAAAAGAAAAGATACAACAGCAGCAGCGAAAGGCACTAAAGAGCCGCCACCCTTGGTTTTGCACGCTAAAGGCAGCGGAGGAAGGTTCCGCATATGTGCTAAGCTTTTGCGGAAGCAACTAGTAGCATGTAGCGATAAAAGCTAGCACAAAATACCTCCACTCTCCTGCATGCACAGAAGATCTCCACTCTGCTACACGCACAAAAGATCTCCAATCTCCACTTTGTTGCACAGCTTCTCCCTTTTCCCCCCTTTCTCTGCATCTCTGCATCTGAGGCGGAGGGGCCTGGGCGGAGTCTCTGCGTGGGACGGAGGCCGAGGCGACGAAGGGGCGCGTGCGGAGCAGAGGGAGCGGCGGGTCGCGCGGAGTGGAAGCGTCATCGTGGCCGTCGCCGGTTCGTTGAGGGGCGGAGCGGAGGAGGCGGCGCGCTGGGAGGCGCGATCGGAGGGGTGGCGAGGAGGCGCGCGCCGGGCGGCGCCGAAGAGGCGCGCCCGAGGGCGGCGGAAGAAGCGGCGACCGGTGGTCAGCACCGGCGGGTGGCGGCCGGCAGCAGCGGAGGTGGTGCCGAGGTCCGGGTGCGGGGAGGCCCGATCCGGCGCGAGGAAGAGGCGCGGCTCCGTCCCCGGGCGGTGGAGATCCGAGTGGTGGCTGCTGCACGGACGGATCCGAGCGGGGAAGCGGTGGCCTGGCGCGGAGGCGGCCGGATCCGGCGGGGATGGCGTGAATCCGGCGCGCCGAGGCCCGTGCTCGCCGAGCAGATCAGGTACGCCTCCAAGGTGCGGCGGTCGGGCAGCGGCCGGTGGATGGCTTTTTGGCGACGAGCATGGGCGTCTGCGGTGGCGGGGAGGACCGATCTGCTGCTTCGTGACGACGATGGTGACCGGATCAATAGGATCCGTCGCCTAAATGGTGGCGCTGCCCCCGGCGGAGATAGATCTCCCTGGGGGCACGCGGTGCGGAAGCGAGCGGCGGCTAGGGTTTAGGATCTAAATCTAGACGCTCTGATACCAAGAAGGAAGATGGAATAGGTGGAATTGGATATTTGCATTGAGCCTCTAGGGCGGTATATATAGGAGTACAAGACTTGAGGGGCAAGATGGTACAAGGGATTGGAATCCTAATAGGACTCTATCCTACCATATATATTGTACTCTAACAATGATGTCCTCACTAATGATATCCCATGCTTTTTTGTAAAATGTCCCAGTGAATCCATCCGGCCTGGAGCCTTCTCTATTGGGAGCTCATTAATCACTTGGAAGACTTCCTCCTCGGTAAATGGTTGTTCCAGACCCTAAAAATCTTGCTGTTGCAAACCCACCGTCTCTAGGTTAATCAATCGGGTTGGTTGATCCTCATTTTGCAGCAGGGTCTCAAAGTGGTGGTGAAATAACTCAGCCATATCTTCCTGCAACTGGTAGATAACTTCATTGATCATAAGGGAGCTAATTTTGTTCTTTTGGCTATGATACTGAGCCTACGAGTGGGAGAAGGTTGTGTTAGCATCTCCTTCGTTGAGCCACTGGATCCTCGAACATTGACGAATCAGGGTTCTCTTGAGAGAACAAAGGGCTAGAAATCTAAGCTTAAGAAGACGCCTGAGGTCAACTGTTCTATTGATAGTGGTCTCTTATCCTGCACACGCTCTAGCTAAGAAATGAGCTCATCGGCCATAAGGACCTGGAGAGTGATGTTGCCGAATTGGGTATGGCACTATTTTTGAAGGGCTTTGTCGGTGGCTCGGAACAAAGCATCTAGCCAATGAAATGGGGAGGTGATAGGCACCTGGCTAACCCAGCTCTTCTTCACTACGGCTAGGAAATCCTCATGTGCAGCCCAGTGCTTGTCAAAGTGGAAACGTCCCCCCACGTTTGTAGCAAGCGCTGGTGGTGAGGAGCAATGGCGTGTGATCCAAGCAAGCGAAGGCCAATGCCAAAAGGAAACAATGCGGGAACAAATCTTGCCACTCTGCTGAGCTAAGGGCCCTATTTAGCCCGACATGGTTGGGGACAGGCGTTCATTACTCCAAGTGTAGGCTCTCCCATTTAGATGGATGTCAGTTAAGCGCAAATCATTCACTAGCCAGTGCAAACGACCTATGCTATCATGGTGAACGTTGATGTTGTTTTTGTCTTCATGATTGAGGATCATGTTAAAGTCTCCCAGAACGCACCAGGCACCTGGCCACGAGAGTCTGATCTATCTAAGCTCCACCAGAAAATCTCGCTTTGCAGCGTCTGACTGGGGGCCATAGACTGAGGTAATCCACCACGGAGTTTGTTCACTGAGAATGCACCGGTGTGGGAATCAAGAACTATGATGTCAGGCGCTCTACAAGCAATCAAGATCCCCCCTCTTGTGCCCAACGCTAGGAGAAAGGAGAAATTAGTGAATTGCGAACCGAGCATGGAGAAGACCACCGATGCTGATATGACAGCCATCTTGGTCTCCTGAATACAAACAACATCGGCTCTGTGGGAGTCGACTATCACTCGTAACGCACCACGATGCCCTCTAGAATTTAGTCCTCGAGCGTTCCATATTAGGATATTACAAGGCCTGTCCATGAAATGTAATGTATTAGAAATAATCTCATATTGGTTATGAGAGAGGAAAAAATACAACTTATAAGTATGAGGGAGTCCTTATCCATTGAACTAGTTTTTGGGGTGAGAAGACCTAATACCACTTATAAGTATATTACTCCGTTGCTCCATGGACTTAGTTGTGTTCAGTTCATTTGGATCTGTGGTCTAGGGAGTAAACCCGATTAAACCTAGCTATACGATCAGGATTCAGATCTAACATAATGCTTGAAGATGATCTTGAGATAGGGGTCACGCGCCTTATACGACGCGAAGTCACGAGCCGATGGCACCTATTCCGCTGAGATGACGCCAAGTTTGTGCATGAACACAATTTATACCTGTTTGAGTGGGCGTGCCGAGGTGTGCGGATATTTGGATGCCAGTCACAAGCTACACCGAGTGCTATTGGCTTTAGGCTGAAAAGGTTGCTAGGTTGCTCTTGAGGTAAGCGGGACTTGGACCGGATTGCTCACCTTGGAAAGAAAGTGCTGGACCAACGTCGAAATTGACGTCGGGACATCTTCCTGGACCTGCTCCTGAACCGTTTGGTCTTGGTAGGCTCTTGCTGCTAACCTGTGTCGATGATACACCAATGGTTTCGAGCCCCATCGATTAGCTTGCTGGACAATAGAGAGCGGGAACTTCTAGTTGGTCAGGGGCGGATCCAGTGTATAAAGATTAGGTCATAGGACCGTAATGAAATTTTCTAAATTTTATAGAAAATTATTGTTTATTACTGTTCATCAGTAGAGATGATCTCATAGTGTAATATAGGTGATACTAATGATTTTCTCATCTAGATCCGCCTCTGTAGTTGGCGCTATCTTTTGGAGATTACTGAACCACTACCAAAAGATCTAGCGGTTCCCACTGCTTGGTCCATGGCTCTGTGCGTGCCGGTGTTATCTCTTCGAAGGACACACAGGCTTAACAAGGACTCGCAGGCGGGGTCAACTCCAAATTGCTAGAAATGACAACATGAAGTGGTGCAGCTAAGGCAATAGCCCCTGTAGCCTTCCTAGTTTTGGTCTCCTTGAGCTGTGCACCGTGGCAACATGAAGTGGTGTGTGCTTGATAACTCATGTAGATGGCTACCCATCCTCACCGACCATAGTCATTGCATGCATGTCCTAAAAGAAAACAAAATACATCACATTTGTCTAATTATATCATCTGTTTCTTCTCTTCACTTGTAGAGTGCAGGGTAGTACCATTTGGAGAGGATGACATACATAACTATGTACATAGTTTTCTTGTCCAAGATGCAAGGGTGGTTACATTACGATTATGGTAGAGTATGATTGTCATCAGCTCATATTCACTAGCTAGTTGAAAAACTTGACCAAAAAAGTAGGGCCGCGTCACTGCTATAGACAGTCCTATCGTAGACGGTTCAGAACCGTCGTCACAGACGGTTCCCGAACCGTCTGTGTTTATGTGTCAGTAATAATAGGTGGTTATCACAAACGGTTCCTAAGCCATCTGTGATAACTTACCTTACAGACGGTTTTTGAGAAAAAAATCATCTGTGATAGTTGACTTTCACAGACGATTTTTTATTAAAAAAATCGTCTGTGATATGAATCATATCATAGACGGTTCGGAATAACAACCGTCTGTGATATTGTGTATATCACAGACGGTTAATAACAAAGGCCATCTGTGATATCGTTCATATCACAGACAGCTCAGTCTTTGAAACTGTCTTTGATATATATATCACAGACGGTTTTCAACAACGAACCGTCTGTGATAGTAATTGCAACAGCAATTTTATTTGCCGTTTTTTAGCTAGCCTCGGATATGCTAGCCATACCCTCTGAAAGCAAGCAAGCAGATTATAGATAATGACAGATAAGTTAATTGCAACTCAAAGTGAATTACAAATGTAACAAATGGCTAGCAGATCACATACATATATAGAATGAAAATCGTTACACAGATCTGATAAATGAATTGTTTTATTAAGCACAATTGAGTGATATGTACAATTGAATCCAATGTTTCAACATCTAATTATCACCATTGCCGGGGTAAAACTCTCCAGCCTTGTTTATGACATGTGCTAGTAAGAATTCGGGCAGTTTTTCACGAATTTCGATGAGTTGGTCAAGATCATATGTACTTTCGTCAAAGTCCACCCGCTGTCGCTAGGAGAATGTTAAGTCATTAATTAGCATGTGTGGAGCCGATGACAATCATACTCTACCATAATCGTAATGTAACCACCCTTGCATCTTGGACAAGAAAACTAGTTATGTATGTCATCCTCTCCAAATGGTACTACCCTGCACTCTACAAGTGAAGAGAAGAAACATATGATATAATTAGACAAATGTGATGTATTTTGTTTTCTTTTAGGACATGCATGCAATGACTATGGTTGGTGAGGATGGGTAGCCATCTACATGAGTTATCAAGCACACACCGCTAGTCCTATTCGATAGTAAAACTCCCGGCACCTCACGAACCTAATTAAGATTATGGATTTGCTATTTGATAGGTGTCTAAAATTTTGTAAAAACACAATCTATTTTCTAACCTTCATATTGACGTGGAGATTTGTGTTCTGGTGAGGTCACCTTCCTCCTCTCCAGCGCTCGATGATGGTATTGGCGACGATCGGTGGATTAGATTTAGGGTTCACCCGTTCAGGGTTCAGATTTACTAGTGTACTCTAGACTTAGAAGGAGGTTAAGGTGACAGCAAACCAGTAGTGGGTGATGATGATGGTCGCTGCGTTGAGGTGGCGATGGCTCTATCAGACGCGGGCATGGAGAAGAGCGGTGGGTGGGGTCGGCAGGAGTGGTGACGATTGAAGTGATTAGGAGGTGGTAGGAGTTGACGGTGGATTTCATAACATGGAGAGATGGAGCCCACCTATCGGTCATCACCACCTACCTCATGCCTGGGCCGCAGCGGCCGCCATGGATGCACCCATGAGCTCTTCAATGCGATCGATTTCTTTCCATTTCTGTGCACAATCAACACAAGTGAAGACTCTTTCCATTTTTGTGCCCGATCAACACAAGTGAAGACTTGCTCAGGTGGAGTTCATTTGGGATTTTAAGCCTAGGCTTATAACTTATTTGGTACTGTAGCGTTTTTTTTTTTCACTGTAGCTGTTGTTAGCTTTTTCAGTCTAATTAAATTTTTAAAATGAAAAAATACATCATCACAGACAATGTAAAGGAATAAGAGAAAAAATGGCAAAAAAACTAAACAAAATTAAGAAGTTAGAAGCCAGAAACAAGACGTTGAACCTCTAACGAGCAGTGCCTCAACCTCACTCACTTTCGATTGATTACATCCGTTTTTCTTAAATAGTTGTGCTAAGGTGTCATCTCTCAGATCAGCCACGTGGCCCGCCCAGATGTAACAGCATCCACATGTCACTCTACAGGCCCCACCCACTCCATTATTTCCATCCAATGGCGCGAACAAGGCACTGCTAGGCCTGTTAATGGGTTTGGTTTTTTCGTGTTGCCGAAACAGGTTTGGAATGGTTTGGGTTGGATTCAGGTTAAACCCATGGTTTTTTGGGGGTTGCACCCCGTCCTCTCTAGCTCTCTATCACGGTCTCACCCTCCTTATTCCCTCGGTATCCTCAAGCCACTGCCATGTCTTCTCCTTCCTCCTCGGCCCCCTATCTCTACCTCCAACACCGCCACGTCCCCATCTAGCCCCAGGTCTCCCCCGACTGTCCATCACCACCGTGTGCCTCTCCTCCCCTGATCTCCTCTGCCGTCGTGTTATGCTTCGATCTCCACGAATCCACCACCAAGTAGATCTGGACTTTTCCCCTTCCTCGGCCTCTTCGTCTCTAGTGTCGATCGCCATCGCTGCTTTGTCACCCTTGAGCTATATATCCAATTCGTGTGGTAAGAATTGAACTCTTATACTACTTTTGGGCAGTTTCTTGATGTAAATTAAGGCAACTTACCATGATTTTCTTATGCTATTTGCAGTACAGAGTTTTTCTATTATTTTTGTGATGACATTTTTATGATCTAATAACTGATGATTTGCCTCAATATGCTCAGGCGCTCAACATCTGTAGTGAAGAGATTTGTGCTCAACATTCAAGCATGAACTTAGCTTGACAATAAAAATGCAACCTCCATTCGGATCACGCCAGGTCAATATGTAATCACATTTCATATGTACAATGACATGAAGCACTACTTGTAATAAATTTTTAGGGGTTGTCTAGGCAAAACTTAGTGATATTTTTTAAGAGTACTCAGATTCATCCTCCCCTCAAATATATAAATTCCCTCACCTCACTCCACCCCCAAACCCTACCCCATCTACCCCACAACTGCCGCTACCCTACTCGTCGCCTCCCCATCACCTCGCCGGTGTCACCTCTGACACCAGCGAGCCCCACCGGCATCCATCTCTTCTGTTGTTCCCTCCCCAGGTACTTGCATCCCCTCCCCAACCCACACCCCACCCTCACCAGGCGTGTTGCCCTCCCTCCACCACGCCGTCCCCGACGTTACCGCGGCCTGCCAGCGAGCCCTACCAACCACTATTTCCGTCTCCTGACACAGATGTCGGTGTTGCCCGTTGCACATCCCAACCTAACCTAACTTGACTCCATGCCTAAGCTCCATTCCACCCGCTAGCTGCCGCCCAGGCGCCACCATCCTCCTCGAACCCACAACACCGATGGCACCACCGCCATGAACCCTAATCCTAAGTCGTTGGAGCTATCGCCAAAGCTCTCACCAGAGCAAATGAAGGAGATGGAGCATAAATCTCAATGCAAAAAGAAATTCGAGTGCTCAATCCTAAAAGTTGCACATGAGTACTGTTGAACTAATCTTGTGGTGTTTGAATTGATCGTGTTAGGGTTGTTTTTGGTAGGTGTTTTTTTGGTAGTAAGTCTGATCATGGCATGATTTGTGGTTGGATCATGGCATGGCAGATTAGTTTCTTTCCTTGTATTAGTTTCTTTTCATGTACGGCCAAAACTTCTATGTAAATGCTTCCCGCTCTTGTGTATAAATAGCAAAAGAGATAGAATAGAAAAGTCACAGCAGAGAGTTCAAGTGACACAAAAGCTTCTTCTCATATTCTCATTGCCAGTTCTTGAGTTCTAGGTTGTTCGCATGTGTTGTATATCGGCTTAGTGCCGACAATTGGTATTAGAGCGGTGCCAAGAAGATCATGTGGCGATGCCTCGAGGCACGAGGTTCGTATATCCTATATCAACCCGAACCTTCGACAGCAGTGGCCATCGTTGGGAGGCCTCCAACAGCGACAGTGAACATGAAGTGGTTATGCAGGTGATGCCAAAGGAGACGGGGGTGGCGTTGCGATACCTTATCCTCACGCGAATGAACTACACCAAGTGGGCTCTTCTTATGAGGGTCTGTAACATCCTGATTTTCAGACCTTTTTAAAATCTTGAATTTAAAAATAAATTTTTGGAATTTTTCGGAATTAATAAAGCTTAATTTGAATTTTTAGAATTTTAAAATGATTTAATATGATTAAATTAAACTTCAACATTTGCTAAAAATATTTTATTTGGGTTCCTTGTGTCTCAAGGAATTTTTTGTATTTTTGGTGAATTTTTGGGATTTTTTGCTATTTTCTAGAGCTCTTGAAAGTTTATTTGAATTTCTGGAAAGGAATTAATTCGGGAAAAATCCTCCACCGTCCGATCCCTCGGCCAGCCACGCATCGGCCATCCGACCCACGTCCCCGACGCCGCCGTACCCCTTTCCCGCCGCGCCTCGTTGCCGATCCGCCGCGCACCGCCATGCGTCGCGCCATTGTTCGCCGCGCGTTGCTCCTCCCGCCCTCGTCCTCGGCCCGGCCCAGCTCCCGCGTGCCCGCACGTCGCCCCGCCCCCTCTTGCCGCATGTGCCCCAGCCGCCCCGCGCGTGTGCTCGCACCGCGCCTCCGCATCCCGCCTCGCCCCGCAAACCCTAACGCCCTCGCGCCCCGCCGTTCGATCCCGGCCCGCGACACGTGTCGCCGCCCCCGCCTTCTTCTCCAATGCGGAGACAAGACCGTCTCTGTCCCGCTCCCTCCTCGGGCTCCGTGCTTAAATAGCGTCGCCGCCCCGCCACCTCCCTCGCTCCCGTGCGTCGCCGTCTCCTGCCGCAGACCGCCGTCGCCGGTGTCCTCTCCTCCCCGCTGTCGTCTTCGCCGGAGCCACGTTCCCGTCGCCGAACTCCGCGCTCGCCGCTCCGCCGCTCGGACCGCCGCCGGAGGTCATCGCCGTCGTCGCGTTCGTCGCCGGTAAGGACCCCGCCACCCGCTGGACCCTCCGCCGCGCACAATGGTCGCTGGAGACCACCCGCCGCCGTCGCACTCACCCTCCCCGCGCGCGCCTCGCCGAACCCCGCCGCGACCTCTGCGCCGCTCGTCCGCGTCGGATGCATCCCCGTCGCGCGTCGTGCGTGCCACGCGTCGCCAATCGGGCGATCCGGTCGCCCGATCTCAGCCGTTCCTGCCGATCTAAATCGCCGCCGTAGATCCCATGCCACGCGGCACTTCCTCCACCGTCAGATCCCATCACCGCAGTCGCGCCGCCGCCGCCCCGAGCCACCACGTCAGCCCTATCCAACGTGGCAAGCCCCGTCAGTACCACTGCCACGTGGCAGACACGTGTCGCGCCACGTCATCTGCCACGTCAGCAAACAACCGCCCCGGTGCCACGTGGTAGCCACGTCAGCACGTGCCACGTGGCAGCACCAGCAGCTGCCACGTCAGCCCTAGCGCACCGCGTCAGCACCACCTCCCCGCGTCGCATTGCGTGCGTCGGGTTCACCGTGAGACCCTCTTCCGGTGGGCCGGTTCCACAGCCGATGACTTTTCTGATTTTCCTTTAGGGTTTATTTTTCGAGAGCCCGTTCTCCTCCGTCCTAACTCCAATTGACCCTGTTCTTTTTTCTAAATTCATATAAAATCGAGCTCTAACTTTTGGTTCTGGTTTTTTGATTTTTGGAGTTCATTTCCTTATTATTTTTTGTGTTTTCTTGTTTCGGTCGTTTTCTCTCTCGTTAGATTCGGATTCCGGAGGAGCAGAATCTACGCCCGAAGACCAGGAGTACCTCGCTGAGTATAACCAAGGCAAGTCATGTCCTTTGATCATATTGAACCCAGTTTACAATTTATTGTTTAATTATTTTATTTTAAATTACATTGCATCGCTATTTTTATTCAAACCTTGTAATTGGTAATTATTGTTCCAGATTGATTTATCCCTCCTTGATAATTTGGAATGCCATGATAGCATTATCACCATAGGTTGGAAAACATACTAGCGATGCTAGGTTATTTGTCACATGGGTTGGTACGATAGAATGCTTAGCTTTGCTTATAGTTACGATTGGGTTTATCATCACACGTGAATAATTAATTTGACTTAATGAGATATTGAACCGTGGTTGGAGCCACAACAGATCGTGGTTGGTGCCACAGTATTAAAATTTGTGCCATGACGTTGGTGCGTCATCGGCGGTGGTTATACAAATTGGTTTTCACTCGGGCGAGTGATCGTGCAGTAAAAGAGGAAGTGTTGCAGCACTTCAAGGGATGCGGTATTCTCACCCGGGCAAAATTAAGGACTTAACTTTGTGCGCCATTGATCTGAGCTTTACCGTGCAAACCACATGTCTGGTATGGGATGGACCTGGCTGACTAATTTGGGATGTTTCAACTTTAATCTTGCCATTGAGATGAACATGGTTGCTGATTTCCATGTGACGCAAGGGGGGTGTGATGCGAAACCCTAGCGGACGGATTGAGTTGTAACTGAACTTTGTAAAGGCCTTGTTGTGGTTACCTTCGGCCGGGGCTAATCACATCGTATGGGTACAGTTGTGCAATCTCTGCAGAGTGTAAACTATTCGAATAGCCGCGTCCTCGGTCATGGACAATGCTCGGTGATTTCATACGAGGGGTAGTTATTTCTGAAAACTTGTGTATTGTGGTTGGACAGTGGATGGTTAATCTTCTGTTGGTTTAGCTTATGGATGTGAGGTCCATAAGCGGTTGGTTTAGCTTGTGCATGGGAGGTCTGCAAGTGGTTATGTCAATTCCTTTGATTATTTATTTACTATTGTTTTACTTAAATTTCGCTTTCAATCTAATTACTGTACTTACCTTTAAATATCGTTTTATGCAAATTAACCTTTCAGCCTTCATTTGGTAAGCCTTGCATACTATATTGTATTCATTTGTTACAAATGACTTGCTGAGTACCAAAGTACTCACGGTTTTATGCCCAATGTTGCTCAGTTGAGGAAGAGGAGTATCACCAGCAGGAGGTTCCAGAAGGAGAGTACTTCGACGACTACGCGGATTAAGCTTCATTCTCCACTCAATAGCCTGTGGGCTTGTCGATTGGCCACTACGCTTTATTTTGGATTTTCGCTGCTAGTTTCGTTAAGCCCTTCGGGCTAGTCTATTGTAAGCTTGACCATAAGGTCGTACCTTTTGATATTTATCGATATTTAAGCTTTTCCTTTATTTTTATCGTGTATATGGTTGTGATGACATCTATGTTTGACTGTGTGCAGTAGCATGATCCTGGGACTAGTGCAGAATACACAGGGAGTCCGGATTTGCATATTCGGATCTCGACAGAGATGGTATCAGAGCTATATCGACTGTAGTACGAAGCCTTAGTTAGAGTTGTCGTGTTAGCCAATTTCAAAATCTATTTTCTAAATCAAATCAACAAATGAATTATTAGTGATTCTCTATTCTTACCTTATTCTTAGGATTCTTAATCCTTGTCTTCTCTGCAAATTTATTTTTAAAATCTAATTTGACTTCTCATCCCCATAAAATCTATAGATGTCCCGAGTGTCCCAAAATCAAAGAGAAGGTTGACCTAGAATTCTTTGAGCTTTACGGTGAAGATTAGATCAAGCAAGCAGCCAAGTTGTTCCAAGACAAGATTGAAGACCATCATGAAGATTAGGAGCTGTCAGATTAAACCCTGTTCTAGTTTTAGCATCGTGTAGACCGTTTTGCTTTTTCTTGCCATTATGTGTGATGTGAGCTGCAAATATTGCCCTTAAAAGCATTATATTACATTCATGCCAACTTTTTATTGGAGTTATTTTCCCCGATTTTGTTGTTAGCCTTTTCTGGCTAAGTGTTTGTTTAGTTTAGATTACCATTAGAAAATCCCCCTTAGACGAATTTACCTCTCATCTATACTATTTTCCCTGTCAACTTTAAACCGGCAAAGGCAGTCAGCAGTTGTTTCCTTTTCAGAGTAGCATCAAGATGGTTGATACCAGGACCACAGTAGGCCACAACCAGGCGAACCAGGACCCAGAGAGCAGTACCGCGCAGCCAGTTCCACCGATCTTGACACCACTCTCAGTCAGTTCTTGGTGGCCCAGACTCAGATGATGCAGACAATGATGTAGAATATGCAGGCTATGATGCAGCGACAAAGACACGAGGCGATACCACCTCGAGCACGGGACACGATGCGGCTATCACGAGAATCCATGAGGACGAGACCGCCTACCTACTCCAGTTCTTCAGAGCCGATGGAGGCCGATGATTGGGTCCGATCGATTGAAAAGAAGCTGAATTTGGCCTAGTGTTCAGACAGAGAAAAGGTGTTGTATGCAGCACACCAGCTTGAGGGAGCAGCAGCAGAGTGGTGGGAGAACTACTGTGCCGCCCATGAGGACCAGAACAGCATCACATGGGCAGAGTTCGCTAAAGCCTTCCATAATGCCCACGTCTTGGATGGAGTGGTCGAGATGAAGAAGGACGAGTTTCGTGAATTGCAGCAAGGGAACATGTCAGTGAGTGAATACCTCAATAGATTCACTCAGCTAGCTCGCACTGGCTGAAGGGCGTAACCACGCATTCAAAGACGTCGAGAAAAGGTTCAAGAAGGGTCTGAACCCAGGGTTGAAAGTACAGGTTGTGGGCAACGACTATGCCAGTTTTCAGCAGTTGGTGGATAAGGCCATACTAATTGAGGATTCCCACCGCGAGTTAAGAGAATTTCACAAAAGAAAGATGAGTTAGTAAGGAGTTCACTTACAGCAGTCTCAACGAACAAGACTCAACACCTATAAGCCTGCACGAGTGCCTCAGCAGCAGCAGCATCAGCCAGTTTTCAAGACCCCAGCTCCAATTACCCGTTATGAGAACTCGGGACCCCGCCCTATCAATGTCAGCAATCAACCCCAGAAGGGCGCAAACTATGCAAGATCATCCAATTGTTACAATTGCAAGGAGCCAGGCCATTTCGCTCGCAGTTGCCCTCAGAAGCGTCAAGCAATCACGCCGATTCCATTCAATCTAGAGAGTACACCTGCCAAGACCCTTCCCCTGGGAGCAAGCCGTGGCAGCCAGCAATCTCAGAGCGTTGCAAGAGGAAGCCTGAACCACGTCAGTTCCGTTGTCGCACCCGGTAAACCCATTTCTCTTAGTAGGCCCGGATCTCGAGGTCGAGATCCCGTTTAAGGGGGTAAGGTTTCTAACATCCTAATTTTCAGAGCTTTTTAAAATCTTAAATTTAAAAATAAATTTTTGGAATTAATAAAGGTTAATTTAAATTTTCAAAATTCTAAAAGGATTTAATATGATTAAATTAAACTTCAACATTTTCTGAAAATATTTTATTTGAGTTCCTTGTGTCTCGAGGAATTTTCTGGTATTTTTGGTGAATTTTTGGGATTTATTTGCTATTTTCTAGAGCTCTTGAAAGTTTATTTGAATTTCTGGAAAAAAATTAATTCGGAAAAAATCCTCCACCGTCCGATCCTCGGCCTGCCACGCGTCGGCCATCCGGCCCGTGTCCCCGACGCCGCCGTACCCCTTTCCCGCCCGACGCCTCGGCTGCCCAATCCGCCCGCACCCGCCACGTGTCGCGCCGCTGTTCCGCCGCGCGTCCAATCCCTCCCCGCCCTCGTCCTCGGCCCGGCCCAGCTCCCGCGTGCTCGTGCGTCGCCCCGCCCCCTCGCGCCACGTGTGCCCTAGCTGCCCTGCGCGTGCGCTCGCGCCGCGCCTCCGCATCCCGCCTCGCCCCGCAAACCCTAACGCCCTCGTGCCCCGCCCGCGCTCCGCCGTTCAATCCCGGCCCGCGACACGTGTCGCCACCCCCACCTTCGTCTCCGATGCGGAGATGAGTCTGTCTCTGTCCCGCTCCCGCCTTGGGCTCTGTGCTTAAATAGCGCCACCGCCCCGCCACCTCCCTCGCTCCCGTGCGCCGCCGTCTCCTGCCACAGACCGCCGTCACCGGTGTCCTCTCCTTCCTGCCGTCGTCTCCGCCGGAGCCACGTCCCCGTCCCCGTCGCTGGACTCCGCACTCGCCGCTCCGCCGCTCGGACCACCGCCGGAGGTCGCCGCCGTCGTCGCGTTCGTCGCCGGTAAGGACCCCGCCGCCCGCTGGACCCTCCGCCGCGCACAATGGTCGCCGGAGACCACCCGCCGTCGTCGCACTCGCCCTGCCCGCGCGCGCCTCACCGAACCCCGCCGTGCCCTCCGCGCCGCTCGTCCGCGCTGGACGCCTCCCCGCCTCGGTCCGCGCGCCGGAGCACACCCGTCCTCACGCCCACGCCGCGTCGGGCTGCGACGCTTCGCGCATCGTGCGTGCCACGCGTCGCCAATCGGGCGATCCAGTGGCCCGATCTCAGCCGTCCCTACCGATCTAAATCGCCGTCGTAGATCCCGTGCCACGCGGCACTTCCTCCACCGTCGGATCCTGTTGCCGCAGTCGCGCCGCCGCCGCCCCGAGCCACACGTCCGCCCTAGCCGACGTGACAAGCCTCGTCAGCACCCCTGCCACGTGGCAGACACATGTCGCACCACGTCATCTGCCATGTCAGCAAACAACCGCCCCGGTGTCACGTGGCAGCCACGTCAGCATGCCACGTCAGCATGTGCCACGTGGCAGCACCAGCAGCTGCCACGTTAGCCCTAGCGCGCCACGCTAGCACCCCCTCCCCGCGCGTACTGTTCCGTGCACCGGGTTCACCGTAGACCCCTCTTCCTGTAGACCCGGTTCACAGCACAGTGACTTTTCTGATTTTTTTGATTTTCCTTTAGGGTTTATTTTCCGAGAGCCCGTTCTCCTCCGTTCTAGCTCCGATTGACCCTGTTTTTTTTTCTAAATTCATCTAAAATCGAGCTCTAGCTTTTGGTTCTGGTTTTATGATTTTTGGAGTTCATTTGCTTATTATTTTATATATTTTTCTTGTTTCGATCGTTTTCTCTCTCGTTAGATTCGGATTCCGGAGGAGCAGGATCTACGCCCGAAGACCAGGAGTACCTCGCTGAGCATAACCAAGGCAAGTCGTGTCCTTTGATCATGTTGAACCCAGTTTGTAATCTATTATTTAATTATTTTATTTTAAATTACATTGCATCGCTATTTTTATTCAAACCTTGTAATTGGTAATTATTGTCCCAGATTGATTTATCCCTCCTTGATAATTTGGAATACCATGATACCATTGTTACCATAGGTTGGGAAACATACTAGTGATGCTAGGTTATTTGTCACATGAGTTTGTACGATAGAATGCTTAGCTTTGCTTATAGTTACGATTGGGTTTATCATCACACGTGAATAATTAATTTGACTTAATGAGATATTGAACCGTGGTTGGAGCCACAGCAGATCGTGGTTGGTGCCATAGTATTAAAATTTATGCCATGACGTTGGTGCGTCATCGGCGGTGGTTATACAAATTGGTTTTCCTCGGACAAGTGATCGTGCAGTAAAGGGAGAAGCGTTTCAACTTCCATGTGGCGCAAGGGGGGTGTGTTGCGAAACCCTAGCGAGCGGATTGAGTTGTAACTAAACTTTGTAAAGGCCTTGTTGTGGTTACCTTCGGCCGGGGCTAATCACATCGTGTGGATACAGTTGTGCAAACTCTGCAGAGTGTAAAACTATTCGAATAGCCGCGTCCTCGGTCATAGACAATGCTCGGTGATTTCACACGAGGGGTAGTTATTTCTGAAAACTTGTGTATTGTGGTTGGACAGTGGATGGTTAATCTTCTGTTGGTTTAGTTTATGGATGGGAGGTCCATAAGCGGTTAGTTTAGCTTGTGCGTGGGAGGTCTGCAAGTCGCTTTCAATCTAATTACTGTACTTACCTTTAAATATCATTTTATGCAAATTAACCTTTCAGCCTTTCTTTGGTAAGCCTTGCATACTATATTGCATTCATTTGTTACAAACGACTTGCTGAGTACCAAAGTACTCACAGCTTTATGCCCAATGTTGCTCAGTTGAGGAAGAGGAGTATCACCATCAGGAGGTTCCAGAAGGAGAGTACTTCGACGACTACGCGGATTAGGCTTCGTTATCCACTCGATAGCCTGTGGGCTTGTCGATTGGCCGCTACGCTTTATTTTGGATTTCCGCTGCTAGTTTTGTTAAGCCCTTCGGGCTAGTCTATTGTAAGCTTGACCATAAGGTCGTACCTTTTGAGATTTATTGATGTTTGAGCTTTTCCATTATTCTTATCGTGTATATGGTTGTGATGACATCTATGTTTAACTGTGTGTACTAGCATGATCTTGGGACTAGTGCGAGAATACACAGGAGTCGGATTTACATATTCGGGTCTCGGCAGTTCAATCTCCAAGCTCGAGTGTCCGGGAGCCAATCGAGTGAGGGCATGAAGTATCGATTCGATAGAATGGCACTAGCAGCCATACTCTAGGGGTGCCGCTAGAGATGCTGGCGACACTAGTGGTAAAAGACAACGCCAAACAGGCCTGGGACACCGTGAAATCCATGTGCATGGGCATGGAACATGTCTGAGAGGTGAAGGCACGAGCCTTCGCTCAAGGAGTTCGATGGGATCCGCACGAAGAGCGGCGAGATGGTGAATGACTTTGCCATGCGTCTAACCAGTCTCGTCAACAACATCCGCACTCTCGGTGAAACTTTGGAGGACATCAAGGTGATCAAAAAATTTCTCCATGTCATTCCTCTGAAGTTCACGTAGGTGGTGATCTCCATCAAACAGCTGATTGATCTACGGATCTTGTCCATAGAAGAGTTGGTGGATTAGCTCAAGTGCGTGGAGGGCAGTGCGATACGGATATAGCAAGCGATGATGGTGGCGCAATGCCGGTGGTCTCCTTCTCTTCATAGAGGAGGAGTGGTGCACGCATCAAGAAGCAAGAGCGAGGCGATTTCTCTTTAAGAGGTAGGAGCGGTGGCAAGCAAGTTCGTGGCCATGGCAAACAAGGTGGGCAAGTTGTCGCTCATGACGCCATGCCATGATCCGGCCAAAACTTCTATGTAAATGCTTCCCGCTCTTATGTATAAATAGCAGAAGAGATAGAATAGAAAGGTCACAGTAGAGAGTTCAAGTGATGCCAAAGCTTCTTCTCGTGTTCTCGTTACCAGTTCTTGAGTTTCAGGTTATTCGCGTGTGTTGTGTATCAACTTAGTGCTAACAATTAGTATCAGAGCAGTGCCAAGAATATCCTGAGGTGATGCCTCAAGGCGCGAGGTCCGTATCTCCTACATCAACCCAAACCTTCAATGGCAGTGGTCGTTGTTGGGAGGCCTCCAGCTGTGGTGGTGATCAGGAAGTGGTGGTGTAGGTGATCCCAAAGGAGATGGGGGTGGCGTTGCGATACCCTATCCTCACGCGAACAAACTACACCGAGTGGGCTCTTCTTATGAGAGTCAATCTCTTGGCTTAGGGAGTTTGGGAGGCAATCAAATCGGGGGGCGCGGAGTACCGGCTCAACAGGATAGCACTGGCAACCATACTCCAGGGGGTGCCTCAGAGATGTTGGCGACACTGGTGATAAAAGATAGTGCCAAATAGGCTTGGGACACCATGAAATCCATGCACATGGGCGTGGAACGTGTCCAGGAGGTGAAGGCATAGACCTTGCTCAGGGAGTTCAATGGGATTCTCATGAAAAGCGATGAGATGGTGGATGACTTCGCATGAAAGGCTCAGGTTGCTTTATTTGCCAAAGATTGCTTTTGAGCATAGGGTATATAAAAAACTTCCTATAACTTAGTAGTTTGAACTAAAACATGTTATTTGAACCACAAAGTGCAATACTAGTATCCATATGCTAACCTTTTAGTGTTATAACCGCCTACCTTACCACTGGGATGACACACAGGACAACATCAATTCATAGCTGCCTGTAGCCCGCCATTTTCTAATCCCACCCACAAAGTTTTTGAAATAGAACTATATCTGATTAAGTTCCCATGTCTGTCCTTGACCGTGGGTACGGCTATTCGAATAGTTTTTACTCTGTAGAGTTTGTACAACTTGTATACAAGAGACAACCAGCTCGTTGCTCCGTACGATTCCTTAGTCATACGGTTGAGTAGACCATCATAATAATTTTTTAAAATACCTCGCCCCTCCATCATCTCACACATATGGGCTGCTCCCACTTGTGGTGGGTCCCATAAGTTGTGCTGGATGTCTACCCCCAGTGACTAGCCCAGCTGGACTACCCACACCGACTAACTCGCCGTAGTAAACTTCACCCTTAATGGGTGACCCATTTAAGCTGTTACAAAGTCAGCCACTTGCACTACCCCTCTCCCTCACCGATGAGATGATTTTCAAGGTCTGGTAAATCTACTAAGCCAAGTTATAATTTACAGACTTGTGGTTGTACTTTTTTTACATAGGAGGTCATGAAAAGATTCAGTACTTAGAGTTATCTGGACGGTTCTAACACTAACCACACTCTTGTGCACCTTGCACAGCCTCCCCATACCATCTGCTTGACCATACCATCCGCCCAGATATTTAAAAGAGTTGGGGTTTTTGGGAAGCATAAAATAACGATGTCAAAATATACCAGCCACTTTCCATCCATGACTATCCAAAACCACTTTCTCGTATTTAAAATTGATGCTTGGGGCATTTTGATGCCTCCGAATATCTAAGCAGTACTAAACAGGGCCTATAGACTACCTTTCAAAGTTTACCATTATAATTTTCCCTAGGGTGACAAGGCTCACATGTTCAGAATGTCCCAATGAAATGTAATACAACAAGTAAATTAATGGGCATGTAGCTAGTACTTTAAAACAGTCATAGATTTACATATAAAATATTAGCATGCAATTTGATAATTTAATAGAAATAACTTGCTGAAAAGGTAGGTTCAACATGATCAAAATATTAACTCGTCTTGCACAGTTTACCGCGGTCTTGATCTCACTCAAAGCTTTTTCATTTGATGGTCTTGAGCTCCTAGTCTTCATCTTCATCTAGATCTTGGACTTGCTTGATCCATTGATTCTTTAGGGCTCCAATTTCTAATTACGCGCTAAATAACTTAATCCAAATAAATGCAAATAACTCAAAAGGCCCAAATAAATCCAAATGAATTCAATTTGATTGTATTATGATTACACGGGTGAGCTGGGATAAAGCTTATTAGACGCGGGTTATTTTCAGAGTCAAATAAGGTTTGAGGAATATGAGGAATGACGGAGGGAAATTTTCCGAGACAAATGTTAAGGAAGGGTTCATGATGAGAGGAATATTCACGGGAATATTCCTCTTCTGGTTCAAGGATGGCTAGGCATAGCCGACTGTAGAATACCATGCTTCAATCTTTTTATTAATAATTTCTTCTGTTATTTTTATATTTATTAAGGAGGTTCCATAAGTTAGGATAGACCTATGGATTTATGGATTCATAAACCATCGGTATACTCATATCACTCTTCTTAATTCTTATCTCTAGGGGAATTCACGGTGTCTTATTATTTGATCTTTAGTTGTCAAATAAACTAATAATTGATTAAATGATTAGTCTAATAATTTACTAAGGCTTGGGATTTATTATTATTTTTAATATCTAAAAGCCGAGGAGTCATTTTGTTTTTAATAGGCGCATAGAGTTATATTTCAGCAAACTCCTTCATTTAAAGATGCTCCTGGAAGGAGATGTTGGTGATATTTACATACCTTCACTTTATTATTTAGTTTAATTAAGTTTTAATTGATAAAATCTATGTATGTGAGTCTAGCTTGCTATTTATATTATTACATTTCAATACCATTATTACTTAGATCTACCATTAAGATTTAATAATTTGCAGCATGTTAATGACAAGGATTATACTTTAATAGGGCCCTGGATTGACCTATGAATTTCTCAAAACAATATTGGTGGGCTTTGTATATATCCTCCGACTTTATCTAACTATTTTTTCAGAAAAATCCTTAATTAGAGTGGACACCCCAACTCAAATATTTTTAATTAATTCAAATGAGCTCCAAAATTCATGGTTTTCATTCTAATGGACAGATCTTGAATTTAGAAATTTGTTTCATCAATTTTAGAGTTAAGATGAATAAGTTAAGCTTATTTAAGGTTCTCGGTTTGAATTAATCCAAAAATTATAAACGGAGATAAAGATCTCTCACTGACAGGTGGGCCTGGTCAAGTTCAGACCAGTCCGATCGCCTGAGTCTAAACGGCCAGGGCATTTGAGCCGTCCGATTAGCGATGTACCGCTTGAATTGACCGAGAAAGTTTAGACTGTCTGAACAGCCGTGACGTTTGAGCCGTTCGATTAGCGATGGATTGCTCAGATCGACCAAAATGGTTTGGACTATCCAAATGGCTAGGACGTGTGAGCCGTCCGATCAACGATGGACAGCTCGGATTCGCTCGAGAAAGTTTGAACCATCCGAACGGCAGAGACGCATGCACCGTCTGATCAGTTGATGAGTCATTTGGATTGTCCAATCATTGAAAGGAGAATGTTCGGACCATCCAAATGGTTACCTTCATCAACAGAGTTGCCGCCTCTCTTTGGTTAGCAATGAAAGGGCTCGCCGCCGACGATAGAGGCGGCGACCGGACATGAGTATTTCAAAAATGAAATGCTCATGTTTGCGCACACGTCTGGGCTTAGTCCCGCCGACCAGTTTGATGGTGGTGGCGGTCTGCAGTGACGAATGGTGGTGGTGAAATAGGGGAGATAAGGGGGATTATCTATGGTGTCCTAGCACAATTCATGGATAGGGGAGTATCTATAGGGTGACATGACTTCACCTTAATGCTTGGACGAGCTTAGGGATGCTGGGAGTGATTTGGCATCGTTAGGCAGCGACAGGTAGAGGAGATGCATAGCGCCGACGAGGTGTAGGCATTGATGTGTCTAGTCGAGGGTGGGGATGGTGTTGCCTTCTTCGAGGGTGCTCCTGCTCAGTGGAATTGGCTTGGCGAAGCTCCAATCAGTGGATTGGTCGATGACCAGAGTTGGGAAAGAGAGTGTCGCCTATGCTCCTACGGGTAGCGACGGTGCAATTCTTTGCTGTGGGAGGAAGAGAGTAGTGGTGCGATGAGGGTAGAGGCCCGGGTGAGGCTTTATAGCTAGCGGAAAGGGCTGGCCACGTGAAGAGGGTGGTTGGTGGTCATGACGGAGGACGTAACATCGGCATGGCTACAGAGCTTGACGATTCAAGCCCAGCGTCATGACGACGACACACTGCAGGGAGTGGCGGTGCTTGTCATATTAATGGCGGGGCGCTCGCACCAAGGAGCATGGGCATCAATTTTGTTAGCACGAGAGGAGGAATGGTGACGCGATGGGGCAGGGACAGGTAGGGCTGTGGCCGATAGGAGCGACGTGCATTGGGTAGGAGCTTGACAGGGGTAGATGTGGTGTCAAGCTACGGAGACGTGGGCGCACATTGTGGCTAACTCGAGCAATTACATCGTGGCAGGCCGAGCGGTGCCTCATCGCCCTTTCTTCTGAGCAGCGGGTCAAAAGGAGGAGCTCTAGACGCGATGGCTTTCCTGTGGTGATACGATACAGGAGCAAAGATATAGCAATGCAGGCGGTCAGCAACAGCATGAGCGAAGGGGGCATGCCGGTGACTAGCGGTCACAATAGTGAGACACGGCGGAATGGGCTACCGTGACAAGGGTCGGTAGAAGAGAATGTTACCGTGGCAATGCATGGCAAGGGAAGAAGGAGAAGAAGAAGTTTTGGGGCTAGGCCTACTAGAAGTGAGAGAAAGAAGGAAGGGAAGAAGGGTTCAAGCCAATTTGAGACTTCAATTTTTAGTTTAGATTTCTATTTATATTGTGAAGGGAAGAAGTTTTTGAGTTTTGGTAATTCACCTTTAGATTTAGATTTAAATTTTCGCTTGTTATTTTGAAGAGCTTAGCCTAACTATTAAGTTTTTAGGTAAAGATTTCCTTCTTCCCATTTTTGATTAAATTTAGGCTTTGTGTTGATGGGTGAAATTTGAATTTAGAGTTTTGTTTTATTGACTTCATTGTAAATTTAAGCTTTCATGATTTTTTTATTATATCCAAGTTTTTGCCCTTTTATTATTGTGATTGTATTAGCACTTGGGATTTATTCACGATTGTTAATTTGCATAACCCAAAAACCAGAAATTCCAAATAACATTCCAAAAGAAATTCGAATGCCAATAAGATTCAATGAAAAGTTCTAAAATTTTCACAAATTTTGGACATGAATTTCATAATGTTACAAGACTGCAAGCCACGACGAGTGCGTAAGGAATAGGTGCATCTCGTTCGGTGTAGGATGATGAGCCCACGCTGCGATGGCCTAGGCATGTACATCGGAGGAAGCCACACGCAGCGCACTCCGGCGTTGTCTTTGAGCGAGGTGCACGCGCAAGTGCATCTTGGCGGGAGGAGGATGAGCACGATGGCGCTTAGTACTTGGACACAGGAGCATCCAATCACATAACCGGGTGCAAGTCTGCATCTGTCGAGCTAGACATTGGAGTAAACGGGACCGTGAAGTTTGGTGATGGTTCCATCATCGATATATGTGGGCAAGGAACTGTCTTGTTCACATACCACACCAAAGAGCATCGCGCGCTCACCGGGGTGTACTATATCATACGACTACGAAGCAATATTATCAGCAACGGACGGCTTGAGAAGAACAACTGTTAGACCTCGATTGAAAATGGGATGCTATGGCTTCATGATCAATAGCGACACCTGCTTACTAAGGTAAAATGCTCCAGAGCCGTCAGTATGTGCTTGATCTAAATTTAGCACAACCGTGTGTCTGGCGGTGAGTTGTGGTGAAGAAGCATGGTGCTGGCATGCGTGCTACGACCATCTAAATTTTTAGTCCTTGAAATGGCTCGCGTGCGATGAGATGGTCCGTGTGCTACCACATATCGATCAGGTGGATCGAGTATGTGATGTCTGCCTGGTCGATAAGTAATGGCATGCTTCGTTCCCACAGGAGGTGAGTTACCGCGCTCAGGATCAGCTTGAGCTGGTGCATGTTTACTTGTGCAAACCTGTCATGCCGGTGACACCAGGAGGGAAATGATACTTTCTTCTCCTGGTGAATGATTTCAGTCACTACATGTGGCTGATGCTCCTGACATCAAAGGATGAGGCGCCGACAGCCATCAAGTGCTTCTAAGCCCGTGCCGATCTAGAGGTCGCAAGCAAACTACGGGCGCTGCATACTGATTATGGTGATGAATTCACATCCACAAAATTTGGTGAGTACTGCAAAACCCTAGCATCAAGCGGTAGCTCATGGTTCCATACTCATCTCAACAGAATGGTGTCGTGAAACACCGAAACAAGACGGTGGTCAGCATGGCGTGTAGCTTGATGAAGGTGAAAGGCGTGCCAGCAAGGTTTTGGGACGAAGCTATCACGATGGTAGTCTATCTCCTCAACCATGCACCAACGCGGAGCATACATGGCATGACGCCCTACGAAGCATAGTATGGGCGGAGCCCGAACGTGCACTAACTTTGCATATTTGGGTGCATTGCGCACATGAAGGTGGTGAAGCCGAACCTGAAGAAACTCGATGACAGAAGTGTGCCCATGGTCTTCTTCAGCTATGAACCTAGGTCCAAGGCATATTGGCTCTATGATCCTGTGGGCAAGCACGTTCATGTACCACGCGATGTACTGTTCGACAAAGAAGAGAAATGGGATTGGGGCACACCAGAAGCTGATGATCTATTGCATACATCCGATGAAATCTTATCCATGGAATACATTTATTTTTTGGTGATAGGTCATGGATGAACAAGTGCATAGGAGCCTAGGGGTGACGCGGCAGGGACAACGACTACTTCGGTGCTAATGCCTAGCCTGGAGTCACTGACGCTGGCCTCTTCTCCGGCCACACCAGCTCCTGCCGTACCTACCAGAGTGGGGTTCATGTCACCACCCACTGATGTGACATAGGCATCACATGAAGCCCCATGCAAGTATCGCTCCATAGCGGATCTCTACGATACACCGTCGAGGTCATGAGCGAGTACAATAGACTATGTCTCCTGGCCACAGAGGAGCCAGTGACCTTTGCTAAAGCTGAGCAGTACAAGTGTTGGTGCCTAGCTGTCGGGACCCGGAACAACAACTCCAAGTCCCTCTGTGTAAATCGCACTATCCCAGGAAAAGCTAGTGCACATAGGGTTAACAGTAATATATATCATGCAAAAATCACCACCGAATATTATTAAACGACAAAATACGGCCTTAAGGTCAAGTCTTATAATATAGGGGCACAAGGCCAACAAGAGAAATAAAGCAAATACTTGATAAAAGTAGCAGAACAGCCCATCCAGCCTCCCACAGGCGAATGACTGTAAGACGCGTCCTATTCGCTGAGGTAGTCCTCACCGTCGTAGACGCCCTCGAAGTCTGGCAACAGATTTAGCAAGGTGAGTACAAGAGTACTCCCAAGGTAAGCACATAAAGTACTTACGCAAGTTACACCAGAAGATATAACAGAATTGATGCATGCATAATGGATTTCAAAGGAAGGCTTAATAGGGTAAATGTGCGGAAAGGCAATACTTGAATTTGAATACAATAATGTAAGTACGAAAAGTTGAACTTTAATACAGTATGAAACATTATTTTTAACAAGTAATATCGTTAGCGTAGGCTCCGACCCACACTAACCTATCCACGGGAATCCACCCGGACCAAAACCAAGACTGTCATTTGTTTGCTCAAAACCAGGTTTTATAAAATCCAAGTCTACTCTGTGACAACTTTACTCAGCATGTCCATGACCGTGGACACGGCTATCCAGATAGATTTTAACTCTGCAGAGGTGTACAACTTTACCCACAAGACATTCCCTCTCACTTGAGCCACGCGATAAACACACTGCCTTAGGTGTGCGGCGGAGAGTTCATGACAAGGCTGTTACAATGATCCATAGCCAAAACAGTCACGCCGCCACTAAGGTTTCACCACAACTCGAATCCACGAGTTGGAGCCCCCTCTGGTGCCATGTGAGACTTCCCACAGCCTACGCCGCACTCACATTCAGCCTATAGCGAGACTATGTTTGGAACTTCACAAATTACTTAGCCAGGTCCGTCCCATACCGGACTTGTGGTAGTACGAAGTGACTTCGTAAAATGAATCACAGAAACGGTCCTTAATCTGCCTTAGGCTCAACCACATTCCCCTGTGCACGACAATCAACCAGGTGTCACCAAACACGAGGCATGCCGGCACCCACCACTTGACCATTAGCCTAAGTCCAAAATCATCAGTTTCTATTTTCATTTTTAAATAATTTTCATAAACCATCCTTGACTCACCGAAGTCAAGAACAAAATTTAAATCGTCATTTCATGCGGAAGAAATGATCCCACCTAAAATTATACTAGGCCAGGCTAAGCATTTCTATAAAATTTTCTAGTCAATACTATGGTACTAACTAGTTTTCAGCAAGGGTGACAAGGTATATGAATTCGAGATTCAAAATTGGCTATAGTCAAAGGATCATGGGCATAACTAAAGTTTAAACTAAATTTAAATTAAATTTGAATAGAAGTACGCATGCATATATAGTAACACAACATAACTAAATTTGAAATATTAGGTTCAACATGGTCAAAGGTGTAACTTGCCTTGATCGAAGTCCTGCTGGGAATCGTCGAACTCAAAGTCTCCGGAATCGTCGAAATCTAACGTAAAGAGCCAATTCAAAGAAATTCAAAAACAAAATTCAAATAAATTCAAATTTTCAAAATTATGCCAGAAATGGATAGATCATGATTTTAGAAAAATTTAGAAATTTGAATGGGTCAATTTGGAGTTAAAATGCAAAAGTTATAGTCTTCCAAAGTTTAAATTTAAAATAAAAGAAAAAGGTTATTTTCTGGATTTATTTTTAAACCGAAAAGAATTTATGACGTCAGCAAGAATTATTTTTCTAAAGAAAATTAAAGGATTATGACGTCAGCCCTAGGGTTAAAATAATCGGGGAGAGGCTGACAGGTGGGGCCAGTCTACGGTGGACTGGGTCCATGAACCGAAGAGAGGGGTGAGGTGGCAGGCGGGTGTGCGGGGAGCGGGGTGGCGCTGGCGTGGCTTCCACGTGGCTGCCACCTGGCTCCACGTGGTTGCAACGTGGCTGCCATGTCACGGCAATATGGCACAGCAGTGGCGGCGCGGGTGCGTGGCGTGGGCCCGGCGGCGCCTGCGCCACCTCGCCAGGGCGACGGCGGCGGCGCGGTGGCGACGGGATCGAGGTCGCCGGCGCCGACGGCGGCGCGGCTGGCCGATGGGGTGCTGGGAGTGCGGGAGTTCACCAGATTTTGCGCGAGGCCGAGGTGAGAGCGAGGGAGAATCGCGGAGAGCGGCGGTCGGAGAGGGCCTTACGCGCGAGGGGCTCCGGTGAGCAGCAGCTGGGAAGGGGTCGCGGGATCGCCTTAGCGTTGGAGGCGGCGAGGAGCGAGGAAGCCGGGCGGTCGGTGCTGGCTGCCGGAGCGCGAGAGGAATCGAGTGCCCTCGGGTTTTAACGTTGGAATTGAGAGGTGCAGGGGAGGCGGTGTGAGCTGAGGGTCCTCGGGGAGTGCTCTTTATGGGCGGTGGAGGGTGGTAACGGCCGCGCGAAGTTCGCCGGAGTTAAAACGGTCGGGGAGGATGAATGCGACGGCGAGGAGAGGCGTAACGCGCGACTTTATGCCAAAAACGGACGCGGTGGAGGTGGAGGTTTAATTTGCCATTGGCGCGGGGGATTAAGTGGGAAGGAAACCGGGAGCGGCTGAGATCAGACCAGGCGGGCAAGCGGACGGCTCGATGCACGACACGCGTCGCACGCGGAGAGAGGGAAGGCGGGATGAACCGGTAAGTGGTATTGGACGGCTGGGAATAGATCCGGCGGGTGGAGGGTACTCCGATGGTTGACACGTGGCAGCCCGAGGAGGGTTTTAGGATTTTAATACCTTTTTGATTTCGAAATGAGAATAAGCTTTAGAAAACTCAGAAAAATACCAAATAAAATTTGAAAATTCCAGAAAAATTCAGAGAACCTTCTGGGACTATTTGGGACTTAATAAAAAATATTTTCCACCCATTTTGATATTTTTTTTTGTAAAAGCAGAATTTGACTTAAAAGGGAAGGTTTTAATTCTTTATAAAATCCTGAGAATATACATAAATATAGATTTGACTTTAGGAAGATATAGTACATTTATTTGACTTTCATGAAATGCAATAAATTCATTTTGATCTTTTATAAATAGAAGTTTTTAAATTTTCTCAGATCAAGACTTTGAAATAAACTCCAGGAAAATCCAATAAATTCCAGAATTGATTTTAATCAAGGAGTAAAATTTTTGGGATGTTACACTAGCCATGTTGGAGGAGATGAGGTCTATTATTGAGAACATCACATGGAAACTATGTGACATACCTCCTGGACATCGGTCGATCAGTCTCAAGTGGGTGTACAAAGTTAAGGACTCAAAAGGAACCGTGGTGAAGCACAAGGCACGTCTTATCGCCAAAGAGTACATGTAGTGCCAAGGTGTAGACTATGAGGAAGTCTTTACGCCTGTTGCCCGGATGGAGTCCGTGAGCCTGCTGATTGCACTTGCGACTCATAAGGGCTGGCAAGTGCAGTACATGGATGTTAAAATGGCATTCCCAAATGGCGACCTCAAGGAGGAGGTGTACGTCGCACAACCATCAGGTTTCATCGATGACAATAATGAGTACAAGGTGCTTAGGCTCCGAAAGCTCTCTACGGTCTCCGTCAACATCAAGATCATAGAACGCCAAACTTGACAATAGCTTGTAGTCCCTTGGGTTCGAGCAAAGCCCATCAGAGCATGCTATGTACACATGAGGAGATGGTTCATCGCATCTGCTCATGGGTGTATACATGGACAACCTCATCATCATCGGCTCACATCCTCCAGAGATCGCCAAGTTCAAGGAGGAAATGATGAAGGTGTTCAAGATGAATGATTTGGGATTACTCAGTTATTACCTCGAAATTGAGGCACACCAGGACAACAGCGGCACCACACTGAGCCAGGCTTCCTATGCACTCAGGATCCTGGAAAAGAGTGAAATGATGGACTGCAATCCATATAAGGTTCCGATGGAGACATGACTCAGGCTAAACAAGACCGACGGTGGTTCTCCTGTGGATGCCACTTTCTATCAGAGCATCATGGGGATTCTTTGGTATTTGGTTCACTGGTTTATGGAGGCACCAACCATCGAAAACCTCAAAGCAGTGAAACACGTACTCCGATATATTACTGGGACGCTCAACTACAGTTGTTTCTATGCTAAGGGCGAAGAGGTACTGCAGCTGACGGGATATAGCAACTCCGACACGGTAGGAGACGTGGATATCGCAAGAGCACTACAGGGGTGCTATTTTCCCTCAGATGAAGCCCAGTCAGTTGGTAGTCATAGAAACAAAAAGGTGGTGGCCCTATCCTCATGTGAGGTCGAGTACATCGCAGCCACCACCGCAGTGTATCAAGGTATATGGCTTGGACGTTTGCTCGATGATATGATAAACAAGGAGCCTAGCCGTCCAAGTCTCAAGGTGGATAACAAGTCAACGATTTCTCTTTGCAAGAACCTTGTTTTCCATGATCGAAGCAAGTATATTGACATGTTATCACTTTATTCGTGAGTGTGTGGAAGAAGGAAAGATCAAGGTCAAGTACATCAACACGAATGATCAGCCCGCTAACATTCTTACAAAACCACTGGGGCGCATCAAATTTCAGGAGTTGCGAGCCAAGATTGGCCTTGTCCAGGTCAGCAAGAAGGAGCCACAAGATTAGGGGTGATTTGTTGAACTAATCTTGTGGTGTTTGAATTGATCGTGCCAAGAATGTTTTTGGTAGGTGTTGTTTTTTTTTGTAGTAAGTCCGATCATGGCATGATTTGTGCCTGGATCATGGCATAGTGTGATTAGTTTCTTTCCATGTATTAATTCCTTTTCAAATACAGCCAAAACTTCTATGTAAATATTTTTCACTCTTGTGTATAAATAGCAGAAGAGATAAAACAGAAAAGTCGCAACAGAGAGTTCAAGCGACGCAAAAGCTTCTTCTCGTATTCTCATTGCCAGTTCTTGAGTTCTAGATTGTTCACGTGTGTTATGTATCAGCTTAGTTCCAACAAGTACTAGTTAGCAATTCCCAAATTTTGATATACTCAAGAATTTAACTTAGTATGCCATTCGGATAGTGGGAACATCATTAACAGTGCATTTCTTTTTGTGTTTTGGTTACTTAAGTTCTGGAAATATATTTCTAAACTCACTTTTTTGTTTCTACATTTCAAAGATACAAAATTGAAATAAGATCAATCTACAAAGAACATACATTCCAAAAGATTTTTGTATCTACACATTTTTCAGAATCCAAACTTTTAGAATGTTACACATGCACCAAAGACTGAAAATTAGCTAAAGAGCGGTAACATCATCAACTGGAAAATCCTAAAATCGTGCAGGCGTACGCTGACCGCGAACGCATGAACGATCTGGACATTAATGAGTAGATACTATGTACGTATATTGTTATAGTTAGTATATATATTGTTACTGTACTCTCTTTCTTACTCGGGGAACTCCACTCTGGAGAGTAAGGTTTTTAACGAAGCAGTAACATTGTATTTTTAAAATATCAAGGAAATTTCATTTTTTTGAAATATTTACGTCATTATGTGTCTATATTTTTTATGCAACTAATTTAATTTTAACTATTTTTTAACAATGTGGGTATGATAGAAAGAAAGATGACGGTGTCGTTACCATCGTCGCCACTGTCTTCATCATATATAATTATTTCGGGCTAAGTTTAAGCTAGTACAGTAAATTTTGAGCTGTGCCTAGATATAATTAGAGACAACACGAGACGATACAGTACAGCACGGAGGAGTGACAGATCAAACCGGAGATCGTTTCTGGACTCACGAGGCCACTCCCAGTGGCAAAATAATTGGTGCGAGCGAAGCAGGTGGCAACTAATCGAATCGCTCCAAATTATACCTCCAAATTGACGTCTTCATCGATCATCCTGCTCAACCTTAACCAAATCGTGGGTCCGTCCCACCCATCAAAAGCACGCATAATTATCCGCTGTTGCCACACGTCTCTCTCCCTTTTGACCAACCGCTCTGCCCACCACCATCAGCTGGCACCTATTCTCGCTCCAAGAAAGCGACTGCCCTCTGCGGCAGAGGCGCCGGAGCCCACCATCTCCGCCTCCATGAACTTCTCCTCGTCCTCCGGCTCCCGCGGGCAGCCGGGCCCCGCGTTCTCCGTCGACCTCGCCGCCGCCGCGCGCCGCCTGCTCGCATTCCTCCGCTCGGCGCCGGCCGTCGGCGGAGTCGTGGGGCCGCGGTCCTTGCGGAGGTACGAGGGGCTCTGGCTGCCGCTCGCGGCGGAGGCGGCGGGTGGGGGAGGGGAGGCGGCGATGCTGGTGCCGCCGCCCGACGTGCAGCTCGTCTGGCTCTGCCACTGCTTCCACCATGTGAGCCTTCTTGCCACCTTTCGTTCTTTACTGATTGCGTGAGATATTGGGGAATAACCCAGTATGTTAGGGGTTGTTTTACAAATGGCAAGCTCGCGTGGTTTAATCAGTAAAATTGCTATGCCAACTTAAACGAATGTCTGTCGATTATTGAGATCTGGAGAAAATTAGACAGTTTACTGTGCATAGAAAACAACGTGTGTTGGGAAATTCGGCCATGGAAAATTAGACAGTTTACTCTTTTGGAAAATCTGTAATTTAAAATAAATCCCTGGGCAGGACGCCAATCTTTCCACAAAATTCTCTCAACTTTAGAATTTAGTTATGTTTTATTTTAGCCCTTGAAAATATCGCACAACGTGCTCGATCTCAGGTTTACTTTCTCCTGCTCCCCAGGAGAGCTATGCGGCATACTGCGCATCAAGGTTCGGACGCCTCATCGACCGTCCTCCCATCCTTGATGCCGAGAATGAAGAGTATGCTGCTGACCGCTGTCGGGATGTCTGGGCTGCACGCTACCCATCGCAGCCATTTGACCTCGACAATAATGAATTTGATGGCAACAATGTGAATGGCATTGCCTATGACAATGCAAATGGTGAAATTGTCAAAATGGTTCAAAGGTACGCTGGCCTAGCAGCTCGCTTTGCCTCGCCCTTCATCTTGGAAGGTGTCTACCATGTTGCTGCAAGGCGGCGGTATGTGCATTTCCTTGACCTCGTCAAGAAGGCTGTGTGCACGACCAAAGAACACACACGGCTGGTGCCTAGCCTGGACATATTACTAATGTGGCTTGCTCACCAGGTATGTATAGGCATGACATCCTATTAAACAAACCAATGTGGTTTGGATGTATTTAGTTGACACAACTGTGATGTATCCTTGGCAGAGTTTTCCAGCGAGTTATGCGATGGACATGGAAGCGATGGCCATCAGGGACAATGTCGTGAAAGTGGTGGTGGGTTATGGGGAGGTGATGAGTGAGGAGGTGGTGGAGAGGACAAGGGTGTTGTGGGAGGAGGCATATGAGGAGCCATATGATACGGCTGGATCGGAGGTTGATGCGGCAGCAGCTGGCGCAGCGAGGGAGGCATTCTATTGGGACGCTGCAGCATCGGAAGAGGATGTCAACCGTCTGTACAAGGGGTTGCAACCTAGGTTTCTTATGGAGGTATTTCCGAGGCTATTCCATATATCATTTGTTGGGGACTAGGGTTATGAGCTACCATTTTGCAAAATTACACTGTCTTAGAACAATAGAAAATAAAACTACTGGCATTCTAAATCTATAAAATCATATTTAACTTAATGTGGAACTTGTGACACAACTTCATAGTATCTAGTATGATGATATAACTGGTCAGTAAGCAGTATTTTCTACTCGGCAGTAGTTTCATTACATTTGTTGCTTCTTCAGAAAAATTCCATCTGTTTTGGCATTTTCTTATGCCTTGGATTGGCAAAGAATTGAGAACTTATGGATCTGCCAAGCATAATGTCCATAATCCATCAAATTGTGGCATAATGTCAACGACAATAAGTCAAAAAAGCAATAGTGAATTCCACAACCCCATGTGGACTGTGATCACTTCGAGCCACAACGCAAGATTTCCTATATTGGTGCCTCAAGTAGTGGATAGGCCTGCTCAATTATTTGTTTTTGCGGTCATCATGTCTTGTAGAAGATATTGAGTTTCTACATCGATATAATTCAGATATTTTTAAATTATCTGATCACAAGGGTCCACCACTATAACTTGCAAACTCAAAGTTTATATTTGTGCTTCTTTGCTATCCTTGAGAGAAAATTAAGCTAGAGTTCCTCAGCCAATTGATGAGCTTATTTGCACATAGTCATTGGTAATCATGGTTCACATTTTCGGCGAAATTCCACCATATTTTTGGAATTTTCGTTCCTTTTACTACTCCCGAAATAATTTCAACTTGGCCAAAATATTTCGTTTTAGATTGAATTTTGAACTTGTAAAAGACTATAAATCCTTACACTAAGCAACTCAAAGCAGCTACCCAGTGGCTAGCCCCTTCTCATGCGTATGAGGCGTCTAGGGATCAAATCCCACCTGTGGATACCAATTTTTCATAATTTGCTTCCTCTGAAGCGTGGGTCCCACATAATCCAGTGCCCAAAAAAAAGAATTTGCCAAGGGAGATCGAACACGAGACCCCCATTAGAGGGCCTTGCCTTCTTCTCACTAGACTAGTCCTTATTGTGCAACTAAAGGTTTACATATTCTTTATCCTAACTTCAAAGTTTAAAATTCAAATTTGATCTGAACCATTTGAATGAAATTTGTCTGAAATAACCAAAATTTCAGTGATTTCGTTCCTTTCGCTACCCACCAAAAAAAATCCAAAACAACCAAAAAAATCCAAAACGGAATAGTTTTCCCTGTTAGTAATTGCAACTGCTTTTATAATCTTGTCATATAAACTCATTATGTGACCATGCAAGGGAAACCTTACAAATATGTCTTTTTTTCCATCTTTACTATTTATCTACTTTATACATTGGCAATATGATATCATTGATTCTTGATAGCAGGTATATGTGTTCCTGAAAGGAGAATTTGACAGTGAACACATCAGCAAGGAATTCCTACGGTTGCGAGCTCAGAGGTGTCACAGATCACTAAAGCTCAACAAATCAATGCCTAATTTATCCTGCAAAAACTGGCAGAAAACATGGCATCTGTACTGTGAATTTGCAACCCGGGGCCTCACCATTGAGGTCAGGCGCTGCACAAGCGGGTGCTTCAGGAACAGCAAGCTCCTCAAGAACATATCATTCTCATGGAGTGCTATGTTGCATGAGAAGGCCCTCACTCTTACAGACGAGCTTGATGTCAGGATGAGAGCGATGGCGTCAATTACTCCTCCAATTCAAGCCCCATACTTGTTGAAGTGTGTACCTGACCGAGTCACTGATGATGGTGGGGCCATGATTTCTGATGTCATATTGCGCATGAGAGGTTACCGTCCACAAGAAGGACGGTGGCTGACCCGCACGGTGCTTGATCACGGTGGGAAAGAATGTTTTGTCATTCGAATGAGGTACTGTTCTGGAGAAAGTCCTAGTAATGTCCATATTTTGTTGAGTTTCAGAATCTATTGCTATAGTTTGCCTTGGTAGATAAGTGTTCTTTTCTTCTTTGGAGAACATTAGTAGACAAGTGTTGGCACATACTACCTCAATCTTGGGTAAATATTCTAACAAAATGAGTCATGCAGGCCAAACTTAATCCTTTTGTTTCGGTACCAACTACCAAATTAAGCTCTTGTGTTGAATGGTTGCACTACTATGCTTAAGCAGTGGGGGAATGACATGTACTTTTATATCTTAATAGTCAATATACTTTTGCTGAAGTCTGTTGCAACTTGTGTAGAATAGGCAGAGGGATTTGGCGGAGAGGTGCTGAAACTCCCATGGCAGTGAAATGGGAGGACAGGATCATTGAGGTCCGAGAAGGCTCATGGTCATATATTGCAAGTGCAACATCCGTTGGTTATGCTCCTGGTAACTTCAGTATGCAGAATAATTGGTTCATGTCAGTAACATGTCTTGCCTTAAGAAGAGGTGTGTATTTGTTTCCCTGTGTGTGCAGAGAAGATCGTGGGCACAGCAACACCGACAAAAGATCAACAGGAGAATAAGGTGGTTTGGTGCTTTTCAACTGGAGATGTACTGACAGTGCGGTTGGGAGATGACCTCAACTTTCTTCTACAAAACGAGAGCTCAGAAGAAGAGGTATGGTCCCATAAGCTTCTTTCTCTCATGTGGAATTGTAGGATGGATTATTTTGCAATAAAACAGCTTCCATTCATTTGGTGTTCATTGCTGAAAGATCTGGTGGTATGAAGATTCTATAGTAGTAGATCGATTTAGTAAACGAGATACCAGACAAAAGAGTGCAAAGTTCATCCTTATTGCTTTCAGAAATGCGACGTGATGTGAGTTTTTGTTGTGAGTTCATAATCTTTATGCATGAATCGTGATCTGCTAGTATTCGCTAGAACACCTAGAGGGGGATCGTGTGACTTACTGTCGCCGATGAACGCCATGAGCGAAGACCCGTGCCTGCGTGATGCAGGCGTGAGGAAGAGTCGGTGCAGAGGCTAGTCGCCGGCGAGGTCCTGCGGTGGCGGTTGACGGCCTTCCCGTTGCCGACAGCGCGAGATAGATCGGTTCACCTTTAGGATTTGTACGGGGTGGTTTTTGTTCTCACGAGTACGCACGTCCGTGTTCGTGAGATACCGGAACCCCTCCTTTTATATTGCGCTGCGCAACGGGGGACCGTAACCAAAATATGGAAAGCTCCCCCGATCAGGGCGCTGAAATATCTCTTTCTTGTTTTGGCCGATTGGCCTGAGATCACATACCTAACATTCTCCCCCTTGATCGTAAGGCTAAACATCATAAGCCCTCTCTCAATAAAAATTCACACCAAAGTAGTGCATCACAACAATCAATTAAGTATCGCTGGACATCAGTACTTATAGTGCTCCATTCTATCTCGATCGGATAACATAATACTTCATGGGAGTTGGTTACTTTATTTGGTCCCCTTATTCCAGGATCACAGGCTCTCCAACAAACCCATGCCGGCAACATGATCACGAAAATTATTGGGTGGTAAGCCTTTTGTGAGCGGATCCGCGAGCATAAATTTAGTTCCAATATGCTCAACCTTAATTGTTTGATCCTGGACTCTATCTTTCACAACATGATACTTTATGTCAATGTGCTTGGCAGCCGCACTTGACTTGTTGTTACTCGAATAGGAAAACTGCGGGTTCATTATCGCGAAGACAAAGTGAGTGGTCTAGAAATGTCTGTCTACCACTCTTAATCCGGATAAAATTCTTTAGCCATACTGACGCCGGTAGCCTCATAACATGCCACAAATTCATTTGCATTGTCGACGATGCAGTAAGTGTTTGCTTTACACTTTTCCATGATATTGCTGCTCCTGCGAGGGTGAAAATATAACCTGATGTGGACTTCTTAGTGTCTTTACACCCCGCAAAATCAGCATCAGAATAACCGACAACCTCAAGGTTATCGCATTTTCTATATGTGAGCATGTGACCTTTAGTGCCTTGCATATAGCGTAGGACTTTCTTAACGGCTTTCCAGTGGTCCGGTCCTGGATTTGATTGATATCTGCCAAGCATCCCGGTAACAAAAGCTAAATCAGGGCGTGTACATACTTGAGCATACATAATACTTCCGACAGCAGAAGCGTAAGGTATAGCCTTCATCTGATCAGATTCTAGTCATTCTTTGGGCATTGAAATTTTCCAAACTTATCGCCCTTAACAATAGGAGCAAGGCGAGGCAGAGCATTTATGCATATTGTATCTCTTTAGTACTCTGTCAATGTATGCCTTTTGTGATAAACCTAATGTTCTTTGGACCTATCTCGGTGAATTTCAATACCAAGAACATAAGATGCTTCACCGAGATCCTTCATGTCAAAATTGGACGAGAGAAATCTTTTAGTTTCCCGCAACATGTCCACACTGCTGCTGGCCAATAATATATCGTCCACATAAAGAATTAAGAAGGTGTAATTACTCCCCCTGAACTTAACATATGTACAATTGTCAACATCATTCTCCTTAAATCCAAAATTCCTTATGACTTCATCGAACTTAAGGTACCATTGCCTAGAAGCTTGCTTCAGGCCATATATGGATTTCTTTAACTTGCATCCCAAATGTTCCTCGCCTTCCACAACAAAACCTTCCGATTGTGTCATGTAAACATCCTCATACAAGTCTCCATTTAGGAATGCAGTCTTAACATCCATTTGGTGCAACTCTAAATCAAAATGTGCTGTGAGCGCCATTATGATTCTAAAAGAATCTTTAGTCGAGACAGGAGAAAAGGTTTCATTATAGTCAATGCCTTCTCTTTGTGTAAACCCTTTTGCTACAAGTCTCGCCTTAAACCTTTCGATATTCCCTTTGGAGTCCCGTTTGGTTTGTAGACCCATTTGCGACCCTCTTGTTTTGGCTCCATTAGGAATTTCTATTAAGTCCCATACATCATTATCGCTCATAGACTTAATTTCATCTTTCATGGCATCTAGCCACTTAGACGAATCCTTACTCTTCATAGCTTCTTTATAAGAGTTAGGATCATCCATCTTCCCAAGATCATCTTCATTTAAGTAAACCTCATAATCACTTGGGATAGCAGATCTCCTCACTCGTTCTGATCTCCTGACAGGTGCAATAGTAGGCTCATTAGGTTGTTCATTAATTGTCACAGAGGGTGTGAAAGCTCATCATTAGGTACAGCACTAGCATTTTGAGCCCTCAACGGGAGGAGTGGCCACGGGATTAGCGGAGATGCAACAGAGTTGCAACAACAGGTCAATCAGGCACAACCACTTGGGGTACAAGCGCTGGGGTACAACCATTTGGGGCATAGGAAAATCGGTTTGTCGGATTAGCGGTGAAGGGACATAAATCCGCTTCTCCTCAAGATCAATTTTCCTAGGCTCCAAGTCCCCACCGATCCATCATTTTCCAAGAACAACTGCGTGTCTTGTTTCTACAAATTTTGTGGTACGATCCGACAAGAGAATCGGTACCCTTTAGACTGTCGGGGTAGCCAATAAAATGGCAACTCACGTCTTAGGTCTAATTTCCCAATCTGTGGGTTAAATAATTTAGCTTCAATTGCACTACCCCACACATGTAGGTAGTTCAAACTTGGTTTTCTCCCGATCCATAATTCATAGGGTGTTTTAGGCACTCGATTTCATGGGAACCCGATTGAGTATGTGTGCAGCGGTCTTTAATGCTTCCATCCATAACTTTGCGGCAAGGTGGAGTAGCTCAACATACTTGAACCATATCCATAAGTGTGCGGTTTCTTCTTTCCGCTACTCCATTTCTTCGGGATCACCGGGCATTGAGTCTTGGCGACTATACCATTTTCTTGTAGGAACTCGCAAAAGGACCAGAACACTGTCCATAAGTTGCGTGTCGCCCATAATACTCTTCCCGCGATCCGAACGCACTACTTTAATCTTTAGATTGTGCTGATTTTCAACTTGACCTTAAATATCTTAAATTTATCTAGTGCTTCCGATCTCTCTTTAATGGGATAGATGTAGCCATAACGTGAGTAATCATCAGTGAATGTAATGAAAGAATTATAACCATCCACTGATGTCACAGGGAAAGGACCACATATGTCAGTATGAGTTAATTCCAAAATCCCTACGCTTCGAGTAGCACCTTTCTTTATTTGCTTTACATACTTGCCTTTGATACAATCAAGACAATGATCATCCGAATCATTAAAATCTAAAGGGTGGAGAATTTCATCTTTAATGAGACGTTTAATTCTCCCCCTCGAAATGTGGTCCAAACGGTAGTGCCACAATTTCGACGAAGTCTCATCAATTCGCTTGCGCTTTTTATTCACATCACATATATTCATGGATATAGGAGAATCTTGCAGGGATAACATATAAAGCTTGTCGTGTCGGATGGCACGACCAACATTATTATTATTGAAGTAAACAAGACATCGTCCGTGTCCAAAATTACATGAATATCCATCATTATCTAATAATGAGACAGAAATTAAGTTTCTTCTCATCGAGGAACATAAAGAACATCATTAAGGTCTATTACAAAACCTTTATTCAAAACTAAAGAAAGCGATCCAATGGCTTTAATTTCACTTCCATTCCATTAGCCACTCTTAGGCTTCTTTCCCTCGAGATTTCTCAACATATGGAATCCCCGCAAGGAATTGTGCGTGCCTGATGGCACGAGAATCAATCCACCAAGAATTTACAGGAAAATCAGCATAAAATGCTTCATCAACGAAAGTAATTTCATAAGTACCTTTCTTGGCGAGCCATTTTAGCCATCCAGACGATTATCTTTGAAATGGTCCTTGGGTGACAAAAATGACACTCATCATTTTTCTTTTGTCCATTTGAGCTCCCGGGACTGGCGTGTTTAGGCGCTTGAGGACGCTGTGGATCTTTGTGGCCTTTATTATAAGGGAGTATGTTTACTCCTTCTTGCCCTTTCCTTTATAGCCTCCTCTATTTCTAGAAGAGCCACTGTTTGAGGAGTTGATGTGATTCACAATATCATCACCCCTTGACCTTGAGCCTCTCTTCCTCTTGAGAAACATTGGCGATTAACTCGCTCATTGTCCACTTGTCTTTAATGGTGTTGTAGTTCACCTTGAAAGCTTCAAATTGTTTAGGAAGAGACATCATAATATAATGGACAACAAAACCGTCGAAATTGCCATGTCCATTGTCTTAAGTCCGCGACAATATTGATTATGGTCATGATGTACTCACGGACATTTCAGTACCATTGTACTTTGTGTTCATGAGCACTGCATCGGTGTGGTAGCATAAACCTTAGAGGAACCTTTAAAATGATCCTCGATGGAGGACAAGTAGTCCTTCACCCTTTCCTTTTCGTGGATTGCTCCCTAATAGCCTCACCGATGGAGTTTTCATGACAAACAAGTGAAACGCGGTTAGACCGCTCCCACTTTTCAACATTAAGTTTGTATTCCTTCATTTTATCATCAAAATTGTCATCTCCTTCATTAGGAGCGACGGGCTCATCGAACCTAAACGCATAGTCTAGGTCTAAGAGCTGGAAAGTCGTCATAAGGGTGAACTTCCATTTCTGGAAGTTGCTGCCATTAAGTGGCTCAATTGCATTAACTTGAGCCGTAATGTATAAAGGTGAAAAATTTAAAAATTTTACATTAGGAAAATACATAATTGATTTGCATGAAAATTAATCTTACGTTGGTATGATTAACAACATGCTCATAATAATTTTTCGTATCACCGTTGGGCAGATGACGAAAAATTTAACATAATTTAAGGCATGCTATTACAATTGACGTTGGTCAAAAGTAATAGCATGGCCAAAAAGACATATCAAAAGAAACATAATCAATAACATGCTATTACAATTAACGTTGGCCCAAAAGTAATAGCACGTAAAAATTAATTATACCCCTCTAATTGAATTTCTCGTTGGTTCCATTCAATTAGAGGAGGACATCATGCAGCGGAAACGATAGCATAAAATTTCAGCAACTTAAAATATTATCCAGTAATATATTGCATGAGAGACATCAAACAACAAATAATTAAAGAACATGAGGCATATCATAATACATGAAATATATGTACTGAAATAAAATTTAACATCATAAAAAAAACATCATAATTCAATTTCATGTATATATATATATCCGAATGTATATGCATAAAAAAAATGCGCTGCTTAACACACGCTTGGGCGCGGCCTAGCTGGGAAAAAACACGTGATACCCACAACATCATAACCAGAGGACACACGCACTCGTGCAGAGCTTAAAGAAAATAATCAACCGACCAAGGGGCTCTTTTGAAATTTCCAACTTTATCTCTTCAAGGAAATTCTCCACCACTCATTTTCTCTGGCCAAAAGGCTCCATCTTCCCCAAAAAGCGGCTCCAACTGCTCTCTCCCAAAAAAAAATCGGTCTGCCGCTATCCATCCGCAAAAAAAAAGATCCCAGGGCTCGCGGCGTGGCTCTGCCGGCCAGGCGCGCTGCTCGCTCGCTCAGCGCGGAGGCACTGGCGCCGCAGCAGCCGCCGGGCGCGGATGAGCAGGCGGCGGCCGGCCAGGCAGGCTCGCGCAGAAGTGAGGCTTGCAGGAGCACTGAGGCGCGCAGGCGGGCGCACTGCAGGCGGCCGTGGCGCAGCGAGCGCGAGGAGCGGCGCGCCGGCTGCGCGCGAGCGCGCGGCGCGCAGCGATGGGCGCCAGCGCGCAGAGCGCAATGGCGGCCGGCGAGCAACAAAGCGATCGCAAGAAGAGCGCCGCAGCGCGGCAGTGGCCGCCAGCGCAAGCTGCGCAGGGCGCCAGTGCCTCCCCTTTTTTTTCGATCTGACTTGGGGATTTTGATTTGGGGATTTGCAAAAGATTTCACGATCCTCTCCTTCTAAATGCTAAACCAACTTCTAATCCCAGATCCAAAACCGGGAATTGATTTTAGGGTTCTAGGAAGAGCTAGCAGTGCTCTGATACCAAATGTGAGTTCATAATCTTTATGCATGAATCGTGATCTGCTAGTATTCGCTAGAACACCTAGAGGGGATCGTGTGACTTCATCGTCGCCGATGAACGCCATGGCGAAGCCGTGCTGCGTGATGCGGCGTGAGAAGAGTCGGTGCGAGAGGCTAGTCGCGGCGAGTCTGCGGTGGCGGTTGACGGCCTTCCCGTTGCCGACAGCGCGAGATAGATCGGTTCACCTTTAGGATTTGTACGGGGTGGTTTTTGTTCTCACGAGTACGCACGTCCGTGTTCGTGAGATACCGGAACCCCTCCTTTTATATTGCGCTGCGCAACGGGGGACCGTAACCAAAATATGGAAAGCTCCCCCGATCAGGGCGCTGAAATATCTCTTTCTTGTTTTGGCCGATTGGCCTGAGATCACATACCTAACATTTGTATGTTCATCAATAGATGTCATTTAAATTAGCAACTTAATTTGTATACATTTTCTACCTAACATGGATGTGTTTTACTTAAATGTGGAATAGCGCTGTTTTCATTTCTGTAACATAATTTTTCACCTAGACTGCTAAATGAAATTACGTTAGATGGTTTGGTATATGACTTGCGCCACACACTTAATATGAGATCAGTTCACTGTTGATATACTGCTAGATTTGCACTGTTCCAAAATTTTGCAATGCCATATTTTTAATGCCTTCTAACTGCATTGCAATAAACTACATCATCAGGCAAGGCTGCTTGTAGGAAGGAGATTGAGCTACAGAATAACCAAGGATAGCACATCAAATAATCACAATGAGGAGCAATACCTCACCCTTGTTCGTACATCACGTGATCATCCTGGTGGCAGAGCAACCATGCTCCTAAACTGGAAATTACTTGCAGTAGAGTTCTTACCTGAAGAGGATGCAGTTTTTGTGCTTCTCCTATGCATGGCAATTGCACGGACCATGACAGAAATCAGAAGAGAAGATGTGGCTGGGCTTTTGGTGCGACGAAGAATACGTGAAGCGCGGGTAGGGCAGAGAGACTGGGGTTCAGTGATGCTTCCAAACTCACCTTCCCTTGATCCTCATTTGCAGCCTTGGTATCGGAATGCAGCACATGTTTTGAGTTCTGCAGAAACGGTATCTAACGGAGTGATGCTCACTAAGTACTCACCTGCTGATGGCAAGGATGAGTTGTACAGGCAAGCTCTTATACCTTAAAGCCCTGATGGAGATGATTCCTATGAGGGCTTGTACAGGACAAGTGTTGGGTCGGAGTTGTTGTTTCACTAATGATGATGATCTTTGCTACAGATCTGATCGTGGTTGTGGTATATGGTTTATAACAACACAAATTTTACATTTAATTTCAAAGTGGCTTGATCTGTAATTTTGTACTGTTTGTTGATAGCTTAAAGCTTCCATTCCTTTTGAGTACATTGCAGTTGCTCACTTGATTAATGAAGGTCCATCTCATGCAATTTTTCTGGGGAAAATCTCATGCATTTTACTGCAATTAATAGCGGACCCTAAAATTCCCTTTTATGATGTCACACTGTAATAGCAGGCTCTCAATTTTTCACATTGAGTATATAAATTAACATCATGTTCCAGAAATGTGCTACATAAATCAAAATTTAGGTATAGCGCAGTTTGCTCTGAAGAGAGTCATGTATGGCAAAGACCTGGTTGCAGTGCATGCATTGTTACTCCAGGAACATTCGACGCAGCATCAAAACCCTTCTATGAGCGACTGCGATTTCTGCGGGGGGCTGTCGCTGCTGCCCCGCCCAGCCTTCATTGCCTCTATTGCCTTCTGTATCTCCAAGGTCATTGCGGTGTCTACGCTTCCCGGTGATATCTTCCGGTGTGCCTTCTGCAGGTGGAGCTTCAGTGAGCTGCTGCTGAGCCCAAGCATTCTTGCCACAGATGGGGCACACTTTCATTGCAGGCCTCTTGTGCTGCTACTCTATGGAGATTTGTTAGACTATGTGATTAGATTTAGAATCTTTATGATAATGAACAATTGATAATATTGTTTAACGTTGTTATGTAAAGTATGTGATGTGTGTGGACTAATGTCAATTAAGTTAAAAAGAAATTGTTCCAGAAAAAATATTGGTTTTGCGTTTACATGTGCAGAATAATTCGGAGGTGATCGTGGTCTACGGTGAGGATTGGAAAATAGCTTGGTGCAAAACCAGGGTCCAGATGTCAAGAGGCTAGAGGAGACAGTCGTGCTCGAGTTAAGGTACGTAAAGATCAAAGGTGGATAATATATACTAGAATTATGGTAGTACAGTCTGGAGACTATGACATATATGACGGAAGTGAAAAAAATTCATATTATAAAAAGGTTTTGAATCTTTTAAAAAAATAGTGAGTCGAAAATGTGGATGTGATAAATGGGCCGGCTGATATGTGATGGCTGGACGCTGTGCGCGTGCGGCCGGATGGATCGTATGCGTAGACCTGTACGGATTGGTAGCCGGATGCGGGTAGTCGGAGATGGATAGGTATGAGAGTAGAGATAGCAGTCAACTTGAGATAAAAGAAAAGAGTGAGGCTGCATGTATATGTCGTATGTGCGACCGAGCGTGAGTTGTGGCGACATGCGTTTTTTTCAGTTTCTCAAAATAATTTTTAATTTTTTATTATAATACTTAATTTTTACATAAAATATTTTTTAAGATAGAGTTTACAAATTAATTATAGCACACGTTAAAAACCCAACATTTATACCATCTAAAATTGCAAGCGAGTATCTCTCTTCATAATCTCTGTCGTAAACAGTTAAAATTTAAAAATTTCAACCAAAAATCATAAATTATAACAAAAAAAAAATAAACCCATAAATAAGAGCAGACATAGCAATCGTGCACGGAAAAAAGTGGTGGCTGCACGCATGCTTCGGATGTGTGGCCAGGAGATGATTTAGGGGGAGATAGATTAGAAAACGAAGAGGTCATAGCATGCATGACTAGACTAGACTGTGACTTTCGATTTTAATCGGATGGCTGAAATCATTAAATTCAAGCTATTAAAATCAAATAAGTTGTAGAATTTTTTTATCATGTATACTCATATGCTATGTAAGTTTGATCATGATTGGTTTTAATTAATTTGCTATATTTGAACTAAAATATGATATGGTGAAATATTTTGACTAAATTGACTATGATAGTACTTTGTGATATCCATCTAAAAGCATTAACTTGATTGTAAGTCTTATTTTAAATCTTGACTATAAGACTCGTATGTTTTATATTGCAATATTTTGAAGATCACTCAATTTAGTATGTTATAAAAAAAATAAGTAAGAGACAATTGAAAAAATATATGTTTCAAGCATGCTATGGTAAATAAAAAAAGGAACAAAAAGTGCATAAATAAAAGGAAGTATGCTTCATGCATGCCACCATTTAAAAGAAGTATATTACAAACATGTCATTATGAAAAGAAATATGATACAAATATGCCATATACATTAAGAATTGAGTATAGAGAAATAGGTTATTACATGAGACTACTAGCTTATCTAGATTTAAGATTTGCTTCACTGTGAAGCTTTCACTTTTCGTTATAATATTTCACTGTACTCTTTATAATTAGTTTTATCATTGTTGATATGTCTGTTATTAATATAAATTGCTTAATCATGCTAAAGATTGGTTTTGACATTGTTATATAATATATGACTTTGTATGTTCTAGGTAACTCTACTCAAAAAGATAGTTTCGTTAAATTATTAAATCAATCCAAAGTGACTTGAATAACTTACAAAACTTCTTTATTTTTATTTTAATGCTTCCTCTTATAATTATTCTTTCTCTGTTGATATGCCTGTTATTAATATAAATTGCTTAATCATGCTAAAGATTGGTTTTGACATTGTTATATAATATATGACGTTATATGATCTAGATAACTCTACTCAAAAAGATAGTTTGGTTAAATTATTAAATCAATGTAAATTAACTTGAATAATCTATAAAACTTCTTGACTTTTATTTTAATGCTTCTTCTTGTAATTATTCTTTCTCTAAAGTTTCTTAATAATTACATTGTCAAGGGGGAGAAATTTGGTGTGCTTTGTAAGAAATTGGAGAGAAATTAAGAAATTAAATAAATTTGCTAAAATTGCTTTTCTTGTGTTGAGGGTGAGAAATTTAGAAAAGATTTGAGATTTGTGGCTTAAAATATTTTTTCGGTTTGAGTTATTCACTTAGATCTGTTTGAAGTCATGGTATCATGATGTGTTGTCAATGTATTCATCAAGAGAGTGATTGTTAGGCCATGTGGCTAGGTTTATGATTTTTATGATGATAAATAATTAATAACATTGCTTAGCGTTGTTATGTAAAGTGTGTGATGTGTGCGAACTAATGTCGGTCAAGTTGAAAAGAACTTGTGTCGGAAAAATATTGGTTTGGTATTTGCATGTGCAAGATAACTCAGAGGCGATGGTGGTTTACGACAAGGACTGGGAGATGGCTTGGTACGAAGCCACGGTCCAAAGGGTCAAGTAGGCTGGAGGAGATGGTTATACTTGAGTTGAAGTATGTGGAGATCAAAAGTGGATAATACATATTGGAGCTACGACAGTGCGGCTCTTGTGCATAGGACTGTAACAAAGGGCACAAGATATTTTAGCTTTTAATACTTTTTATTTTTTGGTTCTTTCTATTTTCTTGCTGTGAGCACGTTGGACAGATAGAAAATAGTAGAGGTGTGAAGAAAAAGGCTTCTGCCACATGTTATAATTATTTATCCTCTCTGATTGCTATCAATTATCCTATAAAATTTTCGCGTGAATCTTCTTGTCAAGATCCAACAAGACCTTCGCGAAGCCATCGTTGGGGTGCGCACGTCGGGGCACCTTCTTCAGCATGTTCTATGCTTCTAAGAGAGTACAGTTTCTATAAGAAAATGAAACAGAGTAAACCAACGTGTCCAATAGGGTAGTAAAACGAAATATGTTGCGCTCACCCATGCAAAAGGGTAGCAAAAGATCAGTTCACTATTATGGCTGAGCTTCTGCCTTTTGCTACATGCAAATAATCTGCAATCCCATGAAGTTATTTAGCAAATTTTCTGAAATGTACTCACTGAGAAGTTTCGATAGTCAAAAAGGCAAGGCTGCTGTGATTCAGACTATCCAATTTCATTTCATTTGCATACGCACGATACATGAGTGATGCCAAGGTGCTGAAGTGTGTATGTTGATCGAGCAGCTAGAGCACTACAAATATACAAGTAATATGTGATATGAGAAGGACGTTCAAGGCGTGCAGCATCAGAAATCAATGATATCTTCTCAAGAATGTGCTCAAGTCAAAACTGAAAACAGAATTGCTTGTTATGATCAATTACTGTAATGCACAATTGGTTACCAGACAGGCTCGGCACATTACGATTACCTTCAACTCATAAGCATCAACAGCAATGCTATTATCTACCCCTTCAAACAAGCCTGTATTAAAACTGTTTGTCTTGACACAATTTCACAACCCTTAGTTCTGAGTATGTCGTTCCATTGTAAAGTCATGAGTACATTGGAACTCAATAAGTCGTTTGTAACAATTGAATGTAATATAATATGCAAGGTTTACCAATAGAGAACTAAAAGATTACTTTGCATAAAAGGATATTTTAAGATAAATAAATTGAAAGCGAACTTTAACGGAAAACAATAATGATAAATAATCAATGGAATTGAAGTAATCCACTTGTGAATCTCCCATCCACAAGCCAAACAACAGTGAACTACATGTTCACTTTCCAACCATAAACCACAAGTTCAAATGAAATCACTAACCCTCGTGTCAAATCACCGAGCGTTGTCCATGACCGAGGACGCGGCTATTCGAATAGTTTTACACTCTGCAGAGGTTGCACAACTATACCCACACGATGTGATTAGCCTTGATATGAGGAAATCACAACAAAGCCTTTACAAAGTTCAGTTCCAACTCAATCCTGTCCGCTAGGGTTTTGCATCACACCCCCTCTTGCGCCTCATGGAAATCAGCAATCATGTTCATCACAATGGCGAGATTGAAATTGAAAGTCTGTCCCATACTAGACATGTGGTTTGCACAATAAAGCTTAGATCAATGGCGCATAAAGTTAAGTCCTTAAGCCTACCCGGGTGAGACTACCATATCCCACGAAGTGAACCTGTACTTCCCCATTTGCTGCACGATCACTCGTCCGAGTAAAAACCAAGTTTGTATAGCCACGCCAAAGACACATCAATGTCATGGCATAAATTTTAATAATTGTGGCACCAACCATGGTTCCATATTTCATTAAATCAAGTTTAATATTCACATGCGATGATAAACCCTTTCGTAAAATAAGCAAGGCTAAGCATTCTAAACGTACAATCCATATGACATCTAGCATAGTATCACTAGTAAATTTTCCATCCTATGGTGATAATGGCATCATGGCATTCAAATTATCAAAGCGGAGTGATTCAATATGGGACGGTAACTACCATATACAAAGTTTGTAATTAAATAGCAATGCAATATAATTTAAAATAAAATAATAAAATAATAGATTGTAAACAGGGTTCAACAGGATCAAAGGACACGACTTGCCTTGGTTATGCTTAGCGAGGTACTCAGGTTCTTCTGGCGTCGCTCCAACTCCTCTGAAATCAGAATCTAACGAGAGAGAAACAACCAAAATAATAAAATCACATAAAATAACAAGCAAATGAATTCCAAAAACTTTGAAACTAGAATCAAAAGATAGAGCTCAATTTTAGATGAATTTAAAAAAAAGAACAGGGTCAATCAGAGCTAGGACAGAGAAGAACGGGCTCTCGAAAAATTAAATCTAAAGAAATACTGGAAAATAAAAAATTGCACTGTGCTGCGAACCCGACGCATGGAAAAGCAAGTCCACGGTGGACCCAGTCCACGGAACAGTGCACACGGGGGGGGGTGGTGTTGACACGGCGGCCAAGGGCTGATGTGGCAAGCCGAGGGGCTGACACGTGGCACTTGCTGACGTGGCGCAGACGTGGAATGCTAACGTGGCAGTGAGGGCGGATTTTAGCTGACGTGGCACGACACGTGGCGTGACAAGTGGCACTAGGGCTTACGTGGCTAGGGCTGACGTGGCACGGCTCAGGTGCGACAGCGGCAGTTAGATCGGACGGTGGGTGTGCCGACACATGGGCGCATCAGGACCATTGATCCAGATCTGGATCAACGGTAGAGATCAGGGTGGTCGACCGATGGATCCCCGACGCGTGTCCCGGGTGCGCTTTGCGAAGCATCGTGGTGCGGTGTCCGAGGGAGCGGACGCGGAGCGGGGTCTGAGGGAGGTGGGCGCGGATGCGCGCGGTGGTCGTCGCGATCAGGCGGGGACGCGGTGCGATTTTGTCTCCGGTGACGGCGGGGAGGGAATGGGATAGCGGCGACAGTGCTCACCCGCGGGGAAGATGACGGCGACAGTGATGGGGTCCTCCGGCGGCGGCGGGGACAAGGCACACGGTGGCGAGGAACGGTGGTGGCGGCGAAGAACAGCGGCGGCGGTTGGTGAGAGGAGGCGGGACGGGTGAGGCAAGGCGGCGAGGGCGGTGGTGCTTAAAAGCACGCGAACCGAGGGGCGTGTTTGGCACGAACACGGAGTGGCGAAAATCTCATCGGAGACAAGGACGGTAGGGTTGACACGTGCGAGATGGGATCGAGCGGTTGTGGCGGCGGCGGCGAGCGCGGGGCGGACGCGAACGAGTGCAGGATGGCCGCCACGTGGCGGTCGGGTGGCAAGAGGCGCGAGGCGGCGGCAGCGTGCGGATGGATGACGCGTGGTGCGGGCGGGCGGTCGGACAGCCGGCGACGGCAGAGCGGCGAGTGCAAGCGGGCGCGTGGGTGGACGCATGGAGGGAGAGGCAGAGGGGATGGGCCGGCTCGGGTTCCAGCCTGCTAGGGTTTTTGGAATTTCCTCTGGTTTTTCTTTTTAATAAACTCAAATAAAATGCCAGGAGCTCCAGAAAATAGCAAATAAATTCCAAAAATTCACCAAAAATACCAAAAAATTCCTTCAGACACAAGGAACTCAAATAAAATATTTTCAGCTTATGTTAATATTTATTTTAATCATATTAAATTATTTTAATTTCTAAAAATTTAAATTAAGCTTTATTAATTCCAAAAAATTTCTAAAAAATTTATTTTTTAAAATAAGATTTTTTAAACTCTAGAAAAATAGGATGTTACAAACCTTACGCCCTTAAACGGAATCTCGACCCCGAGATCCGGACTAACTAAGAGAATAGGTTTGGAAACTCGGCTTTGAGGTCCTCCTCGCGCTTATAGGTGGCTTCCTCCTTTGAATGATTGCACCACTGAACCTTACAAAAATGGACAACTTTATTCCGAGTGACTCGCTCTGACACATCCAAACTTCTGACCGGGTGCTCCTTATAAGACAGATCCTCCTGAAGATCAACGGCCTCAACTAGCACAACTTCCTCTGGTACTCTCAAACTCTTCTTCAACTAGGACACATGGACGACGTCTTGTACCCCACTAAAGGATGCAGGTAGCTTCAACTGATACGCAACCTCTCCCCTGCATTTCAAAATTTTGAACGGTCCAACATACCTTGGTGCAATTTTTCTTTTTAACTGGAACCTCTTCACACCTTTGAATGGTGTGATCCTGAGATATACAAAATCATATCGCTCAAAACTCAGCTCTCGACGTCTGGTGTCTGCATAACTCTTCTGTCTAACATGAGCAGTCTTTAGTCTCTCCTAAATCAAACGGACATTGTCCTCTGCTTCTTTTAAACAATCTGGACCAATAACCAGACCTTCCCCCCGTCTCTTTCCAATTGAGAGGGGTCCTGCACTTTCTGCCATAAAGTACCTCAAACGGTGACATCTCAGAAGCGGCACAGTAGGCTGCTTTGTTGTCTGAAAACTCTACAAAAAGCAAACAACTGTCCCACTTGGATCCATGATCCAATACACATGCTCTCAATATATCCTCGAGAATCTGATTTACTCGCTTAGTCTGACCATCTGTCTAGGGGTGGTATGCTATACTGAAATTTAGGTGAGTTCCCATAGCCTCATGCAAACTTCCCCAAAACTGAGAGATGAACTGGGACCCACGGTCTGACACTATCTTCTTTGGCACTCCATGTAGACTGACAATCCTCGACATATACAGCTCTGCTAATCTATCACCAGTGTAAGTTGTCTTGACAGGAATGAAATGAGCAATCTTGATCAATTGATCCACGATGACCCAAATCAAATTATAACCCTCTTTGGTCCTTGGCAATCCTGTGATAAAGTCCATACCAATTTCTTCCAACTTCCACTCAGAGATTTTCAATGGCTGTAGCAAACCTACTGGCCTCTGATGCTCTGCCTTTACTCTCTAACACACATCACAAAGTGCCACATACTCAGCAATCTCACTCTTCATGCTGGACCATCAGTACTTATCCTTAATGTCCTGTTACATCTTGGTACTGTCTGGATGAATCGAATACGACTCATGAGTTTCCATTAGTAGCAAATCTTTTAGCTCTTTCTTGTTGGGCACACACAAACGCTGCTTGAACAACAAGGTTCCTTGGTCATCTTCTGTAAATCCTGACTCTTTTCCTTTACTCATGTTGACTCTGTTCCGCTGAAATGCCTCATCCTCTGACTGGGCCTGACGAATCTGACCATCCAAAGTTGGCTGCAACTCCATTGCGGCTAAAAATCCTTACTCAACTAATTCCAGACTAAGCCTCTAAAATTCCTCATGCAAAGCTGGCTGACTCTCTCTAACCATCACTGTATTGCAATAAACCTTTCTCCTCAAGGCATCTGCAACTACATTGGTCTTCCCTGGGTGATAATGTATACCAACATTATAATCCTTTATTAGCTCCAATCATCTCCTCTGCCTGAGGTTAAGCTCGGCCTGGGTAAATATGTATTTCAAACTCTTATGATTCGTGTAAACCTCACATCGATTACCCACGAGATAATGTCGCCAAATTTTCAAAGCATGCACTACGGTTGCTAACTCCAAATCATGTGTGGGGTAGTTCTCCTCATGCGGTCTCAACTAGTGTCAGCCGTAAGCTACCACTCTCTTGTCCTGCATTAACAGATATCCCAATCCTTTGCGAGAAGCATCGCAATAAATCTCAAAATCCTTATTTATATCATGTAACACTAGCACTGGGGCTGTGGTCAAACTCTCCTTTAGCTTCTGAAAACTTTTCTCGCACTCTGGTATCCAAACAAACTTCTTTTTCTTCTTGAGCAATTATATAAGGGGTCTGGCTACACTGAAAAATCCTTCAATGAAGCGACGGTAATATCCTGCCATACCCAGGAAACTCCTGACCTTAGTCACTGACGAAGATGACTGCCAATCCAAAATAACTTTCACTTTTCCGGGGTCAACTGCAACTCCTCCTGGACAGCCTAGGTCAGTGCTCAACTCGGAACCCGAGGATTGGATTAAAAGAACAGATTCAAGAACTACGGTTTTCAACTGTTGCTTTAAAGCAAAACTCCAAGAAACAAACAAATGTGAAGCTCCAGAATAAAACAAAACTGTAGCCGAGCTTGAGTGGACTAGAAACTTACCGATCACAACTTCTGGTTCTTCCTAGACCTCCTCTGCAGTGACATGGTTCACTTGGCCTCTCACCACCAGTGTCCTCACTTGGTCTAGCACAAGCACAGGGTGCTCCTCGTCCTGCTCCTAGAGGGGAGTCCGATCCGTGTGGATCCCAAGTTGAAACGAACTAGGGTTGGGGCTTGCCTCTGTGGGCACTTGCTAGCATAGTGTCTTGGCTCATGACACTTGAAACAAGTGACGGACTGTCGAGACCCGAATATGCAAATCCGGACTCTCTGTGTATTCTGCACTAGTCCCGGGATCATGCTAGTGCACACGATTAAACATAGATGTCATCACAACCATACACACGATAATAATAAAGGAAAACTCGAATATCGATAAAATATCAAAGTGCGACCTTATGGCCAAGCTTACAATATCTCTAGCGGAAGGGCTTAACAAAATAGCGTGAAATCCAAAATAAAGCGTGGCGACCAATCGACAAGCCACAGGCTATCGAGTGGAGAACGAAGCCTAATCCGTGAAGTCGTCGTAGTACTCTCCTTCGGCACCTCCTGCGATAGTACTCCTCTCCTCAATCGAGCAACATAGGCGTAAAGCCGTGAGTACATTGGTACTCAAGAAGTCGTTGTAACAATAAATGCAATATAATATGCAGGGCTTACCAAAGGAAGGTGAAAGGTTTATTTGCATAAATGACATTTGAAATCTGATAAATAGATTGAATGCGAACTTTAAGTAAAACATTAATAAATAATCAAAGGCTGAATAAACCACTTATGGACCTCCCATCCATAAGCTAAACCAACCACTTATGGACCTCCCATCCATAAGCTAAACCAACAGATGAAATAACCATTCACCGTCAACCACAATTCCCAAGTTTTCACAAATAACTACCTCGTGTGAAATCACCGAGCATTGTCCATGACCGAGGACGCGGCTATTCGAATAGTTTTACACTCTGCAGAGGTTGCACAAGCTGTACCCACACGATGTGATAATCCTCACGTTAAAGAAAATCACAACAAGGCCTTTACAAAGTTCGGTTTACAACTTAATCCGCCCGCTAGGGTTCATCATCACACCCCTTGCGCCACATGGAAATCGGCAACCATGTTCATCTCAATGGCAAGATTACGATTGAAACCTCCCAAATTAGTCACCAGTCCGTCCCATACCGGACATGTGGTTTGCAGTGAAGGCTCGGATCAATGGCGCACAAAGTTAAGTCCTTAACATCACCCGGCGAGACTACCACATCCCCAAAGTACAAGCTGTACTTCCCCTTTCTTGCACGATCACTCGCTTGAGTGCAAAACCGCTTTGTATAATCATCACCGATGACGCACCTACGTCATGGCACAAATTTTAATATCGTGGCACCAACCACGGTTCCATATCTCATTAAGTCAAATTTGGATAATTCACATGTGATGATAAACCCAATCGAGCTATAAGCAAAGCTAAGCAATCTATCGCACCCACCCATGTGACAATAATCTAATGTCACTGGTATATTTCCCAACCTAAGGTGACAAGGGTATCATGGCATTTCAAAGTGTCAAGGAGGGATTAATCAATTGGGATCAATAACTACCAGTACAAGAGTTGAATAAAAATAGCGATGCATTGTAATTTAAAACAAATTAGTTAAATAATAGATTGCAAAATAGGTTCAACATGATCAAAGGACACGACTTGCCTTCGTTATGCTCGTGAGGTACTCACGGTCTTCAGCGCGAAACACTGCTCCTCAGAATCCGAATCTAACGAGAGAGAAAACGACCGAAAACAAAGAAACACATAAAATGACAAGCAAATGAACTCCAAAATTCACAAAACCAGAACCAACAGCTAGAGCTCGATTTTAGATGAATTTAGAAAAAAGAACGGGTCAATCGAACTAGGACGGAGGAGAAGCGGGCTCTCGGAAAATTAATTCCAAAATTAAATCAGGAAATTCGGAAATTACACTATCTTGTGAACCCGGTCCACCGAATACTGGTCCACGGTGAACCGGCGCACGGAGCGATGCAGGGGAGAGAGGGTCGACGCGCGGGCGGCCGGCGTGGCGCGCGCATATCTTGCCACGTGGCACATCCGGCGTGGCGCCACGTGGCGCCTGGGCTCGGATTTTTGCCGGCGTGGCATGCCACGTGTCATGCCACGTGGCCCTAGGATCGGCGTGGCGTGCCACGTGGGTAGGCGACGTGGCTTGATGCGGCGCGGCGGCGGCGGGCGGATCGGACGGCGGAGGAGGCCACGTGGGCACATCAAGCCGTCGGTTTTGGATGCAGGCGGGCGGCTGCGATCGCGCGCGCGAGGGGCGGAAAGCCACCGATGGCGGCGCGTGGCGGCGCGTTGCGCGGCGCGCGACGCGGCGCGAGCGCTGGCGCGAGCGAGCGCGCGCGAGGACCGAGGGGTGGGATGCGTCCGCGCGCGGCGCGAGTCGAGGCTCGCACGCGACCGGCGGCGGCTGCGGGTCCGGCGAGGCAGCGGCGGCGGGTGGATCTCCGCGACCTTTCGCACGCGGAGGTTAACGGCGGCGGGTTCCGCGGCGAGAGGGAAGCAGCGCGACGGCGGCTTACGGCGGGAGGAAGAGCGACTCGGTGTGGCGCGGTGCGGCGAAGCGGCAGCGGGGTTCCGGTCGGCGAGGCGAGGTGAGACACCGGTGAGGTTCTCCGGCGAGTGGAAGACGCCGGCGCCGGCGAGGTGGCGCGTTGCGAGGACTCGGGGCGGCGCACGAGGCGCGGAGGCGGTGGTGGCGGCGGGGGCGATGATGCACGCGAACCGAGGATGAGCAGCGCATTTAAGCCGCGCGAACCGAGGTCTCCGGATGAACACGCGCGCGCGCGGAAGTGCCCGTCGGAGACGAAGCGCGGCGCGACACGCGTCCGTCGGACGCGGGGGGAGTCCGGCGGGAGTGCGGTTGCGGGTCGCGGATGGTTGCAGCGTGGCTGGATCGGCGGCGGGATCGAGCGGGCGAGGCGGCCGATTAGGGTTAGGTTCGCGCGGCGCGGAGCGGACGGCGGGATGGAGCCACGCGCGCGGCGCGTCGGACGGCCGAAGCGGACGCGAGCGCGGCGGCTGGTGCGCCACGTGGCGGTGGCGCGATCGTGCGGTGGAGGCAAGCGCGGAGCGGCGCGCGGCGCGCAGCGGATCACTGCGCGTGGCGGATCAACGGCGTGGGGTAGGCGGCGCTAGGGTTGGCGCGGCGCGAGCGCGGCGGCGGATGTGCGGCAGCGTGGAGGTGGGGCGGGGATCCGGCCGAGAGGAGGCGGGCGCGGGAGAGGCGGGCGCGCGATCTTGACACGTGGCGGGAGAAGGATCGGACGGTGAGGTTTTTCCCCAATTTTATTTCTTTCCAGAAATTCAAATAAACTTCTAAAAGCTCTAGAAAATAGCAAATAAATCCCAAAAATTCACCAAAAATACCAGAAAATACCTTGAGACCTGAAGAACACAAATAAAATATTTTTAGCTTATGTTAATGTTTATTTTACTCAGATTAAATCATTTCAAAGTTCTAAAATTCTTTTGAAGCTCACTTTAATTTCAGAAAATTCCAGAAAATTTCTTGTGACTTAAGGAACTTAATCAAAATGTTTTCAGATAATGCTGAAGTATAATTTAATCATATTAAATTCTTTTAAATTCCTAAAAATTCTTTTACGCTTGCTTTTAAATTCAAATAAATTCCAGAAATTTATTTTTAAATTCAAGGTTTTAAAAATCCCAAAAATCAGGATGTTACAAACCTTACCCTTAAACGGATCTCGACCCGAGATCGGGCTAACTAGAGAGACGGGTTTACAGGGTGCGGCGACGAGTGGCGTGGTTCGAGCTTCCTTGCAACGCTCGAGATTCTTTGGTTGCCACGGCTTGCTCTGGAGGAAGGGTCTTGGCCGCGTACTCTCCAGTTGAGCAGGAATGGCGTGATCGCTGACGCTTCTGCGGGCAGCTGCGAGCAAAATGACACGGCTCCTTGCAATTGTAACAATTAGGCGATCTGCAGGTTTGCACTCTTACGGGGTTGATTGCTAACATTAATGGGGCGTGGTCGAGTTTTCGTAACGAGTCACGGAGCCTGAGTCTTGGCCGTCTTTATTCTTCTTTGTGGCACTCGTGCAGGTGATAAGTGTTGAGTCTTGTCCTCTGTGGATCGCTTTGTGAGTGAACTCCTTGCTGGCTCATCCTCTTTTTGTGAAATTCTCCCAACTCACGACGGGAATCCTCAATCAGGATGGCCTTATCCACCAATAGCTGGAAACTGGCATAATCATTGCCTACGACCTGCACCTTCAACGCTGGGTTCAAACCTTTCTTGAACCTTTTACGACGAGTGAATCGGCTACATCCTCAGGTGCGAGCGAAGCGAGTGAGTGAATTTGTTGAGGTATTCACTCACTGACATGTTCCCCTGCTGCAACTCACGAAATTCGTCCTTCTTCATCTCGACAACTCCATCCATGACGTGGGCGTTGTGGAAGGCCTTAGCAAATTCTTTCCAAGTGATGCGGGTCTGATCCTCCTGGGCGGCACAGTAGTTCTCCCACCACTCTGCTGCTGGTCCCTCAAGTTGATGTCTTGCATAGAGTACCTTCTCCTGTCGATTGCCAGCCAAGTTCGATTTCTTCTCAATCGAAGCGGATCCAATCGTCGGCCTCAACGGCTCGCACGAACCGGAGAAAACAGCGGTCTCGTCCTCATGAACTCTGCATAGCCGGATCTGTTGACGAGTGCGTGGTGGTGGTCTTGGCTCTCGTGCTGTCATTGCATCATAGTTCGCATAATCGCATCATAGTCTGCATCATCCGAGTGCAGGCCACCAAAAATTGACTAAGGGCGGGATCAAGGTAGGTGGCACCGCTGCGCGCCTTTCATTCTCTGGATCTCGAGTTAAATGCAGCTACGACTGAGGAGTTCTGGTTTCAACCATTTTGCTTCGCTCTGAAAAAGGAAAACAAGCGTTGACCGCCTTTGCCGGGTTTAAAGACGAGAGGGAAAAGCATAGGAGAGAGGTAAATTTGTCTAAGGGGATTTCTAATGGTAACCTAAGCTAAACAAACACTTAGCGGAAAGGCTAACAACAAAAGCGGGGAAAAGAACTCCAATAAAAGTTGACATGAATGCAATATAATGCTTTTGAGGCAATATTCGCACTCACATCGCACACAACTTGACAAGAAGAAGCAAATCGATCTACGACTCTAAAAACTATAACAGGGCTTCAATCTGACAGCTCCTAATCTTCACGATAATCTTCAGTCTTGTCTTGGACTAAATTGGTTGGTTGCTCGATCCAATCTTTGCAAGTGCTGGTTGACCTCTTATTTAATTATGCGATACTCGAAACAACTATGGATTTTATAGAGATAAGAAGTCAAATTAAATTCTAAAAATAAATTTGTAGAGATGATAAGGATTGAGAATCCTAAGAATAAGGTAAGAATAGAGAATCACTAAATATTCATTTGTTGATTTGATTTAGAAAATATATTTTGGAATTGGCTAAGACGACAAGTCTAACTAAGGCTTCGTCCTACAGTCGATATAGCTCTGATACCATCTCTGTCGAGACCCGAATATGCAAATCCGGACTCTCTGTGTATTCTGCACTAGTCCCAGGATCATGCTAGTGCACACAGTTAAACATAGATGTCATCACAACCATACACACGATAATAATAAAGGAAAACTCGAATATCGATAAAATATCAAAGTGCGACCTTATGGCCAAGCTTACAATATCTCTAGCGGAAGGGCTTAACAAAATAGCGGAAATCCAAAATAAAGCGTAGCGACCAATCGACAAGCCACGGGCTATCGAGTGGAGAACGAAGCCTAATCCGTGAAGTCGTCGTAGTACTCTCCTTCGGCACCTCCTGGCGATAGTACTCCTCTCCCTCAATCGAGCAACATAGGCGTAAAGCCGTGAGTACATTGGTACTCGACAAGTCGTTTGTAACAATAAATGCAATATAATATGCAGGGCTTACCAAAGGAAGGTGAAAGGTTTATTTGCATAAATGACATTTGAAATCTGATAAATAGATTGAATCGAACTTTAAGTAAAACATTAATAAATAATCAAAGGAACTGAATAAACCACTTATGGACCTCCCATCCATAAGCTAAACCAACCACTTATGGACCTCCCATCCATAAGCTAAACCAATGATGAAATAACCATTCACCGTCCAACCACAATTCCCAAGTTTTCACAAATAACTACCCCTCGTGTGAAATCACCGAGCATTGTCCATGACCGAGGACGCGGCTATTCGAATAGTTTTACACTGCAGAGGTTGCACAAGCTGTACCACACGATGTGATAATCCTCACGTTAAAGAAAATCACAACAAGGCCTTTACAAAGTTCGGTTTACAACTTAATCCGCCCGCTAGGGTTCGCATCACACCCCCTTGCGCCACATGGAAATCAGCAACCATGTTCATCTCAATGGCAAGATTACGGTTGAAACCTCCCAAATTAGTCACCAGTCCGTCCCATACCGGACATGTGGTTTGCAGTAAGGCTCAGATCAATGGCGCACAAAGTTAAGTCCTTAACATCACCCGGGCGAGACTACCACATCCCCCAAAGTACAACTGTACTTCCCCCTTTACTGCACGATCACTCGCTTGAGTGCAAAACCGATTTGTATAATCATCACCGATGGCGCACCTACGTCATGGCACAAATTTTAATATACGTGGCACCAACCACAGTTCCATATCTCATTAAGTCAAATTTGGATAATTCACATGTGATGATAAACCCAATCGGAGCTATAAGCAAAGCTAAGCAATCTATCGCACCCACCCATGTGACAATAATCTAATGTCACTGGTATATTTCCCAACCTAAGGTGACAAGGGTATCATGGCATTTCAAAGTGTCAAGGAGGGATTAATCAATTGGGATCAATAACTACCAGTACAAGAGTTGAATAAAAATAGCGATGCATTGTAATTTAAAACAAATTAGTTAAGTAATAGATTGCAAAATAGGTTCAACATGATCAAAGGACACGACTTGCCTTCGTTATGCTCGTGAGGTACTCTCGGTCTTCAGCGCGAAACACTGCTCCTCGAATTCGAATCTAACGAGAGAAAACGACCGAAAACAAAGAAACACATAAAATGACAAGCAAATGAACTCCAAAATTCACAAAACCAGAACCAACAGCTAGAGCTCGATTTTAGATGAATTTAGAAAAAAGAACGGGGTCAATCGGAACTAGGACGGAGGAGAACGGGCTCTCGGAAAATTAATTCCAAAATTAAATCGGGAAATTCGAAAATTACACTATCTTTGTGAACCCGGTCCACCGAATACAGTCCACGGTGAACCGCGCGCGGAGCAGTGCACGGGGAGAGAGAGTCTTTGGCAGCGGCGCGGCGGCGTGGCGCGCGCATATCTTTGCCACGTGGCACATGCCGGCGTGGCATCTTGGCGTGGCTGCCACGTGGCGCTGGGCTCGGATTTTTGCCGGCGTGGCATGCCACGTGTCATGCCACGTGGCCCTAGGGCTGGCGTGGCGTGCCACGTGGGTAGGGTTGGCGTGGCTTGATGCGGCGCGCGGCGGCGGCGCGGATCGGACGGTGGAGGGAGGCCACGTGGGCACATCAAGCCGTCGGTTTTGGATCTGGCGGCGCTGCGATCGCGCGGCGCGGGCGGAAAGCCACCGATGGCGGCAGCAGCGCGCGCGTTGCGCGGCGCCATGGCGCAGCGCAGAGCGGCGCTGAGCGATGCGCGCGGGACCGAGGGGCGGGATCGTCCGCGCGGCGCGGGTCCGAGGCTCGCACGCGACGGAGGCGGCGCTGCTGGGTCCGGCGAGCGAAGCGGCGGCGGGTGGATCTCCGGCGACCAACACCGCGCGGCGGAGGTTAACGCGGCGGGTTCCGCGGCGAGGAGGGAAGCAGCGCGACGGGCGGCGGCTTACGGCGGGAGGAAGACGACTCGGTGGCAGCGCGGTGCGGCGAAGCGGCAATGAGGTTCCGGTCGACGAGGCGCGGTGAGACACCGTGAGGTTCTCGGCGAGTGGAAGACGCGGCGCCGGCGAGGCGACGCGGATTGCGGGACTCGGGGCGGCACGAGGCGCGGAGGCGGTGGTGGCGGCGGGACGATGATGCCGCGAACCGAGGATGAAGCAGCGCATTTAAGCCGCGAACCGAGGTCTCCGGATGAACACGGCGCGCGCGAGAAGTGCCCGATCGGAGACGAAGCGCGAGGGCGCGACACGCGTCCGTCGGACGGCGGGGGGGAGTCCGGCGAGTGCGGTTGCGGGTCGCGGGATGGTTGCCGCGTGGCTGGATCGGCGGCGCGGATCGAGCGCGGCGGCGGCCGATTAGGGTTAGGGTTCGCGCGCGGGCGGAGCAGCCGGGATGGAGCCACGGCGCGGCGCGTCGGACGGCCGGCGGGGCGCGGCACAGCGTACTGGTGCCGCCACGTGGCGGGGTGGCGCGATCGTGCGGTGGAGGCAAGGCGCGGGAGCGGGCGCGCAGGGCGCGAGCGGATCCAACGGCGTAGGGTAGGCGGCGCTAGGGTTCGGCGTGGGCGCGAGCGGCGCGGCGCGGATGTGCGACGCGTGGAGGTGGGGCGGGGGATCCGGCGGCTGAGAGGGAGGCGGGGCGCGGGAGAGGGCCGGGCCGGCGCGATGCTGACACGTGGCCGGGAGAAGGATCGGACGGCTGAGGTTTTTCCCCACTTTTATTTCTTTCCAGAAATTTAAATAAACTTCTAAAAGCTCTAGAAAATAGCAAATAAATCCCAAAAATTCACCAAAAATACCAGAAAATACCTTGAGACCTGAAGAACACAAATAAAATATTTTCAGCTTATGTTAATGTTTATTTTACTCAGATTAAATCATTTCAAAGTTCTAAAATTCTTTTGAAGCTCACTTTAATTTCAGAAAATTCCAGAAAATTTCTTGTGACTTAAGGAACTTAATCAAAATGTTTTCAGATAATGCTGAAGTATAATTTAATCATATTAAATTCTTTTAAATTCCTAAAAATTCTTTTACGCTTGCTTTTAAATTCAAATAAATTCCAGAAATTTATTTTTAAATTCAAGGTTTTAAAAATCCCCAAAAATCAGGATGTTACACGGACGCTGCTGGGTTGGTGCTCCTCTCCTACTAACCACCCGATCCACTAGGTCGACTGACATTGCTTTGCGGGCCTTGTGTGGGCCGCGTGTCCAAAAGAGGCCGCTGCGATCTTTGGGCGGTGATAAGTACCAAAACAAGGTCTCCGAGCTTGGTGCGACTAAGATCCCTGCTGGATCATCCTCCTCTTACGAGACTCCTCTAACTCGCAGCGACTCTTCTCGATCAGTATAGCCTTATCCACCATGTGTTGAAAACTGATATAGTCATTGCCTACCATTTGCACTTTCAATCCTGGGTTCAAGCCTTTCTTAAACCTCCTCTCGCGAGCGGCATCCGTGGCAGCGTCCTGCGCGCGTCTGAGCTAATCGAGTAAATTTGTTGAGATATTCACTCACTGACATGTTCTTCTGCTGCAGCTCTCTGAACTCCTCCTTCTTCATCTCGATCACCCCATCCAGGATATGGGCATGACGGAAAGCGGCGGCGAACTCTGCCCAAGTGATGCTATTCTGGTACTCATGAGCGCGCGATGGTTCTCCCACCACTCGCTCTGACTCCCTTAAGTGGTGTCTGCGTACAACACCTTTTCTATATCGTGTCTTGGGCTCGGTTCAGTTTCTTTTCAACCGAACGGATCCAATCATCTGCCTCTAAAGGCTCTGAATAACTAGAGTAGGTGGGCGGCCTCGTCCTCATGAAATCTGCATAGCTGGACTGCTGGTGTGCTACCTAAGGTGCTACTGCCTCCTGGTACTGATGATGCATCATAGCATTCATGTTTTGCATCATTGCCTGCATCATCTGTGTCTGTGCCACCAAGAACTGACTGAGGACGGGGTCTAAGCTTGGTAGAACTAGCTGAGCGGCACTACTCTTTGGATCTTGGTTCGTCTGGCTGCGGCCTAAAGAGTTCCTAGTATCAACCATCTTGCTGCTGCTCTGAAAAGAAACACTGCTGACTGCTCAAGGCAAAAAGGCGAGAGGGAAAAGCATAGATAAGAGGGTGAATTCGTCTAAGACGGTTTTGCTAAGGGAAATCCTAATCTAAACAAGCACTTAGTCGCGAAAGACTAACAACAAAACTGGGGTAAATAACTCCAATAAAAGATTGACATAATTGCAATATAATACTTTTAAAGGCAAAATTTGCAGCTCACATCACACACAACTGCAAATAAAATCCATCGTTCTACTCGCACAATGTAATCCAAAGGCTCTCACTCGGGTCCTAACAAATAGGGCTCGCTACACTCATCCTCTAAATCACTATAGACAACTCACGACTTGCGGACTAGCGGTGACTGCTCTTCGACTAGGGTTGGAATGAAGTGTCGAAGGTACTCCTAACGGTTGCTGGTGATGCGTCGTCTCTCCTTCGGTCTCGGCGAAGTAGGTGACGGTAGAGGTACTGGCGACTAAGGTCAGGGCTCCTCCCTGACTGGCTCCGGTACGCTGGGGGTGGCTCCATACCGCTCCTTAAACTTCCGGATGAGTTTGAACATGTTGATCTTGTATAGCTTGCAAAGGCGTCGAATGGCCTTGTGCGCAGCTCCTTGTGCTGACTCTTCTCCAGACGCACCGGTATTCTTGAAACTGTGCTGTAGAACCCGCTTACCGACTTGGGTGGTGAAGTACAATATGGTGATGTTTCCGATGCGTTGGCCTTTCTCTTTCGTCCTTGGTGAGGTAGATGGGTAATTTCTTTAATCCAAGGCTCCGCAACAGAACACGAAGAAGTGCTCTCCATCCTCCCGTCTGGCTGAAAGAAGCTTGGGACATCTAATGCATTTATAAGGTAAAGATCAGTTTAAGGATTTATAAAAACAAATTTTGTAAGAGTGGGACAAAGAACAAGAATCCTACAAAGTAAGTTTACTAAGTATCCAATTTAATCTGAGTATCCAATTTAGTTTACTAAGTTTACTAAGAATCCTACAAGAATCCTACAAATTTTGTAAGAGTGGGACAAAGAACAAGAAAGAGGTAGGAAGATAGAGATATTACTAAGTATCCAATTTAGTTGGTTTGATTTTCAAAGTAAGTTTTTGGGCTGAACGACCATTCTAACTAGGGCTTCGTCCTACAGTTGATATGGCTCTGATACCATCTCTGTCGAGACCCGAATATGCAAATTCGGACTCTTTGTGTAAACTTCACTAGTCCAGAATCACGCTAGTGCACACAGTCAAACATAGATGTGATCACAACTATGCACACGCTAAAATAAAGAAAAACTTTAAATATCAATAAATCTCAAAGGTACGACCTTATGGTCAAACTTACAATATCACTAGCCCAAAGGGCATAAAATCTAGCAGCGAAAAGAACAAAATAAACGTAGTAGCCATTCGACATACCCACAGGCAATCAATTGAGTAGCGAAGTTCTAATCCGTGAAGTCGTTGAAGTAATCTCCTTCAGGTACCTCTAGTAACACTCCTCTTCCTCAACTGAGAAATATAGGCGTAAAGCCGTGAGTATATTGGTACTCAGCAAATCGTTTGTAACAATTGAATGCAATATAATATGCAAGGCTTACCAAGGGAGGGCTGAAAGGTTAATTTGCATAAAAGATTAATATTCACATGCGATGATAAAACCTTTCGCAAAATAAGCAACGCTAAGCATTCTAAACGCACAACTCATGTAACATCTAGCATAGCATCACTAGTAAATTTTCCATCCTATGGCGATAATGGCATCGTGGCATCCAAATTATCAAGGCGGGGTGATTCAATATGGGACGGTAACTACCATATACAAAGTTTGTAATTAAATAGCGACGCAATGTAATTTAAAACAAAATAATTAAATAATAGATTGTAAACTGGGTTCAACATGATCAAAAGACACGACTTACCTTGGTTATGCTCAGCGAAGTGCTCGGGTTCTTCTGGCGTCGCTCTTACTCCTCCGGAATCAGAATCTAACAAGAGAGAAAAACTAAAACAATAAAATCATATAAAATGACAAAGAAATGAACTCCAAAAACCATGAAACTAGAACCCAAAAGCTAGATCTCGATTTTAGATGAATTTAGAAAAAAGAACGGGGTCAATCGGAGCTAGGACGGAGGAGAACGGGCTCTCGGAAAACTATATCTAAAGAAGTACTGAAAAAAAATCAGAAATTGCACTGTGCTGTGAACCCGACGCATGGAAAAGCAAGTCCACTGTAGACCCGGTCCACGGAATAGTGCACACAGGGGGGTGGTGCTGACGTGGCGGCCTAGGGCTGACGTGGCAAGCCGATGGGCTAACACGTGGCACTTGCTGACGTGGCGCTGACGTGGCAGTGGGGGCGGATTTTGGCTGACGTGACATTGACGTGGCACGACAAGTGGCACTAGGGCTGACGTGGCATGGCTTAGGTGCGGCGGCGGCGGTTTGATCGGACAGCGGGCATGCTGACACGTGGGCGCATTAGGACCGTTGATCCAGATCTGGATCAATGGTAGAGATCGGGGCGGTCGACGGATGGATCCTCGACGCGTGTCCCGGGCGCGCTTCGTGAAGCGTCACAGCATGCCGTTCGAGGGAGCGGGCGTAGAGCGGGGTCCAACGGAGGTGGGCGCGGATGCGCGCGGTAGTCGTCGCGGCCAGGCGGAGGCGCGGCGCGATTTCGTCTCCGACGACAGCAGGGAGGGAACAGGACAGCGACGGCGGTGCTCACCCGTGGGGAAGATGACGGCGACGGCGACAGGGTCCTCCGGCGGCGGCGGGGATGAAGCACACGACGGTGGGGGAACAGCGCGAGGAACAATGGCGGCGACGAAGAACAGCGACGACAGTTGGTGAGAGGAGGCGGGACGGGTGAGGTAAGGCAGCGAGGGCGACGATGGTTAAAAGCACACGAACCGAGGGGTGTGTTCGGCATGAACACGGAGCGACGAAAACCGCATCGGAGACGAGGACAGCAGGGTTGACATGTGGCACCGAGACGGGATCGAATGGTCGCGAGCGAGTGGCCGAGCATCCGCGGGGCAGACGCGGACGTGTGCGGGATGGCCGCCACGTGGCAAATTGGGTGGCCGAGGGGGCGCGCGGGGATGAGCGGCGTGGTCACGCAAGGGCAGCGGGTGGCATGTGTGGATGGATGATGCGTGGCGCAGCCGAGGGTGGGTGCGAGCGGGTGCGTGGGTGGGTGGACGCGCGGCGGGGAGGCGGGCCGACGCGTGGCAGGCGGAGAGAGAGGCCGAGGGGATGGGCCGGCTCGGGTTTCGGCACGCTAGGGTTTTAGGAATTTCCTCCGGTTTTCCTTTTTAATAAACTCAAATAAAATGTCAGGAGCTCCAGAAAATAGCAAATAAATTCCAAAAATTCATCAAAAATACCAAAAAATTCCTTGAAACACAAGGAACTGAAATAAAATATTTTTAGCTTATGCTAATGTTTATTTTAATCATATTAAATCATTTTAATTTCTAAAAATTCAAATTAAGCTTTATTAATTCCAAAAAATTTCTAAAAAATTCTTTTTTTGAAAATAGGATTTTTAAACTCCAGAAAATCGGATGTTACAGACCGGGAGGAAGCAGTGGAGAGAGAGGATTGGTGGGAGGTAGTTGAGCGTAGGCGAGGCTGCTGGCGTCGTGGACTTGTTGGCCTCTGGCTCCATTGGGTTCTTGATCCAATTGATTGCATCCATTTTCTTAAATAGTGTGTGCTAAGGTGTCATCTCTCGATCGACATGGCCTACCCGGATGTAACAAGCATCCACATTCACTCTACAGTCCCCACGTGCTCCACTATTTCCATCGGCGGTAGCGAACCAAGGGCACCGCTAGCCTTGCTAACGGGTTTGGTTTTCATGTTGAACGAGTTGGTCGGGTTGACCGAAATGAGTTTGGAATTGTTTGTGTTGGATTCGTTTTAAGAGGAGATAATGGGTTAAACCCATGGTTCTTTCGAGTTGCACCCCATCCTCTATCTCTCTCACATGGTCTCAACATCTTCACACCTTTGGTATCACAAACTGTCGCTGTGGCAACTCCTTCCTCCTTGGTTCCCCCCCATCTTTACATCTCACCATCGCCATGTCCCCTCTACCCACAGGTCTCCCGACTATCCACTACCGCCATGTGCCTCTCATCCCATGATCTCCTCCGCCGCCATGTTACGCTTCCTTGTATCTCCACGAATCCACCCCTAAGTAGATCTGGACTCTTCCCCTTCCTCGGCCGCTTTGTTGCCAGTGTCAACCGCAATTGCTACTTCATCGCCCTCAACTTTGACTGGACTCAGCTTTAGCACCCAAGCTTCATATCCAATTTGTGTGGTAAGAATTGAACTCTTATGCTACTTTTGGGTATTTTCTTGATGCAAATTAAGGCAACTTACCATGACTTTCTTATCCTATTTGCGATCTGAGTTTTTCTTTTTTTATGATATTTTTATGATCTAATAATCGATGATTTGCCTCAATATGATCGAGCGATGGTGGATTTAGAATTTTATGAATGAATTTTCGCTAATTACATCATGTTACATATTTTAATATATATATATTTATACTGGTTTATAAAAACTGAAGATAAAAGTCACATTTCTAAGTCTATTAAAAGTCAATAACTTTGAAAAATTCAAAGTAATAAACTAATAGTAACATTTGTTTGGTGGCAACACAATAACAACTCTTTTAGAGTAAAATTATTACAACTTTAGGTGATAACACAAGGATGCACTTTGTTCTAAAATAAATATTAACTCTAACCCTCTTCTCTCTTCTTATTTTCTGTGTTAGCATATTAAATTATGTTTTTTCACACACATAGAAAAGGAAGTATTACATACTTTTGTTTTTGACATATATTGTCTCTATTTATGATGTACCTCTCTCTGAGAATAATAATTAACATGGGCATTTTTTCAAACATATTGATTCCAAAAAATAACAAGTAAATATTTGCAAACGAAAGCCAACTCTCTCAAATGATGCATATTTTGGATTGAAATGACTATATAAATTCTTATGATCACTAGATTCATGACAATTGGCACCATCAAATTCTTTCAAATAAAACATCTAAAGTATCTAGATATTTCTAGGAAACTATCTAGAATTTAGAAAGATTTTCAAACATTTTAATTAGACCCTTTTTAGGAAAAATATCTCTATCGGTTTGATAAAGTAGTTGACTGCATGTGCTTGATAAAGTAAGTTAGAATTGCACTTTGGTAATGACATTTTTTCCGAATTGAGTAATAACTAAATAAATACTTCCTTCAGTAACAAATACATGTTGTTTTAGGATGCTTGTAGTCAAACTTTCAAATTTTTGACTATTGATATCTTTTTTATATATTTGCATTGAATATATGAAAATCGTATGTATAGATTTATTTTGAAATATACTTTCATAATATTATAATTTTGTTAGGTTTTACAAATATATTAGAGTATAAATTAGTGGTCAAAGTTATGTTTTGGGGACCATGTCGATACTTAAAATGGTATGTATTTGTGACTAGAGGGAGTATGTTTTGAGAGATACATCTTAAAACATTTTGATCCATATCACAAATCCTGACCATATGTACTTATTCACCTCCACCCATCCACAAAATCTATTAGAACTTTTTTTCTCGAACGCAGAAGAGTTGTGCATCATTATATTAATAAGAAGAAATGAGTCTAAGAAGACTCGTACAAACCCTCACCAATTAGGTGAAGTTAATTACAAAAGGTCTCACCGAAACAAAACTAGAATACGACCATTAACCAAAAGCAAAACACAAGACTTATGGCCATATGCTACTAAGGCCTTTGGCCCCTACTATACACCACAATTTGGTCTTATCTCTAATGTCTTGCAAGACAATACTGACATTGGGTGAGGCACCATCAAAAACACAACCATTCCTATGCTTCCATATCCACCAAGCCACCAACACGACCAATGAATTAAAGCCCTTGTGCTGCTATTTAGGGACTTGCTGCAAAGCTTGACGCCACCATAAGGTAAAAACCAAATCATCTGGACCTGGAGTTAGCTGTTGCAATCCCACCAGTGATAGCACTGAGAATCAAATACTTCTTGTGAACACGCATGAAGTAAGTGATGAATATTTTCATCTACTTGATCACACAGTGGGCAACACTCAAGGTGATCAAGACCACAACGGGCCAAACGGTCGACGGTCCAACATCGATTAAGTGAGGTTAACCATATAAAAAATTTGCAATGAGGAGAAGCCTAGGTTCTCCAAATTTCCTTCCATGGTTCAAATTCCACAGCCCCCACAAAAAAACGACAGTAAGCTGATTTAGTTGAGAACTTGTCCGAGGAGGATGACTTCCACACATGTTGATCATCCACAGTAGGGGTGAGCATCACACCGGTTAGAACATCCCAAAGATCTAGAAACTCCACCAGGGCTGCAATAAGTAAACCACCCCTAATATCATGAACCCATGTGTTATCTGTTAGTGCTTATTGGACTGTCCTTCGATTGACAGTTCTCCTTGGCACATGCACACAAAGAGAGGGAGCAAGGTACATTAAGGATTTGCCATGTAGCCAGTTATCACACCAAAAGAGGGTCCTGCTGCCATCCCCCACAAAAGAGATGATCGATATGGACAACATAATTGTTGAATTGGGGTGCACCTGAATGTACAATCCAGCCCAAGAGCGATCAGGTTGGGTCTTTTTGAGCCACAGCCACCTCATGCGTAGCGCCCATTCGAGGATTTCCAAGTCAAGAATTCCCAATCCGCCAAGCTCAATTGGTCTCTTGACCCGGCCCCAAGAAACAAGGCAATGTCCTCCATTCACTTCCTTGTGACCCTTCCATAGAAAAGCTCTTCATATCTTGTCAATTGTTTTAATTACCCATTTAGGAAATTCCAGTCTAAAGAGTTGATAAATAGGAATTGCCGTGAGCACAGCTCGAACAAGCGTGGCCCGACCAGTCAGGTGCATCATGGCAGCTTTCCATCCGGACAGCTTGTCTGCAATCTTGTCAATTATCGTGTAAAAGTCAGCTTTTGGAAAGTTTCTTGATTGACAATGGGAGCCCAAGATATTTGCAAGGGAATTCCTGTACTTTGCAAGGAGTGGATCCTTGCACTATCTCAATGTCCTGTTGATGGCATTGGATTGGGGTCACCGAACACTTGCTGATGTTGGTGATCAACCCAGATGCCTCTCCAAACACTTGAAGAATCTCTTTGATCAACTCTAAATGTTCCAATCAGGGCCGCAAGAATAGAACCACATCATCAGCATATAGAGAGATCCGCTGACAAGAACCTCTTGAAAGAAGGGGCTGCAATAGACCATTCTCACTTGCCTCGGAAGAAAATAATATGAGACCAATACCCGAATTCAAGACCAAACTGAATCAACCTGGTATTTAAAAACACAAAAGGTATCAATCAGCTTGGTTGTTAGGATCAATCCCCTAAATATGTTGGTCTGTGTGGATCATATAGAATATAGAAAGAAAGTAACGTTTGTGCATTAGTGTAGTTGGGTGTTAGCGATTCCATGTGATACGTAGGAGTGGTGCCATGGATCTACCCAACCTCGTTGGGAGGGCACGGTGAGAGGATGACGAGAGGAGCCTCTAGTGATGGTGATGGTGCAACCGTGGAAGGCTCACGAGCTACTTGCATGGTGGTATGCGATAATGACTGATTACTTGCGTGGTGGTATACAATAATGATTGATTGTTGACATCGATTTTACACTAATATTCATGCCCTTTTCTTCTAGTTTGTCATATAATAATTGATCATTTGAGCTATTTGGCTACTAACCCTAATAAATTTTGGAGATGTTTGCAAATGAGTCGATGATGCAAATACTAAGCATGAACAAGTCATATTTGGCAATAAAAGAACTGATAAAGAGCTTCCTCGGGAATTACACAAATAAACTTTGCCAAATGGCAAATTGGAGGTTACCACGACATATGCCTTGTCGAAATGATCAAAATGCATGTATTAATTGCCCAAATCAGAAGTCAGACGCAAAAGTATAAAGCCTCAAAGCTGTCAAAGCCCAGCTGCCAAACCCTCTTGCGCAAACCGGCGCATGGGCTACATGGGCCACACTCAGAGGCCCAAGGCTCCCTTTTGAAACACATTAACCTTAGTTTGGATTGGTGCAAGTCTTGGAAGGATCTGGAAAGAAGAAACGTGACTTCGACATAGTACATAATCCTACACAACCCCTCTCTTTCCCCTGCACCGCTCGGCTCTTTCCTTGCGCTGCCCAGCTCAAACAGCCTCTTCATGTCATTTCCAGGACTCCTTCTCTCAAGTCCCTATATAAGAAGAGGCATAGGTCAGCACTCAGATCATCAATTCAACGTAGAAAATTAGGGTTTTATCTAAGTTCTCACCAAGATCAAGAAGAGGTCACCGAAGTGCGGCCAGCACTCCCCTTGCACTGAGCGGCATAGACCTAGCATCACCCAGCGCTACCTCCTATATGAAGCCATTCATCCTACGACTTCTCCGTTGACTCTCCTTCATCAGTAATCATGTATACTCTAATCCTAGTATGGAGTTGTCTCTTTTCTTCCCCTGGTATGGGGATACTGTTGTAATCTAGACATGGTTATGAATTAATGATATTTTCAATACTTGCTTTTGCTATGGTTGCTTGATATTTGTGATTATTCTATGATTGATAATTAGCTCTAGAATAGTTATCAATTGCTTAGCACTAGAATTAGACATGATGTCTAGGTCTAGATTACCAATCTATATCAAATATTGCAAGTTAGATAAGAGAGGATGCAGATTCGATGTATGGTAACAGCATGAAGGTGACATCGATTTTTATTTGCTTGTAGGGTATGAACCTCCATAGTGTTGTATTTGCTAGATATAATTATTATTATCTCTACCATACTTGAATTGCAGTTGGTGAACCAAAACCTAGGGAAGATCTTTTGATTGGTTGATTCTGGTTTTTATCCGCTTATTCTCCATGGTTGATTTAAACACACATGTTATTTTAATTATTGTTTTCTAGGTAGTAGTATATTAATTTAGATAGTTGGTCTAAGACTTGAAGCTCCCTATAGATTCGATGACTTGGAATACTCTAGGTGAAAGATATAACTGTCTCGTAGGATTGCGGGTAATTTTAGGTGCATAGTAGACATCAACACCGATGTGGTGTAGCGACAACAACAGTGATCCAAATAGTTATGATTAGCTTTGCTTAATCATTAGCGTCTTGGTTTTATCATTTGATTTTAACACCTAAACTAGATGACTAACTCATGCTAACAATGTCTAGGAGGATTTCATGGCAAGCATACACAAGAATATTAGAATTTTTATGTACACAAGAATATTAGAATTTTTATGCCTCCGATTAGACAACTATGAAGTAGTGGGACACTACAGTATTAAAAAAATAACACCATGCTACCCTTAGGTATGCAATCAAGAGGACATATCCGGTGAAAACCACCTAAAAGTTAAAAACCTGTCTTTGAAGTTTTAAAAAAAATTCAAAGTGAAAACCACCTAAAAGTTAAAAACCCGTCTTTGAAGTTTTAAAAAATTCAAAAAAAAAACATATCTAAGGGAGGAGATGTTCTCGAACCATGCAAAATTTTAGGATCAAACTTAATCTCATTTGTAAGATATGAAAAAGATAAAGAGTTGATTCTTTTCGGTTGTGGCTTATGACTGCAGTTTATGGTTTTTAACACTAGTATGAGCGTTTGTGTGAATGAATCGAATGTCTATAAACGCTTTAAAAGGGTTGTCTTGATAAACCACTTCGAAACGGTGATGAAAAAACTATCCCGTTTATTTGTTAGAAAAAGTCATAAACCGACAAGAAGAAGACCAAATTCTCCTGCATCAGAATTTGTCTTTTTCATATCTTGCAAATGAAATTGATTTTGATCCGGAATTTTTGCATGGATAAAACACATACCTTCCCTTACATCTGTTTTTTCAAAATTTTGCAAAACTTGAAAGGTATAGTTTTCATAGATTTTCAATTTTTAGGTGGTTTTCCTATGCGCTCCGATGCAATCAAAACGACAATTAGCACAGGAGTCCAAATCATATTAAGAAAATTGTAAAAATACTCAGATTCATCCTTCCCTTATTCCCTCACCTCACCGCAGTCCACCCCCAAACCCAACCCCAACTACCCCGCCGCCGCCGCCGCCCTACTCGCCGCCTGCCCCATCGCCTCGCCGGCGTCACCTCGACGCCGGCAAGCTCCACCAGTACCCATCTCCGCCGCCGTTCCCTCCCCAGCCACTTGCATCCCCTCCCCGACCCCCACCCCCACCGGCGTGCCGCCCTCCCTCCACCACGCCATCGTCGTCCCGGCGCCGTTGCGGCCCGCCTGCGAGCCCTACCCTCTACTGCTTCCGCCTCCCGACGCGGCTGCCGGCGCCGACGGTGCGGCCGGTGCCGCCCGCCGCACATCCCACCCCAATCTAACTCGACTCCACGCCTGAGGGCCGTCCCACCCAACGGCCGCCGCCCGCCGCCCTCCTCTGACCCGCGGGACTGGCAGCCCCACCGCCGGTCTGCCACCGCCCCGGCCTCCCTCTAAATCCAGGGGGCTCCGGTGAACCCAACCCTAACCCTAACTCGTCGGAACCGCCGCCGGAGCTTTCACCGGAGCCGGAGAAGGAGGTGGAGCACGAATCTCGAGGCAAAATCATACGGTGAGAAATTTGAGTGCTCAATCCTAAAAATAACACTCGAGTACTAGTTAGCAATTCCCAAATTTTTATATACTCAAGAATTTAACTTAGTATGCCATTCAGACAGTGGGAACGTCATTAAGAGTGCATTTCTTTTGTGTTTTGGTTACTTTAATTCTGGAAATGTATTTCTCAACTCACTTTTTTTGTTTCTACATTTCAAAGGTACAAAATTGTGGAACAGTTTTATTACATTGCACCTTATAGACGGATAAAAAATAGAACCTGATCATATATAGGAGAAAAGAACAAAATATGTGAAGCTTGGGTATGCCTTTTATCGCCTAATGATATGGATTGATTTATACTGGGAGTTTGGGCCTATTTTGACTGACACATTATGTGGCTTACTTGCTGTTTGTAGGAAGGCTTAAATGTGTGTTGTAGAAATGGATGGTAATATTAAATATTTAGTACAATGATTGTGCATTTGAATTACAAAAAAAGACTTGTGAAATGCAAATGAAAATTTGTTGGCAGACCCATGCAACATTTTCCTTGATGGACCCTACATACTATACTAGCAATCTTTTTTGGTATGTATTTGAATGTTCTGTTTGTCTATATAATCTTGCGATGGTCGGGTCGACTCTGCAATCTATGACTCCGGTTTGTCCGTCCCGGATAGCTGGTCAACTTCGATCTGGGTCGCTGCCAGGACACCACTGGGGACGCAGGAGGAAAGGAGGCGGAGACGGAGAATGGAGGGAGGAACGAGTTAACCCTAGCCACCACTGTCGCAATTCGAAGTCGTTGCGCGCAGTTGTTGCTTGCCATTTCTGCTTGTCACGGCCCCAGCGGGAGCAGCCACTGTCAAATAGTTATCATGTCGTTGCTTAGTTGACAGTCGTACTATTGCCACGACCGGCGCTCATTGCAGCTTAAGGTGAGGTGTAGCAACAGTAGAAGCATCCATGCGACAGCAAGGAGAGGCATGAGAGAGAGGTGGTGGAGAGGATGAGGCGCGACTGCTGTGGAGTCATGGATACTGCAGCGGTTGTGGAGAGCCTGGTGGTAGTGGTACTAGGGCACAGGACGGGAGGAAGTGGTGTTTAAATGGGGGGTGTTGAGCTTTAATGGGATAGAGTGTGGTAATGGCCCATATCTGTGGCATGAGAACATTGATGGTGCTTGACGATAATGGTAGCGGTGAACTTCAGGAATTGAACACCATCGGCTGATCTGCGGGCCTCGTGAGGGCACGTTGGGTATCATGATGCTTGTGGGTTCTTGACTTCCTGCTCTATCGCTGCAGTACTTTCATGCGTTCTAGTATTGTGGATCCGAAACTCCCACGGCATGCTGGAACCGGTAAGGCCACAAGATGTAGGGGCCTCGAGTAGGTCCTCTGAGACAATCATACTACATAGAAGATAGGATTTTAGATTGGCTCTTACCATTAACGAAAGAAGGCATGGTTACCAGTCATGAAAGAAGGCATGGTTGTGCCTTCGAGTTAATCAAACAGATGTGCTGACCGTGCCAACGTCTTTGTATCCCGGTGTATCACTTGGCCGCAGCCTGCAGCCACGTTGTGGCCACCGGCGCCGACCTCCCTCCTCTATGGCCGTAGCATTTCATGTGAGCAGCAGGGCATCTGGCTCTCCTTGTGGCTGCAGCTCTGCCTTCCTCTCCTCAATAGCCTACTGCTCGCTGCTCGTAAATTGCTTCTGCCTTTCTGTTGGAGGATAGGTCGGTGCCTTTAATAGGCAGCAAGTACATAGGGCAATGGGAGGAGCATGTGGCTGCTCAACTAACACATCGCCAGGCCTTTGCTCCTCTCTCAATCTTCGGGGAAGGATATATTCGATGCTTATCTCAAATTCGTTGATCAATTTTGTTAGAGGAATGATTTTTTTTTTCATTTTTCTCTGGTTTTTTGTTAGTGGTTTTTTTTAGGCGCGTCGCGAGCCAAGAAGGGAGGCGCGTCGATTAGGAGGGGGTGGATGGAAGGACACAGTTTATTCTTTTTTATTAGTAAAGATTAACTGAATCGTTGTTTCATCTAATAATAGAAAATGCTTACAATGCGGACATCCCATTTTGTGAGATCTGGTGAGATTGTGCAGCAGCGAACAGTGATGGACTGTGATGACAGAGGCAGTGGCATAAGACCATTATGGTTTTATTGTCACTCCTGACCTTAGATCTGGGTAGCAGGGCTGTCATTGGCCTGCTGAAAGATGATTGTGTGGATGTAGTTGGCAATTGAAGGGGTAGGCTCAATGCTCCAGGTGTGGTTGTGCTTGGTGGTGTCGGCGGCCATGTCTGGAGGGTTGAGAGGGATGTGGAGCATTGACGAGACATAGCGGTGGGGTCTGTGGATTGTGGGGGAGCAGTGGGGAATAAAAGGGGTTGGTGACTGGTGAGTGTGGACTTTGGCGTTGTGTTGACCAATAGTATTCTTTTTTTATTTCCTATGATGAACGGAAATCCACTACAGTGTGCTGTAGTATCCTTTTTTTATTTCCATATGATAAAGAAACACTATTACATCATACATGGCTCTTTGTTGGTGTTCTTTTTCTATATAATGTAAATAATTTGCAAGTCAGTTGGCTTTCAAAGTTGACTAACTTTCTTAGATATTTCCCTTTTTTTCCCTTTTGGCAGGATAGTATGGTGTTTACACACAACAAAAATGTTGACCAGTTTGACCCTCTCTCGTGTGGTAACCTCGGGGGACTAGAGACTAACAGCCAACCTGCTTCATTTACTGAAATGAATTCAGGAGGTGCTGCTTCAAATTTAAATGTTACAGGTAATTAAGCACCTCATTTGTCAAAGACAAAAGAGTATCTTATTATCTGGTTTCTCACTTCTGTCTGTCATAAGGTCTTGGAAAGGAGAATGTGTTTACCAACTCTGAGGAATCCAAATTTGGAAATGCTGGTCTTCAGGACTGTTCTCCAATTTCTCCTGAGAAATTCAGCTTTTCTTGTCTCCCAGCCAGCAGTTGTCAGTCTTCCACACTAGATCATGGCAAGCGACCTCTTTCCGATGTCAAGCCATGCCAAGTTGCTTGCAAACGCCTGAAGCAAACTGACGAAAGTACCTGGTTATATTCCTACGAAGAACGTCCCTTCAGCATCGCTGCTGAGACATCTGCTTCAGGTTTTGTATTTTGCCTACCTTTTTATAATCTATTGTCTCAGTAATATGAATTGACCTGGGAGATATCTATCAGTAATTATGATTGTTGGTTTCAGCTTTAGCTGATGGATTTGTTGAGACCGGACAGTCGGACCACATTCATGCAAATAATGGTACAACTATCTGCAGTACTACTTCAGGCATCCCTTACCCTAATTGCCAGCAACCCATTGGAGAGGAAAGTTTGTACTTACCTGATTGGGTGACTTCTTTCCCTGGTTATTTCGAAGGGCCAGCTGCTGGATATAATCAGGTTGATGACATTGACTCGCCTGTTCATGAATACCTCCCTAGAAAAACTGTGGCAATTGGACCTGACCACCAGGCTGACATTCCAGAATGGAGGCCCCGAGTTTCTATGAATGTTCCTGGCGGTTCTGGTTCTTGTGCTGATCTGGCACATGGTTCTGTTTCCATATCTGCTCCCAGGGATGAGGATAGTGATAGTGATAAGCAGATCAGGCATTGTATCATTCCAATGCCGTCCTTTTCATGTCCTGTTGCTTGGGTTGGAGATTGCAAAACAGATTGTGAGTGCATTGACGAGGGTTCTATTAGGTGTGCAAGACAGCATGTTATGGAAGCAAGAGAGAACCTCAAAAAAAGCATAGGACAGGACAAGTTTTGCGAGTTAGGTCTATGTGAAATGGGAGAGGATATTGCTCAAAGGTGGACTGATGAGGAGGAGAAGCTGTTCCAAAGGGTTGTTTCCTCAAATCCTGTTTCCTTGGACAAGAACTTCTGGGCTTACCTTCCACATGCTTTGCCTGGTAAAACTAGCAAGGAGCTTGTCAGCTACTATTTTAATGTCTTCATGCTTCGGAAGAGGGCCCAGCAGAACAGGTCAGACCTGTTGAGCGTGAACAGTGATGACGATGAGTCTCCTGGTGGGCCTGCAGTAACTGAGCAGGAGGGCGAGGTTTCTGCAATGGAGTCCCCTACACATGGACCTTACATCGACAATACCGTGTCCACAGAAGATGTTCATGAAGAATCTGAAGGAGAACAATTCCACATATCTTGTTTCCCTGAGAAGGTAATAGAGAATGTGCCTGAGTCCAGACGTGGGCCAAACCAGACGCCTTTAGAATCAAATCCAGATAATCCTGCAGAAGATGTAGACATCCAGGATGAGTCATGCACGTCATTTGAAGGATAACATAATGGAGGTCATGGCCCTAACGGTGTTCAGTGTGCTGAGTTTCATGTGATGCCGCCAAATGATGCCCCAGACACCCACGGAGACTAAGGTGCATGTGTATAGTTGATGTAAGCAGAAAATAGGCTCATGGATGGCAGACGTTATGACCAAGAATTTGGAAGTGTGTTCTCCAATGGGAGATGAGATGATGATTGTATATTGAGAACGAAATGCATGTCAAGCAAATTGTGAAGAGAAACATGACAGCAAAAGAGTGAAGGGCAGCGGCATTTGCTGAAGTTCAAATGCTGAGATGGTTTTCATATTTGCTAAAGTTTTGAAGCGTGATGAGACTATACGACCTATAATTTATACCAATGCATGGTTGGAGTTCCGCATTGAGATGGGCTGTTAGTTGTTACCTTGATGGCTGTTGCTCCAAGCCTCAACCAGTTCTCCATAGTGAGGATGCCCTCTAAACGCCTCAAAGGACTGTACATTCTTCAAATCCTTTTGCAGCCATTTTGTGAGGTAGCATTTCGAACCAAATTGAGCCTCCACAGGGAGACACGCACGCTCGCACGTATATACATATATATGTGTATGTATGTATCAATGTATGTATATGTGTACGAAATTGATTCTATACTTTTGGAAATACGTACTCTCACTTCTTATATATTGTTTAAATATACTATTTAAATGATGTTATACTACTTTATTCCTTTAAGCATACTCTAATAATGATTATCAGATATTTCAAAGTGAGTTTTATGAAAAATTCCATTAAAATCCACTTGTTAATAGTATAATTTGTGTATACTCTATTTATATATAAAAAAAGGTATATAGCAAAAATAAATTGTTTCAACGAAATTTTCATGTGTGTGTGTATATGTACGGAGGAAAGGATTTCAAAATAAGTATAGTAACAAATGGAAGTCCTAAGCCAAATTCACATTCTACTCAACTGTTCCTTCAAAACTGATCACCAAATAGTTGGCTGAACCACTGCCAGTTAGCACCCACAGAGGTATATAGATGAAAAAAGAAGTACATCAAGGACTAAAGAGAGGCATGCAACGATCAAATGAAGCAGGTCGACGAGGATGGTAGGGAGAGCTTTGCGCTCGCGTCGACGAGGATGCTGATCGATGGTCGTCTGCCCATCCAGCATGCATAAATTAGGGTTAAAACAATGGATCTCTCTCTGAATCTCATAGGCAGATGCGAGGAACTTATTCCTTTGTCCATTGTTTTCAAACTAACAGGCCATAATAGTTAGAATTTGGATATACTTCACCCCCGGAGGAGCAGGTACAGCGTATTATTAACAGGTCATTAAATCCACCAAATATTTACTTCTACCTCGATTAAGCCAGAAAACAATACTAAGTAGCCGTGGGAGGGAAAGGATACCAGCAGCGACGGTTCGGATCAAGGGCTTCCAACGTGCAGGCGACGGTGGTCACCTTACTAGTAATGCGCTATTAAGATCTATCAAAATCTATCAACAGGTTCTTGAATCCGCAAAAATATTAAGTAGGATTGAAAAATGGAGAATTGAAAAACACAGAAAAAATGCAATGGCAAAATGGAGGACTGAAAAACACAGAAAAAGGAAGAAGCGTTTGGAACGCAGGAATTAAAAGTATAAACAACATAGGAATGCAATTGAAGTAAAAATCTTGGGAAATTTTAAAAAGCACTCGTGTGTGAGGGGGAAAGAGGAGACTGCATTTGAACTTTCAAAGGAAAATTTTCCTTGAATTCTCACCTCTTTTTTCTTTTTCCTCCAAAACCATAGGAAGATGAAACTTTCTAAAGGAAAGGAATGAGGTAACCCTCCATTCCGAACACCACTTTCCTTCAAAATTCCTTTGAAATGCAATTCCTCTACTTCTCCGTTTTTCCTTTGATACAAACAAGGCTTAGTTACTTCACAGGTAATTTATGTAGTGCATCTAAGAATAGGACACGATCATACTGATCGGAAAACCGCAGTGGAGTTAGCATGTTGGCATTGAAAAGTGAGCCAGCACATGATACATGCATCTCCATTGAAAATTAAGAGTAATGTTAAAATTAAGCCAATAGTATCTAATCCAACTTGTATTAATTCAATGTTCATCAAATCAGTTGTGGGCCCTTTGCAATCAAAATCTACTATCAGCAGGATCGCCAATCCACTAATTATGACTTCTATTGACCAGCGTACTTCCGCACGAAGGGTAATGGGTCTTTTTTTTTTTTTGCTTCGGTTTGGCTAGGACTTATAATTTTTAGATTATTTATGAGAGAGAATACGGAGTAACAGAAACTCACATAAAATTTTGACTAATATAAATGAAGTTATTACAGTATATAAACAATTAACTTGTAGACTTCACCTTAAAAAAATATTCTATTTGAAAACTAATTACTATAAAAAAACTGAAAAATAGCTTCTCAAAACTGAAAAGAAGAGACCCACTGCTACTGATTGCCGTGCGCTTCTCTTGCGCGCTGGAGTTTGACATTTGCTCAGCGCAAAGGGCATGTTATACTTGTACCTGTCCCCGGCAAGCCTGATTTACCAGCGAGTTAAGTAGTGACAGTAGTGACAGCTGGCTCTCTCGGCAAGGAGAGGGAACAGCTTGCCTGGTTTTCGAACGTGCTCTAGAGAGAAAATTGAATTAGTGAACAGTGAGCCTATGTTTGTTTGGACGGACAGAGACACGACGGATACTCACTTGTTAATGACCGGCAATAATTAAACTCCCAGTGCCTCCTAAGCCCAAGATCATCATGTGTTTTCTGAGCAAATCCATTTAGTTGCTTTGCAGGTAATTTGTGTAGTGCATGCAAGAATGGGAGACGATCAAGTGTGTGTACTGTGTGTATATATATATATATATATATATAGACGCACAGACAAACCATGAAAGATTAAAATTCCACACCGACAAAAGGTACATGCATGTTTTTACACCGCCATTTAATTCATCATGTATGTCCTTACGCCTTCTCACATGATGAAAGAACGCTTTAAGGTAGCATCTATAGTTGTTGGGATCCATATCCTCTTCAATGAAGTCGCACAGCATGTATCTAACTCACCAGAAGAAACACAATCTCTAGCATTAGCATTGTTATTCGGACAGCATCACTGACCTTTTTTGTGACTGGTCCTGTTGTGATGTGCTAGGCGACACTGTCTTCTGTTTCTGTTTCGCTTTGTGCCTCTGAGCCGAGATGTTTAACTCTCTTAATGTGTTTCAGTATAGGAGAACGATGTGATAACCTATCTAGTGTGCCACTGGTTTTGTTATGCTGGTTATGTAAGATGTTGACGACAATCAGAGAGGGTAAATGATTGTACTCCATAGTATAATATTTTCTCAAATCTACTATTCTTTGAATTTTTCAACCTGTCAATGCAACAAGAATACCAAAAACAAAACACAGCAAAACTACAAAAAATAGAAAATTTTTTTCTCTCTGTACTGTAGCAGACACTACTCGATACTGCAGCGAAAACGTTGTAGCAGTACTTAGGTAAAACTGTAGTGCTACTGTAGCACGAAAATTAGAGGAGCTTTTTTCTTGGAACTGTAGTAAAATAATAGAAAAATTAAAAATGCTGCTTTCGTTGCTCCTCAGTTGGAAATTTTCGTTGCTTCTCTCTCTTGAAAGTCTTCACTCATTGCTCTTTTTTTCCTATCAATGCACGGCACAAGAAAAGGATAAATTTTCTTAAAACGTGAGATCGCGCGATGGTGACGAGACGACGCCATAGATTACAGAAGGAAACGAAGCGCAACAAGATGCGAGGCCACTTGTGGCTTTTTTCTTCTGAATAAATCTATTTTTTCTTTCTGAATCATCAGGTTTTTTGTTACAAAGTATCCTGCTGAGACCCCTCAAACTTTAGCATAAAAATCGGATCTATTAGTCTTAGGGTTAACCTCTAACTCTATCTCTATGTAAAGTCTAAGGTCCAAACGAATTCTTATCCAATTTCAACAAAGACCTGAAACCCTTTTGTAAAACGGGGTTTTCAACTTTTTTCACTACCTAATTTTGGACACTCCAAAATTATCATGTGTCGTAGCCTCAAGATCACACTTACGTAGCTTCAACCCGCATCATCCATCTTTGATCTACACGCGCCCCAACTCGAGCACGATTGTATCCTTAACTCTTTGGATCATAACTTTGCACCAAGCCATCTCCCGGTCCTCACTGTAGACCACGAGCGCCTCCAAGTTACCTTGCACATGCAAAAATCAAAGCAACATTTTTTTTCCAATACAAGTTCTTTCTAACTTGACCGACATGAGTTTACACATGCCTTAAATAACATCAATATGCATCATTATCAATTATTTATCATCATAAATATTCTAAACCTAACCACACAGTCTAACAATCTCCCATTTGATGAATGCATTGAAAACATCTCAATATAACATGACTTCAAACATGTCTAAATAAAGAACTAAAATTGAAAAAGTATTTTAAGCCACAATCCACAAATCTCTCCCAAAGCATACCGAAAAGTATTTATCACTTTGAGCCACAAAACTCACAAATATCTCCCCCTTTTGCAATGTAAGCATAAGGCATGAAAGGAATAAATAGCAAAGAGATAACTTACATTCAAATATCATTGATCCAAGATTTTTTTAAAAGAATAAACACATCATGAAAACTTAAAATATTATTTAAACCAATTGAATTGATGTGTACAATACCATGCTCTTATAAAACTTGTCTGATCATAAGCATACATATATACCAAAGTAGGGAAAAAGAAGCTTGTAATGTGACTAAACAAATTAATGTACGTGGCAAACATTCATAAAAATGACTAGTTAAGCTAAAAATCTCACTAAAGAAGATAACCATCTAAAAATACATATTTAAATCTAGATGCTAGAATCAAGAACTAAGTAAGACACAAGTGCCAAACTAAAACACAAAACTTAACATAGATTTACACAACTCAATAAATAGCACTTTATTATTGACACTTGATTATGGTTTATCTCAGTAAAGCACGTACTAGACTAAGATCTATCTACAACGACCTCCTGAGCTTCAGCCAAAATTAATTCCAGCACATTTATAATGACCTTACTTGAATTATATTTCATTAATTATAACATCTCAAGCCTTATTTTTTAATCATGCCAAGCCAAAAAGCTTAAGGTTTCATAATCTCGGTTATACAAAACTCTTCGAAGTTCATGCCTAGTGCAATGGCAAGTCATCTCGTGGGAAAGAATTATTGAGATGCATACAAAATTAGCAATTTCACCACATTCTTGTCACATGTATTTCTAGAAAAGCTAAAAATGATTTAAGAAGAACTAGAATGGCTCTTACTTAAACTTGACCTAGAATCAGGATTTAACTAAGTATTTAAATATGACACATCTCATCAAGTAATCACTCTAATCAAAACTTTAAAGAATTCAGCATTGCCATATTGTTTGTTTAAGTTAACAAAATTTAACAAATAGCTAATTATGGCTTTGCTAAGCTACACATGTAAAATCATAATCAAGAAAGCTCAAAATACACATCATGACTTGTTTCGTGATTATTGGCTTAAATAATAATTCAAGTTCTCAAAACTAAAAATAAAAATAAGCCTTTTTACAATAATATACAAAACAGAACTCTCTCTCAGAACAATCCAATTGGATGACATACTCCCAACTCACTCCGCAAATGAACAAATCAAGATGTATCAAGTGGCTTAGTGAGAATATCATCAATCAAAACAACATTCTTGAGAATGAATTTGTTATTAACATGCACTGTATCTTTAGATATCACAGTACATATTGAAACATCCCCAAAAGTGATCACCTCATCACTAGATGCCTTCGTTAGGGAGGAGAACCCTCTTGAATCACCGGTTCATGGAACAACCAGAATCCACTAGCCACATGTTCTCCTTCCTCATCAATTGTACCTACGTCACAGGAAACATCGTTCTCACAGTACCGGGGCTAAAGAAATTAGATTTTGGAATTTAGTACTATGACACATGATGTGGAGGAACAACGACAAAAACTAAAACCAAAATCACGTGCATTTGTGCAATCAGAACGCCAAAAAGAACGTGGATTATCTAAATTATATCCCAATCCAAGACATGAAGTAGATTTAAAATTACTATAAAAGTTATATAAAAACCTAGCTCTCGCATTAGTTCTAGGAACAAAAGAGGTTGGATATTTTGATCTTAAAGCATTCAATCTTTCATTATTTTCTTTTCTAGAATGTCTAAAACAAAATTCATACAAGTGCCCATCTCTTTCATAGTAGGTGCAATGAAATTTAACATAATTATAATTCTTTTGAGATGATGAGCTAGCACATAAAAAATCAATAAATTTAAGCATACTTTGTTCAAATAATAACAATGTAGAAATAATAACAATGCACAAATAATAATAGTGCACAAATAATAATAGTGTATAAATAATAACACTACACAAATAATAATAGTGCACAAATAATAACAGTGTGCAAATAATAACGATGTATAAATAATAATAGTACATAAATAATAACAGTGCATAAATAATATTATGTACAAATAATAACAGTGCACAAATAATATCAGTGTGCAAATAATAACAGTTTAGACATAACCGTACAAAAAAATGATCGACTATTAACAATGAATCAATATTACCACCACTGATCCATCACTAACATGAGTAATTATAAAATATCATCTGCACGAACTAAATACATATGTCGTATAAACATTGTTATAGAGCGTATTCTATACAACCAAACTACCGTTAAGCTAACTAGATATTAATGAAACATACCTCTTCATGAAGGTCTTCACCAGAACCACAGTAATTCCAACTGTGAAATCCCCTAAATCACAGCAAAACCACCTCAAAAAATTGATTAACATTCTCCTCTACTCTCTCTTTTTTTCTTCCTTCTCCCTTGGCTCTCTCTCGCTCAGTAGGGAGGATATTCAGTTGCGTTTCTTTGAATGAGCTAGCAGAGAGGGAGGCGAGGCTTTTATATGCATGGGAAGGTGTTGCCAATCGACAGGCCCACGTGAGCGCTCGTGGCATTCCACGGTTTCACAAATTGAGCTTTCCAATGTTCGACAGGAAGGAAGACCCCCTGTCATGGCTCAATCGTTGTGAGCAATTTTTCCAGGTGCAATGCACGATGGAGGAGGAGAAGATTTGGCTAGCATCATATCATATGACCAGTATCGTGTAGAAGTTGTATTATCGCTTGGAGCGGAGTCAAGGCATTCCGACGTGACCTCGCTTCATCGAGCATGTTAACCTTCGCTTTGGGCCTCTCATCCAGAATAATCTGCTCGGGGAACTCATCCAACTGTGGTGTATAGGCTCTGTTGAAGACTTTCAAGATAAGTTTCTTGCTTTACTTTGTCGATGCGATGACATGACAGAGAAGCAGCAAGTGCAGATATTTACAGCCGGCTTACACAATCCATTACAAACCGATGTCGAACTGAAGCATCTCGCAACTTTGGAAGTAGCTATGAGTTTGGCCTGTGCATATGCACAACGCTTGCAGGTCGATGAGACGGACGACTTCAAGTCAGTTCCTCGCACAGGCAGTTCCACGCGGCCTCCGGTTCCTGGCCGCAATCCTGTGGTGGCTACAACGGCACCACTTTAGGGTCAGGATCTACTTTCGGCCCTTTTGGAAGACTTTGCATATGTTTTTGAAGAACCCCGTGGCCTTCCTCCAGCGTGTCGCCTTGGCCATCACATTCATCTTCTGCCCGGTACTGCCCCCATCGTCGTTTGGTCATATCCTCAACTTCTTAAAGATAAAATTGAGTAGCAATGTGATGACATGCTCAAACAAGGCATTATTCAGCCCAGTACATCGGCCTTTTCTTCTTCAGTGCTACTTGTAAAGGCATTATTCGTAATGGGTACCATCAAGTGCGTATGCATTTTGCAGATATACATAAGACAGCCTTTCACACTCATCATGATCATTTTGAGTTCTTAGTTAGGCCATTCTGCCTCACAAATGCGCCGGCGACATTTCAAGCACTTATGAATAAGGTATTAAAGCCTTTTCTTCTGCAATTTGTCCTTGTTTTTTATGACACTTTGATTTATAGTTCCTCGTGGGACGAGCACTTGCGTCGTGTCATACCGGTGTTACAAACTCTGCGGCTGCACAAATTGGGATTATGACATTCTAAGTACAGTTTTGGCACCGACTCAGTGGCTTACCTTGGTCACATTATATCCAGCAAAGGGGTCTCCATGGACCCAAGTAAAGTGGAGGCAGCGGAGGCTTAGCCGACTCCTCGTTCGGTGCGTGCGTTGTAGGGTTTCTTGGCCTCACTGGTTACTATCGCAAGTTTATTCAATCCTATGGTGAGATAGCTGCTCCTCTTACCAAGTTGCTCAAGAAATTGGCTTTTGTGTGGACACCTGAAGCAGATGTTGCCTTTCAAGCTCTCAAGGCAGCCCTAGTATCTGGCCCTGTTTTACAACTGCTGGACTTCAGCAAATGGTTTGTCGTCGACTATGATGCTTCCAGGGTTGGGTTTGGTGCGATTCTCCATCAAAGCACCGGACCAATAGCCTTCTTTAGTCGTGCCATCGCACCACAGCACAGCAAGCTAGCTAGCAGCATAATATGAGTGTGAGCTCATTAGACTTGTCAAAGCGGTGCATCATTGGAGACCATATCTTTGGGGCCAATCTTTTCTCATTCGTACCACCATTACAGTCTTAAGCCCTGCTCAAAAGAGCTTTTTTCAGTTTTAGCTTCTAGTTTTAACTTTTTTTTACTATTCAGTAATTCGTCTTTTTCTGATTTTTTAGATATTTTGGGCTTTTTTGTATTTTCTTTTTTTTCCGTATTCCTTTGCATTGTCCGTGATGGGCTAATATGTTTTTTCTATTTTTCTATTTTTTTAAATTTAATTATGCCTAATAAGCCAACTCAGCTACAGTAAAAAAAGTCAACTACAGTAAAATTTCAATCAAAAGCTAGAAGCTATCGCTATATCTCTTGGGTCAACATTTTTCCATTATTCCTCAGCATACATGGGTGAGCACATTATTTGGCTATGACTTTGTGGTTGAATTTCGTCTGGGTCGCCAAAATACGGCTGCTGATGCTCTCTCTCTCATCACCATGAAGATGCTTCATCAGTCTATGCTGTTTCTTGTCCTGATTTTTAGTTCTTTATAGCCTTACGGCAAGAACTTCTGCAGTTGGATGAATGGGCGGCAAAGCACAGGTCGATTGTAGACAATGTTGCTGGACCGGATTGGGTGTCCACCGATGGCTTCATTTTGTATAAAGGATGAATTTTTGTTCCTTCTACTTCCATGGCTTGGTCCCAGATTTTGGCCGATGCAAATGGGATTGGTCATGAGGGCATCCAGAAGACATTGCATCGGTTGTGCACCTTGTTTTATAATGCTCATGCCAATCACCTTGTTCGTGAATACATTCAAGCATGTGCCGTCTATCAGTAGAATAAGACTGAGCACCTCCATCCATCCAGTGTCAGTAGAATAAAACTGAGCACCTCCATCCATCCGGTGTATTGCAGCCCCTTTCCATTCCACACACCGTATGGTCTGATATATCGATGGATATCATTGAGGGATTTCCAAAGGTGGGTGGCAAGTCTGTTATCTTCACCGTCGTGGATCGTTTCTCCAAATACGTCCATTTTCTGGTTTTGGGTCATCCCTACACCACTGCGACTATCGCCCGTGTCTTCTTTGATAACATCGTTCGTCTCCAAGGCTTACCCTATTCTATTGTTAGTGATCATGATCCGGTATTCACTAGTGCTTTCTGGACTGAATTGTTTCACTTGGTGGGTGTGAAACTCCAATTAAGCTCGGTGTTTCACCCTTAAACTGACGGACTGTCGAAAGTCACCAATCGTATTATTACGGTCTATCTTGGTTGCCTTGCTAGTGATCGTCCTAAACAGTGGCTTATGTTGGTTGCCATGGGCCGAACACTGCTATAATACGTCATATCAAATAGCCCTGCGGACAACTCCCTTTAGTGTGGTTTATGGCAGAGATCCGTTGTCTTTGTTATCCTACCAGCTGGGCCTTGCTAGAGTTGTTGCAGTTGATAAACAGTTGTTGGAGTATGATGAGTTTCTGTCCGAGATCAGAGAGTGCCTCTTATAGGCTCAAGATCATATGAAACTTCAATATGATCGGTGTCATAGTGCGTTGGAATTTGAGGTGGACGACTGGGTTTGGTTGTGGCTTCATCACCGAACACTACTATAGAAATCATCATCACAGACGGTTCATAAACGTCATCACAGACGGTTTTCTGAACCGTCTGAATTTATAGATCAGTGATAATCGAAGGTTATCACAGACGGTTTGTGAGCCATCTGTGATAAATACAATACAGATGATTTTTAACTAGAACCGTCTGTGAAAAACACTATCACAGACGGTTCTAACCAAAAATCATCTGTGATACTCACATATCACAGGAGTATCACAGACGGTTCTATATATAGAGCAATAAAAAATCATTCTATGTCATCACAGACGATTCATAAAAACCGTCAGTATTAAATGAAATCACAGACGGTTCTTGGTAAGAACCGTCTGTGAAGTTATCACAGATGGTTTGTAATACAAACAGTCTGTGATAACTTCATTATCATAGAAAATACAAACCGTCTGAGATATATTTTCCGCTTCGCACATCCCTAAAATTTCATAATTTTTCGTCTGAATTCGAGTAGGATTCTGTTTTGACACACCTTCAGTAAAACGGACATAACTTTTGCATACGGTGTCTGTTTTCGATGTTCTTGTACTCGTTGGAAATCTAACGACGAGCCCGATCCAAAACAACGACTGGCTTATGCCAGTCGCCCTCGAAGACCCCCAAAATCAGCCATCTTTAGCCTCCAATTTGCATCGCAAGTTTTTGATTTTTGTTTTTGCCAAAATTTTCAATCTTTCCTTTGAAATTTGGGGTTTGTCTCAACTGCAAAGTTGTAGATCTCGTGGAAACCTTTCAAATAAGTATATATAAACCATACAGAATTTTGTCATTTCATATTTTGAGACTAGTTATTTATGTTGCATCGATATATATATAGGCAATACATAGACGGTTCTTAATAAGAACTGTCTGTGATACTTTTACAGACGGTTCTTATCAAGAACCGTCTGTGATAAATTGGTCTCTAACCGCTGGGCCCGTTAATCCTCCCCAACCTAATTCCAGCCAATAGAAACCGACTAACCCACATCCCACAGATCGTCCTACCTCTTCCTCCCCTATAAATACTTACCTGAACCCATTCTCTACCCTTTATGCGCTTAAAATCTCTCCTCCTCAAAATCTATCCAGGCTCCTCCTCCTTGATTGACCTGATGGAAGCGAGTGTAGACGATTTGAAGGTCACATACTAGGTCAGCCAACCAACACATCCCTCCATTGTTTCTTTTAGTATTTGATTCTGTAACTACGATGATTATGTTGCTACTTTATGGCATTTAGGGCTGCCTAAGAGCTTACAGTGAGCAGCCGCTAAGAAGGTCTACTCGAGCTATTTTGTGGAGTTATGACTGCTTGGTTTGTAATGTAAATGGAATGTTCTCTACTATATTTTCTTGTGATATTGTAATGTGGATTGTAATGGAAATAAAATGTTCTCTACTATGTTTGATGTCGTATTTGCTTGTTTTCAAAAGGTATAGCTAACATTTTCCTGAGGCTAACTGAAAAATAGAAAAAATTTAGGTATAGAATGAATTATCATAGACGATTTTGTAGTATAAACCGTCTGTGAAAAACACTATCACAAACGGTTCTAGTTTAAAACCGTCTGTGATGCTCACACATCACAGACGATTTTAAACTAGAACCGTTTGTGATAGTGTTTTTCACAGACGGTTCTAGTTACAAACCGTCTGTATTGTATTTATCACAGACAGCTCATAAACCGTCTGTGATAATCTTCTATTATCACTGACCTATAAATTCAGATTGTTCAGAAAATCGTCTGTGATGGTGTTTTTGAATCGTCTGTGATGACGATTTTTATAGTAGTGTGATTGCGTTCACTCCAAGTTAGCACCTTGTTTCTATGGCCCTTTTCAGGTGGTGGAACGGATTGGCAATGTGTCTTACTGATTGCAGTTACCTCCCAAGGCTTGTATTCACAATGTGTTTCATGTTGTTTTTCTTAAATATTTGTCGGCACGCCACTGTCAGACATTCTTTCACTGCCTGTTATTCAGCATGGTCGTGTTCTTCCCGTTCCTGACAAGATTCTACGCGCATGTTTGAATATGGGCCACTGGGAATTGTTAGTGCAATGGCTCAGGTCTCCTGCTGAGAATGCAACATGGACACCTCTCGATGAGTTCAAGGACAGTCACCCAGATACCCAGCTCGAGGATAAGCTGTTTCGTGAAGACAGCGGTAATGTTATAGACACATTTGTGGGGAAGATTTACCAGCGTCGACGGCAGAGGCTTCCAAGTACTGTGGCACCAATTGAAGCAATTGCCGGATCGAAGCAGTCCGAACCATTAGCACTTGGAGTTCGGAGCAGTCCGAACCGTTACTACCTAGAGCAAGCTAGCGACAGACCAGTCTGGGTTGGTTACGGATACGGCTGGCAACACAAGAGATTGAATGGGCTTATCTCCAAGATTAGTTTCGATTGCTTAGCATAGTTTTGTTAGGGTCGTATTTCCCTTCTAAATATGATACGTCCTTCTTTATTTAGACTCAGGCGCCTAATATATAAAGGCAACCATTGTTTTGTGTTGAGTAGTCAAAAAAAGAGAGAAGTTTCCCCTAACCGGCTGGAGTCTTGCACCGACCTAGCGGTATCAGCTACCATAATAAGAAGCTCTTATACAGTACTTTAAAATAAATATAAGTTGTTCAATCTTTACGATCTAATGGTTCAGATTAGTTAGAATTTAGTTATACTATCACTCACGTTATTAGTAGTAGAATCTTTAAAAAAGTAAAATTGTAAAGGAGTCATGTCATTTTGAAGTAACCGGCACGTCCGCCTCATCGGTGAACACTGCGCACCCGGCACATCCTCCTGGTGTGTGTTTGAGGGCGTCACCGGGACGCACGACTTCTAGGTGATCGGCTGCTCGCTGGTCGACAGCGTCGGCTCGACCGAGCAACTCAGCTCCAGCACCTTCCATGTCGGCGTGACCAGGCAAGTCAGCTCCAACACCTTCCTCGTGGGCGGCTACGACTGGCTCGTACTCTTCTTCCCGGACGGGTGCTTGGAGGACCGCGCCTACTCATCGGCCTCCCTGTATTATCACGGCCGGCACAAGAAGACGAAGGCCAGAGTCCGATTAAGTTTGCTGTACAAGGACGGCAAGGTGTCGCGCCTTGCGGACTTCACGTCAAAAACACAGTATTTTTCTCCATCAGATATTTGGGGCTGCTACTACTTCGTCAAGAAATCCGGGCTGTGGTCTTCGTCGTGCCTCAACGATGACTGCTTGACGATAAGGTGCGTCGTCGCAGTCGTCGATGGACCGCGCTGGGAGGAGGTACCACCTGCCAAGAAGAGCTCCCCAGTGGCCCAGTTTCGGACCCGCGGCAGAACCTGCACGAACATCTCGAGCGGATGCTGAACGACCCGAGGGGATCGGACGTGGAGTTCAGCGTGGGCGGCGAGCTGTTCCATGCTCACAGGTGCGTGATGGCCACACGGTCGCTGGTCTTCAACGCAGAGCTCTTTGGTGCGATGAAGGAGGAGATGGCCGGCATCGAGATCATCGACATGGAGCCCGCCGTCTTTAAGGCGCTCCTTCGCTTCTTCCTTATAAATTAACAGTTAGATTTTATTTTTATTATAACTTTTTTACTACCAGTATAATGTATTATAAAAAATCCAAAACATAATATGAATCAATGCTGACCAAGAAGTGCATTTTCATTATGCTTTGCCTCGATTCAGGTATCTAAGTGAATTAGGTGGTTTCATTGTTTTTTATTGCTATGTGCAGGAGAAGAGGAACAGGCATGTGTCTAAAGCAGAAGCTTACATAGAAGCGAGGTCTAGTGACACGAGCACCGCTGAAAAATCGTAAGTTTTTCCATATTTTCCTAGCTACTCTATGATGGCTTCTAGTGTTGCTTCTTCTTTCTTTAAGTTTTATTGATGACATACCCCAAGAGGAGGCGTACACTAGGAGATCTACGGCCCAGGATTTGACATAATGAATGAACCAATTGATGCCAGTGCTGTGTACAAGGCTAGATGTTGGAAGAAACATGGCCGCTTCATGATTGGTAATGGCTATATTAGCACACCGGCAACTCTCTCTGAGGTCCGGATATCAAGCGGTGGGTCACCAGATGAAGTATGCCTTCGGAGACAAACACGGGCACAAACTGACAGGGTTTTAGCACTTGAGGCGAAGCGGCTGAAGGAAATAATCCAGGTAATTTGGATGCTCACAAATGAAACTTCATTTACAAATGAAATTTCCACTGCAGCCACTCCATATCAAAGTAGTGCCACACAAAGGCTCATGTATGTTAGTAATCCATGTTAGCTAATAATCTTTAATTATGCATGCATGTAAGTGCTAGTATTTAGTTCACCGTCAGAAATCTATATATACAGCCAGTAACGCTGCATGTAGTGCTCATCCGTTACTAGGAGTTAATGTATTTAGTGGATCAGTTTCTAGTAGTTGATAGGTCTTGTTTTGCACTATAAAAGGAAGAAAGCGCTACAGTGTTTTGGCAGAGATTGTAGCGCAAAAAAAAAAAAAAACACTAGTGTGCATCTATTAGCCTATGTCCATTGTTGCTCTTGCCTCTGCATTCATCTGTCTTGATCATCCTCCTCGCTCTTTTGAGAGAGGAAAGGAAAGACTGCATTTTGATCCAAGTTTTGGCCTTCTTTTTGCTTCCGTTGCAGCATGTGGATTAAGAAGACATTTGGTATCAAAGCTAGTGATCCACGGCGATGTCGGCTCCAGCACAAAATCGATCCAAAACTCCATCGCGTCGACGTCGGCGCTCACCTTCGCCCCTCGATTTGCACCGACTACGTGGCCGCATGGCCGGCCGTGAGCTCGTGGTGCAGAAGATGGTGCGGGAGGTTGGAAGCGTGGTGTATCCGATGCTGACGCGCTCGAACTACAACGACTGGGCACTGCTCATGAAGGTAATGATGCAGCGAGGGTTGTGGGAGGCGGTGGAAGTTGGAGTGTATGATTTGCAGGAAGACAGAATGGCGCTAGAGGCCATTCTAAAAGGCATCCCCGCTGAGCTAATGTCAAATCTTGCGGTGAAGAACTCGGTGAAGGCGGCGTGGGAAACTGTCAAATCAATGTATGCCGGGAGCGATCGTGTCCGCAAGGCGAAGGCGCAACAGCTCCAGCAGGAATTCGACGACATCAAGTTCCACGACGGCAAGACGGTCACCGAGTTCACAATCCGCATCATGGGGGTGGCAAATCAATTGACCGCCCTCGGTGATGTGCATGACAACGAGATGGTGGTCCAAAAATTCCTCTGTGTCCTCCCGGCAAAGTTCTCACAGATCGCCCTCTCAATCGAGACAATGCTCGATTTGGAGACATTGACTATTGAGGAACTAACCGAGCGGCTCAAGATCATGGAAGATCACGAGGAGCTTGGTGGTTGTGGACGCTCAGGGGGTGGAAGCAGCGACGGCAAGCTGCTCCTCTCTAAGCTGGAGTCCCTGGTCGGGCAGCTTAAGCTGCAAACTTGTGAGGGCTCCTCAAGCGACGCCAAGAATGGGCGCAGAAGGCAACGGCGTGGAAGAGGCGGTTTATGCACCAAGTCTGAGGACACCAGCCGTGATCTATCTCGTGGCGTGTCCAAAGATGAGTGTCATTACTGCAAGCAGTCGGGTCATTGGGAACATGACTGCCGCAAGAAGAAGCGTGACCAGGAGCAGGCGCATGTCACTCAAGATGAAGAAGAGGAGCCCACGTTGCTCATGGCGCATGTCTACGAGCTCCAACAGGTCGAACAGGCACCAACACCGCCACTGGCGCTTGAGAAGAAGCCTAGTGAGGCGGTTCATCTAAATGAAGGGAAAGTGTTCGCGCAACTGGATCACAACAAGGAGCAGGACGACACCATGTGGTACCTCGACACCGAGCGGCGAACCACATGGCGGGCACCGTGGCGCTTTTCTCTAATCTTGATCAGGGGGTGGCCGAGACGGTCAAGTTCAGCGATGGATCCGTAGTGGGCATCGAGGGACACGGGACTGTGCTCTTTGGCTCAACCTTGCCCAGCCCGTGTGTCTGATGGCCCGGCATTAGGAGGATGCGTGGAAATGGCATGCGCGCTTCAAGCATCTTAGCTTCGACGCCCTCAAGCAGATGGCTGACGGTGAAATGGTACGTGGTCTCCTCGAATCAAACATGTTGATCAGCTATGCCACTGCTGCATCACCACCAAGCAGAGGAGGGCACCATTCCTGTCAGTGACCCAGTACCGCACCACCGCTCCACTCGATATGGTTCATGGGGATTTGTGTGGACCAATCACTCAGGCTACACATGGCGGGAAGTGTCACTTTCTGCTGCTCGTGGATGATTACAGCTACTACATGTGGCTGATCCTCCTCAGAGCAAAGGATGAAGCATCTACGGCGATCAAGAACTTCCAGACGTTGGTGGAAGTTGAAACCGGCCGCAAGCTACGTGTACTTTGCACGGACAATGGGGGTGAGTTCACTTCTATTGAATTCACGGAATATTGCGCAGGTCATGGCGTCTAGCGGCATTTCTCTGCGCCATATTCACCACAATAGAACGACATAGTGGAGCGAAGGAACCGAGATAGTCTTGGCTATGGCGCATGCCTCCTCAAGCGCGCAATGTCCCTGTAGAGTTTTGGTGAGAGGTTGTAACCATAGCTATTTTCCTGTTGAACCGTGCACCGACGAGGAGCGTCAACGGGATGACCCCGTTCGAAGCCTGGCATGGTCGGAAGCCGGCCGTGCACTTCCTGCGCACTTTCGGGTGTGTGGCGCATGCCAAGATCACAAAGCCACATCCGTCGAAGCTGGCGGATCGGAGCATTCCCGAGGTATTCATCGGCTACCAACTTGGCGTGAAGGCATATCGCGTGTACGAACCCTCCACCAGGCATGTTTTGGTCACGCGCGACGTCGTCTTCCAGGAAGAAGTGGGGTGAGACTGGAGCAAGCAGTTTCCCAAGGACACCGTGCCCGCAACGGACTTCATCATCAACCGCACCATCGAGCTTGCCTCGGAGACATAGTCGTCATTAGCCGAATGATCTCCATTAGCAAGCACTCCAGCGCAGGTTAGCCCTGCGTCCCCTTGGCTGGATCAGATGCCAAGAGGGGTGATGCAGGACGTAGGCCCCTCAACGCCACAAAGGCCGGTGACAGTGTCACCGCCACCCAACGCGCACGAACACATTGACGCTGACAGTGACGATGATCACGTGCCTAAGTTCAAGTTCATCGATAGTCTGCTCGGGCCAACTGAGGCACCGGGTGTGGCTGAGCGTGAACTAGCTGATGAGTTGCTACTTCAAGTTGCTAAAGAACCTACAAATTTTGCAGAAGCGAAGAAGCACCCGGTGTGGTGACACGCCATGTTGGAGGAGATGAGCGCAATCGAGGATAATCAGACTTGGAGATTGATGGATCTCCCACCAGGTCACAGACCTATTGGACTGAAATAGGTTTACAAGGTGAAGAAGGATAGCCACGGTGCGGTAATTCGGCACAAGGCACGTCAGGTGGCTAAAGGATATGTCCAATAGCCCGGAGTTGATTTCGATGAGGTTTTCGCCTCGGTGGCTCGGCTGGACTCAGTTCGGCTAATGCTTGCTCTCACTGCTCATGAGGGATGGCCAGTCCACCATATGGATGTGAAATTGGCGTTCCTTAATGGCGAGCTAGAAGAGGATGTCTACGTTACACAACCACCGGGATTCATCGCCGAGGGACATGAGCACAAGGAGCTGAAGTTGGACAATGCCCTTTACAGACTTCGGTAGGCACCCTGTGCTTGGAACACTAAGTTGGACCAAACCCTGACATTGATTAGTTTCCAATGTAGTGGCTCTAAGCACGCTGTGTATGCTCGGGGTAGGGACACCAATCGGCTGCTGGTGGGCGTTTACGTGGATGATCTCGTCATCACCGGGAATAATCCGTAAGAGATAAGTAACTTCAAGGCCGAGATGAAGAAACTATTCAAGATGAGCGACCTCGGTATGCTTCACTTATACTTGGGAATTGAGGTGCAGCAGGGGCCTGATGGGATCACGCTGAGTCAAACTGGCTACGCTCGTCAGATACTGAAGAAGGCTGGCATTGTTGATTACAACCCGTGCCACACACCCATGGAGGAGCGGTGCAAACTGAGCAGGGAGAGCACTGCGTCGGCCGTGGGACACGATCGAGTACCAGTATCGTCGGAGCCTAGGTACTTGGTGAACACCCGCCCAGATCTCGCATTTTCAGTGGGGTATGTTAGCAGGTTTATGGAGAAACCAACGACGAAACATTTGGCAATGATGAAGTGAATCTGCGCTATGTTGCCGGCTCAATCAACGTTACGCTGCTACCCAAGAGAATGGAAAATCACGATTGGTTGCGCGATAGTGATCTGGCTAGGGATGTTGACACTCGTCGGAGCACCAGTGGGGCATTGTTCTTTCTTGGCAAAGCGTTGGTGAGCTGGTTTTCACAGAAACAATGTATCGTCGCACTCTCATCATGTGAAGCAGAATACATGGCGGCGACATCGACTGCCAGGAGTGTGGCTGACACAACTCCTTGCAGAACTGACAACTAAAGACCGATGAGCTATCACTCTAAAGATGGACAATAAATCAGCGATTGCTCTCATCAAGAACCCAGTATTCCACGACAGGAGCAAACACATAGACACAAGATTCCATTTCATCAGGGACTGCGTGGATTAAGGGAAGATTGAAGTCGATTTCATCGGCACAGAAGGGCAACTCACAGACATACTTACCAAGCCATTGGGGCGTCTGAAATTCACTGAACAACGAGCTCTGATTGGCGTCAAGGACATGCGTAAAGATTAGGGGGTGATTGTTAGTAATCCTGTGCATGTTAGCTAATAATCTTTAATTATGCATGCATGTAAGTGCTAGTATTTAGTTCACCGTCAGGAATCTATACAGCCAGTAACGCTGCATGTAGTGCTCATCTGTTACTAGGAGTTAATGTATTTAGTGCATCATTTTCTAGTAGTTGATAGGTCTTGTTTTGTACTATAAAAGGAAGAAAACGCTGCAGTGTTTTGGTAGAGATTGCAGCACAAAAAAAACACTAGTGTGCATCTGTTAGCCTATGTCCATTGTTGCTCTTGCCTCTGTTGTCATCTGTCTTGATCATCCTCCTCGCTTCTTTTGAGAGAGGAAAGGAAAGACTGCGTTTTAATCCAAGTTTTGGCCTTTTGCTTCCGTTGCCAGCGTGTGGATTAAGAAGACAATTTACTGTTCCATGTTGCACATAACTAACACAAGCTGGTTGAACTTAGCAAGATTATTCATCATCTTTTATAATTTGCACTAGCTAATGTAGCTTCATCTACAAATGAAATTGCAGTCTCTTCAAACACGGGTCCATGGCATATCGCCTGCAAAGGCAGTATCTAATCTAGTTAGTATGCTAAACACACGATCTGACAATTACTTTAGTGCCATCTGTTCTTACTTGCTAGTTGATATATTTGTAACTTGTGAAATTTTAGGAAATTAAACAGTAGGGTCAACAGTAGCTCCTGTGGACAGTGGTGTCGTAGATGCTGCACAACATGGTAGCAGCTCTGGTGGAGATAATGTACAGCTCCGACCGGACCAGTTTTGTTTGTCATGCAAAAAAGTAAGTCGTTGTTGGATTCATGAGTTTCGTTAATATGAATTCTGGGTGGAGTGACTAAGTGATCACATGGAGTCCACTTCAATGGGACTAGTGTTAATATAGAGTAGCAGCATTTTTTTTACCAATGTTGCTTTCAATGGGATTTGTCGGATGCTCTGCTCTGCTTATTGCAGTAACATGGTAGCACCATCTTATTTATTATCAGTGTTGATTTCAGGATGTTTTGTTAATCTGAATTCATGCTGCTGTAATGTTCAATACTATTTTTCCAAAAGAAATTCAGTTATGAAGAACTGCCAGGAGTACATTATCTGTTATGCACAACTGCAGGCAGCAGGAACTAAAGTGGATAGCTAGCACCACACCCGTAATTTTTCTTGTGTATAAGTAGGCATAGTGAGTTCTGGCTAGTGAGTACTGTTTCTCGAGCGTTAACGTCAGCCTAGCACTCGGGAAATAGCGACACGTGGACGGACCAGAGTGTTTTTGGTGTCTTCCATGTGTTTTGGGCGCTGGAAATTACCGGATCCTGGAGCTTGTCCTCCGAATGAAAGGCTACCTGTGAACACAATAATTCACGTACTTTCTCTTTGTGTAAATTTACGACAATGTAGAACTAGGGTAAACACTACAAATCAGAGTTTCGAATTCTTGAAAATGCTCAAATGAGACGGCAACGGACTGTTGGTTGGAAGGTGTGGTGGACGGAAGCCCATCAGTCAAGGCGAGCAAACAAGACCTGAGAGAAGCATGTGATGCCGCTGTCGCTGTCGGTGTGAGCGTCTTAATTGACTAGTTGATGATATTGTTGGAATATGAGTAGACTATACTAGCGAAAATTAAAATTTTTACCACGTAAATCAGGAAGTCATGCGAGTACGAAATCATAGATCGTTACCACTAGACGCGCAGTGCAGCGGAAGAAGAGTTGAAGCAGCCGATTCAACGAAGAGTGCGTCGGTGTAGACAAAAGTAGTCGATCGTCCTCCGACTAACCGTCTCCTCCTTGTGATCGTCCCGATCAGCGCCGCAGTCATAACAGCGCCTCTACCGTGGTCCACATGTCCAGGGAGGGAACACCGTGCATCGGTATGCTAACACCGGCAGACGGTAGAGGTTATGAGAGATGGCGGCTAGGGTTTCTTGGGATATATCCTCAGCCCCCGCACCTCTCATTATATAGCCTTCAATCGGATCCATATCCGATACAAGTGGATATCAAAGCCCACTCGAAAACTATCATCCGTACCCTTATCGTTCCAGCCCATTAAGTGTGTGACCTTGTAGGTTCATATACATTTGGTCATAGGCCGAAAACTCCTTTTCGGTCCATAGGTCGGTAGTGGTCCCTAGTAGGACATAATGACCCCCAAATATACATAAAGATCATATCGGACGAACCTATATAATACTTATATGCGGATCCTTTTACCTTACGATATCAGATCGAACTCAATGCGAGAAGCGTGGCATTCTATGATAGCTCGATCCTTCACTCGAATCTATAATGGATTACTCAATTGTGATTTACTCTTCAACCACATTCGGCATGGCCATGCACTTCCGTAATCCAACCGCATCGATGGGCCTAGAGATATCTCTCCTGTTATATAGGAGGGGCAAATTTCATCTTGATCGCTCACATCCCTCCGTATGTTTCATAGTAAACCCGAAAGCTACCTTTATGACCACTCAGTCACGGAGTAGTGTTTAATAACCCCTAGGTAAACTATCACACATGTAAAAAACAATGACGATCTCAGGTCTAAGAATCCCACATGTACTATATAGGAGACCAACTGATGATACTTAAGAATATAACAATTCCCGCAGTGTCTCATAGTGGGTCAATCCAACACCATGTTCTTTAACATATGTCCACATTATTGATTTGATATCCCACATCTATGATCCGTGAAACATGATCATCAATTAATAATATGCTGATCTGTAAATCATAATTGTCCCACATAATGATATAATATCAGGGATAATTTAGAATAATATCAAAAACATAAAGAGTTTCATGAACAAGTTACATACTTGTTGATCAATATTAAAGATATTTATTCAAGAGATAAAATAATATATTATTCAAAAGATCATAAATATAGAAGTGATACAATCATCTCTATGATTACATCTAGAGCATATCACTAACAGATATCGTTGCCCATTCCTCAACATACCATGCTAAGAGCTTGCCTATGATCCATTTAGTAGCTCCATGGATAATCCAACTAGTGTGCGCAAGAATGGGAGCCTGAGACCAAGGCTCTGCTTTCTCTCACGTTCATGCATACATGTTAGACAGAAACTAGTTAATGATATACCGTTAGAACCGTATATCATATCTCAGGGGCGGATCTACAGTAATTCATGGGTATTCAGCTAAATACCTAAAAATTTTAACAAAAAATCCACTATATATATATATTATATAATACATATATATATACAAGTAAATGTATTTAATTCATCTCATTTTCGTCTCCTGGGCCGAAGCTAGTGACTCCGCGCATGATGGGCCGACTGGCCCATAGTCGGCCCACGCCCCACGCTTACCCACGCCCCAGTCTCACACCTCGGCTGAGTCGCTCAGCGACCTAGCCTCTCAAGCTCCCCAGCTCTCCTCTCCCTGGCGGCGGATGGGCGGTCGCCGCCTCGCCAGTCGGGCGCTGCCGCGCTACGCGCTGGTTCCTCCTCCCTCAGACTCCGAGGCTCCGCATCCATCAGTAGCCCAGCGACCAGTGCCCAAGCCTCAGCTTCCCGTCTCCGGTCTCCCAGATTGGATCCCACGGGTTCCCCGGCGACCGGCGTGACGGCAAACGGTGTTCGGCACTCCGACGAGTTTGGCAGGCGGCGACCTCATCTTCACCCTCGACGGCCTGGGGACAGTGGGGAGGTACTTTCTCAGTTTCTCTATGTCACATTGCCTGGTTGCCAGATCTGATTCGCATTCAAATTTTGTTATATTTCGAAGTTCTGGATTTTGATTTAGGGATCCATGAGAAAAAACGGATGGATGTAACCTTGCTTGTGTGTTTTGGTGTCCATGGAAGATAAATTTTTCCTAAAAATGGCAGATCCATTTCCAAATATTAGCAGACCAGTCTAATTTTGGTACTACCCTACCACTTGTAGAGATAATACAAGAATTGATGAATCGACACTGGGGGTTTGGATCTGAATTTGGAAAGCTCCAAACTTTGCGATTATGTGATAGAATCTGAGCTCCTCTCCTGTCAGTGATGTGCCATGGTTAGATCTAGCAAGAGAAATTTGTAGTTATTTTGCTCAAATCTACGAGAATTGTCCTTTGTAGAAGTTGATCGAATGCAAAATGTTGTATGCTTTGGTGATTGTTAAGCTCCAATTACAGGCTTGTATACTACGCATGTTATGAGCCTTCCGATTTTCAAGTAATCCGGTTTTGTTTTAAGTCATGCAAACTTTCCATGTTTCAAGTTGTGCAAACTTTCCAGTCTAGTGAAATTATTTGCAACATTTACTCCTATTTGTTTTAAGTTTTAAAAAGAACTGCTATTAATTCATTTTTAAAACTAAATGGATTGTTGCTACTTCAATTTTGCTTTGATAGGGACATGAAGAAACTAAAGATATGCCTTCTTTTTGTATTTTATATTAGAACCAAATGCTAAAAGTGGTTTGGACTTGAAGAAATATTCTTGGACTTAGTAGTTGCTAGATGTTAATGTAACCATTCCAGTACCCCAAGGGATAAAATCAAGGTTTGTTGTCTGTGAGATTAAAAAGAACCATGTGAAGGTTGGATGAAGGGTGGTCTCCTATAATTGATGTAAGTGACAATAATGGAATTGTTTACTTTATCCTCTTCTTTTGGAACAATATCATTCTCACGATACAAATTACATAGGTTGAATATACGATGAGAACCTCCCTCGTGAAGAATAATACTTCTGATATGATGTTCTCGTGGAGAATAAGGTACGATGCCTTTGTGGTTTAACCTGATCGTAAGAAATAATTAATTTTTATAATTTCTGCATTGTTATTATATCTATATACACATATCGTTGTATCGATGTTTTGGGAGGGGGATGGTGTGTCGTGGTATCAACGTATCCAAGGAATCTAGCTCTGAAGTCCGAATACCCATCCTAAAAATCCTAGATCCGCCACTGTCATATCTAGCTTCTTCTACTCTCTTTTGCTCACTCTCTCTTGCTCACTTTCGCTCTTGCGCGACAACTGATGGGAGTAGCGCCGTCTTCATCGATCGTAGGTTCACCTCCCTAGTTGTAGAGGGAGACTGGTGCGGTGGTGGTCCGATGGTAGATAGCAGTGGCAATCGATGGGAGGTGGTGGGTAATGACAGAGGGTAGGTTAGCAAGGAGGTGAGAATGGAGAGAATATTAGGTTGAGTGAGTGGCTGGCGAAGGTAAAGAGGCGTTAGTTAGACGGTACATCGACGCCTTGCACCTAGACAGGTTACGGGGCCGTGAGACGGGCCAAATCATGGCAAATAATCGAATCGCTCCAAATAATACCTCCAAATTGACGTCTTCATCGACCATTCTGCTCAACCTTAACCAAATCGTGGGTCCGTCCCACACTCCCACCCATCAAAAGCACGCATAATTATCCGCTGTTGGCACACGTCTCTCGCCCTTTTGACCGACCCCTCTGCCCAGTGCCCACCACCGTCAGCAAGAAAGCGACTGCCCTCTGCGGCAGAGGCGCCGGAGTCCACCATCTCCTCCTCCATGAACTTCTCCTCGTCCTCCGGCTCCCGCGGGCAGCCGGGCCCCGCGTTCTCCGTCGACCTCGCCGCCGCCGCGCGCCGCCTGCTCGCATTCCTCCGCTGGGCGCCGGCCGTCGGCGGAGTCGTGGGGCCGCGGTCCTTGCGGAGGTACGAGGGGCTCTGGCTGCCACTCGCGGCGGAGGCGGCGGGTGGGGGAGGGGAGGCGGCGATGCTGGTGCCGCCGCCCGACGTGCAGCTCGTCTGGCTCTGCCACTGCTTCCACCATGTGAGCCTTCTTGCCACCTTTCGTTCTTTACTGATTGCGTGAGATATTGGGGAATTGCCCAGTATTTTAGGGGTTGTTTTACAAATGGCAAGCTCGCGTGGTTTAATCAGTAAAAGTGCTGTGCCAACTTAAACGAATGTCTGTTGATTATTGAGATCTTGAGAGACAGTTTACCGTGCATAGAAAACAACGTGTGTTGGGAAAATTCGGTCATGGAAAATTAGACAGTTTACTCTTTTGGAAAATCTGTAATTTAAAATAAATCCCTGGGCTGGACGCCAATCTTTCCACAAAATTCTCTCAACTTTAGAATTTAGTTATGTTTTAGCCCTTGAAAATATCACACAACGTGCTCGATCTCAGGTTTACTTTCTCCTGCTCCCCAGGAGAGCTATGCGGCATACTGCGCATCAAGGTTTGGACGCCTCATCGACCGTCCGCCCATCCTTGATGCCGAGAATGAAGAGTATGCTGCTGACCGTTGTCGGGATGTCTGGGCTGCACGCTACCCATCGCAGCCATTTGACCTCGACAATAATGAATTTGATGGCAACAATGTGAATGGCATTGCCTATGATAATGCAAATGGTGAAATTGTCAAAATGGTTCAAAGGTACGCTGGCCTAGCAGCTCGCTTTGCCTCGCCCTTCGTCTTGGAAGGTGTCTACCATGTTGCTGCAAGGCGGCGGTATGTGCATTTCCTTGACCTCGTCAAGAAGGCTGTGTGCACGACCAAAGAACACACACGGCTGGTGCCTAGCCTGGACATATTACTAATGTGGCTTGCTCACCAGGTATGTATAGGCATGACATCCTATTAAGCAAACCAATGTGGTTTGGATGTATTTAGTTGACACAACTGTGATGTATCCTTGGCAGAGTTTTCCGGCGAGTTATGCGATGGACATGGAAGCGATGGCCATCAGGGACAATGTCGTGAAAGTGGTGGTGGGTTATGGGGAGGTGACGAGTGAGGAGGTGGTGGAGAGGACAAGGGTGTTGTGGGAGGAGGCATATGATGAGCCATATGATACGGCTGGATCAGAGGTTGATGCGGCAGCAGCTGGCGCAGCGAGGGAGGCATTCTACTGGGATGCTGCAGCATCGGAAGAGGATGCCAACCGTCTGTACAAGGGGTTGCAACCTAGGTTTCTTATGGAGGTATTTCCGAGGCTATTCCATATATCATTTGTTGGGGACTAGGGTTATTCGCTACCATTTTGCAAAATTACACTGTCTTAGAACAATAGAAAATAAAACTACTGGCATTCTAAATCTATAAAATCATATTTAACTTAATGTGGAACTTGTGACCCAACTTCATAGTATCTAGCATGATGATATAGCTGGTCAGTAAACAGTATTTTCTACTCGGCAGTTGTTTCATTACATTTGTTTCTTCTTCAGAAAAATTCCATCTGTTTCGGCGACAACAATAAGTCAAAAAAGCAATAGTGAATTCCACAACCCTATGTGGACTGTGATCACTTCGAGCCACAACGCAAGATTTCCTATGTTGGTGCCTCAAGTAGTGGGTAGGCCTGCTCAATTATTTGTTTTTGCGGTCATCATGTCTTGTACAAGATATTGAGTTTCTACATCGATATAATTCAGATATTTTTAAATTATCTGATCACAAGGGTCCTCCACTATAACTTGCAAGCTCAAAGTTAATATTTGTGCTTCTTTGCTATCCTTGAGGGAAAATTAAGCTAGAGTTCCTCAACCAATTGATGAGCTTATTTGCACATAGTCATTGGTAATCATGGTTCACAATTTCGGCGAAATTCCACCAAATTTTTGGAATTTTCGTTCCTTTCACTACCCCCTGAAATAATTTCAACTTGGCCAAATCATTTCGTTTTAGATTAAATTTTGAACTTGTAAAAGACTATAAATCCTTACACTAAGCAAATCAAAGCAGCTACCCCAGTGGCTAGCCCCTTCTCATGCGTACGAGGTGTCTAGGGATCAAATCCCACCTTTGGGTACCAATTTTTCCTAATTTTCTTCCTCTGAAGCGTGGGTCCCACATAATCCAGTGCCAAAAAAAAAGAATTTGCCAAGGGAGATCGAACACAAGACCCCCGTTAGAGGGCCTTGCCTTCTTTGCACTAGACTAGTCCTTCCTTATTGTGCAACTAAAGGTTTACATATTCTTTATCCTAACTTCAAAGTTTAAAATTCAAATTTGACCTGAACCATTTGAATGAAATTCGTCTGAAATAACCAAAATTTCGTTGATTTCATTCCTTTCGCTACCCACCGAAAAAAATCCAAAACAACCGAAAAAATCCAAAACGGAATAGTTTTCCCTGTTAGTAAGTGCAACTGCTTTATAATCTTGGATTTTTTTAAGAAAGTACGAACACCCTTTTTTTATTTGTCATTGAAAAAAATACATATCAGAAATAATATCATGCCTAGAAGGCTTGAACCTGTTACAGGTTACAGCAACGGATTGGTACCAACTTCAGTTCATGCACCTGCTGAATATTGAAAAATGTAGAGAATTGACACAAATTGTACTGCATATTAATGCAAATGAAGTTTGTCATCTAAACTCATTATGTGACCATGCAAGGAAACCTTACAGATGTCTTTTTTTCCATCTTAACTATTTATCTACTTTGTACATTGGCAATACGATATCATTGATTCTTGATAGCAGGTATATGTGTTCCTGCAAGGAGAATTTGACAGTGAACACATCAGCAAGGAATTCCTACGGTTGCGAGCACAGAGGTGTCACAGATCACTAAAGCTCAACAAATCAATGCCCAATTTATCCTGCAAAAACTGGCAGAAAACATGGCATCTGTACTGTGAATTTGCAACCCGGGGCCTCACCATTGAGGTCAGGTGCAGCACAAGTGGGTGCTTCAGGACCAGCAAGCTCCTCAAGAACATATCATTCTCATGGAGTGCTATGTTGCATGAGAAGGCCTTCACTCTTACAGAGGAGCTCGATGTCAGGATGAGAGTGATGGCATCAATTACTCCTCCAATTCAAGCACCATACTTGTTGAAGTGTGTACCTGACCGAGTCACTGATGATGGTGGGGCCATGATTTCTGATGTCATATTGCGCATGAGAGGTTACCGTCCACAAGAAGGACGGTGGCTGACCCGCACGGTGCTTGATCACGGTGGGAAAGAATGTTTCATCATTCGAATGAGGTACTGTTCTGGAGAAAGTCCTAGTAATCTCCGTATTTTGTTGAGTTTCAGAATCTATTGCTATAGTTTGCCTTGGTAGATAAGTGTTCTTTTTTTCTTTGGAGAACATTAGTAGACAAGTGTTGGCACATACTGCCTCAACCTTGGGTAAATATTCTAAAATGAGTCATGCAAGGCCAAACTTAAACCTTTTGTTTCAGTACCAACTACCAAATTAAGCTCTTGTGTTGAATGGTTGCACTACTATGCTTAAGCGGTGGGGGAATGACATGTACTTTTATATCTTAATAGTCAATATACTTCTGCTGAAGTCTGTTGCAACTTGTGTAGAATAGGCAGAGGGATTTGGCGGAGAGGTGCTGAAACTCCTGTGGCAGTGAACTGGGAGGACAGGATCATTGAGGTCCGAGAAGGCTCATGGTCATACATTGCAAGTGCAACATCCGTTGGTTATGCTCCTGGTAACTTCAGTATGCAGAATAATTGGTTCATGTCAGTAACATATCTTGCCTTAAGAAGAGGTGTGTATTTGTTTCCCTGTGTGTGCAGAGAAGATTGTGGGCACAGCAACACCGACAAAAGATCAACAGGAGAATAAGGTGGTTTGGTGCTTTTCAACTGGAGATGTACTAACGGTGCGGTTGGGAGACGACCTCAACTTTCTGCTACAAAACGAGAGCTCAGAAGAAGAGGTATGGTCACATAAGCTTCTTTCTCTTGGTGCACTTTATGTGGAATTGTAGGATGGATTATTTTGCAATAAAATAGCTTCCATTCATTTGCTGTTCATTGCTGAAAGATCTGGTGGTATGAAGATTCTATAGTAGTAGATTGATTTAGTAAACGAGATACCAGACAAAAGAGTGCAAACTTCATCCTTATTGCTTTCAGAAATGCGACGTGATGTGAGTTTTTGTATGTTCATCAATAGATGTCATTTAAATTAGCAACTTAATTTGTATACAGTTTCTACCTAACATGTATGTGTTTTACTTAAATGTGGAATAGCGCTGTTTTCATTTCTGTAACATAATTTTTCATCCTAGACTGCTACATGAAATTACGTTTGATGGTTTGGTATATGACTTGCGCCACACACGTAAATATAAGATCAGTTCACTGTTGATATACTACTTGACTTGTACTGTTCCAAAATTTTGTAATGCCATATTTTTAATGCCTTCTAATTGCATTGCAATAAACTACATCATCAGGCAAGGCTGCTTGTAGGAAGGAGATTGAGCTACAGAATAAACGAGGATAGCACATCAAATAATCGAAATGAGGAGCAATACCTCACCCTTGTTCGTACATCACCTGATCATCCTGGTGGCAGAGCAACCATGCTCCTAAACTGGAAATTACTTGCAGTAGAGTTCATACCTGAAGAGGATGCAGTTTTTGTGCTTCTCCTATGCATGGCAATTGCACGGACCATGACAGAAATCAGAAGAGAAGATGCGGCTGGGCTTTTGGTGCGACGAAGAATACGCGAAGCACGGGTAGGGCAGAGAGACTGGGGTTCAGTGATGCTTCCAAACTCACCTTCCCTTGATCCTCATTTGCAGCCTTGGTATCGGAATGCAGCACATGTTTTGAGTTCTGCAGAAACGGTATCTAACGGAGTGATGCTCACTAAGTACTCACCTGCTGATGGCAAGGATGAGTTGTACAGGCAAGCTCTTATACCTTAAAGCCCTGATGGAGATGATTCCTATGAGGGCTTGTACAGGACAAGTGTTGGGTCGGAGTTGTTGCTTCACTAATGATGATGATCTTTGCTACAGATCTGATCGTGGTTGTGGTATATGGTTTATAACAACAGAAATTTTACATGTAATTTCAAAGTGGCTTGATCTGTAATTTTGTGCTGTTTGTTGATAGATTAGAAGCTTCCATTCCTTTTGAGTACATTGCAGTTGCTCACTTGATTAATGAAGGTCCTTCTCATGCAATTTTTCTGGGGAAAATCTCATGCATTTTACTGCAATTAATAGCGGACCCTAAAATTCCCTTTATGATGTCACACTGTAATAGCAGGCTCTCAATTTTTCACATTGAGTATATAAATTAACATCATGTTCCAGAAATGTGCTACATAAATTAAAATTTAGGTATAGCGCAGTTTTCTCTGAAGAGAGAGTCATGTATGGCAAGACCTGGTTGCAGTGCATGCATTGTTACTCCAGGAACATTAGACGCAGCGTCAAAACCCTTCTATGAGCGACTGCGATTTCTGCGTGGGGCTGTCGCTGCTGCCCCGCCCAGCCTTCATGGCCTCTATTGCCTTCTGTATCTCCAAGGTCATTGCGGTGTCTACGCTTCCCGGTGATATCTTCCGGTGTGCCTTCTGCAGGTGGAGCTTCAGTGAGCTGCTGCTGAGCCCAGCATTCTTGCCACAGATGGGGCACACCTTCATTGCAGGCCTCTTGTGCTGCCACTCCATGGAGATTTTCCCGTGAAGCTTCTTGTCAAGATCCAACAAGACCTTCGCGAAGCCATCGTTGGGGTGCGCACGTCGGTGCACCTTCTTCAGCATGTTCCATGCTTCCAGGAGAGTACAGTTTCTATAAGAAACACGAGACAGAGTAAATCAATGGGTCCAACAGGGTGGTAAAACGAAATATGTTGCTTTCACCCATAACTGATGAAATAAGTGGTAAGCATTATGAACTCGCACAGATTCTTTTCCCAAGTAGATGTTATCTGCATTAACAAACCCTAAGTCCGTGTATTAAAAGAAAAATTAATTGTACATTGTCTTTAATCAGGTTTTTAACCATATGCTAATTTATAAAGCCTCATTAGTAAGTTAAAAGTGACCTACCAATTTCAACAAAAATCATAACATAGTAATTATTATGCAGTCTTACTTTCTCAGCATCAGGTAAGCAAGAACAACAGTTGCACTCCGACTTTTCCTCAAAACAATGCACTAGTACTTTGCCTCGCAGGTGCTCAACATAATCAATGAAATCAGTAGCATCTTGGAAGACATCACTGATGTTCGCATTGTCGTCATCATTTATCTACAGAAAAGAAAATTGAAGCATTGCATGGAAAGCAAAAGATCAGTTCACTATTATGGCTGAGGAGCTTCTGCCTTTTGCTACATGCAAATAATCTGCAATCCCATGAAGTTATTTAGCAAATTTTCTCAAATGTACTTACTGAGAAGTTTCGATAGTCAAAAGGCAAGGCTGCTGAGATTCAGACTGTCCAATTTCATTTGCACACAAGCACAATACATGAGTGATGCCAAGGTGCTGAAGTGTGTATGTTGACCGAGCAGCTAGAGCACCACCAATATACAAGTAATCTGTGATCTGAGAAGGACGTTCAGTGCTTGCAGCATCAGAAATCAATGATATCCTCTCAAGAATGTGCTCAAGTCGAACCTGAAAACAGAATTGCTTGTTATGTTCAATTACTGTAATGCACAATTAGTTACCAGACAGGCTGGGTACATTACGATTACCTTCAACTCATAAGCATCAACAGCAATGCTATTATCTACCCCTTCAAAGAAGCCTGTATTAAAACTGTTGTCTTGACACAATTTCACAACATCAGTCCTGAGCATGTCGTTCCATTGTTCTATTTCTTTGCTTAATTCACTGTCTACCTGTAAACATAGTATTGCACAATGAATATAATCAGGTGATAAATTTTTGGGAATGTTGGAAACAAATGACCATCATACCAGTTGCATTGAGAAAACGGTTGTCAAGAGGGTATCTACATGTATCTGAAACTAAATGTTCAATTAGTATGGAACTCGAGTGCTGACATCATTTACAGATGGCTATTTGGTTCCTGCAGCTAATTTTATGCTATGTTCAAGTTGACCCTTTCGAAATCAATTATATCTTTGCAGCAGTTAGCGTAAGTCTAAAATAATTTCACGAAATTTTAGCTGAACATTAAGATAGTGAAAAGCAGCTAGATGTCAATTAGATGCTCATGTATTATCTTTAAAAAATAGATGAACTTTTCATTCACACTTCCAAGATGTTAACCTTAGCATACTTGTTAAAATCCCGTAGCTTCATTGTCAACCGCAGACCACGGAGGCATCACCATTTCCTTTGAAATTCTTAGTCATAAAGCTCTCTCGACAGGCAGGAGATGATATGTCAAAACTATCACGGGATAAGGTACGGAAGGCCTACGCGTATGCCTTGGAACTTCGGCATCATATAAATCTGTTTGTGCCTCTACTGAACACAATGGTGAATCAGAAGGACCAGCATCTTCCTTCTCGGATTCATTCAAACCTTTATACATAATATTGAAGAAAATTTTCAACAGACCATCCAGCTTCTGAAAGAGTGTGAGGAGGAAAATGTGGAACCGTTGAAGGTCCCTCAGAGCACTACGAAAGCCTCCTCGGAAGGAATTCACTGTTGCTACCATATCACTCTCGGACAGAGGAGAATGATAACTATAATCAGATGACACGTCAAATTCTTCAGGTCCTGGGATACCAAGTTTTCCAAAGGACACCTCAAACAAGAGGTTGGAAGAATAGTCCCAGTTGTTTAGTGTTAGTTCCACCAGCCTAGGGTAGCTATCTTGATCTTTTGCCCGTTTACCAGCAGGCGGTCTGCGTGGTACGCCTGAATCAATGGCTACCAAACGAAAGCTGGAAATATCAGGCTCACTAGGATCACAAGAGTCATCCAACATGAGCTCTGAGACATCTGAGCCAATACTGCCACTTATTGAAACTGCTCTTCTCTGCTTCTGTCTCTGAGGGCTTCTGATGATCTCTGGCTTGTAACGCATGATGGCAGAATCATAAACTTCATCCAATGAATCAAGGTTTGCATAAGCTTCCTTGTCAGCTACAAGTAAATTTGCATAGTTTCCACGCCAACCAAGGGGACGACACCGCAGCCTATCCTCATTTCTCAGTACAAGGTCCAGTATCAAGACCCTACCTAAAGCTTCAGCAGTTTTTTCAGCAGACTCCCGTGAATCAAATGGCATTGTGTTCTCTAGTAGAGGGGAGCCATGTACATAACTGCAAAACAACATTTAAAATTCTTATATGTTAAGAAGGCACTATTTTGTCGGGTACATTACTGATAAATTGAAGTTTGTACTTCATCAGGAATAGGCATCGGCTCAGTTCGAGGGCTTCTAGCATCTCACTGCAAATCATCTCCTCGAGTTCATCACCAACAGTTATTGCTGCATGTCGAGCATTCTCAACTGCATCCTTGATTTGTTGCCATTCAAATGAGGAGCTGTGAATCACTCTACCCTGCATTGGTCAAGAGAGTTGTCAATGAAATATTTATATAGTTAGCCTGAATGCCTGCTAGCAAAGTGGGTACTTACTTGAGGGGTCCTCACTCCAAGCCATTTAGCAAGTTCGTATCCAAAGCGTTCTGACTGTGTGGCCATCCTTGAAGGTGCTATCTTAATGACTGCAGCAGCTTCCTTGGACGGAAGTTCATCACTTTCAGACGTTCTAAATAACGCGATGAAAACAACTCCACCAGAATTTACCGTCACCTATGCAGAACAATTCAGGTCATTAGAAGGGAATTAGAGACATGGCTAATAAACTCATTTTTTATTTTGAAATCATCTCATATGTAAAAAAAATACTGGTGAAAGATATTTCTACTAGGTTTTTGCAGAGGCCTTTGTATACTAATTGATACTTATTGGATCACTACATTCCAGTAAGCTAAACGAAAAGATGCACATCATGTAATCAATCCTGAGACAAAATTTGAGCATGGAGAAGACTAAACTATGTAGGGAAATGATGAAGTCCACCTGCTACTTCCAATATTTCACCAACTATAGGAAAGGTAATTTACAGAAAGATATGGACAGGTGGAACAAATACAAACCTCAAAACTTCTGCTCGTGTCATCCTCAGAGGGCTCTGTACTGGTAGTAGTATGTTTTGTATGGTGCAGTGAAGAGAGGGAGCTCCAGCTGAAGTTACTTGACTCAATGTCCATCATAGAAACCCTCCCAAGCCTGTCCCACAGGTTTGTTTCTGGCAGTTGATTACATGGGTTGGAGTCGATCACATTGCTAACAGGGTCCCCAATTTCTAGTCCCTCTGAACTGCGATATAGAAAGTACAAGAGATATCAGTTGGCAGAATAATATAACCATGGTTGAGAAACTCATCCAATGAAGGAATAAAATCATATGCATCATAGAAACTATGTCATTGTTCTCTATTCCGGTAACCATCTAAAAATGCCGCAACTGATAATTTGCTGTATGTGAGATGAATGGTCTCGTGTAGTCTGCTCGAACCTAAATTACATTAATTTTACATAATTGTTCATTTGACATTTTGATTTTCAGTGGGTGTTCCAACATGGTGTTCATATTTTCCAACTTGGTACAATTGTATTCTCCTTTTTTGAGAATATGCAGAAGACCTGTGCATCTTTGCATTGACAGAAGAAGAAACATACAACAGTGGCAATAGCAGACTACACACGGACCAAGTTCAGATTATATTTGTGTTCTCAAAGGTAATTGACGTAACTCCAGAGTGACACACACTTGCAAACTGAAAATGAACATCAAGAGTGACAAGGACATATAAGCAGGACTGTGGTATTAAACAAAATCTCTTCGACAAGCACATTTCAAGAAAAGGGCTAGAGAAGCAGATATCTTGAACAATAACTCATAAATGACTTCTATTGAAATTAATCCGAATTTGTACCATGTCCGTGTAGGATACTGCATCGTCTCATACCAGACGTGGTATGATCGGTGCTAGGGTCATACGCAAGTTATATCAAATGTGGTATCAACCTGTAGCAACTAACTTTGATTCGGTTTCCTCTTCGTATGAGACTCGTTTCTCTTGCCTTATATATATACCCTAATACTTTATAGGAAAAAGTAAGAGCTCCATTGTAAACATCTCTTTGTCATAGTGATTTATCTTCGTGCACCCGTAGTTTTTTCCCCTAATGGTTTTCCATGTACAAATTTGTGTTTCCTATTTCTATTTTAATGAGTTGCAATCCGTCAAGCCAGTTTCATCACTCGTCGAATCCGAAGCAGGGCAAGCTTCCTCGTTTGAGTCGAACACGAAGCTGTCTGCACGCTGCGTAAAAAGTCCAAGCGCAGCATAGCAGGCATTGAGAGCGATTCCAGAGCTTTCTTTTCTTTTGATAGAGGAGAGAGCAGAGCGCCGAAACCGAGGGCAAGGCTTTCTTTTCTTTTGTCCCAATGCAAGAGAAGAAAAAAAACATTTCGTGTTCTTTTGGTTCCAGTGAAAAAGTTGCCGAGTCACATCGTAGTGAGACAGCAGCTAGCGACAAGAAAAGGAAAGGGCACAAAGCCCAAAAGAGCAAGAAAAGCACCACCTAGCAGCAACTCTTTTTCCAGCGAAATTGCTAAGTGCACCCAAGGTGTACCAGGAGTTTCCGATTGCGATTTTTTGCTAAGTACACCCAAATTCGTATCAACAAATTTTGGATTTTTTCCGCATAGCAACTCTGAAGTATGATCTTCTACTGTTGGATCATGATACGAAGTTTTCTCTATGGCAAGTTAAGATGCGAACTATTTTACCACAACTTAATTTGAATGATGCACTTTTGGGATCGACAAGATGTTGACGACATTGTCAGTTGAGGAGAAGCAATGTAAAGATCGTAAGGCCTTATCTTAAATTCATCATCTATCAAATAATATTCTACAGGAAGTTTTGAATGAGATATCCGCCGCCACATTATGAATGAAGCTGGAGCAAATAATATTTGTACTCTATTTTCAGATATACTATTCTATATAGCCGAAATGCTCTTACTCTTCGTGAAGCTTATGAAGTATTGTATGCTAAAGAAAAGATAAAACTTATGGTTTCTGGTGAAAGTTCAAGTACGTATACAGCAGGCTTGTCTATCTGTGGCAGGCAATACGAAAAGGGTTCAAACAACAATTCCAGAGGCAAAACTAAATCTAGGAACAATAAGTCATGCAAGTATTGCAAGAAGAACGGTCATGACATATCCGAGTACTGGAAGTTGCAGGACAAGAAGAAGAGGATGAACCTATAGCCACCGTTGTTTCCAAAGAAGGTATTGATGGAAATGTTCATGTTGCCTTTGCCGGTGATTCCAAAACCGGTAATGAGTAGATTTTTTATTCAACCCGTACTTTCCATATGAGCCCAAACTGTGAGTGATTCATTACATATGAAGCTACGACATATGGATCCGTGTTGATAGGTGATAATTCACCATGCAAGATTGCATGTACTATTTCTATTCAGATCAAGATGTTTGATGGTACTATCAGAACTTTGTCAGATGTTCGTCATATTCCGAATTTGAAGACAAATATTATCTCATTGAGTACTCTTAATACGAAAGGTTACAAGTATTCAGGTAGATGTGGAGTTCTAAAGGTCACCAAAAGTTCTCTTATTGTGATAAAGGGTAGTATGAAGACTACTAGCCTATATCATCTGCAAAGCACTACAATTTTAGGTAATGTTGTTGTCTCAAATAAATCATCCGATTCTAATGCTACTAATATTTGGCATATATGTCTGGGGCATACGAGTGCAGCAAGTATGATGGGGTTATGCAAAAGAGAACTCCATATTCAAAGCATCGGCAAATTAAAATTTTATGAACATTGTGTCTTCGGCGAGTAAAAGAGAGCGAAATCTAGCACTACAACTCACTCTATAAAAGACATATTAGATTATGTTCACTCTGATTTATGGGGAGAGTCCCGCGTTCCGTCACTTGGAGGTGCAAGCTACATGTTGATCATCATTGATGATTACTCGAGAAGAGTTTAAGCATATTTCAACAAGCACAAATCGGATATATAGATATTCAAGTAGTGAAAGATTATGATTGAAAAACAAACTGGTAAGCATGTTAAGAAGCTGCGTACCAACAATGGCGTGGAATTCTATTATGAAAAATTTGAAGTCTTACGCAAGTCAAAAGGTATTGTGAAACATTACACCGTCCTAAGCATTTCTCAACAAAACGTGTGACTGAATGCATGAACATAACTATCATGAAAAATGTACGTTGCATGTTGTCAAACTCTGAATTACCTAAGAGTTATTGAGTTGAAGCCACTTCCAATACTTGTTGTTTGATTAATCGGTCACCCACTATGGCTATTGATTAGAAGACTCTAATTGAGGTATGGTATGACTCTCCATCAAATTGTTCAAACTTAAAGATATTTGGTTGTTTGGCGTATGCATATGTTAACAATGGTAAATTAGAGACTAGAATCGCTAAGTGTATTTTTCTTGGTTATAAATCTGATGTTAAAGGATATAAATTGTGGAATTCTAAAACTAGAAAGGTGATTGTTAGCAGAAATGTTACTTTTGATGAAACTGCTATATTGCATGATAAACCATATGTTGATGTTCTCATTGAGAAACAATCAAGCGTATTGGTAGAGCATGTTATTGATTCAAGATCTACACCAGAAACTAAAAAGGAAAATATTCCAGAAGATCCTGTTGTTCTGCCACCAATGCAACATTCTATTGCAGCTAACAGAGAAAGGAGCCATATCCAACCTACTAAGAGATTAATTGAAGAAGCCAATTTTATGGCTTATTGTTTGAATATGGCAAAAGAAATTTAAGGTATTGTAGAGTCTTCATCTTATTCAGAGGTTATCACTTCTTGTGATTCAGAAAAATAAATGACTATCATGTATGATAAGATGGAATCTCTTGACAAGAACGGAAGTTAGGAGCTGATCAAGTTGCCAATTGAGAAGAAGGCTATTTGCTGCAAATGGATCTTCAAAATGAATGCATTTCACCAACCAAAGAGGTTAGATACAAATCAAGGCTAGTTGCTAAAGGTATAGCCAAATTTCATGTATTGATTTCACAAATATCTTTTTTCCTGTTATGAAATATAGTTCTATTCACATTTTACTCACCATTATGGCTATGCATAATTATGAGTTTGAATAATTAGACGTGAAAACTGTATTCTTACATGGTGAATTAGAAGAAGACATTTATATGAAGCAACCGGAAGGTTTTGTCGTTTCGGAAAAAGCGAGTTTTGCTTATAAATTGAAGAAATCTCTTTATGATTTGAAGCAATCACCTAGACAATAGTTCAAGAGATTTGACTTCTTTGTGATCTCTTAGGATTTTAAAACATCCAATTATAATAGCTGTATTTATTTGAAGATTGTTAATGGTTCAGTTATTTATTTACTTCTATATGTTGATAATATGTTGATTATTACAAAAGACAAGACTGAAATTTCAAAGTTGAAGACACAATTAAGCAAAGAATTTGAGATGAAATATTTTAGTGTAGCAAAGAAGATTCTTGGTATGGAAATTATCCGAATAAGACGGTTTGACAAATTATACTTAACTCAAAAATGGTATATTGATAAAATTCTTCATCATTTCAATATGCATAAAGCGTTAAGGCCAAACCGGTGAGTACTTCTTTAGCTGCACATTTTAGATTTTCTTCAATGTCATATCCACAATTAAATGATGAAATTGAATACATATCTATAGTTCCATATGCGAGCGTAGTTAGTTCACTTATGTATGACATAGTATGTTGTCGCCCTGGTTTATCTCAATTATTAAGTGTGTTTAGTAGATATATGGCTGATCCTAAAAAAAGCATTGGAAAGCAATTCAATAGATTTTTATATATTTACGGGGTGCATCTAATGCTTGTTTACAGTTTGAGAAGACTAGAGATGGATACGTTGGTTATGTGGATTTTGATTTTACTGAAGATTTGGATAAGAGAAGATCTCTTACTGGTTATGTATTCACTATTGGCGGATGTGCTGTTGGCTAGAAAGCAAGTTTGCAAACTATTGTTGCCTTATCTACTATAGGAACTGAATATATGGCTATTTCTGAAGCTTACAAAGAAGTCGTTTGGCTAATACGTTTGTTTACTGAGCTTTGTGGAAGTATATCTTGCACTACAATATTTTGTGATAGTCAGAATGCTATTTGCCTTACAAAAGACAAATATTTCATAAGAGAACAAAGTACACTGATATCAGGTATCACAACATTCGAGGTGTCATTACTTAATGTGATATTAAAGTGTGCAAGATAGCACTTATGATAATTCAACTGATATGTTGATAAAACCAGTTCCTGCCGATAAGTTGATCTTAATTCGTACTGTGTCCGTATAGGACACTGCATCACCTCATGCCAGACGTGATATGACCAGTGCCAAGGCCATGCGCAGGCTGTATCAGACATGATATTAACATATAGCAACCGACTCTGATTTAGTTTTCTCTTTATGTGGGATTCGTTTCTCTCGCCTTATATATGTACCCCAGCAGTTTATAGGAAGAACAAGAGCTTCATTATAAACATCTCCTCATTATAGTTATAGTGATTTATCTTCGTACGCCCGTGGTTTTTTCCTGCAAAAGTTTTCTATATAAAAATTTGTGTCTCATGTTTCTATTTTCTATGCATTATTTGCAACATCTTCTATGGCACACATCACCGTCAAAAAAGATAGCAGTCCTTGACCTTGAATTACAAACGATTAAAAAAAAATGTAAGGAGATATATCGGTTCAGGCTCAAGAGAAGTTGGTGTCATCCACAAATCACACGACAGTAATGAAGAACAACATGATTAGGAGCACACCAATAATAACCTTAGGAAAGCTCATCATGTTTGATCAAACATTAGAATGGAAGTATATATATCCAGTCGACAAGCAACTTGGCACCACTCATAAATAATGTCACCAGAACATCGTGCAAAACTAAGACAATCAGTGCTTAATGGGGGATTGGTCGTAGCAAATACAATTCATAAGCACAACTTATCATACCTCAACAGGAATCACACAAAAGTAACACGATTCTTACCCAGGTGGGGATCAGACATGGTAAATGCAATTAATGCAGAAGCAATTCTTTCACCAATAATAGATCACAAGAACATAAGACACAGACAAATGGTACCTGATTGTGGATTCGACGGCCAAACTGCCCGGCTTCGGCTGCGGCCGGGATGATGAGGAGGGCTTGCCATTGCGCTTCCTCACCAATGCCATCCATTCCTCGAACCCAGCCTGCAAGGATTGAGATCGATGCGCCACCTTTTTTCCAAGAACAAAGCGTGCAAGAACCAAAGAAATTATTTCGTGATGTGAGATTTTGATTTCGACGCACTTACGAAGGAGGAGGAGCGGGAGAATGAGCCTGATTCTATGCTTCCCTCTTCCATTCCAATTCGAGTGTAGGAAAATCTGGCCGAATGGGTGTCTGAAAATCGAGTGGATTCCGGTTTCTTGAAGAAATCTTGGGTAGTTCGGTCGGGTTGCGGATTGGAAAAGTTTGTGGAAAAGGAAGGGGAAGGGAGAGAGATGGGCAAAAGTGGCGTCTTTTTGCCTGGAGGAGGGAGAGAAAGGAGAGAGGTTGCACATGTGGCAAACATTATTTGCCAGCTTCTGATATTATTTTTTGCGTACTGCGCTCACGTAGGTAATCTGTCGCCGTTAACATTTTCTTATCCTTCGGTGAAGTAAATGAGACATCTTAAAGATAATGACACGAGAAATCGGAGCTCAGAGACATCTTAAGATAATGATACGAGGAATCGGCTGCTACGCTAGAGTGGAAGTATGGAGGATTTGGTCGATTAGAAAATCTTCAATGGAGGTGGATAATCCATTGAGGAAATAAGAATAGCTTAGACACTTGGGCTAATATACTTCACTTATTGACTATTATATCTAATGGGTTGCCAAGATTATATTAGTATATGTAATAAATACTTTTTGTATTAAGAGGGTATATACGGGAATTTTACATAAAAATTTTGGGGTGCATGCAACACTGTGGCTCCACCACTGTATATATTGCTCTGCTCATTTTAGTTTTTTTTTAGTTTTTGCTTCTAACTTCTGTTTTTTTCACTATTCGATAATTTCGTCTTTTCTAGTTTTTTTAGATTTTTTAGGGTTTTTTGTATTTTTTTTCGTATTCCTTTGCATTATCATGATAGGTTAATATATTTTTTTTATTTTTAATTTTTTTAAAATTTAATTATAATAAGCTAATTTAATTACAGTAAAAAAAAGGGTAAAAACTAACATCATTTTGAACGTATCAACAATTGAGTGGTACTATGTAAATGATAACCAAGCATGTCGGATCCTCAGGGTGCGGCATGGATGCAAACGGGTGGAACCGCCCATCCCACTTGGGGAGGAAGTTATTGCGCGAAAACTTTCAAAAAAAAAATCCTTCCTTCAAACTTGTTATTGTCCATCTAAATCATAACCCTTACCACTGATGAGAAAATTCAACTATAAGAACATTAGGTCACATGTCAAGAGACAATTCCTCCTTATAAAAAGTTGCTACTTTGTGTGTGTGTGATGCGTGAACAGGTTATTTCTACGTCACTACAATAATAAGTGGTATTTTCGGAGTCGCCAACCCCAACGGATCTTAGATAGATCTTACATTAATCATATTGGACGCACCAACTATTTTATCAAATAACTTCTGGAAGTTCACATATCGAAGGCGTCACATTAAAGTTTGAAATCAGGCAGGGTGTCAAACATTACTTACCACTTGTTGGAGACATCATGGTTTACGCCAAACAAGACTCCATGTTCAGAGTGTTGGAGGCACTTAGTTTTTCTTTTTTTACCAAATGCCCTGTATAGGCACTTCTTTATTAAAGGAAGCATAAGGTTCCATATTACGTATTGGGGTTGCCAGTTTGCAATATAAGCACAGCAAACATGAAAAGGGCCATACCAAAGATAGGCAATTCACTGTAACAAGGCACTAAAAGCTAACAAAATTCTATTTCATGGCATTTAACCAATTCCAGCTAGATTAGATGCGCCCATCATACTCTAAACCTGTAGGATCAGGTACGGTGAAACAGGGGGATGAATGACTTCTTAAAATCTCTCCTCTAGTATTAGCAACAGGAAAACACAAGTCCACAAGCTTTATCAAAACCAAGAGCCAAAGATCACAATCACCCGAGACAATCAATCTCACTGGTCTAACCATCAGTCAGAGGGCGGTCAGACCACTCAGCCGATCAGACCGAATGTCAGCAGTGGTTTGATAGCTTGGCCAGTTAGACCGGATCTTAGGGGCGGTCTGACCGCTCCACGAACAGAGGTAAAAATAGTTGTAATACCCTGAATGTCGTTTCGGCGTCGAATTTAAATTAATCGTGGAGTCGCCGGTTTTTCGGTAAATCGCGGGAAGGGAAAATTAAAATGTAAGTTAGCATTAAATTGAGATAAAGAAAGAAATTTTATTTATTAAAAAAAAGAGGCAATCTAGGGAGGGCGGGCTTGCCATCTTAGGCCAGGGGGCCCAAGGGGTGGCCGCACCCCCCCAACCCTAACCCTAGCCGCCCCACGACCCATAAAACCCATGTGGCCGGCCACCCCCTCCCCTTTTCCACCCCTTGGCCGCCACCTCCCCCTCCCCCTTGTGCCCCTCTCCCTCCTCTCAAGTGCTGCCCCCTTTGGTGCAAGGAGAAACCAAGAGGAAGGAGAAGAAGAGAAGAAGGAGAGGAAGAGAAGGAAGAGAGGAGGAGGAAGAGGAAAAGGTGTGATTCCAAGGGCTAGGTAATTTTTCCTCATCCCAAATCCCTCTGTTTTCTGCTGTATTAGGGTTCTTAGCCCAAGGTTTGGTGGAAATTAGCAATTAGATTCTCCAATTAGAGAGTCCCTGCTGTCTGCCTGTAGACTGATTCGCGCAGCGTTGCTGTTCGTGCTGTTTACACCCCAAAAATAATTTTTTCCCGAGGGTCTCCCCAAAAGGAAAAATGTAGAGGACGACGATACGCATCTACTGTAGTTTTTTCAGATTTTTGGGCCACGTAATTTAGGCGTACCAGGGTCTGGAATCTCGCTGTCTGTCAGGGGAGCAGTCAGGGACAGACTGTTGTTCAGATGGGAATTAGGGGTAGTAGATGAATTTTGTATTTTTGGTCACCATTGAGAAAGTTTTAGAGAATTTGATAAGCTAGCTGATGTATAAAAATCAGAATTTTTATAGCCCTACTCTGTTGTTGGGAGGCGTTTGAATCTGACTATCCTGACTGTCAGAACAGAGGATGATCTCTGTTTAGGGCAATGAGATACACCATGCTAAGAACAAAATAAAAATATGTGATCTACTTGAAAAGTGTGGGTAATTAAGTGAGGAATCCAGATTAGTTTTATATTTTTAAAGATAGAAAAATGTTAAGCAACGTCGCTGCAGTGGGAAGATTGTAGAACCGTTACGCGGGGAAGAATGTTGTGGGATTTTGGAGTTTAGCGATATCTTTTCTTCGAGAGTCGTGTTTTTATTGTTGTAAGGTGTGCTGAGAGGTACCTTTTTGGTCAGGCGGTTTTGCTTCTAAACGCGCGTGATTTCGTCGTCACGGTAGAGGCAAGTAAACGTAGCGGATGGCTACCGTTTAACCCGTTATTCTTACTACTTGCAATATGCATGATTTTTCGTATTAATAAATGATATATCATGATTACATGTTTTCTAAGGAATAATGTGGTAGCAAGATATTAATCAATTGCCATGTTTGGATGAGTTTTGGTAGTATTGTGGTAATTTGCTTAATGAGCTAATTGTGGTATATGAAAGTAAATGCATAGTGGTTATGATGATATTTCCTTATTGTTAAATTCATGGGAATCATTTTGATGCCCTTAAAGTTGGTATTATTGTGGCTTTACTGGTAGTATTCTTAAGGAATACTTGTGGTCGTATTGTGGTCTTTGTGGTAGAATAAACTATAGATCGATTGATTATGATCTTGGTGAACCGAATGTGGAATATGTAGTTGACTTTCGTGGTTAAATTCTTGTGGATTATGATTATCATATCATTCATAACATGTCATGACATTGCATTGTGGATGTCGCCGTTTATAGCCGCGACCGTACCGGTACAGCATCGTGCATTGCCGTAGCATGATGCACACTTTTACCTTGTTGGGTAAAGGTGCAGTGGAGTAGCATGCATATGCATTGCATTGTGGAAAGATCATTTGCATACTTATGCAATATATTATGGTGAAGTTATTTTACAAACAACTGCAACTTTATAGTTGTGATGCGGAATTGGCTCATGGGAGTCACTTGTGGTATGAGGAAAGTGGTTGTGGTCGTGGTTTGGGATTCATTCCTTGTGGTATGGTAGGTGTTGTAGGGGTTGCCCCCACCTAAATCCAGCTAGCCTGTTGGAAGGTTGTAAGTCATGTAAATGACATACTTGTCCTCGGTGAGGGACTCCGTGGAAGGCTACGATGGTAAAGTCGCCCCTTGCGAGGGGGAATACTTATGTATCGTGGCTGGTCCTTGGGAAAGCCAGAGAGGTCATTTGTTTACCTAACTCTCCACCACCATACTCTCTCTGTTTGGTCTATAGCCACAACAGTTGGCGCCGTCCGTGGGGACGACGGAAGCAAGAAGATCTCAAGAAGGATGGCACCAATATTGTCGGCGGCAAGGAGGAAAGGGGTCGCGGAGGCGACACCTCACGTCAGCGTCGGCAGGGGCGGCCGTAGGAGTGAACGATAACGCTCGCGACGCAGCCGTCGACGCAGCCGTCGACTCCAACCCCGCCTCCGCCGACGCAGCCGTCGACTCCAACCTCGTACACGGCCCTGCCGTCGACACCCAAGGCGACCCAGAAATGTCCAACGTCCATGGTCATACTGTGACTTGGGCCGGTAGCGCAAGAATCCACCACAGAGATGGAGCAGACATTCCGGCGGCGCCGACGCTAGCCGCGGCTGCCAAACCAGCGCGACCAGGTGCGCCATCCGTTTCGTCTACGCCCATAGCGCAAAGACCCCTGCTGGCCGCCCTCCATGTGCTCCAGCGGGAGCTGGCAGATCTCCGCGACACTGTAAGCGCCATGCAAGAGGCTTCAAGCCTGCAGATCCCGATGGCCGTCACGCCGGGAGCCCATCCACAGCACTCGCCGCAGGTCCCCGCGCAGACTCAGGCCGTCAACGTCATCTCCGGGGGTTCGTCGTCGGGAGTCGCGCAGCAGCCACAGCTGCAAGTAGCTCGGGGCGAAATCACCTTCGCGTCCACCGATGCCCGAGGCGTCGAGTTTCCTCACCATGACCCTCTGCTCGTCCGGGTCGACATTGCAGGGTGCGACGTCTGGCGTGTCCTCATTGACGAAGGCAGCTCGACAAACATGCTTTTCGCGGAGGCCCTCGGCCGCATGGGAATCCCTCACCGTCGATTGCAACCATTCGGGACCCCATTATGTGGCCTCGGCGGCCGACTCATAAGTACATTAGGCCAAATACACCTCCAAGTCTCCTTCTATCAAGGCAATAATGTCAGGACCGAGGGCATCGTCTTTGACGTCGCAGACACCCCAAGCCCATACAATGCCATTTTGGGCCGCCTTGCCCTCATATCCTTTGGGGCGGTCCCACATCATGGCTTCCTGTGCCTGAAGCTCCCGGGCCCGGAAGGCGTCATCATGGTCTTCGGTGACCAGGACCTCGCCCGACGCACGGAGTTCACAAGTCCCCGCCGTCGGGTGCACGCCCTCGCAGCCAAGCCTAAGGCGGACACACCATCCGCCCCGGGGTGGACCCCTAAGTCTCGACCGGAGGGCGAAGTCAAGAGGGTCCCCCTCCAAGCCGACGGCCGAGTTGTCTCCATAGGCGACGGTTTCCCCCCGGAGATGGAGCAAGAGCTCCTCCAAGTTCTCTGGAACAACGCAGACGTCTTCGCCTGGTCCCCGGGGGACCTCACGGGTGTGGACCGCTCCCTCATCGAGCACAACCTCGCGGTCCATCAGGACGCCAAGCCGGTCAAGCAAAGGCTTCAACGCATGTCCGCGGACCGGCAGCAGGCGGCCAAGGTGGAAGTAATGAAGCTCCTGCATGCCGGCGTCATTCGCGAAATTCAACACCCGGATTGGCTCGCCAATCCGATGCTAGTGAAGAAAGCCAGCGGTGCTTGGCGCATATGCATCGATTTCACCGCCCTCAACAAGGCGTGCCGGAAGGATGACTACCCCCTCCCGCGCGTCGACCAACTAGTCGACGCCACGGCCGGCTGCGAACTCATGAGCTTCTTGGACGCCTACTCCGGTTATCATCAAATCTACATGGCCAAGGCTGATGAAGACAAAACCAGCTTTATCACTCCAATAGGAATATACTGCTTTGTCAGAATGCCCTTCGGCCTGAAGAATGCCGACGCAACTTTCACCCGCCTAATCGCGCTGGCGCTGGCCTCCCAGCTAGGGAGGAATGTCGAAGCGTACGTGGATGACGTGGTAGTCAAAACCAAGCAATTAGCGGCTCACGGCCACGATCTCCAAGAGACATTCGACAATCTCCGGAAGGCAGGCATCAAGCTCAACCCGGACAAGTGCGTTTTCGGTGTGCGGGCGGGCAAGCTTTTGGGCTTCTTGGTGTCCGGGCGTGGTATCCAAGCCAACCTCGACAAAGTCGACGCAATCCTTACCATGGAACCGCCAAAAACAACACGGGAGGTCCAGAGGCTTGCCGGCCGCATGGCCACACTAAGCCGCTTTTTGTCCAGGGCAGCGGAGCGCGGCCTGCCCTTCTTCAAAACCCTGCGTGGTTGCGATGGGTTTCGATGGGACGCCGACTGCGCCCGCGCCTTCGATGACCTCAAGAAACACCTTGCAAGCTGTGAGACCCTGGAGTAGAAACTCCCGGACCCCCTGTGTATTGCAGTACTAGTCCCAGATCAACGCTAGTACACACAGATAATCAGAAAAAGGATACGTTGCCAACCACGCTTTATTACAATAATAACTGAAATACATAAGTCTTGGCCCAAGGCCTTATAAGCGTGGTTCACGTAACCTCTTACACAAAAGGTAACAAATGAAGCAAAAATATTCGAATAAACGGCCCATCAATATGCCATAGGCAATTGACTTGAGCAACGAGACCTAGTCCTCCGGAAAGAATCCATCACAGCTGCAAGCGGAACAGTAGTCGTAGTCTCCTTCCTGAGCTTCAACCTCCTCTGAGAATTATTTTGAAGTGTAGTATGTGAGTACAAAAATGTACTCCGCAAGTCTTGGGAAAATGCATTAGATGTGGGTTTGAACAAGGAAGGCTACATGGCTCTTTTGCACAAATCAGCATTTATTTCAAATTTATATACTCTCTCTAAAAGCATTTTGTTAAACGTTTACTTTTCACAATCTGAAGTTTATCAAGTACTTTAGTGAAGGTTACATCCACCATCACTGATAAATAGGCTATCTCCGCCAAGATTCAAAATAAAGGTTAAAACCACCCGAACTGGTTACATCCACCAGACCAACTTCACGAGAGTTCCATCCACTCTCTAGTTTTTCGAAACCTTTTCTTTTTAAATTCAAAGCCAAATCTCTACTGTGTGAATGCATTCCTTGTCCGCCCTTGACCGTGGGCACGGCTATTCGAATAGTTTATTACTCTGCAGAGTGCGTACAACTTTACCCACAAGAGATATGTTATCTTAACGGTCAACACGCTTCCTTTGGCACGAGACCCAGATAAAATATCATAAAGCTTTTCACCTACTCTAGTATAGTTTTATATCACTCGCTGAGGTTTCACCGCTGAAGGGTTAAATCCACCGCATTCAGAAGCCCCCTCTTGCGCCATGTGAGTGCAGTAAATCCTGCCCCTCACTTTGAGTAATCAGTAAATCCCTGATACCCATTTTCCAATAGTGACACAAAAACTAAACTATTATAGGTTAATTAGCTAGCTTGTACCCATTTTAACTTGTGGTTGTACTGTTTTACTCAGATTGGACAAACACATGAATTGGTCCTTAGACGACTAGAGTGGATCATTCACAAACCCATTTTTCATGCTAAACCGCACCAGCCAAACATTCCATTCACCCTCGTCAAATTTTACCTTGAACTTCATTTTTATTTTAAAATTTACAGTGGTAACATCTATTACCACTTTTCAAACAAAACATTAAATCCAAAACATTCATTAACCGTTCTTCTCATATGAACCTTTTTATATTTATCAGCTAAACTAAGCATTTGCTAATATTCTAAAATCAACAATAGTAATACTAACTCGTTACCAAGCTAAAGGTTATCCTAAGTTGACAAGATACATGGTAAATAATTTCCAAAAGAGGGCATAACAAATTGGGTGTTTATCTAAATTTTAGAATTAAAATTATCAATTTATTAAACATAGCCATGCAAATAATTTAAAATAATTGCAAAAACTATTTATAAAATATAGGAGCAAAATGGTCAAGGAGACTTGCCTTCTTGAATTAGGTTAGAATCTTCCCGAGGTTGCTCTTGAAAATCTTCCGAGAATTCAGACTCTACACGAGAAACGAGAAGAACTAAAATAAATAAAATAAAATAAAACTCAAAAATTAAAAATAAATATACCAAATGAAAGTTTGGAATTTTAGATGAATTTAGAAATTTGAATGGGTCAATTTGGAGTTAAAATGCAAAAGTTATAGCTTTCCAAAGTTTAAATACAAAATAAAAGAAAAGAGCTATTTTCTGGATTAAATTTTGAACCGAAAATCATTTATGATGTCAGCAGGCAATTTTCCCGAATTAACTGAGATTATGACGTCAGCCCTAGGATTAATTTATTCGGGGAGAGACTGACAGGTGGGACCCGGATCTGGTGGACTGAGTCCATGGACCCGAGAGAGAGGTGAGGTGGCAGGCGGTTGTGCGGGGAGTGGGTGGCGCTGACGTGGCTTCCACGTGGCTGACGCGTGGTTGCCGCGTGGCTGCCACGTCACGGCTTTTTGCCGACGTGGCCGCGCACGCGCGAGGTGGCGGGGAGGCGCTCGGGTGGTGCGTGGCGTGGCGCTAATCGCGGCGGCCACGCTGCCGCCACCTCACCAACGGCCGACGGCGCGCGGCGGGCGGTGGCGCACGGGATCGAGGGTCGCCGCGCTCCGGCGGCGGCGCGCCGCCAAGGGTACCAAAGTGAAGAGGAGGACGCAGGAGTTCACCGGTACCTTTGCGCGAGGCCGAGGGTGACCGGAGGGAAGAATCGGCGAGGAGGCGCGGTCGGAGAAGGACCTCACGGCGGCGGAGGAGCTCGGTGCATGCAGCAGCTTCGGGAAGGGGTCGCCGGGGATCGCCTTGGCACCAGCAACGTCGGGGAGGCGTCGGCGAGGAACGAGGAAGCCCGAGGCGGCCGGAATTGCTCGCCGGAGTACTTGAAGCCGTGGGGAAGAAATCGGGCGAAGGGAGGGCTCTGGCGCTCGGGTGATTCGCTTGAGAGGTGAGGGAGGGGCGGCAGTGGTAGAGGGACCTCGGGGTGTGGGTTTTATAGGCCGGGAGGGTGTAACGGCCGCGCGAAGTTCGCCGGAGCTAAAACGGTCGGGGAGAATGAATGCGACGGCGAGGAGAGGCGTAACGCGTGTCTTTATGCCAGAAACGGACGCGGTGGAGGTGGGGGCTTAATTTGCCGTTGGCACGGGGAAGTAATTTGGAAGGGAACTGAAGCATTGAAAGCTTCAGTTTTTGGCACTAATGGCGGCAGCGGCGGGGTGCGGGGAGGAAGAACCGCGGAGACGACGGGTCTGACAGCGGGCCCCGTATGTCGGCGAGGGAAGGAAAACGGGAAAGGGTGAGGAGGACGGTTGGATGCGCGACGGGTGGCAAGGGGAAAGATTGGGGCCGCTGGATCACGGGCGAAGGGGTAAGTGAAAGGGAACGATCGAGATTCAATCCGACAACACAGGTTAGATCCGAACTAATCGAGTGCTTTAAGTGACTGGGAACGGCTGTGGTTGAAAGCGGCAACGAGGAGCGGTGCGGATCACGCCACGTGCCGGGCGGAGGGAAGAATGAAGCGGCGAAGCGGTAAGTTGGCGCGGGCGTTGGGGATTTAATCGGGCTGGGAAATGGACGGCCCGATGCTTGCCACGCGTCGACCTGACGATGGGGAAAGGCAGGATTGAATCGGTAAGTGAGATCGGACGGCTGGAAATAGACCCAGCGGCGTGAAGCGGCCCGATGGGTGACACTTGTCGGCTCCAGGAGGGTTTCAGAATTTTAATTACTTTTTAATTTTCAGAAATGACTAGGAGGCTTTAAAATAATTGAAAAAATACCAAATAAATTTTGAAAAATCCAGAAAAATTCAGAGAAATTCCTGGAGAGGTTTTAGACTTAAGAAAATATTTCCAACTTATATTGATATTAATATTTAGTTTTAAATGTAAACTTTTAACTCGAAAATCCAAATAATTTGAATTAATTAATTTAAAATTATTCTTTCAAATAAAAACAAAATTTGGAATGTTACACAAGCCTACCCACATTTGTAGCCCTGCACCAGAGGCTCCCCTTTTACTTTACCTTGCCGCCTTCGTGACAACCGTTAGTGCCGTTCTCGTTCTCGAGGAGGGTGTCCGCCAACGCCCAGTCTACTTTGTCTCTGAAGCCCTCCAAGGCGCCAAGACGCGGTACACGGAGCTTGAGAAATTGACTTATGCCTTACTCATGGCCTCGAGAAAGCTCCGGCATTACTTCCTCGCCCATCCAATCACTGTGCCGTCCTCGTTCCCTCTGGCGGAGATGTTGCACAATAAAGAGGCCACGGGACGCATCGGCAAGTGGGCAGCCGAACTCGCCCCTTTTTCCCTGACATATGCTTCGCGCACGGCAATCAAGTCCCAAATCCTTGCGGACTTCCTCGCGGAGTGGACCCCAGCGGTCCAGCACACCGAGCAGCCCGAGGACCCGGTATGGACGCTCGACACCGACGGCGCGTACTGCGCCTCCGGCGCGGGCGTGGGGGCGGTGGTCACTACCCCGGAGCGACGCCGCTTATTATACTCGGCACGCCTTGCATTTCCTGCCACCAACAATACCGCGGAGTACGAGGCGCTACTCTTCGGCCTAGCAAAGCTCAAAGCCCTGGGCGCGGCGAGTCCTCGTCCGCACATACTCCAGGCTGGTGGCGGGGCAGGTCGACAAGTCTTACCAGGCCAAGGACCCCGACCTGGCCAAGTACTTGGCAGTCGTGCGAGCCAAGGAGCGGCATTTCTTGGGTGTCACGGTCAAGGCTATCCCCTGCGCAGAAAACAAGCAAGCGGACATTCTTGCCAAGGCCGCCAGCCAGCAGCTCCCCACCCCCGAAGGCGCATTCTATGAGGTCCTGCACGCGGCGGCTATCGCGCAGGACAATCGCGACCCGGCCCTAGTCCACCAGATCACCCATCAGGGCGACTGGCGAGAACCAATTCACGCCTTCTTACAGGGCATCGCCGAGCCGGACAACCCCGCTGACCTTCGCCGCCTACAGTACCGCGCCCGATCCTTCCAGCTCCTCGACGGAGTGCTCTACAAAAAAGGAGTCTGTGCACCGCTCCTACGGTGCCTCTCACGCGAAGAAGGACAGCACCTCCTGGCAGAAATCCACGCGGGCCTTTGCGGCTCGCATCTGGCGCCACGATCGCTCGTCGGCAAGGCATTCAGGCAAGGCTTCTATTGGACAACCGCCGTCACTGATGCCCAAGAACTGGTGCGCCGGTGCCAAGGCTGCCAATGGATGGGGCGGGTAATTCATAGAACCCCACCGGCCTTAACCCCATCCCCCTTGTATGGCCGTTGGCGCGGTGGGGCATCGACGTGGTCGGACCTCTGCCCCGAGCGCCAGGAGATTTGCGCTTCATCGTGGTCGCTTTGGAATATTTTTTCAGGTGGCCAGAAGCTGTGGCGCTAGCCAAGATCACCTCGACAGCCATGTAGCGCTTCCTTTGGCAGAACATCATATGCCGCTTCGGAGTGCCCAAGGAGATCACTGCCGACAATGGTTTGCAGTTCGACTCTGCTCCGTTCAGGGAGTTCTGCGACGACATGGGAATTATGCTTCGGTTCGCCTCGGTCGGACACCCACAGTCCAACGGGGCGGTCGAGCGGGCGAACAGCGCCATCTCCATCGGAATCAAAAAACGCCTTGTCGGGCTACCAAAAGGCAAGTGGCCCGGCGAGCTCCACAACGTCCTCTGGTCGCTTCGCACAACAGCGACACGTCCGACGGGGTTCACGCCGTTTAAACTCCTCTTTGGTGATGAGGCAATGACGCCCGAGGAGATCAAGACCGGCTCACGAAGGGTCCTCGCCCAGGTACCAGATGAAGAGCGCCAGTTGTCCCTCGACCTCCTCGATGGAGAGCACGTCAAGGCCACCCAACACGTTGCCAAGTACGCCCGTCAAATGGCCCGCAGCCAGGACCGCTCCGTGTATCCGCGAGCGTTCCAGCCGGGGGACCTTGTCCTCAGGAGGGCGCTTCGCGTGGACACGGTCGGCAAGCTGGAGTCCAAGTGGGAAGGCCCGTATATTGTCGCAACGGCACTGCAGCGAGGAGCTTATCACCTCGCCACACTGGAAGGCCAGACGCTCCGCCACACATGGAATGCGGACAGGTTGCGGAAGTATTATGTCTAAGCCCAGTCCAACGGTTAGTCCCTGGTTGCTTGTACTCGCTCACCCAGGCAAACGGGAATTTAATAAAGTTCGCCGTTTGCGAGGCTATTTCATGCCCCCCCACCATTAGCAGTGTGCGGAGGCTTGCCTCCGCACGCACTCTACGGAGTATAAATAAGACATAGCGATGAGGTCCACCTCCGCACGCACTCTACGGAGTATAAATAAGACGTAGCGATGAGGTCCGCCTCCGCACGCACTCTACGGAGTATAAATAAGACGTAGCGATGAGGTCCGCCTCCGCACGCACTCTACGGAGTATAAATAAGACGTAGCGATGAGGTCCGCCTCCGCACGCACTCTACGGAGTATAAATAAGACGCAGCGGGGGGACGCCTCCGCGCGCACTCTGCGGAGTATAAAGAAGATGCGGATGTTTTCCCTACGCACTCTACTGAGTCTAAACAAGATGCGGATGTCCTGCGCACGCGTTGGCGTACCCTCCGGAGCCTAACTAAGCCGTGGTTGATAGTCCCACGCACGCTCCGGAGTATAAACTAGACGTGGATATTTTCCCTGCGCACTCTACTGAGTCTAAACAAGACGCGGATGTCCCGCGCGCGCGTTGGCGTACCCTCCGGAGCCTAACTAAGCCGTGGTTGATAGTCCCACGCATGCTCCGGAGTGTAAACTAGACGTGGATGTTTTCCTGCGCACTCTACTGAGTCTAAACAAGACGCGGATGTCCCGCGCACGCGTTGGCGTACCCTCCGGAGCCTAACTAAGCCGTGGTTGATAGTCCCACGCATGCTCCGGAGTGTAAACTAGACGTGGATGTTTTCCCTGCGCACTCTACTGAGTCTAAACAAGACGCGGATGTCCCGCGCACGCGTTGGCGTACCCTCCGGAGCCTAACTAAGCCGTGGTTGATAGTCCCATGCACGCTCCGGAGTATAAACTAGACGCGGACGTCCCGCGACTCACGCCGACGCCGCCACTCCGAGGGTAGGGGACGGAGCGCGGTCGCGTCTACTTCAACTAGGCGCTAGCTCCACTGCCACCACTCTGAAGGGTAGGGGACGGAGCGCGTCGCGTCTACTTCAACTGGCGCGGCTCGCCGCCACCACTCCGGCGGTAGGAGACGAGCGCGGTCGCGTCTACTTCAACTATGCGCGGCTCCGCGCCACCACTCCGAAGGGTAGGGGACGGAGCGCGTCGCGTCTACCAACTAGGCGCCAGCTCCGCTGCCACCACCCCGAAGGGTAGGGGACGGAGCGCGGTCGCGTCTACTTCAACTAGGCGCCAGCTCCGCCGCCACCACTTCGAAGGCTAGGGGACAGAGCGTGATCGCGTCTACCCCAACTGCACCATTGCCTCTACAGCAAACGAACGTGGGGGGGAGGTGCCCACCTCCGCCATGTTAACCATCAACCGTACAAGCAGCATGCAATTGTGCAATACTCGACATAACAGTCCTCTTTTCCGTCAATAAGCAAAAGAACACAGCAATAAAATCAAAAGTCACACCACACCACCAGCTCTCGGAAGACATTAGGAGTCGGCACCTTCTTCGCCGCGCTGACGAGCCTCCTCCAGCCACTCAAGGAAGTTGCCCTCCCGGTGTAGCGTCCGCCTCAACAACGCCTTGGCCGCTTCCTCTCCAAAGTGGCACCAGATCCCCTCGTAGAATCTCTGTACGGCGGGCATGGTGGTGCAGACTACGCCGGACCATACCCCGGCCCCGGTCGGAGCGCTCAAGTCGGGGGACACTAGCCCCTCCACGTGCTCGCACCCCCGGGCGTGGAGCGTGGCAAAGGCAAGGCACGCGCTGGCGTAGCCGCAGTGATCGCCGAAGGCTTTCGCACCATCAAGTGCTAAGCCTGAGCCCTCATCAATCCGCACCAACGACTGCTTCACGTCCGCGGCGTCGTGGGTGAGGTCCGGCACGACGACGGAAAGGCCCCGCAGGGCCCCCTCCAAAGACCCCATGGCCCTCCAAGCTGACGCGGATACGTCGCTCAGAGCCTAGCTCTTCTCCTCCAGGGCCACGGTAAGCTGGGCCTTCTCCTCCTCCAACGCGCTGATTCGCCCAAATAAGCCGGCACGATCCTCTGCCGCGACACGCTGGGCCTCTTCGGCAGCACGTTGCGACGCCCCCGCTGCGCGAACTTCCGCCTCCAGCACACAGATGCGGTCGTCCTACGCAGCATGAGCCTCGTCGGCAGCACGAAGCTGCTCCTCCAGCGCCCTCCGTTCGCGGAGGCGCGCCTCATCCAGAGCCCGGCCAATAGTGACCGCCTAAAAGAGGACATGGCTGCTTAACATGCACGCGGCGGTAATGTCAATGACGGGCTCAAGAGCTTACCTTCATCCCCGCGGCACCCAGTGCAAGCGCAAGCAGGTCCGCCCCACATGACGACAGCGCTCGCCGATCCAGCCTGCCGTCACCACATTCCGCAGCTCCGTTGAGGGCACGGAGCGCCTCCGGCTGTGGCACGAAGTCAGACACGGTGAGCCGTGCGGGCCTCGCGGTAGCATCAGGTGTCCGTGCTACGTTTCGCGCAGCATCACCACTGACTTCGCAGACACCACCGCTGCTTGATCCTTGCCCGCGCCCGGGCGACCTCCCCTCTCCTAACGTTGACGACGGCATAAGAGAGCAGATCGGAGAGAGCTTCGCGAAGTCACGAGGAGAAAAGAAGCTACACCTACCTCCCCTACCCCCCACTATGGCGTGGGGAGGTGTCGGCTCAGCCCCTGCCTGGGAAGTAATAACCCCCTCCTCAGTCGGGGTGGCCTCGCGGTCGAATCCCAGGTCACCGTCGACCGTGCCCGCCACATGGAACGCCCGCTGCGGCGTTGCACCGGCGCGCCGCCACCGGAGAGCTAGAGGAGGCACACCCGACCGCCCCAGTACCTGCACCCTCCAGTGCGGGCAGCATGATCACGGCGGCCGTAGTAGGTGACGACGACGAATGCTCCGCTGCTCCAATCGTCGCCAGGCCTGGCACCGGTGGAGGGCTTGTGGCAGCCATCACGGGCGACGGCGGCGCGGGAGCCAAGTCCTCGCCGACTGGCATCGGCGACAAAGTGTCGTCTCCAGCGGCGTCGCCGCCAAGGCCCGCCACGCCACCCAGGTCCTCGCTGGTCGCAGCGTGACCCTCCGCGCTGCCATGCTCGGACCCACCCCCGGACACGTCGTCCGGATCAGCGGCCTCTGCCGCCAAGCCGGCGGACGGGTCAGAAATAGCAGCTTGGGACCGGGACCTTTGCCGCCGGGAAGACGCCCCTGCCCCGCCGGCACCGTCATGACGACGGGGTGAACTCCGCACCGGCACTGGGCGCTCGGGCACAGCGAGGCCTAGGACCTCGCATACCCGGTTTATCCACTCCAACCCCGCAGGCGTAGTCGCGGCTTCGCGCGAGGTGTGCTCCTTCCACATGTACGACCCTAGGAAGGCATCGACCGCGCGCTCAGCGTCCCGCAACGAAAGCACTGCGCACCCGGTGGGCTCCTGCAGCGACGACACCGAGGGGCGGACGCCATCCCTCCGCGTATCATGCCGTTCGTATTTCCACAGGCCGGAGAGTGGAGACACCCTGTACATGGTAAATTCTTCGGCAAGATCGCGCATGTTGAACCGAAGGGTCACGCCGCCGAGTCTCCGCGCCTGCCGCTGATCCTCGCCCCTTTGGCTTCAGCCCGGGGCAGCAGTCAAAGGCTATCGGTTGACCCCGGCACCGCAGATTGCTGGTCGGCATCACGCGGCAGTAGAACCACTGCCGCATCCACCCCTCCCACTTCTCCTTCGTCGCCAGAGCAGGGACCAGATGCGCGTAGCCCGACCGCACCACAAAGTGAACGCTGCCAAAATTGGGATGGCGCCCTTCTCCGACTCTCTTATGGGGCGCGGCGCATCATGAAGAAGGGTGAATAAGCTCGCGCGGATGACCGCCTTCCACGCGGAGGGCCCAAGCAAACACCGCCAAATGGACTATTGCATTCGGGGTCAACTGCGCCAACTCCAATCCATAAGCCTTTAGGACCTCACCGACAAAAAGCGTCGACGGCATCCGGAGTCCCGCCTCGAAGAATGCGGCGAAGACAATCGCCTCTGACTCCTCGGGATGAGACTCCACTTCGTCGTGAGCAGGCAGGCGGGCTACGTGACGGTCGTCTATCTTCTTCTCCCGCACGAGAGCTTCGATCGTCTCTTCGGTGGCATGGCTTCGCCCCAGCATCGCAGAGCACCGCCCCTGTGAGTTCTGCCAGGCGTTGTACACCTTCCGGTCTGCATTGGCTCACGAGCCGCCACCGAATATTCCGCTGAGGCGGCGTCGAGCCGCGCTAGCCCGACGAAGCGCTGCCACTCAGCCGACGGCCGGAATCTCCGTGGCCTGCCATCTTTCTTTCCGTGCGACGGAAGGGCCGGAGCAGCGGCGAGTGGATTTCACGCAGCAACGAGGAACAAGTTGGGCGCACGCGAATGGGATACACGCCCGTGTGCCAATAGAGCACCTCTTATACAGCCCCTTCGCGTCCCGCCATCGGGAGGGCAACCGGCGGGAGCCATTGGTTCATCCCGCCCACGGTCGGGAACTGTAACTGACCGCGGATGGCTCGCCGCGTGTCTCGCTTCCCTTTGGAACAGACGTGGGCACGCGGTCGCAAGGCCCCTAACGTCCCATGGCGCACCAACCAGGCAGCGCCGCGTGTACCGCTACCTCGGGACCATGCGTACGATGGTCGCAAACCGCCCCGGCCTTCCCAACGCACGGCATAGCAACTCCCGCGCCAAACAAAGTTTTTCGGCCCCGACAACAGCTGTAGCCCAGCGGAGCGAACACTACGTGACTTCCCCGAAGCCTCTACACTCGCGGGACCGGCCCGGGTCACATAAAGCGCTTGTGCAACGGTCGCCGGCGGGCGGCTCTGACTCCGCCTTTGATGCGATTTTGCCTCGCGCGCCGCGAGGTCCCCACCTCCGCAAGCCGACTTCGAGCCCGACCTCGGCTTCACCCCCTACGAAAAGACACCTCGCCAGGCACCCGTATGCCGGCACTGTGCGCCCGCAGATGCCCCCGCTTCAGTACCTTTGGGGCAGCCCAGCCGCCCACCGCATCCCACACTCCCTTACCTTTCGCACAGGGTACTATTCCCGCCCCTTGACCCTCACGCTTCCACCGTTTTTCTTTGGCTGCCAGGTCCCACATACTGTCAACACGACCAATTGGCGGTCGATGATGCGTCACGAGCAAAATGAGCACGCGGCGCACTCACCAGGATGCGGACGCGTCAGAGTCGACTCCTCGGCTCGCGCAACCGGCGGAAGTCGAACCGGCGCAGTTGCTTGCGCGTACGTGCGCCGTTCCGGCTTGCCACCCCTACGTATCCGACCCACATAGGCGAAATCTTCGCCGCGGAGCAAGCGGCTTCGGCTTCGGCGCGCCGGCGAAGTCTCCGCGCCCCCGGAGCAGACCAGCTCCGCTTTCGGCAAGGTCTTCGCCCCCTGCGCAACAGCTCGGCCCCAACGTCACCCTCGCCCAGTATCACACAACGTCACAGGCCGCAGGGACGGAGGGGGCCAAAGGGCTCGGCAACATGGCTTCGGCCTGTGAAGCCCTTCACCATGAGAGGCTCCTGTTGTAGGGGTGGCCTCCACCTAAACCCAGCTAGCCTGTTGGAAGGTTATAAGTCATGTAAATGACATACTTGTCCTCGGTGAGGGACTCCGTGGAAGGCTACGATGGTAAAGTCGCCCCTTGCGAGTGGGAATACTTATGTATCGTGGCTGGTCCTTGGGAAAGCCAGAGAGGTCATTTGTTTACCTAACTCTCCACCACCATACTCTCTCTGTTTGGTCTGTAGCCACAACAGTAGGGGTTGTGATTGTGGCATGAGATTTTTTTTCTCTTGTAAAAATTGTTGATAACAGTCGTGGATGCGAGAAATAATAAAGTTAGCGAGGTAAAACATGTTAATGTTTTATTATCATTGGTAGTGGTAGTGGTGGATGATATGTAGTAGTTAATCAAGATTCATTTGCTAATGTTTTACTATTGTTGGTAGTAAATATGGTTGAGGCTATAATCGTAGTCATTTTGGGAAATAGATATTGTTACTTAATATCATTGTAGTTTAATTAGCTTGATAATGAATATAGATGCACAATGTGGATGTAGACAAATGGATACTTTAATGATGTTGTATATTTGTTTGTAGTCTGAATAGCCTGTTAAACAGTTTGCTTGCTGAGATTTTTATCTCACCCTTGTTTTTACCCCCTACAGGTGATTCATGAGCATTCATGGGATGGGTAGAGCAGCATCACAATAATGCACTTGGTTCATAAATTCATGATGTAATAAAGTCGATGGAATTCTAGGCAAATGCCTAGCTATCCGTGGATGATTGTTTTAGTTAATACTGATGAACTTGTGATCTATTGCTTAGTCTACTAGAGATTGTTTCAAATATTGAACTTGTTATCGTTATCTTTATTCCTTTAGTTGATTATGCTTCCGCTTAATGCTTCATGTCTAGAAATTGTAGCCGAAATAAATTATTTTGAAATTTTTGGCTAGCTGTAGAGTGGTTTAGTGGCATCCCAGGGTGATATGGATCCTGGGGTGTTACAATAGTATTGTCCACGACCAAGAAAAAGACTAACTCTCCAGCCATTGATCCAAATGAGATGAAACTTTGTACAAACCATCTCTAGGATGTTAGGGATCTATTCTAATCATTGATCGTGAAGATCATAATCAAAGTTCTGACTTTTACCCAAAACAAGAAAGATTGCACCAAAATTGGGCAAAAGAGAAACTTTGCTCTGCACTTGCTCGTGAGTTTTGATGATCTAGATAACCATATTGCACCAAAATCGGGCAAAAGATATAAACTTTGCTCTACACTTGCTCGTGAGTCATTGATGATCTAGATAACATTGGATAGTTCTCATATATCATAGTAAACTAGATCACAACACAAAAAAAGCGAGGAACTGAGACAAACTAAGAACTCCTGAAAGCTCCTCAAGAAGGCAAGGAAATCAAATAAGAACACAAGAGGAACAAGATAAACATATTTGATTTTTATTACCACGAAGGGGTGAAGGATTACGGCTACTCCACACCTTAGAGGATTGAGCTCTCACAAGAGCATACAAACAAAATCTCCAACACAAGAAAACCTAACCCTAACTCCCTCTCCTCTAGCATAATAGATATTTTCTCTCAACACACACAAGGGCTTATATAGTGGAGGCTCCTCATCTTACACCTAATCCTAATAACTAGCATACACTTAGTGGATACAACCACTTACAATTGGGGAAACCCGGTAACCCACACACAAATAGACTTTACATACATACATGTGCACGCTTTCCAAAGTACAACTTTCATGTGGCTTCAATAGTCTGATAAAATGTTCCATCCTCTATGACGTGACTTAATCCACCATAGGCCACCACTGCGATTTTGCAAACTACCTCTCCACCAAGTATTGAACTATTTGCGCAATTACTACCCACCGACCTTCACGATGCTTCTCCTCGAAACAAACTCCTCTGTGATGCCCAATGACTTGCTGCCAAGCCTATACACCTCCAGCCTCCCCCTAGATTGTCTCAACTTGTAATGGGCCAAGTCCAATGGCACATCACATTCATGCACTTGTCTCATCACGATCCTCATCTTTCTCCCATGATTCTTTGCTTGAAATGTAGGCTCATTCGGACGTACATGACCCTCTATGGCCTCAGGATCCTCCCCTAGCCTTGGTCTTACAGTTGATTGCCAACAATCACTAAGAGCCCTGCACATCAAAGAACAAGCATAAGTGACATACACTTTACTCTTGTTAGCAAATACCACATGACACTCCGATCATGATTAAAACAACGCATAGACTCTACCATGACTAGCACTTATATAGAATCCTACCATGACTAACACCTTACTTCCAAAAAGCTCCTAGAGCTACAACACAGCTAAGACACAACTCAGCTCACTCAACTCATCACAGGCCAGTCTAGCCACTAACCAACGGTTGATCAGATCACCCAGTCAATTCTAGTCAAACCTCGGTAACAGGGGGTCGGTCTGATTATGGCAACCATGCTATTCAGACCACTCGAGACCCCTCTGGTCGAACCGCCATCATACAGCTAGTCGCACCACTCTTAAAACCTTCACGCAACAAAATGAAGTTCTCTTTGGAAAAAACGAACGTCAACTAGAAATCGATCACACCAGACCGCCGGTCGGACCATTGCCCTCGCCGGTCAGATTGGCCAATCAGACTGCTGGTCACCTGATAGCAAAACCAATTGTGCAAATGACACAAAACCAAATCCAAACTTCGATAACGAAGCGCAAGCAAAGTCAAATACTCATGACATAACATAGGGCAACCTTCACATGGTCTCATAGAACCTGTCAAAGCCTTTCCTGGATTTGATTGCATACTTCCTCCATCTTCTCTATTCTTCAGACCATGCCAATACCTTCTGATGCTTATACAAGGTAATGCGATAAAGAGATCGCATCAGGATTTTGAATCAAAACATCTCTTAAAACAAAATTAATTTGGGTTAGCCATAATGCCCAACAAACAACTCCAAGTAGTATAATGAGAAAATGATTTGACTTAAGACCTGCATGTTTTAGAAAGCTCTCATAGAAATGTATTGTTCCCAATGGCACCTCATCCCAACCCATTACAAATCTTCAAAAAATCATTTGTGTGCTCCCCAAAATCCCTGTGTGGAAATCCGTCCTGGATTTCAAAATTTAAAACCGAATTGGAAAACTTAGGATAAAAATTCAAATTCAAAAAATATCTAATTTTCAATTCCCATCAAATTTGGATTTGTAAAATTTCAAAATTCAATTGAGTATAAATAAGAATATTCTCCTAAAAATCCCTATGTGCAAAACCATTCCAAAAATTGCATTCCAAATGAAAATCCAAAATAAAATCTCAAACTCCCTCTCCTCTCATGGGTCGAAACCCAGCCCAAGCCAGCCAACCATCATCCTCCCTCTCTGACTGACGGGCCCCACCTATAAGTGCCAAGCACTATTTATCTTCTCTCCCAGACTTTCTCTCACAGTCTCTCTCTCACGCAAGCTTCCATCACCCTCTCTCTAAGCAGACAGCAAGCCCTACCACCTCGAGCTCTATAACAAGTGACGCGAGGTAGTCGCATTGTCACAACCTAGTCTCGTCAATGAGTTGAGCCAAATGCTAGAGCTGAGCTGAGCTCGCGCGCTGTGCTCATGAAATCCAGCACCAACTCGCCCTGCTTGACCTTGTCTCCTCCCTCCTTTTCTTCCCATAAATTGCATCTAAGGCTTCCCTCTTGTCCCCTTTGGCCTTCAGCAATATGCCCGAGCTACCTCTCCTCTCCTCCAGCTTGAACCAAGCTCGGACATCCGTCACAACCACGCCGAACACCACCTCCTTCCTGTGTTCCGATCAACTTGGTGAGTTTCCCCTGAACCATCCACATCATGATGTGTTCCACACCTCCAAGGACATTTTCCCTCAATTAATTTCATTCTCTCTCAACAGGAGCACCGCACTATCTCCTTGCTCATGCATGGCCAAAACCACCGCTGCCAGCGCCCCTCCTCCAGAGCACCTCTGTAGGATCAAGGATGACCGACTAGAGGGGGGTGAATAGGAGGTTTTAAAATTCTTGCAATTAAACAAGTTAAGACTAAGATTGCTAGGCAATTATGCTAAGACAACCACACCTACTCAATTCTAGTAAGACTAAGCAATTGATATAATAGCAAATATCAAACATTAGCAAATATAATCAAATAGCTAATCAAAAGTACATACCAAGGGAGACAAAGAAATGATCACAATGAGACATGCGATGTTTTCCCGTGGTATCGAAGACTTACCGGACTTCACTAGTCCACGTTGAGGAAAGCATAAGCACTCTTGGACCGGCTCCACAAATTAAGCCTTACTCCTCGATCACTAGTGGTAGCTCTTCCTCCGCTTTGGAGATGGCGAGCTCCAAACCACTCACAACTTGGTTCGAACTTCTTCACAATCTTTCTTGAAGAAGTCATCTGGCAATCAACCTTCCCGCCGTCTAGATGCCGGCAAGCATCAAGAGAATAGACTGATGATTTCGCTTGACGGCTCTCAAGTGCAATTGGATCAACTAGAATTAAATGCACTTGAAAATCTCTCCACTACTCAAAATGAGTGCTCAAATAAGAAAAGTGAGTGGAGTGAATGTTCTAGGGCTCAAGATGATCAATGCAAGCTTAGCTACCTGCCCAAAGGCAGGTGGAGGGGTATTTATACTCTCACCAACCAAAACTAGCCGTTGTTAAAAATTAATCTGAAAAATTCAAGAAAATAGGAACTACCGCAGTACAAAGTACGATACTACCGCACTTTACTATAGCACACAGTAACGGCTATGTCAGATGGTTCAGAACTAGTCGTTGGAATTTAGTGCGGTACTACCACACTGCGGTTATTCCGTCGTGCTATTTCCGGTACTTTCAATTTCTGGCTAGTTAAGTTTTTCTCAGAGTGCTTTCTAGAAATAACATACCGAAAATCGGTAGTTCTGCAGTACCATGCGGTACTACCGCACTACGGTAGTTCCGCAATTGAAAAACTGGTACCACCGATTTCTGTTGAGTTTAAGTCTCCGGAAAGGTGCTCTTTGGAAAAAACATACCACACAAAATCCGGTACTACCGCATCTGCGTAGTTCCATTGTTGTATGCTTGGAACTACCAGATCGCGGTAGTTCCGCAAAGAGTGTCTTGTACTTCGATTTTTCTGAGTAAGCACAGTGAGTTTTCAAACTTATTTTCAAATGCATGCATGATCCTAAGTTGATCCAATATGCACCAAAATATGCTATTAAGCTACTTTCAAGGATCCCTCTTAATAGTACGGCATCTAATCTATAATCCAGTCTTCCGTCATTTCTCCCAAGACCGGTAAAATAAAAATGATCCTATATTCCACGTACCTTGGCTCTTGGTTCTTTTTGAGTTCATTTCTCATGCAGCTTGCTCTTGTCTATTGCATATATGAGACTTTATCTATACAATCTTAGCACACGCATTAGTCCCATATTCATAAATCGTCATTAATTACCAAAATCCTAAACTTATGGGCCTAGATGCTTTCAACCTCAGCTCGATTCCTCGCCCTCGGAGCATCTCTGTGACTTTCTCGAGCTATCCCCCGCACTGTTTCCTCCTCTCCTCCTTTGGCAAGCTGCTCACATGGACCTTGCTTGCACCGTAGTGGTCCGTCACCGCCCCACTACTCCGGTCAACCTTCGAGCACGTCATTGCTCCTGTTAAGTTCCCCATGTCTCACTCATTCTTATGCACATGTCACTTCTCCCTACTTCCTACCCCTTTGTCACCGCCTTATTTCTTCCTTGTGCTTGGCCGCCAGGCCTCGCCGTCGACCTGCCATTGCTTCATCGGCCCCAACGCCACCTCCATTAGCCTCCCCTCAACCCATTTCGTCATCGCCGTTGCCCTCTCAGCATCGCCGCTGCCACCAGAACTGGCGCCGCCCCCCCTGTTCGGCTATACTGTGCCCCTCTACTTCATTTCTCTATTTCAATGATATGTGGGTCCGAGTGAAATTAAGGTACTAAATTAAGCAATTAACCTAGTTAAATCATCATCAGTAGTTTAAAATCATATAAAATATAAATTAACATTTTAAAAGTCCCGAGGGCTCCTCTTATAAATAATAATTGATTTATTAATGTGATAATTTAAATAGTATGTCAATTAAATTTTAATTGGAAATAGAAATAAAAATTAGTGAACGTTCATCTTAAAATGTAATTATATTTTAACTAAAGCTGATTTATGTTATATAAGATGTTGATAATTAGCATGCCACCAACATATATTTTAAAAATGCAGATGTTAAATTAAGGTACCATTGAACTATAATTTTGAATAGATAAAAATGATAATATAAAAAATAATTAGTGTACCATTAATATTTATTTCAAAATTTAAATACTAATTAAAGACATTCTTAAAATATAGCCTTGTGTAAATGTCCAAATATCTAGTGGGCCCCTTTGTAAATAATGATTAATCAATAAATAAAATTTCTTCAATAGCGTCTCGTTAGTTTCTAACTGAAAATATAAGGACTCAATTAAGGGTTACCTTGAAATATAATTAAGATGTTCTTCAAAGATATTTAGTATTTAATTTGGAGTACTCACTTTAATTAAAGATATTCCATGGAGAAAAGTCAGGTAGAATTGGAGGTCAGTTATGACATCATTAATATTTATTTTAGAAATTCAAATATCAATGGAAGACCTATTAAAAATATAATTTTGTATAAATGATAGTGGTCATGTCATTTTCCGAAAATCTAAAATACAAATTTAAGTAAATAGGATGTTAAATGCCAATGAGCCATAATCCATAAATAGTCTCATAGCAATATATAGGTATCTTAGCTAATCCATACAATTAAATCAAAGTCAATTAGTATCAAATGGTAATTAAAGATAATTAGTATACCATTAGTATTTAATTCAAAGTGCAATGTCAATGAGTAAACTCTATTAAAATATAACCCATTGTCTCAAAAGCACGAGGACCATTGGTCCTTAGTAGTAATTTTGCTAAAATGACAATCATATAAATTATATGCATAGTAGCAATTAATTAAATAGCTGACCCGACGTTTTAAGTTAAGTGATCATTCGGATTGGTTGGCAAATAAACCTCGAATACTAATACGTTATGAACTTCTCCGATAGGCTATGCCTAGCCATCATTGAATCCGGAGTGAAATATTCCCCTAGATACCGTAGATATTCCTTCATCATCACTAAACCTTCTTTGATTTCCTTTTTGGCAGATTTTCCCTCTGTCGTCTCCCCTTTCGCTCAAACTTCATTCGACCTCGTCTACACCTCGTGCTCACTAAAATCATATCCCATGTCACCAACTGAATAAATAATAGAAGCCTAATTGAGTTTATTTGGATTTTTGGAGTTATTTTGATTTATTTAGATTCGGTTGTTTATCGCATAACTAGAATTTGGAGTATTTGAAGAGAAATCGATCAAGCAAGGTTAAGATCGAGATAAAGACTAAGAGTTCAAGACCATTGACTGAGAAGATTTTGAACAAGATCAAGGTCACAATAAATTGAGCATGACAAGTCCTTATAATTGATCATGTTAAACCTAGTTCTCAAATACAAGTATTTTACTTTCAAATACAAGTGCATGCTTATTATTGCTATTTACTTAAAAGTTATGTTCAATATTGATTGCCTAGCTACGCCATGCTATTGATACCTATTATGTCTCCTTCCTTGATTGTTGATAACATCTTCTCCATGTCATCCTAGGATACTTATAATAGTAATAACTCCACCCTTAGTTAAACCATACTAGATTATGGTTGTACTTAGATACGCTCTAGTGGTGAAATCAAATACAACATGAATATTGTTGACTGAAAATCGAAGACTTGATAATGGAAATGGAATGTGGATTACCACTAGCGACAAGAAGATGTTTTATAAAATGGTGGAGACTCAGGGTGAGTGGTTGGTTGGAGATTGATGCAGGAATTGCACATGTTGGATTAGCCGTGTAGAGATTGCACATGTCATTTTTGGATGGACCGTGCAGGAATTGCACATGTCCTTTCTTGAATAGCTATGGCATGGATTGCATGAGCTCAGGGTTTGTGGTTGGTCTCACCTGATTTGTTTAAGAACCGAATTCTTGTGCTCATATTTTCTACACACCAATCATGCAACCACAAGTCTAGTTATGGCATAGATCTGGCCCACTAATTTGCTTAGCTCTAATGTGAATCCTCTGTAGACATATTAGTCTATGGATTTATGAAACTCTAGTGTGATTGGTGGGAGTATCATAACGATTATTACTCTTGTGGATTTTGTCTAGAAGAGCCATAAACTCCCTAGCAATAGGGCCCCATATTTAAAATGTAGTATGGGATGGGAACGTTCTTGGGTGAGGCGTAACCTAGGATAGGATGGTCACTGTAGCCAGTGTTGAGGACTCTACCTTGGAGTGAGAGTAGGCATCGAAGTTAAGCATTATAAAAGCATTGTTATGATTTTCTCAGGCACATGTTGTCGGACCCAGAAGCAACACATCTAGACCCCTCTGTGTAAATCGCACTAGTCTTAGATTAGTTAGTGCACACAATAGATAACAAAGACAAATATTAACTATAATGATATTTATTAAATATGGGCCTGATAGCCAAAGTTTACATCCATGACTCATAAGATGAATTTAAATATAAGTAGAAGAGAAAACATTGAAGCGGAAGAAGCCCATCTAGTCTGCCTATAGGCAAATAATTGTGGGACGCAGCCTACTCATCAAGATACTCACCAAAGTCAAAGTCGTCCTCCTCTGAGCAACATAATTAAGTAAGAGTGAGCACAAAAATTCCAAAATTATACTTGGACTTGTCATTCTCCTACCACTATATTGATTTTGATTAATTGCCTTCTCAAAATAATAATATGTCATATTGTACCATACTAATGTAGATTCATATCCGTTCTTTTTTAGTTGATTAACCACTAGTATTTTGGGGAATTGACAAAGATTAATGGTGAGCTTGTGATTGCTCGATGAGAATTATGCAATGTTCGAATAGTGTGACTGTAATAGCGTTGTTCTAGGCATTGAACTACTATTGTTAGTGGTCTTTCTTGGTTCGGTTGGTAGCTTTAGATTCATCACTTACTGTTGTAGAACAATTAATTGAATTTTGATAATTAGCTTGCTGTCTCTTAACTTCTGTTGTTTATTTTCAGTACATACTTGTTATTTCCTATGAGCTATTTATCAAGTATCTTTATATGTTGTCAATTAATTATTAGGTAAGTAGAACAGTTTCATATCTAGTTCATTTGTGGTACTACTGTCACACTATTAGTAAATTAAAGTATTTGTGTCGAGGTGGCCTTATTCTAATACAAATGCAGCTGACATCTAAGAGCAATAAAATTTAAACCTCAATTTGAGCAATATGTTAATTGAGTATTGTCAATCACTTGCTCTAGTTGATATGATTTCGATTATAGATGACTTGAGATTAGATTATTATCATAAAAATATTTTTATGAGATTACATTATTATCATATGATTATTTTTTATACTCTTGTTATTATTGTTTATTCGGAATCATATATTTTGTATAATTATCAATTCTTTAATTATGGCTAAGTTAATGCTAAAACCATTTTAATTACAACAGTTATTTCTGATTTTATTCATTGCTAGTTAATCTTATGAGTCATGGGGTATTTTAATCCGCTGAAGCTTTTTAGCTTTTGGCTTAAATAAAAAAGTAACTGTTTGAAGAAGTAGCTATTAGTATAAAATTTGAAAAACAACTTTGGAAGATGTGAACATAGAGGAGGAGAAGAGGCCGATCAGTGGCTTTTGAAAGCGGCTTGAAAAAATTGTTTTTTGGAAATAGCTTGAAGAAACTGCATTTAGAAGCCAATATGTTCAAATCGACTTATAATTTCTCTAACCAGAAGCCATAAGCCGAAACTGTGGTAAGCCCATTTAGGGCCTGTTCTTTATGGCTGTGGTTTATAGTTTTGGCTGAATTTTTGAATTTTAGCTGTTCACGACAGAGATTACGGAGAGAGATATTCGCTTACGATTTTAGCTGCTATAGATGTTAGGTTTTTAATATGTAATATAATTAATTTGTAGACCCCTTCATAATAAAATATTTTATTTAAAAGTTAGATACTATAACAAAAATAAAAAATTGTTTTAAAAAGCAGCAAAGAACATAACCTTAAACACTCCGGTAAACTCATGTACGGACGGTGACTACCAGAGGCTTTGGCCGTTCGCCCTCCCTCAAAGCTCAAGCCTCAGCCGCGCTGCGCAAACACGAATCACGGAATCAACAAAGATCCCGCGGACAGAACCCAAACACCCCTCCGTGCGCTCCGGCCCACACAGATCCCGCGCCCGCGCCGCGTGTCCCCTCCCCCATCGCCACACGTAGCCTCCTCCACTCGCGCACACAAACCCACGTCTCCCTCCCTTTCCTCCCTCCACACACAACCCTAACCCACCCACCAACCATGGAGATCTCTGCCGCCACGGCCACCGCCGCCTCCTCCCCGCCCTCCAAGCCGCTCCTCCTTCGGCCCCTCGCCTCCTCCACCCCCGCCACCTCATCCTCCACCACCTTGCGCCGCCGCCCCTCCGCCTCCGCGACCGTCACCGTCCGCCGCCGCGCGCGCACCCGGCCGCGCACCCGCCGCTCCAAGCCCCCTTCCGACGCGGGCGACTCCTTCTCCGGCGACGACAGCGACGGCCCCTTCGTCCCCGGCGGCGGCGGAGGCGGGTGGAACCACGGCTTCGGGTCCCGATCTGGGTCGGGACCCGACTGGGACGCGTCGGAACCGGACGTGCCGGCCCACCGGAGGTCCGCGGCGGAGGCCCCTCTGGGGGTGGTCTACGAGCTCATGTGCCTCATCGCGCTCTCCAACTGCACCCAGTTCGCCGTGCGGAGGCTCGCGGGCCTCCTCGCCGTGCGCGTCGCGGCCCTGCGCTTCGTCCCCACCGTCTGCTGAGGTGGGGATCGGATCGGACGGTTCGGCCTCCCTTCTGCCCCGTCTCTCGTGATGTCGAATTGATTCCTCTTCCTGAAATCCGCTTCTGTATATATGGCCGTACCTGTGATTTTAGGGTTGGGGGATTGGGATCTATGTTCCTCGGTGGCTGCTTCTGGCGATCCGTGGAACATCAACAAATTCGTCGAATTGAAATTAAATGAACAAGACCTTTATTTTCGTTTGTTGGACTCAGCATTGCTTGCTGAATGCATGTTATATTAGGAAGTAGTGTAGTGGAATCTGATGCTTGTATAAATTAGTTTGCTACAATCTTCATTCTTGCTACTGCTATTTGGGCGTGATCTAGGTGTATAATTACTCTTCTATTGTGACTTCAACGAATGATGCTTACTGTGAGTCTGTGACTTCCACAAATGTTTCTTACTGTGAGTCTGTGACTTCCAGGAGACTCGGCCTTGTTGCCAATTTGCAAAACCCACGTAGGATGATATTACTGTTTGGGTTATAGTTTTCTTATGAGGTACCAGTGAGATTATAACTGGGCACTGGCACTTAGGTTGTAGTGCTATGCTTCCATAGTTGTTACGGTGTTGCCTAGTCATTACCACTAGGCGTCCAGTCGCCCAGAGCCCGACGCCAAGGTCTACTGCCCAACTTTTCCGAGTTAGGAGCTCAACGCCGAGGTCTCAAACAGCAGCAGCCGCCACGCTCGTGGGCCCGAGCCCCGTCGCTCCTCTTCCGAAGCTGCCGCTAGCTGGATCTGAGGCTGCAGCAGTTGGATCTGGTGCCGCAGCCTCTTCCATCCTCTTCCCGAGCCGCACCGGTTGTTCCGGATCTGGCCGATCTGGTGGCTCCTGGCGTGGTGGCGGACGGAGGCGCAGAGGAGATGGGAGGAGGCGGCACGCTGATTTGATGGTGACGGCGTAGAGGAGCTGGTGAGGAGGGAGAGCAGAGGGAGAAGCTATGGCCGGTTGTGGTGCGTTGGCCCGCCCTCGCCGCAGCCGGTGGTGAAGAAGATTTGGGGCTAGGGGGAGAGAAATGTTGGGTTGGGCTCAAGGTTGTCAAGGCGTCGCCTAGGCGATGCTTAGGCGTCCCGGCGGCTCGGAGGGGACGTCATGCATACTCGCCTCGCCTTAGGGGGCAGGAAGCCGCGACTTGGGCGCGGGGGGGGGGGGGGGGAGGCTGCGGGGAGGAGGCGGCGGGGAGGGGAAGCAACTGGGGGAGGAGGCGGCGGGGAGGGGGATGCACCTGGGAGAGGAGGTGGCGGAGGGAGGAGGCCGCGACTTGGGGGAGAGGAGGCCGCCGGAAGGGGAGGAGGCGGCGGGGAGAGGACCGGAGGAGGCGGCCGGGAGAGGCGAGGCGGCGCGGGAGATCTTGCGGAGAGAAGTCGGCAGGGACTAGATCGGGCCGCTGACTTCACTTGCTCGGTCGCTCCTCTTATGCGCGTGCGCGGGCGACTCCCAGCTCCCAGCTCGCGACTTAAGGATAGCGCTCATAGCTCGCTCTTGTTACGCACGGCGACTCGCCTAGGTGTCGCTGCGGCGACACTGCGGCGTCACCTAGGCGTCCAGGTGTCTCTCGCTCGCCGTGGTCGCTGACTCCTCCGTGACAACCATGGTTGGGCTTGCAATGGACGACGGCTGGGTTAAATGGATGGGTTGGTTTTTTGTGATTTAGTCCTCGTAGTTCCTAAAAATTGCGAATAGACCCCCTCTCTTAATAGATTTCTTTTGATTTGGACCCCCTAAGATATAGTTATTTTGATAATTTATGCTATTATATCGTCTAATTGTCATCATGGCGGGTGCCTAGTCGACTAGGCATTTAGGCACCCCGGTCTCGCCGCGACTTGCCGGAGCTCCGTGACAACCTTGTATGCTTGTATAGAGCAATAGTCATCCCTTGTCTGGAACATATCAATAGAAGATCCTGGAAGGAAAATTTCTAATTTATATGTTAACTCCTTGTTGGAGCTATAGTGCTCATTGGTGGAGCCATTTAGTAGTGATTGTAGGAAAGGAAAAAAACAGGGATTTCAGGTTTTCTTTATCTTGTGATATTCTTTTAACTGTTGAAATGATAACTTGTTAATTTTGGATATAGGTAGTGATGATGGGGTAAGATCATTCATTTATCTAGATGTAAACTACCATATCATGTTGATATCCTTTGCCAATAGTGTGATACAGATCTTGAGTTCATATAAGATTCCTACCATTAAGGTCGAAAATTGTGTTTAGCCAGTGTTCGCAAAGCTAACGTGCTACTGAATATGCTATTTTACTTGGATCGGAGAAGCTAGGCTTGAACATTGAATGGAGCCACCTGAATGCATTACAATCCCTCTGTGAACTGTTTAGGTCTTGTTGTTAATACCAAATCTGTTAACATCAGTTCTAGTTCTTACCATTTGGTGCGTCAACGGGATTTGGTGTCGTATCTGCAAAGTTCCTTTTGGGCTTCTGTTTCAAGCATCTGATATTTCTGTAGGATACTTGAACTGAGGCATTCTCTCTTGTATTCAAATTCGATGGCCGTAGGACCAATATCTAAGAAAATGTCAAAATGGATATATGTTTTGGTTCTAGGGCCTTTGGTTCATGTGCAAACAGTCCACATTGTTCCCTTTTACTCTTTTGGTAAATGTTTAATATGCATTTTTTAACTTTCGAATGGCGGTGTAAATTTTTGTGGTGTGTATATCTTTTCCTGGTCGACACTCGACAGATATTGTATGAAATAATTATGTTCAATTTTGTTGACATTTTTTATTCGCACCAATACTATAAATATACAGTTACTGCTATATTGTTCAACACTAAAATGTGATGCATAGGTATTTCATCTCTATTCAGTAGTAACTTAAAGTAGAAGAAAGCACAAGAATGAAAGTGCTCCACATTTGGAATTCCATGCAGCAATAAATGTATTATTGTTCTTAACATTATCCGTACCATATTTGTAACTACATTTCATTTTTATCCATATTCATTATGTATCTGAATCCGGGGATATGAAAGCAATATACGCTCCACTTGTATTTGACCCATTTTTGCACCCCTGTTTTTGGCATAGTAGTGAATGTTGTTAACATCAGTGATGTAAAAGAAAAATGATTGCAGAATAGAAGTAGCACGCTTGACAATTTTGCTTAACAAAGCGGCTCTTACTATAGACCCAGCTATCCCCGAGTTGAATTCGAACCCAGCCCCAGGTTTCCGTCCATCAAGCCAGAGCTCAAGACAAACCTTCGCTACCATGTAATATGGAGTTTAACCTCCCTTACCCACCTACAAGCGCCATTCTTGCCATTCAAAACATTCAGTTGAAATTAGAGAGATTTTACTCTCCTTTTCTAAAAAACGCATGGGAGCACCTTTAAATTCTATGTTGGTCTGTATCAAATACTAAGAGAAGACCTTTTTGTCCTAGCGTCCTCGAACATTGATTTTATATCAGAGGATCCATATATGCGCCATAGATTGTTACACCTAGCACACATAGCCTTGCAGTCTATTGTTGCATGCATACAAAGGTTCAAGAGGAGAGATTGGTGAAATTGTAGTTCTTGTTGAAGTTCATGCATATGCACTAACTTTGTTGCATAAATCTTTAGATTGGTCTCATGGAAATGTTGTGTAGATTAATTGCTAAAAATGTTTCCATAATATTATTCTTTTGACTTTTAATAACATAACTAGTCATAGGCCCCCATGTTGTTGTGATCCACTGTACAAAATAACTTTTAATAATATAAGATACGATGTAGAGATAAATATAGGGATTTGTTGGAGATTTTTTCATGACGTGTCTGTTGGGACTTATTTTGGAGAGGTTTTTTTTTCTGCTTTTTAGCAGTTTTATGTTGGAGGTGGGAGGGGGAGGGCGAGGGATAGATGCATGATTTGTGCTGGTTTTTTCTTAGAGGTTCACCTCCCCAAAGAAACCCTAAGAAAGAACCAAACAAGATTGTGCCCCTCCCCTCTCACCTCCCACCTGAAACCACTAAAACTAGATAAATCCCTTCCCTAAATAAACTCCCAACACACTCAACATAAAATCCATGTCCTTATCTCTATATAGTATCCTATATCTCTAAAATTGTTTTTTTTCATGGTAGATTGCCATGCATGCGGACCCTTGGCTAATATTTAACACAATACTAGTAAGGTGCCCGTGCGTTGCAACGAAAAACCAAATAAAAGTGATGCATACTATCAAATATGATCTTTATTTATCTACAGCAACAATATTTTTGATATTTAACAAATTAAGATCAATCCTAACAATTGCACTACATGATCAGTACATGGTATATTTGGTTGTTAAAAAAACTAATATATGTTGCCTAATCATCGCCCCGTGAGCGTGCATCGCACTGTGTCCCTAGCTCCCATAAATCATTCCTACGGTCATCACCAATGTGTCTGCCTCTTGAGTTTCACGCCCAACATGAGCCTTCAAGAATATCGTTGGGTTTGGCTTTTCCATTGCAACTGTTAGTAGGAGCCAAACAACATAATTTAATAGCAAAGATTAATAGGAAAACCATAGTGAAGCTTGGATACAAAGTACGTTAACTACGAGTTCAGAGCTTAAATGATAGGCTTAGCTAAACCAGCTCATCGAAAATGGAAACCCACCTCATGAGACACAACAAGCGCATCAAACCAGTGATCGCATTTCGGGCCTGTAAAGTGGCCAAGACGGTGTCAAAGTTGGATACAACATTGCTTTTACACCAACCCTTCTCAATGCTTCAAAACATATTTAGCATCAGTCACAGAGCTGCAAGCCTAGCAAACATAAAGCACTTTATAAGGTCTAACATACAAGAAGGTTTGACAACATTTTGATTCTGACCTATCTCACCTTTTCAGTCACATAGTAATGATAAAATTCCTCAAAGTACTACAAACTGAGCAACTGTAGGAGAACCGACTATATGTTCCCAAAAGGGTCTTCCATCATCAACATACCCGGAGAAAAACCACTGAGGTCCCAAAAGAAAAACCAAATTGATCACTATTAACTCTTATCCACCGAGGTCCCAAAAGAAAAACTCACGCCTCAAAACAAATAAGAAGGCACGACAACATAGACAATAACATAATCATTCTTGAATTGCTTAATCCAAAGTGATGAAATGCAAATTAAAACTATATTCAACATAGAAAATAACATATCACATTCATCTGACTTTTATCTAGAGAACTTAAGGTGACATTTTGTTCATGAGTTATGAAAGGTACGAATGTGAGTAGGAAACCTTTATATGCATGTTTAGTTGATGAGATTGGGATATGAGGTGGGTTTGGAACTGGGATTGGGATATCTTTGAAGGGGCATATAATTCAACTACTGCCCCAATGCATCTCTAACCAAGGAATTGTATTAAAACTCATGTGCCAGTCCCAAACCGACTTCAATATATCCCATATCTATTCTGAATCCCAGTGTGCATTCAAACACCACAAGGGAAAACAAGACACTGTTGCAAGCTTGCATTCTTTAATTTCAGGTGGGGGGAATCACATACAAACATCACCATGCTATATATATGCCAAAAAACCAAACAATAGCATCAAATGTAAACTACAATGTGAATTGCTAAAATGACTAAAACCATCTTCACCTAATTAAAAAATTGAAATTCATTTGCAAAGTACAATAAATTACCATGCCAATCATATAAGTTAACAATGCAAATATGACAGCATAGCAAGTTAATATGGTAATTTGTTTTGCTGTTCAATGATATAACTAACATTGTATATGATGAACATAAAATGGAAACCTTGCAATATGGCATACTGACGAATTAAGCAAAAAGCGATGGCATAGGCGAAAGTGCAATCGATCTAGTGGCATAGACCGAATTTTTCCATCCCAAAATCCAAAGTCCGCATCTTCCATCAACGAGGAATCAGAGCAAAACACAATTAGTTGATGATTCCACAATCCGACTACCACCAAGCAACGATCCCACAAAACTCAATCCATAGCCAACAACCCGAAACGAGAATTAGCCACGTGAAAGATGACACTATTAAAATGTAAAAATCGAATGTTCAAAGCAAACTATTTTTTTAAGCTTGCACTTTGGGACCTTCCTCCGATGAAGTGTGGATTCTAGCAAAGCAACACTAAATCTCGCACATCTATATTACCCAAATTTGAGTCAGTCACTCACGCCAATCATATCTGAACAAAACCATCTTTATTCTTTACCACCTAAGTTCAAAATCTGCAAATAGCAAGAATTTGAACTGTCACTAAATTAACCAAAAAGTGGTGAGCCTTGCTCATGAAAATAGTCAAATGAACAAACAAAAGATGATCTTGCCATTAACCAAATAGTGGTAGCGGTGCTCATGAAAATAGTCAAATGAACAATCGAAAATGCGCTATCTTTGCCATCATCAACAATGTGTAGACTAATCAAAATGTGAAAATGTCCAAATCAAGCGATCGGTTCGTATATCAACTTGCGGGTCTTCTCGCTTTTAGAGTTCTTGAAACATCTCCATGTCGACATGCAAATAGCTTCACCGATTTTACATATTGATAACTTGAGCAAAGTAAAGAGGTCCATAATTACCAAGATTGCTACGCAATCTTTCGCTATACAAGTGGACAAATCTAACGCCAAGTTGACAATCCATAATTACCAAGAGGTCCTTTTAAGTGTCTTTATGCGAATCAATAATGCGCTACGTGATAAACCAAGTGCATAGAATCACCACAAGATCAATAAAATTGAGCAGTAGACCAAAGAAAAGAGATTGGTGACTCAATCTAACGCCAACGGTGCTTCACTCTGAAATCAATTCCATGATAAACAAACCTAGATCGAATTAGAAGAATCTGCGGACATGTAGGTTGGTGATTAGAATGCAAGGATATAACCATCGATTTTAAGTTCTCAAGAATAAACTCTAATCAAGCACCGTTTTGCTTGTAATCCGAAAACAATACTCAAAATTAGTAAGAACTAAATTATTCCCTTAAAAAGAACCAAATTATTTGAATAAGAATGTTGAGACAGATATAAAAGGATGATACAAGAATCACATAGTCATAATTGCTATTGAAGAGTATACATTTATTGCATCACCTTCTCAGGATCATAAGTTATGATCTATTCAACAAATCAAAACCACTTGAGACGAGTGGGCGCCCCAAAGATGCGGTGAGGCGGGTTCAGCGCAAGTGTTTACTGAAAGTAACTCAGATGCGATGTCAATGAACAAACAGAGTAACCTAAGCCATGAACAAATATAGGTTCGGATGTAAGTACAAAGCAGGCATACCAAATTAGCATCATAGCTAATATGAAGAGGATACGTACCTCGCGACAACGCGCTGCGGTGGCTTGATGGGCGCGCCGCGTGGAAGCAGATGCGGTGGAGAATACTCCGCGGCGGCGCGGCGGTGAAGAGGTTCGCCTCGCTCCTCTGCGCCGTCAAATAGCGGCAATCCGGATCTGAAATAACTCTACCAAGAACACCATTAACAAAGCACCAAGCGGTAATTTCCAACCCGAAACATTGGTCTCATGGGGAGGAAGGGGATCAGTACCTCGCGACGCGCGCGGTGGCTCGATGGGCCGCGCAGTGGAAGCAGTCTGGTGGAGAATACTCCGCGTAGAGGCGCGCGGTGAAGAGGTTCGCCTCGCTCCTCGCGCCGTCAAGCGCAGCAAGCCGGATCCGGAGGTGGGTGGGGTCGCGGGGAGGTGGGCGGTGCAGCGAGGCGGCGGGGAACCGGAGAGAGGCGGCGCGCGGGTGTGGGGCGGCGCGGGAGAGGCGAGCGAGGCGGGCAGCGGGGGAGAGGGAGGGTCGGCGGGAGGTGGGCGGCGCGGCGGGCAGGCGGGAACCGAGAGAGGCGGTGGCGCGGGGGGGGGAGGCGCGGGGAGAGCGAGGGGAGGCGGGCGGCGCGGGAGAGGGAGGGTCGGCGGGGAGGTGGGCGGCACGAGCGAGGCGGCGGGGAACCGGAGAGGCGGCGGCGCGGGGAGGCGCGGGGAGAGCGAGGGAGGCGGGCAGCGCGGGAGAGGAGGAGTCGGCGGGGAGGTGGGCGCGCGGCGGCGGTGGCGGAAAACGAGAGAGAGGCCGGGGGGCGGCGGGGATAGATGGATTAGGGGGGCGGGCGGCGGGGAGAGCTAGGGTTCAGGAGATGACGGTTCAGATCGAATCCAATGGCTTAAAAACGTGAGAGCGGGCGTGACGGCAACCACCAACTCCTCCTTTTTAAATAGTAAAGATATGGTAAAAGCCAGCTGTTAAAGCTGTATCTTCGAGAATATGAAGGTTAAAACTCAAAAGTGAACATGTATTTTAGACTGAAGGGACGTGAAGACTTTTTAGAGCATAATGGAAGTCTAGTTTTTTTGACCAAAAAGCTAAATTATCTCACTATTTGTTGAAAAAGTAGATAACGATATCTATTGATAGTGTTTCTTTGTATTGGTAAGTAATAATGCTCAGTTATTCCCACCCTTGTTTCTTCTATTCTTTGAAGTGAATTAGTATTACTAACTACAGACCTATAGAATTCACCTGCCCTAAAAGTTTATTAGATCAAAACAAATTAATTTCAGTTGATTTGGGTTTACTAGGTGTTTTATATCCTAATTTGGGACTAATGAACCCCAGATGAGTAGGGCCTACATAACAAAAGGTGACTCATACTAGCTTTTCTGTACTTTTGAAAACAATTTCCAATTTGTTTTCCCATCATCTGAACCTCTGTCTAGGCTTGCAAGCAATGCACATCCTTTGCCTTCATTGCCACCTTTTCTACAAAGTACTGCATTTCTTCTAAGCTATTTCTTAAAATGAACTTTTTTCATTGACAGTCCAATTGAGACAATGCAGAGAACGCTCTTCATGATCAAATCAGCAAACCCTTGTCTTTACCTAATACTTCTTGATTTTTTTCACTCAGTTGCGTTTACCTTCATTTTCATCTTTTCTAGGAACTGCATCATTTCTTGTAAGCAACTCTAAAAATGGAAATATTTTTTGAGCACAGCCACCACTCTGCTGAGCGATTTCCAGTCTTGTGTATAAGTGCTTCCCTGTGTTAGTACCTAATTTAATTAAATCATGGAGTTTACTTTACTCATGTGTAAAGTGCTCCCCTATGTTTGGTACAGTTCAGCAGACATTGAAAAGTGATGTATTCTGAATAGAGGAGTTTTAGTAAAAGTGTAATATAAAGCCACAACTTCAATTGGCGAAAGAGCTCTTGCACCGGTTGGAAATTGCCCAAGACAACCGGGTGCTATCGGGGGAAGAGGACTGGTTGCGACGTCAACTCAAGATGCACGCTCTCGCATTGGCTTCGGTTGAGCGTACAATTGCTCGGGTACGTTCCAAGTTATGTTGGCTAAAAGAAGGTGATGCAAACACATCCTTTTTCCATCAGCATGCTCGATATAGGAAGAGGAAGAATTTTATGGCCAAGGTCAAGGTGGGAGATAACATTCTTACTGATCAAGTCGAGAAGCAAGAGGCAGCAGGGGAATTCTACTCTAATCTCCTCGGTACAGTATCTCAGCGGGATTGGACGCTCAATTTACAATCCTTTTATCAGGATTCTCATGACCTGTCTCCCCTAGAGATGGATTTTTTTTTCTGTGGAGGAGATTTGGACAACAGTTAAATCTCTTCCTTTGGATAAGGCACCAGGCCCCGATGGATTTACGGGACGCTTCTATAAGAGCTGTTGGAATATCATAAAAGTGGACCTCAAGGCTGCACTTAATCAGGTGTTGCAGGGAGATGTGAACAATTTGTTCTTGCTTAATTCGACATACATTACATTGCTGCCCAAAACACCGGATGCACTAGAAATAAAAGATTATCGACCAATAAGCTGTGTGCATAGCTTTGCAAAATTGATAACCAAGCTGTTGGCCAATAGGTTGGCTCCCAAACTAGAAAATTTGGTCTCTCCCAACCAGAGTGCCTTTGTTAAAGGAAGGTGCATTCATGATAATTTCTTGTTGGTGCAACAAACAGCAAGAATGCTCCACAAGTAAAAGGAACCTCGAGTGCTCCTCAAATTGGATATATCTAAGGCCTTCGACACGGTATCTTGGGCATTCTTGATACAGGTTCTGAGACACCTGGGTTTTGGCTCTATTTGGTGCGACACTCTGTCGAAGCTCTTGAGGTCTTCTTCTACAAGAGTGCTGGTGAACGGAGTTAAATCTCTTCCTTTGGATAAGGCACCAGGCCCCGATGGATTTACGGGACGCTTCTATAAGAGCTGTTGGAATATCATAAATGTGGACCTCAAGGCTGCACTTAATCAGGTGTTGCAGGGAGATGTGAACAATTTGTTCTTGCTTAATTCGACATACATCACATTGCTGCCCAAAACACCGGATGCACTAGAAATAAAAGATTATCGACCAATAAGCTTGGTGCATAGCTTTGCAAAATTGATCACCAAGCTGTTGGCCAATAGGTTGGCTCCCAAACTAGAAAATTTGGTCTCTCCCAACCAGAGTGCCTTTGTTAAAGGAAGGTGCATTCATGATAATTTCTTGTTGGTGCAACAAACAGAAAGAATGCTCCACAAGCAAAAGGAACCTCGAGTGCTCCTCAAATTGGATATATCTAAGGCTTTCGACATGGTATCTTGGGCATTCTTGATACAGGTTCTGAGACACCTGGGTTTTGGCTCTATTTGGTGCGACACTCTGTCCAAGCTCTTGAGGTCTTCTTCTACAAGAGTGCTGGTGAATAGAGTTAAATCTCTTCCTTTGGATAAGGCACCAGGCCCCGATGGATTTACGGGACGCTTCTATAAGAGCTGTTGGAATATCATAAAAGTGGACCTCAAGGCTGCACTTAATCAGGTGTTGCAGGGAGATGTGAACAATTTGTTCTTGCTTAATTCGGCATACATTACATTGCTGCCCAAAACACCGGATGCACTAGAAATAAAAGATTATCGACCAATAAGCTTGGTGCATAGCTTTGCAAAATTGATCACCAAGCTGTTGGCCAATAGGTTGGCTCTCAAACTAAAAAATTTGGTCTCTCCCAACCAGAGTGTCTTTGTTAAAGGAAGGTGCATTCATGATAATTTCTTGTTGGTGCAACAAACAGAAAGAATGCTCCACAAGCAAAAGGAACCTCGAGTGCTCCTCAAATTGGATATATCTAAGGCCTTCGACATGGTATCTTGGGCATTCTTGATACAGGTTCTGAGACACTTGGGTTTTGGCCCTATTTGGTGCGACACTCCGTCCAAGCTCTTGAGGTCTTCTTCTACAAGAGTGCTGGTGAACGGAGTACCAGGAGAAGTTATCTATCATCAACGGTGTCATACCTGGGCCAACCGAAGCCAGCCCGGCCCAGATTGTGCCCCATATAAGAGGGAGCCGAAAGAGAGGAAGCCAAATCGGCATTTGCTTCTCCTGTGCTCTTGCTGCTTCTCCCCGAGCCCACCGCGCGACGCCGCCCTCCAACCGCCGCTGTGCACCTCGCCGTTCGCCCAACCGCCGACGCCGCCGCTTGACACCCCTGGCGCTGCCGCCGCGTGTGTTGCCCCAGCTGCTGCGTCGCCGTTGCCGCCCCTCCGGCCGCCGTTGCTCCCGCTCACCCCCTCCACTACTGCTGCCATCGCCGCTCCCCTGCTCTGCCGGCTACTCGCCGCGCGAGGGGGCAAGGAGAGGGCTCGGGGCTCGTTGTGAGGGAAGGAGGGGAGAGTCGAGCCGGCGCCGGCCGAGAGAAGCAGAGGAAGGGAGGGGGGAGCCGTCGCCGGCGTGGGGAAAGAAAAGGAGCGGCCACGCGTGGGGGGAGGAAGAGAGGAAAAGAAAGGAGAAGGGAGGAGGCGGCTGCCCGGGCGTGAGAAGCAAGGGAAGAAAGGGGGAGAGCGGCCGGCGTGAGAAAATAGGAGGGAGGAGGAGAAGGAAAAAGAGAGGAGAGGCCGGTGGCGTGAAGAAAAAGAGAAGGGGGTGCGGCCAAGTGAGGAAAAGAGGAAAGTGAAGTAAAGAGAGAAGAAAAAGGGGATGGCCTGATCCGGTGCCAGATCTGTCAGATCTGGTACCAGATCTGCTAGATCCGATGATAGATTTGCCAGATCCGATCCAAGAGAGTGACAGACCGTGCCCTGATCTAGTCGTCGGGGCTAGGGTAACGATTCGAAAACCCCTTTTCAATTATTTACAGATTCTCGCGTAAAGTAGTATGCCGATTAAAAACACTTGGACATCGGGGAAGTGTCTGGTGAGAGGGAGATCGGCTAAATTGGGTTTATGCGTATCAGCAACGTTAATTGCTCGCTTGTGTATATATTGCATTAGCAATGAGTTGAAATGTTTACTGCTTGTTCAGGTGGCGGTTTGAGCTCGGTGCCATTTGCGCATCATCCGCTAGGCTGACAGGCAAGTACATGGTAGAATAGTGGATTGGGGTGAATGCCTGTTATTTGTTTTGGTTACCCATGCTTTATATCATTTTATGAAATGATATCTCTGCTTATTGTTGACTATATTGCCACGAGAGGTGATTGTGATTACGGACAGGTTGTTGCATCATTTTCCTTGCAATCATCATGACATAAGTTGCATAAGCTAAACCGAAGAGGAAGTCCTGTAACTATTCTGGTGAGGTCGGTGAGAAAGATACTTGACTAATCCGGTATTCCGGTGAGGTCGGTGAGAAAGATACATGACTAATCCGGGGTGCTTACAGAGAGACCTACTTCGGTAGTTATTCCACGGAAATGGAGTTTGTGGCCCGCGTGAAAGAGAGCGGAGCATGAGTGGGCCATCGACGGGTGGATGCTCAGTTATACCGGTATAAGCTTACAGTTACAGGTGCATTGCACATCATTGCATTGCATGAACAGAGAAATAGACAGCGTCTGATTCTGATTGCATTGCATTTTATTGCCTTTGCTCAAAGAGTTGATTCTGATTTACACCTACTGATAAAGTTGATTTCTGATTTACACTCTGATAAAGTTGATTTGATTTCTGACTACTGATAGATGTGATTTACAGATTCTGATAAATTGGATTACGATTTCTGATAGAATTATAATTCTGAGACAGATTGATTTACAGTAGATGTGATTTATAGCTTACAGTAAATTGGATTTACAGTTTACAGTAGCATTACAGTTATAGACAGATTGATTTACGGTTTACAGTTGAGTCACAGATTATAGTCGATCGGATTTACAGTTCACAGTAGAGTTACAGATTACAGTACATTGGATTTACAGTTCACAATAGATTCACAGATTATGGTAGACTGGTTTTGATTACGATAAGTGTGATTTCTGACTCTGATCGTAGAATTGGGTTATAACTTACAAATTTGGATTGATGTGCTTGCTGAGTCTTTGGACTCACTCTTGCTTTGTTGTTGTTTTTTAGGGTGATCCGGATGGATGGCATGTATGGAATGGGAGTAGTTCCTTTTGCACTGCACATGTGAGATAACTGCTTAGTCTCGTACTGAGTGCAGGACATTGAGGCAGTACAAACATCCTTTCCTTGCAAAGTACAAGACTTCCCATGTAGGTACCATGGGCTTCCTTTGTCCATTAAAAAGCTTTCAAAGACTGATTACTATGCAATCATCGATAAGATAACAAATAAGCTACCTGGGTGGAAAGCAGCCATGATGCATATGGCTGGGCAAGCCACTCTTGTTCGCGCAGTACTCACGGCAATACCTATTTTTCAGCTCTTTGCATTGGAATTTCCCAAATAGGCTATCAAAACCATTGACAAGATTAGAAGAACTTTCCTTTGGAAAGGTCGTAAGGAAGCGAATGGTCGACATTGCCTTGTTGCTTGGGGGCGAGTAAAGAGGCCAATTGATCTTGGCGGACTGGGAATACTTGATCTAGAGGTGCTTGGGTGGGCTTTGAGGATGAGATGGTTTTGGCTAATGAAGACACAACCTGACCGTCCATGGGCTAGTCTTGACATCCAAGTACATCCCATGTCGATTGCTTTGTTCAATGCCTCAGTCACTTCAATTTTAGGTGATGGTCGCCGAACGCTTTTTTGGCTTGATAAATGGTTACATGGAAAATCCTTGCCTGACTTTGCGCCATCCTTGTGTAAGCATGTGAAGCGGGAAACTGCAAACTGTAGAACTGTGCAGGAGGCTCTAACTGATTCTACTTGGGTCCGTGATATTACTGGTGGTTTGTCTACAGAGGCCCTTTTGGAGTATTTTCAGCTGTGGGATTTGTTAGCGGAGGTGACTCTTGCTCCTGGAGTGAAGGATCAACACTTATGGGTTTCTTCTCCGTCAGGTCAGTTCTCTACCAGATCAGCCTATAGGCGTTTCTTTGTGGGGGTTGTTGAGTTTTGGAAAGAGATATGGAAGTCTTGGGCCCTCCCTCGCTGCAAATTTTTCATGTGGTTGGCTTCTCTTAATCGATGTTGGACCGCTGACCGTTTGGCTCGTTGTGGAATGGACCATCCCGAAAAATGCCCACTTTGTGACCAAGAGGAGGAAGATGTTCATCATCTGCTCACCACCTGTGTGTTCTCAAGAACAGTGTGGTTCATAGTTTTATCCTTTGTTGGCATGCAGCACCATACACCTGGGCCTACGGATTCTAATTTGTTTGGTTGGTGGCGCCAAGTTCTGCGGCAACTTCATAAACATTACCAAAAGGGCTTCAATTCTTTAGTTTTGTTAGTGGCTTGGTGGATTTGGATATGTGTTTTTAAGGGGGCTTCCCCTAACTCTAGCGTTTTAGTGCAAGAGATTAGAGATGAGGCCAAAATGTGCTGTGTGGCAGGGGCCAAAGACCTCAGGCGCATTTGGTCATAGTTTGTTTGAGTAGGTGGTCTTTTGGTCGCATTTTGTTTTCTTGGCCTTTTTTGGGCTTGTTTTTGAGTCTCTTTGACTCCTTTTTTCTCTTCGTAATATAATGATACGCAGTTCTCCTGCGTGTTCGAGAAAAAAAAGAAAGCTCAAGCAAGACATAGAAAGGGAAGTGTGCAACTTGTAGGGACAAAGGATTGGGAAGGGGTGAGCAGGGGTATAACCTAGTGCAGGAGAGTGAAAAAAGAGGAATTCGCAAAGTTACATAAGAACTAGTGTGGGCATATATATAAAAAAGAGGTATTAGGATATATACCATCGAAATGTGTCCACTTCAGAAATATACCATCAAAAAAACTGGTTCACTTTAATACTACCACTCTATTTGGTCTGTTTGGTCAAACATCAACTGCCGTTAGAATTTTGAGTACCACCTGACACAAATGAAGAACAACAATGCTGAAACATTCAGAACCGAAATAGAGGAGGTTGGGGAAGCCTGCCGACGGCAGTTGATGGCTGGAGTGGCGGCGAGGGGTATCAAAATGGGCTACTGGGAGGATAGCGGAGCTAGGAGAGGCGGCACATCGGCCAAGGTGGCGCTAAAGCGGCTCGGGCGGCGGCTTGGATGGCCACTGACGTGGGTGAAAAGGTGCGGTGGCGGCTGGAGAGATGGGGGGGGGGGGAAGAAACAAAGGGAGCATGAGCATGAGAGAGGCCAATGGAATGTACCACGGTGGTCGGCTCTGCCGTGGAGGAGCCATGGTGTGCTAGTGGTGAGGGCTAACAGTGGCATTGGGAGGCCGCCATGGAGGGGGCGCATCAGTGAAGGGGAGCCTAGGCCAGCAGTTGTGGAAGCTTCAGGATGTCGTGGCGATGCTCCAAGAGGCGTGCATCGAGCCGAGACAAAGCGGAGGGGGAATGGCGGCGGCGGCGGCGGCGCAGTTTCGATCGGAGGCAAAGACGAAGGCGTTTCGGCGTGCTCGGCCATGGAAATCCAATTAACGGAGAGGGGAGGAGGATGGCATCCAGGAACACGCTTTGACGCAAGTGCTTTGTGGAGAACCCCACCAAAATGGCGCTCGAGAAGGGGAGGGGTTGGGGAGACCGAGGAAGGGGCAGGCTGGGGATGGGTGGCAAAGGCGGGGTGGGGCGAGTCTGGGGAAGGGGAAGGGGAAGGGGTGTGGGAGGCCGGGGAAGGGGGGAGGGTTGGGTGAGGCCGGGCAGCGGGGTGGCGGCGTTGGAGAAGCGGGAGGGGTGGGGAGGCCGGGGAAGGGGGAGGCTGAGTGATGGGGTGGCAGCGCTGCAGAAGGGGGAGGAGGGAGGTGGGGGAGCAGGGGGGATGGGGGAGGCTGGGCGGCGTGGTGGCATCGCTGGAGAAGGGGGAGGGGAGGGGTGGGCAAGGCCAGTGAAGGGGGAGGCTGGGCGGCAGGGTGGTGGCGCTGGAGAAGGGGGGAGCGGTGGGGAGGGTGAGGAAGGGGGAGGTCGGGTGGCGGGCGGCGTTGGAGAAGGGGGAGGGGGAGGTCAGGGAGGGGTGGTGGAGGTGGGGGAGCGAGGAGGGGTGGGGCAGGTCGGGCGGCGTGGTGGCGCCGTTGGAAAAGGGGGAGGATGGTGGAGAATGGGGAGGGTGGATGGGTGGGGAGCTCTTCGCAGATAAGCATATGGTTTCTTTGCAGGAGCAAGTAATGGAGGTGGAAAGTAGAGACGGAATGGTATTTTGGTCAACTTCAAAAAATTTGATGGTCTTAAAGTATACCCATTTTTTTCAATGTTATATTGTTGAAGTGACCTTCTTTGGATGGTAAATAGCCAATTATTTCTATAAAAAATGTGGGTGCATATCAGATTCATTGTTGCTCAAGCGTTCGCTAATCCTACATTAGATATAGAAATACTCACAAATATGTAAATTGTCCAAGTATTCTTTTAGGCTTGGCATAGATTCAGTTATGCTCCCTGTAGAGTTCTGGATTACAGCATTGGTGTATAGAATAAAGTGAAATTGTACAATTAATGTACCAGATTTGCTGTAGAATTTAATTGCAATTTTTAATTTTACTAAATACTGAAATCAATTTTACTATTTTAGACACAATGAGTCAATGACTTTATTCTGTGCTCCACATATACAGTATTTGGCAGATCGTTTAGAATATCATGGATATATCACATGAAAGTTATCAGATGCACATGAGACAAAGGTGTCCAGCTAAGTGTTCGCAGATGCAATGAGAAATTAAGGGGAAAACAAAGGGAGGCTAAATAGCTATAGCTCAGCTGTTACAGCTCAGTGCATATCTACCAAAAGAAATTCTTTCAAGTGTTCATGGTGTCGTGGTGGACTTCCTACGTACTATCTGAAAGCACATCTATAACATTCTGCCATTATGATTTTAAATTTAACTAGATGTGATCCTACATTCATCTTGTGGAGGTGCTTGAACACGAACAGTTAAATGATAGCTTCTTTTGTTACGCTAATCATTTCACACAGTCTGGTCTGGTAGCATTTGTGCACTTGTAACTTAATTTCATACTTTACCTGATGAAGTACCATTACTGAGGGCTTTTTCTTCAGTTCTGTGTTTTGATTCTCAAAGCATAGAAGGCATGTCTTTGTAAGCAACCACTGTTGCAAGCCATTTATAGAAGCTTTATTGCTGGTGATTACTAACATTTTTAATCATTATTTATCTTGCATCGCCAATAGATTCTGAGATTGTTTTGCATGGTTTGATCATAGCAGTGGAACAAAGTGAATCTGTAGATATTTGCCTTATGATGGGTTAGCTATTGAGTGGATAACTGTTTGATTAAGCTTTAAGATTTAGTACTAGTCAAATCATCTGCAACCCAAGCAACCTGCCTTCTACCATTTTAGGCTTGTAGTTCTTTTAGTATGGTTCTTATCTCCCATATAGTTATTCAACCAGTAGCATTAAAAGTATTCAACTTCTTTTATAAATCATTTTGTTACCAGTTTTGAGTTCTTTTGAGAAGTCATTGAGATTTGAGAGTACTCATCCTCCATAAAGGAGGAGGGCAAATCTGAATGAACCTGTGGATGCCAAGCTATTGGAGAAAATTGTGACATCATTTCTATGAAGTATGTTCCTGGAGAACAGATTGCCCCCTCAGTTGCATGCAAGAATACCCTCCATATGAGATCCTCTCTTTTGGTGTTCAGGATGTGGTAAGATGTTATACAGATACTCTGTTATTTTGTGATCGCATCAATCAGCTCAGGGGTTTCTATAATCAGATATCAATTGGTATCCAAAATGTTGATAGTTCTTATTTGCAGGCTTTACCGCCGCTTTGGTATTGAATTCACAGCACGAGAGGGAAATACTATGTTGCGCGCATGCATTTATTGGAGGAATAACTTTCCATGCTAGTAATCGATGATACTATCATGTTTTGACCATATGTATTTGCTCTTTATTTGTGAGTTTCAGCTCCAAAGTTAACAAATTGGGCAGTATCTTATTTTATTAGCCTAGCTCAAAGTGCAGGCTAAGTGGAAGATCAGAAACGTTGGTCTGGCACTGCAAAAAGTAGGATGTCTTGGCAACAGTCCTGCTTATAGGACTAGTTTCATTAGTCCGAGAGCATCGGTAGTCTGTAGTTTATAGCCTGGAGCTACACAGCTGTAGTGCTGATTACAGCTTAGAACAACTTTGATGCATGTATTGTACAATTTACCGTACAATTTATCATCTGGTTTACTTTGGTGCCGTTCAAACATGCGTCTCCAGAAGCCGGAAGCCGAATTGAACACCCTTGCTTTTACAGTGGCTTCTCAGAAGCCGTTTTCGGTTGTACTGTAGTGGCTTCTCTCGGAGCAAGAAGAGGTGAAAGGCAATGGCACAGCCGGGTGGCCCTCCACGTCGGCCCGGGTGAGGTTTTGCTCAGCGCGGTTGCCGACGTTGCAGAGTTCACACCTGCAGTCATGTGCTCATACTAGACTGATCACATCCAGCAACCATACACGAATAAACACATAAGATGGAAAGAACTCCAGGATCCTATGGCGTACGTACCCAGCTAATGCAAGCCACTGTAGCTGCTGTTGCTATGAAAGTACTACTTTGCTAGGCTGCAGAAACACCAGTAGAATTATAAAGGTAACCGCCAAAGCCATTAGCCCGATGGTTACAAATGCAGACACCATCATTAAGACCTTGCTCCATTGTTGTAGGATCGATTCATACTAAGACCTGTCACAGCATCGTTCTCGGGCACTTGATAAGACTTGTAGACCTTCTCCCATATTGCAAATCCTTGAGTTTGAATAAATGCCTCCATCTTTGCTTTCCAATACTGAAAATCAACACCATCGAAAATACATGGTTTTGTGGAATACCTATCCATCGATATGTTTTCTAATCACCGGTTAAGATCAATTAGAAAAATATACCTTACTCTGATACCACTTGTATGATCGATTCACACTAAGATAGGCAATCAGAGGGGGGTGAATGATTGCGGAAGCTAAAAACAAATTTTAAGACTCCCTCTTAAACACAAAACATATTTAAACCTTATTTAAATAATTTGGACAGAATACTGAACCCTCACTAAAATTGATCTCGATCAAAAACCGTAACTCCGAATTACCCCAAACTTTGACAGAATAAACTAGACAAAATTATTGAACTAACCCAACTGGAATCACATCAATCGGATGTCTAGAACTAGAGATATAAAATAAACAAGATCATTGATACAAATAGTGTCGAAAATTAATTAAGCCCTAATTAAATGATTAAGCAAAAACCGAAAGAAATTAATCAACCAAATGTATCAAGATCATAAGCTTGATGCCCTAGCTATATTAGATGGATTAAATCAAACCTAAACTCGCAAACAAGAGTTTAAATCAAACTAGTAAACTTCGCATGCAGCCTTAAACCAAACAAAAATTAGCATTACGTAAAGAAGTATTCAACAAAAATAACCTTTTACTAATCCCTCACTTTCTAATCAAACACGTGGAGTATTTTCTATAGACCACGGTCACCCTTTTTAATCATGCATGCATGTCAGTATAACAAAAGAAAAAGGTAATCACTCTGGTGCTTCACGTGAACTGATACAAAGAGTAGCCTATCTGTTGATATATAATCCAAGGCCAATCAATGCTGCTAGCTAGCTATTTTCTATAGACCAGAGACATGTCGCAAGGACCAAGAATTAGAAAAACAACTTACTGCTCACTCCTCTGCTATGCTTCGCGTCGTGGATGAGACAAAACAACTTGGCATGCGTTCGTGTGGCCACGCGAAGAATTGATGGAGAGCGCAGACACCAGGTAGACCGACGAATTGATAGATGCAGCGACAGTAGCAGACGAAGTAAAACACCGGCCGACCTGCTTCCTTTTATTTTTCAATCTCACCAGATAAAACGAGAACCATCGCTTGGCCAGACGTCGCCGTTTTTCTTGCCGCTCTGCGTTTCTTCTTTTCCGACGAGACAACACGTCCAAGCTGCTGCTCTGCGCCAAAGCTTCTTTTTCTCTGATAAGTCGCTTCGCCGCCTGTTGCTTCTTTTTGCCCAGCGCGCCTGCCGCCTGCTTCTTCCTCCGAGTGGAACCCCGCGCCACGCTTGTTCTTTTCTTCCGCGCAGAAAACAAATCGGCCGCAGCAAAGAACAGCCGGCCACACTTTTTTTTCTTCCAAAAAGTCACGGCCTCCCAAACAAAAGCCGTGCCCACTTTTTCTATTAGATCAAAAGCAGTCCTTACAACATGAAGCCAGTTATCTTTTATACCCTTATACTCATACGCACACCATAAGGCCTGAAGACCGACTCCAACTAGGACTCCAACATATACATGCACAACTCAAGCACGCTACCATATCTTTTTCTCTATTACCAGAACACACGCCGTCAACTCCAATTACAACTCCAATCCGTATACACCTCGTATACATGCCGTCCGCACATCACTCCGCCATGACGTATCTCCGCGCCTCCAACGCCGCGTCATCTCCATGCACATTGTTCTCTAGCCTGAACATCCCGCATGACATCCTTGACCGATAGGACCTCAGTTCCTTCCTGAACTTAGTCCCGAAACCTCAGTTCCACCCGAACCTAGTTTCAGTCCCGTCATCGACCATGTTCCGCCTCAAGCAACACCTGCATATGAATAAACAACCAACCACGTACGAGCATAAGTCCACGACTTGACTCAAGTCAATCCGCACAATACCTCACACGAGCGTATCATGCAACATACGACAATCCATACGCGCAACACATCATAAGTAAAATCATAACCAACGTTGTCAATTATTCATCAAATATCCTAGACATGATCACATGGTCTAACAATTGCCGACCTTCCCTTCGGATGACCATCCGACCAAGGTTGCTGACAATCGAAGCAAATACGAGGAACACTGTCGCCTTGTACAACCAGCTGACATGTTGGCAAATGTCATACGCAGAGTAGGCTACCAATTAGCACTCCAAACATTACCGGATAAAGCCCGGGCCACATTTTGACTTGACATTTCAGTGGTTCCTCAAGAACTGCGCAATTGGCTGTTGAGCTGGAGCTCTTGGAGGTTGTCGAGGCTGAATCGGGTTTTGATCATAATATAGCTTGCGAAGCCATATGATAGCTACTATGAGAACAACTGCAAGTGCTGCTACAATGTACACTTGTAGGACTGTTGCAGCTGCTACCAATGCAGCCTGGGCTATTAGCACTATCTAGAGGTAAGCGCCAAACCTAAAGAATTTCTTGACTATGTTCTCCATTACTTGTGCACCGGAGATGGCTGGTGGCATTGAGCAGACAAGCATCATGAGGTGGCCAATTATGCTCGCATACATAGTGAGGGCTTCAGCAAACCTGGGGCTTATTGCTCCTAGCGCTGACAGTGCTTCCCTTGCTGCTGGCACTACTGCCTGCTCTTGGAGTAGCCAAAGAATGTCGTCGACAACCCGATGAACGTGGCTTGTGTAACTTCCGATGAGATGTCAAAGAAGAACGCGAGGTTGATGGCGTGAGTGTAGTACAGCTTGTTGCCCTCCCCAAATTCATCCGAATGAGCGTTGTAAATGAGGAAAAGCATGAGCAGAAACTCCAATACCAATCCTGAGCTTGCTAGATCAATGTAGGTGGTGCTGAGGATTGCCGCAAGGCTAATTGCTGCTATGGTCACTGAGATGTAAGAGAGGAACGCCATGATGGATAGACACTTTAAGATAAACCAATTGTTTTCATTGTCTTGCACGTTGCCGGTATATAGTAATGGCACAACGCTGAGTAGTAGAGAGATCAGAGAAAAAACACTGAAAATTATCGCCGAAAGTCCATTCTTCTTCTTGTCGCACAATGCGAGGGACATGAAGATAACAAGGGCAAGATTGTTTGGATTGTCTTCTTGAAGTATTGCGAGAGTCGTTTGTCTAGTGCTACATACTCGGGATTCGGCTGTTGTTGTGCGGTTTCTTCCTGTCTCTCAATTAGATGCATGGTTAATGAAAAATATTCTAAAAAATGTAGTGAAACGGCGCTATAAAACTTCTCAGAATGCAGAATTAGATCTTTAACACTGATTTTTTTGAGGTGGTGCTGATATAGTTTTGTTACTGCCCTGAGTAGTAAACTCTAGCGTGTTACGTTTACATCGTTATTAGAAAAAGCAGAGTCATGATTCCTTAATACAAAGACATAAAAGACATATTCCCCGATCACAATAGAGTGACGCTTTGGACATCTACAATGATCTCAAAATGCAAATTTGATAATTAATATTTATTGTAATATATTTATAAAACCTATTGAAATGGTAAAATTATTAAATATTTTTGAGACAAATATATGCATATCATTTTTATTTATCCAATCAAAATATGTAAAAAGATATCGATAGCTAAAGTTTAGAAAGTTTTACAACACATATCCCAAAATCCCACTCTTTTGTGACTAGAAAGAGCACCTCGTTTGCAGTTGCTGCCATTTTCCTCCTTGATTTATAAGGCTCAACCAAAGGCTGGTTTTATGTATCTTTTGCATGAAGCCAAAATTTCAATATCATATCATAATTAATTTCCAAACCTATGACTTAGCCATTTTAACTAAAATAAAAATATCCAATATCAATTAACTTTGTGGGAGCAACTTTCCTCACGGATATTTCCCATGTTTGGACCATGGACTTACTCCATGTCCTTCACCAAAACACTATACCAGTAACCATTTTATGAAAACTACACACTGTAGTATTTTCACACTTTGTCCATGACCTGGGGCACGACTATTCAAATAGATTATAATAATCTGCAGAGATATACAACTTTACCCACAAGATATAATTATCTCATAATATCGGCTATTACACATTTTCGTAGACATACAACTGAGTAATCATAACAAGGCATTTGCAATGTTTGTTATGATATTCTCTCCTGCTCTGGAGGTATGGACCCTTAGTGCGAAGAGCCTCTGTTATTAGCTCTGGTTGAGTGCACTCTCTCAGGGCAAAGACCTTTTGAGTCTCCCTCGGGCAGTGATCCCTATAAGTTCACTCCAACATATCTTTCCCAGGCAACGACCTCGTAGGTCAACCCCAACTAGCGTAGGAGTCCATATCGAAACAAAATAAATTAGTCGGTCAGGTCCGTCCTATACTAGACTTTGTGGTTGCACGATTGGGTGTAGAAATAAGCGCACAAGGATTCGGTCCTTAGTCTACTCACGCAAGACAAACCAACAATCTAGACCTTGGGAAATACCTGCACCGGTCTCAAGTCAACCTCTTGCCTGGGTCTCCCATCATTTTATAAGAATTCCTTGTTTCCAGTGGTAACCCATGCTACCACTACCATTATCATGTTTCAAGTTTCAATTGGCAATATTTGTGTGGTATTTACCATTATCTTGAGAGCATATGTAAGCACAACCATATAATGAATATCCTATGGTGACCAAGGAACGGTATTGATCATGATGGAAAATAAAAGGTATCACTATATGGTGTAGCTAGGCAATTTATATACACAATAATGGCAAGCATGCATTTATATTTGAAAGCAAAATATTGCATTTAAAATTGGGTTCAACATGATCAATATAAGGACTTGCCTCCTTTCCTGATGTCTTCGATCTTCTATGTAGGCTTCAAGCTTACTTGAATTGCTCTTGTAGTTCTTCTATTGACTAACTCGTTGGGTTTGAAAACTAACATGGAAAACAAGTGCAAATTAGTTCCAACTTTGTAAAATGCAAGCTAGGAACAAAATACGATATAATAACCAAAAAGATATAAAGAAAATATGTTTGGGTGATTAGGGTTTAGGCTGTGCTTTGTTTGGCTGATTGGAGTTGGAATTGGGCTAGATGGGCTCAAGACGGTCAAAATGGTTATATATGTGTTCTTGGGCTTTCAATGAATAGTCACAGTCAAAACGGTATTGGACATGGGTTGAAATGACATCTGAGCTAGCTAAGATTTTATCGGAGTTTATTTTAGTATGGTCTTCAGGAGGTTGAAATGATCAAAATAAATATAAATATGCTAATTAGGTTTTGGGTGAGCAGTGTCAGGTCTAGGACAGTATTAGTTATGGTACTAGGCCTAGATTAGAAACTATGTTTGTCCAGTTAGGGTTTTATCGATGTCTAATTTGGTCAAATAGAATTGGAAATGGGCTTTGTGTGGTCAAAATGGTCGAAATGGCATAAATATGCTTTTCGGATTTGGGGTGAACAGTTGTAAGTTCAAGCTTCATTAAGTTGATTTTGATGATAATGACAAATACAATTGTGAGACTAATATGCTTATTAGTTATGATATTACCTAGTCTTATTTGGATGTGTTAAATGACAAATGCTATTGTGAGACTAATGTGTTTGATTGATTATGATATTACTTAGTCTTAGTTAGATGGAAATGTAAAATCATAGAGGTATACATTCGACACTCACACTCTTACATTTTAGTGTATCACTTGGATCCAAAATATAGATTGAACTCCATAAATAATCAAACTTAAATATGTGCATATATCTTTATTATATAATTTTGTATGCACACATTTAGAGAAAATTCACTCTATATTTTGAGGTTTCGTTAGTATTGATGCATGTTCGTTTTCCACAAATTAAGGATCTTTACTTTGAAACATGTCCCTTGAGTATATATTGCTTGTGTAGTTTATATATGCTCATAATCAGTTTGTTTTCTATTTCATTCATTATGTGTTAATGATTGGATGATTAATGACAACCGGATGAGTACAAGAATGTCAAAAACGGACACCGTATGCAAAAGTTATGCCCAGTTTACTAAAGGTGTGTCGGAATGGAATCCTACTCAAAATCAGGCGGGAGATTATAAAATTTTAGGGAATTACGAGACAAAATATATCACAGACGGTTTGTAATACAAACCGCCTGTGATAGCAGTTTATATTATAAACCGTTTATGAAGTATCACAGACGGTTCTTACCAAGAATCGTCTGTGATATTGCCAATATCATAGATGGTTCTTGGTAAGAATCGTCTGTGATGCTCCACATACGGTTCTCACCATAAACTGTCTGTGATTACATTAAACACTGACGGTTTTTGTGAACCGTCTGTGATGAGGCGTCTAATATAAGCCTTTTTGTAGTAGTGTTAGAAGATTGGAATGCTGTGTCCTCTGCTCATGTACGACTTACGAGATTGGAATGTTTGATGGGGGCACCATATACTAAACACTCAAAATATGTAACAGTCCAACTTTTGAAACTATGGATATTATGTAATTTGGGGCATTTTAAATTTTTGGTATTTTCTTGACATTTCAAATTTCTGGATTTTATTGGTTTTTGGTTGAGGTTCCATTAAATCAAAGGAAAGTATATATATACATATACATATAATGTTAAAGAACATAAAATAAAAAGGGAATACCAAAAAGAAAGAGTATATATTTGATAACAGAAAATTTTCAAAAGAAATTACGAATCTGAAAAGATGATCCTAATTCTTGTTCAAAAATTCACCAAAAGAATTGGCATTATATGTAGAAATCAATTAAACTTCCAAGCCTCCCAAAAATCATTAAAGTTTAAAAAGGAGACTTCCCCAATTATGAAAATTTAAAGTAAAAGCATCAATAATAGAGGAAAATATTATCTGAAATTTTGTGTATAAAAATATATACAAGTGCGCCTCAAAAATGCAATTGGAAATTCAAAGCAAGAATGAAAATGAAAATAAAAATCAAAAAGAAAAAAAAGAAGAGGAGGGATATCAGCCAGCCCGGCCCACGGTCGAACGGCGTCATTCCCCCCTCCCTTCGCTCCCTTCCCTCTCTGTCTCTCTCTCGCTTGCTCCCTCTGGTCCCCTCCTTGCACGCGCGCGACGCACGGCCTCTGTCCTCCTCCCTGAAAACCCGCATGGTGGCCCCCACCTCATTTTCCCCTTTTGGACCGCCAGGCGATCGCACGCCACCTCCGCCTATGCCATCCCTATCCTCGCCCGTAGCGCGCCACCTGCTCCCCATGCCTTCCCGTGCGCACGGCCGGTCACCACGCCATCCCCTCTCCGTCGACCATAGTGCCCTCCCACGCCGATGATGTCCATGCGTCCATCAGCAACCGCACGACTACCCGCTCCCGTCCATTCGCCAGTGCCAAGTCCAGCTTCTGTGCACTGTGGCCACACCACCCCTTCGTCATCGCCATGGCCGTCGCGCTCGGCTCTATGTGGATAGCCCGCCCTGGTGGCTATAAAAGCTCGCTGAGGCATTTACTCGCTTCCTCATACTCTCCTCTCACTCCCACTGAGTTTAATTGGATTCCCATGCTCTGTAGCCCGCCGGAGCCACCTTCTTCCCCGATTCCAGTCATCGGGCCCACCGCCGATTAAGCCCCTTTCCGTCCAATTCTTTCGGCCAGGAGCATCTCTAGTACATGGCGAAGCCATCCTGGCCATCCCCTGAAGCTCACATTCCCTAAGCAGCTCCCTCACCGTGCACCCTCCTTGGAGCATCGCCGTCGCACGCCGACAGCTCCCCTTAGCCACGCCCGAGCTTTGCCGACCTCAATTTCCTCACCGTAACCATCCAGAGGTACTCCCCTAGCCCCCGATTGGATGCTAACTCTCCCTATAGCCATAGCCACCATCGTCCTGTTTCGCTGTCGCTTGGGCTCGGCGCCATCAGTGCTCTAGCCAAATTGGCCGGCGAGACTCCACCCAGGGGTGGGCGCAAGGTTGAGAAACCCATTTTGCTCATGCTATCGGTCGTCCGCCGTCTCCTCCATCGTCGATGTGCTTCGCCATCGTCGGGAGGTTGACGAAGCCACTGTTCATCTCATCCGTCTGATTAGAGGTGTAATTAATTAGCATTAATGACCGGTCTCGCTCCCAGTCGCCGGACTACACTCCTTGAGAGCCGCATTGGGGAGTAGACCTTTTGTGTAGGGCTCGATGTGGTGTGGTGAGCACATGTCTCTGTAGTAGCAAGATGTGTATTAAGGCTTAGTTCGTGGTTTTAACTAATTGCTCGACATAGCCTAAGTGCTATGTGAGTGTCGAGCTGTATGAACCTTAAAAATTATGAATGTGATGCGGCCGAAAGTAGGCCTTGTATTGTAATTGGCTTTGTCATTTATCTTGCTTTTGTTGGTTTTTTCATGAGTTGGTTTGGGCCAAAAGCCCTTATACTTAGCACAGATGTTTAAAAGTGCAGTTGATATCTGCAGATGGCAACCCAACGCGTTACAAGAGCCTAGGCTAGTGCTGCCCTAGGCAGACAGGTCGAGGCTGAGACTAGTCAAGAGACCCTGCATGTGGGCTGAGGCAGAGGCCGAGGTCCAGAAGACAATCCTTTGCCACCACTCCTGCCAGAACACCCCACATTGGCTCAAGTCATGGTGCAACAATCCCAGCTTTTACAGGCCATCTACACCGGCCAGCAAGACAGTGCCGGTGGCCACAACACTAAGTTGGGTGACTTCTTAAGAACACGACCCTTAACGTTCGCATCAACAGACGAGCCTCTTGAAGCCGAGGATTGGCTTCGGGATACTGAGAGAAAACTTTCGCTGGCCAAGTGCACTGACGAAGATCGGGTAATCTTCGCCACCCACTAGCTTAAAGGAGCAGCTGCTGCGTGGTCAGGATGAGGCCAGGATGAGGCCCCAACAGGTGATGACTTTGAGGGAGAAGCTGGAGGGCAAGGGACAGCAGCGGGTCAAGAGCCCCAAGGACCCAATCAAGCCCACCGAGCCCCCGCAAGCCCGGCCCGCTTGCTCAGCCATCACATGGGTGGAGTTCAAGACCACCTTCAAGGCCAACTTTGTCCCGGCCGGAGTGATGAGGATGAAGAAGAACAAGTTCCGCACACTGAAGTAGGGAAATATGTTTGTTAGCGAGTACCTCACTAAGTTCAACCAGCTTGCCCGCTATGCCCCAAAAGATGTGGCAGATGAAGAGAAAAAAGATCGACCAGTTCTTTGAGGGCATGAATGAGGAGTTGCATGTGCAACTGATCATACAAGACATCCCCAGTTTTCACCAGCTAGTGAACAAGACCCTCATTCTAGAGAATGAGAGAAAGAACCTGGAGGCCAGCCGCAAATGGAAACAAGGGGTACAAAGACCACAAGTAAGGTTCATCTAGAAGTTTTTCAACAACTCCTTCTACAACAGGCAACAGGCTTCCACCACGGCACCCCGTACCGGTGGTAGTACTCCACAGATCCCTCGACCTAGTGGCCAATCCACTGGGGGAAATCCTATGGCCAACTATAGCTGCTTCAGCTGTGGGGAGAAAGGGCATTATGCTATTCACTGCCCAAATCGAACCACCACGCCAGTGAAGTTCAACTTGGGGACCACCCCTATTTGAGGGCAAGCGTCAGCACCAGGCAAGGGGTATCAAACCCCTCAACCCAACAGGACTGGTTCCACTCCCAATCGTGGCTGGATGAACCACATCACTGCAGAGGAAGCCCAGGAAATGGCTGGAGTCTTGATGGGTATGTTTTCTGTCGAGACTATCCCGGCGCATGTTCTTTTTGAGTCTGGGGCTTCACATTCATGCATAGCAAGGCGGTATGTGGATAAGCTGGGATTACCTACATACCGGTTAAAGAAACTAGTGGTATTTAGCTCACCGACTGGAACCATTACTGCCACCCTAGTATAACCAAACGTAGAGATCACCATGGAAGAGTGGGGCTTCTTGGCAGATCTAATAGTGTTGCACTCACAAACATTGGATATCATACTAGGCATGGATTGGTTAGCGAAGCATTAGGGAATAATAGACTGTGCTACCAGGAAAGTAAGTTTGATGAAATACCCAGGGTTGACCATAACAGTTAAGGTGGACCGACCATATCGCTAGGGGCATATGATTAATCATTTCTGAGATGTGCCTCTAGAGGGAATGCTGGTAGTTCATGATTATCCTGAAGCATTTCTAGAGGAACTGCTAGGCATGCCACCAGATAGAGACCTTGAGTTTGTTATCAATTTAAAGCCTGGAGCTACCTCAATAGCCAAGCGACCTTATAGGATGATCGTCGATAAGTTGGAGGAACTCAAGAAGCAACTCGAAGATTTGCAGGAAAAGGGTTTCATCAGACCCAGTTCCTCTCCTTGGGGATCTCCAATGCTATTCGTCAAAAAGAAGGACGACACCGTCCGCATGTGTGTGGATTACTGGTCCCTGAATGAAGTGACCATTAAGAACAAGTACCCCCTTCATAGGATTGATGATCTGTTTGACCAACTAGGAGGAGCTACGATGTTCTCCAAGATTAATTTAAGATCAGGCTACCACCAGCTGAAGATTAGACCTGAGGACATCCCAAAAACAACCTTCACCACTAGATATGGGCTGTATAAATTTACCGTCATGTCTTTTGGGTTGACCAATGCCCCGACTTATTTCATGAACCTCATGAATAAAGTGTTCATGGAATATCTAGACAAGTTTGTAGTGGTGTTTATAGACGACATTCTCGTCTATTCCAAGAATACCGAGGAACATGCTGAACACTTGCGTATGGTTCTGGAAAAGTTGAAGGAGCAACAGTTGTATGCCAAATGTAACAAGTGTGAATTTTGGCTAAATGATATTAGCTTTCTGGGCCATATAGTGTCAGCCGGTGGAGTATCTATGGACCCAGCTAAGATTGAAGTTGTGGTAGAATGGAAATAACCCACGACTGTCACTGAAGTAAGGAGTTTCCTTGGGTTAGCTAGGTGTTATAGAAGGTTCATAGAAGGATTTTCACGGATTGCTAAGCCGCTAAGCCAATTGCTTAAGAAGGAGCAGAAGTTTGAATGGACAAGGGCTTATGAGGAGAGCTTCCAAGAGCTCAAGAACAAGTTGACTTCCACCCCTATCTTAGTTTTGCCAGACATCCGTAAGGACTTCGAGGTATATTGTGATGCCTCCCATTAGGGCCTTGGATGTGTGCTAATGCAAGGAGGTAAAGTTGTGGCATATGTATCTAGACAGCTTCGCCCTCACGAAGTGAACTACCCAACTCATGACTTGGAGTTGGCTTCAGTGATTCATGCCTTGGAGATCTGGCGGCACTATTTGATTAGTAACTACTATGACATATATACCGATCATAGAAGCCTCAAATACTTCTTTACGCAATCGGACCTCAATTTAAGGCAAAGAAGGTGGCTAGAGCTGATAAAGGACTACGACCTAGGCATTCACTACCACCCTAGCAAAGCAAATGTGGTTAGCTGATGCCCTAAGTCGTAAGACTTATTGTTGTAATTTTATGGTTAGAGAATAGCAACCTGAACTGCATAAGGAGCTAGTGGCCCTCAACCTAGAAATAATAGATAAAGGCACCATAGCAACTATGGAGATCCAACCCAGCATAGAAGAACTGGTCATAGCTACCCAAAAGGAGAATTCAACAGCCCTGAGGATGAAAAGCCAAATGGCCAAGGGAAAGACTCCAAAGATGACTGAAGACCCATAAGGAGTTTTGAGATATGGGACACGCCTTTTCGTTCCCCACTAGGAGGACCTTAAGAACTTGATACTGAGAGAAGCACATGGCTCTGCATACTCCCTTCACCCAGGGAGCACTAAAATGTATCAAGATCTAAAGTAGTGGTACTGGTGGCCACGGATGAAAAGGGATATTGCTAAATATGTTGCCTGCTACGATGTATGCCAAAGAGTGAAAGCTGAACACCGTGCAACAGGATTCTGCAGCCATTGCAAATACCTCAATGGAAGTGGGAAGAAGTAGGGATAGATTTTATCATAGGTCTACCCCAAACCAAGGCTTGATATGATTATATATGGGCCATAGTGGACAGACTGACCAAGGTCGCCCACTTCATTCCCGTCAAAACAACTTACAAGGGAGACAAGCTGGCATAATTGTACATGTTTCGCATCGTATGCCTACATGGTGTGCCAAAAAGGATAGTCTCGGATCGAGGAACTCAGTTCACCTTGCATTTCTGGGCTAACCTTCATAATGCCCTAGGAACCCTCAAATGGATGGCCAAACAGAAAGGGTAAATCAAATCCTGGAAGACATGCTTCGTGCCTATGACCTAGATTTTGTTATGGATTGGGACAAGTGCTTGCCTTATGCTGAGTTTGCCTAGAACAACAGCCATCAAGCTAGTCTAAAGATGTCCCCATTTGAAGCCCTGTATGGAAGAAAATGCCGGATCCCTCTACATTGGTCTGAAGTAGCAGAAAGTTCCATCTTTGGACCAGAGACCCTGCAACAAGCTGAAGAGAAAGTTGGGATCGACTACAAGCTACTCAATCCAGACATAAGAGTTATGTGGACAAAAGACGAAGGCCCTTGCAATTTGAGATTGGGGACTATGTGTACTTGAAGGTATCACCTTTGAGAGGAGTTAGAAGGTTCAAGGTCAAAGGCAAGCTCGCTCAACGATATGTTGGACCATTTTCAATAAAGGCCAAGAGAGGAGAGGTAGCCTACCAATTGGAGCTCCGTGTGAATCTGTCAGATATACATGGTGTGTTTCATGTATCCCAACTCAGGAAGTGTCTTCGGGTGCCAGAAGACCAAACTCCTCTACAAGAGATCGAGATCGAAAATGATTTAGCCTACTAGGAGCACCCTATCAAAATCCTCGATATGGTGGAGAAGAAAACAAGAAATCAAACCATTCAGATGTGTAGAGTATAGTGGAACCACCATACCAAAAGGAAGCCACTTGGGAGCGCAAAGACCAGTTGTGGAAAGATTACCCCTACCTGTTTTCAAATTAGACCGAATCTTGGGGCCAAGATTCCTTTTAAGGGGGGGTAGACTTGTAACATTCCAACTTTTGAAACTATGGATATTGTGTAATTTGGGGCATTTTAAATTTTTGGCATTTTCTTGACATTTGAAAATTTTGGATTTTATTGGTTTTTGGTTGAGGTTCCATTAAATCAAAGGAAAGTATACATATACATATACATATACATATATACATATACATATACATATACATATACATATACATATACATATACATATACATATACATATACATATACATATACATATACATATACATATACATATACATATAATGTTAAAGAACATAAAATAAAAAAGGGAATACCAAATAGAAAGAGTATATATTTGATAATAGAAGAATTTCAAAAGAAATTATGAATATAAAAAGATGATCCCAATTCTTGTTCAAAAATTCACCAAAAGAATTGGCATTATATGTAGAAATAAATTAAACTTCCAAGCCTCCCAAAAATCATTAAAGTTTAAAAAGGAGACTTCCCCAATTATGAAAATTTAAAGTAAAAGCATCAATAATAGAGGAAAACATTATCTAAAATTTTGTGTATAAAAATATATACAAGTGTGCCTCAAAAATGCAATTGGAAATTCAAAGCAAAAATGAAAATGGAAATAAAAATGAAAAAGAAAAAAATAAAAAGAGAGGAGGGAGATCAGCCAGCACGGCCTACGGCCAAACGGCCTCATTTCCCCCTCCTCCCTTCGCTCCCTCCCCTCTCTGTCTCTCTCTCGCTCGGTCCCTCTGGTCCCCTCCTCGCACGCGCGCGCCGCACAGCCTCCGTCCTCCCCGAAAACCCGCACGGTGGCCGCCACCTCGTTTTGCCCTCTAGGCAATCACGTGCCACCTCCGCCCATGCCACCGCCACCTGCTCCCCATGCTTTCCCGTGCGCACGGCTGGTCACTGCGCTATCCCCTCTCCGTCGGCCACACAGATGATGTCCACACCGCCCCTCCGTCATCGCCATGGCAGTCGCGCTTGGCTCTGTGCGGACAGCCTACCCTGTGGCTATAAAAGCCTGCCGAGGCATTCACTCTCTTCCTCACACTCTCCTCTCACTCCCACCGAGTTTAATTGGATTCCCATGCCCCATAGCACACTGGAGCCTCCTTCTTCCCTGATTTCGGTCATCGGGCCCGCCGCTGATTGAGCCCCTCTTCGTCCAATTCCTTAGGCTAGGAGCATCTCCTGTACACGGTGAAGCCATCCCGACCATCCCCCGAAGCTCACAATCCCTGAGCAGCTCCCTCACCGTGCACCCTCCTCAGAGCACCGCCGCCGCACACCAACAACTCCCCTTAGCCACGCCCGAGCTTCGTCACCTCAATTTCCTCACCGTGACTGTCCAGAGGTACTCCCCTAGCCCCTGATTGGATTCTAACACTCCCTATATGTAACATCGCAAATTTTATGTGCTTTTATTTGGATTTTTTGGATTTTATTTTTTCAAGCCTTGAGTAAGAAATTTAAATTCTCCATTTCATTAAAGCCAAAACAAGTTTATTTTATTTTCCTAAGCTTTTCCATAATTTTAGTAATTTTTCAAAATTTGCTAGAAATTAAAAACTCCCTTTTGAAAGTTAAATTGTGTTTATAAAAACTAAATGCCATTATAGGTTGAAAATATTTGCTAGAAAATATTTTATTGCCAAAAAGGGGGAGAATTTTGGAGAAAAAGACTTCTGGAGCTTTGCAGAAAAATTTGCTCTTTCAGTTTCTGTTCTAGTTTTCTCTTTTGTCGATATGGTCTTAGTTACCTTGATTTTCTTTTAGACCATGTTTGACTCTCAAACTCAACTTTATGCTTTTTCTGTGTTTGTCAATATACTCATCAAGGGGGGAGATTGAGAGACCATGTGGAGGTAACCCCAGTTGCGTGATGAGTAACTGACTCGTGTTCTGGAAAGTTAGAGTTTGTTTTGGGCATTTTGTGCTATTTATGGATGCTAACGATTTAATTATAATATTTTGTGCGGTGCTATGTGATGCGTTTTCTTGTCGGTGATGACTGCAGGACTTTGAGACGGAGTCGTGGCGAGGCCTGAGATGACCGGACTAGGCACGGTGGTGCTTGAGGTCGAGCGGTCGAGATGTGTCAAGACGGCGAGGACTCGAAGTGGTTGCGAGGTGTACGCAGAAGAAACGAAAGCTTCGAGGAAGGTGTAGGAGTGGTATTTTGGTAAATACGCAAGGTTGCACAAAAGGAAGCGAATTGGATTAAGAAAGAATGGGCAAAGTGGACTTTGTTAAGAGATGATCCATTAGTGGAGAGGTGTTGTGTCCTAATGGGTAAAATGGTGTGTAAACCCATTAGTGGAGAGTTGGTGTGATCTAATGGGTAAAGTGTTTGTAAACCTATTAGCGGAGACTATAAATAGAGGTGCTCTCTAGTGGAAGAAGTGCACTTGAGAGAGAGAAAGAGGAAGATCGGTGTGGATGTTAGGGTTTCCTAATGCTTGTGCCCTTGAGAGAAAGTTGTGTTGAGAGTTAGGGTTTACTTGTTCTCTCCATGTGTGTGTATGTTTTAAATGAGATATGGGAGATATGGTTGTAAACATTTTCTTTATCTAATCCGGGGTATCTCTCTTCCTCTATATGAATGTTCTGTGTTTTTAATTTGTGCTAGCTGTTTGTTTTCTCTCCATTATTTTTGTTTTTGGTTTAAAGTTCTTGCTCTAGTTGCAGCTATATTTATTTGCTTTGAACTGGGATCTACTCCAAAGCCATTTGGCTAAGATCATCCCGAGAACAAAAATCTGAAAATCTCCTTGTTATACTTGTGCTCTACTTGCTGCAGATTCTTTTGCTCTAATTCGGATTTCATCTCAAAGCCAGTTGGCTAACATATTCCTAAAAGCAAAAGTCTCCTCTCCAGTTCTTCATCTATTTTATTTTGAGGTGTGTCCTTGTTTGAGAAACTGCGGACATGAGTTTGCTTTGAACTGGGAATTTTCTCAAAGTCCCATGACTAACACATTCCCGAGAGCAAAATAGCAGTATCCATGAATTTCTTTGCTGTAATCTCTAGTTCTTTTTGCTGATTTCTTTATGCCTTTCAGCTTTTGCTTTGTGCTTTTTAGCTTTTAATTTGAGCTGCTTTTGCTTTGTGCTTTTCAGCTTTTGCTTTGTGCTTTTCAGCTTTTGCTTTGTGCTTTTCAGCTTTTGCTTTGTGCTTTTCAGCTTTTACTTTGAGCTGCTTTTACTTTATGCTTTTCAGCTTTTGCTTTGTGTTTTCAGCTTTTACTTTGAGCTGTTTTAAATTTGTGCTTTTCAGCTTTTACTCTGTGCTTTTCAGGCTGCTTTGGACAGCAATTTTTATTACTGTTTTCTCTGCTCTATTCTCAGCCAGCAGTGCTGTTTTGTAGTGCAGATTTCTGTAGTTCTTAGTGCTGTTTTAGGGTGCAGTTCACTGGTGTTTTTGACAAGACTTCATTGCTGTTTTCAGTTTGCTCTTGGCTGAAAACTGAGTGAATACTTGGGGCGGAATTTTTAAAAGGCATCATTCACCCCCCTCTCCGTTGCCATTTCCGATCTTTCAAGGGCACTCATACAATCAAGGTCAAAGGATGCAAGAAAAGCTATGGCAAAGCTCATCTGTCCATAATTAGCAATACCATATGTATTATCAACACCATGTAAGCATAAAACATGTCGAAAAACAAAAACATGCTTAAATTATGTTAACAAGGATCAGGAAAAAGATATGCTAACATGGATATAAGGATACCTAGAGCAAGATATCTCATAAGCATGATAGTGAATACATCTAGATAACATATGCTCATAATGAAAAGCCAAGCTCAAGAAAACAAGAAAATCATAATCAAAATTCTAGCCTATGCGCATATGAGCAAGCTAAAAGCATGACAAATGATAAAACTGGAATATCATATGCTAAAAGCAATAAAAGAAATCTCATGTATCCACAATTGTTATATCACAATACCAAGTATGCAAAAGAAATATGACATGGGCAAATCATGCATATACATGGTATGATGACATCAAATAAGCATATGAATACATGGAATACAAGTAAGAGCATTATACAAAATAGTGCAAGAATAATACATGCTCATAAAGATAAAACTCATATATCTACAAAGGATGAATAATTAACTAGCACATAGATATATAAGCAAAATACACATAAAGACATGGTAAGAATGTAACATGAATAATACATGCCAATATGGTACAAGTGAGTACATGGTCAACCACAACATGCCAATTATGATTAGACATAAATATAAAGGCATGAAGGTATAGGATAGCTCACAAAGTAGGTGAAAACGTCAAACGTGAAAGCATATGCCTCTAGGAGGCCATCAAAAAGGAGTGGAGAACCATTAAGTGTTGCAATCATATGATGAAGCAAAAGACTGGAATCCAAAAAATCATTAGTTCTCCATTCAGCGTCTCGATACCTACACATGAGAAGAACAAGGTGCCCGAGTCTTGGATCCCGAATGGTTAGTAAGCAAGTACTTGGGAACCCAAAACTTGACACACCCACACTAGAAGTATGCAAGTTAGTATGATGCAAGGGATGATTCATGCAAGAAAATCCAATCTTGGAGGTACGCCGCAAGTGAACAACTTGATTAGAAAAACAAGTGACATCTCTGAAAAGCGGCGATATCTTACACGAAAGCACTAAGAAAAGAACCACCAAGAGCACCAAAAGATCTCACAACTACTCCTCACAATAGGTGTGCACCTCGATTGAGAAAACGAGGTCCACCACTTGAGAAATGGTGGAAATCCTTCCTTAGGACAGCACGTGGACAAAAACAAAATCATGAGAGCGAAATCCACGACGCCGTAAAACACCACTGAAAAAGGTATCAAGGAAGCTACCAACAAAACGAGCTTTCATGCTAGACTCACGAGTGGTCATGCCATGAGAAAGGCTATGGACAATTAGAGATTTAGAAGCATGAACTTGATGCATGCATTTGGCATGCCAAAAGAAAGAGTCTATATGATGTTCATCATTCTCACAAAATGAGCAATGGTGCAAAGGTCTATTAAGAGACACGGTCCAGAAGGACAAAACACCATCCTTACTCGAAAGAGAAGTCCCTTGGAACAAGCATAAAGACCTCGTGTCGGCACTGGGTCAACACATGCCATGAGATGGGCGATGTGTGTCCCTAAAAGCTCGACGATGAACTCGACACTCGTGCTTGACACGGCGAAAGCAAAACTCAACAATGTGTCCATTCTTCTTACAAAAAGTGCAATGATACTTTTTTTAAGAGATGTAGTATTATGTGAGAAAGAAGTACCCTTGTCTTTAGAAATCCTTTGGACAACACTGGAAGAGTCAGCAAGAGTTGCACTAGCCAAAATAGGAGTATCTAAAGCTATGACACAAGAGCCAGCAATAATAGAACCAAACTCACTACTAGAAAGATCCAAATCCAAATGCAAGGAGGTGACTAAGTTTCAAAATTCAGCGCTTATATCATCGCGCTCTCTCCTCAAAGCATTTACACCATCTCTCAAACGAGGACATTATATGCGAGAGATGAAAAATGCAAACCATTAATGAATTGGATCAACATGAGGGACATAGCTAGTACAACCACAAAACAAGAGAAGCTAGGCTATTAAAACGAACATAAGCACTTGGCTCACTAATCCTGCCCTGAGCAAACTCAAACTCCTCTACACATGTGCAGTGAGTCAATTTTGTTTTCTCTTTTTCAGATTTTAAGCATGCAAGAGATGTATTCAATTTATCAACCTTCACATGCAAATTCTCACAACAAACACAAAGTAAATGAGATTTCGACCTAGCAAAAACATCATTAAGCAATATAGCATTTATCATCTAGGAATCTCATATTATCCCTAAGAGCAAGCATATTCATCTTGGACAAAGCGTAACATCCCAAAAATTTTATTTCCCTTGTTAAAATGTTTTCTAGGATTTATTGGATTTTTCTGGATTTTATGCTAAGCCTTGAAAAGAGAAAATTTAAAATTGCCATTACATGAAAGCCAAAATAAAAGTATTTCATTTTACAAGGGTAAAGAAAAATGCATTTCATTTTCCTAAAGTCAAATATGTAATTATAATAATTTTTAGGAATTTGCAAAGATTTAAAACCCTCCCTTTAAAGTCAATTTGTGTTTTTGTAAAATCCAATTATCAAAATGGGTTGAAAATATTTTTATTAAGTCTAGAATAGTTCCAGATAATTCTCTGAATTTTTCTGGAATTTTTAAAATTTATTTAGTATTTTTGAGCATTTTAAAGCTTATTAGCATTTCTGGAAAATCTTTAAAAGAAATTAAATCCAAAAACCCTCTCGGGCTGCCGCGTGTCAACCATCGGGCCGATCCCCACCGCCGGATCTAACCTCAGCCGTCCGATCTCATTAAAACCCTCTCACCGCCTTCCTCTCCTCTCTAGCCGACACGTGGTGTGATCGGGGCCGTTCGCCATTGTCGGATCAAATCCCGCTCGTCCGCAGCCACTTACCCCTTCGTCCGAAACCCCAACGGCTTGGATTTAATCTCAGTTGTCAGATGGAATCGTGGCCGTCCTCTTTCACTTACCAGTTCGCTCTGAATCCAACGGGCCGCACCCTCCCCCTTCGCCACTTGGCGCGCATCCGACCATCGCCCCGTCCCTTTCCTTCCTCCCCCTCTCGCTGACCGGTGGGCCCCGCCTGTCAGGTCTATCTCCCCGATCGCTTGCCTTTCTTCCCCGTGCGATCTCCGCCCGCTGCCGCCATTGAAGCCGAAAACCGAAGCTTTTAAAGCTTCGGTTTCCCTTCCCGATCACCCCACCGCACTAATGCACATTCAAATTCCCTCTCCACCGTGTCTGTTTCAGGCTTAATTGACTCCAATTGCGCTCGTTACGCCGTGCAATTACCTCCCCGCCCGTTTCAACTCCGGCGTACGGTGCGCGGCCGCTACCTCCCCTCCCCGCCTATAAAAAGGACTCCCCGAGCACCCTCTACTCACACCGCCTCTCCCTCGCCTCTCAATCGAAGCATCCGAGCACCGAAGCCTCCCCGAGCCCAATTTTCCTGTCCGCCGGCTTCCCCTACTCCGGTGAGGAATCGCCGCCGCCTCAAGCCTCCCCGCGCCCCACCAACATTGCTCTGACCTTGCTCGTGCCCCGGCGACCAAAAGCCCCCTCTGCCCCGAGCATTTGTGCCACCGAGCTCCTCCGCCACCGTGAACCCCTCCTCCAACCGCTGCCCCTTTCCGCCGTTCCTCCTCTCCGGTCACCCTCGGGATCCGCGCTAGGTATCGATGCACTCCCCGTGCTCTCCTCTACAATTAGCACCCCTTGGCCAGCGCCACCGCTCGCCGGAACGCCGGCGACCATTGGTCCCCGAGCGCCGCCACCGCCGGCCATGCCACGTCAGCAGGCAGGGCTGACGTGGTAACCGATGTGGCCACCCGGTGGACGCCACACCCACGCCAGGCCTGCCACGCCAGCGCCACCTCGCTCCCCCGCGCGCCCGAGTGCCACCTTAGCATCGCCCGGTCCGTGGACCAGATCCACCGTAGATCGGCCCCACCTGTCAGCCTCTGTTTTATTATTAAATTCCCAGGGCTGACGTCATGCTAACACAGTAAAGCCGAATTTTCAGTATAAAAATAATTCGACCGAAAAAGACTTTCCCTACTGACGGGCCTCCCCGACCTTCTCCAACCTTCGCCCGAAGCTCTTCCCCACCGAAGTGCTCCCTCCACAGTGACCATCTGCCGCCGCCCATGGCTTTCGTCACCGGCCTCCTCCGATACCTCTCCGGCCAAGTCAACACCGCAGGTGGGTTCCTCTGGATCCTCTCCTGCTCATGCTTACCTCCCCTTCCTATCCCCTCCACCGTAGCGCCGCCGCCTCATTTCTCCCCCACAGCCGGCCGCGAAGAGCCACCATCACTGACCTTCGGTGCCGTTTTGGCCGGTGCGCGCCGCCTCTAGCCTCGCAGCACCCCCAGCAGCCTATTTTACTATCACCATCCGGTCATCGGCCTTGCCCCTCCATCGCCACCAACACCAAGAGCCTGCGCCACCGCCCCCTGTGCTGCCTTACCCCCCTGGCCGAAGGTTCCTCTGCCCAGTTCAAAACAAAACCAGCCGAGGCCACCCCTCCTTTCTTTTGGTATCATCCTCTGGCTAATGTTTAGGTGTGTGGCATGTAGGTCTACTTTGTTAAGGGACAATTCGATTAGCAAAAGCTTATATGGAGTGTAATAGCATATATAATCTAACTTTGAATATACATATAAATATACATGCAAGATAAGGAATTGCTAAAAATCAAATGAAGGTATAATGGCATATAGTCTAGCTATGGATGTGGCAACTAGAGGATAAACCATATTTACATTCTTTCATGAATTGCCAAACTCTGAAATGTAAATCTAGGAAATTAAACAATGGAGCAGTGTGATGAGATATGTTTTATAATTGAACTTAAGTATAAAAGTGTAACTCATAATTAACAAGTGAGGGTAGGGGCGAATTGAAACAATGGTATTGAATATTTATGCAAGATGAAAGGATTAAAGGTTCGATATTGACAAAGATTTACATGTTAATCATGATTAACAAATTGATTACTTTATAAAGAATAAATCACATCTCTTTTCATATTAGCAAAGGTTGTAGATAATTAATATAAGTCTAAATCATAACTATGATATTTAGACATTAGAACTTAAGGAAAAGAAGTATGACAAGTTAGTTATCTTTTAAAAGTAGGCCTTATTGATACATTGGGTAAACTATATGGAAGTGAAGATTTAAATGACATGAAACCCATTTTAAATGGTAGCTAATACAAGTAATTTACATAAACTCAAATAGGAGCATATGGCACGTCTATTAACCCTGAGCCCTAGTCAATAAAATAGTTTAGCCGATCGTGTTTTAATAAATAAGCTAGTATTAGGACCATATAAAATAATACATCTCTAAAAGTATGAACTAATTGGATAAATCAAAAATCGCATACATTGTGTATGTAACGCATGTCTTAACTCGTAAATGTTAGCGCTCGACAAAATACAGTTAAGCTAAATCCATACATCTGTCCATAAGTATACCCTAATTCGTGGAATTTCCTTGATAAATATAAAATTAAAAAAAAGAAGATTATTAAATAAAGTGGGTTGAGCCATGGTATTATACAGTTGGCTATGTCTAGCCATCTTTGAGCCCGAAGCGGGATGATCTAGCGAATACTCCTCCCACCATAACACATCCTTTATCCTTTTGTCATTCTCCGCTCTGCTCCAATCCTGTTGACTCCGTCAAATTTCTGCATCCAGTCAATCCAACCCAAAAGTCACCCTTTAATTCATAATAAAGTTAAATTGAGTTTATTTGGAATTGCTTGGATCTTTTTGAGTTATTTGCATTCCATTGCTTAGCGCGTAATTAAAGATTGGAATCCTGGAGGATCAGTGAATCTAGCAAGACCAAGATCCAGAAGACGAAAAAGATCCGAAGCTCGAGATCAACCAATTAGAAAGCTTCGAGTGAGCTCAAGACTATGGTAAAACCGCGCCAGGTGAGTCAATACTTTGATCATTTTGAATACCTATTTTTCAAATTATTTAGATTCAAATTATCAAATGCATGCTATTATTTTATGTGCTATATTATGTTGGATTTCATGCTTTAGCTAGCTGCTCATTTAACAAGTGCTACTATTATATCCTTCTAGCACATTTATCTGTGAACATTGTTACCCTAGGAAAAACTTATAAATGTAGAGTTTCAAAAGAATCGATTATGTTTATTTTACTTGGCATAGCATTGCTTAGTCTCGTGGGTATTTACAATGTTCCAATGTCATATGCAAATTCAAAGAGCAATTTTTGGGAAAAGTTGTGGAGAAAGTGGTCGTGTGTTTCAAATGAGTATTATTTTATACTCCCTAAAATCTCCAAAATTTCAGGTGTGTCCGAGCGGATGGTTCGAGGTGTGGTGCATCGGTGTGCACGAGTGCGGTTTGTGGTAGAACCGCCAGATAATCAAGGACCGAATCGGGTCATGACCTCCATCTTGAAACAAGACAACTACAAGTCTACAAAGTGCAACTTGGCTAAGTAAACCCTACCAAACTTGAACTCATCTCACAACACGGGGAAAGAAGGCTATGGCAAGGAGGGGCTGAAGGGACACCAGTGGAGAGTGACTTGTTTCTCTTATTTTACTAGCGTATGGGAAGTGGAGCCTTAAGGCGCTAGTAAAAGAGTGATTAACATCCCGCGCAACTATGGGTCCCACCGCAAGTGGACTAGACTCATAGGGTGAGATGAGACCCTAAGGCCAGGTAGTGTTAAAAGGTTATTGTGATGATCTACTCAACGGCATAACTAAGGAATCATGTGGGGCAATGAGCGGATTGTCTCTTGTGGTGAAAGTGTACAAACTCTGCAGAGTCAAAACTATTTGAATAGCTGTGCCCACGGTCAAGGGCGGACATGAAAACTTAACTCCGATATAGTTCTGTTTTAAAACAATTTTTAAAAGGTTAGGATCCGGAATGGGAAAATGAAGGACAAAAGACTGTCTAGTTTGTGTTATCCTGGGTGTCGTCCCAGTGGAAAGTTAAGTGGTTATAACGTTGAAAACTGGTTTGTGGTACAAGCAACTTGGGTAATGGATGAGATCTGTACTTATTCTATAAAATCTTTTATTCAAAAGTATTACAAATTTTGGGTCTAAAGGCTAAGTCTAGGAATTTCTTATACAGATATATTAAGTCTTCTAAAATGCAACTTCCGGCAAAATAAAATAAACCTGAGCCTATTCTTGTCAAGCCATGCATGTTCTATATATATATTGCATTCTGTGTATTGGCTCGCTGAGCACAGTGGTTGGTGTGCTCACACTCGCATAACAAAACTCCAGAATCAGGAGTCGAACCGTTACTCTTCAGCAATGCGCCAAGCCATGGTGAAGAAAAAGATGGAAAGGCCAAGAACTAGGTCACGAACCCCCAGTTGGTTGCCTGTGGGCATGTTCTGTGGATCTCACCTGTGTGCTTCGTTTCCGCTGCTACTTTCGTCGTTTTCGGCCCAATCGGCCCGTGAGTAAGTATTCTATTATAATTACGATTTCGCATGATATGTACTTTGATATTCAGTACTGTATTTGTGAGCACTATCTACTGATCTAGGGAATACTACGGTGAAATCACAGAGGATTCTGGATTGAAAATTCGGGTCCGACAGAGCTGGTATCAGAGCATATCGACTGCGGGTCATGACCCTAGTTAGCATGGCCGTTAGTTTCACAACTAGAAGAATGGCCACTATGTTGAGTTGTGCTTTTGTAGCGTAAGTTTGAGAAGATGGAGCAGGTGTGTGCCTTAAGGTTCAATAGAGGAGTCCCTTCATCTATGAGTATTTCTAGAGCTAGACCTTTAGTTTCAAGTTCTCCTAGAGTTAAACCTAGGTTCATAAATTTCTTCTTTGACTTTTTTGATGGAGCTAGACAGCATTAGTGTGTTCATGTACAAATGAATTATATATAGAAGATTCGGGTTTGCATATTCTGGTTCTGACATCTGAACATTAAAACATTGGAATGAAGTGTCATCTTCCCATGTTCGACTTACGAAATTGGAATGTTAGCTGGAGGCACCACATGCTGAACACTCAAAATACATGGAAGAAAATTCTTTCCATACAAAGGAGAATTGCATGATGAAAGAAGACGCACATTATACATCGAAGCAACATGGAAGAGGAACTTCGGGCATTTTACTACAAAAATCATGAACAGAATTAAGACGAACGAATAATATCAAACCAATATCAATTGTTCTACCCCATACATACGACTTATGTTGCAATGGTATTCTGACAATTCTTAAAAATGACAACACACTGCCACCGAAAAGCATTTGTCTGTGCTCTCCCAGCTAAATTGTCAATCAATAGTCGTTAAAAAATTTGGCTAGTGCAGCAAACATTGGTTCACGCAGACCAAGCCGGACAGCAGCCAGATACTCAAGTACTAGCAACGCAGCCGCTGCTATCAGCAAAACGTTTGCCCAAAACTGGAGTAGCTTGACGGCCTCCTTCGGAGAGGTAGTAGTGGCGGTGCCAGCTTGTCCCGGCCACTGACATAGCATGAACACAACATAGTAGATTAGATGCCCTGAAACAACACAAGACACCAAAGTCTTCGTGCACCTGGAGAGCATTGATTCATCCATGGAGGCCGCTAGGTACGCGAAAGCAGCAGCTACCACTGCACAGAGAGCAAAGAGACCAGTTTTGTGCCTTCTTATCTTGTCAACGGTGATGATAGGGCTGTGCCGGTCGAGGTGAACGCTGAACCACAGGAGCACCGGCACAAACTCCGGAAGGCAGAACATCACCACGTCCTCACCTAGCAGCTCCGCGGCCACTGTGTGCACGGTCACCAGCAGCGCTACAAGCGAGGCCTTGTGGAGCAACTCCGACGCCGGTGCTAAGCCGGGAGTGACTCCGGTGGGCACCAGCCGTGCCAGCATCAGCGTCAGCGCCCCCAGCGTGGAGCTGAGGAAGAGAAGGAACTGGGAGACGGCATATCTGTCAGCTGCACGGTGAAACTGTCCCATCACGCATAGCACCCAGTAGGGAACTACTGATATTGCCTTGAGCTCCAGCCGGGATTTCGCTTTCTTCTCCTCATCTTTCGCTGCAGAAGTACCAGTACTGCTCAGGTTAGCCTCACCGGCGCCACTGCTCATCTTTCGTTTTCTTCTCGTCTTTCGCTGCGATCTACTCTCACCGCAGAGCTCCTTGTAGCACAGCGCAATGACGAAGCCAAGTGTGATGAGGGGAAAGACGAAGAGCCGGATGTAGCAGTCCAAGTTGATATGAAGTAGTGACACATAAGAAATCAGCACAACGACGGCTGTGTCGAAGTAGATCCTGATGTTGGCATGGCGTGTACTGAGGCCAAGAAATTTGATCCACCGCTTGAATCGCGGCAGTGGGCGATCCAGCATATCATATGCGAATTTACTCATATATGAGTAGTACAGAATGAGCAGAATTATAACAATGTATTTTTTACAGGCCTTTATCAAGGGTACCACTTCGAAATTAAAATGACCGGCGACTACCACTGGGACCAAAGGTAGCGGGTACACATACACAAGCTCCGACTCCATGAGTATACTGAAGCACACAAACGAGAACAGATCAGTACAGACTTCTTTTGAACTGGGATATTTGCATTGGCATATATCTGAAATCCATAAAATTCTGTCGATGTTTTGTGCTATATAGACTCTACGTTATATACGGCGTGTCCTATCTGCCTGTAATTTCTCTGAACACTGCACACTATTTGAACTGATTTCAGAATAAAACCGCCAAGACACGCCATGGAAACAAACACAGCGAGATAAATAAACATTATTCTTTATATAGACTCAGAGAATTTGCATGAATAACCAAGTACTGACTTTCTTTGGATATGACTATGTATACGAGAAAAATCTCCGGATAATAAAATCATGAAGAAAAACACCGCTCAAGAACAATACAATAGGCCTTACGTACCGTAGTATCAGATGCTCTTTCGCACTTTTCAGAAGAACAGCTAGTAGTAAGTTATTAGGAAGTATGCTAGCCAAGGATTATGCAAACTTATTCAGATATGCGGGGAAACTAAGGGATGAGTCATGAGCGTCTGCTGGGAGGATGCGAGGAAGAGGAAAGGAAGCTTGCCACCTAGCTACAAATGAAGGTGTTGCTTCGTGCGGTTGGCCTACCTTCGTCCTTATCTGATTTCGATCAGTTCTTTTGGTGATCCTTTTTTTAATACAAAAACTAACATTAGTAGCAAAGCCATTGGGAATAAATAAATATACGTCGAAGCTATATGGAATTTTATTGATACTGTCACCCCTAGCCGTGGCAAATGCTAACTATGTAACGGCGGCCATAAAAATAAAAACCACATTTATATAATCAGATACATTTTATTTTATAGCTAGATAAAATAGCTTACACTATACTAACGAAATTACTAGACACATTGTAAGAGTTTCTGTCATAACTACGGTGGTGTATGTTGGCCATGTGACGGCATCACTAAAATAGAAACCACATAAACGACCATATACATTTCATTTTACAGTCAGATGAAATTGCTTACACTTTATTGACGAATTTACTGAAAAGCACGAATGACAAAAGGTTTATTATATCGCGAGCATTCCGTTTTGCCCTCACTCGTACCTCTCATCATTGGTGCCATTCCTAGCCCACCACTTCTTGGAGCACTCCATCCATATGTTTCTCCGTTGAAAAGCACTTATGAAATCAACCTAGGGTTAAAAAATAAACAATTTTAAAAGTTCAATGATAAAAAAGTAAACAGTTTGAAGTTAAAAGTTAAAAATTGGACCAAGGTCAAAGTTAACGGTCGTAAAGTGGACCTGTTCTTTTATGAAACCAATCTAGATTAAAAAATGAATGATTTTAATAGTTCAAAGGTGAAAAATAAATGGTTTTGAAATTAAAGGTTTAAAATCAGGGTGAGGTCATAGTTAAGAGTGGTAAAGTGGATTTATTCCCAATAATTTTGGAGTGTTTACTCCTTGGTGTTTTGTTTCTCTGAATGATTATCAGTATTTTCAGGATGATATACACACGTCTTTCTAGACTGACCACTCAAGTACTCCTTAATCACTAAGAGTAAAAAAAAGATCGATCGCGCTTGAGATAAATTTGAAGGTACAAGAGGCAAAAAAAAATACAGTTAAATCTATTGTGTTCAATTATTGCTTAGTACGTCACTACTGCAAAAATATTTATATTATACGCCTTATCACAGATAATTTATAAAAACCGCCTGTATTGAATACAATCACAGACCACAGACAGTTCTTATTAAGAACCGTTTGTGATATGTTTCTCGCCCAACACACCTCTAAAATTTCATAATTTCTCGCCTGAGTTTAAGTAGAATTCCGTTTTGACACATCTTCAGTAAAACGAGTATAACTTTTGCACATGGTGTCGGTTTTCGACGTTCTTATACTCATTGGAAAACTAACGATGAGCCCGATCCAAAAAAACGATCTGCTTGTGCTAGTCGCTCTCGAAGACCCCCAAAATCGGCCATCTTTAGCCTCAAATTTGTATCAGAAGTTTTTGATTTCTGTTTTTGTCAAAATATTTGATCTTCTCTTCGAAATTTGGGATTTATCTCAACTGCAAAGTTGTAGATCTCGTCGAAACCTTTCAAATGAGTATATATATAAGCCATACAGAACTTTGTTATTTCATATTTTAAAACTAGTTGTTTATATTGTATCAGTATATATATAACCAATATCACAGACGGTTCTTCTGTGATAAATTCTGATCGTTAGGCCCGTCAATTCTCCCCAACCCAATTTCAGCCAATAAAAACCGACCAACTCAGTTTTTTCTTCTGTGATGGGCTAACATATTTTTTCTATTTTTATATTTTTAAAAAATTTAATTATACTCAATAAGCCAACTCAGTTATAGTAAAAAAGTCAGCTACAGTAAAATTTCAGCCAAAAACCATCGCTACCATTGAGCCAATTTTGCTCAATCTTGTATACATATTCTTTGGACTGTTACTTATGACTATGATTTTTGAATTATAGCTGTTCGCAAGAAATACAGAGAGAGAGAGATTGGCATGCGATTTTGATCGATATAGATAAAGTCGTTACAGTGTCTACTATAATCAATTTGTAGATTATATCTTAAAAAAACACTTGTTCGAAGGCCCGTTACTACACAAAAAACGGTTCGCATAAGCCTAAAAGAGGGGCCTTATACCTGAAATCCATAAAACTCTGTCGCTGTTTTGTGCCAGACTCTATCTTATACACAGTATGTCCTCTCTACCTGTAAATCCATAAAACCGCCAAGACATGCCATGGAAACAAAACACAGAGATAAACAAACATTATTTTTTATATAGACACAAAGAGAATTTGCCTGAATAACCAGGTACCGACCTTCTTTAGATATGACTACGTATACGAGGAAAATATCCAGATAATAAAATCATGAAGAAAAAACCGCTCAAGAGGACATTGGATACCAACTCGGCTCTATCCCAGAATGAGCCAAGTTCGAGCTATATATATACTGAACTGTATCGACTCGAAACATGGCCTACTCGTTTTGACATGATTTCTAGTTTATAAATCAGCTATAGTTAAAAAAATCATAAATCATCATCAAAATTGAGCATCCCACTCTTGCATAGGCCATCAAATCTGTTCGCATCGAGCTCGTACCTATACTTAAGTGTCGAGTTTATTCGAGTCCTACTCGAGTTTAGCTTCAAATTCAACGTAATTGGACCTATAGATTAGGCTGTGTCTGCCTACGCTCCCGAGAGATCAACTCCATTACAGCCCTGCCAATGGCTATATAGGACGATGAACAAAAAAAAAGAGGTGATGAACAAAAAAAAAGGGGTGTAATTAAAGTATGTAAACGTTTTGTTTTCCCCTTTAGCCTTTTGGTTAATCATTGAAGAAACAAAGACCACACCCTTAAAGCACCCTTGTTAAGAATTAAGGCCACTCTCCGCGTGCCTTGTGAGTCCATAACACAATCATTAGCCACTAATGGAATCTTTAAAGTAGTAATCTCCGTACCATGTCCCCGTGCCACGAAACCTTCAACAATATTACAAAAATGTACTCATAAAAATAAATCGTTATCACTCCAAAAAGATGCTATTCATGTTCATCGTCTGAGCACCACCCAGAACACCAAACATATCCCTTAGGGAATTAATAAGTTAGTTTGCGAGTGTTTACTCCTTGGTGTTTTCTTTCTGAGTGATAGTATTTTCAAGATGACATACACACATCTTTCTGTGAGACCATGTGAAGGTAACCTCGGTTGTGTGATGAGTAATTGACACGTGTTCTAAAAAGTCTGAGTTTGTTCCGGGCATTTTTGTGCTAATTACTGATGCGGATATTTAATTATAATATCTTGTGCGGTGCTATGTAATGTGTTTTCTTATCGGTGATGACTGCAGGATTTTGAGACGGAGTCGTGGCGAGGCACGGGTGACCGGACTAGGCACAGGCGGTGCTGAGGTCAGAGCAGTCGAGATGTGTCGAAGACGGCGAGAACTCGAAGTGGTTGCAAGGCGTGCGCGACAAGAAACGAGGAAGCTTCTCAGAAGGTGTAGGAGTGGCATTTTAGTAAATGCGCAAGGCTGCACAAAAGGAAGCGGATTGGGTTAAGAAAGAATGGGCAAAGTGGATTTGGTTAGGAAATGATCCATTAGTAGAGAGTTGTTGTGACCTAATGGGTAAAATGGTGTGTAAACCCATTAGTGGAGAGTTGTTGTGACCTAATGGGTAAAGTGTTTGTAAATCTATTAGTGGTGGCTATAAATAGAGGTGCTCTTTAGTGGGAGATGTGCACTTGAGAGAGAGAAAGAGGGAGATGGGTGTGAGTGTTAGGGTTTCCTAATGCTTGTGCCCTTGAGAGAAAGTTGTGTTGAGAGTTAGGATTTATTTGTTCTCTCCATGTGTGTGTATGTTTTATATGAGAGATGGGAGAGATGGTTGTAAACATTTTCTTTATCTAATCCGGAGTATCTCTCTTCCTCTATATGAATGTTTTGTGTTTTTAATTTGTGCTAGCTGTTTGTTTTCTCTCTATTATTTTTGTTTTTGGTTTAAAGTTCTTGCTCTAGTTGCTGCTATATTTTATTTGCTTTGAACTGGGATCTATTCCAAAGCTATTTGGCTAAGATCATCCCGAGAGCAAAAATCTGAAAATCTCCTTGTTATACTTATGCTCTATTTGCTGCAGATTCTTTTGCTCTAATTCGGATTTCATCTCAAAACCAGTTGGCTAGCATATTCCTAATAGCAAAAATCTCCTCTCCAGTTCTTCATCTACTTTATTTTGAGGTGTGTCCTTGTTTGAGGAACTGCGGACATAAATTTGCTTTGAATTGGGAATTTTCTCAAAGTCTCATGACTAGCACATTCCCGAAAGCAAAATAGCAGTATTCATGAATTTCTTTGCTGCAATCTCTAGTTCTTTTTGCTAATTTCTTTATGCTTTTCAGCTTTTGCTTTGTGCTTTTCAGTTTTTACTTTGAGCTGCTTTTACTTTGTGCTTTTCAGCTTTTGCTTTGTGCTTTTTCAACTTTTACTTTGAGCTGCTTTTACTTTATGCTTTTCAGCTTTATTTTGTGCTTTTCAGGCTGCTTTGGACAGCAATTTATTTTACTGTTTTCTCTGCTCTATTCTCAGCTAGCAGTGCTGTTTTGTAGTGCAGATTTCTGCAGTTCTTAGTGCTGTTTTAGGGTACAGTTCATTGCTGTTTTGATAAGATTTTATTGTTGTTTTCAGTTTGCTCTTGGTTGAAAAGTGAGTGAATATTTGGGGCGAAATTTTTAAAAGGCACCATTCACCCCCCTCTGTTGCCATTTCCGATCCTTCACTTTCTAAACTGACCACTCAATTACTCCTTAATCACTTACAGTAAAAAAAGATGGATCGCGTTTGTGATAAATTTAAAGGTACAAGAGGCAAAACAATAAATTAATTTAACAGAGTTAAATCTATTGGGTGAGTTCTTTTAAACTATGGTTTATAGTTTTTGGTTTACATTTTTGAATTATGGCTGTTCATGAGAGAGAGTACAGAGACAAAGGTATCCGTATGCAATTTTAATTGATATAGATGAAGTCAGGATATTACCTATTACAATCGATTTGTAAACCCTATATTAAAAAGATACTCCGATTAAAAATTAGTTACCGTAGAAAATCAAGCCACAAGCCCAAAAAAACCCTACCCATTATGTTTAATTATTGCCTAGTATGTGTTCATAAATCTTAAAAGTCACTCAGCGAAGTTCATATAAAACGTTCAAAAACAATCAAAGGTTATCCGGGCGAAAGTCAGGTCCTTTTGGAAGATGCTGATTAATTGTTGTTTTGAGAATCAAGATGCTTGATAAGATCTTGTTTGGAACGCAAGAGAAACAGTTTAATTTTCGTAGGAATCGGAAATTTTTCTCACGTTTCAAGCTGGTTCTTATTAATGACGTCCCATGCATAAAGATTAGATCTCATCGAGTTGTGCCTACAGAGACTCCGCAAGGCGGATTATCGTATAGCCAAGAGCACTCGCAAAGTACGAGGCGCATCTATGCCGTGCTTGGACCGCACAGGGTCGGTCGAGCCTCAGATTGGTCTAGAATAATCCGGCTTAACTTCCACCTCTAGCCCGAACATTTCCCTTTGTTCTTCTAGTTCCATTTCTATATTTACATCTTTCTACCAAAGTTGGAGATTTTATCCTTTTCAAGTGAGGAGGAGAGATTTTCTCCTTTCATTTTCATCCATAGTAGTAGTTGTTATCACTTGGAATAAATCAACTCAGATGACTCAGCTAGCTGACAAGTTATTACTGCGGAAATTTCAAAGTGCGTCGGTTTTTTTAGCAGAGGACCTCATATTCTGATGATCGATCATAGTCTTAAGTATGTCTGTAGTAGAGTGTTCAAAAATTGCAACGGGTGTCACAATTCTTTGCGCCACATGGCCACGAGCCTTGCCCTAACTGCACGCCAATCGGCTCCTGTCCCTACCTCATGTTCGGCCTCCACAGTCGTGCCCCGTGAGTAAGCGCTGACGTGAAATGGAGCTTAAAACAGTTCCACGACGTGTCTTGTAGCTAGTGTTTTCAGACCCGATCGGCCATGGATCCGGCCAAGATATTGGGTCACTACCGTATGTTTTTAAATCAAATTTTTATAAATATATACATCTCAAAAAATAGAAAAATTTAATAATATAATAATAATAGAAATTAAAGAAAGTGAATGACAAATAACAAATAATCAGTGATGTTCATATAAACAATCATAAAGTTCATGACCATAAAGCAATAATGTTATATATATAAGTCGATAAGATAAAATCAAACAAGAACCGAGCGAAACCATAATAGCCTAAAATCTCGTATACATTGTTCTAGCTAACAAATTTATAGGCAAATAATCACTAAACCCCTAGTAGCTCTCAAAGACAAGTATCTCTACCATTTTTCTCAAAGACCGCACAACCTCACCAGTCATGTCCACCGGGCAGGTCATGTATTGGTGTATCCACGAATGTGGCACACCTGCTATGTTCTCAGGGATCAATTGACAAACCTGTCAACCATACAAACCTTCCAATCCGGCGCGAGGTGGCACTCATCAGAGGACCCCGCAGCGAAGAGACCGAGAAGCATGCGATGTCCTGCAGAGTAACAGTCATCTCTCTCCATCGAAAGTGGAATGTGTGCATCTTCAATCTTCAACGATCCACAAGTGTGGACAGTAGTGCCGCGTCAAACCAAAACATGTGCGGTAGATCTAGCATGCGCACAATGGACAGTAGCCCGGTGTCCCACAATAGTAGGACGTAACATTGGTCCAAGGGCCACTGCTCTCTAGGGCACTTGAGGACGAAGCTCGGAGGCGCGCCACTGGAGAATTGTGGTTCTAGCAATTGCAGACTATTACAGGTGCAAATTGCACCATAATTTCTTACACTACGTACTTTTGATACGCCACCTTATACAGTCCACGTAAATTAACAAATTAGCAACCGTAGCACAGCATGGTCACCGTGCGTAGCACTGTACAAGAATTGATCCAAATTTTCAGGAAAATCCATTTAAGTATGCTTTTTTATGAATTATTAAATATACCAAATGGGCTTTAAATTTTGAATTTTTTGCTGGGTCTTTCGACATTATGTCCTTACTTGTGTAATTTTCCATTATTGTTTCTATTCTGAATTTTCCTCAAAAATTTATTGAAGTGCACTGTTTTCATAAAATTTTTAATATAGAAAATGAGGTCCAAACAGTATGATTTTTTATGGCTCCTAACACAGCGTACTTGATTGTGTAGTTTTTCTATAATTTTATATGTTATAAAATGGTCTCCAAAATTAAGGGTTAGGTCTCCATAATTAGGATTTCAGGTTTACAAAATTAGGGTTTCATAATTTGTCACTTGGAATGTGCGAAGTTTAGTACCACATGACTACTCTAAGTGATTTCAGGTTTCTAAAAATTAGGATTTTAGGTTTCCAAAATCACGGTTTCATGATTTCAGGTTACTTGTAATTAGTGACATGCGATTCTCATTTAAATCCTCTTCGACTGCAATTAGCTAATTCATGATGAGTACAATTTTTGCCACTACATGGGCAAATGCGCCAATTCGGCAAAAAGTTACAATGTGTCTAGTGGGTCAATTATAGGCATGGACAAACTACATAAGGATAACACTCCCCCTTTTTTCCTACCGTGTTTTTCAGAGGAGTTTTTGATGAGATATGTGTATTCCGTGGTATTCGCCGAAAGAGGAATATTATGAAATCTAGAAGGTTCCGGTGTAGATAAATATCAGAATTACTCCTAGTGGTTTATACTATAAATAGAGAGATATTGTACCATATAAAATAGATCAGAGATCAATAAGAGCTATGTTCTGGTGTTGTCTCTTAATTGATGTTTATTGTAATTGATCTATTATTTTTAGAGATTGATTGAGTGGATTAAGTTACCGTTCTCAACGATGCGCGACGCGCCGGGCTAGCCACGTCCATCCGTGCCAGGGCAACGCACGAGCCTACGCGTGGTGGGGCCCGGGACGCACCTCCCTACGTAAGGGAGCCGTGGAAGGGGGACATGCAGTGCCCGGGTGGCGTGGAAGGAGAATTTTGGACACTGTTGGACCCATACATCTCCGAAATTCCATTTTGACCCCGAAGCAAAAAATTCCAAAACTGGACCCCTTTTGAGCGCGCGATCACGGGAGGTCGCCACGTGGCCCGGATGCGTGCGGTCAGTACCGCATGATCCGATTGTTCATCCGGTCGCGGCGGTACTGCATCACACGGCCGCCTGCGACGCTGCGTCGAGCACGCGACCTCCGCCCGAGCGCGCGTCTGCTCCACTCGAGCACGCGTCCGCCCCGCCCAACCGCGCGTTTTGGCTCCAAGCGCGCGTCTGCCTTCCCCGCGCGAATAATTGCCGACCGCGGGAATCTCTGCCACGCGCGAATAATTGCTACCCGAAAGAAGGAAAAGCCCCCAGCGCATTGCTTTCTTCTGTTCGCTCGCACATGTGTCTTTAGGGTAGGAACGGCCCCCTCTCCATGAGTGCTGCATGCATACTTCAAAACGCAGAACCACAGCGCAAGGGAGGGATGTCGAAGGCAGAACGCTCATTTGCAGCTGAAGTGAAGATAGAGCGAGGGAGAAAGTGAAGGGAAGAGAGGAGTGAAGACACGGAGATTTGAGTAGTTTTTGTTCGGAATCAGCGGATTTTACAAGTATAAAAGTTGTAGATCGTGTCGTGAGCTTCAAGAAGAGGTAAGTCTTGTGCCCGCGAAACTAAATTTTTATGTATGTGTGTAGGATCGGAAATAGCAACAGAGGGGGGGGGTGAATGGTGCCTTTTTAAAAATCCCGCCCCAAATATTCACTCACTTTTCAACCAAGAGCAAACTAAAACCAGCAATAAAATCTTGTCAAAAATAGCAGTAGACTGCACCCTAAAATAGCACTAAGAACTGCAGAAATCTGCACTGCAAAATAGCACAGCTGGCCGAGAATAGAGCAGAGCAAACAGTAAATAAAATGCTGTCCAAAGCAGCCTGAAAAGCACAAAATAAAATCAGCTCAAAGTAAAAGCTGAAAAGCACAAAGTAAAAGCTGAAAAGCACAAAGCAAAAGCTGAAAAGCACAAAGCAAAAGCTGAAAAGCACAAAGCAAAAGCTGAAAAGCATAAAGAAATCAGCAAAAAGAACTAGAGATTGCAGCAATTTAATTCATGGATACTGCTATTTTGCTCTCGGAAATGTGCTAGTCATGGGACTATGAGAGAATTCCCAGTTCAAAGCAAACTCATATTCGCTGTTCCTCACACAAGAACACGCCCCAAAATAAAATATATGAAGAACTGGAGAGGAGACTTTTGCTCTTAGGAATATGCTAGCCAACTGGCTTTGAGATGAAATCCGAAATAGAGCAAAAGAATCTACAGCAAATAGAGCACAAGTAAAATAAGGAGATTTTCAGATTTTTGCTCTCGGTACATTCTAGCCAAGATGGCCTTGAGATATTTTTCCGATCATAGCAACCATAAATCAAAACATACTACAGACTAAAAGAGATATACTTTGATATCATTGAGTTGCTCATGGGGATGAACTGATCACTTGATCTTGAGGCCAACTCTCATCATGAGCAGCAATAGAACTTGATCTTGCATAAAAAGAATTCTCTCCCAAGGGCACAAGCATTAGGACACCCTAACACTCACACCCATTTTTCTTTCTCTCTTTCTCAAGGTGCACTTCTCCACCTAGAGAGCACCTCTATTTATAGCCTCCACTAATGGGTTTTACAAGCCTACTTTACCCATTAGGTCACACCAACTCTCCACTAATGGGTTTACAAACTTTCTTTACCCATTAGGTCACACCAACTCTCCACTAATGGGTTTACACACCATTTTACCCATTAGGTCACACCACCTCTCCACTAATGGATCATTTCCAAATAAAATCCGCTTCCGTTTGTGCAGCTTTGTGCATTTACCAAAATACCCCTCCTGCACCTTCCTCGAAGCTTCCTTGTTTCTGCCGCGACGCCTCGCAGCCACTTCGAGTCCTCGCCGTCTTCGACACATCCCGACCGCTCGACCTCAAGACCGCTGTGCCTAGTCCGGTCACCGTGTCTCGCCACGACTCCGCCTCAAAGTCCTGCGGTCATCACCGACAAGAAAACACATTACATAGCACCGCACGGATGATTTAATGAAATATCGGCATTAGTAATTATCATAATAATGCCCGGAACAAACTCAGACTTTATAGGACACGTGTCAATTACTCATCACACAACCGGGGTTACCTCCACATGGTCTCTCAATCTCCCCCTTGATGAGTATATTGACAAACACAGAAAAAGCATATAAAGTTGAGTTTGAAGAATCCAACATGGTCTAAAGAGAGAAAATGAAACTAATGACCATGTCGACAGAAGGAATACTAGAGCGATAACTGAAAGAGCAAATTGTTCTCCAAAGCTCTAAAAAGATCCCAAACTAGCTTTTTCTTCTCTATTCTCCCCCTTTTGGCAATAAATTCATCAAAATGCACGAGAGAATGAAATGACTTGTGTGTTCTTTATTTTAAGCATTTGGAGCCATGAAGATTATCCATAATGATTTTGCGAGTATTACACCAAGCCATAATTCGTAAGAATGCTATCAAGATCATGACGATTTATGTATAGAAAAGCTAAACCAAATAAGTCATAATCTGAAAATTTATCCAATTTCTTAGCATGTCAAGTCAAATATGATTGTAGTCTAGCGAAAGGTATCCAAAGATGATGCAAGCCATGTCAAATAATCTAAGTGAAATCAAGAAGCTAATATTGAGCCGGTTTAGAGGGCTACAAGTTCTTTTTTTTAAGTACTTGGTCTTTTTGTAAATAAGCAATTTAGCACATTTGACTTTTTCTGAAAATTACATTTGGTTTTATCTTAGCAAAGCAAGTCCTGGACTAGGAGCCATCCACAACTGCCTCCTAAGCTTCAACCATTTGCACAAATTTTAATTTGTTAGCCATGTGCTAGATCTCAAGCCTTATGCGATCACTCCAAGCGAGAAGCTTAAGGAAATGATCTTGGTCAACCAAAACTCCCCCTGAGTTCATACCTAGTGCAATGGCAAGCCGTCTCATGAGAGTGAACTGGTGAGATCAGTTTTTTCGCACAAAAAGAGATCACTTTGCTTTTGTTTCATTTAGCTCATAGACCAAGGAGTTAATGATAATTCATGCTTCATAAAAGAACTAACATAGCTCAATCTAAAGCTCAAAAGAAATTCAAGACTCAACTCAGCCTATTTGACATGGCATGAATCATAAATGGAGAACTTAAGATAGACTATTCCCAAGAGCTAACCATGACAAGATTTAATTCAAGTTAAGCATTTTTAATTAACTTATCATGGCAAAGACTAGACTACACATATAGAATCATGATAAATCAAGCATTTTTAGCATAGATCATGGCAAGATGTAATTCAGTGTAAATAAATCAACAAGGATAATAATCAAGGCTCCATGTAATTATATGACAATGCAGCATGAAGAAAAATAAGATAATCCAGCTCCCCCTCAACATGAGATGCACTTTTTGATTCAAGTGGAGTTATGACAACATTTAATTCTAGCATACCCAAATGAACTCCCCCTGAACCCAAGCAATAAAACGAGAAGCTGGCAAATAACTCAAAAAGGCAGTCCTTAAAGCATAGACAAGATATAGAGGATAATATGACTCAGACTGACTCTCATCTACCCCATATGACTCCAGAACTATCAGCTGACTGTCTAGCACACACACTAGAGAGCAAACACGTACCTTGTCTACCCGAGGATAGCCCAACCCTCGCTAGAACCTACAAGCCGTGAGTGAGCTCAATCTAGTGAGATAAGAAACAGCTAATAAGCAGCATCTTAGAATCACAAGATAAGAGCAGGTGTCTAAGCACCTAGACAAGAAGACCACTCTAACCTATGCTAGAAGGACTAACCCCAATGCACCCTGAATGCTATGCAACAGAAAGGAGTAAGAGCATAATCAAAGTAATAAAAGCAGTAAAGCATAAAGCTCCTCTTCACAACAGTCCATAAGGACAAACCACCCCAAGCTCTCCCCGCAGAGCTGAAAACCTAGAGCTATCCAATGGCTTGGTAAAGATATCACCAACTGGTGGTCACTCTCCACTGGCGGAGCACTATGTCACCCTTCTCCACATGGTCTCTAAGAAAATGATATCGATATCGATGTGCTTGGTCCGAGAGTGCTGATCTTGGGTTCTTAGTAATGTTAATAGCGAAGTGTTATCACAAAAGAGTGGAACACCGTCTATTACTAACCCAAAGTCCCGCAGTCGAAGCCATCCAAAGTACTGGCTGCGGCGGTGGCGGCAAACAACGTGCTCGACCTCTGCGGTGGGTGCAACACCGATCGCTTCCTAGAAGACCAAGAAACAAGAGAAGTGCCAATGATTTGGCAGGTGCCAGAAGTGCTCTTCCTGTCTATCCTACAACCAGCAAAGTCTGCATCCGAGTAGGCTCTGAGAGAAAGATAGGAAGACGAAGAATACCAGATACCATAGTCAATGGTAGCTCGAAGGTACCGAAAGATGCGCTTCACCGCTTGACGGTGAGATACGCGAGGAGAAGCCTGAAATCGAGCACACAGACACACAGAGAAGTGTATGTCCGGTCTCGAGGCAGTGAGGTACAAGAGGGAACCGATCATGCTTCTGAACTCCTTCTGATCAACTGGTTCGCCATCCTCATCTTGATCAAGTGAAGTCGTTGTCGCCATCGGAGTAGATACTGGCTTGCCATCACTCATGTCAAAGCGCTTCAGGAGGTCTCGAGTGTACTTGCCCTGATGCAAGAAGGTACCCTCCCGAGTCTGCTTGATCTGGAAGCCAAGAAAGAAACTCAACTCGCCCATCATGCTCATCTCAAACTCCGAGCTCATGACATCGGAAAACTGATAAACGAGAGCATGTGAGGAGCCGCCAAAGATGATGTCATCCACATAAATCTGGACGAGCAGAAGATCAGTGCCATGCCGGCGAATGAACAAGGTCTTGTCTACTTTACCCATCTCAAAACCATGACTCAACAGGTAGGACTTAAGCCTCTCATACCAAGCTCTAGGGGCCTGCTTAAGTCCATACAACGCTTTGGAAAGCTTGTAGACATGGTTAGGGTATTTGGGGTTTTCGAAACCAGGAGGCTGTCGGACGTAGACCTCTTCCTCAATAAAGCCATTGAGAAAGGCACTCTTGACGTCCATCTGGTAAAGCTTGAAACCCTTAGAAGCTGCAAAGGCAAGCAGGATTCTAATGGCTTCAAGTGCAGCTCTGAGGGTAAAGGTCTCATCAAATCTAGACCCTCAACACAGGAAAACCCCGAGCTACAGTCTAGCCTTATTCAAATAACCACTCCATCCTCTCTGCTTGTTCTTGAACACCCACTTAGTCCCAAAACATTGTGACCTCGCGGGGCTCGACAAGCGACTGGACCTTGTTTCTCTCGAAATTTTCCAACTCCTCATGCATGGCATTGACCCAAGACTCATCAGAAAGTACATGACAAACATCCTTGGGTTCGAAAGTGGCAACAAAGGCAGAGTGTAGGCAGAAAAGAGATAAGCCAGATTTTGAGCGCGTGACTCGCTCATGAAGATCTCCTATCATCCGCTCGGAAGGATGGCGATCTTTGAATGTGTTGGGAGGTCTGGATGAGAAGAAGAAGTGGCCTCTACCTCATGAGCTGATGAGGTAGGAACAGAGCCACTAGCTCCTGAGGATGCGGAAGGAAAGGGCTGATCTCCTTGAGGTACGGTGGAAGAAGCAGGCACCTCAAGAGGAGGAGAAACTGGATCAGGTGGACAACTCTCATCGTCATCCTCCTCATCATCCACAAAGATGGGCTTGGACTACTCTACTGAACCTGAGATATCGGGCCTAGTCCCCGGACTGGCCTCATCGAAGGTCACCTCGCAGGTCTCTACCATTTTGCTAGACTCGCAGTTCCAAACCCTATAAGCTCGCGAAGAAGTCGAGTAACTCTGAAAAATTCCATCACAAGAACGTGACTCGAACTTATCTAGGTTCCCAGACTTCAGAATAAAACACTTGCAACTAAAAACACGAAAATGAGATACACTGGGCCTTCGCCCGTATCTCAACTCATATGAAGTGCGATGCAAGTGTGCCCTCAGAAAAACTCGATTTGAAACATGGCACGCGGTGGCTATAGCCTCAGCCCAAAACTTCCGCGGTGTAGAGTATTCATCGAGCATCGTCCTGGCCATCTCGACCAAGGTACGGTTCTTCCTCTCCACGACGCCATTCTGCTGTGGGACGTATGGAGAAGAGAACTGGTGCTCTACACCTATCTCATCGCAAAACCTCTCAAAGTAGGAATTCTTGAACTCCGTGCCATTGTCACTGCGGATCGCTCGTAAGGCACCCGGGAGCTCAACAGAAAGCCTACTAAAAAGACCCCGAAAATGGGTAAATGTCTCATCCTTCGAGGCTAAGAAAAACATCCAAGAATACCTCGAGAAGTCATCAACCACGACAAGAACATACCACTTCCCTCCTACTGACTGCACTCTAGCTGGTCCAACTGTGTCCATGTGGAGCAGCTGTCCCGGTGCATCGGTCATAGTATTCGTGACGGAGGATGGGAAGCGGCGACCATCTTGCCGTGCGTGCAAGGAGCGCAAACAAGATCTTTAACCATCTTGAGCTTCGGCAGACCACGAATGAGGTCATGGCCGCTAACTCAGGTCAAATGGTCAAATCCAATATGACCAAGTCTCCTGTGCCAGAAAGAAAGGTCGCGGAAATCAGAAGCAACTAAACACTTGAGAGAATCGCCAGAAGACTCAGAAAAATCAGCACGAAAGATCCTCCCAAAATGAGAAATCCCGCAAACCAGACTACCCGAAGAATTAAGAATTTTGCAATTGTTTTTCTTAAAGCTCACCTCGAAATCGTCATCGTAAGTGGGAACCGACAAACAAATTATACTTGAGCTTACTAACCAAGGCAACATCTTTTAAAACAAAAGAATCATTAACGCGTACAGTACCTTTGACGATGACACGCCCAGATGAAGTATCTCCGAAAGTGATCGTCTCATCACCAGGAGCACGGGCAAGGGAAGAAAACCAATGGGAATCTCCGGTCATGTGTCGTGAACACCCGGAGTCTACGAGCCAAACCTTTCCCTTCCCTGCCCGGCGAACCTGAGTCAAACAGAGAGTAAAGTCTCAGTACTGGGATAAATCAACAATGATTTTGGCACCCAATACTGAATAACACGTCGAGCAGATGAAGTAGTCAAACACGACTGACCTCTATCTACCCTACGCTCTCTGTTACTCAAAGAAGCCGATGGTCTTAGTGAAGACCTGAAGCTGTTATTGGGTCCGATCGCACGGAGAGCGAGTCGGAGTACCAACAACACGCTGATCTCGCCGCGGGTAGCTATCTCGATGGAAACGAGATCTACCCTCAGGACGGCGGATATCATGACCTGGGGCAAATCGAGGACGAAAATCAGAAGAACCAGAAAAACCAAGTCCTCGATGCTGCCCAAAAGCATCAACAGTAGCAAACCTGGACCTTGTGTTGGTCTTAGGTATACTCAAGGTCTGGGGCTGACCCTGAATACGCCTAAGAGCTGCAACACGGTCTCTCTGCGCGATCCTAGCGCGCCTGAAACATCTCTCGATCATGTGTCCATCCTTCTGACAGAAGGTACAATGAAACTTCGCCTTCTGAGAGGTCGAAGTAATCGGTGTTACCACCTTACTGTCAGAGATCCCTTGGACAAAGCCCGCAGATTTGAATTGGACTTTCTTGGTCCTGAGCTCAGTCTCGATCACACCTGGTGCTATGGGTCTGAGCACGGCAGGTGGATGCTTCCTCATATCCTCATAGAAATCATATCCTAGACCCTGATTAAATCTGCAGATCTTAGATTGGTCTAGAATAAGATTTAGCTTCTTCTTGCCTCCTACAAATCTCTCGAGAGTGTTCATAATATACTGACACTCCCGAAAGAGAGAGGTGCAAGAAGAGCAGGGAGAAGAGGGAACAGCAGAGGGTAAGGAAGCAGAAGAAGAACCAACAGTAGAGGAAAGAAACGCTTGTGCATGCACAGCCGACTCTGATGGGACAGTCCTACCACTAGCAGGTTGGCTCACGTTGCTAGGCGTCTCTACCTTACCCTTGGGCTCCTCCCCCACACCGGCACACACATTACAACAAGATTTTGGCTTCTCTAGTAAATCTTTAGTTAGCTTCACACATTTTTCTTCCAAAGCAATCAAGTCAGATTTTAGTTTATCACAGTTTTTGCATGGTGAGCTAACAGGGTCCTTAGAAGCATATTTAGCCATTTTCTTGTTATAATCAATCATTTCTTAAAACTGCTTTGAAACAGATTCAAGTTCAGCAGTTAATTTGGGATAGTTCAAACATGAAGCAATTGGCTCAAGCAAAGAAGCATGTAATTCAGCAATTTTATGATCCGCCCGTTTTAAGTTCATTTTTAAGTTATTGCAATTTTCACAAGATTCGGGCAGATCAAGAAGTATGGCATAAGGTCCTCTAGCAAACAATGTCCTTAACCTCACATGAGGTGGGAGAAGTAGTCCGATCGATAGTAAGGCGGTAATGACCATCTTACTCAGTTCTAATTCGGCAAGCAGACTAACATTCTCTTCCTTAATAATATCAAGCTTGGAAGACAAACTATCATGCGAGGTCCTTAGCTTCTCCATATCTCCAAGCAAAGAAGAACAAACATCACATTCTTCACGGGAGGGAGCAGATATAAGTGAAGTATGCTCCCGTGACAAGCTCTCTACTTCCTTCTCAAGGTCTACGACCCTAGCTCTAGATCTAGCATAAAACTTTCCTAGCTTTAGAAATGCATCATAGAGCTGGTCGTAGGAGGGACCTACCTCATCGGAGTCGCTGTAGAGCTCGCTGTCGCTGACGTCGTTGTCGTTGGCCATGAAGCACATGCCGATGAAGTCGTCGCCGTCCTTTGGATCTTGATCATCCTTGTCGTCGTCGTCGCTCCACCCCTCCACGTCGCTGAAGTCGATGTCGTCGAAGGCGGTGAGAACGCGGTGGAAGAGCTTCTTGGCTTTGCCAAAGTTGCGGAACTTCTTCTTGCCTTGAGCGTGAACTGGGGGCTTCTTGTTGCGGTTCTTGTCGATGTAGTCGTTCTTGCTCACACCACCGTAGTCGTTCTTGCCCTTCACCAGCTTGGGGCAATTTGCCCGAATGTGGTTGGGGCCACCACACTCGAAACAAATTATCGGCCCACTACTCTTTCTGTCCCTCCTCCTCTTGTAAGCATGGGAAAACTTCCGAGCTAGGAGGGCCAGTTGCTCATCCTCGAGCTGCTCTAACTGATCATCAGTTATGTCACAGAGAGCAGCAATGGAGAATCCACATGGCAAATCAGAAGAAAGACCGAGGTTTAGCGGGATCGGTGACTAGAGCCATCGATCGTGACCGACTTGCGAGAGACAATGTCAATCTCGTGAGTCTTGAGACGCGAGTACAGCGCATCAAAAGTCAAAGTCGAGAGGTCCGTGGTATCCTTGATGGTAGTCACCTTCATCTCCCAAACACGCAAGTCAAGAGCAGAAAGCATTTGTCGAGCATTGTCCGAGTCGGAGTATGTGAGACCGGCACTCGAGATTGCTCGAGAATCTTGTGAAATCTCGAAAAGCACTCATCCAAGGACTCACCAACGAGCATTTCAAACTTGTTGTAATCTCGCTTGAATCGTCTGTCGAACCGTCTTAATCTGGGTGGTGCCCTCATGATATGCGTCGAGGTCACCCGGATATCGGGCCGACGTGAGATGAGAGATGCGATCAAATTCGCTCTGCTCGGACCACGGATTATAATGTTCCTGCCTTAGCATTTGCCTCAACATCAGCCATATTATTAGCATTGATGTCCTCATCGGCGGGAACAACAAAGCGGGTCTTGACCTTGCGCGGATAGCATATCCACGGGCACGGATATATGTCTCCATTCGGCTCTTCCGGATGGGGTGTCGATGCCATCGAAAGCGGGCGGCTTAGTCGAGTACTTGTCCGTCGCCATGGCTCTTGAGACCGGTTAAGATCTATTAATTAGAGCTAACCGGCTCTGATACCAATTGTAGGATCGGAAATGGCAACAGAGGGGGGGTGAATGGTGCCTTTTTAAAAATCCCGCCCCAAATATTCACTCACTTTTCAACCAAGAGCAAACTAAAACCAGCAATAAAATCTTGTCAAAAATAGCGATGTGCACCTAAAATAGCACTAAGAGCTGCAGAAATCTGCACTACAAAACAAGACGGTGGCGAGAATAAGCGAGCAAGCGATAAATAAAATGCTGTCCAAAGCAGCCTGAAAAGCACAAAATAAAATCAGCTCAAAGTAAAAGCTGAAAAGCACAAAGTAAAAGCTGAAAAGCACAAAGCAAAAGCTGAAAAGCACAAAGTAAAAGCTGAAAGCATAAAGCAAAAGCGGAAAAGCATAAAGAAATCAGCAAAAAAGAACTAGAGATTGCAGCAAGGAAATTCATGGATACTGCTATTTTGCTCTCGGGAATGTGCTAGTCATGGGACTATGAGAGAATTCCCAGTTCAAAGCAAACTCATATTCGCAGTTCCTCACACAAGAACACTTCCCAAAATAAAATAGATGAAGAACTAGAGAGGAGACTTTTGCTCTTAGGAATATGCTAGCCAACTGGCTTTGAGATGAAATCCAAAATAGAGCAAAAGAATCTGCAGCAAATAGAGCACAAGTAAAATAAGGAGATTTTTAGATTTTTGCTCTCGGTACATTCTAGCCAAGATGGCCTTGAGATATTTTTCCGATCATAGCAACCATAAATCAAAACATACTACAGACTAAAAGATATATACTTTGAGATCATTGAGTTGCTCATGGGGATGAACTGATCACTTGATCTTGAGGCCAACTCCCATCATGAGCGGCAATAGAACTTAAGATAAAATTTGCTAGAACTTAACACAAGGATTACTTTCGGGATGAACTAGCCAACGCGCTTTGAGATGAATCCCCGTTCAAAGCAAAGAAATATGTAGAGCAACTAGAATAAGAACATTAATTTAAAAAGAAAGCAAGCAAATGGCACAAGGTATAAAATAAGCATGTTCATATTGAGACGAAGAGCGATGAATGATTATAACAAATGAATGTTTACATCAACTCTTCCATGTCTCATTCAAGAACACACACAAGGAGAGAATGAACCCTAAATCTTGCATAAAAAGAATTCTCTCCCAAGGGCACAAGCATTAGGAAACCCTAACACTCACGCCTATTTTTCTTTCTCTCTTTCTCAAGGTGCACTTCTCCACCTAGAGAGCACCTCTATTTATAGCCTCCACTAATGGGTTTTACAAGCCTACTTTACCCATTAGGTCACACCAACTCTCCACTAATGGGTTTACTAACTTTCTTTACCTATTAGGTCACACCAACTCTCCACTAATGGGTTTACACACCATTTTACCCATTAGGTCACACCACCTCTCCACTAATGGATCATTTCCAAATAAAATTCGCTTCCGTTTGTGCAGCCTTGTGCATTTACCAAAATGCCCCTCCTGCACCTTCCTAGAAGCTTCCTTGTTTCTTGCCGCGAACGCCTCGCAGCCATTTCGAGTCCTCGCCGTCTTCGACACATCCCGACTGCTCTGACCTCAGCACCGCCTATGCCTAGTCCGGTGTCGGGACCCGAAACAACAACTCCGAGCCCCTCTGTGTAAATCGCACTATCCCAGGAAAAGCTAGTGCACATAGGTTTAACAGCAATGTATATCATGCAAAAATAACCACGAGATATTATTAAACGAAAATACGGCTTTAAGGCCAAGTCTTACAATAAGGCACCAGGCCAACAAAATAAACAAAAACAGCGGAAAGAAAGTAAAGGTGGCAAGACAGCCCATCCAGCCTCCCACAGGCGAACGACTGTAAGACGCATCCTACTCGCTGAAGTAGTCCTCACTGTCGTAGTCGCCCTTGAAGTCTGGCAACAGATTTAGCAAGGTGAGTACAGAAGTACTCCCAAGGTAAGCAAGTAATTGCTTACGCAAGTTAGACCAGGAAATATAACAGAGTTGATGCATGCATAGTGGATTTCAAAGGAAGCTTAATAGGGTAATGTGCGGAAAGCAATACTTGAATTTAAATACAGTAACGTAAATACGAAAAGCTGAATTTAAATACAGTATATGAAATATTGTTTTTAACAAGTAATACCGTTAGTGTAGGCTCCAACCCACACTAACCTATCCACGGGAATCCACCCGGACCATTACCAAATCCAACGTTTGTTTGCCAAAACCAAGTTTTATGAAAATTCAAGTCTAATCTGTGAAGACTCTACTCAGCATGTCCATGACCGTGGACACGGCTATCCAGATAGTTTGTTACTCTGCAGAGGTGTACAACTTTACCCACAAGACATTCCCTCTCACTTGAGCCACGCGATCAACACACTGCCTTAGGTGTGCGGTGGAGAGTTCATGACAAAGTTGTTCCATTGTTCCATAGCCAACATAATCACGCCGCCACTAAGGTTTCACCACAACTCGAATCCACGAGTTGGAGCCCCCTCTGGTGCCATGTGAGACTTCCCACAGCCTACGCCGCGCTCACATTCAGCCTATAGCGAGACTATAATTGGAACTTCACAAATTACTTAGCCAGGTCCGTCCCATACCGGACTTGTGGTAGTCTGAAGTGACCGTAAAATAATTCACGAAACGGTCCTTAAGTTGATTTAGGCTCAACCACATACCCCGTGCACGATAATCAACAGTGTCACCAAACACGAGGCATACCGGCACCCACCACCTAACCATTAGCCTAAGTCCAAAACATGTTTTCTATTTTCATTTTTAAATAATTTCCGTAAAACCACCCTTGACTTACCGAAGTCAAGATATCGATTTTCAAAGTCTGTCATTTCATGTGAAAGATTGATCCCACCTAAAATTATACTAAGCCAGGCTAAGCATTGCTATAAAAATTTCTAGCCAATACTATAGTACTAGCTAGTTTTCAGCTAGGGTGACAAGGTATATGAATTCAAGATTCAAATTGGCCATATACAAAGGATCATGGGTATATCTAAAATTCAAATCAAATTTGAATTACATTTGAATAAAGATACGCATGCATATACAGTAAAACAATATAAATAATTTAAAATATTAGGTTTAACATGGTCAAAGGTGTAACTTACCTTGATCGAAGTCCTGCCGCGACTCGTCGAATTCAAACTCTCCGGAATCGTCAATATCTAACGAAATAATCAAATCAAAGCAAATTCAAAACCAAAATTCAAACGAAATCCAAATAACTTCCAAAAATTATAAAATAAACTGGGAGACAGAATTTTGAATTTTGGATGTGGGTCAACAATTTTTAAAAAAAGGAATTGAGGCTTTTAAAAGAAGTTGGAAGTTTTAATTTAAATTTAAACCTTAGAATTACAAAATATATTCAAATCAAATTTAAATAAATTTCAAAATTTCGAAATTATTCCAGAAATGGATAGATCATGATTTTAGAAAAATTTAGAAATTTGAATGGGTCAATTTGGAGTTAAAATGCAAAAGTTATAGCCCTCCAAAGTTTGAATTCAAAATAAAAGAAAAAGGGTATTTTCTGGATTTATTTTTAAACCGAAAAGGATTTATGACGTCAGCACGAATTATTTTCTAAAGAAAATTATAGATTATGACGTCAGCCCTAGGATTAATATAATCGGGCGAGGTGACGGTGGGGCCCGGTGTCATGGACCGAGTCCATGGACCGAGGAAGGGTGAGGTGGCGGCGGCGCGCGAGGCGGGGTGGCGGCGTGGCGCCACGGGTTGCCGCGTGGTCGCCACGTGGCTGCCACGTCGCGGCTTTATGCCCGGCGTGGCGGCGCGCGAGGTGGCGAGGGCATGCGGGTGGCGCCGGCATGGCGCCGTCCGCCGCCACCTAGCTGCCACGCCGCCGCCAACTCGGCCGGCGGGCGGCGTGGCTTGGCGGCGGCGGCGCTCGAGGCCCGATGGTCGCGGAGCTCCGGTGGCGGCGCCGGCGAGGGTACCAAAATAGCGAGGGAAGCGGGAGTGCATCGGTACCTTGCGCGGAGGCCGAGATGACCGGAGAGGGCATCGGCGGAGAGGCGGCGGTCGGAGAAGGCTTCACGGCGGCGGAGTAGCTCGGTGGTGCGTGCCGGGAGGTGGTCGCCGTGTTCGCACAGGCACCGGCAAGGTCGGGAGGCCGGCGAGGCGCGCAGGGGATTGGTGGCGAATCGCTCGCCGGAGTAGCTGGAGCCAGCGGAGGGAAATCGAGCGCGAGGGGGCTCGGGGCTCAATGTTGTGAATTGGAGGCACGGGGCGGCGGTGTGGGTGGAGGAACCTCGGGAGGTCCTTTTATAGGCGGGAGAGCGGTAACCGTCGCGCGCCTTCGCGGATTTGGGAATGTAGCGATGGTGAAGGAGGCGAATGTCGGGAATTAATGCACGCAGCGGACGCGGTGGAGGATCAATTGCGATCGGCGGTTAGCGCGGGCATCAATCGGAAGAAGCGAAGCTTTAAAAGCTTCGGTTTGCGGCTAATAATGGCGGCGGCGGGCGGAGATCGCGCGAGAAGAAAGGAAAGGGGCGGGGAGCGGAGGCGACACGGAGGCCCACCGGTCACGCGAGAGAAAAGCGGGAAAGAAATCGGGCGGTGGTTCGATTAGCGGCGCGTGGCGGGAGGATCGGGGTTATCGGGTGATGCGCGAAGGGTAAGTGAGAGAGTGCGGCCGAGATCCCATCCGGCAAGGAGACTTGATCGAGCCGTTGGGGTTTGGGCGGAGGGTTAAGTGAACACGGACGGCGGGATAGAATCCGACAATGACGAATGGTCCCGTCGAACCACGTGGCGGCAGGAGGAGAGGGGCGGTGAAGCGGTAAGTTGGTGCGGCGGCGAGGATTAAATCCGCGCGGAGTGGGCGGTCCGATCGCGCGACCGCGCGTCACGCGGAGGAGGAAGGCGGGAGAGGGTTTAAGTTAGATCGGACGGTGAGGGCAATCCGGCGGGCGGAGGGGACGCCGATGCTTGACACACAGCGGCGGGAGGTTTTGGGATTTTCTTTCTTTTTGATTTTCGAAATACTACTAAGCTTTAGAAAACTCAGAAAAATACCAAATAAAATTTGAAAAATCCAGAAAAATTCAGAGAACTATCTGGAGCTATTCTAGACTTAATAAAAATATGTCCCACTCATTTTAACAAGTATAATTTGCAAAGGTACAATTTGGTTTTAAAGGGAAGGTTTTTAATTCCTTCTAAAATCTAGAAAAATTAATATAATCTCATATTTGACTTAAGGGAGCTGAAATACATTTGTTTTAACTTTTAGTAATGCAATAAATTTATTTTTGACTTTTATAAATTAAAGTTTATAATTTTTCTCAAATCAGGACTTTAACATAACTCCAGAAAATCCAATAAACTCCAGATTAAATTTTCAATAAAGGAACAAAATTTTGGGATGTTACATCCGGTCACCCGTGTCTCGCCACGACTCCGTCTCAAAGTCCTGCAGTCATCACCGACAAGAAAACACATTACATAGCACCGCACCAGATGATTTAATTAAATATCGGCATTAGTAATTATCATAATAATGCCCGAAACAAACTCAGACTTTATAGGACACGTGTCAATTACTCATCACACAACTGAGGTTACCTCCACATGGTCTCTCAATGTGATTAGTCCATAATTAGTCGATTAGCACAAATCACCGTTTGGTAATGTTATTTTATGTGAATGTATGATATGCCATGTCAATATTTGGTACGTTATGTATTTGTAGGTAATCTTTATGTGAACATATGTATTATAAGCCAATGTGTCATACAGTGTGTATGTGTAGGTAAAAATCCACATATGATGCATGCTTTATTGTAGTGTAGATAATGTCGTATTTTATGTTCAAGTTACGTATTGTAATGTAGTTAGTTTTTGCAGAAGAAAAGTGAGGAGCGAAAGCCGGAAGAGTTGAGTTGTTGTCGTTTGGAATCAGCGGATTTGGTAAGTACAAAAGTTGTAGATCGTCTCGTGAGCATCAACAAGAGGTAAGTTTTGTACCCATGCAACTATAATGTTATGTATGTCATTAGGCCTTAATTGTGAAACCATCTTGTATTCTTGTTATTTTATGTCAATATTTTATACGATATGTATGTATAGCAAATCTTGCATATGTTTAGCATGATGTATTGTAGTGTATATAGGGTTTCATTTTTTGTGAACATACGTCTTTGCAAAGTAGTTTGATTAGGTGGAAAATATGAAGTTGTAGTGTGTAGGCGTTGAGAAAACACATATGTATGTTAGAGTAATTGTAGGTGATAACAATAGTACTAGGATTAAAATAAACTAGAAATAAATTTGGTAGATTAGAATTAAAAAGTTAGAAAAGACTATATTAAGTAAAAGTTAGAAAAGATTGTAGTGTAAATAATGTGTATGTGTTGAAAAAGTAAATATTTATGTTGGAGCATTTGTAGGTGGTAAATTTGTAGATTAGAGATAATTTGTATAATTAGTATGCTTAGTGAATGACTGTAGTATGAAGGTCATTTGATGGAAATAAAAATGATGTGTGTATTTAATTTGATGTATGGTACAATTTGAAAGTAAAATAGTTATGAATAAATCGTAGATTTAGAAATACAAAACATATACTAATCGAAACTGTTAATTACATGATACGATTGTTACATGCTATGTACTAAAATGGTTGATTATGCACTTATGTTAGGAACGCAATGGCTAGCATTGAACAATTGTTTGTGTTTTATGGGAGTGGTCTAAATGCGTGATGGGCGTATGGGGCGGACTGTCAAGTGCGGCGGACCGTGATCGGGCACCCGATCGGCGCCATGAGCTTATGCGAGATTCACGGAGGTGGGTCCGTTCAGCGTTCGATCGGCGGACCGCAAGGAAGAGATTACGGATCGAGCGATCTATGCCTCAATGGTGAATGACGGAAGGGAGAGCATATGGCAACCACGAAGGTGACCAATGGCGTCTCATGGCGAACTAATGGAGTCGTGTGCAACCACGATGCTGCGATATATGGCAGGCCAATGGTGTATGTCGAGTTCGTGGAAGGCGAATCATCGGCCATGGTTGGTTACGGTGCGGCGGTGGAGATCGATGGTCGGGTTCATCTCGGCGGTCATGAAAACGTTCTGCGGGAGAAAATGTGGGCGAGAAGTGGGTGATGAAGGCGGCGGAGGCGTGCGGACAATTTCCAGCCCAACGAAGGTGTGGGCGAGGTGGTGGGCGCCCGTATTGGTATCATGAGTATCTTGGGGATCGGTGGAAGAAGAGGGCAGCGAGGAGGATGAGGAGGTGAAGCAGGCGATTACGGAGAGGGCGAGGATGGCGAAGGTGCAGCGGAGGGTGGTAGGTCGTGTTGTGGCGACGGGACGGTGCGTCACGTGTCGTCAGGCCCAGGCGACATCGCAGCGGCATCCCTAGTCTTTGCCACGAGCGGAGAGGGAGAATGGGGGTTCAGCGAGCGCACTCTTTTTGGGCGGTGCTGCCGGAATAAGAGTGCCATCCGTGACTATTTCGTAGACATGCCGTCAACATAAGCGGACGTGCTCGGGTCCACAAGTCAAAGCGCGTCGTTGTGAAGTGTGTCGGCGGGTCATGTGGTGGCAAAGTCCGTGCACAGCGGTACAAAGCGTTGGCGAGTTCGAATAACGGTGCTCCAAGATCACGATTGCGAGCTTGCGGGCCCGATACATAGACACGCAACATGACATCATCGTATGTTGCGGGCTGGTCACGCACCTCGTCGAGCGGATGTGTCAATTACCGAAGGTTCTAATAGCGAAGTAGCGAACACGGCGGGCTCACGAAGTGAGCTACAAGAAGGTGTGGTGGCGGCGAAAGGTCTTTGACGGTATGTATGGGGCGTGCGAGGGGCGTGCGACCTGGTCCCAAAATCTTGCATCAAATTTCACAAGCAAACCTAGTCACGTACATAAGCGAACAACAGAGAGTTCATCCTACGGAGGGTCGAACTGTTTCATTCTTGACAGTGTTACGGGCCTTCCATCGAGCGATACAAGAGTTGGTGGTGCCGTCGGTGCTAACCGTAGATGGGGCGTTCCTATCCGGCAAGTATAAGGGTACAATTCTCACCGCGATTGCGGTGATGCAAATGACGATTACTCGATGGCATTTGCAATTGTGGAGAACGAGAATCTGAGATAAATGGCTTTGGTTCCTTTGCAATTTGAAGCATGCAGTAGTGCAAGAAGCATGCGAAGTGTGCCTTATCTCCGACCGCAATGTAGGCTTGGCATGCTGCGTTGCGACGTTGCGAAATGGGGCAGCCCCCTTCGATGGGTGATGTGAAGAACCGGTGCATGAGGCATATTGCGCGAACTTCCATAGAATGTTCCGTAGCAAGGACCTAGTGAAAATATTCAAAAAGCTATGCATGCAGAATCAAAAGCGGAAGTTCGACACCTTGTGGAGGCGGCTCGTCGAGGAGGCTCGAAGCATGTGCATCTGAGGCGGGGGCCGTGGAGGGGATCCACAAGAGTCGGGGTATTCTCACAATGGGTTCAGGCCAATGCACCTGACTTGGAAATGTGGTCTTTGTTGCACGACACCGGTGGAGCAAGGTATGGGATCATGACAACCAACATGTCGAAGGTTTACAATGGTGTCTTGAAGGGCGTTAGATCCCTGCCGATCATGGCAATCGTGGCTGAGACTTGGAACCGTACCGTCGGTTACTTTGTGAATAGAGCCATGATGGCGCAGAAGCACCTTGAAGAAAACAAGCAATACTCTGAGGTCATGCAGGCCTTTATGGACAGGAAGATGGAGAAGGCTCGATCCCACATTGCTCAGCCCATTGATGGCGTCCATCCCAGTCCGAGACTCGGCCCAGCTACGCTCGCTCGGCCTCCACGCGCTTCGGACCACCAGTTCGACAATTGCCAACTATTTTTGGTCGGCTTATTTACCATTTATGTCTAACCACATGTTCATCTTGCAGCATTTGCGACAGGATAGCACGCTCTGAGGCGGCGTCATCACGGTGGGCGGAGGAGCCATCGCGCTCTCGGGCCGTCGAGGGCCCTCTCGGCCGGCGGGGCCTCTCAAGCGGCGGGGCCCACTCTGAAAGCGACCCTAACTCGCCGTCCCAAGCAGAGGGCAAAGTCATCACGGAGTCGGCGGAGGAGCCACCGCGCTCTACATGCCGACGGGGCCTCTCCGGGAGGCGGGGCCCACTCCATAGAGCGACCTTGACTCGTCGTCCCAAGCGAGAGAGGCGATGCCTCGTACACCCCTACCGTGCAGTCCAACACGGGCGGCCGGGACCAGTGGTTTCGGCGGGCGTATCAAGGAATGACGTAGCGAGTACATGCGGGACTACCCATCGACATCCATTGTTCGGTACCGGTAAATGCCTTGTCATATTAGTACTTGTTATGAACAATTTTTGTACTTTGCATTGCGTAATTCAGTTGTACCATCTAAGCGGGGCGTAGACACCTCCTCGAGTGGTGAGCTCTATGATTTTTGGCGGCCGTCGCAACTCTCCAGAGTTGTACCCTCGACCGCCTTGGCGCAGCCCTGCACTTCGATCTTCGCGATGCACCACGCTCCCTAGTAGGTTCACCTTCTCGAGAGGATCATATGCGCCGTCTGAGGCGGCGAGAGATGATGAATGAATTTTGTAATTGTGCTTTTATAATTTTTGTTATATTTTTGAAGCGCTTGATCGTTTGATGTTCAAAGAAGGTTTCCTGTATAGAAAGAGTTGCTCTTAGTTCTTTGATTTACTAGGGCATACATCCAACAGATAGATGACAACACGAGACAACCCACATAGTAAGAAGGCATCAGGCAATCACAACACGAAACAACACATACATTGCACGCACGAAATGTAGCAAGTAGTACAACCACCAACACACCAAACGAACACAACAACTAAAATACAACACAACCAGTACATAAAACATTACCAAAAGAGCTTGGCGACAACATAGCATAAAACATTGCCAACATACACGAGGAGAACCTCGGCACTACAACGAGGATAATAATAAACACAAGAAACAAAATAGCACACAATATTAAATTTATCTTCCACTCTAGTGCAGCCGAAGCGAAGCGATGTCGCATCGACGGTCGCAACCCCACGACAACTCTCTCACGTGACGATTATGCATCCTATTTCCCATTTCATCCTCCCACACCGAATCGGCAACCACCACAGACTTCTGCGATTCCATGACAAGACGATTTTTAAACTTACCACAACGATTTGAATGAACCGAAACAATCGGCCTCACCAAGTGATGGGGGCACTTGTAGTAGTGTCGCCAGATTTGCAACCGTCTGTGATGTCCTCGTCTAACCACCGTGTTGCAATTTGGGCACATACCGTGGGTGCCCATGAAGGCGTCTTGGTGACTCATTGCCTAGTGCGGGGAGTGAGCACGAAAGAAAACTACAAGATTGCGAACAACTAACTCGGGAGATGATGATAACATGGCAGGGAGTATGTGAGGATGGCTCGTTTATAGCTTTGTGGGGGCAGCCTCACGCACAAAACATGACAAAGCGGGGTAGCTTTGCTCGGTGAGATGACAAAACATGCGGCTTTGCGCTGATGACATGACGAAAGCGCGCGCTTTGCTCGATGAACATGACAACAAGAGGTCGGCTTTACTCGGTGAGATGACAAAGCAGGCAGCTTTCGCGGTGACAAAGCGGGGAACTTGCGAAATTTTCGACTTCCACGATATAAGTAGTTCATATGCGAAAGCAGACGACAAATAAAACACGCGGATACAGCGTACAATCATACACCTCGTTGCCTACATGCCAAGCGAGCCTCGTGGCACCACATGGAGTATTCTTGAGGTGGGCGCCTCGGGCGTGGTGGCCATCGTTGTAGTGAGTGCGCACATATGCAGCTAGGGTTCGCGCGGCAACATCCGGATCGTGCGAGCTTCCTATGTTCCACGACCTCCTCGTTGCCCCTCTCGCGTTGCATCTGTTGGCGGAGGTCGTTGTTCTCCTCGTTGAGAGTCTCGATTCGCTCCTCCAACTCAAATATTCGCTCCCATAATGTATTCACGTACATGGCAACATACCGTTCATGAGGCGGTCGATCGGTGAGAAGTCGCATTTCGCCATCTGCGGGAAAGAGCGGTTAACAATGAGGATCCATAAGTAGTAATGACAAATGTACTATTAGCAATTTCTACCCACGAGTGTGGGCATCGGAAGAAGCGTCGCCCGCCATGTTGGGCCATCCAAGACACTGCGGCCGCGTCTTCATTGTATGCGCATTTTCGCCATGCGAGTTGAGCACGCCGGCTTGGTATCGGTGATCTTGCGTGGATCGAAGTTCTCCCTCCTTTCCAAGGAAGTTCTTCCTTGGGACCCAAATCAAGCTGGACCCTCGACTTGACATGGTATGTTTACGCACGATGGAGAAGGGTGGGACTTCGTTCGATTTAAAGAGTTCTCACGTAGGGGCGGGGACCAAGAAAGCAGCGCGGTGACACGTGTTCACGACCTCGGGTAGTGTGAGGGCCCCTCCGTGCACGCGCGCATGGAAAAGGGCGATGCAGGAGGTGCCATGATGTCATTCGCGATGTCGGACAAGACTTGGCGACTTTGTGCGGCGAGGGGGCGAGTGGCCGCTTACGCAGCGACAAGGCGAGATGGGGCGCTTTTGGTAGTGAACTTTTGATCCTCGGATATTGGTCTAGATGGACAAATTTTCTCACAATTATTGAACTTATGAAGCTCAAAAGCCTACATACAAAAGAGCACTGACTTTTTGCTGAAAGCTCGAAAAGGCTACTGATCACGAATTTATTACTGAGACTATAGTCTCTGAAAAGCCCTGAGAGAGCCATTTATTGCTACTGGAATCGGGAAAGCGAAAAGATCCTCTCCATGGACTATGCCCTTGCACGGATAACTGCCTACATAAAGGCCTCCTATGTCTTCCATACCACATCTCCTCCTCAAGCCATCACAAATACTACTACACAACAATGTCTTCTTGGAGGTCCGACCCATTTGAAGTGCGGAGTGGCATGAGCGCTGAAGTGCCATTGCGGCTTTAGGGCGATGTTGCGAGTGCGGACGGATCGAGTACAACGAGCCAAATACGGCCGTAGGTTCTTCAAGTGTCGGACACGGATGGCGACCGTGGTAACGGCGACAACTAAATCATTTGTTTCGTTATCGTTTTCGACTTGATCCATGACATCTACCACGCCACACATAGGCTTGCACGTTCATCGAATGGGTGGATCGGGTGTCGCCGGCATGGCCAGCTAACCGGGCAGTGCAGGTGGAAAATAAAGGACAATACTTTGTTAAGATGACTCGGGCTCACGAGGTGGAGCAGCGGATGCGGCTTGAGCAAGAGCGCCGCGTGAGGTGGACCAAATCCGTCGAAGGGCAAAGAGGATGAGCTGCAAGGAGGCGGGAGCGATTAAGTCTGCGTGAAGCGACCATCAAGCGTCGGAGGAAGAGCTTCAAGCTCGTGAGGCGCTCTCAAGACCAAGAGTGATAGGAAGAAGGATGCTGGCGGAACCATCTTGAGTAGCGACAAAAGAGAAACAACCACGCTACAACCAGTAGACAAAATGTAATAGACCCAGCAAGTTATTTTCCCTAAGGCATGCATGTTAGGACTAGTGGTGGAATTCTGAAAATTACAAGTCTGAGTTCCACGCATGCCACATGCCTGTGGTCAAATCACTTACCACTTTATATATCGAATCTACAACTTACATTGAACATAAACTTCTATTACAACTTTTATCTTATATTTACGCAGTTTATAACTACAAAATTGACAAAACATACAAACACCACGCGGATTGCAAACCCTTAAAACATACCAAACCCTAAAAGTCACTTACCACTTTATATATCGATCGTTCTACGCTGTCGTTCCTAAAAATTTACCATAATTTTTAATGCATCTACAACGAGCCAATCAACATAAACTTGTTTTACAATTTTATCAGATTTTTTTTGTTTCACAACTACAAAATTAACAAAACTTATAATCATTACAGATCCCACGTGTTCAATATCACTTTCATTCATTTCGTCCAATTGTTCATATCACATTTGTGCTCAAAAAAAATTTCATTAAATTGCTTCTAATTAAACAACATACCATGATCGAAATTTGTTATTGTCACTTCACCACGTTTTTCACGGTCAGCAATATATGAAAATCACAAATACACTAATCGTTACTTCACACAAATTTCGTTCGTACTCTATCAAACAATATTTTAAATTTTCAAAATTGCACAAAAAATTACACAAGCATTACAGTGGACTCCACTTTAAATTCATATTTTTCCACTCATTTTATATATACAAATAATTGTTTTTAAATAATTACTTTATATATGCATAAGTAAATATATATTTTTGGTGGAGAACGAATTTCCCTCAAGGAATCGCGGACCGGAGTCGTGCGGCGAGGAGGCGAGCAGCGCTCGAGGCGGACGGTCGCGCGGCGGGGCGTCGCGAGCGGTCGTGCGATGCAGTACCGCACGACCGGATGAACAGTGCGGTCGTGCGGTCTGGTACCGCACGACCGGGGCACGTGGCGGCCTCTCGTGGTCGTGCGCTCAAACGGGGTCTAGTTTTGGAATTTTTTGCTTCGGAGGGCAAAAAATGGAATTTCGGAGTTGTATGGGTCCAACAGTGTCTAAATTTCGTGAAAGGAGATGCAGCGCACAAGTAGCGTGGTAGGGCGGTATCCGCAGCACGGGCGCGCGGGAGAGTGCAGTAGCTCCAGCCAGACGCGGACGGTGGGGTACCGTGCAACCCAGGTGCGGTATCAGCCCAGACAGGGAAATACCAAGCATGTGGGCTACATCAGGAAATTACGCGTCGCATGGGGCCACAAAAGGCAATAATTCCAAAATTGGCTCAGTGGTTCGTATTCACGTTGAGGTCGACCATTTTCTTGGTCTTGCACAGTGAAAGCTTCTAGCTCGAGGAGATTGGCTCATTTAATTTGGGCTAGAGCCTAGCCACTTTCTAAAACTCACGACCTTAAGTTATAAATTTTTATTTTTACGATCGTAGTCATTGACTTGACCATGAAACCTAACAGTTCGTTATCCGCACGTGATTTGCTTGGCTGTTCACTTTAGATTTTCAATTGCATTGAAGTTCCCGACAGGCAATTTCATTTCCCATGCAGAGCAATCGCCGCTCTTTGTGCCCTCTCCTTGTTTCTCTTTTCTACGCGTACTTTGTGAGTGCTCTTGGCTATATGACAATCCGCCTTACGGAGTCAAGAGTTGGCACAACTCGACGAGATCTAATCTTTATGTATGGGACGTCACCAATAGGGTCCCGTGTGGAACGTAAGAAAAATTCTGGATTTATGTGAAAATTGAACTGTTTCTCTTGCGCTCCAAAGGAGACTAGTCAGCCATCTTGATTCTCAAAACAAAACTTAATCAGCATCTTCCAAAAGGACCCGACTTTCGCCTACATAACCTTTGATTGTTTTGGAAGGTTTTATATGCAATAATTGAAGACTTGTGAACACGTACGAAGCAATAATTGAAGACGACACATTTAACTCTGTCAAAAAAAAAATTTAGCCTCTTGTACCTTCAAACTTATCTCACAAGCGCGATCCATCTTTTTTTACACCAAGTGATTAAGGAGTAATTGAGTGGTCAGTAAACACTCGCAAACTTATTAACATCTTTTTGGTGTTCTGGATGGTGCTCAGACGATGAACATGAATAGCATCTTTTTGGAGTGATAACAATTTATTTTTATGAGTACATTTTTGTAATATTGTTGAAGGTTTCGTGGCACGGGGACATGGTACGGAGATTACTACTTTAAAGATTACATTGGTGTCTAATGACTGTGTTATGGACTCCACAAGGCACGCGGAGAGTGGTCTTAATTCTTAACAAGGGTCCTTTAAGGGTGTGGTCTTTGTTTCTTCAATGATTAACCAAAAGGCTAAAGGGGAAAACAAAACGTTTACATACTTTAATTACACCTCTTTCTTTGGTTTATCATCTTATATAGGCTGGATTCTTTTTAACTTTAACTTATCACTTTTTGTTACACGAACTAGTTTTTAAACAGTGCGTCTTTTCAAAGCATTGTTTACAAGTCAATTGTACTAGATACTGTACCGAGTTTAGCTATATCAGTTAAAATCACATGCAACTATTTTTCTCTTCGTATTATCTCTCGCAAATAGACAGAATTTAAAAAATTTAAACTAAAATTATAAATCACAGACTAAAAGAATCCATCCAAAACCATTGGCAGGGTTGTAATGGAGCCGATCTCGAGGGAGCGTAGGCAGACACGGCTTAATCTATAGGTCCAATTACAATGAGTTTGAAGCTAAACTCGAGCAGGGCTCGAATAAACTCGACAAAGTAAGTGTAGGCACGAGCTCGATCCGAATAGATTTGATGGCTTGTACAATAGTTAAAATCAACCATGTTTCGAGGTCGATACAGTTTAGTATATATATAGCTCGAACTTGGCTCATTTTGGACTATAGCCGAGTTGGTATCCGATGTTTTGCCATTTTAACTCTTTTTTGTTTATTTATTTATACAAGGACCCAAGCCATTGACTTGACTTGACCTGAAGTCTTTCTTTTCCTCCTCGCAGTGTCTTCCTTGTGTTTTCTTTGCTTGCCTGTTCAGTTTAAATTTGTGTGCTGTGCTGCAGCTGCATTGAAGTTTCAGACAAGGTGTCAAGCAATATAGAGAGGCTCTAGCTGTGAGTAATCCCCATTCTTTGTGTCCTCTCGTCTTGTTTCTCTTTTCTATGTATGCATGTTCTTGGCTATGGTGATGATTCGCCTTGAGAGTTAACACATCTCGTTGAAATATAATTATTTTTTTGTAGGCACTTCACAGAGTTAACCGGACATACTTCGTACAGACCCGGACTTCACCGATTGAATCTCTTTTGAGATGGCCGTAAGTAGCCTCTGTCCATGCAATGGGTTGCATCTTTGATCGTTGTTTTATGTTGTAATCTGTATTGTACTTTGCAAAGAAATGGCCCCTCTGCTAATATAAATCAGGCAAAACTGCGTTCTCAACCAAACGAAATTGGCAAAAACGCTTGTTTTTTTTGTTCTCGGTACCATAGATGAATTTCGAATTGAAATTTTGTAGGCTTACATAACTCTATATGTTCATCTGACACACTTCCAAAGATGTACGACTAAGCGATTATCACAAAGTCTTTACAATACTCAACCTCAATTTAATTCTGCTCACTAAGCTTTCGTTGCTGAGTAGACTTCCACCTAGTTGATAAAAGCCCTTCTTGTGTCAATGTGAGATAATGGCTACGATCACACCCATATTCATCTCAATGGCAGTATCAAAGTTGAAACATCATAAATTAATCAGCCAAATCTATTCCATACTGAACATATGGTTGTACAGACTTGTGCACAAAGTCAATTCATTAATCATTACCCAAGTGAGACATCCAAATCCTAATGTGCTATAGCACCTCTTTATTGCACAATTACTCACCCAAATTAAGCCATCTTGTTTAATCAAGGCCAATGACACTACCATATCATGACACATAAATTTTATATCTATAGCTACCTTCACGATTCAATATCTTATTAAATAAAAATTAATTATTTGATCCACATGTGATCATAAGCCTAACGTATCGATAAACATGACTAAGCTATTAAACGTACACCTAAGTGGATACTAATATTGTATCACTAGATAGTTAACCGTCCTATCATATCAATGGAATCATAGTATTCAAATTATCAATGAGGAATTTATCAAAATTAGTTAACAACTATTAAGTACAAGGGTTTGTATTGAATTAGCAATACTTGATAATTTGAAATAAAATAATAATAAATAGATTTAAAACACAATAGGTTCAATATGATCAAAGGTCACAACTTGTCTTGGCTTTGCTTAGTTACTAAATCTTGAACTTCAGGTCCTGCTTTGACTCCTTCAAAGACGTTATTTAATGCGATAGAAAGTAAATGAAATACAAATAAATTCAAATAAAATCCAAAACAATAAAACTAGAACCAAAAGATAGAGATCAATTTTAGATGAATTTAATAAGAATAATTGGGTCAATCGGAGTTAGGATGGACTCTCGGAAGGTTCAAATCTAATAATCAACTTTTGGTTCCATGCGCAACCCTCACGAAAGTAACCCCTTCCCTTCTGTTCCATGCGCAATAACAATCTGACGCGCATCAACTTTTGCTCTTTCTATGCTATCCTCCCTCACCTTCCTCTCGGTACTAAAAAGTATTTCTCCAACTAAAACAGAATTAACACCATTTAGGCCTGATCGTTTCGGCTTCAGCTTCTAGCTTCAGCTTTTTTTTCACTATTCACTACACTATCCACTAACTCAGCTACAGTGTTTTTTCAGCCAGCTACAGTGTTTTTTCAGCTAAAAGCCAAAAGCCATCGCTATTCCGATCACCCCCTTAAAATATTTACGGATTTAGGCCCATATAAAAAACCCAAACAAATTCTTGTAGCAAATGTTCCTGACCATTCAATCTTTGATCAACACCAGCTCGATGTGCAATGTAGGTGTTTGGTGATGGGCAATGTTGCACGCACGATGTCAAGAACCTAGCAGTGACAAAAGAACCACAACAATAAATCTTTAAACACAACGTCAAGAGATATAGATATTGATACGAGTGACTCATTGAGAATTGCTCAAAGCCTAGGTCAGGCCACCTAATTGAAACAGGCTCGGTACCGATTTAGATCAAACCCGGCACAGTACTCGGGCCATGATTTTTCCTCAAACATAGACAAAAATGGAGAGCCTAGTCCAAAACAGGGTCCACGGGCAAGCCAACTCGGGTCCCTTACATACTCTGAGGCTCATCTGAGTGCATCAAAATTCTACATTTTTCTCTAGATTGCAATCCTTCATTTTTCCTCGGAAATTGCTTTGTTCCAATAAGACATCTCAGTCCTACATGTATGTACTCACCGGCCGTAATGTTCATTATATATTAGGTTGCACTGACGAACCGTGTCCGTCGACTCTTGGCTGAAGCACTGACGAACCGTGTCAGTCTCTTGGCTGAAGCAGCGGTGATTATGGTAAGCCCGGTTCTTCTTGCAATTACACTCAAGAAGGTCAACCTCAAGAGCGAGGAGCATGGACGTGTCGTTCCAATCATCATGCTCGTCGTTGCCGCCGTTACTCTGATGGCTGCCATTTGCCCCTTCCTCTTTTGCTGCATATCGAAAAGATTCTCCAATGCTAGATCAAGGCTGGCTCTTCTTCTCAGTGTGACCAATTGGCTGGCTCCCTTGTGCTGTGTATTCCTCATCGCCCTCGCCAGCTGGATTATACGTCTCATTTTATCTGACAAGTGGTATTACCCTGTGATTGGCGCCGTGCTTGTAGTGTGCATTGTGGTTCATAGTGTTAGCTATTGCCGTGAAGAGAATGCTCAAGAATCTGATCATGCTACGGTAAGTAAACTCGAGAACTCACTTGAGTTCTTGTCGGGTGTCACTGCGCTTCTGTTTCTGGGACTGGAAGGCTTGGCACTGGAGGGTCAGATCAACAGCAGCCAAGACATACAGAGTCGTCTTGAGGCACCCATGGTCTCAAGCTTCGTCTTTTGCGTTATTGGTGTGTTCCTTATGCTTGTAGAGACGATTCCACCACGTCTCACACCAAGCAACAATAATGAAGAGACGATTCCACCACGTCTCACACCAAGCAACAATAATGAGTCAGACGGCTGCAGATGGATCAAAAGCAATCTTACTGAGATATTTGACGTCTTAATGGCTCTTGCGGTCGGTGTGGTCATGTTCTTGATTACATACAAACTCGTGAAACTAGTGGCCGCATTGCTGCTGCTGGCTCCGCCCTTCCTGATTGTGGTGGTGAATGCATTTGTTACTGCCGTGGGCGACGGTGGTGAGGATCCCAAACCGGCATCGCTGGAACTGACCAAAGTCACCTTTACCGGGTTCCTGGCCGTTTCGGTACCAACCTTCAGCAGTGATTCAATCAACAAGTCCACCGAATATTTCCTGGTCATTGCAGCATTAGCTGTTGTTTCAGGCCTCGTGTGGAGGCTCCTGACACACACCAAGTTGGCGGCGCCTGCCAACGTTGCTTCCTTCTGCGCCCATCTATGCGTTGCGATTGCAACGGTTCCATTCACAGTAATGGCTGTAAAGGCTCTCGCTTGATTTTTATTGTAGTATGCAGCAACTGATAATATTCAATGATCATCCACGACCTTGTAATAATTGAGAGAGAAACTCACTTTTATATCCTTCTACAAAGTTCTTGCTTAGCAAAATTCTCCTTCAATTTTTGACGTCTGCCGAAGTACCTAGTTAAACTGAAAACAAGCAGTACATTTGACATCTGCATTAAGATATCCCCACGGACTAAGACAAATCTGCAGGCAGCGACAGAAGGTTAATGAAGCTGCGGATGCAAAATTCTGTCAAGTGAACCTGATCTTCGAAATCATTCCCTTACATCTCCCGTGAATATGAAGTCTTTAGACAAACCATTTATTTCTAAATTAAGAACTGATATAATGCCCTTTTGCACTGAATTTTGATTATAACGCATAAACCCATTTGACATGAATTCACCGCCACGGGCTATTCTTAAGACTTTAACCTTTTGGCCAACCTCCATCTCTGATAAATTCTTTACTTTCTTGAACATGTCCGGGACCTCATCTTTCGTCTTGGGTAATCATATTCACATATATCTGCTGTGATCATCAACTAACAACAAAAAATACCGGTTGCCTCCTGGAGTTGCAGGTGTTATAGGGCCGCATAAGGCCCCATGGAGTAGCTCGAGTGGCTTGTCTGCTCAGTACATTGAGTTCATGGGAAATGGTGTACAACGCTGTTTGCATGCCATGCACCCCTCACACAATTGATCAACATAGTTGATTTCTGGTATTCCTTCAACCATACCCTTGTGTGAGAGATCTCTCAGTGCACGAAAGTTCAGATGACCGTATCGTGCATGCCACAACCACTCCTTCTCTTGATACTTTGCTAGCAGACAAACCAGTTATGCATGATTGAGATTTAGCACATACAACCGATTTCATGATCTTCTCACTTTGGCTAGCAATCTTTTTTCCCTATCGAAGATGTACAGGTACCCGTCTTCCATAATAATTTTGCAACCGTGTTTATCGAGTTGGCCCAAACTCAAGATATTGCCGCGCAACTGAGGCATGTAATATACGTCTGTTAGCAGCTTATGCTCCTTGATTTGAGTCTAAAACATGATTGAGCCACGACCACATATATCAACAGCCGAGTTGTCACCAAACCTCACTGAGCCATGTACCTTGGCATCCAATTCTGTGAACAACTCTCTACACCAGGTCATGTGATTACTGGCCCTAGTGTCGAAATATCATATCTTACTTTGTAATCTTCTCTAACCCGAGTTTCGGGTTCACCTTCTCCTCATTGAAACTTATTCTCAGTGGATTGCAAGAGTTCACATGTTTCGACTGTCAAGAGAGCGGTCTCATCGTCGTTGCACTTTTCCACAAAGTGTGTCCTCTTCAGCTTCTTTGAGTGGACCTCATATGCGAAATGGTTGTAGTTTTGGCAGTTGTAGTAGTGTAATTTTGCTTTGTCAAACCTAAAACTCTTCTTATGGGAATCATCGGTGTGCTCATCGTCGCCGCACCCACAACCACAACCACGCTTGCGACCGCATCCGCTTCTACCATCCTTCTACTTTGAACCTCTGGAAGAGGCCCCGCCCTCTTTCATCCCTGACTTGGCCTCCCATTCAGCATGAGTCAGTAGCATGTGCTCATCTTTCTTGTCACCATAACCCTGGAGTTGCTCCTTATGTGCCTTGAGTCGACCGAATAGCTCCTCGATTGACATCTTCTTTAAATTCCCGAATTACTCAAGCATGGAAGAAATTTATAGGAACTTTGGTGTCACCACACATAACACCTTCTCCACCATCCTCAATTTTTTTTCTCTAAGTGTGTGTACATTGCTAATCACTATGGTGATTTTCATGGCAAAATCATGCACAGACTTCCTCATGCATTCGGAGTCCATCAAACTCGATCTTGAGGGTCTAGAGTTTTGCCCTGGTTACATGATCGGCCTCTACATACATGGACTTTAATGTAGCCCATGCATCTTTGGCCATCTTCTTCTCTTAGAGAAGGAGAAGTGTTTTCTCACTTACCCCTTGATAGATAGCTGCAAGTGCCATCTTATCATGCCGGTTGTTGATCTCTCCCTCGGCTTCAACTGTGTCCCACACGTCTTGCACCTCCATATAGACGCGCATTCTGATTGACTACACCACATAGTGCATGGTTGTCAGTAGTGGGTATTGCAGAACCACTGAATTCTCTTTCCTGGCTGCCTCTGACATCATAGCATTGTTGGTACCGCTCTTCACCGGTGTTAATGATATCACCAAGGTTTTGATACCAATTGCTGGCACTCACTAGTGGCAAGCAAGAAGACAGAGATGAGCTGAATGAGCAACAGTAGAAAATGGAGTACTAGTTCTTTCTTGTCTCCTTACATTACACCCATTAGATTACATACATAGGAAGTTATAGGTCCTTTTATAGCCTAAAGAACTAACTTGAGACACAAGTATTTGATCTCCTACAGCTAGCAAACCGACTCAACAAACATCAATGCTATGTTCAACTTTGACATGCCACACAGCTGGCTCATGTTAAGTTCCCTTGCCGACATACACATGGACTCACCTGATAACACTCTTTTGTCCCCCTTGCCGCATGCACTTGCATGCTCCTGAAGGTAATGAAACTTGAAACATCTGGAGTAATGTTTGCTTGGCTTATACGGCTACCAAATTTGCTTTGTGTTTATACTTGACAGCATCAACATCAACTAGAAGCCTCTCTAGATATCCATTGCCGACATGTATGTGCAATAAGATTACAAACAATAGAATTTAACCACAAAATTACAAGAGTTGCACCAATAAACTAACTAAGCACTCATTTAAGTCAACCCACTACTATAGAAAGCCTAATACTAGACGCCAAATCACAGACGGTTTGACAAAACCATCTGTGACCGACATCAACACATACGGTTTTAATTTGGACACCGTCTGTGTTGATGGCGTCAGAGAAAACAAGTATCACAGACCATTCTTACCAATGAACCGTCTGTGATATTTCAGTATCACAGATAGTTTTTATTGAAAACCGTCTGTGATAAGCTGATTATCACAGACGGTTTGTATTACAAACCGTCTATGATAATCTTAGAATTATTACAGACGGTTTGTAATACAAAACCGTCTGTGATGTTTTCTGTCAGAGGTTAATATATAAGTACGTACTCATTGCTTCTAATAACTTAACTACAGAACTAGTTAATATATAAGTACACATTGCTTCTAATAACTTACCTACAGAACTACTGAGACAAGAGATCATAAATTAAAGGCAAATTTATTACAAAAGTCGCAGATAAAGAGATTCCTGATTCTAATCTTGGGGCTTGTGCGCTTCTTCTTCGACTTTGGGAGTTTGAGGATCAACCGCTGAGTTCTCGAACTCCGTTAAGATTGTCCTTGCCCTCAGCACTTCCTCCTCCAGCCTAGGCAAATGATCAGTAGCATAGCCCATAATCTCGTAGAGGATAGCATTATAAGATTCCTCAGAATATACCATTTCTGCTTGATCGGCAATGCTATCCATCAGTCTCTCCAATGCCACAAGAGCTTCTTCCGCTCTGTGCACATTGTTGAGAAGAACCAGGGTGAGGGCTATTTCCCTTTCTTGAGTGGCAGCGAGACGCCTCCGTCGACGGTGGATGATCAGGTCGAGCTGACGGATGCAAGAAAGTTGGAGAAGGAGAGCAGGGCGTGTGCGGAGAAGCTGCTCCAGATGTAAATTGCTGGCCACCTGTGTAAAGTTTCGGTCGAACAACTCTTGATGAACAAATGAGAGGAGGGAGATGATCACAAGAATAGTAGAAGCCATATTGTACGTACGTTGCGTTGAGGATTAGGCACGCATAGTTAACCTTTAGCAGAGACGGTTCGTATACCAAACAGTAATAATATAGACGGTTCGTATACCAAACATTAATGATATAGACGCTTTGTATAACGAGTCGCTCTCTTGAGTCCCGATCGAGCTATCACAGACGGTTTTATTTTGGAGACCGTCTGTGCTGAGTATCCTGAGCGGTTCTTACCAGCGAACCGAATGCGTGATAATCAACCATCACGAGCAGTTCTTACCAATGAACCGTGCGTGATATCGAATATCACGGATGGTTTTAACTAAAAACCGTCGTGATGGATTGACATCACAGATGGTTTTTAGTAAAACAAATGCGTGATAATGCTGCTATGTATTTATTACGCAGCTCAGACCGCATCTATCTTCATTTCGATCCAGATCTAGCCGGTGCTGCAGCTAGAGGTGGCAAGGCTTTCAGGCTATTTTTTTTTGTGGAAGGAGGCTTATGTGGCAAGAGAGCTTTGAAGATTCATTGAGTTCTTGGTTGCTCTAGATATGGTTAGTAATGAAATTTATTTTTGGTTGCAATATCAAAATAAGTTTGATCTAACTAATTAATTTTCGGTGAACTGTTATATATATATATATATACTTTGAAGATCTAGCTAATTTAGATTTAGCTAGCCTCAAAGCATATGGTATATATGTAGTAATAATTAATTAAATTAATTTTAATACTAAGTTGTTATATATGTGCATAATATAGGACCGAAGCTGGATGTATACCGCAAACCGTGTGAGTGAAGAGTACATTAATGGCATGTCTGCTTGTACAAGAGCTGCCGAGGAGGATATGTTGAATAAGGGGGTGGAATATATGTATTGTCCATGCAATGACTGCGAGAATTTAAAGATGTTTAAGAATCGAGAGTAGATTGAAGTGCACTTGATTCGGAGGGGTTTCAAAAAGGGGTATACGTGTTGGACCAGTCATGGCGAAGTCAATGATATGCCGCCGGATGACATCGCCGGTGAAGTCAATGAGATGCTGCCGGATGATAATTGTGGTTCGGATTTAGATAGGCTGCACGTTACCTCTACAGAAAGGTGCAATCAAGTACAAACCATGATATTGAGCTAAATAATCGCCGAATCATCATTTCCATCTTAACCCAAAATTGGTCCATGTTGGGCACCCTACCATGGAATAGAGAACATTTAAAAGCACATATGGTTGTGTGTTGAAACGAAGCATATTGTTAGAAGTTAATCTTGTTTGGGTTGTATACGTATACGCATTCTTGCCGCGTGTACGTATACGAGTTGCTTCCGTGTGAGTTATGGTTTGCATGTATGCATGCCGTGTTCATATCTGAGTAGAGGTAACAAGTATATAAGCATGGGTTTGCAACGGAAGAAGTAAGGCAGAAGAAGCAAAGCAAATAGAAAGAAAAAGAGCGAGCAGCGATAGCAAAAGTTAGAAGAGGCAGGCGAGGCCAGCGGGTGGCGTGTACAGGCGAGGAAGCCAGCGGGCGGCGCGTGAAGCTTTGGCAGGAGCGGCTGCTCTGTGCGTAAGAGAAAAGGGAGCAAAGGCGCAGCAGGGCTTTTGGCGTGTGAAAGAAGAAAGGTCTCAGAGATTTTTTGCATGCAGGGGCTACTTTTTTGTTGTGTTTGGTCGTGACTTCCAAGAGAAGAAGTAATAGAGAGACAGAGGGGAGGTGTTCCCAGTGGGAAAGGAAGTCACGTATGTGCTTGATTCTTTTTTTTGGTTGCTGTATACATGCGTCCTGGCCGTGACTTGTAAATAGCAAGAAAGGAAGAAAACAAGACGAGGCGAGCGCTTTGGGAATTCAGGAAGGAAAGAAAAATTCCAACACATATAACATTAGCAAAGTTTCATGAGGCTATTAATTCAATCATCACAGTATAGCCTGACAAATAGAAATATATTGATATTCCAGTGCAAATGAAGAAATAAGATAGCAGTGTTCACTTCAGATTGCAGTCATGTATTTATGCTATTGTATCAATAACATAAGAACTACATAGAAAGCATTGTTGCCAATAATATGTGGTCTTAACAACAATACAATACATAAGGGGTATATTTTTAGATCTCTTTACTTAACCATGTAGACTGCTTTGCATCGCCCAAACAAGCATGAAGAGAACATTTAATCAAATAAATGGCGATCATCATATAAAGCAGCACCTTTAGCAAACTGAATGCAAAGAACAGGCTATCAAATATATACATAACTACATAGAAAGTAATATACAATTAGTGTTATCCATGATCTGTCTTGTGTTCAAGTTAGGAAAATCATGTAGAGATGGGCAATAAAATGTATCAATAGACGTGTGGACCTCAAATGTCCCCATCACATACACATTAGCACCATCAAAAATCCATCATAATGGTTGTGGTGGTGAGATCATATTTAGGGGGCTGTTGGTAATTCTAAATAATATGATTAGCCACAAAATAGCACCTGATTTATATCGATTGGATTCAAAAGTCTATTAGTAGAACCTAAAAGACGTTCCTCATTATTTTGTTGGAGCTATTACCTAAAATATTAATTGGGTAAGGCATTCATTATTTCAATAAACTTATATTTTGTAAGTTTATAAAAAATCCATGAAAAGAGCAACCGAAAAAGGCATACCACGAATTGATGTTTTGTCTAAGACAGATGCTAGATACTGACAAAAAGTGTTTCAACACAACAAATTTGATTTCTCAATTCCCCTTCTACTTGCATAATCATATAAAATGAAAGCACGAAATACATATTAGAGTGAGAATTCTATCCAAGATTAGCAAAGTCTAGACCTTTGATGATATTGCACTTGGTTCTTGGGAAAAAGCAAACATACCAAGCCATACTATAACAGGGGAAATGAGCAAAAATCCCACCTATGCTACGATGGTGTGGGGTAGGGAGGAGTGGGGGGAGGAGGAGGAACACGGGGGTGGGAAGTAGGGGCGAGGCCCAGGCAGCGGTGGCGGCAGGAGGCGAGGGAAGAACCACGGCCAATGAGCGAGAGGAGAGATGGAGGGGGCGAGGGGTGGGGTGGGGTGGGGAGGAGGAGGCATGCAGGGGTAGGAAGGGAGGGGGCGGAGGCCCAGGCTGCAGCGGCAGTGATGGCAGGAGGCAAGGGAATAACCGCGTCGAGCGAGCGAGAGGAGAGATGGAGAGGGGGGAACAACATGCTGTGGGGAGGAGTGGGGGGAGGAGAAGGTGCGCGGGGGTTGGAAGGGAGGGGGCGAGGCCCAGGCCATGGTGAGAGGCGAGGGAAGAAACGCGGAGGGGGAGGCAGCGGTGTAGGGTGGGGAGTAGTGGGGGGAGGAGGAGGCATGCGGGGTGGTGAGGAGTGGGCGAGGCCCATGTGTATGCATATTATTTTATGTGAGGAGGGGAAGAAAGTGCAGATGAATCATGAGGTGGGATGAACTACCACCAATTCCTTTATTAAGTAGTAGGGATGGGAGAAACAAATGGCGCTCTTGGCTATTTTGCTAGTTCCTTGTGACCGATGGATGCGGGGGCACCACCTCTCTCCAGGATGTGACCATTGGAATAAGCTTTATAGGGGTTACATTTGAATTTGTGTTATTTGGAGGATAAGGAATGGAAAGTCCATATCAACCTACAACACCTCTGGACCCAACACGACTAAACTGAATAAGTTAACATGCCGTGTCATACTGGCCTATGTGCCTGCCCTCTAACCCAGGCACAACACAGAGAGGGTCAAGCTGTGCCAGGCTGCCCCAAGTACACTTAGCCCAACATATTTTAATGATAGTCACAAGCAATTTTACTATCAATTGCAAGTAATTTTATTGTTAAATCACCCATCTGCACTTAGAAGAGTGTAGTCACCCTAACACAAAGTAAAATTATTATCAATGGCAAGCAATTTTACTGCACTACTATAATAGAGTTATTACATTACCACAGGAGAGTTACTGTGCATGCTGTACCGGATCGAGTAGCCATGCTAAAGTGTTGGTCCAAACACGACACGTCTGGTCGGGTCGAGTTGGCATTACACATTTACTGTTCATGTTGTGCCATGCCTAGGCTGGGCCAACAGTACCATGTCTCACACCAGCACTATTGGGCAAGTCTAGACATCTCAGTAGATTTCTTCTCTCTCACACGGGACTTCCTAATTTTCACAGGAACACCAATTACGAACAAATTTATATGGATTAATATAGTTTAGCTTGTTGAATATATTACTTTGGACGTGACTAGCACATTAGACATATCATGCTACCATTTCTCCCATTCTTTATTTGACTCACACGCTCTATCTTTTTCTAGCTTTTCTCCTTCTAGGCACTTTTTATCCCTTATTCTCCTTCATGTCACACTACTGCAGAAAAGGTTATCGCAGACGGTTCAAAAACGTCATCATAGATGGTTTTGCGAGCCGTCTGAATTTATGGGTCAGTAATGACATGAGCTCATCACAGGCGGTTCAAAAACCGTCTATGATGTGACTATCACAGACGGTTTTAACTACAAATTGTCTATGATAGTTAACTATCACAGACAGTTTTAAGTATAAACTATCTGTGATAGTTAAGTATCCCAGACGGTTTCAACTATAAATCATTTGTGATATTCATTTCAATTCCTAAATCTATTTCTATTTATTGTCTAGCCTTAGGAACTGCTAGCCATGCCCTTTGAAACAAGCAGATCAACACAGTATACATCCAATTCACATTCATTCATTTAAAAAAACATTTATTTCACAAATCAATTAACTGAAATAAAATAAATTATCCGTTAACAAATACACACATGTACAATTAAGATCAATCTTATCCCAATCAAATTCACTACTACAGAAAACTGTATCACAAACGGTTCAAAAACGTCATCACAGACGGTTTTTCGAACCATCTGAATTTATGAGTCAGTGATAATCGAATGTTATCATAGACGGTTTGAAAACTATCTGTGGAGTAAATATCACAGATGGTTAGTAACTAAAAACCGTCTGTGATAGATACCATCACAGACGGTTTGTAAGAAAAAATTGTCTGTGATATATACATATCACAGACGGTTTTTTGTTACAAACCATCTGTGATAGATACCATCTGAGACGGTTTGTAACAAAAAACCGTCGTGATATATGCATATCACAGACGGTTTTTTGTTACAAAAATGCTCATGATGGTATCTATCACAGACGGTTTTTAGTTACAAATCGTATGTGATATTCTTTTCTACCCCTAAATCTATTTCTGTTTATTGGCTAGCCTTAGGAAATGCTAGCCATGCTATCTGAAATAAGCAGATCAACATGTATATGTATACAGACAATTCACATATCAATTCATTTCAGAAACATAAAACATCCAATTCAAATCTCAATTCATTTCACAAATATAAAACATCCATTTCGCAAATCAATTAACTGGAATGAAGTAAAATACCCATTAACAAATACATAATTACAAAAGATCCAGAGTGATAAGAGCAATAAAAAAATCATTGTACATTGTGGAACTCTCCTCGAATTGCTTCAAGGTTGGCCTGTTTCAATGCAGTTTTCGTGATGGACGCAGCCTGTGGATAGGAATATCAATGTGTGTATATATATAACCTGATAAGTATGAAGTAATGATGGGAATATTGACAAACCTTAGATTTAGAATTGGTGATCCTCGAGGAATCGAGGAGTAGTCTCATATGGTGGCAAACGTAGAATTCACACGTGTTGCCCGGCTGCTGCTGGTGGCATTATAAAAAATAGAATGTGTTAATTCAAAAGGCATTACTACCAACTGTTGCATAGGATTAATTAATATGTACTAGCGAATACCTTAAATTTTAGATTATGTGTCAGGGCTTTGGCCCCTTGCGTCGAGAGCTTTGCTATTTCAACGTACATTGCGAATGCCCTACGTGATTCGAGAAAGTTGACCTTAGTCATTCAGATGGAAAGAAAGAGTACAATATAGGTATGTATGGAGAAAATGTACTTATCTATCGATTATTTTGCCGACAACTATGTAGTCGGTTTTATTCTTACTTAGGGAATCAAGGTATATTGCCTTGTTCTATTTTGGTACAATTACTATTAAAATCCAATGAAACTCCTGATTGTAGGACATAAGTACATATTACTTATCGCGGTAAGCCAGCAGTGCTGCTGCAATGTACCTTTCGACGAAGCCAGCATCCTCGTTGATGGTATAACTGGCGACCAAGTGTGGGTACAAGAAACTAACCGATGATTTGTATAATCTAGCTTCAGTCACCATGTCTCTATATATATACACGTGAAAGCAACAAATTATATATGACATTTATCGATATGACATGAACAGAGACTGTGATTGTACACACTTACAGCATCCAGCATCGAATGAGTGAGGCGTCGAGAGCATTGAGCGTGTAAAGATCAAATAAATCCTCAAAGGTCACCGCGAAGACACCATCTTGAAATTCATGTTGTAAATGATGCAGCCTAAATTTGACAGTGATACCTGAGCGCCATTCTCGCTCTGGCTTATTGGATTGTTCTATATACCAAGTGTGTAATTGCCTGCAACTAACTGGTAGGAATGGGAGCCGCTTCACCGGGTCGATCATCGGCTCGCCAAGCACGAATTTGCGGGCCAATGGTAGGTACGGGATATCATCATCATCATCGGTCTTCTTTGCTTTGCCCTTGCTGCCTTGGCTATAGGTCGATTGTAAAGGTAGTATCGGTGGAAGTTGTTGCACCGGGAATAGCTCCCGTGGACTCATCACCTGTGCAGATAGCGGTAGTGGAGATAGGCCTTGTGGAAATGGCACCAGTGCAAGTAGCTCTGGTTTGTATTGCCCTTGTGGACCTGCCACTGGTGAAGAAGCCTCCAGGTATATGTCTCTTTTGGGCTACTGGATGAAGGTTCCAATGGCTTGCCCTAGAGTCACAAGCTCGTTGTTGGGGGGCTACGGTAGCGGGACGGCCTCGAAATTGGCATGTACGCCATCCACATTTACTTTTGCGAAGCTTGGCACTAAAGGTGCACTGTGAACCATAGCCCCTTGACTGGACGGATATGTCAGGCCCCAAGCAGCGCACAAGGCAACGGAGGCATATCTCATTGGGAGCTTGCACTTCGTAGCACCCTGGATGTCATCCACAGGAAATCTGTCCTCGCTTTCCGTCGTAGGATTGGATGCGCAGCTACTCCGACGGTTGGGGGGCTGGCTAGCACAGGAGCGGCGGCAGTGGCCTGCTGATTTTCTTCTATTTGTCTTCGCACCTCATCTCTGACATAATCAACAAACTCCTCTCTAAGAGATACCTTGATGTCCTCTCGTAGACGTGCATCACGCTCGGGTTTGTTTCTCTTCCTACTCCGATACAATTTGGAGTTATCTGAGAAACCTTGTTTCCAAGGAACATAAAACCCAAGGCCTCTCGTACGACCCGGGTGCTCCTTGTTTCCCAGTGCTGCGGAGAGTATATCTTTCTCCCTAATTGACTGAAATGATCCCTAGGAAGATTTGACACTTAATGTATCATGTAAGAGTCCGACATGTCATTTAGTTTTCAGGGAAAATATGGAGTAATTAAAAGCTACGTAGTTCGATACTTACCGGGCGGCGGGACACTTCCTGGTCTACAGGGTTCCGAAAGAAAATGTCTCCCGACGACGTGGTAGATGACCTCGCTTTAATCCAATTTCGAGCGCGCTCATCTGGGATCATGGCAAATGGTGGGGCGGTGTCCCGTAGGATTGCCTGTTCGTCCTTCTACCTCCACTGCGGGATTTTACCCGCATACCCAGCTGTGCTGAGTCTGTGGGGGTATGTTTTTTTCCTAGAGGGCCTTGTGCGCCGCGCTTGCACTTCTGAAAGCTTCGATCATCTTTATTGCCTTGAACTCTTTCCATTGTGGTTCCAGGAATGGATACTTGTGAAAGGGCGTTAGATCCTTCTCCACATAGTCCTTGATAAGCACGCTCTTGAAGTTCTTCCATGCTTTGCACACCACTGCCAAGGCATGTCCTTGCACGGAGTCGTGGTGTTCTTCTAGGATCTCGAACGAAGCAAAAATCTCGGTCAGCAGCTTACATTTCTGAGTCTCACTCACGGCCTTCCACGAATCGAATGTGATCTCAATTCGTTGTCATACAACTTTTCCGATCGTTGTTCGAAATGCGGACGCTGCTTTGTGAGGAAGGAGAGGGATCCCAGATCTATCGACCTCTGTGATGGTAAATCGGCCCTCAAACTTTTTCGATAGTCCTATTCCTTTGCGTGTTGATTTTGGAGCGGACGCATCCGACGATGATGTTGAAGAATGCGCGGATGACATGTAGGCCTTCTCATATATGAAGTAAGCACAATGTAGTATATACATAAATAGTGCAGTATAAGCATATACTTAAATTTAATTCCAATATATGCATACATATATTCAAGTATACATATGCATATCTATGTTCATTAGCAACATATATATACATATATATATACATATGCACAACAGTAAGATTTAACAACAATAAGATTTATGAAATTACAAGAATATATGTATACATATATTCAAGTATACATATACATATCTATGTTCATTAGCAACAAATATATACATATACATATACATTCCCAGGGCTCTGCTAAGTAAAAGCATTATTTTCAAGTGCCTATTCTTTCCTAGATATACTAGATCTTGAGCTTCATTGCAGTGAAAAATCTGTACATAGGTCTTTGGAACAAAGGTAACAATAAGAAAGGTAGAAGTCAGGCAAAGCAGGCACAACTCCAGAAAGTCCATCTGTCATCAAAGACTCAAAAGTGCTCTTCGTGACATACATGAATGTCTTCGGATAATGACTCATAACATGAAAGGTGCTACTTCAAGAATATTACTTCTGGTTGAATAATATCCTTTCATATCCTGATCTCTGTGGAATGATAACATACAGGGACAACCTTTCTGAACTTCTTCATATACATATACATATTCATTCCTTTGCCCGTTCTTATCAGAGACGGTTCTTAACGGATAACCATCTGTGATATCTATGATATCACAGACGGTTCTGAGTTTAGAACCGTCTGTGATAATAACTGTCACAGACGGTTCTAAGCTTAGAACCGTCTGTGATAATAATCACAGATGGTTTTAAACTTACAACCGTCTGTATGCCTTTACCCGGCTGTAGTTATTAATATAACTGCACCAACTAGCATTCAATAAGCCTTTGCCCAGCTGTAGTTATTTCTTTACAACAACCCAGTATATTTCTTTACAACAGCCCAATGAACATAGAGATACATTTGTATGGCTCATTCTCAAAATTCACCTATATATCACACATTTTCACTTATACATAAATGTAAATTCACAAATACATCACACACATGCATTGTTATATACATAAATGCCAATTCACATATACATCACATACATGTATTGTTATATACATAAATGCAAATGCCCACATATATGTCGCATATTCTCATTCCACTTGCTTATTTCCTTTAAAAATTAGCCCTTCATGATGATCAATGCGTACGTAACTTGTTCCGTCACGTTGTTCGTCGTCGCCCTTATGCCATTTTCAAAAGGAGGTAACTCGTCAAATCGATTGTATTCGTCCTCGTCCACTACATTCTCTATTCTGATAATTCTTCTTTTTTCATGAAGAACTATATAGCGCTTCTTATTTGCCGGGTCGGTTACATAGAAAACTTGAACAACTTGGTTGGCGAGTGCGAATGGTTCGTCTTTGTACCCAACACGTTGGAGGTCTACGATAGTAACACCGTACTTGTCAATCTTCAACTGTGGGAGATGCACTCAACGGCAGCGAAATAAGAGAATCTTGAAAACCACGTAATCGAGCTCCCAAATATCTTTTTTGAACCTATAGTACGAGTTTCTCACCCCATCAGTACTGAACGCATCTATGCGGACGCCGCTGTTCTGGTTAGTGCTCTTTACATCCTGAGCCTGTGTGTAGAATGTGTACCCATTTATGTCATATCCTTGCCATGTCACAACTGTAAATGTTGGCTCTTTTGCCAACCATGTCAGCATCTCACTTGATGAGCTCCTAGCGATTTGCTCCTTCAACCATTGGTTGAATCGATTGTTGTGTTGTCTCATGATCCAAACATCCGGGCCGCTCGGATTTGCATACAAAGCACATCCTTGTGCTGGTCGACATAAGGGGCCACTTCAGTCATGTGTTGCATGACCGTGAAATGGGCTTGAGCATACGCGTCCATATCTGGAGTGCTTACTTTCCTTCCGATAGTTCTGATACCCTTGAGCCTCCCCTCATGAAGAGATTGAGGCACACCTATCGGTTGAATCTGAGCCATAGAATCAACACAAAACTCAATGACCTCTTCGCTTGCATAACCTTCAACGATGCTGCCCTCCGGTCGAGATCGATTCCGTACATAGGACTTGAGAATTCCCATGAACCTCTCAAACGGGTACATGCTACGTAGAAATACGGGCCCGCACATTTTTATCTCCTGCACAACGTGAACAATGAGATGGACCATGATATCGAAAAACGAAGGAGGAAAATACATCTCAAGATGACATAGAGTCATCACCACCTCGTCCTGCAGAGCATCTAGTCCTTCGGGATTGATGACCTTTTGAGCAATTATGTTAAAGAAATAACATAGCCTCATGATTGTCTCTCGGACTTTGATCGGTAAAATATTCTGAATTGCAATAGAGAGCATCTGTGTTATCAGCACATGACAATTATGAGACTTCATTCCATTTAACTTCAAATCTTGCATCGAAACAAGTTTCTTCATGTTGCTGGAGTAACCAGACGGAACTTTGACACCATGCAAGCACTAGCACAGTTCTGTTTTCTCGGCCTTGGACAGAGTGTAACACATAGGGGGAAGGTACATTCGTCCATTATCTGTTGTTCTCGGTGCTAACTCAGGCCTGATGTCCATATCAGCCACATAAATTCTTTTCTACGTGCATGACGTTGATGCAGTGTTGAACATCTAGGTACTCCCAATAAGGTAAGTCTCAAAATATTGATCTCTTCTTCCAGATGTTCTTCGCATGACCCCTCAATTTATGTCCCTTTCCGAGGACAACATCTAAATCCTTAACCATATTATAAGCCTCTTTTCCGCTTAAATGCCTTGGAGCTGAACTGTCCTTCTTATCTCCGTCAAATTGTTTCTTCATCTTGCGGTATGGGTGAGCCCTTCGAAGAAACTGGCGGTGACACATGTACATGGTTTTGCATGAGTGTTTCAGCCACACACTTTCGGTACCATCTAAGCAGTGAGTACAAGCTTTTGCACCTTTTGTACTCTGGCTCGACAGGTTAGCAAGGACAAGATAATCATTTATGGTGCAGAACTATAACGAGCACAAAGTGAAGTTCTCTCGTTTGTATGCATCCCATACCTGTACCCTTTCGTCCCACAGTACTTTTAAATATTCCACTAACGGCGCTAGGTACACATCAATATCATTCCTAGGTTGCTTTGTGAAGATCTACGGGTAGGCTATGCAAGCAAAATTTCAAAAATTCTACCGCGTAAAAGGACCTCCACTAGTAATAGATCACGGGATTACCACTAGATGCGCAGACTCATAGCGGAAGTAGAGTCGATGTGGCGTGTTGATGCAGTTGTAGTCGTTCCAGCAGAACGTCTCCTCCTTCAGGTCCTTGTGATCGTCAAAAGTTGCGGATCGTCCTAGTGTTGAAGCTTCGTATCAACACCTCCAAGGTATCCACACGTACGGGGCAGGAACACCACGCGCTGGAGTGCTAGCGTCGGCGGCGCGGTATTAGATGAGGAAGGTGTGGCAACTAGGGTTTCGGGAATTCCGAATTTTTTTATGAAACCCTATGCCACCTCCCCTCTATTTATAGGCATCCATCATAATGGGTCTCGAACTAGAGGCCCATTAGAAACTCATGGCCCATAAGAATTCGGATCACTATCCGAATTAAGTCCCAGCCCTTTAAGTGTGCGACCCTATAGGTTCACATACACTTAGACATAGCCCGAGTACTCTACTCGTCCATTAGTCGGCAGCGGCCCCTTAGCAAGACATGCCGACTCCTAAGTATATGCAAAGATCATATCGGACAAACCTCAACAAAACTCATGCATTTCCCTTTGCCTCACGATATCGGTTAAACTTAAGGCGAGTACGTGTCATCCTTGTTTGGTTAGCTCAACCACTCTTTCTCGATTACGTGACTTGAATTCCCGACTACGGTTAACTCTTTAACCGTGAATAGCATGGCTATGCATTTCTGGAATCCAATCACTCAAGAGGTCTAGAGATATCTCTCCTATTGCCTGGAGGGGCAAATCCTATCTTGATCGACCATGCCTCAATGCATGCATCATAACAAAACTCGAAAGCTACCTTTATGACTACCCAGTTACGGAGTAGTGTTTGGCAACCCCTAAGTCAGTCAATATGCATCTTGAGTACGTGCGACGATCTCAAGTCTTAAGGACATAGCATACGTATTATGAATGAAACCAACTGATGATGGTAAGAATGCAACATTCTCGCAGTGTTTCATGGTGGGTCGATCCAACCCCATGTTTGCTAACATGTGTCCATATTATTGGTTTAATATCTTTATATCTATGACCCGTGAAACATGGTCATCAACCAATACATATGCTAGTCTATTAATATGTGTCCTCATATGTTTGACTAGGGATCATCTAAGAATAATCATCGCAGTAATATAGAGTTTCACAATCAAGTCACACACTTGATAATAAATATTGACGATGTTATTCAAGGAACAAGATATATTATCCAATAATTCATGAACATAATAAACAGAATCATCTCTATGATTGTCTCTAGGGCATATCTCCATCACTTTGGTCCTTGGATAAGTATCGACAGCAAAATATACTTTCACTTCATACACAACCAAGGAGGAAGGTTATAGATGTAAAGAGTCACAGGCCAAGTGCTATGTCGGCTGCTCATGCTACTGAAAGGATTCATTCCATCTGTACTCAATCCAAACCTTATATTCCTCGATTCTGCACCAAAATCTGTAAAGCACCTATCGATGTTTCTCCACTGGGTGGAATCAATAAGGTGTATCAGCATTTCATCCTTCTTGTGCTCCTCCGAGTGCCATCGCAGCAGTTTTGCCTCCTTTGGATTCGCAAAAAACCACTTCAAACAGGGAATTATAGGAAGAACCATGCCACCTTTCCAGGAGGTTCTTTCTTCACCTCTGTTCCCTCGCCATCATTATCTGATTAATTGTTACGTTTGTATCGGGATGCATTGCACACCGGACAGACATGCATGTTCGCATACTCTTTACGGTAGAGGATATAGTCGTTTGAACATGCATGTATTCTTTCTACTTCCATTTTCAACGGACAAAGAACCTTTTTGGCTTTATACGTGATTTTAGGCAACTCATTTCCCTCCGAAAGCATATCCGCTAAAAGACCTAGCAGCGCCGTGAAACTCTTGTCAGACCAACCGTTGCTTGCCTTCAATTTCAATAGTTCAAGCACAGCTAACAACTTCGTGTACTTTGACCTGCAGTACGTGAATAAAGGTTTCTCTGAGTCCTCTATCAAGCCTCGAAATTTAATATACTCTCTCTCACCATAGTTCTCTTCTACATCACGAAGCATCTGATCCAGATTGTCATCGTGCAGCCTATCTGAATCCGAACCACAATCGCCATCCAGCGGCATATCATTAATTTCACCGGCGATGTCGTCCGACGGTATATCATTGACTTCACCAGCGATGTCCTCCGGTGGCATATCATTGACTTCACCGGCGATGTCACCTGGCGACATATCATTGACTTCGCTATGACTGGTCCAACACGTATACCCCTTTTTGAAACCTCTCCGAATCAAGTGCGCTTCAATCTGCTCTCGATTCTTAAATATCTTTAAATTCTCGCAGTCAGTACATAGACAATACATATATTCCTCCCCCTTATTCAACATATCATCCTCGGCAGCTCTTGTAAAAGGAGACACGCCATTAATGTACTCTTCACTCACACGGTTTGCGGTATACATCCAGTTTCGGTCCTATATTATGCACATATATAACAACTTAGTATTAAAATTAATTAATTTAATTATTACTACATATATACCATATGCATTGAGGCTAGCTAAATCTAAATTAGCTAGATCTTCAAAGTATATATATAACAGTCACTGAAAATTAATTAGCTAGATCAAAATTTTGATATTGTAACCAAAAACAAATTTCATTACTAACCATATCTAGGGCAACTAAGAACTCAATGAATCTTCAAAGCTCTCCTGCAAAATAAGCCTCTTTCCACCAAATTAAATGGCCTGAAAGCCTTGCCGCCTCCAACTGCAGTACCGGCTAGATCTAGATCAAAATGAAGACAGATGCGGTCTGAGCGGCGCAATAAATACATAGCAGGATTATCACAGATGATTTTGACTAAGAAACCGTCTATGATAGTGGAATATCACAGATGATTTTTCAGTCAAAACCGTTTGTGATAGTCCACTATCATAGACAGTTCATTGGTAAGAACCGTCTGTGATAATCCTTCAGCAGCACAGATAGTCTCCAAATTAAAACCGTTTGTGATAGTGTACATCACAGACGGTTTCATGATTTGACGTCTAGAATTAGGCTTTCTGCAGTAGTGATTCATTCTACATTATGGAACTGTCCATCTGATTTTGTGATTTTATACATCACGAAGTATGCACACTATCATCGAATTTGTTCAAGGTCGGCATGTTCCAATGCAGCTGTAGTAATGGGCGCAACCTATTGGTAGGAATATCAATGTCGTGCATACATATATAACTTGATAAGTATGAAATAATTATTGCAAGATTGTCAAACCTGAGGATCATTGATCTTCGAGGAATCGAGGAGTAGTTGCATGTGATGGCAAACATAGAATCCACAAGTGTTGCCCGGCGGCTGCTAGTGGCACTGCAAAAATAGAATTTATTAATTTAAGAGGCATTACTATGAAGTGTTATTTAGGATTAATGTTTACTAGTGACTACCAGGAAATCTCAAACATGTTGTAGAGCGTTGATCCCTCCCTTCGATTTTCGTACCTCTGCAACGTACGTGGTGAACGACCTACATCATTCCAAAAGGTTAGCCTTAGTCATTGGGAAGGAAGGAAAAACAACAATAGAGTTATTTATGGAGGAAATGTATTTACCCGTCGATCAATCATTGGACAACTGTGAAGTTTGTTTTATTCTTCTTTAGGGAATCAAGGTATATTACCCTGTTCTATTTTGGTATAATTACAATTAGAATCTAGTGGAACCTACATAGGTATGTCGTCATGGTCATTAAACCTAATTTTGTGTTGCTTATAAAATATAAATTAATAAGTATAGTCACTAATGCAGCACTTACCCCTGATTGTAGGGTATAAGTATAAATTTCTTGTTGTGATGAGCCACCAATGCCGTTGTAATGTAATTCTCGACAAAGGATGCATTCTCCTTAATAGTATCCATGGTGACCAAGTGTTGGTTGAGGAAAGCAATCAGTGATTTTGATAATCTAGCTTCAGTTACCATGTATACACACACACACACACACAAAAGCAACAAGTTACATATGACATTTATCGGTATTACATGAACGTAGACCATGATTGTACATACTTACAATGTCCACCATCGAATGAGTGAGGTGTCAAGGGCGTTGAGTGTGAAGAGATTGAATAAGTCCTTGAAGGTCACCATGAAGACACAACATGAACATCGTGCTAAAAATGATGCGGCCTAAACTTGACGGTGAGACCTGGCGCCGTTGTCCCTCGGGCTTGTTGGCCTGTTCCATATACCATATGTGCAATCTCCAGCAACTCAGTCCTAGGGTTAGGAGGTGCTCTTTCGGGAAGACCATCGGCTCACCTAGCACGAATTTATGGGCCAACGGCAAGTAGGGGTTACCATCATCAGTCTTCTTTGATTTGACCTTACCGCCTTGGCTGTAGGTTGACTTCACGGTAGTCGATCGTAAATGTAGCTCCAGTGCGAATAGCCCCTGTAATTTTAGCACTGGTGCAAGTAGCTCGGGTGGGAATAGCACTCGTGGTGTTGGCACTGATGTAGGTAGCTCTGGTACGGATAGCTCTTATGGACCTGGCACCGGTACAGATAGCTTTGGTGCAGATAGCCCCTATGGACCTGGCACTGGTGTAGATAGCTTTGGTATGGATAGCCCCTATGGACCTGGCACCGGTGCAGATAGCTCTGGTGTGGATAGCCCCTATGGACTTGGCACTAGTGCAAGTAGCTCTGGTGTGGATAGTCCCTGTGAACTTGGCATCGGTGCAGGAGCCTTTAGGCAGATGTCGTTTTTAGGCCACTAGATGAATGTTCCAATGGCTTGTCCTAGAGTCACAACCTCATCGTTTGAGGGCTTCTGTAGTGGGACAATGCTGAAATTGGTATACACACTGTCCACATTCACTTTTTTGAAACCTGGTGCTAGAATTACACCATACACTAAGGCCACGGGACCGAACGAATATGCCTGGCCCCAAGCAGCACATAGGGAAATTGAGGCATATCTCACTTCGAGTTTGCACTTCGTAGCCACCTACATAATGATACAAAGTTAGCTACTCCAATGGGCCTATCAATGAATTGAGCATTCCAGAGATAATAATTATTACCAGGATGTCATCGACAGGAAATCTGTGGTCGCTTTTCGAGGTAGGGTTGGACGTGTAGCTACTTTGACGGTTAAGGGGCTGGCTAGCACAGGAGCGACGTGGGTTTTCTGTTGATTTTCCCTATACCTTTGCATCTTATCTCTGACATAATCAGCGAGCTCCACTCCAAGGGATGCCTTAATCTCCTCTCGTAGTCGCGCTTCACGCTCGGCTTTGGCTCTCTTCATACACCGATAGGATTCAGAGTTCTCTAAGAAACCATGTTTCTAAGGAACATAAAGACCAAGACCTCTCATACGATCCGAGTGCTCCTTATTTCCTAGGGCCGCAGATAGTATATCTCTCTCCCTGACTACCTATAATGATCCTTGGGAAGATTCTACACTCAATACTTCCTGCAAAAACCTAACATGTCATTTCACTTCCTATGAAGTTATGGAGTAATTACAAGCTATGTTGTTTGATATCATACCAGGCGGTGGGATACTTCCTTATTTGTGGGGTTTCAAAAGGAGATGGCCCCCGATGACATGGTAGATGACCTCACTCTAATCCAGTTTCGAGCGCGCTCATTAGGGATAGCAGCAAATGGCAGGAAGGTGTCCTGCAGGATTGTCTGCTCATGCTCCTTCCTCCATTGTGAGATTTTACCCACATACCCAGCTATGCCGAGTCTGTGGGGGTACGTGTTTTTTCCTGAAGGGCCCTGTGCGCCGCACTTGCACTCCTAAAGTTTTCTGTCGTCTTCATTGCCACAAACTCTTCCCATTATGATTCCAAGAATGTATACTTGTGAAAGAGCGTTAGATCCTTCTGCACGTATTGCTTGACAAGCAGGCTCTTGGAATTCTTCCATGCTTTGCATGTTACTAGCAACGTATGTCGTTGCATGGAGTCCTTGTGTTCTTTTGGGATTTTAAGCGATGCAAAAACTTCTGTCAGCAACTCACTTTTCTGAGCTTCGGTCACAGTCTTCCATGAATCAAATGTGATCTCAATCCGTTCTCGTACAACTATTTCGACCATTCTTCGGAATGTGGACACTGCTCAGCGAGGATTGAGAGGGGTAGGTAAAGTGTGCAACCTCTGCAATGTGTAAAACTATTCGAATAATCGTATCCACAGTCATAAATGACTTGGTGAATCCTCCAGCTTAGTAGTTTTATGTTTGGCAACTTAGTTTGGGAGATGTATGGATGGGGTTCCATGCACAGTTGGTCTCAGTAAAAAGGTTGTTGTTGTTTATCATTTTGGGGTAGCAAGCCTCCAACTTACAAAAGTGGTTACGGGAATGTATGGATGGGAAATATATGCATAGCCTGTTTGACAAGGTTATTGCCACTGGTTTGAAATCCTTGGGCAGCAAGCCTCTTGTTCTAAATTGTGCTATCTATGCTTTAATATTAATTGTTTATCAAATTCAATTTTTCTTAAAACTTCCATTTGCAATCTATTATTTGGTTATTGCAAATGAAAGTAGGTTTTGCAAATTAAACTAGATTAGATATCTATTCTTGACTCAGCTTGCTTATTATATAACTTTGCTATAACGTCATGTGGAGTATTATTTTTTGTACTCATAGTTGCTTGAAGGTCCGTCTTGCGGTTTCTTTTACGCATTAGGTTTTGGTGATGAAAACATCGGTTACTAGGGTCTTACCCAAGTCTGTTGCTGTAACATCCTAATTTTTAAAGCCTTTTTGAAGTCTTTAAAAATAAAATTCTAGCTTAAAATGATTTTTTTAAATAAAAAGATTTAATATGACTAAATTAAACATTAACATTTGCTGGAACTATTTTATTTGGGTTCCTTGAGTCTCAAGGATTTTTCTAGAATTTTCTTGGTTTTTCCTGGATTTATTTGCTATTTTCAAGAGCTCATTTGAGTTATTTGAATTTCTAGAAATTGGAAAATCCTAGAAAATCCAAAAACCATCTGGGACGAGCCCACCACTGCTCATTCAGTCCATTAGATTCTTGTAGCCCGATCTCTCATTTTCCACATGTCCTTCATTCGGTGGCCCAGCTACTGTGCAATGGTGCTTTCTGCCGTCGTCGTTGGATCTGACCGTGTTATAACATCCTATTTTTCTGAGATTTTTTTTAAAGCCTGGAATTTAAAAATGAATTTTCTGGAATTTTTTGAATTTAATTCAAGCTTCAAATGAATTTTTAGAATTTTCAAAGATTTAATAGGATTAAAATAAACATTAACATAAGTTGAAAATATTCTATTTGTGTTCTTCAGGTCTCAAGGAATTTTTTGGTATTTTTGGGGAATTTTTGGGATTTATTTGCTATTTTCTAGAGCTTTTGGAAGTTTATTTAAATTTCTGGAAAAAGAAAAGAAAAAGAAATCCTCCCCGCCGCCAGATCCCGCCGTCGCCACGCGTCGCCCATCCCCGCGCTCGCCGCGCCGCCACCCTTTCCCGCGCGCCGACTCTCGCGCGCCCGATCCCGCCCGCGCCACGCGTCGGCGCATCCGCTACTGACGTGCGGTGCACCAGCGCGCCGCCACCGCGCGCCGCCGCCCTCTCGGCTGCTCGATCGCGCGCCCCGCGCGATCTCCGCTGTCTCTGTTCCGCCGCGCGATCGAACCCTAACCCTAACCTCTCGCGCGTCCGAGCCGTCCGATCTCTCGCGTTGAATCGACCGCCCAAACTTGTCCGCATTGCGACCGTCAGAATCGGATTGATCGCCTCGGTTCGCGATAAAACCCGCCGCCCGCCTCGGCTCGTGCTGCTCGTCGCCGCCGCCAACCCTAGCTCGCCTCGCGCTGTCGCCGCCGTTCTCGCGCCCGCCGCCGTCGCCTCGCGGCGTCCCGTCGTCGCCGCCGCCGACCCGCCGCGCTGTCGCTCCGCCGCCGTGAGTTCTCCGCGCCGTCCGTCGCCGCGTCGCCTCCTGGTCGCCGCCTCGCCTCCCCTCACCTCGCCGCGTCTGCGCGCAAGACACGATGCCTCGCGCGCGCGTCACCGGTCGCTCCTCGCGCGGCCACCGCCGCCATCGCCGCGATCCCGCCCGCCGCGCGCGCGCCGCGATGCCAGCGCGGCGAGCCGCCACGCGCCGCCGATCCGCCGTCGCCGCGCTTCGCGCTCGCTCATTCTCGCCGTCGCGCCGCGCCGTGTCGCGTCAGCCAAGCCACGTCAGCCCTAGCTGACGTGGCATCCCACGTGGCATGCCACGTCAGCGCCACGTCAGCCGAGACCGCCCCTAGGTGCCACGTGGCAGCATATGCTGCTGCCACGTCAGCGCGTCCCCGCCGCGTAAGCGTCCCCCTCCCGCGCACTGTTTGGTGAGCCGGGTCCACCGTAGACCGGACATCTCGTGGACCGGGTCCACAGCACAGTGACATTTCCGATTTTCTCGATTTAAGTTTAGGTTTAATTTTCCGAGAGCCCGTTCTCCTCCGTCCTAGGTCCGATTGACTCCGTTCTTTTTTCTAAATTCATCTAAAATCGAGCTCTAGCTGTTGGTTCTAGTTTTGTGAATTTTGGAGTTTATTTGCTTATCATTTTATGTGTTTCTTTGTTTTCAGTCGTTTTCTCTCTCGTTAGATTCGGATTCTGGAGGAGCAGTTTTCGCGCCCGAAGACCAGGAGTACCCCGCTGAGCATAACGAAGGCAAGTCGTAACCTTTGATCATGTTGAACCCAGTTTTACAATCTATTATTTAATTATTTTGTTTTAAATTACATTGCATCGCTACTTTTATTCAACCGTTGTAACTGGTAGTTATCGTCCCGATTGAAATTATACCTCCTTGATACTTTGGAATACCATGATGCCATTGTCACCATAGGTTGGGTAATTTATTAGTGATGCTAGATTATTTTGTCACATGGGTTGGTACGATTAGATTGCTTAGCCGGCTTATATTTACGATTGATCTCATCACACATGTTAATTATTAATTTGACTTAATGACATATGGAACTGTGGTTGGTGCCACGTGTATTAAAATTTGTGCCACGTCATTGATGTGACGTTGGCTTGGTTATACAAATTGGTTTTCACTCGGGCGAGTGATCGTGCAGTAAAGGGGGAGGTGCAGTTGCACTTCGGGGATGTGGTAACCTCGCCCGGGTAATGTTAAGGACTTAACTTTGTGCGCCATTGATCTGAGCTTAATCGTGCAAACCACATGTCTATTATGGGATGGACCTGGCTGACTAATTTATAATATTTCAACTCAATTCTGCCATTGTGATGGACATGGTTGCTGATTTCCATGTGGCGCAAGGGGGGTGTGATGCAAAACCCTAGCGGGCAGGATTGTGTTGAGGTAGAGCATTGTAAAGGCCTTGTTGTGATTTCCTGAGATCGAGGCTAATCACATCGTGTGGGTACAGTTGTGCAACCTCTGCAGAGTGTAAAACTATTCGAATAGCCGCGTCCTCGGTCATGGACATTGCTCGGGGATTTCACACGAGGGTTAGTGTTTCACTTATAACTTGGTGGTTATGTTGGGAAGTGGGCAGATAGTTTACTGTTAGTTTAGCTTGTGAATTGGTGTTCACAAGTGGTTCATATTTATTCCTTTGATTATCTATTATTACTGTTTTCAGTTAACTTTCGCTTTCAAGTTATTTATTATATTTCATTATGAAATGCCTTTATGCAAATTAACCTTTTAGCCCTCCTTTGGTAAGCCTTGCATATTATATATTGCATTCATTTGTTACAAACGACTTGCTGAGTACCAATGTACTCACGGCTTTACGCCTATGTTGCTCAGTTGAGGGAGAGGAGTACTATCAGCAGGAGGTTCCAGAAGGAGAGTACTACGACGACTTCACGGATTAGGCTTTATTCTCCACTCGATAGCCTATGGCTTGTCGATTGGTCGCTACGCTTTATTTTGGATTTCCGCTGCTATTTTGTTAAGCCCTTCCGGCTAGAGATATTGTAAGCTTGGCCATAAGGTCGTACATTTGATATTTTATCAATATTCGAGTTTTCCTTTATTATTGTCGTGTGTATGACTGTGATGACATCTATGTTTGACTGTGTGCACTAGCGTGATCCTGGACTAGTGCAGTTTACACAGAGAGACCGAATTTGCATATTCGGGTCTCGACACGTGTGCCACATGTTGAGCATCAAACCCATCTCTGCTCGGGACTCGAAAGTCATGTCAGTCCTAGCTTCTCAATGTCTGTGCATAAAAGCCACGTGCTACCTTGTTTTTCGCATCCCTCAGATGTCGCTCACACCTAAGTCCACCCAATCGCCGCCATCCTCGCCTTCGCCCTTAGCGTCGCAACCGCTGTCCTTAACGATGAGCTCGTCGTTGGTGTTGATTTCTCAGTCAAGCACTGTCACATGACCTGATTGCCTCCGCCGGTGTTCGCCCACCACCGGTGAGCCCACCGTCGATCTCGCCGGCTGAACCCCAGTTGCCGCCCTTAGTTCACATGCTTGCCACCACCCCATGTGACCGTTCACCTGCTGAAGAGCCACCTCAATCCACGTACCACTAACGCCAGCAGGCTGATGTCAGATCGCACGACGCTCGATCGACTCTCGGGATTCTCTGTGAACTAGGTTCACCAGGCACCAAGCGTCTTACACATGGGACCCGCACGCTAGAGACTACTATTCCGAGAGCCCATGCACTGGTCGAGCTAAGTTAGCTGCCATGTGACCTGCCATGTGTCATGCTAGCTCATCTGCCACGTCTGCCCTAGTGCACATGTGTCCTGCCACGTCACTTCAACGTCACCGCCATATCAGCCCTAGCTGCCACATCACTGCCATGTCAACAAGCCCAGATGTTGTGCACTGTTCCATGAGCTAGCTTCACTGTAGACTAGCTATCCGTGCACCAAATCCACAGCACAGTAGAATCTCATAATTTTCAGCATTTTCTTTAGATTTAATCTTCCAAGATCCTGTTCTCCTCCATCCTAGTTCCGATTGACATGATTCTTTTTTCCTAAATTCATATAAAATTGAGCTCTACCTTTTGGTGCTGGTTTTGAAGATTTTGGAGTTTAGTTGAATTTTATTTGATTTTATTTGTGCTTCATTGTGTTTTCTCTCTCGTTAGATTGTGTTTTCGATGGAGCTGAAACAAGATTTGAATATCAAAAGCAATTAACTGAGGAAGGTCAAGGCAAGTCATGCCTTTGATTATGTCAAACCAAGTTTTCAAATCTATTATTTATTTATTTTATTTTAAATTATCATACATTGCTATTTTATTACAAACATTTGTACCTAGTAGCTATGGTCCAAATTACTTAAGTCCGCCTTGATAATTTGAATGTCATGATTCTATTATCATCATAGGATGGGAAACTATTTAGTGATATAATACTAGTTGTCACGTGGGTTGTACGATTAATGTGCTTAGCCATGCTTGTAGTTATGTTGGGTTCATCATCATATGTGATCAATTGATTAATTTGACTTAATGAGATATTGATTCATGGTTGTAGTCACAGTTATAAAATTCATGTACCATGATATTGGTGTGACATCAGTGTTGGTTATATAAAATTGATTTTTACTTGGGTGAGTGATCGAGGGATATAGATATCTTGCCTGGGTAATATTTAAGGACTTAACTTTATGCACCATTGATATGAGCTTTATCTTGCAACCACATGTCTAGTATGGGATAGACTTGGCTAATTAATTTATAATATTTCAATTTTGATTTCGCCAATGTGATGAATATGGATGTTGATTTTCATGAGGCGCAAGAGGGGGCTCTTTGACTAGGTTGTAGCCTACTTGGCCGCGAAACCTTGCGGGTAAAATTGAGTTGAGGTTGAGCATTGTAAAGGCCTTGTTGTGATTTTTTTATAACATGGGGATGATCACATCGTATGGGTAAAGTTGTGCAACCTTTGTAAAGTATAAAACTATTCCAATAGCCGTGCCACCGATTATGAACAATGCTTGGTGATTTCACACGAAGGATATATATTTCATAAAACTTGGTTGGGATAAATTTGCAAATTGAATGGTTAGTTCGCTGGTGGTTCGATTCATGAATGGTTAGTTCACGAGTGGTTTATTCAAATCCTTTGATTATTTATTTGTTTGTTATCTTTTCCTTTAAAGTTTCTTTTTAATCTATTTATTGTATTTACTTTAAATTATTGCTATATGTAAAATAACCTTTCAGCCATCAATTGGTAATCCTTGCATATTATATTGCATCTTTGTTACAAACGACTTGCTGAGTACCAATATACTAATGGCTTTATGCCTACTGTTGCTCAGTGAAGTGGAAGAACCATATCAGCAGGAGGTACCTGAAGGAGGATACTTTGACGACTTCGCGGATTAGGACTTCGCTCCCAAGTCGATTGCCTGTGGACATGTCGAATGGCTACTACGTTTATTTCTGTTTTCTACTGCTAGTTTCTTCAGCCCTTCAGGCTATTATTTATAAGTTTGGCCATAAGGTCGTACTCTGATAATTATTAATATTTGAGTCTTTTTCTTTATTAATCATGCTATGGTCGATATTTTGTCTATGTTTACACTGTGTGCACTAGCGTGATCCTAAACTAGTGCGGTATACACAAAGAGTCCAGATTTGTATATTCAGGTCCCGACAGTTGCCTGTGGATAGGTTGAGGCATACTTACTAGTTTGTTATGCCTCTTTTATCTCTGTTTTCACTGAACTATTTTATGTTGTATGCACTATTTAGCCGGCCGGCCCATGTGTTGTAAATTTTGCCGTATAGGCTTATGTTCAGTTATTACCTGTAACAGCCCAGCTGTTTATGAAAAAAAATTAAATAAAACATTTACCTTTGGTTGCTTAAGTCTGTAAAAATTTAACTGCAAAAATTTCTGTTTTAAAAGAGGCTTTGTTGTGAAAAATAGTTTAAAAGAAAAATAATTTCTGTTTTATTCCAAGCCTTGCAGTGGAAAATTTAAAATTTTCATTTTATAAAAGTCAAAAAATAAAAGTCATTTCTGTGTTTATAAAAATTTTTCAGGAGTTTTTAGAAATTAAAAACTCCCCTTTTAAAGTTAAATTCTGTTTCTGCAAAAGCTAAATACTAAAATAAGTTAAAAATATTTTTATTAAGTCTAAAAGGGGTCCAGATAATTCTCTAAATTTTTTTGGAATTTTCAAATTTTATTTTGGTTTTTTTCTGAGTATTTTAAAGCTTATTAGTATTTCTGGAAAGGCTAAAAAGAAAAACAAAATTCAAATCCCCCTCGGGCGACACGTGTCACCCTCGGATTTAATCTCCCACCGGCTGACCTAATCCCCACCGTCCGCCCCCACTTACCCCTTTTCCCCCGCCTTCCCCTTCCCTCGTGCTGACACGTGGCAAGCATCGGTCCGACCCACTTCCCTGCTGATCTAATCCCCGCCGCTCCTTCCCACTTACCCATTCGCTCGCCCTTTTTCTCCCTCGGCTCGACAAGTGGAGTGTGCGGATTAAAACCCCGCAGTCACTTAATGCACCCGACGGCTCAGATCTAATGCAATCGGCTGATCGAATCTAAACAATTAGCCTTCACTTACCCCTTCGCAATCCATTCAATGGCCCCCGTCCTTTCCGTGCGCCACATGTCAAAGATCCAGCCACCACCTTCTCCCTTCTACCTCTCCCTCTCTCGCCGACAGTGAGGCCCGCTAGCCAGGTCGTCTTTTTCCCCACCTTCTTCCTCCTCGCGCCACCGCTGATCACGCCATTGGCGGCCGAAACCGAGAAATTAAAACCATCGTTACTTCCCGCCATCCCTCCCGTGCAATGGCACAATTAATTACTCATTCCCCGCCGCCATCAAACCGGCCATTTCCCCTTCGTTATTGCACTAAGTGGCCCGAATTGCATGCGGAGGCGTTTCGAAACCGACGAGAAATTGTGCGACTGTTGCCACTCACCCCGCCTATTTAACCTCTCCCCGAGGTCCCCCTCACCTCACCGCCCACTTCCCCTCGCTCTATTTCCCCTCTCCTCGCTAGAGAAGCCGTTGCGCCGTGCGACCTCGATCCACCTTCAGTCGAGAGCTCTAGTGAGCAATTGCGAGAGCTTTGGACGTTCGCGAGCCGCGCCGCCGCCGCCAACACCCTCGCCGGGACCGTGCGCAGCTTCTCCGCCCTTCTTTCGAACTCGAGCGCCATCGGAGGACCCTGCCGCCGATCGTCCCTCTCCATCCACTTCCCTTCACCGCCGTCAAGCCGCTCCGACCATCCTTGGGACTCGTGGCCGGTACCTATCGCCTCCCCTCCTCTCCCTCTTGCTTTGCCGCACCTCAGTCAGCGCCGCCACTCGCCGGAGCACCGCTGGCGACCTTTGGTTCCCGTGCTCTTCGGCCGGTCGAGCCACGGCAGCCCATCGGGCCGAGCTGGCAGCTGCGTGGTAGCCAGGTGATGGCCAGACCTAAACCACACCTCGACCACGTGGCTCCTACCTCCCACGTCGCTCGTGTGCGGCCACGTCAGCGCGAAGCCGTGACGTGGCAGCCACATGGCAGCCCGGTGGTAGCCACGTGCGCGCCACGCGCGCCTCACCCTGCCACGTGTGCGTTCCAACTGGGTGCATGCCATGTCACCACATTGGCCCCACCAGTCAGCCTCTCAGCCGAATTTAATATCCCTAGGGCTGACGTCATGCTGACATCATAAACCCGATTTTCTATTTAAAATTAATTCGGCCAAAATTAAATATTGGTGCTGACGTCATAATCTTAGTTTTCCTTTAGAAAATTAATTTGGGAAAATTTTCTGCTGACGTCATAAATGCTTTTTTAGTTCAAAAATAAATCCAGAAAATGAGTATTTTCCTTTTAATTGTATTGAAACTTTGGAAAGCCATAACTTCTTCATTTTAACTCCAAATCGACCTGTTCAAATTTCTAAATTTTTCTAAAATCATGAACTTTCCATTTATGCAGTTATTTTGAATTTTTGAATTTATTTGAATTTTTTGTTTTTGAATTTATTTTTTAAATTGGTTCTTCATGTTAGATTTTGACGATTCGGGAGAGTTCGACTTCGGCATTTCGCAGCAGGACTTCGAGCAAGGCAAGTTACACCTTTGACCATGTTGACCGAAGTATTTCAAATTTAATTATGTTGTTTTACTGTATATGCATGCATACTTTTATGCAAACATAATTTAAATTCAGTTTAAATTTTAGTAATGCCCATGATCCTTTGATTATAGCCAATTTGAATCTCGAATTCATATACCTTGTCACCCTAGCTGAAAACTAGTTAGTACCATAGAACTAGAAACTTTATAGAATTGCTTAGCCTGGCTTAGTACAATTTTAGGTGGGATCAACTTTTTCACATGGAATGACAGTCTTTTTAAATGAATTCTTGATTTAAGTGAGTCAAGAAAGTTTATAAAATAATTTTAAAAATTGAAAATAGAAAACTGTTTTGGACTTAGGCTATTGGTTAGGTGGTGGGGTGCCAGCATGCCTCGTGTTTGGTGACACATGGTTGATTGTCGTACATGTGGGTATGTGGATTGAGCCTAAGTCAAATTAAGGACCGTTTCTGTGATTCATTTTACGAAGTCACTTCGTACTACCACAAGTTCAGTATGGGACAGATCTGACTAAGTAATTTATGAAATTCCAAATATAGTTTCGCTATAGGCTGAATGTGAGCATGGCATAGGCCGCGAGAAGTCTCACATGGCACAAGAGGAGGCTCCAACTCGTGGATTCGAGTTGTGGTGAAACCTTAGTGGCGGCGTGACTATTTTGGCTATAGATCATTGTAACAGCCTTGTCATGATCTCCTCGCCACACACCAAAGGAAGTGTGTTTATCCGGTGGCAATATGGGATGATCGTGTCTTGTGGGTAAAGTTGTACACCTTTGCAAAGTGATAATCTATCCTGGATAGCCGTGTCCACGGTCATGAATATGCTGAGTAGAGTTTTCACAGATTAGACCTAGTTTTATAAAACTTGTTTTTGGCAAACAATAGTGTTTTGGAAATGATCCGGCTGGGATGCCCGTGATTAGGTTAGTGTAGGTCGGAGTCTACACTAACGATATTAGTTTGTTGAATATTGTTTCTTATGATGTATTAAAATTCAGCTTTTGTATCTACATTTTGTATTTAAATTCAAGTATTGCTTTTTCCGCACTTGTACCCTATTAAGCCTTCCTTTGAAATACCTTATGCATGCATTCACTCTGTTATATTCCCTGGTGTAACTTGTGGAGTACTTTAAAGTGCTCACCTTGCTAAAATCTGTTGCCAGACTTCGGCAGTGACGACTTCGGTGAGAACCCCGACGAGTAGGCCGCGTCTTACTGTCTTTCGCCTGTGGGCTGGTAGGATGGGCTATACCTCTGCTTCTTATTGTTTTCCCGCTACTTTGTTTTAGTTGGCCTTGTGCCCCTTTATTGTAAGACTTGGCCATATGGCCATACCTTTGCTTAATAATAAATTGTTGGTTATTGTGCTTGATATGTATCACTGTTGATCCTGTGTGCACTAGCTTTTCCTGGAATAGTGCGATTTACACAGAGAGACTTGGAGTTGTTGCTCCGAGTCCCGACATTACCTATATACACTACCTTGTTTAAATTTAACATGTACGGATGTTGTATGAATGTTATTGATTATGTGTGCTAGTTACTGATCTTGAGACTAGCATGGTAAACACATGTAGATTTGCAATGCAAATTCTAGGTCCTATAGCATCGGTATCAAAACCATATTGACTATAGGTTGGACCCTTGTATAGAATTGGTCGTTAGATTAAAATCTTGTGGTTTTAAAATATTACTTACAAACTTATCAAATGGTTATGAAAAATATAAGTTATACTTGTTGTTGTACTTCTTTCCTTACTTAGCCTCTTTTCATATCTCACTTTTCACTTAGTTATAAAATTGTTACTAATCCTTTCCTCTTTCAAACTTTAGAAGCCTCAGTGGGTGGTTTTCCCCATATGACCACCCGACAGATGAGTGGACTGTCTGGTACCTTAGCCACCATGTTCCAACACGTCGGCTTCACGCAACATCCAGATTATTTGGTGTACCATACAGTCATTAGCCAAGTTAATTGCTTGTTAGTACTGTGCTGTGGTACTTATCCAATCCCGAGCTCACACTGGAGGACCGCAGCTTTGCTTCGAGGGTTTTGGATCCCTCATCTGCATGGATATGTGTGATGTTGTGTATATGGCCATTCACTACTACAAAAACGTTTATATTAGACGTCTCATCACAGACAATTCGTAAAAACCATCTATGTTAAATACAATCACAGACGATTCTTGATAAGAACCGTCTATGATATTTCGAATATCACAGACGGTTCTTAATTAAGAACCGTCTGTGATATTGCGGAATATCATAGACGGTTCTTAATTAAGAGCCGTCGTGATACGCCGATATCACGCACGGTTCTTAATTAAGAGCCGTCTGTGATATGTCGCAATATCACAGACGGTTATTAATTAAGAGCCGTTTGTAATATCGCATATCACAGACGGCTCTTAATTAAGAACCGTCTGTGATATATTTCTCGCTTCGCGCATCTCTAAAATTTTATAATTTTCAGCCTGAGTTCGAGTAGAATTCCGTTTTGACACACCTTCAGTAAAACAGGCATAACTTTTGCATACGGTGTCCGTTTTTGACTTTCTTGTACTCGTTGGAAAGCTAACAACGAGCTCGATCCAAAAAAATGATTTGCTTGCACTAGTCAACCTCAAAGACCCCCAAAATCGGCCATCTTTTGCCTCAAATTTGCATCGCAAGTTTTTGATTTCTGTTTTTGCCAAAATTTTCGATCTTGCCTTCGGAATTTAGAGTTTGCCTCAACTGCAAAGTTGTAGATCTCGTCGAAACCTTTCAAATGAGTATATGTAAGTCATACAGAACTTTGTTATTTCATATTTTGAGACTAGTTGTTTATATTGTATCGGTATATATATAGTCAATATCACAGATGGTTCTTAAGAAGAACCGTCTGTGATGCTTTTACAGACGGTTCTTATCAAGAACTGTCTATGATAAATCTGACCAGTGGGCCCGTCAATCCTCCCCAACCCAATTCCACCCAATAGAAACCGACCAACCCACACCCCACTGATCGTCCCACTTCTCCCTACCCTATAAATACTCACCTGAACCCATCCCCTACCCTTTATACGCTCAAAATCTCTCCAGGCTCCTTACTGTCTCCTCCTCAATTGACCTCTTTGTGGGGCTCTCTCTATTGTTTATTCTAGTATTTGATTCCGTAACGTTGTGTTGCTACTTTGTGGCTTTTAGGGCTTGCTACTCTGTAACTTTGTGGCGGCCACCAAGAAGGACTACCCGAGCTGCATCAAGGACAAGGCGGCTACTAAGAAGGCTTACCTAAGCTTGTGATGGTGGATTGTTCTCTGCTATGTTGCTTTCATTGTTCTCTCCATCGTAGCTTTCATTGTTACTTTCATTGTTTTTTTACTATATTCTCTGCTATTGTAATGGTGGATTGTAATCTTGTGATGTTGTAATGGTGGGTTGTAATCTTGTGATGTTGTAATGGTGGATTGTAATCTTGTGATATTGTAATAGTAGATTGTAATCTTGTGATATTGTAATAGCAGAGCTAGCTATGGCTACAGCGGCGACGAAGAAAGCTAACATGGCGAGTTCAGGTAGGCAGCACAAAAGCTATAGGGGCTCACCAGCAGCACGACGATGGGGTTGGCATTGGCGAAAATGGTCTGAGGTGGTCTAACGATAGCGAGCAGTGGTAGCGACGTCGGGCTTCACGATGGTGATGTTGGCATGAGTTAGCTGAAATGGAGGACACAGTGAAGTTTAGGGAAGCAAGGTGATGGTGAAAATTAGCATCGCCAAGGTCGAAGCTCACCAAAAGCGAAGGAGGATGACGAACGATGAAGAAGACGACCAGGATCCAGGGCTGAGCTGTACTGAGCAAGTAATTGATTGAGGGGAATTACTTAGCAGAGAAAAAGGCATAAGTTAAGTGATGTGGTCGGGAAGGCAAGGGCTCACTGGATATGATGACAACCTCGGCGGAGCGCGGCGGAGGGTGTGCACTAGAGTTGAAAACAACGAGGGCATTATGGGTGACTAGAGGATGAAAGCTGGCTAGAAATGGCCAAAATGGAGACACCAAGAGGAATGAAAGAAGAAGACGTTGGCATAGCTTTATAGGACGAGAGGAGGGCACAAGGCTCGGCGACAACTCACTGATGAGATCGAGATCTCACCACAATGGTGCTCTATGGTCACTCCTGCATGCCAGTGTCTACAGGATGGGGGAGAGGATGGCTCAATGCATTGAGCAGGATGCTTGAGGAGCGCGCGTGCGAGGAGGGGGGGCAATGTAGCTTCTATAGTGCCTAGGAGCTCGGCTCCAATGGCGGGTGCGTGAGGTGGGCAACGATTCCTCACAAGCGGGCCTGGTGTGTCAGTGATGTGGAGGGAGAGAAGAGAGAAAGCGCCTCGACAAAAGTATGCTTCGCATGGAGAAAATAGAATGGGGAAGTTGGCTCGGGGTGGGGGACAGCACATGGGCTGGCACTGGGTTGAAAGGAGAAATAGGCCGAGCTAGGCTACTATTTCCGCCCGCAAAAGATTTTGAATTTCTAAAACATTTCCGAATGAATTAATCCCAGAAATAATCTTTTAGTTTGGGAAAATAGCAAACAAATTTAAAAAAAATTTGAACATTTTTGGGGATGCACTTTGAATTTTGCTTAACTTAAATAAAATATTTCCTGGTTTTAGCATGCTCAAATATTTTAGAAAACTCGTTTTTAGGTGCCAAAAATAGAAAAACCTTTTATAAATTCCCTTTTTTGAAAATTCACAAAAATGCAGAAAATAGGTTTAGACATAATTGAAATTATTTTTTGAAAATTTGGGGTGTTATATACTGTTCCATAAAAAAACCAAACCTTGATCTAGAAGAGCTGATCTTACTGTAATAAAATGTATTTTACGAAATTCCTTTGGTGTTCTTGATCAGTTCGTTCTTGGCTGCCGGGAGAACCTGACCTCCGTAACTACCTTGGATCTGCCATTTCAGATATTACACCACCTGACAGCATTGAGATATCTTACTCTTGGGAACTGTGAGGAAATGAGGTCCCTGAAATTGCCAGTTTGCATGTACCTTAAATTCTTTTGCACCGTAAATTTTGCTAAGGTCACTGAGACAGACATTTCGGCGTTAAGAGGGAGACGAGGAACAGGAGAGTGTGCTGCATTGGGGTCTGTAATTGTGGACAATACGTTATAATCAAAATTCAGTGCAAAAGCGCATTATATGGGTTCTTAATTTAGAAATAAATGGTTTGTCTGAAGATTTCATATTCACGGGAGATGTAAGGGAATGATTTCGAAGACCAGGTTCACTTGACAGAATTTCGCATCCGCAGTTTCATTAACCTTCAGTCCCTGCCTGCAGATTTGTCTTAGGCCGTGGGGATCATATCTTAATGCGGATGTCAAATGTCGTGCTTGTTTTCAGTTTAACTAGGTACTTCTGCAGATGTCAAAAATTGAAGGAGAATTTTGCTAAGCAAGAACTTTGTAGAAGGATATAAAAGTGAGTTTCTCTCTCAACTAGTACAAGGTCGTGGATGATCATTGAATATTATCAGTTGCTGCATACTACAATACAAAATCAAGGGAGGGCCTGTACAGCCATTACTGTGAATGGAACCGTTGCAATCGCAACGCATAGATGGGCGCAGAAGGAAGCAACGTTGGCAGTCGCCGCCAACTTGGTGTGTGTCAGGAGCCTCCACACGAGGCCTGAAACAACAGCTGCTGCTGCAAGGACCAGGAACCAGTCGGTGCACTTGTTGACTGAACCACTGCTGATTGTTGGTACCGAAACGGCCAGGAACCCTGTAAACGTGACTTTGGTCAGTTCCAGCGATGCCGGTTTGGGATCCTCACCATGATTACTGCCTCCAGATGTCACGCCGGTGGCACCGTCACCACCAGCGCTGGCATTGTTGTCGCCGCTGCCACCACCGCCGCCCCTGTTGACGGCAACATCGAATATATGCATCACCAAAATCAGGAACGGCGGAGCCAGCATCAGCAATGCCAGTAGTTTCACGAGTCTGTATGTAATCAAGAACATGACCACACCGACAGCAAAAGCCATGACGGCATCAAATATCCCAGTAAGATTGCTTATGATCCTGTCGTAGCAGCCAGCATTGTTGTTGCTTGGTGTCAGAAGTGGAATCGTCTCGACAAGCATAAGGTACACACCAAGAACGCAAGCGATGAAGCTTGAGCCCATGGGTGCCGCAAGACGACTCTGTATGACTTGGCTGCTGCTGATCTGACCCTCCAGTGCCAAGCCTTTCAGGCAGCTGTTGATCTGACCCTCCAGTGCCAAGCCTTCCAGGCAGCTGTTGATCTGACCCTCCAAGCCTTCCAGGCTGCTGTTGATCTGACCCTCCAGTGCCAAGCCTTCCAGACCCAGAAACAGAAGTGCAGTGACACCAGACAAGAACTCAAGTGAGTTCTCGAGATTACTTACCGTAGCATGATCAGATTCTTGAGCATTCTGTGCACGGCAATAGCGAACACTACGAACCACAATGCAGACTACAAGCACGGCGCCAATCACAGGGTAAGCCCAGTTGTCATATATAATGAGACGTATAATCCAGCAGGCGAGGACGATGAGGCATACACAGGACAAGGGAGGCAGCCAATTGGTCACACTGAGAGGGAGCCTTGATCTAGCATTGGAGAATCTTTTCGATATGCAGCAAATAAGGAAGGGGAAAGTGCCGGCCGTTAGAGAAACCGCTGCAACTACCAGCATGATGATTGGAACAACGCGTCCATGTTTCTTCCTCTTCAGGTTAGCCTTCTTGAGTGCGATTGCCAGAAGCACCGGGCATACCATGATCACCACTGCTTCGGCGAAAGCACGGGAACGGTTCATCCTATCATCCTGGGACATCGGTACGTGAACGTCAAAAGGGTAGTGCATGCTGCATAGGAACGTATCTCGTAGAAACTACCCTTAAAATGAGAACTAAAAAAATCAACCGTTGGATCATGTTGGATGGTACAGATCAAAACGAATTGACCATCTCATTAGCAGGTTAAGGGCAAGTGCAAAGTGGAATAATTAACTCAGGGCTGTTAATACCTCTGTGTTCTTGTTCTTGAGATAATACCGAGAGGGAGAAGGGGAAAGTTAGGGGGAGGGTACCGACCGTCCGATTGCGTGGAGGAGGAGCTGGCCATCGCGGGTTCGGTGGTGTAGTCTGCGCACGGGCAGCGACGGTCGGGGAAGCGGAGGACGAGTGTTCTTGTTCTTGAGATAATACCGAGAGGGAGAAGGGGAAAGTTAGGGGGAGGGTACCGACCGTCCGATTGCGTGGAGGAGGAGCTGGCCATCGCGGGTTTGGTGGTGTAGTCTGCGCACGGGCAGCGACGGTCGGGGAAGCGGAGGATGGTGGGATGGCGTAGATCCGGCGACGGTGACGGCGATGAAGCTTCCCGTCACTGACTGCGTGTCCCTGATCGGTCTAGGGTTTTCGGGTGGAGTTTGTGGCGGCACGGTGAATCTCGTGCCTCCAGCCCCCACCCCTCTATTTATAGCGCAGCGCGACGGGGGCCCATCAGCCAGCGGTTGGGCTGAGCGCCCCCGATCAGGGCGCGATCAAGGCCCGATTAGCCGTTGGGCTAATCGGCTGAGATCATTCTAACATTCTCCCCCTTGATCTCAATCTATACTTTATCTTTAATTACTTTTGAATTTACTCATTCCATCATAGATTAGTGCATAGAACATGTCTCATCGTCACGGTCAATCGCCGATAGATTCAACAGCTACAATACACCTCTCTGTTTTGAAATAGTTACTTTAATCTTTTGGGCCATCTTTTAGTCTAGGAATCATAGGTTTTCCCTTAAACCCATGCCGGCTACATGTTCTCTGAACACGTTGGGTGGTAAGCCTTTAGTAAGCGGATCCGCTAGCATCTTTGCGGTACTTATATGCTCAAGACTTATAATTTAATCCCGAACTTTGTCTTTCACAACATAGTACTTTATGTCAATGTGTTTGGCAGCACCACTTGACTTATTGTTGTGGGCATACATTACTGCGGGTTCATTATCGCAGTACAACTTAAGTGGTCTATTGATGTCGTCAACCACTTTTAGACCGGGTATGAACTTCTTTAGCCAGTTCACCTGCCCCGTAGCCTCATAACATGCTACAAACTCGGCATACATTGTGGACGATGTATTGACGGTTTGCTTTGAGCTTTTCCACGATATAGCTCCTCCAGCAAGAGTGAATACATATCCGGATGTCGACTTTCTATCATCTCCCGCATAATCAGAATCTGTACACCCCACTATATGGAGTGAATCGATCTTCAGATGTCATCATGAGGCCTTTGTTCCTTGCAAATAACGCAAGACTTTCTTTACCAATTTCCAATGTTCTATTCCGTTGATTGCTCGAATCGCCAAGTAACCGGTAACAAACGCTAAGTCGTATGCGTGCACACTTGAGCATACTGCAAGCTTCCGACAGCTGAAGCATATGGAACCGATTTCATTTGATCGAGCTCGTATTGGTTCCTGGGCATTGAAAATCCCCATATCTGTCACCCTTGACTATAGGTGCAGGTGAAGGACTACATTTATGCATACCAAATTTCTTTAAGACTTTCTCTATGTATGCCTTTTGTGATAGTCCCAATGTCCCTTTGTTTCTATCCCGGTGAATTTCGATCCCTAGAACGAACGAAGCTTCACCAAGATCTTTCATATCAAAGTTTGAGGACAAAAACTTCTTTATCTTCAGTAGCAGACTGACATCACTACTAGCTAGTAGGATATCATCCACATACAGGATTAGGAAGATAAACTTCCCATCTTTAAACTTTGCATAAACACAGTTGTCCTCTACATTTTTTTAAACCCAAATTTTCTTATTGTACCGTCAAACTTCAAGTACCATTGTCTTGAAGCTTGCTTTAACCCATAAATCGATTTCTTTAGGCGGCATCCCATTCTTTCATTTCCTTCCACGCCAAACCTTGCGGTTGTGTCATGTAAACATTTTCCTCCAAATCCCCATTAAGAAATACCGTCTTTACATCCATCTGATGTAACTCTAAATCATAATGTGCTACTAATGCCATTATGATTCTGAAGGAGTCTTTACATGAGACTGGAGAAAAGGTCTCATTGTAATCAATCTCTTCTCTTTGCGTAAAGCCTTTTGCCACAAGTCGCGCTTTGTATCTTTCTACATTCCCTTGGGAGTCAAGTTTTGTCTTATAGACCCATTTACAGCCTACTGTTTTGGCTCCTTTAGGAATAATTTCCAAGTCCCAGACTTTATTAGTCTTCATGGACCTCATTTCCTCTTCCATGGCTTCAAGTCATTTTGAAGAATTTTCGCTTCTCATGGCTTCTTCAAATGAAGTGGGATCATCCTCCATTTGAAATTCCTCTGTATGATAAATCTGATAATCATCAGAAATAGCTGATCTTCTTACTCTTTGAGACCTCCTCGGGGCCTCTACATTTGGTACATCTTCTGTTTGTGGCTGCTGTTGCTCCCCCTCATCTGTGGCAATGGGTTCTGTAGGATCTTGAAAAACAGGTTCCTCATTCTCATTCATTGTTGCCACAGGAGGAACAATAGCAGGTCTTGGCACCTGATGTCTTGCACCGTCGGTGCAGCGGACAGCAGTAATCGCGAAGAATAGCTCTTGAATCATCTGAGTGGGCGATACGCCCGCTTCTCTTCAAGGTCAATCCTCGAGTTACCATGCTTCCCCTCATTATTTCATCCTCTAAGAAGACAGCGTGTCTCGTTTCTACAAACTTTGTATATCCATCGACAAGAGAAACGAAAACCTTTGACTTTTCAGGTAGCCACCGAAATGGCGCTTCATCGCTTTGGGATCAAGCTTCCCAAGGTTTGGGTTAAATACTTTAGCCTCAAAGAGACTCCCCACACACGTAAGTGGTGTAGTGAGGGAACTCTTCCTGTCCACAACTCGTACGGTGTTTTGGGCACCGACTTACTAGGCACTCTGTTGAGAATATTAATGGCAGTTTTTAACGTCTCCATCCATAAACTCAATGGCAGTGTGGAATAGCTCAACATGCTTCGCACCATATCCATCAGGGTACGGTTGCGTCTTTCAGCGACTCCATTTTGCTGAGGTTCGCCCGGTGTAGAATATTGGGCCACTATACCATTTTCCTGTAAAAACCTTGCAAAAGGTCCAGGAACTTTTCCATATGGGGTATGTCGACCGTAGTACTCCCCCCCCCCCCACGATCAGATCGGACTATCTTAATCTTTAAATCGTGTTGGTTTTCAACTTCAGCCTTAAATATCTTGAAATTATCGAAGGTTTCATTTCTTTCTTTGATTGGATAAATATATCCATAACGGGATTAATCATCCGTGAATGTTATGAACGAGTCATATCCATCCACACTTTTCACAGGAAAAGGACCACAAATATCTGTGTGAATAATTTGTAGAACTCCTGTGCTTCTTTTGGCGTCTTTCTTAATTTTCTTTACATATTTTCCTTTAATGCATTCTCTGTATTGTTCTAAGTCTGAGAACTCTAATGGAGGAAGAATATCATTCTTAACTAGTCTTTCTATTCCCCCCTCGAAATATGGCCTAAACGACAGTGCCATAATTTCGACGACGCATCTAGAGTTCTCTTTCGTTTCCTGTGTGCATTCGTAGACGAGAATTCATTTACTTTCTCGCACGCGACGTTCCCATTATCGCACACAACATTCACGTCATCACGTAATGATAACAAATAAAGCTCATTTTGTAAGATGACAAGGCCAACACATTCTTTATTAAACATTATTTCACACTTGCCATTTCCAAAATGACAATCATAACCATCATTGTCCAAACATGAAACACTAATCAAATTTCTCTGTAAAGAGAGAACATAAAGAACATCTCTAAGTAAAAGAGTGAAGCCATTAGCTAGCTCTAATGAAAGATCGTCAACGGCTTCAACTTCAGCTTGGACTCCATTTGCGACTTTAACGCATCTTTCTTTTCTTTGCATATTACTCGTCAAACGGAATCCCTTTCTTTGACATAATCATTTTCAAGAAATCGGGACAATCTTTCTTGTAATGTCCCTTTTTCTTGCAATGAAGGCACTGATCTTTCTCCACTGTGAAATTCTGTTGCTGAGGCTTATGCTGAGGCTTTCCTTGCTTTGAAGAGGAATGATGAAAGTTCTTTTTCTTGTAATCCTTCACATAGTTGATGGAACCACCATGTAAGAATTTAATTCTTTCCTCCTCTTGCACACACATAGCTATGCACTTTTCTATGTCCCATTTCTCGGGCTGCATGTTGTAGTTGACAACAAAAGAGTCAAACTCTTTCGGCAAGGAAGCAAAAACCAAATGAATAAGTAATTCATCCTTGAGAGCCAAATCCATTGGTTTGAGCTTGGATGCCAAGTTGCTCATCCTTAGTATGTGCTCTCTTATGCCACTGCCACCACCAGAGTACCTTTCTGTCACAAGCTGCTTAATCAGCTGTGTAGCATAAGTCTTTGAAGAGCGATGAAATTGACTCTTTATTTTCTCAAGGTACTCTGTGTGAGTGTCACACTCTGCGATTGAGCCCACAATTGCAGGCTCAATCGTGTTCTTTATCACACCAAACATTTTTTGTTGGCAGTGACCCACTTTTTATGATCAAGATCATATGACATTTTTATGGGAGCATAGTCCTCTCGTCAGTGCCAAGCAAGATCGCTTCATTGTCACCTCTCACTGGTGCCACAGGCTCTGTGGGGCACGGTGTGGTGACTACCCAGTCCACCTCAGCCAAGATGAATGCCAGGTCAATCTTTTTCTTCCATTCACCGTAGTTGTCTCCATTGAGAACCGGGATATCCCTGATGTATCCCATCAAAGAGTATCCTCCTGAAACCACAATTCATATATAGTGAGAACATTTAAATATATTAACAACAACTGCATGCCTTAGTTTCAACGTTGGTTAAAAATAAAACATACAGTTGTTTACACATTAAATCTACATCACCGTTGGGCAGAAATAGAGATAATGCATAAAACTCATCAATTAAAATTATAATACTGTTATTATCAACGTTGGTCAGAAAATAACAATATCATAATACCAAAAATTATATGCCTTACAATTTTATCTATACATTAAATCTACATCACCGTTGGGCAGAAATAGAAATAATGCATAAAATCATCAATTTAAAATTATAATATTGTTATTATCAACGTTGGTCAGAAAATAACAATATCATAATTCACAACAATATTCAAAAAATTAAATTCTCCCGTTGGTTCGAATTTAATTTAAAGACTAATCACCATTTAACTTTTGCAGCGGAAACATCAATTAAAAAATTATATCTATTTTTTCAAAATTAAATTCTCCCGTTGGTTCGAATTTAATAATGAAAAATTATATCTTTTCTTTTAGATATATATATATATATATACACACTTAAAAGAATGAAAGCATTAATACATATCTTTTTGACCAGTCAAAGCCTCATCTTCCAAAAAAAAAACTCTTACCTAGTCAAAGGGACTTCCCCAAAAGCCTCTCCACCACACAAAACACATCACTTTCCTCCCCAAAAAAACATGCACGGCTGCTCCTTATCAATCCATCAGAACAACCTCCACTACACAAAAAATAACTTCCTCCCCAAAAATCAGCTCCACTACTCCCCTTTTTTCTGGTCTCAGCATGGAGGAGGTGGGCCTGATTTTCCGGCGTGAGGGGCGGCGGCCTGCGTGCTGCGCAAAGGGCGGCGGCTCCCAGGCGCGCTTGGCCGGGCGGGCTTGCTCGCGCAGCGCAGTGAGCAGCGAGGGCGCACAGCGCGCTGGCGCACAAGGGACGCAGCGCAGCCGGCGCGGGATTGCGCTGGGCAGGGCGCGCACAGCGCGATGGACCGGGCGGCAGAGGCGGCCGGCCGTGGCCGGGCTCGCGCAGGCATGCGCAGCGACGCAGCGCGCAGCGAGCCCGGCGAGCGGCATCCGGAGGCGCAGCGGGCGGCGATCGCGCGGACACGCAAGGAGGCTCGCGCCGCCGCCAGCGCAGCTTCACAAAGCGCGCGTTGGCGCTGGTCAGTCGCGGGCGGCGGCGGCGGCGGCGGCCGGCGGCGCGAGGTGCTGCCTCTAATTAATTTTTTTTTGTTTCTTGCTTTTTCCGATCTGAGACGGATCAATCTTTTCCCGCTCTGATACCAATGTTAATACCTCTGTGTTCTTGTTCTTGAGATAATACCGAGAGGGAGAAGGGGAAAGTTAGGGGGAGGGTACCGACCGTCCGATTGCGTGGAGGAGGAGCTGGCCATCGCGGGTTCGGTGGTGTAGTCTGCGCACGGGCAGCGACGGTCGGGGAAGCGGAGGACGGTGGGATGGCGTAGATCCGGCGACGGTGACGGCGATGAAGCTTCCCGTCACTGACTGCGCGTCCCTGATCGGTCTAGGGTTTTCGGGTGGAGTTTGTGGCGGCACGGTGAATCTCGTGCCTCGTGCCTCCAGCCCCCACCCCTCTATTTATAGCGCAGCGCGACGGGGGCCCATCAGCCAGCGGTTGGGCTGAGCGCCCCCGATCAGGGCGCGATCAAGGCCCGATTAGCCGTTGGGCTAATCGGCTGAGATCATTCTAACAAGGTCATCTTTAGAAATGTAGGTGGCTTTAAGTGCATAATCTGATCAACATGGGTCACATCCAAAGGTTATGGTTAGTTACTATTGTCCTATTTTAAGGCTTGTTCCCACGAGCATATTCAGCGGGAGAGAGAAAAGGCATGCGCGAGAGCTATATGTTGTAGATTCAGAGTCAATTTACATGCCATTTGCCAATATACGAGCTAACTCACTGTGTTACGAAAAAAACACTACTACAGAAAGTCTAATACTAAACGTCAAATCACAAACGGTTTTGTGAAACCGTCTATGATATACACTATCACAGACGGTTTTAATTTGGAGACCGTCTGTGCTGCTGAAGGAGTATCACAGACGATTTTTACTGAAAACCTGTTTGTGATACTGAACTATGCAATGCTAGCACTTCTTGATAAGTAGTATCATTGGTCACTTCCCTAGTAATGCTAGTTCAGAAAACAGTCCACCAATAGTCATAGGTTTTTGATCCAAAACCTAGGTCGAAGAAGAAAACGAGACTGAATTCTGAACTAAGTCTCATTGCATCATTGGTCACTTCCTTACTCTCATTGCACATTTGCACACACTTCACCCTAGCACTTAATCAGCAGTTACCAAAAGGAGGGGACTAAATGCTCCTTTTGGTAACTGTTGATTAAGTGTTTTGGTAACTGTTGATTAAGTGCTAGGGTGAAATGTGTGCAACCGTGCAATGAGACTAGGGAAGTGACACATTTCAGTGTATCTGGTTCAATGAACTTGATATACTGGTTTGTGTCATTTGCTTCATAGAACTTTGTTTAGGCCCACACCTCATTATGTCCACACAGTCGACTAACAATTTTTAATATATACCACATAAACCTTCAAAGGGCATGAAGTAAGTGACACACTCCAGTGTATCCGGTTCAATGAACTTGATACACTGGTTTGTGTTATTTGCTTCATAGAACTTTGTTTAGTACTCCCTGATAAATAGTATTATTGGTCACTTTCCTAGTCTCATTGCACGTTATACACTTATGAATATATGTACTTTTCATATTGATATATATATAATATGTACTTTTCATATTGATATATATATAATATGTACTTTTCATATTGATATATATATAATATGTACTTTTCATATTGATATATATATATATATATATATGCTACATTGTGCTTACTTTTCATATATGAGAAGGCTAACAGGTCATCCGCGCATTCTTCAACATCATCGGCGGATGCGTCCACTCTAAAATCAACATGCAAAAGAAGAGGACTATCGAAAAAGCCTGAGAATCGATTTACCATCACAGAGGTCGATAGATCTGGGACCCTTCTCCTTCCTCGCCAAGCAGCGAGCGCATTTCGAAGAACGATCGGAATAGTTACACGAGAACGAATTGAGATCACATTCGAATCGTGGAAGAGCGTGAGTGAGACTTGGAAACGTGAGTTGCTGATAGAGATTTTTGCATCGTTTGAGATCCCAGAAGAACACCACGACTCCGTGCAACGACATGCCTTGCTAACGGCATGCAAAGCAAGGAAGAACTTCAAGAGCGTGCTTGTCAAGCATTATGTGGAGAAAGATCTAATGCCGTTTGTAAGTTCTTATTCCTGGAACCACAATGGGAAGAGTTTAAGGCAACAAAGACGGCCGAAGCTTTCAGAAGTGCAAGTGTGGCGCACAAGGCCCTCCAGGCAAAAAATACACACCCCCACAGACTCGGCACAGCTGGGTATGTGGGTAAAATCCTACAGTGGAGGCAGGAGGACGAACAGGCAATCCTTCGGGCCACCGCCCCGCCATTTGCCACGATCCCGGATGAGTGCGAGAGGCCTTGGGCTTTATGTTCCTTGGAAACAAGGTTTTTCAGGTAACTTCGAATTGTATCGGAGTAGGAAGAGAAACAAAGCCGAGCGTGACACATGACTACAAGAGGAGATCAAGGCATTTCTTAGAGAGGAACTTGTTAATTACGTTAGAGATGAGGTGCGAAGATTTACAGAAGAAAATCAGCAGACCGCCGCCGTCGCTCCTGTGCTAGCTAGCCCCCCAACCGTCAGAGTAGCTGCGCGTCCAATCCTACGATGGAAAGCGAGGGCAGATTTCTTGTGGACAACATCCAGGTGGCTATGAAGTGCAAGCTCCAAGTGAGATATGCCTCCGTTGCCTTGTGCGCTGCTTGGGGCCTGGTGTCATCTCCACAAGGCCTATCTCCACCACCGCTACCTGCACTGGTGATGAGTCCACGGGAGCTATTCCCGGTGCAACAACTTCCACCATTTCTACCTTTACAGTCGACCTACAGCCGAAGCAGCAAGGGCAAAGCAAAGAAGACCGATGATGATATCCTATACCTGCTATTGGCCTGCAAATTCGTACTTGGCAAGCCGCTGGTCAACCCGGTAAAGCGCCTCCCAACCCTAGCAGTTAGTTGCAAGCAATTACACACTTAGTATATAGAACAATCCAATAAGCCAGAGGGAGAACGACGCTTAGGTATCACTGTCAAATTCGGGCCGGATCATTTACATCACAATATTCAAGATTGTGTCTTCGCGGTGACGTTTGAGGATTTATTTGATCTTTACACGCTCAACGCTCTCGACGCCTCACTCATTTGATGTTGGACGTTGTAACTGTGTACAATCACAGTCTCCGTTCATGTCGTACTGATAAATGTCATATATAATTTGTTACTTTTGTGTATATATATATAGATACATGGTGACTGAAGCTACATCATCCAAATCATCAGTTGGTTTCTTGGACCCATACTTGGTCGCCATGTATACTATCAACGAGGATGTTGGCTTCATCGAGAGGTACATTGCGGCAACACTGGTGGTTTACCACGATAAGGAATATGGACTTATGCCTTACAATCAGGATTTTCATTGAATTTTAATAGTAATTGTACCATAATAGAATAAGATAATATACGTTGATTCCCTAAGTAAGAATAAAACTGACTACACAGTTGTCAGCGAAGTAATCGATAGGTAAGTATATTTTCTCCATACATACCTATATTGTACTCTTTCTTTCCTTCGGAATGACTAAGGTCAACTTTTTCGAATCACGTAGGGCGTTCGCGACGTACATTGCAATGGCAAAGCTCTCGACGCAAGGGGCCAAAGGCCTGACACATGTTCAAAAATTTAAGGTATTCGCTAGTACATATTAATTAATCCTATGCAACAGTTGGTAGTAATGCCTTTTGAATTAACATATACTATTTTTTGCAGTACCACTAGCAGCCGCCAGGCAACACGTGTGAATTCTACGTTTACCACCATATGAGACTACTCCTCGATCCCTCGAGGATCACTAATTCCAATTATAAGGTTTGTCAATCTTCCCATAATTATTTCATACTTATCAGGTTATATATATACACACATTGATATTCCTATCGACAGTATGCGTCCATCCCGTCAACTGCATTGAAACAGGCCAACCTTTCATAAATTCGACGAGAGTGTGCGTACTTTTTGGTCGCTCAAGTCTTAAACTCAGGTGGAGAGTTCCACAACGTAGAATGATGTTTTATTGCTCTTATCACTCCGAAATTGATGTCTCGCGAAAGGACAGTCTATAATCAACAAACTTGTCAAGCTGCACAAGCAATACTTAGATAGCAATCATGCACCATCCAAGTATTGCTTGTGCAGCCTGACAAGTTCGTTGATTATGGATCTGTTCCTTTCACGAGACCTCAATTCCGGAGTGATAAGAGCAATAAAAAAATGCAATGTTACCATCTAAGTGCAAATACAATGTAGATCTTTTGTAATTGTGTATTTGTTAATGGATATTTTATTTCATTTCAATTAATTGATTTGCGAAATGGATGTTTTATGTTTGCGAAATGGATGTTTTATGTTTGCGAAATGAATTGATATGTGAATTGGATGTTTTATGTTTGTGAAATGAATTGATATGTGAATTGGATGTTTTATTTTTGTGAAATGAATTGAGATGTGAACTGGGTGTTTTCTGTTTGTGAAATGAATTGAGATGTGAATTGCATGTATCCATGTACATCTTGATCTGCTTATTTCAAAGGGCATGGCTAGCATTTCCTAAGGCTACTCAATAAACAGAAATAGATTTAGGGGTATAAAAGAATATAACAGATGGTTTGTAAATAAAAACTGTTTGTGATAGCTATATATCATAGACGGTTTTTAGTTAAAAACCGTCTGTAATATGGATATATCACAGACAGTTTTTAGTTACAAACCGTCTGTGATATTTACACCACAGACGGTTCGAAAACCATCTGTGATAACCTTCGATTATCACTGACCCATAAATTCAAACGGTTCAGAAAACCATCTGTGATGACGTTTTTGAACCGTCTGTGATACAGTTTTCTGTAGTAGTGAAAGGCTCCTCGAAGTAGTTTTAGTTTAAGAAAACTGCAATACATGTAGGAAATAATCAAGACTTGCCAAAGTTTGTAGCATGGCAAGATAGAGATCAGATGTAAATCAAATCACTTTGTTTTCTAATTTAAGTTATTTCGTAAATAGGTCTATACATATACTATAAATACTAGCCTCAAGGTTGAGATAAAGTAGAGAAAAACAAAGAGAAAATTACCCCAAAGCTTTTGTGTTCTCTGGTATGTGTTTCCATGATTTGTTAATAGCATGCGTGTGTTCTAGGGCCGAAACCAACAAGCGGATACCAGCTTCTGTGTTCTGTCGCATGTGTTTCCTTGATCTGTTAACGGTGTGCATGTGTTCTAGGCTGAAATCAACAAGTGGTATCAGAGCTTGAGGAGCAAGTCGAAACAAATGTCGAGGCACACACAACCTGAGTCACCAACTCAACACTTCGACAAAGGTGTCATCAATGATGAAAAGAATAGTAGTATTTTGCTGCAATATCCTTTTCTCACATGGAGCAACTATGCCACATGGTCATTGAAGATGCGTATCAACCTACAGGCACAAGACGTGTGGGATGTCGTAGCAAAAGATGACATTGAAGAACAGAAGGTTAGTATGGCCCTCTCCGCCATCTATCAAAGTGTACCAGAGGACGTGCTCCTGATGTTGGCTAAGAAGGACTCCATCGTGGATGCGTAGGAGACGCTCAGGACGACACACATGGGCACAGATTGCATGAAGGAGGTGAAGATCCAAACTTCGAGGAGTGACTTCGAGATGATTCGCATGAAGAAAAGTGAATCGACGGATGATTTCACCATAAAGTTGATGACAATCGCCAATGGCATTCAAGCATTGGGTGAGCAGGTGGAGGATACCACCATGTCCATAAATTTCTCCAAGTGGTTCCGGTAAAATTCTTGCCAATCATAACGTCGATCGAGCAATTCATTGATGTCAAAACCATGTCCATTGAGGAGCTGGTTGGCCACCTCAAAGAATTTGAGGAGAGGGTTTCACTACTACAAAACAGGCTATACTGGACGGGTAAATCACAGACGGTTTATACGGAACCGTCTGTGCTTAACTATCATAAACAGTTCATACTACCACCCGGCTGTGATACTGTCACAGACGGTTATTAACACGACCCGTCTGTGATAATCGAGACATCACAGATGGTTCGTGTTAATAACCGTCTATGAAAGTTCACAGACGGTTTGTTATACGAACCGTCTGTGATAATAGAGACATCACAGACGGTTCATATTAATAACCGTCTGTGAAGGTTCACAGACGGTTATTAACACGAATCGTCTGTGATGTCTATATTATCACAGACGGTTCGTATAACAAACCGTCTTTGATATTAATTGTCACAGACGGTTTGTGTTAATAACCGTCTGTGATAAATTGCACTATTAATACTTGGACGGTGTCGACACAGATCTGTCTTCATTGCGCTGCATCAGTGAAGCAAAGCGACCGGCTTTAGGGAGTTCGGGGGTGAAAATATATCACCATCTTCTTAGTGATCTAATCAGATGTTAGTACTCAATTACTTTTAATTATGCTTATATACATATTTTTGTAATGGAAGGCCAGAGATGATAACTTATATGCTATGTAGTAGCGGTAATAATCATTTTTGGCAACCATTTGTTACTTGTGTAGCTAGCGTAGATGGATCAAAGCTGGATATACATTAAGAACTGTGTGAGTGAAGAGTACATTATTGGCATGTCTGTTTTTAGAAGAGCGGCCGAGCTGGATATGTTAAAGAAGGGGATAAAATATATGTACTGTCCATGTATTGATTGTGATAATCTCAAGATGTTTAGCAACTCAGCGCAGATCGAAGCTCACTTGATTCGAAGGGGTTTCAGAAAAAGGTACAAATGTTGGATCAATCACGGTGAAGAGAAGTGTACACAAGAAGCTGGTAGTTATGACATAGTCGAGGGGGACAAGGATATGCGGTTGTGGATGTGCTTCGATCATGAGGCGCGGATGGATCGCGGGATGACAATCCGGATCAGATGTTACGTGATGCAGAAGGGAACTACAGTGAGAGAGAATTTGGTAAATTCGAGGGCTTGATGGAGGACTCGGAGAAACCTTTGTTCTCGGGATGTAAGCCGCAATACACAAGGTTGTCATCAGTTCTAGAACTACTGAAATTGAAGGCAAGCAATGGTTGGTCCAACAAGAGTTTCACAGCATTGTTAGGTCTCCTAGCGGACATGCTTCCAAAGGGAAATATGTTGCCGAGAACCAACTACCAAGCCAAGAAGATTCTTTGTCCATTAGGAATGGAAGTAAAAAGAATACATGCATGTCCGAATGATTGTATCCTGTACCGTAAAGAGTATGCTAGCTTAAATGTTTGTCCGGTGTGCAAAGCATCCCGATACAAGCGTAAAAATGACTCTGATGATGGAAAGGGCATCGAGGTGAAGCAAGGACCACCTGCTAAGGTGTTGTGGTATCTTCCTGTAATTCCCTGTTTGAAGCGTTTATTTGCAAACCGCAAGGATGCAAGATGATGCATTGGCACTTGAAGCAGCGTAAGAAAGACGGAATGATAAGACATGTTGCTGATTCTGCCCAATGGAGGAACATCGATAGAATATTGGTAGATTTCGGTATGGAACCGAGAAATATAAGGTTTGGGTTGAGTACAGATGGAATAAATCATTTTGGTAACATAAGCAACCGACATAGCACCTGGCCCGTGATTCTATGCATGTACAACCTTCCTCCTTGGTTGTGTATGAAGCGGAAGTATATTTTGATGTCACTACTTATCCAAGGGCTGAAGCAACCTGGCAACGATATTAATGTGTTCCTAGCACCATTGGTAGAAGATCTTGCAATCTTGTGGAGCGAAGGGTACATGTATGAGATCTGGAAAGCGAGAGAACTTTACTCTACACGCTATGTTGTTCTGCACCATTAATGATTTTCTGGCCCTTGGTAACCTTTCAGGGTTGAGTACAAAAGGAGCCAAAGCATGTCCGCACTGATTAGATTATACGGAGAGTGTGTGGTTGAACAACTCGCGTAAAACCGTGTACATGCGTCACCGTAGGTTCCTTCCAAGGTATCACCCATACCGCAAGATGAAGAAACAATTTGATGGAAAAAAAAGATGACTCAGTACCAAGACCTTTTAGCGGGAAAGAGGTGTATGATATGGTCAAGGATATAAACGTTGTGCTTAGAAAGGGGCGTAAATTGAGGAAGAACATGTGAAAAAAAGGTCAATATTTTGGAACTTACCTTATTGGAAGCACTTAGAAGTTCGCAATTGTATCGATGTCATGCACGTAGAGAAGAATGTATGTGACAGTTTGATTGGTCTCTTACTGAACATTCCTGATAAAACTAAGGATGGTGTTAACGCAAGGCGTGAGTTGGTCGCTATGAACATCAGGACCGAGTTAGCACCGATAGAGACCGATAAAAGCCGGACATACCTTCCCCCAGCTTGCTACACTTTGTCTAAGTCCGAGAGAACTAAACTGTGCCAGTCCTTACATGGTGTGAAAGTTCCATCCGGTCACTCCACCAGCAGAAAGAAACTTGTTTCCATGGAACATTTGAAATTAAATGGCATGAAGTCCCACGACTGTCATGTGCTAATGACACAAATGCTACCTGTTGCAATAAGAAGTATTTTGCCGAACAAGGTTCGAGTGACAATCATAAGGTTATGTTATTTCTTTAACGCAATTGCTCAGAAGGTCATTGATCCCGATGGACTAGATGCTCCGCAAACCGAGGTGGTGACAACTCTGTGTCATCTAGAGATGTATTTCCCTCCATCATTTTTTGATATCATGGTCCATCTCATTGTCCACCTTGTGAAAGAGATAAAAATATACGGCCCCGTGTTTCTACGTCATATGTACCCTTTCGAGAGGTATATGGGAATTCTCAAGTCCTATGTACACAATCGATCTCGACCGGAGGGTAGCATCATCGAAGGTTATACAACGTAAGAGGTCATTGAATTCTCAGACGGCTACATGGCTCAGTCGATCCGATAGGTGTACCTGTATCTCGTCACGAGGGAAGGCTAAAGGGTATCGGGACTATCAGAAGGAAAGCAATAACTCCGGATCAAAATACGTATGCTCAAACCCATTTCACGGTTTTACAACACATGACTGAAGTGACCCCATATATTGAAGAGCACAAGGACATGCTACATCAAGAGAATGCAGGCTAGTCAGAAGTTTGGATCACGAGACAACACAACCGTCAGTTCAACGAATGGTTGAAGGCGCAATTGACTAGGAGGTCGTCAAGTGAAACACTACAATGGTTGGCAAAAGAGCCAAAATTTACAATTGTGACATGGCAAGGATACGACATTAATGGCTACACATTTTATACAACAGATCAGGATAAAAATAACACAGTGCAGAACTCAGGTGTCCGCATAGATGCCTATGATGTGCACGTCAGTACCGCTGGCCCAAACTCGTACTACGGGCTTATAGAGGAGATTTGGGAGCTTGACTACGTAATTTTAAAGATTCCTCTATTTCGGTGCCATTGGGTCCATCTCCCACGTGGTGTAAAAGTCGACAAGTACGGTGTCACTACCGTGGACATCGAATGTGTAGGATACAAAGACGAACCATTCGTACTCGCGAGGCAAGTTGTTCAAGTATTTTATGTAACTGACCCAGCAAATAAGAAGCGTCATGTAGTTCTTCAGGGAAAAAGAAGGATTGTCGGAGTTGAGAATGTTGTGGATGAGGAAGAGTACAATCAATTTGATGATTTGCCTCCATTCGGAGATGGCATCAGGCTCGAGGAAGAACAAGGCGATGAAACAAGCTATATGCGTGTCAATCATCGTGAAGGACTTTATTTAAAATGAAATAGCTATGTGTAATAACTGTAACTATATATGTTTTATTATAATTGTAAAATGACTCAGGAACTGTGATGTATTTGTAAATTTGCATTTATATATATAGGTGAATTGAATGCTGGTAGGTGTAGTTATATTCATTACACTCTGCGAGGTCTTATTGAATTCTGGTAGTGTAGTTACAACAGCCAGCTCGCAAAGGATTACAGCCAGCAGGCAAAGGCTTATTACAGACGGTTATAAACTTAGAACCGTCTGTGATAGTTATCACAGACGGTTCTAAACTTATCACCGTCTGTGATATTATATTATAATATCACAGACGGTTAGTTATAGAACCGTCTGTGATAGAACTATCACAGACGGTTTAGTTATAAATACCCGCAGCTAGGGCACAGATTTCGCACTCACGCACTCTAGATCTCCAGCGCCCCTGGTATATTATTGCTCTCTCGCGCCACCCTTCCCTCCCGACGCCGCCGTTGGTCGCTCCCGACGCAGCTCCCTCCCGCCGTCGCTCCCTCCCGACGCCACTCCCTCCCACGACTCCGGTGCCCTCCTACCCCGACATCGCTCCCTCCCCTGAGCCCGGTGCCCTCCTTCCTCGACGCCGCTCCCTCCCCCAAGCCCGGCGCCCCCTGACTCTAGCTCCCTCCTCCCCCCGCGAGCCCGGCGCCCTCCTCCCCCGACTCCGGTGCCCTCCTCCCCCAACTCTAGCTAGGTTTTAGATTTGTTTCATGTAGTTATTTCATGTTTCATATAGAATAATGAAGATACGTTATTCATGTTTCATGTTTCATATATTGATATATATGCTACATTGTCATATTGATATATATCCTACATTGTCATGTTGATATGTATATATATTGATATGTGTGTGTGTATATATATATGCTATATTGTAATATTGATATATATACTGGCTGAATTTACACATACTGGATTGATGAATATGTTAAATTCATTTATCATTTGTATTTGGATATGTGTTATATTTCAAATGGTCTGTTCAATTCATATGATTACATACATATTATGATATTTGTATTTCGATTGATGTCATCTTTGTGCTCACATAATCATACTAGAATTATATTGCTATATATGAATTATTAGCAGCTATAGCTAGAGATATACCACACCTCAATGCGTCCACATAGTCATCTAAAAATATATGCCATATAGACCTTTAAAGGGCATGAAGTTAGTGACACAGTCGAGTGTATCCGTTTCAATGAACTGGATACACTAGTTTGTGTCATTTTCTTCATAGAACTTTGTTTAGGCCCACACCTCACTACGTCCACACAGTCGTTCAAAAATATATGCCACATAGACCTTCAAAGGGCATGAAGCTAGCGACACACTCGAGTGTATCCGTTTCAATGAACTGGATACACTAGTTTGTGTCATTTGCTTTATAGAACTTTGTTTAGGCCCACACCTCACTGCGTCCACACAGTCGTTCAAAAATATATGCCACATAGACCCTCAAAGGGCATAAAGCTAGTGACACACTCGAGTGTATCCGTTTCAATGAACTGGATACACTAGTTTGTGTCATTTGCTTCATAGAACTTTGCTTAGGCCCATACCTCACTGCGTCCATACAGTCGTCCAAAAATTTTTAGTACATGCCACATAGACCTTCAAAGGGCATGAAGCTAGTGACACACTCTAGTGTATCGGGTTCAATAAGCTTGATACACTAGTTTGTGTCATTTGCTTCATAGAACTTTGTTTAGGCCCACACCTCACTGCATCCACACAGTCGTTCAAAAATTTTTAGTATATACTGCTGTTGTTAGCTACAAGGTCTATTTCAAAGGCCATAGCTCACTGCAGTTAATTTTGTTCTTAGAAGAGAGATGACGTCCTCACAGTCTTCGTCGTCGTCATCTGGGTCTCATGCTCCCAAGATTGGGAAAAAAGTGTGGCCGAGGAGTACGAAAAGGCCAGATGGCCGAATGACCATCACGGTGGTCTCTCCGGATGGGGTCCCTCTGCAACCGAAGAAAGCAGTGGCATCATTTCGGAGTACCTGTGGGATAATTGGAAGGGAATGGGTCCCCATCACCATAGCAAGCTAGAGAAAGTTGTCAATGGATCACAAAAATCAGCTATGGGAGGAAGTTACAAATTCGTTCGAGATCCCAGCAGAAGTACAGGGACTCGTGCGATGGCACGCGCTCCTCGCAATGGGAAAAGCATGGAAGAATTTTAAGAGCACTCTTGTGACGCAATACGTGACCAAGGATCTCACGCCCTTCACGAAGTATCCTTTCGTGTCGCCGGAAACATGGGAGGCCTTTGTGCAGATGAAGACAACGACCGAATTTGAACAACAAAGTGCGGCGCACAAGGCTATCCAATCACAAAACACTCATCCTCACAAACTCGGCACCGCTGGGTACACGGGTAAAATCCCGCAGTGAAGGATGTAGGATGAGGTCGCACTCCGATCGGAGGCCTCCCCACCATTTGCCGGGATCACAAACGAGCGCGCTCGAAACTGGTTAAGAGCAAGGTCATCAACCACATCTTCGGGTCTCTCTTTCAAAAACCCCGCAGATGAGAAAGTGTCCCAACGCCTGGTAAGATATGTTAAACTACATAGTTGTTAGCACCTCTTGAACTTCATGGGTTCAAAAATAACATGATTAACTGCCTCTTGCAGCAATCATTGACTACCGAATCTTCTCGTGGATCCTTTCAAGAATACAGGGAGAGAGATTTACTATCACAGGCCTTAGGAAACAAGGAGCACCTAGGTCGCACACGAGGCTTGAAGTTTACGTATCTTGGAAGCACGGATTTCCAGATTACTCCGAGATATATAGGAGTAGGAAGATATCCAAGGCATACCGCAACGACCAAATAAAACAGGAGCTTCATGCTCAACTTCAGGAACAATTATCTGCCTCACTTCAAGAGCAAACTGCTTCACTTCGAGGAGAGATAGATTCATTAAGGGAAGAACTGAGACAAGTCCGCAACCAATCACAACCCACCCCTACTACTGTGGTACGGTCCCCTCAACGTCGCGATGGCGCGCGCCCACACCACCATCGAACATAGCGACGCCCACTTACCTATCGATGACATACAGGTAATGCACCTCCTTACAATGCTGCATAGATCTATCTGGTGGATGCCGTAACTCATCTTGTGTCGTTATGTAGGGGCCCATGCCTTGCATCCTCAGAGTTAGGCTTGTTGGCTCTATTCCCGTTGACGGTAGGCGGGGGATGGCGAATCTATTGCTGTCAAGTACACTGGTGCACGATGTACAAGTAGAGACCGGTTTCATAAAGGTCCAGGTAGACATGATTAATAATATTTTTAAGACCGTCCCTCTTGAGAAGCCCCCAAACGAAGAGATTAAAACATTAGGGGATGCTGTCCACACATTCGTTCAGTGGCCCAAGAGGGACATTGCCCTCGACTTGTCCGTGCCATGATCTCCACATCCAGTGTCCCAAGAGGGACATCGCCCTGGACCTGTCACATCGGCTCCGGTGGCTCCACCTCTAGATCCGGTTCAGAAGCCTGTTGCATCGGCTCCCGCCGAGACGCCACCGAGAACGTCTCGTAAGCGAGGCTCTAAGACTCAACGGAAGAAAAATAAGGCTCCCGTGACATGGAAGTTCAGTCTAGGAGTGTCGTTGGTCCCTGAGTCACAATTACTCGGGTTTGGCATGATTTGCAATACATTGCATGCCTAGTACATGCAGAAGTCTAACATGAAGCCAATCCGGCAGAGTGCATTCACTCTAAAATATACGGAGCAGCATTTCCTCCATGACACAGGCTACATTGTCGTGACATTCGAAGACTTATTTTTACTATTCAATCTCGACGAATTCGACGCCTCGCTTCTACGATGCAGGACACTGTAAGTGTACTGTACAATGAAGTTCTACATTCACGTTATACCGATAAATATCATTACTCTTTCCTCATGTATAGATCCATGATCCAACAAGTCCGCGCGATCGCGACAACTGGTGGGTTTCCTCGACCCTCACTTGGTCTCCTTGCCAGTTATCAACGATAATGAATCCTCCGTGCAAGAATACATAACAAGGGGATTGCTTACTCACATCGACAAGAAGTACATCATGTTTCCTTCTAACCAAGGGTAAGTGCTTCACTAGTTACCACACATGTTTTATTTGTATTTTACATGTAGCATAAACTTAGGATTAATCACTATGGTGACACACATGACTAGGCAACACTGGATTTTGATTGTGATTGTACCAAAGTGGAGCAAGGTAATATACCTTGATTCCCTACTTAGGAGCAACCACGACTTCAGTCGTGTGCTAGAAGTACTTAACAAGTAAACTCATTTCCTCCATACATAACTCTATTGTAATATTTCCTTCGTTTGCAACGGCCGAGGCTAACTTTTTTGAATCACGTAGGTCGTTTACCACTTATGTTGCCTATGGAGGAAGACACGACAAATCTTGTGACACGCTGCGACACAATACGCGATTTCCGGTACCTGCTACAACACAACAATCCTACATCACACTTTGTTATAATACCTCTAGAATTAATAATACCTATGTACGTAATTCTATTTTTGAAGTGCCACCAGCAACTACAGGGCAACGTATGTGGATTCTACGTTTGCCGCCATATGAAGGAAATCATGGATAGTAAGATCAAAGATCCAGAGGTTTGTCATGTCCTTGCAATAATTATTATTATTTGATTATATATGTATATATATACACACACATGCTAATTAATGACTTATTGCTCCTAGCGACAGCAGGTGGACTTCAACGTAAGTACATATGATCTTGACCAACTCGTCGAAATTCATGCAACACTCTCCGGGTTCTTACTAGGACAGTGTATAAACAAGGCTGGAGAGTTCTACCCCGGTAATGGTGATTATTAGATGTTGAAACATTGGATGCAATTATATAAATCACTCAGTTGTGTGCTTAAGCAAACAATTCATTTGTCAGAATAGTGTGACGATTTTCATTCTATATTTGTATGTGATCTGTTGGCCGTTTGTTACATTCGTAATTCACTTTGAGTTGCAATTATCTTATCTGTGTAACTTTGAGTTGCAATGTATGTGATTCATTTGTCATATCTGTGTAATCTGCAATGTATGTGATTCTATATATGTTGTAATCTTGTTGCTTGCTTTCAGAGGGCATGGCTAGCATATCCTGAGGTTAGCCAAAAAACAGCAAATAAAACTGCTGTTGCAATTGCTATCATAGACGGTTCGTTGTTGAAAACCGTCTGTGATAGTCTACTTTCACAGACGGTTAAAAACAACAATCGTCTGTGATACACACAAACCGTCTGTGATATTGTGTGTATCACAGACGGTTGTTGTTTTTAACCGTCTGTGAAAGTAGACTATCATAGACGGTTGTTTGCAAAAACCGTCTGTAATGTAAGTTATCACAAACGGCTCCCAAACCGTCTGTGATAACCACCTATTATCACTGACACATAAAAACAGAAGGTTCGAAAACCGTCTATGATGACGGTTTCAAACCGTATGTGATAGGCCTGTCTATAGCAGTGTTTGAAGCTACGATGACAAGAGGAGCAGCAGCATTTGTTGCTCATAGACTCGGAGTGGATGGCACACATGAGGAAGAATGGGGGAGAGAAATCTTCCTTCAACTCGAAGGGATGTGGCGGTTGCAGCAACAAAAGTCATGGCCATGGACGCGGTAAGGGTGGCCATGATGACACCTCACCACTGCTAATGCTAATTGTGGCTCTGGAGGTGGCAAGGATAAAAGTAAGATTAAGTACTTTAACTATGATGTTTACGGCCTTTATGCATCTGATTGCGTAAGTCTACCCACAATCGTGATCAGAATGAGGAAGTTAATCCCACCCGAGCATAGGATGATGACCTTGCCTTGCTCCTTTCAATGTACATGCATGAGGTGTGTGACATGGTGCTGATGAACAAGGAGAAGGTGACGCCAAGGCTGCGCATCAATGGCAAGGTGCATCTCATGTCTAACGAGTGGTACTTGGACAATAGGGCTAGCAACCACATGATGGGTTAGTGGTCCATGCTTAATGAACTAGATCAAAGGCTCTGTGGATAGGCCGATTCGGTGATGGATCCATACTAGAGATCAAGGGGAATGAATCAATCCTTCTCTAGTGCAAAAATCGAGAACGTGTACTCTCTGAGGTGTATTTCATACCAAGCCTTTGCAACAATATCATTAGCTTTGGGCAACTTGTAGAAGATGTTTCTAGGGTGATTTTGTACCATGCATGGCTATGGGTGTATGAGCGTAGCGATAGACTCCTTATGAACATAAAAAGATCCAATAACCAATTGTATAAGATTTGCTAGAGACAGGAAATCTGATGTGTCTAATGATCAATTTGGAGCAGTCTGCATGGCAGTGGCATGCACGGTTAGGGCACGTGAACTTTCATGCCCTAAAGTAGATGGTAGAGAAGGAGATGGTGCTAGGCTTGCCCAATATTGACCACCCAACGCAATTGTGTGAATGTTGTTTCATGGCCAAGCAAACTAGAAGTCGATTCCCATCACAGGCACACCATCGAGTGGAGAAGCCACTAGAACTTTTACACGTGGATTTATGCAGGCCCATAACTCTACATACACATGATGGTAACAAGTACTTTATACTCTTTGTTGATGGTTTTAGCAGATACATGTGGGTGCACATGTTCAAATCAAAGGATGAGGCTCTCGGTGCATTCAAGAAGTACAAAGTGCTTATTGAGAACAAGTGTGGGATCAGGGTAAAGATCCTCAGATTAGATCATGGAGGCATTCTGCGATGTCAAAGGGATAGCGCCACACTTTATGACACCATATTCATTACAACAAAATGGTGTTGTGGAATGCTATAACCGTACCGTGCTATCCATGGCGAGGAGTTTACTTAAGAGCAAGTATGTACCTGTAGTAATGTGGGGGGAGGTGGTATGATATGTGGTGTACCTTCTTAATTGTGTGTCAACCAAGGCCTTAGTTGGGGTCATGCCATATGAAGGTTGGACCAAAAAGAAGTCATGTAGAGCACTTGAGAGTGTTTGGGTGCATCGTGCAAGCCACAGTGGTAATGTCGCACTCAAAGAAGCTTGATGATCATAGCGCTACCATGGTATATCTTAGTGTGAAGCCTAGCAGCAAGGCTCATCGACTTTGCCATCCTCGATGAGTGAAACTTCACATCAGTCATGATGTGGTGTTTGAGGAAGGAAAAGAATGGCCATAGAACAATGACACCACTGATGATGTAACTAATGTTCCTTGGACTACGTTTACTATATTTGGTAACATAGGTGTAGATGAGACAGGCCAAAACAAGGGGTGGCAGGAGGCCAACAAGGGGTGGCAGGAGGCCATCCCACATGACCCGGTACCACCGGGGTCACCAGGCACAACACCATTTGGCTCGCTTGGCTGATGCCAAATGCTATCCATGGCACAGAGGAGCCTGAGAGCATGGGTACGGTGACACCTTTGGGTACACTAGAAGCCACAGGAGGCGGAATAGGAGTGGGGCCTATCTCACCTGTTTTAGTAGATGACAAAAGTGGGCATCGTAGATATCGAAACCTCGATGACATCTACGCTGTATCTATGGAGATTGAGGGTGTGGACGAGTTGTACCTCCTACTTGCAGAAGAGCCAGCGGTTTATTATGAGGCTGCACGAGAACAGCATGGCAGGAGGCGATGAAGAGCAAGCTTCAGGCCATTGATCAGAACAAGGCTTGGAATCTCACCGAGTTGTCACCTAGTCATAAACCTATTGGGCTCAAGTGAGTGTACCAACTAAAGGACACAAATGGCAACATTGTGAGGTACAAGGCAAGATTAGTTGCCAAGGGGTACGGGCAACATTATGCGATCAACTTCGATGAGGTATTCGCTCTTGTGACATGACTTGAGATGGTGAGACTTTTGCCTGCCCTTGCAGTGCAAAGTGGATGGGAAGTCCACCACTTGGATATCAAGTCAGCGTTCTTGAATGGTGACCTCTAGTAGGAAGTGTATGTCACTCATCTGAAAGGATTCGTCAAAGAAGGAGAGGAGCACAAGTTGTATAAGCCCTCAAATGCACTTTATGGGCTATGTCAAGCCCTAAGGGCATGGAACATTCGGCTAAATAAGAGTATCAAAAACATAGGGTTCACATAATGTCCGCAAGAGTAAGCCATCTACAAGAGGTGTAATGAAGGAGAGGTACTTGTTGTTGGTGTATATTAGATGATCTCATTACAGCACAAGTATACGTGAAATTGAGAAATTCAAGCACCGGATGAAGAGAGAGTTCAAGATGAGTGATCTTAGACTGCTTACTTACTACCTCAGGATAGATTCAAAGTAGAAGACGGGCTACGTCACTCTCAAACAAATAATATATGCAAAGAAGATCCTGTTGCAAGTTGGGATAGGCGAGTGCAACCCAACGAGGTATCCCATGGAGCTGAAGCTTAAGCTCGGGAAGAATGAAGACAGAATCTGAGTTGATGTGATCAAGTATAGAAGCATCATCGGAAGTATTCGATATCTGACTCACACCCGACCAGACATTATGTATGCAGTTAGGATGGTGAGCCGGTACATGGAGAGGCCTACACAGCTACACATGCAAGGTATGAAATAGATTCTTAGGTATGTAAAGGGGACAACCGACTTTGGTCTTGTGTATTCCAGAGGAGGAGGTGTGGAGAAGATTGTAGGTTACAGCGATAGCAACTTGGTAGGCGATATGGATAACAGGAAAAGCACAAGTGGCATGTCGTTCTACTTCAACGGGAACATAGTCATTTGGGCATCTCAAAAATAGAAAAGTATCATCATATTGTCATGTGAAACTAAGTTCATGACTGCCACAACAGCAGCATGTCAAGGCTTATGGTTGCGAAGCGTGCCTTGTGAGATAACGGGAGAAGCCCCATATCTAGTCGTTTTGTATGTTGATAACAAATCAGCAATTGTATTGATGAAGAATTTGGTGTTTCATGGGAGAAGAAAGTACATGGATACTTGGTTTCACTTTATAAGAGAGTGCGTGGAGAAGGGACTAATTATTATCAAGCATGTGTGCACAGGGGGCAGTGTGTAGATATCCTCACGAAGGCACTTGCTCGAGTCAAGTTCGGAGAGATGCGTGTCTGCTAGGCGTCAGAAATCTCACGTAACCAAGTCTAGATTAGGAGAGAATTGTATGAAATAATCAAGACTTGCCAAAGTTTGTAGATGCCTTGCATGGCAAGATAGAGGTTAAATGCAAATCCATATCAAATCAATTTGTTTCCTTATTTAAGTTATTCCATACATAGGACTATGTATGTACTATAAATACTAGCCTCAAAGTTGAGATGAAGTTGAGAAAAACAAAGAGAAAATTACCCCAAAGCTTCTATGTTCTCTCGCGTGTGTTTCCTTGATCTGGTAACGGCGTGCGTGCGTTCTAGGGCTGAAACCAACAATACACATCCCTAAAGTTGCTGGTAAGTGTAAATTATGTATTTAACTCGGTGGGTCCTAAACTTGGGGCTATTGCGGCACTTTTAGCTCACCAAAAAGTCACAATGACATCAAACTGACTCAGTTGTGTTAGCACATAAATCTTTTTCTTCATCTGCATAGGATACACGCGAGCTGCAATCTAAAATAACGAGCAAAGATGCGTTGGATTTCAATTTTCAAGGATGGAGCGCGCTTACCATCTCAAAACCTCGGTAAACAATCGAAGGATAGCACGGTAAGGTGAAGTCCCAGAACTCCCTCCAAAAAGAAGGCCCGATTAACTTGGAGAAAATCCCTACAAAAGATCGGATTTCGTGTGTCAGCTGTCAAGGAGGATTCATCATATCGCTAATAACACACACACACACATAAAAGAAACGTGTAGAAAGAGGATTCCAAGAAATGGAGATTACTCAAGCCTTGGAGGTTGAAGCTGCTTGCGAGAAACTTCGATGCATGCAGTTGCAGCACGAGCACACCAATGGTTGTGTGAAGAGGAAACTCAAGGCTCACGAGCACACGCTGGCTTGGCTCTAGCCCAAAAACGAGTCAGGCTGGACGCTGCAGTAGTCGAGCCGATTCTAACGGTAGATACAAGAGTTGTGCCCGCACTTACAAGTTGTTGACTCTATTTGAGCTAAGCGCAAGGTCAATGTCAAACACGGTATCTAATCCTACCTGTGAAGCTTAATTAATCTAGGACTTGCACTACTACAAAAATCATCATCACAGATGATTTAAAAATGTCATCATAGACGGTTTTTTGAACCGTTTGAATTTATAGATCAATGATAATTGAAAGTTATCACAGACGGTTTGTGAGCCGTCTGTGATAAATATAATACAGACGGTTTGTAACTAGAACCGTCTGTGAAAAACACTATCACAGACGGTTTATGTGATAGTTCATTCTATACCTAAATTTTTTTTCTATTTTTGAATTAGCCCTAGGAAATATTAGCTATGCCGTTTGAAAACAAACAAACATGATAGCAAACATAGCAGAGAACATTTTATTTATATTACAATCCACCAGTACAATATCAAATGATTATAATGCACCATTACAATATCACAAGATTACAATCCACCATTACAATATCACAAGATTACAATCCACCATTACAATATCACAGGCTATGCCTCTTGTCCCTGATGCAGCTCAGGTAGTCCTTCTTGGTGGTCGCCTCACTGTAAGTAGAAGAAACAATGGAGGGAGGAAGCTCTAAATACTGCAAAGTAGCAATACAAAGTTATAGAATCAAATACTAGAAGAAACAATGGAGGGAGGAAACCCTAAATGCCACAAAGTAGCAACACAAAGTTACAGAATCAAATACTGGAAGAAACAATAGAGAGAACTCTAACCACAAAGAGGTCGATTGAGGATGAGACAGTAAGGAGCCTGGAGAGATTTTGAGTGTATAAAGTGTAGGAGATGGGTTTAGGTGAGTATTTATAGGGGAGGGAGAGGTGGGACGATCTATGGGGTGTGGGTTGGTCGGTTTCTATTGGCTGGATTTGGGTTGGGGAGAATTGACGGGCCCAGTGGTCAGAGACCAATTTATCACAGATGGTTCTTACCAAGAACCATCTGTAAAAGCATCACATACGGTTCTTATTAAGAACCGTTTGTGATATTGGCTATATATATTTACCGATACAATATAAACAACTAGTCTCAAAATATAAAATAGCAAAGTTCTGTATGGTTTATATATACTCATTTGAAAGGTTTCGACAAGATCTACAACTTTACAGCTGAGACAAATCCCAAATTTCAAAGGGAAGATCGAAAATTTTGGCAAAAACAGATTTCAAAAACTTGCGATTCGAATTTGAGGTTACAAATGGCTGATTTTAGGGTCTTCAAGGGCGACGGACGTAAGAATGAGTACAAGAACGTCGAAAACGGACACTGTATGCAAAGGTTGTGCCCATTTTACTAAAGGTGTATCAAAACGGAATCCTACTCGAACTCATGCGGAAAATTATGAAATTTTAGGGATGTGTGAGGTGGAAAACATATCACAGACGGTTCTTAATCAAGAACCATCTGTGATAGGCCAATATCACAGACGGTTCTTATCAAGAACCGTCTGTGATTGCATTTAATATAGGTAGTTTTTATGAACCGTCTGTGCTGAAGCGTCTAATATAAACCTTTTTGTAATAGTGTTGTTACATACGCTCGAGATTTGGCCCGTGGAGGGTAGTCTCATGGCTACATGGAGCCAAGAACGGCACAACACGGTTGGTTGCAAGACCAAGTGTTCATGTTGCAACACAGAAGATGGACTCAAAAAATATGACGAGTTCTCTATATTTGCCTTTCCCTATCATTGACTTGTCTACAACTATATTAATTACTATACACGCCATAAGAACACTTTGATTACAGGACCAAATGAAGAGGCCGCTCATTTAGGTTAAAAAATAATGGCTTATGGTTGAATTTTCATTGTAACTGGCTTATTTTGCACTATAGCTGATGGTGTCTTATTTGGCTTAATTAAATTTTAAAAAAATAAAAATAAAAATGTTAGCTCATCATGTATAACGCAAACGAAAACAAAAAAAGAACCGGCAAAAAGCTCAAAAAAAATAGAAAAAGACGAAATTTAAGAATAGTAAAAAAATAAAGCAGAAGCTCAAACCAAAATGAATGAGGCCTAAAACTCGGGTCTTCAAAGTCCAGACCATGACCTCGCCCGTGCCCACTGATGGAATCTTGAATAAATTTGTTCATCGTACTGCATCCCTGTATAGACCAAGAAACAATAAGTCAATTTTGCAAGATAAATTTAATAGATGTAAATCCAAGTATATTGTATCTATCTATTATATACTAAAAGTCAATGATAAACCTTTTCAAATTGCTAAGAAAAAAGAAATATACAAAAAAGTACAAACAAAAGCAACACATCTATTACTTAGTTTGGTGGGTCATAATTTAAAAAGGGTTAGATTTGATAATTGACTTGTAGATATATAAGAATCTATCTGTATCTATACTATTTATGTACTTAGAGAAAGATCAAGCCATCAATCTGGGGGACCTGAGTTATAACGATTCAGATAAAAAGAAAAGTCCATGTCAAGTTCAATCCAAATAAGAGAAATTTAGAATTAATAATAAATAAAAATTAGCATTTTGACTTCCATATGATTCCAAAGCAACATCCATAAATAAATAAAATATGCCACAATAATTAAATGAAAGTCAGCAAATTAAAAGAAATAGTCCATGTCAAGTATAATCCAAATTGAGAAATATATAGAATTAAAAATAAAGAAAATTAGCAATTTCATTTCCACATTACATTGAAAGTAACAACCATAAAAAACTAAAATTTGCAATAATAATTAAACAAAAAGTAGCAAACTAAAAAAATTGTTCATGCCATGCAAAATTCAAATTAACTAAAATTTGGAATGAAAAATAAAATAAAATTCAGAATTTGATTCCCATATGAATTTCAAAGTAAATGCCTAAAAAAACCAAATTTGGAATAATAATTAAAGGAAAATAGGAATTGGGTTTTATTTGAATTCCTTCCTAAAACTAAAAGAGAAATATGCGGCAAGTACATCCAAAAATATGCAAATTCAAAATAAAAATTAAAGGATGATTAGATATTTGATTTGTAAATGAATTTGAAATCTAAATTTCAAAAATACTAAAATTTGTAAACCTTACTAATTAGGCACTCCTAGTAATTTCTTGTATTAACCAGAAAGATATATCCATCTATCTTGTGGACCCTAGTTAGAATAGCTCAGATTAAAAGAAAGAATCTCATGGTAAGTACAAACCAAATTAACTAAAATTTAGAATAAAAAAGAAACAAACAACTAATATATAATTTTAGTCAAAAATCAATAGCCAGAAGCCATCAGTTGAAACTGGATTGACCAACCCCTCGTTTGGGTCTTGCTTGCAATGAAATTGCTGCATTCTAAATATGGCTCAATAGAATATGTAACCAATGAGTTGTTACTTATAAGTTTATGACGGACGAAGGCATGCAGCTTGCAGGTTTGCAAGTTGTGGCAGACTAAGGTAATGCACGTAACACTCGTTTTGCATCGCTTAATTTTGTCATGCTCATGCTACCCAGCCAACCAAAGTGCAACTCAATCAAAGTGGCTAGTACAGGAGTAACACTACTACAGAAACACTATTATTTCTTTAACACAATTGAACTCTCTTTGATTAAAGTCCGAGAGACAATCATGAAGTTGTGTTATTTCTTTAACACAATTGCTCAGAAGGTCATCGATCCCGAAGGACTAGATGCTCTGCAAGACGAGGTGGTGATGACTCTATATCATCTTAAGATGTATTTTCCTCCTTCGTTTTTCGATATCATGGTCCATCTCATTGTTCACGTTGTGTGGGAGATAAAAATATGCAGGCCCGTATTACTACATAGCATATACCTGTTTGAGAGGTTCATGGGAATTCTCAAGTTCTATGTACGAAATCGATATCGGTCGGAGGGCAGCATCGTCGAAGATTATGCAAACGAAAAGGTCATTGAGTTTTGTGTCGATTATGTGGCTCAGATTAAACCGATAGGTGTGCCTCAATCTCGTCAAGAGGGGAGGCTCAAGAGTATCGGAACTATCAGAAGAAAGCAATCACTCCAAATATGGACGCGTATGCTCAAGCCTATTTCACGGTCTTACAACACATGACTGAAGTGGCCCCTTATATTGACCAGCACAAGGATGTGCTTCGGCAATAGAATCCGGAGCAGCCGGATGTTTGGATCATGAGACAACACAACAGTCGGTTCAACCAATGGCCGGATGCTCAAGCCACTCACAATTTGCTCAGGCCTCTTCACAAGCTTTTTGAAGAAGTCACCTAGCGATCAACCTTCAAGCTGTCTAGGTGCCGGCAAGCACCAAGAGTAATAGACCACGCTTCGTTTGACGGCGCTCAAGTACAAAGGATCAATCTAAAAAAATGAATGCACTTGAAAAATGCTCTCAACACCTCAAATGAATGCACAAGAGAGAAAGAGGTGTGGAATGAATGCTCTAGGCTCAAATATGTTCAATACTTGCTCAGAACATTATCCTTGGACTGGTGGATGGGTATTTATACCTTTACCAACAAAAACTAGCCGTTACAAAAATTTATTCTAAAAATTCAGGAAAATCATAACTACCGACGTTATAAGTGCGGAACTACCGCACTTCACTGTAGCACATAGTAACGGCTATGTCAGAGCGTCAGAACTAGCCGTTTGAAAAACAGTGAGGAACTACCGCCGTTACAAGGGCGGTACTACCGCAATGTGGTAGTTCCGCATGTCGGCGCGGTACTTGTAACATCCCAAAAGTATGGGACTATTGTATTTGCAAAATAATAAAAGTCCTTTTCGATTTTATGTGAATTTCAAGGTTTTGTTTATCTGAGTTCTTGATTTAGAGTTTCAGGCAGCAAAAACTTATTTAAGAAAGAGCAAAGCTTCAAAAGTGAGAACCAAGTTTCCAAAATTGAAATCCGAATTCAGTCTTTGAAAGCTAAAACATTTAAAAACACCAAGACTCAATTTGCAAACTTAAAAATTAATATAAAATTCTTTGGCACAAGATCAGCAAGGAAGTTTAATTGCAAAAGATCCCAAACATTCAGGAAAATCCTTTTTTCGGCCTGGCCCAATCTTCCCTTCGGCCCACTTGGCCCGTGCGGACTCCTCTTCTTCCCCTTATCTCATTGCCTCCTCCTTCATTTCCTTCTGCCACCGTTGCCAGGCTTCTCCTTTCTTTCTATGCTCGCCTTCTCCTGTGCTTCCTTTTCACCCTCCTCCAGCCCAGCATGGCAAACCAGTAGTGCCCACCAGCCACCCCGCCCCAGTCCCTACCCCGGCGCCCCTCTTGTCGGGACCCGAAGCAACGACTCCAAGTCGCTCTGTGTAAATCGCACTATCCCAGGAAAAGCTAGTGCACACAGGGTCAACAGTAATGTATATCATGCAAAATCACCACAAAATATTATTAAACAAGGATACGGGCCTTAAGGCCAAGTCTTACAATAATGTGGCACAAGGCCAACTGAAAATAAAAGCAGCGAAAAACAATAAAGGTAGCAGATCAGCCCATCCAGCCTCCCACAGGCGAATGACTATAAGACGCATCCTACTCGCTGAAGTAGTCCTCACCGTCATAGTCGCCGCCGAAGTCTGGCAACAGATTTTAGCAAGGTGAGCACATAAAGTACTCCCAAGGTAAGCACATTAAGTACTTACGCAAGTTACACCAGGAATTATAACAGAGTGGATGCATGCATAGGGATAACAAAGAAAGGTTTAATAAGTTTATTTGCGCGAAAAGTAGTATTGAATTTGAATACAAAAGTGTAAGTGCAAAAGCTGAATTTTTAATACATCATAAGAACAACATTTTAACCAAAGTACTACCGTTAGTGTAGGTTCCGACCTATACCAACCCAACCTCGGGCATCCCACCCGGACCATTGTCAAAACCACTGTTGTTTTGTCTAAACCCAAGTTTTATAAAACCAAGTCTAATATGTGAATACTCTACTCAGCATGTTCATGACCGTGAACACGGCTATCCAGGATAGGTTTTACTCTGCAGAGGTGTATAGCTTTACCCACAAGACATTCCCACTCACTTGAGCCACGCGATATACACACTGCCTTTGGTGTGCGGCGAAGAGTTTATATCAAGGCTGTTCCAATGATCCACAGCCAAAATAATCACGCCGCCTACGCCATGTGAGACTTCTCGCGGCCTACGCCACACTCACATTCAGCCTATAGTGAAACTATATTTGGAACTTCATAAATTATTTAGCCAGGTCCGTCCCATATCGGACTTATGGTAGTACGAAAAGACTTCGTAAAAAGAATCACAGAAACGGCCCTTAATCTGACTTAGGCTCAATCCACATACCCACATGCACGACAATCAACCAGGTGTCACCAAACACGAGGCATGCCGGCACCCACCACCTAACCAATAACCTAAGTCCAAATCATAAGTTTCCATTTTTCATTTTTAAACAATTTTCATAAACCATCCTTGACTCACCGCAGTCAAGAATTCATTTTCAAATCGTCATTTCATGTGAGACAAATGATCCCACCTAAGATTATACTAAGCCAGGCTAAGCAATTCTATAAAATTTTCTAGTCAATACTATGGTACTAACTAGATTTTCATCTAAGGTGACAAGGCTGGTGACAAAGTTGTCAAAATTGGCCATAATAAAAGGATTGTGGGCATAACTAACTTTTAAACTGAATTTAAACTATATTTGAATAAAAGTACGCATGCATATACAGTAAAATAACATAAATAAATTTGAAATATTAGGTTCAACATGGTCAAAGGTGTAACTTGCCTTGCTCGAAGTCTTGCTGGAAATTGTCGACGTCGAATTCTCCGGAATCGTCAAAATCTAACGTAAAGAACCAATTCAAAAGAAATTCAAACACAAAATTCAAAAATTCAAAAGAATACCAGAAATGGATAGTTCATGATTATAGAAAAATTTAAAAATTTGAACGGGCCAATTTGGAGTTAAAATGAAGAAGTTATAGCCTTCCAAAGTTTTAATACAATTAAAAAGAAAATACCTAATTTTTGGATATATTTTTAAACCGAAAATCATTTATGACGTCAGCCCGAATTATTTTTCTAAAGAAAATAACGGATTATGATGCCAGCATGGAGATTTAATTTCGGCTGATTTATTTTTAAATGGGAAAATCGGCTTTAATGCACCAGCATGACGTCAGCCCTGATAATTAAATACTCAGAGAGAGGCTGACAGGTGGGCCCGATCTACGGTGGACTGAGTCCACAGACCGGACCGTGCTAAGGTGGCACGTGGTGAGAGGGCACGTAGCGTGGCGCTGGTGTGGGTGGTTTGGGAGCACGTGGCGCCTGTGTGGCAGCCACATCGGGCGTTAGCTTCGGCCGATCACGACATGGCCGGGCGGCGATGGTGGCGACGGGATCGATGGTTGCCGGCGAGCCAGGGGGTGGCGGCGTCGGCCGAGGTGCGAAAAATGCAGAGGGGAAGGCGGGGAACGCGTCGGTACCTTCCACGGGACCCGAGGGTGGCCGGAGTGTCGAGTCAGCGGACAGGGGCAGCGGCCGGAGGAGAGGTTCACGGCGGCGGAGGAGCTCCGGTGGTGCAAATGCTCGGGTCAGGGGTTGTCGGGAATCGCCGGGGCACGAGCAAGGTCGGAGCAGTGCTGGTGGGCACGGGGAGGCCTGAGGCGGCGGCGATTCCTCACCGGAGTAGGTGAGGCCGGCAGAGGGGAAATTGGGCTCGGGGAGGCTTTGGTGCTCGGATGCTTCGATTGAAAGGCGAGGGAGAGGCGGTGCGAGTAGAGGGTGCTCGGGGAGGCCCTTTTATAGGCGGGGAGGGGTGGTATCTGCTGCCACGCAGAACTCGCCAGTTTTGGAAACGGCCGGGAGCTTAATGCAATGGTGAAGGAGGGCGTAATCGGGGGAAATAATGCCAGAAACGGATGGGGGGAGGTGACAATTTGAATTTGCAGTGGTGCGGACGAGTAATTGGCTAAGAAACCGAAGCTTTTAAAGCTTCGATTTTCTGTTTAATGGCGGCGGCAGCTGTGGCGATCGCGCGAGGAAGAAAGGCAAGCCGCGGGGGAGACGGATCTGACAGGTGGGGCCCACCGGTCAGCGAGAGAGAACAAAAGGAAGGGGGAAAGTGTCGGACCCCGGAGCAACGACTCCTGGATCCTCTGTGTAAATTGCACTAGTCCAGGATCAAGCTAGTGCACACAGTGGATAACAAAGATTCATATCATGCACAATGACATTTATCCATTAACTAAATATGGGCCTGATGGCCAAATTTTACATCAATGGTTCATAAACCAAAAATAAATATAAACAATGGAAGAAAAACTAATGAAGCAAAGAGCCCATCCCGCACGCCCACAGCGAATAGACCTGTAAGACACGTCCTAGTCGTCACCATCCTCACTGAAGTTGTTAACGTCATCCTCTGGCAATAGATTTTAGCAAGGTGAGCACATAAAGTACTCCCAAGGTAAGCACATAAAGTACTTACGCAAGTTACACCAGGAGTTTTTAACAGAGTGAATGCATGCATAAGGATAACCAAGGAAGGCTTAATTAGGTTATTTGTGCGAAAAACAGTACTGAATTTAAATACAATACATAAGTGCAAAAGCTGAATTTTATACAGTAGATAGAAATAATAATTTAACAAAATAATATCGTTAGTGTAGGCTCCGACCAAACACTAACTTATTCACTGGTATCCCACCTGGTCATGGATTCCATTCATCCATCCATAAGCCTTTTTCAGAAACCATTTTTAAAAATCAAAGTCTAATCCATGAAAAACTTTACTCAGCTTGCCCATAACCGTGGGCACGGCTATCCAGGATAGATTATACACTCTGCAGAGGTTGTACAGCTTTACCCACAAGACACGATCATCCCACATTGCCACTAGATTAACACACTTCCTTTAGTGCGCGGCGAGGAGGTCATGACAAGGCCATTACAATGATCCACAGCCAAAACAGTCACGCCGCCACTAAGGTTTCACCACAACTCGAATCCACGAGTTGGAGCCCCCTCTTGTGCCATGTGAGACTTCCCACAGCCTACGCCGCGCTCAGATTCAGCCTATAACGAGACTATACTTGAAACTTCACAAATTACTTAGACAGGTCCGTCCCATACCAGACATATGGTAGTACGATGTGACTTTGCAACAGTAGCTCACAGACCGGTCCTTAACTTGACTTAGGCTCAATCCACATACCCCCTTGTGCCTGACAATCAACTGTGTGTCACCAAACACGAGGCATGCCAAAGACCCACCACCTAACCATTCGCCTAGGTCCAAACCAAGTTTTTATATTTTTATTTGAAACATTCATATTCATTCTTGACTCACCGAAGTCAAGAATAGATTTTAGGAACTTATCATTTTCTAGTGAAACAAATATTCCCACTTAAATCATTCTAAGCATGGCTAAGCAATTCTATAAAATTTCTAGTCAATACTATTGTACTAACTAGGTTTTCATCTAAGGTGACAAGGCATAAGTAAGTTCAATGTCAAATTTGGCCATACACAAAGGATTTGGGTATAACTAGAATTTAAATCAAAGTTAAATTAGATTTGAATAAAAGTACGCATGCATAATAATTTTAAAAACAACATAAATACTTTAAATTACTAGGAGCAACATGATCAAAGGTGTAACTTGCCTTTCTTTGAAGTTTGCCGAGGTTTGCTGAAATTATACTCTCCGAAATAGTCGTAGTCTACACGTGAAAAACCAGAACAAACCAAACTCAAACAAAATCCAAATAAATACCAAAAATTATAAAATAAATGCTGGGAGATGGAATATGAATTTAGAAATTTGGATGGGTCCAATCGGAGTTAGAGCGAAGAAGAAGGACTTCTGATAGTTTGGATTCCAAAGAAATGAATAAAAGGAATTCTTATAATTCTTTTCTTTATGAAAGAAAAGCGGTTGGAAGCTACAATATTTGTATATGGTCGAAATCATAATCGAAGGTGTAGTCGAAGACATGGTCAAAACCATAGTCGAATCAACGGTTGAAGATGCGGGGGTCTAAGTCGAAGACAAAGACTCTAAGTACGGGTGCAGTCGAAGTCGAAGACCAGGTTCGAACTATATAGTGGTCGAAAGAATTGGATTATGCAGAGTGGTTGAAAGAATCGGACGGCTTCGAGTGTTCGGAGAGATCGGAGGGTTCATGGAGGTCGGAGGGTGCGCAGGTTAAAATGGTCAAACAACCATGGTCGGTTCGAAGACGGAGGTTGAAGTCGAAGGCTCCGAGATAGAAGATCGAAGTCTAAGTCTTCGAGGTCGAAGGTCGAAGGCTGGAGTTGAAGGCTCCGAGCAGTCGGAGTCTAAGAAACCACTGAGCAGCGGAGTCTAAAGGTCCTCCGCATGGCGGAGTCTAAAGAGCCTCCGGACATCGGAGTCTTATAAGCCTCCGAATGTCGGGGTCTAAGAATCGGAGGGCTGGGAAAGTCGGACGGCTTCACGTGACAAGATCCGAGCGATCCAACGGCGGCGAAGACTGGTGAGATGTACAAAAGAGGGAGAAGGGTATGAGTCCCGATTTACTTTGGCGCACAGTTTTGGGCTGCACAGAGTTGGCTGGCGGCGAGGGTGTAGCGGAGGCGGGACGCGATTATCGACGACGGAGACTCTCCGACGATGGCTTGCTCGGAGAAGGGGTGTCGAAGGTTCACACGGGCCTAAGGAAGATTACCGGCGGCGGGGTACTCCAGTCATGCTCTGGCTCGGGAAAAAGGGTGAAGGAGGTGCGTGTGGTCCCGTCGAAGATTTGGCAGTGGCGGCGTCGGCGTCGACGGAAGAGACATTTCGGCGGGGGATTGCTTGGCGGAGGGGTGGCGAGGTGAAGAAAAGAGAGAGGAGATTGCGAGAAGTGCATTGGTGCTCTCGTGCAATACCAGAAGTGGTTGCAAGGTGGTCGGTGGCGAGGTAAAGTGGTGGCGCAACTCGGGCGGCAGTCGCGACGGTGTTCCGGCGGTGAAGAGACTCAACCAAGGGCGGTCGAGAAAATCCAAAAATTATGAAATATATACTGAAAAATAGATTATGAATTTAGAAACTTGAATCACCTGATTCGGAGTTCGGACGGACGAGAACGAGCGATTGGAAGATTGTCGGATCAGAAAATGCTGAAAAAGGAAAAACCAGGAAGGAATATTCCTCCGTTAACAGTAACGGACAGCAGCCCTTTTCACTATTTTTGGCCGTGTCATCGACGAGAAAAGGCACGGGAGGTGAAGCCAATGGGTTGCTAATGACCCGAGGCACATGTAGGAATTGGCAGCACGTCAAACGGAGCACGATGACGATGTCTACGGAGACAATGACATAGGGTGTGGAGAGAAGAATAATTTTCGGGAATAGAACATGGAGAAGGAAGGTGAGCACGGCCTAGAATGCGGCAAGGTGAAGCTAGGAAAAATATCGGCTAAGCCGAAAACTCACCAGAGGCGACGCAATCGTCGTTTGAACGACGTCGGTACCGAAACACGAAAAACTCAATATCTTCGCGTTCGGTCAGGCGAATCCAAAACCGTCTGAAACGTAGCCACCTGGGATGGTTTGGCATGTTTTGACGCGGGCGGATTGTTGAAAGCATTCCCGAACAAGTGGGGACGCGAAGTGCAATTTGCGACCATGGTGAGGTGTCTGGTTCAAAAATTTAGGAAAGATTTTTGGACAAATGGAGGGGAGCACAGCGTAGAACACGTCGAGACAAACTCAACGGCGCTGACGGCTCAGCCAACGGACTAACGGAACGCGGTGGACAAGACGTTAAGCAGCCTACAGACTAACATCGGCGTTCCGGGCAAACGGAGAGAAATTAACATGCGAGAGTTGCGGCGAATCGAAGAGTAGAGCGTGGGGATCGTGATGCTCACCTTGGTTTTGTTCGGGCATGCATGGTCGGCGGTGGCGGCGACGCGATTAACGCGACCCGACGGCCACGGTGGCGACGGTGCTCCGGCGAAGTTCCGGCGAAGGCGAGGTGAGCACCGCGTAGAACGCGACGAGGCGAAGCCAACGGTGTGGTCAAACGTGGCGGCGCTCCACCGAACGAGGCACAAAAAGCCGAAGAACAACGGTTGGTACACAAAAATAAAACTCCGATTGCGACCAAACGAGAAGGAGTGGGGACTTGAGATTTTCGGGGTTGAGTGAGGATGAGGAGAGGCTCACGGGGCTCCCTTTTATAGGGGTTGAGGAGGTTCGAGGAGGGAGATCAACCATCCATGTCCTTGAATGGCATGAGTTAAATCCCGCAAAAATGGTCATCAATAGGAGGGGAAACGGTAGGGAAATGAAAGAGCTTGATGAGGGGAGTTGAATGCAATTTATTTCGCTAAAAACTGTTGAGGGAATCAAAAGTTATGAGGGTTTAAAGAAGCTCCAAAACATTTTTTCATGGCTGCCTGTTGACTGTTCTTGCGCACGGGCTCTGGACGTGAGGAAGAAGAAAGAAAAAGGAAGAGAGAGAAAAGAGAGAAAAGAAAAAGGAAATTTAGAAAAATTCCAGAAAAAATATTTTTAGAATACTTGGAACCTGAAAAGAATAAATAAAATATTTTTGAAATTTTCTGACGTTTATTTTAATTTTTAAAAAATGTTTTTTCTTTTTCTAGCTTTAAATAATACAATAAATAACAAATAAAGCCTGAAAATCTTCAAAAAATTCATAGCAGTTTCTAAAGGTATTTTGAACTTATGAAAATATTTTCAACTAAAATTTAGATATTTTCTTTTATAAAATATTTTTTTATTTATCAGAAAGGCTCTTTTCTTCTTTTTTTGTAGAAAATTAAGTTAGCTAAAAATTTTAAAATTTCAAGAAACCAAATAACTTTGATTTTTGTTTTAAACTAACTTATTTAATACCTTATTTAATTTTTTTATATAACTTAAAGAAACCAATAGCAAATGTTTTATTTTAAATTAAATCAAATATATTGAAATAAACAGCTGGGCTGTTACAAACTACCCCCCTTAAAAAGAATCTCGTCCCCGAGATTCGCACAGGCTAGCACAGAAATAGGTTTGGATCTTACTCTGCTTGGCTTGAGCAATGATCTGGTTTAGACATCCTTTTGTAAACTTCGATGTCCTTTTGCTTACTTTCCGAAGGGTATTGGCGGTCGGTGTTTCAGCTTGATGCTTCCAAAGATTAGGGAAGAAGAGATTTTAAGACAAAGGAGGAATAGGGGTCGATTTGCACAAACCAACAAAACACAAACTAGCAAAAATCTTTATTAAGATAATGCAGATAACAATTACGGCTATCGATAAAAGAGAAAACTTGATAGCTCGTAACATCGTCTAATAGCTAACTTAACAACTTAATCTAAAGGGATAATGGTGGTCTTGGTGTGATTCTTCACGGCTCTCTGGGTACAAAGCGCGATCCTTCGATGCTGTCGAGACCCGAATATGCAAACTCGGTCTCTCTGTGTAAACTGCACTAGTCCAGGATCACGCTAGTGCACACAGTCAAACATAGATGTCATCACAGTCATACACACGACAATAATTAAGGGGAAACTAGAATATCGATAAAATATCAAAGGTACGACCTTATGGCCAAGCTTACAATAACTCTAGCCGGAAGGGCTTAACAAAATAGCAGCGGAAATCCAAAATAAAGCGTAGCGACCAATCGACAAGCCACAGGCTATCGAGTGGAGAACGAAGCCTAATCCGTGAAGTCGTCGTAGTACTCTCCTTCCGCACCTCCCGCGGTAGTACTCCTCTCCTCAATCGAGCAACATAGGCGTAAAGCCGTGAGTACATTGGTACTCAGCAAGTCGTTTGTAACAATAAATGCAATATAATATGCAAGGCTTACCAAGGAAGGCTGAAAGGTTAATTTGCATAAAGGCATTTATCGTTGAAATATATTAAATAACTTGAAAGCGAAAGTTAACTGAAAACAGTAATAATAAATAATCAAAGGAATAAACAAGAACCACTTGTGAACACCAATTCACAAGTTAAACCAACAGTGAACTACCTGTCCACTCCCAACATAAACCACCAAGTTATAAATGAAACACTAACCCTCGTGTGAAATCCCCGAGCATTGTCCATGACCGAGGACGCGGCTATTCGAATAGGTTTACACTCTGCAGAGGTTGCACAACTGTACCCACACGATGTGATTAGCCTAGGCCTAAGGAAATCACAACAAGGCCTTTACAATGCTCTACCTCAACACAATCCTGCCCGCTAGGGTTTCGCATCACACCCCCCCTTGCGCCACATGGAAATCAGCAACCATGTCCATCACAATGGCAGAATTGGATTGAAATATTACAAATTAATCAGCCAGGTCCATCCCATAATAGACATGTGGTTTGCACGATTAAGCTCAGATCAATGGCGCACAAAGTTAAGTCCTTAACATTACCCGGGCGAGACTACCACATCCCCAAAGTACAAGCGTACTTCCCCTTTACTGCACGATCACTCGCCTGAGTGCAAAACCAATTTGTATAACCAAGCCAACGTCACACCAATGACGTGGCACAAATTTTAATACACGTGGTACCAACCACAGTTCCATATGTCATTAATTCAAATTAATAATTTATCATGCGCGATGAGACCAATCGTAAATATAAACTGGCTAAGCAATCTAATCGTACCAACCCATGTGATAAATAAACTAGCATCACTAATAAATTTCCCAACCTATGGTGACAATGGCATCATGGTATTTCAAAGTGTCAAGGAGGTATATTTGCAAATGGGACAATAACTACCTGAGCAACGGTTTGAATAAAAATAGCAATGCAATGTAATTTAAAGCAAAATAATTAAATAATAGTTTGTAAAGTTGGGTTCAACATGATCAAGGGACACGACTTGCCTTCGTTATGCTCGTGGGTACTCTGGTCTTCTGGCGCGAAACCTGCTCCTCCGGAATCCGAATCTAACGAGAGAGAAAACGACCGGAAACAAAGAAACACATAAAATGACAAGCAAAAGAACTCAAAAACTCACAAAAGCAGAACCAACAGCTAGAGCTCGATTTTAGATGAATTTAGAAAAAAGAACGGGGTCAATCGGAGCTAGGACGGAGGAGAACGGGCTCCCGGAAAATTAATTCAAAATTAATTCGGGAAAAATGAAAAGGTTCTTGTCTTTGTGAACCCGTGTACCAAATACCCGGTCCACGGTGGAACCCGCGCACGGAATGCAGTGCACGGGAGAGAGGGCCGACGCTGGCGGGGCGTTGGCGTGGTGGCAGCAGATATGCCGCCACACGGCACGGCCGACGTGGCGGTGACGTGGCTGCCACGTGGCTCGGGGGAGGCGGCTAGGGCTGACGTGGCATGCCACGTGTCGTGCCACGTGGCCTAGGGCTGACGTGGCACGCGCCGTGCTGCCGTGGCTAGGCTGGAGCCGGCGCTCGGCGCGCGGCGGCGGCGCGGATCCGACGGCGGGGAGGCGACACGCCGCCGATTCGAGCCTCGCCGATCCGAAGCGGCAGCGGGATCGCGCGCGCGCGCGCGCGGCGGCGGCGGATCGGCGACGCGTGGCGGCTGCCGCCGCGAAGCGTCGCGCGGCGCGCGCGGCGCGGAGCGGAGTGATGGCGGCGCGCGGCCGACGCGAGCGGATCGGCGACGCGTGGGCGCGCCCGCGCGCGCCGCGCGCTTGGCGGCGGCGCGCGCGATGGCGCGGGCGCGGGCTCGGGACCGAGGGGCGGAGCGGGTGCGCGAGGGCGACCGAGCGGCGACGCGGCGACGGCAGGAGATCGGCGGCGAGGCTCACCGCGAGCTTCGACGACGGCGCCGGACGGCGCACGGAGGGGCGACGGGCGCGGGCGGCAGCGAAGCGACGGCGGAGCGGATCGCGGCGGCGCGCGCGCGCGCGGCGGCGAAGGCGGCGGCGCGACGAGCTTCGCGACGGCACACGAACCGAGGCGAGGCGGCGGGTTTTAACACGCGAACCGAGGCAATCCCGATCGGTTACGCACGGCGCAAACGCGGATTAGGTTTGAACGGCTGGGATTCAACGCGAAAGGATCGGACGGCGCGCGCACGCGAGGGTTAGGGTTAGGGTTTGCGCGCGCGCGCGAGGGTGGACGGCGGAGATCGCGCGGGCGCGCGCGATCGGGCGGCCGAGGGCGCGCGGCGGCGCGGGCGCTGGCGCATTGCGCGCGCGTGCGCCGGTAGCGGATGCGCGACGCGTGGCGGGCGGATCGGCTGACGCGTGGAGGAGAGAGGGAGATCGGGCGGCAGGAATAATTCCTTTTCTTTTCTTTTTCCGTAAATTCAAATAAACTTCTAAAAGCTCTAGAAAATAGCAAATAAATCCGAAAAACACCAAAATACGAGAAAATTCCTTGTGACACAAGGAACTCAAATAAAATATTTTCCACTTATGTTAATGTTTATTTTAATCACATTAAATCATTTAAAACTTTAAAATTCATTTGAAGCTTCAATTAATTTCAGAAAATTCCAGAAAATTCATTTTTGAAAACCGTGCTTTAAAATCTCGGAAAAAACAGGATGTTACAAACCTTACCCTTAAACGAGATCTCGACCCGAGATGCGGGCCAACTAAGAGAATAGGTTCGAAACTCGCTCCGAGATCCTCCTCGCGCTCCCTGTGGCTTCCTCCTCGAATGGTTGCTCCACCGAACTTTGCAAAAACGGACCGCTTTATTCCGGTGACTCGCTCGACACTTCCAAGATTTTGGTGGGTGCTCTTGTACGGCTGATCCTCCCGCAGTCAACGGCCTCAAGCGCACAACCTCCTGCGTACGCACGCAAGCAGCACTTCTTGCTGGGACACATGAAAGACGCCATGTACCCCATCAAGGACGCAGTAGCTCCAACTAATAAGCAACCTCTCCCCTGCGTTTCAGAATCCTGAACGGACCAACATATCTCGGTGCAAGCTTTCCTTTTAGCTGAAATCTCTTCACACCTTTGAATGGTGTGATCTCGAGGTACACAAAATCATCTCGCTCAAAACTCGGCTCTGGTCTCGTATCCGCATAGCTTTTTCTGTCTGCCAGGCAATTTTCAATCTTTCCTGAATCAAGCGGACCTTATCCTCGGCTTCTTTCAAACAACTGGGCCAAAAACCCGACCTTCCCGCCTCTTTCCAATTGAGAGGTGTCTCGCATTTCTGCCATACAATGCCTCAAACGGTGACATCTCGCAAACCGCTCGATAATCGTTGTTGTATGAGAACTCGCAAAGGGTAAACAATCGTCCCACTTAGACCCATGATCAAGCACACAAAGCTCTCAACATGTCCTCCGTAACTGATTAACTCGCTCTGTCTCGACCATCCGTCTGGGGGTGATATCTTCAGATTGAATTCAGGTGAGTTCCCATAGCCTTATGGAAACTACCCCAAAACCGAGAGGTGAATCTGCGATCCACGATCCGACACAATCTTCTTGGGCACACCATGCAACCGACAATCCTCGACATATATAGCTCGCCAATTTGTCACCACATGTAAGTCGCCTTAATCGAATGAAATGAGCAACCTTGGTCAAACGGTCCACAATGACCCAAATCGAATCATGACCCTCTTTGGTTTTAGGCAACCCGACTATAAAGTCCATACCAATTTCTTCCCACTTCCACTCGTGGACTTTTAATGGTCAGAGCAAACCGCAGTCTCTCGTGTTCTCGCTTTACTCTCGACAAACATCACAAAGGGCTACATACTCAGGCGATCTCACGCTTCATGCTTGGCCACCAATACTTATCCTTAATGTCTTGGTACATCTTGGTACTGCCTGGATGAATCGAATACAGTGACTCGTGAGCCTCTTTTAACAACACATCCTTTAGTTCTCGCTTGTTGGGCACACACAAACGCCGCTTGAACCACAAGGTTCCCCGATCATCCACCAAAATCTGACTCTTTACCTTCACTTAAATTCTTTTCGATCCATTGAAATGCCTCATCATCCGACCGAGCTCGCGGATCCGACCATCCAAAGTAGGTCGATCTCCATAGCCGCCAAAAATCCCGCCCAACCAACTCAAGGCTAAGCTTCAAATTCTCATGCAAAGTGGTGACTCTCTCGAACCATCACCGAATTGCAAGATACCTTTCTCGCTCAAGGCATCTGCAACAACATTAGCCTTCCTGTGATGATAATGTATGCCCACATTATAATCCTTTATCAGCTCTAACCACCTCCTCTCGCTCGAGGTTAAGCTCGACCGGGTAAAGATGTATTTGGACTCTTATGATCCGTAAACCTCACATCCGTTACCCATCGTAATGACGCCAAATCTTTAAAGCATGCACTACGGCCGCCAACTCTAAATCATGGGTAGGGTAGTTCTCCTCATGCGGTCTCAATCGGCGTGAGGCATAGGCTACCACTCTCTTGTCTTGCATCAAGACACAACCCAAACTCTTGCGCGAGGCATCGCAAAATATCTCAAAATCCTTGGTAATATCAGCAACACAAGCACCGGGCTGTGGTCAAACTCTCCTTAAGTTTCAAAACTTTTCTCGCACTCTGGCGCCCAAGTGAATTTCTTTTCCTTTTGAGCAAGCTGCGTGAGGGGTCCGCCACACCGAAAATCCTCAATAAAGCGACGGTAGTATCCTCGCCATACCCGTAAAACTCCCGACTGGGTAATCAAGTGGGTGACCGCCAATCCAAAACATCACTTACTTTCCGGGTCAATCGACGACTTTCTGCTGTCAACACATGCCCTAGAAAGGCGACTTTCTTCATCCAAAACTCACATTTGCTGAACTTTGCATACAACTGATTATCCTCAATTTACTCGCAATGCCAACCTCAAGTGCTCTGATGTTCCTCCTCGCCTTGGAATATATCAAAATGTCGTCAATGAAAACAACGACAAACTTGTCCAAATATTCCATAAACACTTTATTCATTAAATACATGAAATATGTCGGGCATTAGTCAAACCAAATGACATCACCGTGAACTCGTATAGACCATAACGAGTCGAGAAGGCTGTCTTGGGTATGTCCTCCTTACGTATCCTCATCCGATGATATCCCGATCTCAAATCAATCTTGGAGAACACTCCTGCTCCCTTAAGCTGGTCAAACAGTCATCAATCCCGGGCAGAGGGTACTTATTTTTGATGGTGACCTCATTAAGTGCTCAGAGTCCACACACATGCGCCGACTACCATCCTTTTCTTGACGAACAACACCGGCGCCCCACGGGACGAACTGGTCTGATATAACCCTTATCCAACAGCTCCGAATTTGCTTCTTCAACTCGCTAAATCATTGGTGGCATCCGGTAGGGTCTCTGGAAATCGGAGCGGTACCGCACGAGCTCAATCGAAACTCAACCTCCCTCTCCGTGGCATACCCGAAGATCACCGAAACACGTCGGTACTCTCACAACCGGTACACCCTCCAACTGGATTACCTTACTCGCAAATCATGACCGCTCGGCGGCACTCATCGGCTGCGAATCGCACCTTAACTCCATCCGAATTGGTTAAGGTCACCGCTCGCTCCCACAATCTAACATCGTCGCTGCTTACGGTTAATCCATTCCCAAGATTACATCTAGGGACCGATATCCAACAAAATCGGTCGCCCCGAACTCAACTCCTGAATGGTTATCCTAACTCCGACAACCTAGGTTGGACCTCAACTCGGATCCGGGATTGGATTAAAAGAACAGATCCAAGAGCAACAGATTTTCAATTGTTGCTTTAAAGCAAAACTCGAGAAACAAACGAATGCGAAGCTCGTAATCAAATAAAACGGTGGCAGGAACTGAATGTACGAGAAACGTACCGATCACAACGTCTGGCGCTGCCTTGGGCATCCTCTGCGGTGACGTGGTTCACCTGACCTCTCACCACCGGCATCCCGCCGCTTGCCTCCGGCCGGGTGCTCTCGCCCCGCTTCCCGGGTAGGGGTACGACCGGGTGTGGCTCCCAAGTCAAAGCGAACTGGTGTCGGGGCCTGCCTCTGAGGGCACTTGCTAGCATAGTGTCCCACTTCATGACACTTGAAGCAAGTGATGGATGCCTTTGGATTATTGCTCTTCGCTGCTGTTGCTGTCCACTGGAACCACTAGACGCCGCCCCGATCAAATCGCGCGCGTGTCCGAGTGGGTCCGAAACCTCAAGATCGCCGCTGCCGCCTTTGTGGCACTCGTGCAGCTGGTAGGTACCAAAACGAGGCCTCCGAGATCTGGTGTGACCGTGATCCTCGCTGGATCAACCTCCTCTTGCGAGACTCCTCGAGCTCGCGCGACTCTCCTCGATGAGAATGGCCTTATCCACCAACCGCTGGAAGCCGCATAGTCGTTGCCTCACGACTTGCACCTTCAAAGCCGGGTTCAAGCCTTTCTTGAACCTCTTACGCGAAATGCATCTGCCGCTACATCCTCTCGCGCAGAAGCGAGCCAACCGAGTGAATTTATTGAGATATTCACTCACCGATGTGTTCCTCTCACTGGAATTCCCGAAACTCATCCTTCTTCATCTCAACCACTCCCTCCATGACATGAGCGTGTGGAAAGTCTTTGCGAATTCCTTCCGGTGATGTTATGTCGATCCTCATGGGCGCGCATGAGTTCTCCCACCACTCTGCCGGTCCTCAAGCCGATGTCTTTGCATACAAGACCTTCTCCTGCCGGTGCAGAGCCAAGTTCAGTTTCTTCTCAATGAACGGACCCGTCGTCGGCCTCCAAAGGCTCGATGAACTGGAGAAAACAGCGGTCTCGTCCTCATAAACTCGCGATATTGGTCTGGCCGATGTCTTTGGCGGTGGTATCGCTCTCGTGCTGTCGCTGCATCATAGTTCGCATACCCTCGCATCATAGTCGCATCATCGTCGTGGTTCGCCATCAAGAATCGGCGAGGCGGTCCAAGACAGTGGTACCGGCTGCGCAGCACTGTTTCTCGGGTCCTGGTTCCCGATTGCGGCCGAGGAGTTCACAGTATCAACCATCTTGCTCAAAAGAAAACAATCACGATGACCAAAGGCAAAAGCGAGAGGGAAAAGCATAGATAAGAGGTAAATGCGTCTAAGGGGTTTTGCTTAATGGAGACCTAACTAAACAAACATTTAGCCAAAAGGCTAACTAAGAACCGAACAAAATAAACTCCAATAAAAGATTTGACATGATCGCAATATAATGCTTTTAAGGCAATATTTGCAGCTCACATCGCATACAACCGCAAATAAAATCCAACGTGTCTACCGCACTATCTACTCAAGGCTCCCACTGGTCCTCGACAAATAAGGTACACCGCTATCGTCCTCGATCGCAGAGACAACCCACGAGTTGCGGATCGGCGCGATCGCTCTCGATCGGGCCGGAGTGAACCGACTGAGGTAGGCGCGACGATCTCCGGTGATACGACGTCTCTCCTCTGGACTCGGCGGTGTAGGCGACGGTAGAGGTACCGCGATCGCGTCGGGCTCCTCCTGCATCGCTCGTAGTCTCGGTGGCTCCATCGCTGCTCCTTGAACTTCCTGACGAGTCCGCCATGTTGATCTTGTATAGCTTGCAAAGTCGACGGATGGCTTTGTGCGCAACTCCCTGTGCTGACATCTCCCTACTAGCACCGGTGTTCTTGAAACTGTGATGTAGCACCTGCTTGCCAACTCGGGTGGTGAAGTATAGCCTGGAGATGCTCCCAATGCGTTGACCTTTCTGCTTCTCATCCTTGGTGAGGTAGACGGGCAATCTCTTAAATCTGAGGCTCGCAATGCAACGCAGAGAAGTGCCTCCATCCTCCCGTCGGTTTGTAGGAAGTTTGGGACATCTAATGCATTTATAAAGGAAAGATCAGTTTATAACTTTAGGAAAACAAATTTTTCAAGAGTTGGGGCGAGAGACAAGAATCCTTAAGAATGAGGTAAGAAGATAGAGATATTACTAATTATCAAGTGTAGTTGGTTTGATTTAGAAAATATAATTTTGGGCTACGACCAATTTAACTAGGGCTTGGCTCCCACAATCGATATGGCTCGATACCATCTCTGCCGAGACCCGAATATGCAAACTCGGTCTCTCTGTAATGCGCACTAGTCCAGATCACGCTAGTGCACACATCAAACATAGATGTCATCACCATACACACGACAATAATAAGGGAAACTAGAATATCGATAAAATATCAAAGGTACGACCTTATGGCCAAGCTTACAATAACTCTAGCCGGAAGGGCTTAACAAAATAGCAATGAAATCCAAAATAAAGCGTAGCGACCAATCGACAAGCCACAAAGCTATCGAGTGGAGAACGGCCTAATCCGTGAAGTCGTCGTAGTACTCTCCTTCCGCACCTCCCGCCGATAGTACTCTCTCCTCAATCGAGCAACATAGGCGTAAAGCCGTGAGTACATTGGTACTCAAGAAGTCGCTTGTAACAATAAATGCAATATAATATGCAAGGCTTACCAAGGAAGGCTGAAAGGTTAATTTGCATAAAGGCATTTATTGATGAAATATATTAAATAACTTGAAAGCGTAAAGTTAATCAAAAGCAGAATAATAAATAATCAAAGGAATAAACAAGAACCACTTGTGAACACCAATTCACAAGTTAAACCAACGATGAACTACTGTCCACTCCCAACATAAACCACCAAGTTATAAATGAAACACTAACCTCGTGTGAAATCCCGAGCATTGTCCATGACCGAGGACGCGCTATTCGAATAGTTTTACACTCGCAGAGGTTGCACAATCTGTACCCACACGATGTGATTAGCCTAGGCCTAAGGAAATCACAACAAGGCCTTTACAATGCTCTACCTCAACACAATCCCGCCCGCTAGGGTTTCGTGATCACACCCTCTTGCGCCACATGGAAATCAAAGCAACCATGTCCATCACAATGGCGAATTGGATTGAAATATTACAAATTAATCACCAGTCCATCCCATAATAGACATGTGGTTTGCACGATTAAGCTCGGATCAATGGCGCACAAAGTTAAGTCCTTAACATTACCCGCGAGACTACCACATCCCCAAAGTACAACCGCATTTCCCCTTTATCGCACGATCACTCGCCGAGTGCAAAACCAATTTGTATAACCAAGCCAACGCCACACCAATGACGTGGCACAAATTTTAATACACGTGGCACCAACCACGTTCCATATGTCATTAATTCAAATTAATAATTTATCATGCGCGATGAGACCAATCGTAAATATAAAGCGCTAAGCAATCTAATCGCACCAACCCATGTGATAAATAAACTAGCATCACTAATAAATTTCCCAACCTATGGTGACAATGGCATCATGGTATTTCAAAGTGTCAAGGAGGTATATTTGCAAATGGGACAATAACTACCGAGCAACGGTTTGAATAAAAATAGCAATGCAATGTAATTTAAAGCAAAATAATTAAATAATAGTTTGTAAAGTTGGGTTCAACATGATCAAGGGACACGACTTGCCTTCGTTATGCTCAGTGGGTACTCTGGTCTTCAGCGCGAAACCTCGCTCCTCCGAATCCGAATCTAACGAGAGAAAACGACCGGAAACAAAGAAACACATAAAATGACAAGAAAAAGAACTCAAAACTCACAAAGCAGAACCAACAGCTAGAGCTCGATTTTAGATGAATTTAGAAAAAGAACGGGTCAATCGGAGCTAGGACGGAGGAGAACGGGCTCGGAAAATTAATTCAAAATTAATTCGGAAAAAAATGAAAAAGGTTATTGTCTTCGGAACCCGGTGTACCAAATACCCGGTCCACGGTGAACCCGCGCGCGGAATAAAGGCACGGGAGAGAGGGGCGACGCGGCGGGCGTACGACGTGCGGCGGAAGATATGCCGCCACGTGGCGCGGTGCCGACGCGGTGGCGACGCGCCACGTGGCTCGGGAGGCGGCTAGGGGCGGCGTGGCATGCCACATGTCGTGCCACGTGGCCTAGGGCTGGCGTGGCACGCGCTACCGGTGCTGCCACGTGGCTAGGCCGAGCCTGGCGGCGTTCGAGCGCGGCGGCGTCGGCGGGATCCGACGGCGGGAGGCGGACACGCGGCGATTCGGAGCCTCGGCCGGACCGAAGCGGCGGCGAGGATCGCGCGCGCGGCGCGGCGACGGGCGGATCGGCGACAGCGTGGCGGCTCGCGCTGGCGCGTCGGCGCCGCGCAGCGGGCGCGGCGGAGCGGGAGATGGCGACGCGTGGCCGACGCGGAGCGGATCGGCGACGCGTGGCGGCGCGCGGCGCGCCGCGCGCGCTGCGGTGCGCGCGCGCGGCTCGGGACCGCGGGCGGAGCGGTGCGGCGAGGTGACCGAGCGGCGACGCGGCGACGCGCGAGAGATCGGGCGGCGAGGCTCACGGCGAGGTCTTCGACGACGGCGGCGGGACGGCGACGAGGGGCGACGGCGGCGGCGGCGGAGCGGCGGCGAGCGACTCCGCGCGGCGGTGCGCGCGGCGGCGAGGGCGGCGGCGACGAGCTCGGCGACGGCACACGAACCGAGGCGAGGCGGCGGGTTTAACACGCGAACCGAGGCAATCCCGATCGGTTACTGACGCAGCGCAAACGCGGATTAGGTTTGAGCGGCCGGGATTCAACGCGAAAGGATCGGACGCGGGCGCACGCGAGGGTTAGGGTTAGGGTTTGCGCGCGCGCGAGGGTGGAGCAGCGGAGATCGCGCGGCGCGCGACGGCACCGAGGGCGAATGGCGGGCGGCGGGCATGGGCGTTGCTGCGTTGCCGCGGCCGGGTATGATGCGCTGGCACGCGTGGCGCGAGCGAGATCGGTTGACGCGTGGAGAGAGAGGGAGATCGGGCGGCGGGAATAATTCCTTTTCTTTTCTTTTTCGAGAAATTCAAATAAACTTCTAAAAGCTCTAGAAAATAGCAAATAAATCGGAAAAACACCAAAAATACTGTAAAATTCCTTGTGACACAAGGAACTCAAATAAAATATTTTCCACTTATGTTAATGTTTATTTTAATCACATTAAATCATTTAAAACTTTAAAAATTCATTTGAAGCTTCAGTTAATTTCAGAAAATTCCAGAAAATTCATTTTTGAAAACCAGGCTTTAAAAATCTCAGAAAAACAGGATGTTACAGATGCGAAGATTGAAATGATGGCAAAGGCGAAGAACTGCTTCACGAGCGGCTTCTTGCTTGGCTCTTTCAAACGAGTAACTGCTTCCTTTAAAGCGGTAGCGAAGACTTCTTTGTCCAGTTTGCTTGGTGATGAGTACAGCAAAGCGGTGTCCCATCATCTGATTTCCATGGCTGTCTATTCGGTGTACGTAGATGGCTCGATGTTAGAATTCCAAACGATAGAGTAGTCGATGAAGGCCTATACTCCATCCATCACTCGGTGCATCTTGATGAACATCCATCTATAATGGTTTGAACAAGATGAGAGATAGAAATAAGTTTTTTTTCAGAAATGACATAAAGATGAGAAAGGATTGAGAGATAAGGGTAAGCAAAGGTTGAGAGGTAAGAGTAAGCAAAGCTTTTTAAAAATATTTTATTATTTAAGTTAAGTCCTTAAGGTTCAACCATTCTATTCTACCTATGGTCACGTCTTAGGGTCATTATAGCTCTGGTACCATCTCTGTCGGACCCCGGAGCAACGACTCCTGGATCCTCTGTGTAAATCGCACTAGTCCAGGATCAAGCTAGTGCACACAGTGGATAACAAAGATTCATATCATGCACAATGACATTTATCCATTAACTAAATATGGGCCTGATGGCCAAATTTTACATCAATGGTTCATAAACCAAAAATAAATATAAACAGCGGAAGAAAACCAATAAAGCAGCAGCCCATCCCGCCGCCCACAAAGCGAATGATCGTAAGACGCGCCTAGTCATCACCATCCTCACTGAAGTTGTTGACGTCATCCTCTGGCAATAGATTTTAGCAAGGTGAGCACATAAAGTACTCCCAAGGTAAGCACATAAAGTACTTACGCAAGTTACACCAGGAGTTTTTAACAGAGTGAATGCATGCATAAGGATAACCAAGGAAGGCTTAATTAGGTTATTTGTGCGAAAAACGATCTTGAATTTAAATACAATACATAAGTGCAAAAGCTGAATTTTATACAGTAGATAGAAATAATAATTTAACAAAATAATATCGTTAGTGTAGGCTCCGACCAAACACTAACTTATTCACTGGTATCCCACCTGGTCATGGATTCCATTCATCCATCCATAAGCCTTTTGAAACCATTTTTAAAAACCAAAGTCTAATCCATGAAAAACTTTACTCGCTTGCCCATAGCAGTAGGCACGGCTATCGAGGATAGATTATACACTCTGCAGAGGTTGTACAGCTTTACCCACAAGACACGATCATCCCACATTGCCACTAGATTAACACACTTCCTTTGGTGTGCGGCGAGGAGGTCATGACAAGGCCGTTACAATGATCCATAGCCAAAACAGATACGCCGCCACTAGGTTTCACCACAACTCGAATCCACGAGTTGGAGCCCCTCTTGTGCCATGTGAGACTTCCCACACCACGCGCGCTCACATTCAGCCTATAGCGAGACTATACTTGGAACTTCACAAATTACTTAGCAGTCCGTCCCATACCAGACTTGTGGTAGTACGATGTGGCTTTACAACAGTAGCTCACAGACCGGTCCTTAACTTGACTTAGGCTCAATCCACATATCCCCTTGTGCCTGACAATCAACCAGGTGTCACCAAACACGAGGCATGCCAGCACCCACCACCTAACCATTCGCCTAGGTCCAAACCAAGTTTTTATATTTTTCTTTGAAACATTCATATTCATTCTTGACTCACCGAAGTCAAGAATAGATTTTAGGAACTTAGCATTTTCTAGTGAAACAAATATTCCCACTTAAATCATTCTAAGCATGACTAAGCAATTCTATAAAATTTCTAGTCAATACTATTGTACTAACTAGGTTTTCATCTAAGGTGAAAAGGCATAAGTAAGTTCAATGTCAAATTTGGCCATACACAAAAGATTTGGGTATAACTAGAATTTAAATCAAAGTTAAATTAGATTTGAATAAAAGTACGCATGCATAATAATTTTAAAAACAACATAAATACTTTAAATTACTAGGAGCAACATGATCAAAGGTGTAACTTGCCTTTCTTTGAAGTTTGCCGAGGTTCGCTGAAATTATACTCTCCGAAATAGTCGTAGTCTACACGTGAAAAACCAGAACAAACCAAACTCAAACAAAATCCAAATAAATACCAAAAATTATAAAATAAATGCTGGGAGATGGAATATGAATTTAGAAATTTGGATGGGTCCAATCGGAGTTAGAGCGAAGAAGAAGGACTTCTGATAGTTTGGATTCCAAAGAAATGAATAAAAGGAATTCTTAGAATTCTTTTCTTTATGAAAGAAAAGCGGTTGGAAGCTACAATATTTGTATATGGTCGAAATCATAATCGAAGGTGTAGTCGAAGACATGGTCAAAACCATAGTCGAATCAACGGTTGAAGATGCGGGGGTCTAAGTCGAAGACAAAGACTCTAAGTACGGGTGCAGTCGAAGTCGAAGACCAGGTCCGAACTATATAGTGGTTGAAAGAATCGGACGGCTTCGAGTGTTCGGAGAGATCGGAGGGTTCATGGAGGTCGGAGGGTGCGCAGGTTAAAATGGTCAAACAACCATGGTCGGTTCGAAGACGGAGGTTGAAGTCGAAGGCTCCGAGATAGAAGATCGAAGTCTAAGTCTTCGAGGTCGAAGGTCGAAGGCTGGAGTTGAAGGCTCCGAGCAGTCGGAGTCTAAGAAACCACTGAGCAGCGGAGTCTAAAGGTCCTCCGGATGGCGGAGTCTAAAGAGCCTCCGGACATCAGAGTCTTATAAGCCTCCGAATGTCGGGGTCTAAGAATCAGAGGGCTGGGAAAGTCGGACGGCTTCACGTGACAAGATCTGAGCGATCCAACAGCGGCGAAGACCGGTGAGATGTACAAAAGAGGGAGAAGAGTATGAGTCCCGATTTACTTTGGCGCACAGTTTTGGGCTGCATAGAGTTGGCTGGCGACGAGGGTGTAGCGGAGGCGGGACGCGATTATCAACGACGGAGACTCTCCGACGATGGCTTGCTCGGAGAAGGGGTGTCGAAGGTTCACACGGGCCTAAGGAAGATTACCGGCGGCGGGGTACTCCAGTCATGCTCTGGCTCGGGAAAAAGGGTGAAGGAGGTGCGTGTGGTCCCGTCGAAGATTTGGTAGTGGCGGCGTCGGCGTCGACGGAAGAGACATTCCGGCGGGGGATTGCTTGGCGGAGGGGTGGCGAGGTGAAGAAAAGAGAGAGGGGATTGCGAGAAGTGCATTGGTGCTCTCGTGCAATACCAGAAGTGGTTGCAAGGTGGTCGGTGGCGAGGTAAAGTGGTGGCGCAACTCGGGCGGCGGTCGCGACGGTGTTCCGGCGGTGAAGAGACTCAACCAAGAGTGGTCGAGAAAATCCAAAAATTATGAAATATATACTGAAAAATAGATTATGAATTTAGAAACTTGAATCACCTGATTCGGAGTTCGGACGGAGGAGAACGAGCAATTGGAAGATTGTCGGATCAGAAAATGCTGAAAAAGGAAAAACCAGGAAGGAATATTCCTCCGTTAACAGTAACGGACAGCAGCCCTTTTCACTATTTTTGGCCGTGTCATCGACGAGAAAAGGCACGGGAGGTGAAGCCAATGGGTTGCTAATGACCCGAGGCACATGTAGGAATTGGCGGCACGTCAAACGGAGCACGATGACGACGTCTACGGTGACAATGACATAGGGTGTGGAGAGAAGAATAATTTTCAGGAATAGAACATGGAGAAGGAAGGTGAGCACGACCTAGAATGCGGCGAGGTGAAGCTAGGAAAAATATTGGCTAAGCCGAAAACTCACCGGAGGCGACACAATCGTCATTTGAACGACGTCGGTACCGAAACACGAAAAACTCAATATCTTCGCGTTCGGTCAGGCGAATCCAAAACCGTCTGAAACGTAGGCACCTGGGATGGTTTGGCATGTTTTGACGTGGGCGGATCGTTGAAAGCATTCCCGGACAAGTGGGGACGCGAAGTGCAATTTGCGACCATGGTGAGGTGTCTGGCGCAAAAATTTAGGAAAGATTTTTGGACAAACGGAGGGGAGCACAGCGTAGAACACGTCGAGACGAACTCAACGGTGCTGACGGCTCGGCCAATGGACTAACGGAACGCGGTGGACAAGACGTTAAGCAGCCTACAGACTAACATCGGCGTTCCGGGCAAACGGAGAGAAATTAACATGCGAGAGTTGCGGCGAATCGAAGAGTAGAGCATGGGGATCGTGATGCTCACCTTGGTTTTGGTCGGGCATGCACGGTCAGCCGGTGGCGACGCGACGAACGCGGACCCGATTTGGCCACGGTGGCGACGGTGCTCCGGCGAAGTTCCGGCGAAGGCGAGGTGAGCACCGCGTAGAACGCGACGAGGCGAAGCCAACGGTGTGGTCAAACGTGGCGGCGCTCCACCGGACGAGGCACAAAAAGCCAAAGAACAACGGTTGGTACACAAAAATAAAACTCCGATTGCGACCAAACGAGAAGGAGTGGGGACTTGAGATTTTCGGGGTTGAGTGAGGATGAGGAGAGGCTCATGGGGCTCCCTTTTATAGGGGTTGAGGAGGTCCGAGGAGGGAGATCAACCATCCATGTTCTTGAATGGCATGAGTTAAATCCCGCAAAAATGGTCATCAATAGGAGGGGAAACGGTGGGGAAATGAAAGAGCTTGATGAGGGAAGTTGAATGCAATTTATTTCGCTAAAAACCGTTGAGGGAATCAAAAGTTATGAGGGTTTAAAGAAGATCCAAAACGTTTTTTCATGGCTGCTGTTGATCGTGTTCTTCTGCAGGCTGCGGGCGTGAGGAAGAAGAAAGAAAAAGGAAGAGAGAGAAAAGAAAGAAAAGAAAAAGGAAATTTAGAAAAATTCCAAAAAAAATATTTTTAGAATACTTGGAACCTGAAAAGAATAAATAAAATATTTTTGAAATTTTCTGATGTTTATTTTAATTTTTAAAAAATGTTTTTCTTTTTCTAGCTTTAAATAATACAATAAATAACAAATAAAGTCTTCAAAAAATTCATAGCAGTTTCTAAAGGTATTTTGAACTTATGAAAATATTTCCAACTAAAATTTAGATATTTTTCTTTATAAAATATTTTTTTATTTATCAGAAAGGCTCTTTTCTTCTTCTTTTTTGTAGAAAATTAAGTTAGCTAAAAATTTTAAAATTTCAAGAAAGCAAATAACTTTGATTTTTGTTTTAAACTAACTTATTTAATACCTTATTTAATTTTTTATATAACTTAAGGAAATCAATAGTAAATATTTTATTTTAAATTAAATCAAATATATTGAAATAAACAGCTGGGCTGTTACAGAAAGCAATGGTTGGATTTGCGACGGGTGGCAAGGGGGAAAGATCGGGGCCGTAGGGTGCTGCGCGAAGGGGTAAGTGAGCGGGCACGGTCTAGATCTGATCCGACAATAGCGGTTGAATCTGGGCCGATCGAGCGCTTTAAGTGACAAGGGACGGCTGCGATTTAAAACGGCAATGGGGGACGGTGCGGATTAGGCCACGCGTCGATCGGAGGGAAGAAAGGAGGGGCGAAATGGTAAGTTGGCGCGGGCGGTTGAGATCTGATCGGCGGGGAAGGGCGGCGGTTGGATGCACGACGCGTGTCGGCCAGAGAGGAAAGGAAGGCGGGGAGAGGGGTTAAGTTAGATCGGATGGCCGAGGAGGAATTGGTGGCAAGGGAGGCTCCGATGGCTGACACTTGGCGACTGGGGAGGATTTTGGATTTTATTTTCTTTTTGATTTTCAGAAATGACTAGGAGGCTTCAAAATACTCAGAAAAAATACCAAATAAATTTTAAAAATTCCAGAAAAATTCAGAGAACCTTCTGGGACTATTTTAGACTTAAGAAAAATATTTTCAACCCATTTTGATACTTATTTTTTCCAATAACACAATTTAACTTTGAAAGGAGAGTTTTAAATCTTTATAAATTCCTAAAATTTATTATAATTGCATATTTGACTTTAGAAAAAAGAAATGCACTGCTTTGACCTTTATAAAATGAAATACTTTTATTTTAGACTTTTATAAAATGGAGGTTTTAATTTTCTCAAATCAGGGCTTGGAATAAAATCCAGGAAAATTCAATAAAATCCAGAAAATACTTTAATAAAGGAATAAAATTTTTGGGATGTTACACCTCTCTTCCCCTCATCCCTCAGGCCCATGCGTCCGAGCGCTATGCGCGTCAGCTGCTCTGGCCCAGCATCCCCTCTGCTGCCGATGTCGCTCCCAGTGAGGCCACCCTGGAGCTCGCAGATCCAGCCTACCCTGGTGTCCTTCAACACACCGTAAGCCAGCTGCGCCCCTCGAAAATCGTCGCCCATGGTTTCGCCCTCCACACACCCGTACGCTAGTCACCGGCCTCACCGTAGCTCCCTTCCCCGACTTCAATGCCTACTTGGCGCTCGCAATAGCCTACGCCGGCTTGCCTTCGCCCTCCTCGCTAGCTCTACGTCGGCCTCGCTTTGCTTCAATACTGCGCGTCACATCAGTTGGCCGAGACTACCACCACCTGTATTACTCCTCTCACCCCTCTTCTTTGTCGTGTGCCGCACGTGTAGCTACTGCCAGCCTCGTCTGCGCTGGCCTCTCTCTAGCTGACGCCCCTTCCCAATTGTTGGCCTCGCCTGCACTCTGCGCTGAGCCCTATGTCTGCGTTTCTGGCGGTCGCCGCTAATTACTTCTCAACCACCGCATTCAAGGTCGCCGCTCATATGCCTTCATTGACTCCAGCACCCAAGCACCACTCGCTGTGTATAAATGCTCCCCAAAACCTCCCACCTCTCCCCAAAGTAAATTGGAGTTCCATCGTCAGGATTTGCGGCGGTCGCTATGCCGAGCTCATCTTGGTGCATCGCCACCTGATTTCTTGCGGTGGGAGCTGCCCCTTAACATCCCGAAGCTTCCCCAGCCACTGGTTGATGCTTCTTCCGCCCGCCAGGCCCCTCGTGTGAGCCTCCTGTCTTTGCTGTGGCCTCGGCGCCATCTGCCTCCTGACCCTCGGCCAAGCCGCCACCTTGGTAAGATTCCCATTGCCGCTCCTCCTCATGCTCATTCATTATCCCCTTCCCCTTCCTCTGATCGGTGTCGCCCCGCTGCTCCTTCGGCTCCATCGCACGCTGCGCCTCCACCTCTGGTGACTTCACTATCTCGGGAAGTCCCTACAACCACCGACGCTGACGCCTCTCCAGCTGTTCCTTACCGGTGTCGCCGATTCCCCAACCCGACTCCTCTTTCCCTCTCCGTTTCCCCCTCGGCCGAGCACACTCCCTCCTCTGCCTCACTCTTTCTCTCTTATGGCATGACAGGTGCACCCCACTTGAGATACTATCTGGCTAAAGGATGAATGTTTGTAATCTTTCTTGCATGGTGAGCTTCTGAAGATTGCCTCTAAAAGTTATATTATGAAGCCAATGAATGGATCATGTTTGTTAAAGAACTCCTTGTTGTAATAAAACTGTGATTGTGAAATAATTATGCTCTTATATGCCCCATACCAATTTACCCTTATATGAAAATTTATTCCGAACCAAGATCATGTGGCCAATTTTCTAATTGATGGCGTATTTTTACTATTTGAATATTAAAAGTTTAGTTAAGCAAGGATAACAATGGATATTGCAAGCTAAGCATGTTAAGAAAGTGATCCTAAAAATACTGTCAAATAAGAACTTACCTGCTAGTTGCATAAGAATTTAATGAAAGCACTTGCCATCCTAAATCAAGAATCACTGCTGTTGCTAATACTTCAATATCCTCAAATGCAAGTCTAAAGACTTTAATACCGAACCTACCAAAAACTCAAGCAATCTGCCTAACACCTATTGTGCATCCCTCCTTGAATTTGATAATAAAGCTCCATAATTTACTCTCTGGCACATAAAATACTAAGGCACAAATTGTTCATTTGTTAAAACCAATAAGCCTTCCTTTCTATTTGTAAATAAAATAAGTGTAAGTCCAATCCTCAATATCATCTTTAAGATGCGAAGATTCAAACCTCTTTTGGCATAAGAAACTATTAAACTTAAATGAAAGAGCATTGCTCTCTACCCTCAACTAAATTACCTGGGAATAATTCTAATAATCAACCTAAGTCCAAATCTTGCAATATTAAAAGCATAAAGTGTCATTCTTTGAGTAATTAAACACCCCTCAGTTAACCCATGGATGCACCTTTTCAAATCACAACCATCGGGCTATATCCTCAAGTCTATCAAAACGTCAACACAATCAACCCTGTTTCCAATCATAATTGGATAAATAACCAACTCTGCTAGGACTAAAATACATTAATGAGCGTTTATGGTAAATGCATTCTCAAACAATTTTCCTAAGATACATAAGTCCTGCTTAACTCATGGAACTTCCTTGATAAATATAAAATATTATAAAAGAAGTTATGAAGAAAAAGATCAAGCCCTTTATCTTGAACCCAGCAGAAGAATCCTGTAGTTAATCCTTTATTCAGCTTCTTCCTGTTTCTTAAAATTTTCCCTCATGGTAAAGTTGTCTAGACAACTTCTTCCTCCACTCAAATCCGTTTCAACCACTCCCTCTCTACTCTCAATTCCTAAGCAACATTAAATGAGTTCAATTAATGCGAACTAAACTTTTGCCGCTAATTGGATTTATTTGGTTCTTCGTTTATTTGCCGCATATAAGAAGCTGTAGTCTGAAGACGACAAGCTCAAGCGAGTTCAAATTACCGAGGAAGAAGGATTCAAGATTTAATATGATGGACTGATTAAATCGGCTTTGCGCTAAAACAAGACCGCGGTACATAGGTAAGGCAAGTCATCACTTCGATCATATTGATCCTATATTTTACAAAAGTTATGTTTTTTCAATTATCAAAGTGCATGCTTACTTTGTTATGCAAATTTAAGTCAAATGTAAGGTAGATATTGCCCTTTTATGATACCAGTATTATTATGACACTCTTTACTGCTTGATTTAACTAATTCCTTGTCACCCTAGATATTATTGGTATCTTTACTAGCTAAGTCATATTTACTGCCAAGTGAGTCTAAAGCTAGGGCATTCAATTGTCCAGCTCATCATTACTTCAAGCATGTGAAATCATTTTGGGCGATCATTAGATGTAGATGACTGATAATTTGGTACAGCTTATCTTTCCAAAACCCTAAAACTTGCTTACATGTCTGGGCGGTTTGTGAGAGTGGCTAGTGGATGTAACAATTAGGGTTGTAGTAAACACCGCCTGGATGAATTAAGGACTTAATCCTCTATAACCTCTCCATGTAAAACAGTACAAACCACAACCTAGCAAAGTGTAGGCTTGGCTGAATAATTTACTAGACCCCTGAAGCCATCTCATAGGTCAGTTAGGGACAAGAAGAAGAGGACCTGCGATATTTCAAAAAGGATCAACAGAGCTGGCATCCATGAAGATCAAGAACTAGGTCGCGAAACCCTAGTTGGCTACCTATGGGTAAGTTCTGAGGGTCCCACTTGTGTGAAGATTTCCGTTGCTGCATTCTCTGTTTTTGGCCCCAAATGGCCCATGTGTAAGTTACTATCATATAAAATACGCTTCCGCTTAATATGTTGTTGATATACAGCGATGTATCTCTGAGCACTAGCTACTGATCCAGAGAATAGTGCAGAAATCACAGAGAAATTTGGAATGAATAATTCCGGTTCCGACAATACTACCGCACCGTGGTTGTTCCGCCGTGCTTTGTCCGGTACTTCCGATTTCTGACAGATTAAGTTTTTGCATGGTTGCTCTCTAGAGAAAATGTACCGCTGTAATAACCCGGCACTACAGAATATCGGTAGTTCCGCTGAAAGGTGCGGTACTATCGTACTGCGGTAGTTCCGCCGTGGTAAGTCCAGTACTATCGATTTTAGTGAGTCCAAGTCTCCAGCGGGGGTGCTCTCTAGAAAAAATGTACCACTAAAATTTCGGTACTACCGTGGTCCAGTAGTTCCGCACTTTACATGGCGGTACTACCGTATCCCGGTAGTTCCGCTTTTAACACTGTGGTACATCCGATTTTTCTAAGAGAGCACAGTTTATTTTTAAACATAATTTCATGTGCATGCATGCTCCTAAATTGATCCAATTTGCACAAGAACTTGCTATCAAGCTACTTTCAATGATCCCTCTTAATAGTACGGCGACTATTCTATAATCTGGTCTTCCACCTTTTCTCCTAAGATCGGTGAAAATAAAAAAGAGAGTTCTATATTTCATGTACCTTGTTCTTGATTTTATCTTGAAGTCCTTTTCATCCTTTCGCATGCAGCTTGCTTTCAACAAACGTGAACTTATGAGACTTAGCCTATGCAATTCTCAGCAAACCCATTAGTCCCATATTCATAAATCGTACTTGAGCTTATGATAGTTGGATTCATGACTTTGAGTACTTGAGCTTATGATAGTTGGATTCATGACTTTGAGTACTTGAATATATGTATATGTTTCTGTATATGTTTCTTTGGGTAGCTTTAGGGTTTAGGCAACTTCTGTATATGTTTATGTAGTTGTTTCATGTAATTGTTGTTGTTTCATAAATCTTACTGTTATGAATATATGTTACTTGTTGTTAAATCTTACGTGTTGTTGTTGTTTCTGTATATGTTATTACTGTTAAATCTGACTTGTTGTAGTTGTTTCTGTTCATGTTACTGTTAAATCTTACTTGTTGTAGTTGTTTATGTTCATGTTACAGTTAAGCCGTACTGTTATGAATATATAGTTGTTTCATGAATACATATACTTGTGAATATATGTACTTTCATGTAATTCCATATTGATATATATATATGCTACATTGTACTTACTTTTCATATATAAGAAGATCAACATATCATTCGCGCATTCTTCAACATCATCGTCGGATGCGTCTGCTCCAAAATCAAAACATCAAGGAAGAGGACTATCGAAAAGCCTGAGGTCTGATTTACCATCACAGAGGTTGATGGATCTTGGACCCCTCTACTTCCTCGCCGAGCAATGTGCGTATTTCAAAGAATGGTCGGAATAGTTGCATGAGAATGAATTGAGATCACATTTGATTCATGGATGACCGCGACTGAGACTCGAAAACGTGAGCTACTGACAGAAATTTTTGCATCGTTTAAGATCCCAAAAGAACACCATGACTCTGTGCAACGACATGCCTTGCTAGCGGCGTGCAAAGCATGGAAGAATTTCAAGAGCATGCTTGTCAAACAGTACGTGGAGAAGAATCTAACGCCCTTTCATAAGTACCCATTCCTGGAACAACAATGGGAAGAGTTTAAGGCAATAAAGATGACCGATGATTTTAGAAGTGTAAGCGCGGCGCACAAGACCCTCTAGGCAAAAAAACACACACCCCCACAGACTCGACATAGCTAGGTATGCAGGTAAAATCCCGTAATAGAGGAATGAGGACGAACAGGCAATCCTACGGGACACCGCCCCGCCATTTGCCACGATCCCGGATGAGCGTGCTCGAAATTGGATTAGAGTGAGGACATCTACCACATCGTCGGGGCACATCTCCTTCTGAAACCCTGCAGACCAGGAAGTGTCCTACCGCTTGGTAAGATATCGAACTACGTAGCTTGTAATTACTTTGCAACTTTGTAGGAAGTTAAATGACATGTCGAGCTCTTGCAGGAAGTGCTGAGAATTTTCGCAGGGATCATTCCAGGCAACTACGGAGAAAGATATACTCTTCGCGGCCATGGGAAACAAGGAGCACCCGGATCGTACGAGAGACCTTGGGCTTTATATTTCTTGAAAACATGGTTTCTTAGATGACTCCGAATTGTATCAGAGTAGGAAGAGAACCAAAGCCAAGCGTGACGCACGACTACGAGAGGAGATCAAGACATCTCTTAGAGAGGAGCTGGCTGATTACGCCAGAAATGAGATGTGAAGATTTACAGAAAATCAGCAGGTCGCCGCCGTCGTCGCTCCTGTGCTACATAGTTATCATCCAATTACTCGATAGGTAAGTACATTTTCTCCATACATAACTATATTGTATTCTTTCTTTCCTTCCGAATGACTAAGATAACTTTTTCAAATCACGTAGGTCGTTCGCCATATATATTACAGAGGCATGTGGCTCGACAGAAGGGGCCAACGGTTTGAAACATGTTCAAAAATTTCTGGTATTCGCTAGTACACATTAATTAATCCTATACAACACTTGGTAGTAATGTCTTTTGAATTAACACTTGGTATTCGCTAGTACACATTAATTAATTCTATTTTTTCAGTGCTACTAGCAGCCGCCGAACAACACGTGTGAATTGTACGTTTGCCACTATATGAAACTACTCCTCGATTTCTCGCAGATCACAAATCCTAAGGTTTGTCAATCTTCCCATAATTATTTTATACTTATCAGGTTATATCTATACACACATTGATATTCATATCGACAGGCTACGCCCATCCCTACAATTGCGTTGCAACAGCTCGACCTTGTATGAATTCGAGGAGAGTGTGCATTCTCTTTGCTGGCTAGAGTCATAAACTCAGATGGAGAGTTCTACAACGTAGAATGATTTTTTATTACTCTATCACTCCGGAATCGAGGTCTCGCGAAAGGAACATATCCATAATCAACGAACTTGTCGGCTGCACAAGCAATACTTGGATGGCGATTGCCTGTTTATGATGGAAGAAAAGGCATATTACCTTCTAAGTGCAAATATAATGTAGATCTTTTTATTGGTCTATCACTCCGGAATCGAGGTCTCGCGAAAAGAATAGATCCATAATCGACGAACTTATCAGGCTGCACAGGCTACCAATGCTTGGATAGGCGATTGTCTGTTTATGATGGAAGAAAAGGCATGTTTGGGATAAGATTGATATTAATTGTAATTGTGTATTTGTTAATGGATATTTTATTTCATTTCAATTAATTGATTTGTGAAATGGATGTTTTATGTTTGTGAAATGAATTGAGATGTGAATTGGATGTTTTATGTTTGTGAAATGAATTGAGATGTGAATTGGATATATACATGTACATGTTGATCTGCTTGTTTCAGAGGGCATGGTTAGCATTTTCGGAGGCTAGCCAATAAATAAAAATTGATTTAGGGGTAGAAAAGCATATCACGCAGCGGTTTTAACTAAAAGCATGCGTGATATTACATCTGAGCGGTTGAAAAAACCGTCTGTGATGACCTCGTATCATCACTAACCCATAAATTCAGACGGCTCAGAAAATCGTCTGTGATGATGTTTTTGAACCATCTGTGATGATTTCTGTAGTTGTATTATAAGCTAGATTGGGGGTGGAAGCTTGTAAGTTCGATAAAAATCAAAATTTCATCGTATTTTCAGCACATACGGTATTCAATCACCCTTTGACAGGTCGGGAAGTAGACCTCAATTGGTCTAGTTATTTGTGCAAATTCCATTGGAATTGACAGAACACACACTCAACATATATACTACGCAGATGTATATCTAGTAAGCTGAGAATAATGGTATCTGCGAAATTGTTTCGATAAATGGCAGATCCATGTTGGAAATAATCATGACTTGAATTAGTTTGAGTATTTGCATGTAGGTCATGTTTGTTTGTTAGAGTACGTGTGTGTCACATAATTCTGAGTCTGCATGTAGCTAAAACGAGATGTGTTCTCGTGGAGGACTTATCTAGTAGTTTGCATGCACTAGATAGGCATTAGTTTGTGAAGAGTCGTTAGGGAGATGTGGCTGGCAATTAGGAGGACCAGTTCATGTGTGGAACGAGTGGGAGTCGTGCATGAGGTAGTGGCCGTGCATGTGCGTCGACGTGTGCTCGTGCGTGCGTAAGACCCGGCCTTCCAGTTGGTGTCGGTAGTGTGTCGTTGGGCTATAAACAGCCATGTACTCAGTTGCATTAAGTGAGCAGTAGAAATAAACAGAAAAAAACGGCGTTCGTCACCGGGGCATGTGTTGCTGCAAATCCTAGTGTCTATTCCAATTCTATTCTCGCGTGTGTGTTTGAGCCAGCTAGCCAGCGTTCGTTGCACTGTTCTAAGTCGAGTTCATAGCGTCTTCAAGGAAGAGGAAGCACCGAGCGTTCGCGCCGACCTGTTCGTTGGGGTCGGCTCCTACATTTGGTATCAGAGCAAGGCTGGTGAGCAAGCTGTGATGACGACGCCTCCGCCGAAGAATGCCGGTGACGGCAACTCCAGCTCCCCTAGCGACAACTCGCCGCGAATCGTCGCGGTGGAGCGCGTCGTCTCCAACATCGGCGGCATGATGGAGCTCCTGATGCTGACGAAGACGAACTACCACGAGTGGACGCTCGTGATGCAAGTAAGGTTTTTAACGAGGTAGTAAGATTTTATTGTAAAATATCAAGGAAATTTTACTTTTTCTCGAAATATTTACATCATTGTGTGCCCATGTTTTTATATAACTAATTCAACTTCAACTAGTTTTTAACGAGACGGGTACGAGAGAAAGGAAGATGACGATCGTTACCACCATTGCCACCATAGTTACTTTGGGCTGGGCTTAGGTTGGCGTGGTACAAACGCCGGCATGACGGGCTTTGGACTGTTCTTGGGCCTGACCGGAGATAAAGCGGGCCAGCACGGCGGGATGGAGGAGAGCGGCGCGCAGCGATCCAGTATGATGGACCGTCGGCATGTACGACCCAACCCACCGCCGATCTGAGAGGAAGGGGAGGACACGAGGAGGCGGGGGGCGAGTGAGGGGGAGGTGGGGGGATAGCGAGTCGGCAGGGGGCGAGCGAGGGGAGGCGGGGGCGGCGGGGGGAGAGCGAGGCGGCGGGGGACGAGCGAGGGGGAGAGCGAGGGGGAGGCGTGCGTGCGTGGGTGGGGGAGGGGAGCGGCGCGGGTTGGGAGGGAGGGAGGGGATGGGGGGGCGCGCGGCGGCTGCGAAAGTGAGAAAAGGTGGGGTGTTAGGGTTTCTAATTATCCTCACGGTGATAAATGGGCCTGACAGGAAACTGAATTATCCTCACGGTGATAAGTAGGCCCGACAGGAAAATTGATATCCCTCACGGTCTATACGGGCCCGTCAGGAAAACGAAAATATCCCTCACGGTCTATGTGAGCCCGTCAGGAAAATTAAAGCCCGTGAGGGATGATCCGTTTTCTAGTAGTGCCTTTGCCATTGGGCTAGACGGTTTATATAATTTGCAATGGGTTTTCCATTATATCTGTACTATTCAAGTTCAAACTTCAGCGATTTTTTTGACCGATGCAAAGTTTTTACCGCGACCAGCGGTAATTCTGATAATCGCCAATTTTTCTAAAATTTCGGTGATAAGTTTTCCCTGTCATTTACTCGACGACGAATTCCGCAAAGTAGATGGAGACTTGCGGATAAGCTCAGCGGTGTCGTCATTAGTACATTAATTATAGTTCCTTGGTGGCTTCTTCCTCTTCCTCATTCCAGTAAGTGCCCTTACCCTGCATATCTAAACTGAAGATTGGCGTAATCATCCTTTGGCCGACGAACTTTAGCGTCACATATTTCCTAAGTAGCATCTGTGATTCTTCAAGAGCGAGACCCGACATCGCATACGGTAAGAGACCGGCCTGTATATGCTATTTTTACTCTCTCTCTCTCTCTATATGTGTGTGTTCTCTTTTTCGCTGGAGACCAAATTAAAAAATTGCACTACATAGGTGGTTATTGGTTCAATTCTTTTTTTCGTCTACAGAAAGAATAGATTCTATATATTTGCCTAGCTACGTGTTTATTTGATCCCAAGACCTAGGGCACGTAAGCCATGACCTTTGTCATTGGGCTAGACGGCGTATTATTTATTTATACTATTCAAGTTCAAACTTCAGCGATTTTTTTGACCAATTCAAAGATTTTACCGCGACCAGCGGAAATTCCGATAATCATCAATTTTTGCTGAAATTTTGGTGACAAGTTTTTCTCTTAGGGCCTGTTTGTTTCAGCTGTAGATTCTAAGAAGCAGTTGGTGAGTATCTAGTTAGTCAGAATCTGGAGAAGCTGGATAACCCCAGCTTATGGCTACTAGTTCATTTTCTAGATTCTGTAACTTCTGGCTACTTAGAATCTGGATGAAAATCTGGACTGTTTGGGGAGCTACAGATTCTGGGAGTAGCTGCAGCTGCCAGAAGTTAAAACAAATAGGCCCTTAGTCATCTTAGAGAACCTATCCACAACTACAAAAACTAAATCCCTTCCTCTCTTAGTCATGGGGCAATTCTAAAATAAAGTCCATACTAATATCCTCCTAAGGTACACTAGGAATAGGAAGTAGAGTATATAAATCATATGGATTAAATTTAGATTTTGCTTTCTGGCATATCACACATCGATGTACAGATATTTCAACATCATGCCTCATTTTAGGCCAATAAAGTGATTACTCAGCATCATGAAGGTCTTTTTTTCTCCCAAAGTGTCATATTAATCCACCTGCATAAGATTCATGCAATAAAAGCAAACGTTAAGTCGAATCTGGAATACATAATTTGTTAGCACGAAATAAGAACCCATCATGAATATGAAACTTATCCCAACTTTTCTTATCTTGGCATTTAAAATATGGTTCTAAAAATTCACTACCAAAAGCATTTAAGTCTTTCAAACTCTCTAATCTAGGGACTTTACTTCCAATTGAGTTATGAGCTTGTACATCATTAGGAAAAACACTTTATGATGAGGAAGATATAGTAGTAGTAGGGATGTCTTCGTCACTACATCGATGACATTGTTGTCAAGAGTGTTCTCTCTCAAGTGCACATGACTGACCTTGAAGAGACCTTTGACAACCTACGCTAGGCCAGCATGAAACTCAATCCGTCATCCGGAGTGTAGACTGGGAAGCTACTAGGCTTTCTAGTGTCAAAGCATGGAATAGAGGTGAGCCCTACAAAGTGTAGGATCGTCGATGACAATCAGAGAGGGGTGAATAATTGTAATCGCAGAGGAAATTTTTTCTCACAATCTGCTGTCTCCTGATTTTTACCAATCACACAACAGCAGGTACACACAAAAAATAGCAGAGCAAAAAAATAATTCGCTACTGCAGTTAATACACATTAAATGAGCGTTGCATCCAACAGATGAAAAGTCCCCTCATATCCTACACATAAAGAACCAACATGTAGACACAAATCGATAAGCTAACTAATATATTGTTCTTTTATTTCCTCACGTCAAGATCAAGTAACCTACAGCAGAACTAAGTAATCAACTCAGTTTAGTAATTATGGCAGAAACAATAGCAGACAACCTGACTTTAATTCGATCTAAACAGCAGGCACACACATGGGAACCAATAATGCTTTGACTAATTACCTTGACTAATTCATGGAGACTTGAGTCACGTCTGGACACATCTAGTAGTTTATGCACCTAGCAAAGATAATTAGTAAGGGCAGTCCCAATGCTATAGTTTCTTATATTAATTAGACTTACCACGTAAGCATTTTGGTGACATGGTATAATAATTAAAGAGGAGAGATAAGGAAATGGTTTCTTCATGAGGAAACTATTTCTTCACGAGGTCCAAAGCTGAGGAAACTAGCAAAACATGCGCTGCAGCGAACCTGATTTCTTATCATAATGTCTTAGAAGAAACAACCAATGCATGTGCAGGAAGGGGATGAAAAGGATTGGTCACGATTCGATCTGATCCCACACGAAGAAACTATGGATTAGAGCTGTAGTTTGTATCATAGTGTCTTAAAAGACTAGAAACTAGTCATAGTTTCCAACATTAGGACTGCCCTAATGCTTGCTATTTCTTTCACCTGTACGCAAGGTCAATTGAAAGCACTGCTACTGTATTTATTGTTGTGCATGGCTTTCATTTTCTATTCTTTGATGGTGGCGTGCTAAAGTTGACTACTCTGCTACCTATGTCTGGCACTTATTGTCTTGTCTACCAAAAAGCAAAAACAATAAGAGCTGTTGGATTCTTACATGAATTTTGGACGTTTGTGGCATCCTTGCGCGGACAAATTCCACAACTAGCACCGAGCGTCAAAAAATTCCTCATCGACCCCCGTTCGCGCGATCGATCATCCGGCGCCACGATCCAGCGACGCCGACACCGTCGATGCGTGCGGTACCGGACCGCACGGCCGGTGCTCTGATGCGATGCGTGCGATGCCGGACGCCACGACTACATTGTAGCACCACGGCGGTGCTACGGTGCGATCGTCGTACCGGACCGCTGCGACTACTGCTTGTAGCACCGGTCGTGCGGTCGGATGCCGCACGACGGACAGTGTCGGCGCCGAGCGATCGTGCGCTCGGATGTTCGATCGTCTTGGCGGGCGAACGGGGGCTAGAGATGGAATTTTTTGCTGCTCGGTGCTAGTTGTGGAATTCCTTCGCGCGATGGTGCTAAAAACGTCCAAAAATTCTTCTTACATGCGAACCGAGGACCAAGATGACGATGCTCCTAGTGATGGACGACAGATATATAAACTCGATCTTCTGTAGTAGTATCATAGCCAAATCTGCACGTGCACGGTGATCGAGGACACGAATTGCTGGTCGAAGGCCTCAAGACGAAGACAAATTCGGTGACCCTTTTATAGTCTTCTTCCCAATTCTCAACCTACACCAATACATCATTAATTTTAATATAATTCATCCTAGATCTTTTTGCCTCAACTAGACTTTTTGATCCACTACTTTTCAAGGGACCCAAAAACCCTTCATAACATGGATTTTTTAATTATTTTTACGCTTCTGATTTTTCTAACTTCTCACGTGTCAAAGCCTCTAGGACCGTATCTCCTGTATCTTCTTCACGTATCATCCACTTTTGATCTTCACGTGCCTAAGCATGAGCTCGACCATCTCGTGACTCCCTCGACCGCCTGACATCGGATCTTCCCATCCTAGTCCTGGTCCTCCTCATCATCGACCACGATTACCTCCATGCTCAACTTGCACATGCAAAAACCAAAGAATATTTTTCCGACATAAATTCATCCGAACTGGACCAACGTCATCCGTACACGCGCAACACACCATAAGTAATATCATAACTAACGTTGTCAATTATTCATTATCTAAAATAGCTTAGACCTAGCCACATGGTCTAACACAAAGATTCATGTTGTCCTTGTCATGAAGCCACTGCAAAACATTCATGAAGTGTAGAAGTTGACCAGCTGGCTGGCTGCATTGGGGCAATTCATCTCCCACTCAGCTCAGAGGGGCTCCCTTTCTTCAAAATATTGGGAGGTTCAAGCACTTTCGAGTGGACCACCGAAAGCCAAGATGCCCTAGATGATTCGAAAAATCACCTTGTGTCCCCCATTGTTGCGCAACCCTAGGCATGGGGAAAGCTTCCTCGTGTACATAGTAGTGACCCCATCACAGTGAGCATGGTGCTAGTCAGAGAAGAAGACAAGCTCTAGCACCCTGTTTGCTATGTATCTGAGGCTTTGTAGGGGGCTAAGGTGAGGTACACTGAATTGGAGAGGCTCGCCTATGTCGTCCTCATGGCCTCAAGGAAGCTCCAACACTACTTCTTGGTCCACGAAATTTAAATGCCATCAACATTCCCCATTGACAAAATGCTCCACAACAAGGAAGCATCGGGTGAGTGGGAAAGTGGGCAGCCGAGCTAGCCCTGTTCTCAATCACCTTTGTCCCGTGGACAGGAATCAAGTCGTAGGTATTGGCAGACTTTGTTGTGGAGTGGACTCTCATCGAGATTTCCCTACCCATCCCACCGACTGACTGACTCTAGACGATCTACATGGATGGCTCCTCGTGCTTGGAAGGTGCAGGGGCAGGAGTAGTCCTCGAGTCCCTAGGCAAGACACATACCTTCTACTATGCCCACTTAGACTTTGAGGCAACATACAATTAACATCGCTGAGTATGAAGCTTTGCTACTCGAACTACACAAGGCTCAAGCATTGGGAGCCAGGAGACTTCTCATGAAAGCAACTCCCAGCTCATCCCTTGTCACATTGGCAAGAGTTACCAGGCCAAGGACCTAGCGTTGGTAAGGTACCTGGCCCACGTTCGAGCCATGGGGAAATACTTTGGTTGCATTACCATTTGGAGTATCCCACATTTAGACAATGTTGAGGTAGGCATCCTGGCTAAGGCCACTAGCACACAGACAGAGCAGTCGATCGATGCCTTCTATGAGGTCCTAGTGGACCGGCGGTAAAGGGGCTCCTCAAAGTGTGCGCCATTTGGAAGCAATACTAGAGAAAGCAACTCATCAAGCACCTCATTGATGGAACTAAGCTTGCTGACCCCACAGAAGCACAAACATTGAAAAGTGATGCAAGGGGCTTTTTCATTAATGACAACATCCTCTACAAGTGTAGTGTTTGCGAACCCTACCTCTGATGAATGTCCAAGAAGAAGGTGTCTACCTAGTTCACGAGATACACCAGGAGCTTTGCGGTTCTCATCTTACTCCCCGTGCCCTGGTGTCCAAGGCCTTTCAACATAGGTTCTATTGGCCCACTAGCCTACAAGATACGGAGTCCCTCATCCAAATATGTGCCTCTTATCAATGGATGGGATGAGGGACAGACTTACCGACAACAACCTGTAGCCCATATCACCATAATGGCCACTCACTTAGTGGGGCGTAGACCAAGTCATCCCCTTCAAACCAAAAATGAGAGGGTACAATTTCGTTATGGTAACTATCAATTACTTCTCTAAGTGGATTGAGGCTAAGCCACTGTCAAAGATAACCTCAGCGATAATCCAGAAGTTCATATGGAAGAACATCATATGCCAGTTTAGTGTACTGTAGGAGGTAACCGTGGACAACAAGACTCAAGTCGACGTAGCCTCATTTCGTAAATTCTACATAGGCTTGGATATCAACCTCTGCTTTGCATCGGTCGCTAACCCCAAGACCAATGGTACAGTGGAGAGGGCTAACGACATCATCTTATCTGAGCTTCACACTCATCTCTTTGATCTCCCAAGGGTCATTGGATAGACGAGCTACCAAGTGTACAATGGTCAACGTGCACATCACTCATTGGGCCACAGGGTTCACCCCATTCAAGATGTTGTATGACGATGAGGCTATCACACCTGAGGAAATCAATCTTGGATATCTCAAGATGATAGCCATCCCGAATGATGACACTCACAGAGTCTCACTGGAATCAGCCGACATCCTTTGATAGGAAGCAACCAACAACATCGACCGATACCAAGCGGTGATGGCCAAAGTGTACAATTGGGCCGTTTGGCCACGGCCCATCCAGGTTGGCAACCTTGTCCTTAAGAAAAGGCTAATCCAGATCTTGATGGCAAGCTAAGCTCCAAGTGGGAAGGGCCCTATGAGGTCATCCGAGCCACCCGCCTATGGTCATTCCGACTATAGTCGCTCGATGGAGACAAACTCAAGCACAGTTGGAATGCAGACAATCTTCATAAATATTATGTGCAGTGCACCCATGAGGAGACCTCGTTCACTCACCAAGACGGCACTAGTTTTCAGCTATCTTTTTGTATTGAACCTATTATGATGTCACACACCAATAGTCTTCAGCTTGGGGCCCTTAATTATCATGCCTTTACCGTGCATCATTTGGCCAAAATGTCTACATTTAGTAAACTCTCATCAAGACGACAAGATACTCACCCTCTGGGGCCGAGTCAATGAAAACTCCCCCTCCAAGGTTGAGTAAACAAACGAATACTCACCCTCTAGGGGCGAGTAAACCAATGAATACTCACCCTCTGGGCTAAGTCAATGAAAACTCAACCTCTAGGGTCGAGTAAACAAACGAATACTAGCCCTTCGGGGCCAAGTAAGCCAATAAACACTTTCCCACAGGGGTTGAGTCAATGAAAACTCACCCCCTTGGGATGGCGACATCCTTACCTCCCTCGAGCTACTAGGTGCTCGCAAGCTCTGTCCAGAGCACCAACTTCTTTTTGATGGGAGACAACGACATCCTTGTCTCCCCCCAGCTACCAAGCGCTCGTAGGTTTCATCCCTACTACCAAGTTTTTTTGATGGGAGACGGCGACATCCTTGCCTCCTCTAAGGTACCAGGTGCTCAAAAGCTTCTTCCCGAGCGTCATATTTTTTCAATGGGAGGCGGCTACGTCCTTACCTCCCCTGAGCTACCAGGTGCTCACAAGCTCCATCCTGAGCAACACATTTTTACAATGGGAGGTGGCAATGTCCTCGCCCCTCTTGAGCTACCAGGTGCTCGTGAGCTTCATCTCGAGTGCCACATTTTCTCCGATGGTAGATGACGATTTCCTTAACTCCCCCGATCTACTAGGCACTCACGAGCTTCGTCCTGAGCGCCACATTTTTCAATGGGAGATGATGATGTTCTCACTGTTAGTGATATATCCTAGAGGCAATTATGGAGATGATTGTATCACTTCTATGCTTATGATCTTTTGAATAATATATTATTTTATCCCTTAAATAAATATCTTTCATATTGATCAACAAGTATGTGACTTATTCGTGAAACTATTTATTTATGTTTTTTATATTATTCTAAATTATCCCTGATCTTATATCATTATGTGGGATAATTATGATTTACAGATCAGCACATGTATTGATTGATGATCATGTTTCACGGATTATGAATATGAGATATCAAATCAATAATGTGGACACGTGTTAGAGAACATGATATTTGATTAACCCACCATAAGATACTGCGGGAATTATTATATTCTTAAGTGTCATCAGTTGGTCTCATATATAGTGTATGTGAGATCTTTAGACCTGAGATCGTCATTGTTTCCTACATGTGTAATAGTTTACTTAAAGATTACCAAACACTACTCCGTGACTAGGTGGTCATAAAGGTAACTTTCGGGTTTACTATAAAACATGCGGAGGAATATGAGCGATCAAGATGGAATTTGACCCTCCTATATAACAGGAGAGATATCTCTGGGCCCCTCAATGTGGTTGGATTAAGAAAGTGCATGGCCATACCGAATGTCGTTAAAGAGTCAATCACAACTAAGTAATCCATCACAAGTTCGAGTGAAAGATCGAGCTATCATAGGATGGCATGCTTCTCGCCTTGAGTTCGATCTAGTATCGTGAGGCATAGGGATCCGTACATAAACATTGTATATGTTCGTCCGATATGATCTTTATGTATATTTGGGGGTTGTTATGCCCTGCTAGGGACAGCTATCGACCTATGGACCGGAAAGGAGTTTTCGGCCCATGGCCAAATGTACATGATCCTATCGGATATCCACACTTAATGGGCTGAAACGATAAGCGTCCGGATGATAGTTTCTGAGTGGGCTTCGATATCTACTCGTATCGGATATGGATCTGATTAGAGGCTATATAATGAGAGGTGCGGGGGCTGAGGGCAATATCCCAAGAAACCTTAGCCGCCACCTCTCATAACCCTTGCCGTGCGGCTGGTGCTAACACACTGACACACGGTGTTCCCTCCCTGGACGTGTGGACCTCGGTAGAGGCGCTGCTACAATTGCGGTGTTAATCGGGACAATTGTAAGGAGGAGACGGTTGGCCGGAGGACGATCGACTACTTTCGCCCACACCGACGCACTCTTCGTTGAATCGGCTGCTTCAACTCTTCTTCCGTTGCACTACGCGTCTAGTGGTAACGATCTTTAATCTCTTACTCGCATGGCTTCCTGGTTTAAGCGATAGAAATTTTAATTTGCGCTAGTGTAGCCTATCCATATCCCAACACTCACATCCCCTGAGCTACCATGTGCTCGTGAACTTCGTCCTGAGCACCATGTTTTTTTATGGGAGATGACAACGTCCTCGCCTCCTTGAGCTCCTCCCCGAGCTACTAGGCACTCGCGAGCTTTGTCCTGAGTGTCATATTTTTCCAATGGGAGACGGTGATGTCCTCACCTCCCTTGAGCTAATAGGTGCCCATGAGCTTTGTCCTGAGCACCACATTTTTTTGATAGGAGACGATGATGTCCTCGCCTCCCCTGAGCTACCAGGCACTTGTGAGTTTTGTCTCGAGCACCACATTTTTCCTATGGGAGACGGTGACATCCTTGCCTCCCCTGAGCTACCAAGTGCTCACGAGCTTCATCCTGAGCACCATATTTTTTTATGAGAGACGGTGACGTCCTCGCCTCCCTGAACTACCAAGCGCTCACAAGCTTCGTCTCGAGCACCATGTTTTTTTTGATGGGAGATAGGGTAACAGAATACCCCTTGGTGAGAACCGGTAAGTGAGCAGCATGAGCTTTATTCTAATATTAGACAAACCAATGACAGCAAGATAAGGACTAAAGCATTCTTGATTGCCAGTAAAAGAAAAAGGCGTAACTATAGTCCCTTAGCACCATCATCGAAGGAAATCGGGTGGCCAGTGGATGAAGCAAGGGCTTCCCAAAGCCATGCCAAGTCAGCCGATGTTCGAGCCAACATCATCCCACATGTAAAAATGAGTCCTCACAAGGGGCACAAAGGACCCGCCCCTCATCGCTTGGGCCAATAGTGATGGAAATTACAGCCAACCGTCACCCTCGTCAACCATTCGTTTCCCAATCATCACTCGGACTTTGGTGCTCCACGCAGAGTTCGATGCTTAACTGATTCAGCTCAAAGATGGTTGGTTCCCAAGTGACCAGTGGTCAATTTGTGAGGATAAAAAAGAAGCTATTGTAAACATCTCATCACCGCATAGCACACCCAAGAACAACAAACTTAGAGGCCAACAACTCTATTGATAACAAGTTAGCTACAAAGGGGTGCGGTCAGTTCCCAGGGAGTACAAAAGCTACATAGAACTTGAGGCCCTACTTGAAAGATAGTGACGACAGGGATGCTAGGGCTTTCTGATGCATTAAGATACAAAACCTACTAACTTACATCAGCATAACCTAGTGCACCGGGGCCTCCCTCTCGCATGCTAGAGGAACCCCCCTCGAATGGTCAAGCATGGGCCCAACAGATAAGCCTGTCGAGGTAGCTCAACCCATCTGAGCTCCAAACTAGCGAGAAGAAGGAGAGAGCATGGTCAGTGATGACCTTTTGGTGCACCTCCAAGTCTATGAAGGTTAGTACCTCATAGTCAGTGCCTAGAAAGTAGTGAAGTATTGGCAGCTCACCAACTTGAGGGAAGTGAGGAAAACTTTGGCAGAAGCCTTCAAATAGTATCACCAAAAGCCTAGCACTGACGCCTTGGCCACTTGACTGGTCATGCCTATCCAGGAGAGCCAAGTCTCATCAATGATCTCTGGCGAATCGAATGGGAGCTCCATGAAGACACCCAAGTCTAGGGTGAGGTCGTGCATCGTCTTTGCTGAGGAAATAGCAGGAGTGGTCACTTTGTCCTGCTCATCGGTGCTTGGGATAAGACATGGTAAAGCCACTCCACATTGGTCTCTTGCTGTCGGACCCCGAAGTAATGACTCTTGGATCCTCTGTGTAAATCATACTAGTCTAGGATCAAACTAGTGCACACAGGGGATAACAAAGATTAATATCAAGCACAAATGACAAACTTTATTAAATAAAAGAGTACAGTCTTGTGACCAACGTTTACAATAACGCTCATTGGCAACAATAGCAAAAGAAATAATTGCGGAAGCAAAATAAAGCGAAGCCCAAGCCTGCCCATAGGCAAGCAACAATAAGATGCGGCCTACTCATCCTGGTCCTCATCGTAGGCAAAGTCCTCATCCTCTGAAATGATAAAGCAAGGGTGAGTACAAACTTGTACTCCGTAAGTCACACGGAAGAATACATTATAATGATAAAAGGCAGCAAATGAAGGCATATAAGGTTAATTTGCACGTAAAACAGTATTTAAGGAAATACAGTAAATAGACTAAAATTGTTGAATTTAATACTAAAAGTAAAAGACTGTAATTCAACATAATAGCATTAGTGCAGACATCGACCTAGCACTAACCTAATCACGGGCATCCCACTCGGACTATCTTTCTTCAAAAAGATGCCACTTTTCCAACTAAATCCATTTTATGAAAAACAAAGTCTAATCAATGAAAAACCTTACTCAGCATGCCCTTAACAGTGGGTGCAGCTATCTAGGATAGTTTATACACTCTGCAGAGGTTGTACAGCTTTATCCACAAGATATGATTAACTCATTGTGTCGGCTAGTACACGCTTTCTTGGACGTGTAACTGAGTAACCATAACAAGATTTTTACAAAGCTAAACCTTCAACCTGGCCTTACATCCACTAAGATTTTACCACAATAAGGAATCCACTGGATTGGGGCCCTTCTTGTGCCATGTGAGACTTCCTATGGCCTACGCCACGCTCACATTCAGTCTATAGCGAGACTCATGTTAGGACCTGCTAATTAGTCAGTCAGGATTGTCCTATACCAACCTTGTGGTAGTACAATTGGGCTTTATAGCAATTGCTCACAGACCGGTCCTTAATTAACTTAGACACAATCACATACCTCTTGTGCTTGACAATCGATATTGTGTCACCGAACAACAATGCATGCCAGCACCCACCCCTATACCATTAGCTTAGGTCTAAACCAAGTTTTATATTTTATTTTAAAATATTTCATAGCCTTTCTTGACTCATCGACGTCAAGAATACTTTTCAAAAGCTTATCGTTTCATGAGAAAAAGTTATCCCAAAACAAAATTCTCCCAAAACAAAATTATATATAAACTTGTCTAAGCATTTGATAAAACATTCTCTAGTTTATACTAGTGTACTAACTAGAGTTTTATTCTAGGGTGATAAGGTGTTCGAGAATCAATGTCAAAGGAGGTAATAACAATTAGGTATTAACTAAATTTAAAACAAGAATTGAAATACATTGAATAAAAATATACATGTAGAATAATTTAAAATAAAATAATTTTATTTCACAAACTGGGATTAACATGATCAAGGGGTGTGACTTGCCTTGCTTTGTAGCTTAGTGTGAATCTTCATCGAAAAACTATTCGGAATCGTCGCAGTCTACACGTGAAAATAACTCTCTAAATTCAAATAAAATTCGAATAAACTCCAAAATTCAAAAACATTAAATATTTTAAAAGATCTTGATTTTAGATGAATTTAAAATTTTGAATGGGCTCAATCAGAGTCAGGATGAATGAGAACGGGCTTCTGCAAGTTTAAATTCCAATTAAAAGAGAAATTAGAATTTTTGGAATTATTTTTCTACTGAAAAAGATGTTTATAACGTCAGCAAGAATTTTGGGAATTATTTTTTCAAAGAAAAATCAGAATTATGATGTCATGCTGACGTCACCCCTACATGTGGTAGGGACGTGGCTGATTTTGCTAACGTGGATGCCACGTGGCTGACATGTGGTGCTGACGTGGTGGATGGGTTGCTCGGTGCTGACGTGGCATGCCATGTGGCTGACACGTGGTGCCACGTAGACCTGTGCCATTAGGTGGCACACCACATGGTTGCCAGTGGACGTGCGGTCTGACGCGGCGGACAGCGCGTGGCGTGGCTACTACGTGGTGGCCGAATGCTGAGGTGGAGCACCATGTGGCGCCACATGGCTGCCACATGGGCTATGTTGTCTAACGTGGCATCGCCGGTGCGGGGCGACGCATTGGAACCGAGGGTCGCCGGCTATGTGGTCCACGGCGGCGGCCAGCGAGGGGTGCAAACGAGAGAGGGAAGCATGGGGATTCTGATGGTGCACGTTAACATTACCGAAAATAGCCGGAAGATCGTCGACGATGAGGAGAGGCAGCGGCGGTACTCCGGCTCCGACAGTGATGGGGTTCCGGCAATGCTCTCAGTCAGTGGTGCGGTCGTTGAGCTTCGCTGAGGCGCAGGGTAGCTGATGGCGGCGGCGGCGTGGCACACGGATGCTCCGTTCGACGGTGATCGCTTGCGACGGCGGCTTGGGGAGAGGGAGCTACAGTGAGAGGGTTTCTCGGGCGTGGGGAGAGCAAATGGAGCGCAGAAGGAGGTAGGGTGATGTGTTGCGGTGCTCGGGGAGGGTTTATATAGGGCTAAGGGGGGACATGGGCAGCAATTCTTCACTGGAGTCGACGATAGAATCACGACCGCGCGGGGAGGAAAGGAAGGGTAGAGAAGGAAAGGGGCCGCATGACTTCGAGGATCCGTTTCCATGTCGCACAGGGTTTCCATTTTTGTAGAAATCTCAGAGAGAAGAGGCTGGATTCGGCGGGGAGGGTTGCGTCATCGAAAAAGGAAAGAGGGGAGAAGAAGGAAGGTAGCACATGCGTGGGGAAGACGATCCCGATAGGTGGGGCCCGCGCGTCGGCGAGAGGAAGAGAAGGAAAGGGACGGGCGGCCTGATCATCGCCACATGGCGCAAGGGGAAGATCAGAGCCGTCGGCCGAGGGGGTGAAGCGGTAAGTGGTAGCGAGCGCCTGAGATCAGCTTGGGGCCTCGGGCAAGGCGTGGTTGATATCTGGCTGTCCACATGTCGGCCAGAGGGAAAAGGCGGGGCAAGTGGCTGGATGAACTCAGGCGACGACAGAGGCTGATCTAGGCCATCCATGCATCGCCCGGGGAGAGAGGCGGGAAGATTTAAATTTGTTTAATTTTGATTTTTAAAAAAGCCTAGAAATTCAAATAAAGGCTAGAAAATAGCAGAAAAATCTAAATAAATTCCAGAAAATTCCTAAAACTCAGAGAAAGACAAGGAACCCAAATAAAATAATTTTGACTTGATCTTACCATAATTACAAAATTGAATTTAATTACTTACTCTATTTGCTTGATTTTAACTTTTAGAAAAAGGGACTTTTAAAATCCAGTAAAATCCAATTAAATAAAGGGCAAAATTTTAGGATGTTACACCAGCTCGGTGAGCTTGCGATGTAGTTTGACACACATCCAACTCCCGCTGAGTGGCTGTCGCCTACCGCCCTATCCTCTGCTTCCTTCATTGACCTCTTGTTCTCCATTAAGATATCATTCTGCACTGAAGATAGCTTGTGCACAGCAAGGAGGCTCTGTAAGGAAAAAAGGTCAAGGTCAGTAACCAAGCCCACGATTGCATGGTAAACGAATGATCTAGCTACCTTCATTAGGTTGCATTCCACCAAAGTGAACACCTGCCACTTTGCTATAGGATTGACTTCGAGAGCCAAGTCTAGGTCGGCAGGCACTGCTCGCACAACAACCTTACTTAGGAACTCGACCATGGGTTTGGTAGAGCAAAGTCCTTAGTAGTGATGCAACCCTAGCCAGCAGGGGAGCGCCCAAGCTCCCACCTCGAGGTGTGTCTCCACGTGGCATGGGTGTGGGAATCACATGCTCAAGGCAGGTTCCCGTAGACATCTTATCCACCGCAACCTCCCTAGTGGCGGTTGGGTCTACACCCATCACTGCCACCGAAGTGTGTGCCAAGGTAGTGCCTGTGGTGTCAGTCTCCATAGCCCCTACTCCGGTGTCCAGGCTCCCTCGTGAACGGGCAAGGGATGCCGGTGGGCACTGATCCCGCCGTCACCCCTTCGACGCCCCCTCCCCCTAAGGGAGCCATCCAAGCCAGGAGTCAAAGCAGTACTTAGAGAGGAATGTAGTGACCCCAGATAACTCAATGGCGGAGGCTAGTTACAGGACCCTTCGAACCCAGGGTGGGCAAGAAGTGTAGTGCGCCATCCACTAGCGGTTCTCTCCCTACGATGACAAGGCCTCAAGGGTGGGATACTAAAACTACAAGTCCCTCCATGATTCCCATTTTGCTTTGTGGGCCTTAGTAGGAAACTCAAAGTTCTAGAGACTATCATGGAGCTAGAAGGCGATCACCTTGTACGAGGAGCGTACATCATCATAAGCATACACCACCTAGCGTGAAGTGAAGTGGAGGAAGGAGAAGAACTCAGCTGACAGGTGCTTCACCCCTATGCTTCGCATTGCCATTCATACACTAAGAGGTGAATGAAGGAGCCAAGGTTAAGGTGGGAGACCTCGAGATCAAATATGTCAAGCATGTCATTCAGTAGCCTGACCAAAGGGATACGGAGGTCGGTGTTGAATTACACGATGAATATGACAAGCATCCCTAGCCCTAGGTGGGGATGGTCCTCATAGGCCTTAGGCAAGACAACCAAGTTAGTGCTCTTGATCTTATCCTCTTTCTCCAGGAACTCCAGAAGGTCCCTCATGCATTGGAGGGGCCTAGGAAGTGAGAGAACTAGATAGCCTTCTCAGGAATCTCTTCCCCTTCGGCTGCCACCCTGACCTTTGAGGTATTTTTTTGGGGATAAGTGCATCGCTCCTCCTAGTAGAGGGTCAGATGGTGGCCACTGCCCTCTTTGAGGTCATGGTGAGGGGGCAGCAGGAGCATGGAGCAACAACATAGCTAGAAGCACGTTGTGCGCAAGCTCAAGTCGGTGTGACCCGAACAAGGCCCAAAGGAGCTCCAGATAGGATTGGGGGCAAGTCCCAGGCCGACTCCGGAAGGGGTGCAAACCACCTCGAGGAGGACCCAAACAAGGTCCAGAGGGGGTCTAGATGGGGTCAGGACAAAGTCCTGGACCAACCAGGAGTGGTGCGGAGGAGCTCCAGATAGGGTCGGGAGCAAGTCCTACACCGACTTCGAGAATGGCACGGACCACCTCTAGAAAATGCGGACAAGGCATGGGAGGGCTCTAGACGAGGTCAGGCGTGAATTTTTGACCCTCTCTGGATCACGTGGACCACCATTGGGGGCACAAACTAGGCTTGGGAGGGCTTTGAACACGGTTGGGGGGGGGGGGGTGAATTTTGGACCACCTCCAGATTGTGTAGATAGGGTTAGGGGTGAATCCTGGACCGCCTCTAGATTATACCGACTACCAAGACGTAGACAAGGCCAGGCTCCGGACGGGGTCTAGGGTGAATCCCGGACCGACTCCAGACCGCATAGACCACCGAGCTGTGGACAAGACCTGGGGGCACTCTGATGTGGTTGGGGGTGAGCTTCGCATAGACTTTGGAAGTAGACCAGACCTGCTCAGAGTGGCCGAGCGGACGGAGTGCCAGAGCAGGGACATCGACCTAGCACAGCGAACGAGCGAAGCGCAGGAGCGGCAAGTGGAGCGGAGTGCAGGTGAGGGGCGTTGGAGCAGCGGACGATCTGGAGAAGCACTGGACATAATGAGGCAAGGTGAGAAATGGGGAATTGAGGAAATGGGGATTTGAACTCCATAGACAGGTGGTGGCTTGGGTATTTAAAGGAAAAATGCGGTTCAAGGTGGACCGAGTTCATTCGGCTCCCCCAAGGAGGTTTCATAGCACAGTGTACACTCACTCACCGCATAGTGCGCACTCGGCACGCAGCGTAGTGCATACCCAGCTCACAGCACAGTGAATGTTTGGCTTATAACATGGTAACTCAAGGAGGTTTTGCAGCATAGCAATGCTTCTCGTGATGTGTGCTATCCCCAGACCAGGTCCACGCTGGGTCAAGAATGAAGTCCACACCATTCCTGAGAAGGTGGTTCGCTACACCCGCTGCCTCGACCCTTCTAGCATGTCGACAAAGCCTTTCAAGCGTCTTGAGAAGGATGGCTTAACACTGGCATGGCTCAAACTAGGCTTAATGGCTTTATCTTGGCCAACCTCACCCTGGCTCAGTGGCCGAATGGACAATGATGTACCACTTGGGATCCACACAAATTATAATGTATTTTAATGTGTCAGAGTGCATTATAGGTTATCAGGGGAGCTATTGGCCCAAGGCCACATGCCAACCCCTTTTACCAGTCGGTGTGCCGGTCTAGATGGGTGATTCACGACCACTAGGATCAGTGAGAGGTTACTGTTGAGGGAGGTTTCCTACTCTACCTTCGGTCGCGGATAACTTTGGCCAAGCAAGATGAGCCGAGGTGCACCACTACAACCCTGGCTTGGCGTGGCACCCTGGGGAACCCTCCCCGAGAGAAGTCCGAAGACCAACCTCGACGATGCAAGACACATTAGGGAACCCATCTCGAACGGGATTTGGGGGCCAGCCCCGGATGAAGTCTAAAGACCCACCTTAGCGATGCGTGACATGTCGGGGAACCTCAGATGGGGTCTAGGAGTAGACCCTAGACTTCGTCCGGGGAGCTGCCTTGATGATGCATGACATATCAGACATCGACCTTGTCAAGTGGAAGCCCGTTGGGGGTTCAACCCAAGCCGGGGTGCCCACCTGATGCAATGAGCAAAACTACCCATAGGAGTAAGTTAGATCCTAAGGGCAGTCTTGTAACTTCACACATCTCCTTTTCCAACTCTATAAATAGCACCCCTTGTAAATGGGGTGGAGAAGGCCACTGGTAACACTCACACCCATATGCACTATATTTGTATGGTTGCTTGTGTGTGATACTTGTTAAGTCTCCCTTTGCATTCTTAGTGGTCCGCAAATCCGACCGGAGGTGCTATAAGTTTACTGTCTGATCTTGTATTGACGACAGATGCAAATGCACCTATGTGCATATTTGATGTTCTGAATGAGAAATCCAATATTTGTACTTAGATTAGATTTTAATAGTGCAGATCAAATTATTCGTATATCTAAATGGTGAAAAGAACATAAATATATAGTAGAATCATTTAGTGGGTTATTTGAAAAATGTAGTTAGATTTTAGTGGTTGACTGAGCCATCAATATTCAATCCAATAGCTATAGGTAGTTCTCATTTGATTCCTCTGCAAATTATTTCAGAAGTGGATTTTTTCGTGTGACCTTAACCTTTATCAACTCTGTCTAAGCAATGTATTCCAATATGTAAACCAGATAAAAGAAACAATCAATGTCGTCAGGGTCTGAAGGTGCATGCGACTATGAGTTGAGCAACTTCTCTGATGAAGACTTCACTAAGCGCATAACAAGGCATATATGGCGCACAAATGCGGCCTTGGTTGTCAGCTTTGCCATGGTGGCAATCCTTGTCGGAGTAGGTTCCTACAGCCGTCGCTACCGGCGTCATGCTTTGATCCGCCTCCTTTTTCTTGGAGCCTCAGCGCTGTTCCTACCGATAATTTCCTACGTTGCCTCCGGCATCGGCAAGGAAAACTGCAGCTTGCCTGAGGAAATATCTGAATGCGTGGACAACAGCACAGCGTTTCTGCTAGCGTGGGCAAGCCTTGTCCAACTCGTCGGGGCCAATAGCTGCACAACAATTGTGGCCGATGATGATGAAGGTCGAAATATTGGTCCTACCATGCAGCTTCTTGTTGGTGCAATCTGGATCTCGTACCTTGCAGTCCTCGATTTCAAAGAGTACCAGTACGATAAACCTATTTTTTTTTTATTACCTCGTTTCGATACCATGTGCCCTTAGTCTTGTCAAAATCTTGCTCAAGTTATATGCATTTGAGAAGGCACGGCGCTCGTTCGCACTTGGACGCAACCCTCGTCTTATCGCTGGATACATGGAGCAGTTGCAAGACGAGAGCCAACATGTACCGGGAGATGAGCATGTAATTCCACTAGTAGTTATGGGAGAGGATATGCAACAGATAGAGGAAGGCCCTCGTGGCTATCGCTTTAGAGACGAGAGGGGAAATGACAGCTTGGTCACCATCAACAGAGTTAGAAATATGGCATCGAAAGACGACGTTTTGAGCTCAAGGCCACCACTCAAAGATCTATGTTCGTCATTCTCATTGTTCAAGCTGCTGCGACGAAGATTTGCTAGGTGCCCAGTTGTTGAGGCGGGCGGGATTGTCCCCAACTTCGTGCTTAATTCACTTGATGGTGACCTTGAAAGCATTCTCAGGATGGTTGCAGATGAGCTATCTTTTGCTTGTGATTTTTTATTATTCATGCCTCCCAGTCTCCTATTCAAGCTTGTGGTTACCCATCTTAAACACTATATTCTCAATCTTCGGCATAGCATACTGCTTAGGTGCTGGGATAATGCTAGTTCAATACGCGTTCTGGTCATCACATGGACACTACTCTCAGATATACTGCCTGTTGAAGTGCGGTGAAGATAGTGATTATGGAATCGACTTCGGAAATATTTTGTTTCCAGTGGCGCTGACATTCTTTCTTCTGATAGCAGTGCTGCTTGCTGAGGCATGGGAGATTATCTTCTACATGTGCTCCAATTGGACCAAAGTTACCTTGATTTGCTACTACATAACCAAAACCCAGTGGCAGCAATCTCCTCTCGTGCGGAGATTGATTTGTTTTATGCTGCGGTGTAGATGCACTCTCTTGAATAACTGGGGCGATAAGATGGGTCAAACCTCCATATTGGACACCAACCTGAAGATTGGCTTGGTTGTCAGTCTTAGGCGTTTGCTCCGACTGCCTGACCAAATGAAGCATGTGAAGATACCAACACAGGTGAAGGTTGCCATCTTCGACACACTCAAAACAAGCAATTGGAAACTAAGCAATGGCATTGCATCCCTACAACATTGCCAGATCGGCAACAATTTTTTATGGGCTTGCAATGGTGAAGGTTTATCTGATGTTATTATTGTATGGCACATTGCAACTTGTATCTTCGAGATCAGGCACCCACATGGCCCCCCCCAGTGCCCATTCAATCAAAGATAAGATCACTACCACTCACTTGTCACATTATTGTGCATATTTGCTAGCATCAGCCTCTGAACTACTTCCAGATGACAAGGCATGGTCGAAGAAATCATACAAATCTGTCAAGAAGATCGTCGAGCCTATTTTCAGCAGCGTCGATGAGAGGCCTTTGGAATATGAACGCATAATATTATTGCTGGGTGAAAAATCTAAGGACAGCAAGGTGCTGGATAGAGGAGTAACGCTTGGAAAGCAGCTGGTTGATGGAATCGAGGATGAGGAGATGGGATGGAGAGTTCTTTCTGGGTTTTGGTCAGAGATGATACTGTACATTGCTCCTTCTGACAATATCAAGGCACACGGAAAGGCCATTGCCAGAGGAGGTGAACTGATAACAATCCTCTGGGCTTTGCTCACTCATGCTGGGATCATCAGTAGACCAAGTACTGCCACTGAAGTTTAAGTGAGCTAGTTAGCTTCCTTCTTGCGATGTTTGTATACTGTGCTTTTGCTTTTAAGTGTGTTGTGGTGCTTTGTTATACCTTGTGCTTACTCATTAGTACTAGGAATGTGGGATAATTTGGATAATTCAAGTCAAACGTTCGCAATGTAATATTATTTATCTTAGCCTCTTTTGCGGGCTCTGTTACGTATTTACTCTTTCTACAGTTTACTTTAGAAGTGCAAGTTTCCTTTGGTGAAGCAAAGAGCAATGATGTCCTACAGAGGTGATTAAAATGGATTGTCATATTCTGTTGTTGAGAGCACTTTTTTTGGATTACTTCGTTTGCAAATTCTCTGCTTAATTATAAAATCTCAGTAGTTACCTTGATTTACAGCTCAATTATAATTCTTTTATAGTGTATGTAACCACTGGAGTAAAAATAAAGGTTCATAACCTTAGTTGCAACTTACTGTTAGTCTGTAAAACCAAAATTTTAGCAGCTATAGCTGTCAACCATGACTGGAGCTTAGTTAGCAATAAAAAAATATTTATTTTTGTAATGGTAAACAACCAGAATGGCTTGCTCTTGTTTTAATGTAGATAAGCGTTTCATATCGAAAAGGACATACAATTCATTTCAGTTCAGCAATCTCTTAGATTTTCACTAAAAGGATAACGAAGAACGTTGTGGAAAATATATGATACAATATGCTTCATGGAACGCCAACCAAACTTTACCCGTCCAGTAGTTACCAAATCTTGGATGTTCTCATCTTTTCCTTCAAGAAAACAACAGTGTTAGTATGACCACCATCAAATTTCTCAACTCTGTCAGTCATCGAGTGCAAATCTATCAATGCTTAATCAGGTTCAGTTCTATCAACGTTAGAAGCTACAAGTAATAAGAGGATATACTACCTGTCATAACTCCAATTCCAAATATCTCCACATTCTGCGCCATGGAATAAAGCAAAGATGCTGTCAATTTGGTGGCTCCAATGATATTGATTAGACCATTTGTATGTCAACATTCCTTGTCACTCGAAAGTCCAGTTGCGGCATTGACGATGAACCAATGCAAGGGAAGCCTTGTAAGTTGTAATCACCGGACCTAACCAAGAAGATTACTGTTAGTTAAGTGTGTCTGAACTCTCAACTGTCAGTACAGTGTATCTGATCTCTGGACCGGGTGTAAGGGAAAGGAAAGCAGGACCATGATCCATAAGGTGACTGTTAGTGATCTCTGGACCGGGTGTAAGGGAAAGGAAAGCAGGACCATGATCCATAAGGTGACTGTTAGTGATATACTCTAGAAATAATTATGAAGATAATTATATCACTTTTATGTTTATGATATTTTGAATAATATTTTATTTTTTCTCTTGAATAAATGTCTTTCATATTAACCAACAAGTATGTGATTTGTTCGTGAAACTCTTTATTCATATTTTGATGTTATTCTAAATCATCTTTGATCTTATGTCATTATGTAGGATAATTATGATTTACAAATCAGCACATGTATTAATTGATGATCATGTTTCACGGATTATGAATATAGAGATATCAAATCAATAATATGGACACATATTAGAAAATATAGTGTTAGATTGACCTGCTATAAGACACTACGGGAATTGTTATATTTTTAAATATTATCAGTCGGTCTTATACATAATGTATGTAGGATCTTTAGACCTAAGATCATCATGGTTTCTTATGTGTATAATACTTTACTTAGGTGCTGCTAAACACTACTCTGTAATTGGGTGGTCATAAATGCATCTTTCGGGTTTACTATAAAACATGCAGAGGAATGTGAGTGACAAGATGGAATTTGCCCCTCTAATATAATAGGAGAGATACTCTGAGTCCCTCGATGTGATTGAATTAAGAAAGTGTATGGTCATACCGAATGTAGTTGAGAAGTCAATTACAACTGAGTAATCCACTGTAGATTCGAATGAAGGATCGAACTATCAAGGATGGCACATTTCTCATCTTGAGTTCGATCTGATATCATGAGGCAAAGGGATCGGTACATAAGCATTATATAGGTTCGACCGATATGATCTTCATGTATATTTGACAGTCGTTATGTCCTATTAGGGACCGCCACTGACTTATAGACCGGAAATGAATTTTCGGTCTATGATCAAATATATATAAACTTACAGGGTCACACACTTATCGGGTTAGAACGATAAGGGTTCAGATGATAGACTCCAAGTGGGATACGATCTCTACTCATATTGGATCTGGTTAGAGGTTCTCTGAGTGGGATACGATCTCTACTCATATTGGATAAAGATCTAGCTTGAGACTTTTCGAGTTGGATATGATATCTGATCATATCGGATAAGGATCCAATTGGAGGCTATATAAAGGGAGGTGCGGGGGCTGAGAGAGGGATCCCGAGACATTCCCATTGAAACCCTAGCCGCCACCTCTCATTGTTGGAAATAATGTGGTTTAGTGTATGTTTAGTTTTGATTCCTACAATATTAAGCATAATGAGAGCATATTTTTAGCAGCACATAAATGATAAAAATGACATGAAAACATATGATTTTACCAAATGATTTATACTAAACAATATACACAAAATAGGGGACAAGAGGGCAATAAAACCTAGTAAATTACTCAGGTTTTGACTTGTTTGTTTGTGAGCCCTCAAGGCTGTGTTGCTCAAGACTTTAATCTTGGCCCCCACGACACTTTTGTCATTTTTAATCACAATTGAATATGACAATTTTATGAAATAAATTAGGCCTTGAGCTAAACTATAACTTTGCTTTAAGACAATTCATGCAAATCAGTAAATAACCATCTACTGATATCAACACTGTACAAAATAGATTGAAGATTTCAATTTAGCAAATCAAGACAGTGAGCACGTTTATAATAAGATGAATCACAGTGATGACCAGTAATCATCAAGCATTAACATTAACACGGTGAATCAAATGCATAAGCCTCTAACAAATTGTAAAGATTATATATACAGTGCATTCACGAATTGTGCATCTAAGGAAAAATATCAAGTTCTCAATTAGCTCAAGACCGAATTGAGACTAATTATCATGTTTAATCTTAGTATAGACACCAGTTCATCATTGAATAATAAATCAAGCCCACAATGGAATGATTCAAGTCTCCCAATACTAGCTAGTGAAATAAGACTACTAGTATAGCACACTTGAATAGATATTGCCCACAACCAAAAGATACTCACAATGCGGATGGCACTCAAAGCCACTGAGAAGAGGACCAGGCAAGGCACGCACACGGTGCTATCCCAGAAAACCAATCGCCCCACTGTGCCATGTAGAACAAATGAGGTCATCAGAGATAAAATGTCAATCTTCGCACTTCGGGGCACACCGGAGAATGAAGTTGAGGTACAAGGATTATGCCGCACAAGACACAAAAGTAGCACTGGTCGAATGCCCTCTCTGAGCAAATGACCACCACAAATCCAAGGTGAGCACACCCGAATCAATCAAGTTTCTCACTCAATCCAACCAAGAGTCAGCCGAATCCAAAAAACAACAAGACAATCCCCAAAAATCCCTCACTGCACAATCACTAAAAGAGATAGTGCAAGAGAGAAGCCTTGGTTTGCCAGGTTGAAGATGAATCAAAACTACCCGCCGATGGAGCCAAAACCAACTTGACGGCACACACTTTGACTCAAAGCCTTAAATCCAACCGAGAAGACCCAATGAACCAGAGAAGAGATAACTTGATTTTACCTGATCATTTTCTAGGGAAATAAGTGGTGAAGAGCCTCTCACAAAGGGTAAAGGAGTGAGGAAGGAGCCAGCCCTCAGCGCTGCTAACCGCTGGCAATGAAATTGCCCAACCGCCTACATGCGTTGCTACTCACCATGGGCAGAGCCCATCCAAACTGTCGCATTCCCCATCTGCTGACCTTATCACTTCCATTATTTCCAACGACAGGTGGGCCCCACTATTCTTTTCCTTTCCCATTTCTTTTCCTTTTCTCAATTGATAAATTACCACTCATAACCTCTTAACCTCTTCCGTGCACGCTGGTGCTAGCATACCGACATACAACGTTCCATCCCTAAATATATAGACCTCGGTAGAGATGCTGCTACAACTGTGGTGTTGATCGGGACAATCGTGAGAAGTACATGGTTGGCTAAAGGACAATAGACTACTTCCACTATACTGATGTTCGCTTCGTTGAACCAGCTGCTTCAGTTCTATTTCTGTTGCACTGTGTGTCTAGTGGTAGCAATTTATGATTTCTTACTTGCATGTCTTTCTAGTTTACGCAGTAGAAAATTTAATCTATGCTAGTGTAGCCTACTCGTATCCCAATAGTGGTATCAGAGCCATCCTATGTAGTATTTGATCTAGATTGGTCGTATATAGTTGATATGTGGTGGTACTAGATTAGATCTATTACTAGTCTGGTATGATAACTTAAATCAGTTCATGTTAATGGATTAGTTTAGGCACCGGTTGATAAGATCAATTGGTTTCAACGATAATAGATGGGTTCGAAGGAGGTATGAATTGATAGCACAGAGTTGTTATTGTTTTTGAAAATCTCCTACACCTATCAATGTGATTGATCAATGGAAAATCGGACCAATCGAATTGGTTCAAAATTGGGTTGATGTGATAAATCTGATGAAATAGATGATGTCGTGAATAGGATTCATGTCACAAGAAATTTTCAAGGACGATTTCGTGAATAGGACGACCGTGCTAGATAATCGTACTGCACATTTTAGGTGTTATTGATAGAATTGGATTACGTACATAATTTATTTTTGCAGGGTTGTATGAATAGTATGACCCATTGTGTATGTGATGCATGTATGAGTTTTCCATGGCATATGCGCCATGCTGATTTATAGCCATAGGCTACATATTATTGTATAACAGTCTGCGTGTCGACTTGTGATGCTTAATGTTTTTATATGTAATTCATTATTAGCTGTTAGGAGTAATAGTTAAGTAGATGAATGTGATGACCTCAAGCAGAGATGGCACAATAGATGGGAAGCATAGGGATGGAGATTATCATTCTAAGTGTCATAGTATCTCATAGTTTAATATGATTTAACTATGAATATTTTTTTACGTTCCTATTATTCTATTACTCACGTTATTATCTTCTGTTTTTTTAACATGATAGAATAGTATCACTCTAGAAAAATTACGAAAAACTTGATGTCCTTCCCATTGTTGCACCTATCAAGATTTTCATTATTAATTGTAGGTCTATCAAAGTACGGTCCATTAATTATCTCAATAAGACAATGAAAGAGTCCGACACTTCATGCGTAATATTGGTTTAACTTGACCGAGCTATCAAAATAGTTTTGAGCCTAGGGACAAAGTGTTGAGGCCGAGATATATGGATATCACTAAACAAACATGAGTTACATGTGATATAATTAGTAAGGGGTTGCTTACCTACATCGCTAGGTTTCTAGCAGTGATGTCAAAGCTCACTAGGACTTTATGAAATATAGATCTTGACTCACTATATGTAATTGAGGGTATATGATTTTTAAACATATAGTAGGACTATCTTTTGTTAAATTGTTTAATAGAAGATTTCACATAAACATAGCGCACAGCTGCCTCGTTACGCCCCCACGCCATGCAAGCATGGTCCTAGTCCATCATGGACCAGGTGTCGTCCGTGGACCCGGTTCATAGACCCGGCCCACTTGTTAGCTTCTTGGTCTTATTTTTCTTAAGAAAAATAATTCAGCCAAAATTCAAAAACCCTTGTTAACATCGTCATAATGCAATAATCTCCATTTTTCCTTAGAAAAATAATTCAACCAAAAACTGAAATCCACGCTAATGTCATAATTACCTTTTCCTTTAGGAAAGTAAATTCAGAAATTTTATTTAATCATTTCTATCTCATTTTTCTTAGCTTTAAAATTTCTAAGAACCCGTTCTTCTTCATCCTAGCTCCAAATGAACCCATTCTTTTTTTAAATTCATCTAAAATCGCAATCTACTTATTTATGACTTTATTTAGAATTTTGGAGTTTATTAGAATTTAATTTTATTTGTATTTAGTTTGTTTGGTTATTTTCACATGTAAACTACGATGTTACTGAGAAGTACTATTTCGATGACTCTCGCTAATCCATAGAGTAAGGCATGTTACACACCTTGACTATGTTGATCCTAGTTTACAAATAAAATTATGTTGTTTCAAATTATTCTACATGCTTATGTTTATGCAATGTATTTCAATTCCAATTTTAAGGACTTGGTTAATACTGACATGTTTGGACACCTTTGATATTGCAAATCTTTACACCTTGAACACCTTAGATAAAACTCACTAGTTGGTACATTAATACAATATTAACTAGTAAATTTTTGTAGCAACAACTTAGATATGCTTAGAAATAATCCTAGTCTTGGGATAACTTTTTCACATAAATGGTCAGTTTTAAAATACATTCTTGACTTTAGTGAGTCAAGAAAGACTGTGAAATATTTGATACATTAAAACATAAAATATGGTTTAGACACAGGAAAATGGTTAGGTGGTGGGTGCTTATTGGCATGAGTTGTTGCTTGGTGGCTCAATGTGGGTGCTTGGCACAAGGGGTATGTGAAAAGTTTGTGTAAGTTAATTAAAGACCAGTCTGTAAGCTACTACTATATAGCCCTATCGTACTATCACAAAACTGGTATATGATAGTCCTAGCTATCTAATTTGTAGATCGTAATCCGAGTCTCGCTATAAATTGAATGTGAGTGTGGTGTAGGTCGTGAGCTAGAAGTCTCACACGGCACAAGAGGGGCCCCAACTTAGTGGATATTATGTTGTGGTGAAAGCTGGTTTAAATGAACTCATTGGAATTTTTTGGAGAAAGATGGTCTAGGCGGGATACCCGTGGTTAGGTTGCACCTTTGCTAACGGTATTAATTTTCTTAAATTACTATTTTTTACTTATTATATTAAATTCAGTAGTTTCACATCTATTTACTGTATTTATTTAAATTCAGCTTTACATTCGAATAAACCATATATGCCTTCACTTGCTGCCCTTTCATTAATAACGCATTTTCCTATGTAACTTGCGGAGTATATTTTTATGCTCACCCTCACTTAATTCTGTTGCTCAGAGGAGGATGACTTCAACTACGGGAGGATCAGGACGAGTAGGCTGTGTTTTATTGTCATTTGCCTATGGGCAGGCTTTTTGATCTTCTTTACTGTATTTACTATCTTCTGCTGTTATTTACTTTATATTTGGCCAGTGGGACATGGAGATATAAAACTTACCCATAAGGCCTATACTCTTTTATTTAATAAAACTTGCCATTATGTATGATATGTATTCTTGTTATCACTGTGTGCACTAGCTTTTCCTAGACTAGTGCTATTGACACAGAGATTCCGAAGGTGTTGTTTTCAGGTCCAACAATTGTGCAACCACAAGTCTGGTTATGAAAAACACCTAGTCTACTAATTTACTTAGCTCTGATGTGAATCCTGTGCAAACATATTGCTATGTGGATTTCTAGAATTCTAATGTGATTGGTGGGAGTGACTCGTAACGGTCACTATTCTTGTGGATTTTGTCAAGAAGGGTCATAGACTCCCTAACAATGGGTCTCGCATTGAAAATGTAGCCTAGGATGGGAACGTTCTGGGGTGAGGCATAACCTGAGATGGGAATGATCACTGTCACCAGTGTTGAGGACTCTACCTTGGAGTGGGAGTAGGCATCAAAGGTAAGTACTGTAAAAGCATTGTTATGATTTTCTCAGTTGCACACCTAGTGATTATGGATATGGCATTCTGGTTTAGAAATGGAATTCGTTTGGTAATCTTGAAAATCTAGTATCTTGGTATGGACTTCTATTAATTTGGGTATGGACATAGATTGCGGAAGCAAATGGATCTCTCCCTAATGATAAACTTGACTTAAAATGGACATTTGGTTTTAGTTAATAAATAGCTAGGTCATAAGTTTGTAAACTAGATATACTATGATATTTGACAAGTTGGCTTTGTGCTAAAAGAAACATAAGACCTTCCCTTGGATAAGCCATGCAAGTAGATATATACTTGCATTCTGATATATGGACTTACTGAGTACTTTTATACTCATTGTTGCTCAACTATATGAATTCAGTACTCAAGGAGTGATCTGTCGATGAATATTGGTCACCATCAATTGGAGGTTGAAGACGATGTCAAATACTAGGTCATGTACCCAGTTGATTGTTTGTGGGCATATCCTAAGGGACTCCACTGCTAAGTGTCTTTTCCACTGCAATACTTTAACTCGTCCTATGATGTAAGACCTTGGCCATCTAGCCTATTTCTGCTTATTTACTACTATACCTTTTTTAGTTATATGTATGTATGGATGTGATACTTGCTGATGTTATTGAGTGAGCTACCTACTAATCCAGGCACTAGATCAAAATACATAGGAGATTTGGATGGTCAAATCTGGGTCCCCACAAAGTTGGTATCAGAGCTCTATCGACTGTAGGCATGACTATACTTAGAATGGCTGCAGAACTAAGGACCTTATTTTGGAAAATATATGTTCATAAATAAAAATCCTTTCAAAAAATATATTGCTGGTCTTTCCCCTCTTATTCTCACTTATCTAAGTCTCTCTTGTATTACCCTCGATTCTATTCTAAAGCAAGTGTCCACTGATCTACTTCTTACCACTTCTATGTTCAAAATTTTCATTAAGAATAATTGACAAAATTTTTATCCAAGAATTATTCCAAAATTTGTAACACCCCGACCCTCCACAGGGCCCAAGATGCTACCACCTCACTGTACTGTCTCATAAAACGCACCAAAACCAGAGTTAACGCACGAAAACTGTACTAATAGGATAACCCGTTCTCTTGAAACATATTGTAACTAAAGAATTTTTTTTCATAAACTCCTTATCAAAAGATTAATTATAAGGCTCAGTACATGACTAAGCAGTTATCTCACACGTGCAGTGCAAACGGAACTACTCCCATTCCATGCATGCCGTCCTTCTGGATCACCCTAAAAAAACAACAAAGCAAGGGTGAGTCCGAAGACTCAGCAAGCACACGATAAAGCAGTACTACAATCCATATCTGTAAACTGTAAGACATTTATATGGATGTAAGCTGTAATCCACATCTACTGTGGTCTGTAGAGTCACTCTATTGAAAACTATAAATCGCATCTACTATGAATTGTTAAATCAATCTACTATAAACTGTGAATCTACTGTGAACTGTAACACTAATCTACTGTAAACCATAAATCATATTCTGTGAACTGTAAGCTAGAAATCCATTATGTGGCTATGAACTACAAATCACATCTATTTTAACTGTAAATCACCTCTACTGTAATTTATAAATCTAATCTACTGTAATCTGTAAATCCAATCTACTTTAACCTGTAAATCTCCTGTGGACTGTAAATCCAATCCACTGTGATCTGTAAACCTATTGTGAACTGTAAATCAATCTACTGTAGTCTGTAATTCTACTGTGAACTGTAAATCCAATCTACTGTAACCTGTAAATTCAATCTACTGTAATATGTAAATCTCCTGTGAACTGTAAATCCAATCCACTGTGATCTGTAAACCTACTGTGAACTGTAAATCAATCAACTGGAAGCTATAAATCACATCTATTGTAAATCAATGCATGCATGAATTGTAATTCTCTCAAATCGTAAATCAACTCTCATGTAGTTGTAAATCTGTAAATCAACTTTCTTTATCGTAAACTATAAATCAACTTTCTCAGAAGCGTAAAGCGTAAATCAACTCTTTGAGCAGTGCAATAAAATGCAATTCAACTGTAACTGTAAAACAAATCTCTGTAACTGTATCGCTGTCTATTTCTCTGTTCATGCAATGCAATGATGTGCAATGCACCTGTAACTGTAAGCATATACCGGTATAGCTGAGCGTCCACCCGTCGATGGCCCACTCGTGCCCCGCTCTCTTTCACGCAGGCCACAAACTCCACTTCCGTGGAATACCTACCTAAGTAGGTCTCTCTGTAAGCACCCCGGATTAGTCATGTATCTTTCTCACCGACCTCACCGGAATAGTTACATGATTTCCTCTCCGGTTTAGCTTATGCAACTTATGTTATGATGATTGCAAGGAAAATGATGGAACAACATGTCCGTAATCACAATCACCTCTCGTGGCAATATAATCAACAATAAGCAGAGATATCATTTCATAAAATGATATAAAGCATGGGTAATCAAAACAAATAACAGGCATTCACTCCAATCCACTATTCTACTATGTACTTGCCTGTCAGCCTAGCGGATGATGCGCAAATGGCACCAAGCTCGAACCGCCACCTGAACAAGCAGTAATCGCTTCAATTCATTTGCTAAAGCAATAGATACACATGCAAGCAAATAACGCCGCTCTTACACACAAACCCAGTATAACCGACCTCCCGCTCACCGGACATCATCTCGCTGTCCCGCTTCAATCGGTATACTAGTTTATGCGAAAATCGGTAAATAACGAAGGAGGGTTGTCGAACCATTACCCTAACCTCGATGATCAGATTAGGGCACTAACTATCGCTTTCCAGCCAAATCTGGCATATCTGGCGTCAGATCAGGCACTCCCCCCTTTTCTTTTCTTTCTCTTCTTCCCTCTTTCCTTTTTCTTTCCTTTCCTCACCTACCCGGCCGGTCTCTCTCTTTCTTCCCTTTTCCTCTCCCCTTTCTTTTTCTCACGCCGCCTGGCTCCTCCTTCCCCTCTTTTCCTTACCGGCCTCACTCCCCCTCTCTGCTCGTCTTCCCCCACGCCGGCACCCCTCTCCTCCTCATGCCCGGCCTCCCCCTTCCTCCCCTCTCTCCCTCCTTATGTGGCAGCTTCCTCCTCTCCACCCACTCACTCGCCCCCCTCTCCCTCTACTCCTACGGCCACCTCTCCCCTTCCCCTTTCCTCTCCCTCACGGATGGTGCACGCGCGAGCGGCAAGGGGGGCTAGGGCAGTGAGGTGCAGCCGAGGGCATGGGGCGGCGCGGGTGCTTGGGGTGAAGAGCGGCGACGCTCGGACAGGCAACGGGGAGACGCGGCGACAAGGCGGCAAGGGTGGAGACAATGAGGTGCGGCTGGGAAGTGGCGGTGCTGGCGGTCGGTCAACGGCGGCGCGCGCGTGAGGAGAAGGCGGCGGCAGCAAGAGCAGTGAGAGCTTAGGAGAGGAGGAAGAGAAAGCAAAACGGGTTTTTGCCTCCTCCCCCTTTCCAGCTCTCTCTATTAAACAACCAGCGGTGGGCCGAGCTGGGCCGGATTTGGGCTGGGTGTGGCCTAGGTATGACAAAATTTAATTGCCTTTTCAAAATAATAGAGATGATGGTCCAAAAGGCCACTTGTTGAAATCTTAATTTTGATTAAATTCCAAAAATTATACTCGGGCTTGTCCTTCTCTGCCACTAGATTAATTTCGATTAATTGCCTTTTCAAAATAATAATCTATCACATTGGGCCATACTAACATAGATTCATATCTTTCAGTTGATTAAGCACTAGTATTTGGGGAATTGACAAATTAATGGTGAGCTTATGATTGCTCGATGAGGATTGGACAATGTTCAAATAGTACGACGGTAACTGAGTTGTTCTAGGCATTGAACTGCTAGTGTTAGTGGTCTTTCTTGGTTCAGTTGGCAGTTTTTGATTCATTACCACTGTTGTAGAACAATAGTTGAATTTTGATAATTAGCTTGCTGTCTCTTAACTTATGTTGTTTATTTTCAATACATACTTGTTATCTCCTGTTAGCTGCTTATCAAGTATCTTTTAGATATCTTGTCAATTAATTGTTTGGTAAGTAGAATAGTTCCATATCTAATTCATTTATAGTATTACTCTCACACTATCAGTAAATTAAAGCTTTTGTATCAAGATGTCCTTATTCTAATAGAAGTGCCGTCGACATCTGAGAGCAATAAAATTTAAACCTCAATTTCAGCAATATGTTAATTGAGTATTGTCAATCACTTGCTCTAGTTGATATGATTTCAACTTGAGATTAGATTATTATCATATGATATTTTTTGGTACATTTGTTATTATTATTATTTGTTTGAAATCATATATTTCGTATAATTATGAATTCTTTAATTATGGTTAAGTTAATGCTAAAACCATTTTATTTACAATAGTTATTTTTTATTTAATTCATTGCCAGATAGGTATTTTAATCGCTAAAGTTTCTTGGTTTTTGGCTTAAATAGAAGAGTAACAACTTGAAGAAATAGTTATTCAAACAAAATTTGGAAAATGGCTCTTGGAATATGCGAACATAGACGAGGTGGCATTTGAAATGGCTTGGAGAAGTCATTTTTTAGAAACGGCTTGGAGAAATCGCTTATAGAAGTCAATACGTTCAGATCGACTTATATTTTCTTTAAATAGAAGTCGTAAGTTGAAACAGTCGTAAGCTTCAAATAGAAGTGACTACCAAAGGTTTCCATTCGCCCTCCATTGAAGCTCAAGCCTTAGCCACTATGAGCAAACACGAATCCAAACAATGACCCTTCGTGCGCTCTGGCACACACAGATCCTACGCCCGCCCCGTGTGTCCCCTCCCCCACCGCCACACGTAGTCTCCTCCACTCGCACACACAAACCCACGTCTCCCTCCCTTGCCTCCCTCCACACACAACCCTAACCTAGAGGTGGCCAATGGGTCGAGCCTTGGCCTATCGGCTCGTGGCCTGGCACTGTTGACCCAGCCCACGCATGGCACGGCTCATTTAGGTCGTGGGCTATGCCGGCATGGCCCGGTGGACCGTATTGTGCTTGGGCCAAAGGGGTGGCGTGCCGGGCCAGCACAGCATAGCTTGATAACGGCCGCGGGCTGGGCTAGCTTGGCACGGTACGATTATAATTTTCTACAATTTTTCTATAATTTTTTTATAATTCCATATTGATATTCTACAAGTTAATAAAGCTCATTATGTGACATTGCCAATATTTATATTGATGATTGCTAGTGTCTAAAATTTTCTATAATTCTTTGTATAATTTTCTACAATTTTCTATAAATTTTTTTTGAAATTTTCTACATTTTTTTTTGAATTTTTTCCTTTTTTCCATCTTAACAAGCCAACCGTGCTGGCACAGCCGTTAAGCCTTAACCATGCCTGGGCTCGGACCATAGCCCGTGGGCCAGTATGACCCATTTATTTCTTGTGCCTAAACGGGCTGTGCCTACACTGGCCCCATGCCACTAGATAGGTCTGGCCCTAACCCACCAACCATAGATATCTCTGTCACCACGGCCACCACTGCCTCCTCCCTGTCCTCCAAGCCGCTCCTCCTTCGGCCCACGATTATGTATTTTATACCGATGGACCCAAAAATCCCATCTGGGCTGAAATATACATGGTATTCCATTCTTTGGGCAAAATTCTTCTATATAATTTACTACAACTCTCTTGCATGGAACATCTGTATGGGCCTTACGAGCTGAACTCAAATTAGGCTAGGGTATTACTGAAAGGCCTCATGAGCCTTGTATGGCGCCCTATAAATACAACCCTATAAATACAACCGTAGCCATTAGAAGAGAGAGAGCTCTCATTACACACACACTCCCATTTTCTCATTCTGATCCCGTGTTCCTCTCTTCGGATGGACAACTCTTGAAGGACCCACATGTTTGCATTTTAGCTCTTGACAATTTTGCTTAACAAAGCGGCTCATACTATAGACCCAGCTATCCCCGAGCTGAATTCGAACCCAGCCTCAGGTTTCCGTCCATCAATCCAGAGCTCAAGACAAACCTTTGCTACCATGTAATATGGAGTTTAACCCACCTTACCCACCTACAAGCGCCATTCTTGCCATTCAAAAACATTCAGTTGAAATTAGAGAGATTTTACTCCCCTTTTCTACAAAACGCATGGGAGCACCTTTAAATTCTATGTTGGTCTGTATCAAATACTAAGAGAAGACCTTTTTGTCCTAGCATCCTCAAAACATTGATATTATATCAGAGGATCCATATATGCGCCATAGATTGTTACACCTAGCACACATAGCCTTGCAGTCTATTGTTGCATGCATACAAAGGTTCAAGAGGAGAGATTGGTGGAATTGTAGTTCTTGTTGAAGTTCGTGCGTATGCACTAACTTTGTTGCATAAATCTTTAGATTGATCTCATGAAAATGTTGTGCAGATTAATTGCTATAAATGTTTCCATAATATTATTCTTTTGACTTTTTGACTAAAAGTGTAATATCCAGAAAGCTCAAGCAAGACATAGAAAGGGAAGTGTGCAACTTGCAGGGACAAAGGATTGGGAAGGGGTGAGCAGGGGTATAACCTAGTGTAGGATCGATTCACACACTACTAAAAAATGAATCATCCCTTACGGGCTTTAGTTTTCCTGACGAGCCCGCATAGAACGTGAGGGATATCAATTTTTGTGACGGGCCCACGTATCACCGTCGCAAAAATATATTTTCCTGTCGGGCTCCTTAAGCCGCTAAGGAAATAAAATATTTTCCCTGACGGGCCCGCATAGAACGTGAGGGATATCAATTTTTGTGACGGGCCCACGTATCACCGTCGCAAAAATATATTTTCCTGTCGGGCTCCTTAAGCTACCAAGGAAATAAGCTATTTTTGTGACGGTATTACATGAACCGTGAGGATAATTGGAACATAAGCCCGTGAGGCTTCTCCAGCCCATGAGGCTTCTGATCCAGCTCACCTGCTAATTTTGTGCAGCGCGATAGGAAACCCTAAGACCCAATTTTCGCAACCGCCACGCGCCCCCATCCCCTCGCCCGCCTCCTCCTCCCCAACCCCTCGCCCGCCTCCTCCGCCCCAACCCCTCGCGCGCCCACCTCCTCCGCCCCAACCCCTCGCGCGCCTGCCTCCTCCTTCCCATCCCCTCGCCCGCCTCCTCCGTCCCAACCACTCGCCCGCATCCGCCATCCACGCCGTCGCCCGACAGATCCCGGCTCCCTACTGCCGACCCACGCCCGTGTCGGCGCTAGCGCCGCTGGCCCGCGCCAGATCCGGCCTCCCCGCCGCTGGATCTGCTCGCCCCTTTCCGGATCCACCTCGGCCTGTGCCGGATCAGGCTAGATCCGGTTGTCGCGCCTTGGATCCAGTCGTCGCGGCTTGAGCCGCCTCCACCTCCCGGCCGCTGCGCTCATGACGCCGCCTCCCGATCACCGTGCTCGCGCGCGCGCTCTCGCCGCGCGCGCGCGCCGCCGACGCGCCGCCACCCGGCCTCCGGCCGGATCCGCCGCCTGTGGCGTCGCACCGGTCGGCCTCCCACCGCCAGATCCGTGCCGCCCGCACCGGATCCGGCCTCGCTCCGCCCGCATCCGGCCGCCTCCGTGCCGGGTCACCGCTCTCCTCCACTGGGTAATTGGCGCTTGGCGGCTTGGAGCTCATCACTTCGTCTTCAGCGGTACGGCGGAGGCAGGAGGAGCTGACTGAGGAGGGGGGAGGGAGGGTTCGGCCAGCGGAGAGCTCGGGCGGCCCAATTGTGAGTTGTTTACAAGGCTAAACTAATCTTGAGTATATGCCAACCTGCAGCTAGCAAAAGCAGTAGCATATATAGGTACCTTCTTTGCACAATTTTATGTTGAATTAACAAGAACACTTAGATTCTTTTTTGTTGCTATGGTCTTTTGTGGGATGTGTATTTAATATAGGACTATGATAATTAAAACAACATTACAAGCCATTACGATTTCTTCAACTGAAGTTGACATAATGTTTTCACCTTGCAGCAAGGGACTGGGACTGGGCTTGGGACTGGATCCTCTCATGTGGGCTCACAACCGGATAACAGTGCTGTTGATGGTAACGTTGATGTAAACGACAGGGACAACTGCAGTGGCGACATTGATGGCGACAACAACCATGTTGCCATGTGATTTTCAGTGATCTCTTGTAGTTCTTTTGACTAGCTGAACTTGAATGTAATGGAAATAGAGACTTGAGACTTTTGTATGTGGTACTTCATTTTAGATGTCTTTTGGATGGATGAACCAATCTGGAGGGGAAGTTTATGAATTGGTATGCTTGTGTGAACATGAATCAATCTAGGGATTGTTTATGAAAATTGAACTTTTTATATGTTTGTTTAATTATATGTTTCTTGATCGATGCAAGGATGGTGTTGTGTTTAGATATCAATGCTTATCTCGTAGCTGAACAAATTGTTATAATTTGTTAGTAGTTTCTGCCAATTTGGCCGACGGTACATTTTCTTCACGGTAATACAAACAGTCTATGAAATCAATTTTCCTGACAGCTTGGCCCCCTCAGAAAAATCCTTTTTTGTTGCAGGTCAGGATATTGTATTGACGGTGAATGAACCGTCAGTAAAAAATATTTTCCTGACTGTCGGTTAGTACCGTCAGGTTAATGCCAATTTTGCTGACAGATCAAACTGTCCGCCTATATTTTCTTGATGGTAACACAAACAGTCAATGAAATCAATTTTTCTGACTGTCGGTTAGTACCATCAAGTTAAATTACTTTACTGACGGTTTGACCCCTCAGGAAAATGCAGTTTTCTGTGACAGGTAATACCGTCAGGTTAAATTTCCCTGACGGGCAACCATCAGCCAAATTTAATTTTCCTTTCCAGTCAGCCCTGAGGGGTTTTGCCTGACAGGAACCCGTCAGGGAAATTTAACCTGACGGTTTTTTGTATTTTCTTGACGGTTTTGAACCGTGAGGGATGATCCATTTTCTAGCAGTGACACTAAGATAGATAATCAGAGGGGGGTGAATGATTACGGAAGCTAAAAATAAATTTTAAGTTTTTCCCCCTAAATATAAAACCTATTTAAGCCTCGTTTAAAGTTCTGGACAGAACACTGTCTCCTCACTAAAACTGATCTCGATAAATACCCGTAACTCCGATTTACCTCAAACTTGGTCAGAATAAACTAGACAAAGTTATTGAACTAACCCAACTGGAATCACGTCAAACGGAAGTCTAGAACTCGAGATATAAAATAAACAAGGTAAATGATGCAGATAGTGACGAGAATTGATTAAGTCCTAATTATGTGATTAAGCAAAATCCGAATGAATTAATTAACCAAACTTTCCATATCACAAACTTGATGCCCTAACTGTATTAGATGGATTAAATGAAACCTAAACTCGCAAAGAAGAATTTAATTCAAAAACAAAAAATTCGCATGCAAGTAAAGAGCAAAGAAGGATTAGCACCTCACGGCAACACACATGCATGCAGTCCTAGTTTTTCTCATGTATGTATAGCACAACAATACACATGCATGCTGACCAATAAAAAACATGTAACTTTATTAGTTAATGACTAGCTAGCTACCATCTGACCACAATGCATCAAAGCATCAAAACGTAACAAGCAAGCTATGCGTTTAATCGATGCAACCAGAAACGTGAGGCTTAAAAATTCATGCGCTGTCACTTGGGTCAAGAATTAAAATACTAGATGCTATCTCTCCTTGGTAATTGCACTTGAATCATCACATGCAGATCAAAGCAAAAAGGATATACCAACGATGGAGAAGTTCTATAGCATGCAGCGATTGCACGCACGTCCGCTCGCCGCCTCTTATCGTGAACGCTCGCCTCGGCTGTTACGAATCAGTTCGCTGCACTTCTTTTCTTCCGAGGCAAACAGCACACACCAAGCAAATAGCCGCCGGCCCTATCCAATTTTTCCTTCAAAAGCGTTTTGTTCTTCGTACATGGCCGCACCGCTTGCTTTTCTTTTGTTCGCACGTCACGGCATGCATGCAACTACCGTGCAAAACACATTTTGCCGCCCGCCGCCGCAAGCTGCTGCTTCTTTTCTTCGTGAACACTCGCCGAGCCGCTGCTCTTATTTTTCAAAAACTCACGGCACAAAGAGCAGCCGCCGCCGCTTCCACCTTTCTTGCCGAAGAGACACGCCCTGTTCCTTTTCTCCCGAGAGGAACACAGCGCCTTCTTTTCTTTTCCTTCGGAACAAGCCGCCTTTTTTTTCTTCACGTACAGATCGCTCGCCGCGACGTTGTTTCTTGTGGAGAATCACCACAGTGCCTGCCTTCTCTCCGAGAAACGGTCTCGCGAACCTCTCGTACAGAACTCACGGCCCAATCAACAACTGCCACAAGCACCTTTTCTTCGATGCAAAAGCTGCGGCACTCAACAGCCGCAACACCCATTCATTATCTGTTCTCACGTGGATTACAAATCACGGCCAGACTCCAAAGCCGCAAGCCTCTTCTTTTATCTAGTCCCTCTTCTCAACCTACTCCAATACATTATTAACTCTAATACAACTTATCTTGGATCTTTTTATCTCAACCAGATTTTTTGACCCACTACTTTTCAAGGGACTCAAAACCCTTCATAACATGGATTTTTCAATTCTTTTTATGCTTCCGATTTTTTCAGCCCTCCACGTGTCGAAGCCTCTAGGACCGCACCTCCTGTATCTTCTCCACGCATCATCTCCACGCGCATTGTTTTCTAACCTGAACATCCCGCATGATATCTTTGACCGATAGGATCTCAGTTCCTCCCTGAACTTAGTCCCGAAACCTCAGTTCCACCCAAACATAGTTTCAGTCCCGTCATCGATCATGTTCTACCTCAAGCAACACCTACACATGAATAAACACGCAACCGCGTATGAGTACAAGTCCACGACTTGACTCAAGTCAATCCGCACAATACCTCATACGAGCGTATCATGCAACATTATTATAAGTAATATCATAACCTATCATAACCAACATTGTCAATTATTCATCATCTAGCCTAGATCTGGCCACATGGTCTAACACCTAGTGGAGAAGAGAGTGAAAAAAGAGGGATTTGCAAAGTTACATAAGAACTAGTGTGGGCACATATATAAAAAAGAGTTATTTAGATATATACCATCGAAATATGTCCACTTTAGAAATATACCACCCAAAAAAGGTTCACTTTAATACCACCGAAATTTCCTCAAATTCGCCAATATACCACTCTGTTTGGTCTGTTTGGTCAAACATCGATTGCTGTTAGAATTTTGAGTGCCACCTGACACAAACGAAGAACAACAATGCCGAAACATTCAGGATCGAAACAGAGGAGTTGGTTGGGGTGGGGTTGGGGGGAAGCCTGTCGGCGGCAGGTGACGGCTAGAGAGGTGGCGAGGGGTATCAAAATGGGCTGCTGGGAGGATAGCGAAGCTAAGAGAGGCGGCACATCAGCCAAGGTGGCGCTAAAGCGACTCGGGCGGCAGCTTGGATGGTCGGCGGCATGGGTGAAAAGGCGCGGTGGCGGCTGGAGAGATGGGGGGAGAAACAGAGGGGAGCATGAGCATGAGAGAGGCCAATGGAACGTACCATAGTGGTCATCTTCGCCGTGGTGTGCCAGCGGTGAGGACTGACAGTGGCGCTGGGAGGCCGCCGTGAAGGGGGCGCATCAGTGAAGGGGAGCCTAGGCCAGCAGTTGGGGAAGCTTCAGGATGTCGTGGTGATGCTTTAAGAGGTGTGAATCGAGCTGAGATGGAGTGGAGGGGGAATGGCTGTGGCGGCGGTGCAGTTTCGATTGGAGGCGAAGACAAAAGTGTTCCGGCGTGCTCCGGCCACAGAAATCCAATTAACGGAGAGGGGAGGAGGATGGCATGTGGGAACATGCTTTGACGTGAGTGATTTGAGGAGAACCCCATCGGAGCGACGCTCGAGAAGGGGGAGGGGTGGGGGACGCCGAGGAAGGGGGGACCGGGATGGGTGGCGGAGGTGGGGTGGGGTGAGGCCGGGAAGGGGGAGGTGTGGGAGGCCGGGGGCGAGAGGGGAGGGGTGGGAGGCTGGGCAGCGGGGTGGCGGCGTTGGAGAAGGGGAGGGGTGGGCGAGGCCGGGCAGCGAGGTGGTGGCGTTGAAGAAGGGGAAGGGTGGGGAGGCTGGGGAAGGGGGTGGAGGCGGGGCGGGGGAGGGGTAGGGGAGGCTGGGCGGCTTGGTGGCACCGTTGGACAAGGGGAGGCCGGGCGGCGGGGTGGTGGCGCTAGAGAAGGGGGAGGGTGGGGAGGCCGAGGAAGGGGGAGGCCGGGTGGTGGGCGCGCTGGAGAAGGGGAGGAAGGCCGAGGAGGGTGGTGGAGGTGGGGAGCGGGAGGGTGGGGTAGGTCAGGCGGCGTGGTGGCTCCACTGGAAAAGGGGGAGGATGGTGGAGAATGGGGAGGACGGATGGGTGGGGAGCTCTTCGCAGATAAGCAGATGGTTTCTTCACGAGAGCAAGTAGCGGAGGTGGAAAGTAGAGACGGAATGGTATTTTGCTTAACTTCAAAAAAAATTTGATGGTCTTAAAGTGAACCCATTTTTTCAATGGTATATTGTTGAAGTGACCTTCTTTGGATGGTAAATAGCCAATTATTTCTATAAAAAATGTGGGTGCATATCGGATTCATTGTTGCTCAAGCGTTTGCTAATCCTACATTAGATATAGAAATACTCACAAATATGTAAATTGTCCAAGTATTCTTTTAGGCTTGGCATAGATTCGGTTATGCTCCCTGTAGAGTTCTGGATTGCAGCATTGGTGTATAGAATAAAGTGAAATTGTACAATTAATGTACCAGTTTTGCTGTAGAATTTAATTTCAATTTTTAATTTTACAAAATATTGAAATCAATTTTAGACACAATGACTTTATTCTGTGCTCCACATATACAGTATTTGGCAGATCATTTAGAATATCATGGATATATCAAAGTTATCAGATGCATATGAGACAAAGGTGTCTAGCTAAGTGTTCGCAGATGCAATGAGAAATTAAGGGAAAAGCAAAGGGAGGCTAAATAGCTATAGCTCAGCTGTTACAGCTCAGTGCATATCTACCAAAAGAAATTCTTTTAAGTGTTCATGGTATCATGGTGGACTTCCTACCTACTATCTGAAAGCACATCTATAACATTCTACCATCATGATTTTAAATTTAACTAGATGTGATCCTGCGTTCATCTTTGTGAAGGTGCTTGAACACGAACAATTAAATGATAGCTTCTGTTGTTATGCCAATCATTTCACAAAGTCTGGTCTGGTAGCATTTGTGCACTTGTAACTTAATTTCATACTTTACCCGATGAAGTACCATTACTGAGAGCTTTTTCTTTAGTTGTGTGTTTTGATTCTCAAGCATTGAAGGTATGTCTTTGTAAGCAAACACTGTTGCAAGCCATTTATAGAAGCTTTATTGCTGGTGATCACTAACATTTTTAATCATTATTTATCTTGCATCGCCAATAGATTCTGAGATTGTTTTGCATGGTTTGATCATAGCAGTGGAACAAAAGTGAATCTGTATATATTTGCCTTATGATAGGTTAGCTATTGTGTGGATAATTGTTTGATTAAGCTTTAAGATTTAGAACTGGTCAAATCATCTGCAACACAAGCAACCTGCCTTTTACCATTTTAGGCTTGCAGTTCTTTTAGTATGGTTCTTATCTCCCATATAGTAATTCAACCAGTAGCATTAAAAGTATTCAGCTTCTTTTATAAATCATTTTGTTACCAGTTTTGAGTTCTTTTGAGAAGTCATTGAGATTTGAGAGTACTCTGTTAAATAAGGTATGTCTCTAATGTATCTTGGCCAGCTACGGCCTGCTATCTCAGGTATCTCCTGCATATCTCGGTTGCCATCTATTACTTTCAATGTATAGAAAGTAAAGATTGTATCCAAATATAGATTTGTCAAATATGGTAACCGAGATATGAGTGATACCTTCCTTGTAATCAGATCTAGCATTTCAGCCAAACTATATATAAATTCATGCGGCCTCGAGAGAGGTTCAACGCTTCCTAAAGCCAACTCTGTTCTTCCACATGGTATCAGAGCCATTCCTCTAAAGAAAAACACATCCATGGCGAATGGAGTCCCCTCTTCACCGGCCATGAACCAGTCTCTTGGTCATTCGGTGTCAGAGAAGTTGACGAGGAGCAACCATATGCTCTGGAAGGCGCAAGTGCTCCCAGCAATCCGTGGCGCCCAACTCACCGGGTATCTTGACGGAACCACGGTGGCACCCAGCGAGAAGATCATCACCAAGGTTGATGACAAGGCCATAGAAGTGCCAAATCCTGAGTATGCCAAATGGCTGGCGCTTGACCAGCAAGTGCTTGGCTATCTCCTCTCCACATTGTCAAGGGAGATCTTGACTCATGTTGTCTCCATGACGAGCGCAGCAACAGTCTGGAAGGCAATAGAAGATATGTCTCCAAGTACTCTGTTAAATAAGGTATGTCTCTAAGAACCATTTGTGATGCTTCACAGATAGTTCTCACCATAAACCGTCTGTGATTGCATTTAACACTAACAATTTTTGTGAACTGTTTGTGATGAGGCGTCTAATATAAAACTTTTTGTAGTAGTCTCAGAAGATTGGAACATTGTGTCCTCTGCTCATGTACGACTTACGAGATTGGAATGTTTGATGGGGGCACCATATACTGAACACTCAAAATACATGGAAGAAAATTCTTTCCATACAAAGGGGAATTGAATGATGAAGGAAGACGCACATACATTGAAGTAGCATGGAAGAGAACTCTTTCCGTACAAAGGAGAATTGCATGATGATGGAAGGCGCACATATGTGAAGCAACAAGGTAGAGTAACTTCAAGCATTTTTCTACAAAAATCATGAACAGATGGCCCATTTATATTGATTTTTACTGATAGTTTTTAGCTTTAGATTATAAATAGTAACAACTTGTAGAAAGCCGTACGGAGAGAGAAACTTGGGTGTGATTTTGTTTAACATAAATGAAGTTGCTACAGTATGTATTATGATCGATTAGGAGACCCCTCCTTGAAAAGATACCCCGTTTGAAAGTTAGATATTATAGAAAAACCATTTACTATAGAAAAGGAGCTTTTAAAAGCTAATATGAATAGGGCCAGAATTAAGACCAATGCTTAGTGTCCTAGATGTGAATGTTTAGAGAATGAAGATAACATATATCAATAACAACATTGTTGTGAATGAGCTTACCATAGATGAGCTTTACTCGAGGTTGAAGGCGTCTAAGATTGACTTCATCTCTTATCTCCCCAAGAAAGAGTTAATAGCTCTTATAGTTGACCCTACTCAAAGCAGTTCTTTTGGTTCTGTAGGCTTTGGTTCTTCTCGGTTTTTCTTGTCCGCCTTGCATTCATTGAGTAATGAGTAGTTGGAGATACTTTTAGAGGAAGACCTAGCACTCCTGTACACCAAGTTCACAAAACTCTACCACAATGTGAGGAACCGAAAGAGGAGTGGCCCCATCACTTGTTTCGAGTATGGTGAGCTGAACCACATTCGGGCCAAGTGCCCTAAGCTCAAAGGCAAGGAGGAGAATGATTTTTGAAGACGTCCTCAAACTCACGACACGAAGCTCATGAAGACAAACTACTGTAAGTTCATTAATTAGGTCTTTACCGCTCTTGAGACCATCAACATGGGTGATGTGGACTGTCAACCAGGTCCTTGCTGCTCCAGAGGCAAGAAAAAGAATCAAGACTTCACCGGCATGTGTTTCCTGGCTAACAAAGATATCACCAAAAACACCATCGACAACGGCATTCCCTACAGTGATCACGATGAGGTATGTCCCTCAATTGAAAATATGTAGCATACTAATGTTTGAGCTGAGAAAAACTTAGGAAAAAAAGCTAAGAAAATAAAAAAAAAGGATTTCATGATTGACAACTTGGACTTAGAAATTGTTAGGCTTAAATTCATAATTCCTTATGATGAAAATTGTGATGATTGCCTTGCTTTACATTTGGAATTGGATAAGCTTAGGATTGCTCATTCTTTTGTTGTTATCCAACTCTTAGATACTAAGGATAAGCTAGTGACACTCAAGTCTAACAATAATCATGTTGCTTTAGGTGCTATTGCTTTATCTTGCTCCAAATATATCGTGCTTGAACTAAATCTTGATAGTACCAATAAAACCTTGCTCTAATTCAGTCCTGAATATTCATGCTCTCATTGTGATTTTAGAGAGCAAAAATTGAAACAATTGGCTGACATTTTGCTAAAACTAAATCATGTGAAAACTATTCAAAAGTCACAAATGAAAAAACTCTTAACAAGACACTTGAAGATAAAAATGGAAAAATCCTATCAATGACTACATCTAAGAATTATATTGCTTGTGCTTTCTGTGCTGAGATTAAAATGACTTAGATAATATGCATGAGGCTTTTAAAGTCAAGTTTAGGAAGCAGTTGGGTAGTATTAAGGATGTATCGTGTGTGTGTGTCTTGTGAGACTCTGATGGGGAGACTCTGATGGTAGAGGTGCTGTCCATAGAGAGATATGCTAGGCCAACTAAGAACCTTGAGTGTGTTACACATGCCAACCTAGCCATAGAGAATGACTACCTTAAGAAGGCCCTTAAAAGATTTTCAGGCAGGAAGAAAAACCTTAATATGATTCTCGACCATTCTAAGGTAAGTGTAAAAAATAGAGATCTAGGGTTTAACTCCTTAGAGCATTCCAAAAACCATTTAGCGTAGTGAGACTTGTCGATAGTGGCAAGATTGAGGTCAAACCACCTAAGCCTTTAGAGATTATGTTCAAATTAACTGGATTTGTCCAAACCCATTATAGCACATTAGGTATTTCTACTTTAACATGTCTGATATCTCAAAAGATCAATTATCAGTATACCTTATGCAAGAAGGATGGCCACCATGTTGAGTTGAGCTTTCGTAGGGTCAAGTTTAAGTAGAGGGAGCAGGGGTGTGCCTTAAGGTCCAATATAGGAGTCCCTTTATTCATGAGTAGTGTCTCTAGAGCCATGGCTTTAGTTTCGAGTTCTCCTAGATTTAAACCTAGGTTCATAAATTTCTTCTTTGACTCTTTTGGTGGAGCTAGATAGCATTAGTGTGATCATGTACAAGTGAATTATATATAGAAGATTCGGATTTGCATATTCTGGTTCTGACATCTGAACATTAAAACATTGGAATGATGTGTCATTTCCCATGTACGACTTACGAATTGGAATGTTAGCTGGGGGCACCACATGCTGAACACTCAAAATACATGGAAGAAAATTCTTTCCGTACAAAGGAGAATTGCATGATGAAAGAAGACGCACATTCATCGAAGCAACATGGAAGAGGAACTTCGGGCATTTTACTACAAAAATCATGAACAGAATTAAGACGAACGAATAACATCAAACCAATATCAATTGTTCCACCGAAAAGCATTGGTCTGTGCTCTCTCAGCTAAATTGTCAATCAGCATAGTCGTTAAAAAATTTGGCTAGTGCAGCAACCATTGGTTCATGCAGACCAAGCCGGACAGCAGCCATAGACTCGAGTACTAGCAACGCAGCCGCTGCTATCAGCAAAACGTTTGCCCAAAACTGGAGTAGCTCGACGGTCTCCTTCAGAGAGGTAGTAGTGGCGGTGCCAGCTTGTCCCGGCCACTGACGTAGCATGAAAACAACATAGCAGATTAGAAGCCCTGAAACGCAACAAGACCAGTACAAGGTCTTCGTGCACCTGGAGAGCACTGACTCATCCATGGAGGGCGCTTGGTACGCGAAAGCAGCAGCTACCGCTACACCGAGAGCAACGAGACCACGTCCGTGCCTTCTTATCTTGTCGACGGCGTGGCTTTTTATCACGTCGACGGTGATGATAGGGCTGCCCCGGTCGAGGTGAATGCTGAACCACAGGAGCACCGGCGCAAACTCCGGAAGGCAGAACATCACCACGTCCTCACCTAGCAGCTCCGCGGCCACTGTGTGCACGGTCACCAGCAGCGCTACAAGCGAGGCCTTGTGCAGCAACTCCGACGCCGGTGCTAAGCCGGGAGTGACTCCGGTGGGCACCAGCCGTGCCAGCATCAGTGTCAGCGCCCCAAGCGTGGAGCTGAGGAAGAGAAGGAACTGGGAGACGGCGAATTGGTCAGCTGCATGGTGAAACTGTCGCATCGCGCATAGCACCCAGTAGGGAACTACTGATATTGCCCTGAGCTCCAGCCGGGATTTCGTTTTCTTCTCCTCATCTTTCGCTGCAGAAGTACCAGTACTGCTCAGGTTAGCCTCACCGGCGCCACTGCTGTGCTGCTGCGATCTACTCTCACCGCAGCGCTCCTTGTAGCACAGCGCAATGATGAAGCCAAGTGTGATGAGGGGAAAGATGAAGAGCCGGATGTAGCTGTCCAAGTTGATACGAAGTAGTGACACATAAGAAATCAGCACAACGACGGCTGTATGGATGTAGATCCTGATGTTGGCATGGCGTGTACTAAGGCCAAGAAATTCGATCCACCGCTTGAACGGCAACAGTGCCGGACGCAGCAAACCATATATGCGCTTGAATCGCAGCAGTGGCCGATCCGGCTTACCATTTGCGAACCTACTCTCAGATGCGAACTTACTCACATATGAGTAGTATAGAACGAGCAGAAGTACCACTTCGAAATAAAAACGACCGGCGACTACCACTGGTAACAAAGGTATCAGCGGGTACACATACACCTGCTCCGACTCCATGAGTATACTGAAGCACATAAACGAGAGCAGATCAGTACATATTTCTTGTGAACTGGCATATTTGTATTGGCATATATCTGAAATCCATAAAATTCTGTCGATGTTTTGTGCTAGACTCTACCTTACATACAGTGCATGTGTCCTCTCTACCTGTAATTTCTATGTACACTGCACAGTATTTGAACTGATTTCAGAATAAAACCGCCAAGACACGCCATGGAAACAAACACAGCGAGATAAATAAACATTATTCTTTATATAGGCTCAGAGAATTTGCATGAATAACCAAGTACTGACTTTCTTTGGATATGACTACGTATACGAGAAAAACCTCCGGATAATAAAATCATGAAGAAAAACACCGCTCAAGAACAATACAATAGGCCTTACGTACCGTAGTATCAGATGCTCTTTCGCACTTTTCAGAAGAACAGCTAGTAGTTACGTTATTAGGAAGTATGCTAGCCAAGGATTATGCAAACTTATTCAGATATGCGGGGAAACTAAGGGATGAGTCATGAGCGTCTGCTGGGAAGATGCGAGGAAGACGAAAGGAAGCTTGCCGCCTAGCTACAAATGAAGGTGTTGCTTCGTGCGGTTGGCCTACCTTCGTGCTTATCTGATTTCGATCAGTTCTTTTGGTGATCCTTTTTTTAATACATAAACTAACATTAGTAGCACAGCCATTGGGAATAAATAAATATACGTCGAAGCTACATGGAATCTTACAGATAATGTCACACCTAGTCGTGGCGTATGCTAGCTATGTAATGGCGGCCATAAAAATAAAAACCACATTTATATAATCAGATACATTTTATTTTACGGCTAGATAAAATAGCTTACACTATGCTAACAAAATTACTAGACACATTGTAAGAGTTTACTGCCATAACTACAGTGGTGTATGCTGGCCATGCGATGGCAGCACTAAAATAGAAACCACACAAACGACTATATACATTCCATTTTAAAGCCAGATGCATGAAACCGCTTACACTTTATTGACGAATTTATTGAAAAGCATGAGTGATGAAATCAACATAGGGTTAAAAAATAAACAATTTTAAAAGTTCAATGGTGAAAAATAAACCATTTTGAAGTTGAAGGTTAAAAATCGGACCAAAGTCAAAGTTGATGGTTATAAAGTGGACTTGTTCCTCTATGAAACCAATCTAGGTTGAAAAATGAATAGTTTTAATAGTTCAAAGGTGAAAAGTAAATGGTTTTGAAATTGAAGGTTTAAAATCAGGTTGAGATCATAGATAAGTGTGGTAAAGTGGACTTATTCCCAATAATTTTTGAGTGTTTACTCCTTGGTGTTTTGTTTCTCTGAATGATTGTCAGTATTTTCAGGATGACATACACACGTTTTCCTAAACTGATCACTCAAGTACTCCTTATAATCACTAAGAGTAAAAAAAGATCGATCGCGCTTGAGATAAATTTGAAGGTACAAGAGGCAAAAAGAAAAGACAGTTAAATCTATTGTCTTCAATTATTGCTTAGTACGTGTTCATAAATCTTAAAAATAACTCAGCGAAGTGCATATAAAACCTTCAAAACAATCAAAGGTTATCTGGGCGAAAGTCAGGTTCTTTTGTGTAACACCCCATTTTCAAAACCTAGCGAAAATGTAAAATTCCCAAACTTATGTTAATTTAAAAGGCTTTATTCCCAGTTTGGTTGTTCTTGGTGTTTTCCAAAAAGAAAGTTTCAAGGATTGCAAAAGTACATTATAATGAAAACCCTGTTTTATCTTCAAGCAAGCATTCCAAAGTAACCTTTTAACATTCTGGACTTAGAAGTTCACTCCAAAATCAGAAGTTCAGAAGAAGTTGTGTTTAATCCTTTATAGGAGAATAGGGTAGGAGGAGGTATGTGCCAATTGAATGCTAGCACCTGCCCCCTCCAGTATGCTTGGCCTCTCCATCCCCATCCTTCCCCCTGGCCGTAGCAGCCTTTCCTCCCCTGCTCTGTCCGTGCGGCCGCTAGCCCCCTCTACCCCCAATCCACGCCGGGAGCAGCTGCGATGCCGACGCCCTTGCCTTCAACGCCGCCCTCGTCTTCAACACCGCCCTCGCCTTCAGTGCCCGGCAGCGGCCGACCCAGAGCACGTAACCCCGCCCTTTCTTTTCAGCGCCGTCCGGCAGCTCTCATCGCTCGTCGTCCCGTCCCCCACCCGAGCTGCGCCGCCGTAGCCGCCGTAGTCCTTCGCGGGCCCCGTCAGTCCCGTCAGCTGTAGCTCCACCTTTCCTTCTGCGCCGCGCCCGCACTGTGGCCGCACGGCGGTGACACCTCCGCTCGCACGGCGCCATGCCGCCTTGCCCCTTTCCTCGGCGCCTCACTCCTCCCTGGCCCAATAAAAAGCGTCGGAGCTTCATTGCCATCACCCCCACCGAAGCTTGCAGCCACCTCCTCTGCTGCAGGTGCTCCACCGGCATCCCTCTCCGCCGGCATAAATCGGTCGATGAAGGGGCCCTATTGACCCGACGGCGGACTCGCCTTCATCCCTTCCCCTTCTGGCCGAGCTAATTGCTTCCTCTCTTCCCGCAGGCCGTCGGCGACGCCCTTCTTCACCAACCCCGGCGTCGGGTTCCACTCAGGGAACCGCAGTGCCACAGGTCGATTCCCCGCGCGAGGAGCCTTCAGTGAACCCCGCGAACACCCTCACCACTTCACCGGGCTCCGCCTCCCTCCCCAGCAGGCCGCCGCCGTCTCCACCTTCACCACCAAGCCCACTCACGCCGCCGGCCCGCCCTACTCCACCTCGGCCCCGATTGGCGCCCCAGATGAGCTGAAGACTACCCGTGGAAGTTTCCCCATCACAGAATCGTGCCCAAACGACCCGAGCTGCCGACGCCCTTGCTCCCCTATCGCGGTCACCGCCCAGCTCGCCGCCCTCGCCGCCAGGCCAGGTCCGGTCGATTCCCTCCTCCCCGAGGAGCACGTCGGCCCGTGCAGCCCTCTCGGTCGGCGCAGGCACGCCGCCGTGCCCTCCCCGCCGCTGATCGGCTCCGCCTCCTTTGCGGCCGGAGTGAATTGGAGGAGGAGGATGGGCTGGAGATATGTTTTACCTCCGGACCGGGATAACCGATGGGTGTAGATAAGAAATCAGGCCATCACTTCCTCTCGGGCCCTACCTGTCGGCAGCCCCCTCCTCTCCCCTTTTGTTTTTTTTCGAATTTCCAGAACTTTAAGACTTTGAAAAGCTATAACTACATAACCATAACTCCAAATTTAATGAAACCAGTTTCTAAATTTTTATAAAATCAGGATCTATCCAATGGTTCTATTTTGGTTCAGTTTAGAGCTCATTTGAATTTGTTATTTTATTTGGTGTTTATTCCGTGCTCGCTCTTTTGTTGTTTTTTTTCCGGTTCTCTTGTCCGAGTAGACTTCGAGGACGTGAACGAGCCCCAGATCGAAGCAGCACCAGACCCCCAAGCTCTTGATCCAGGTGAGTCAACACTTTGACCATGTTGAATTCTGATGTTTTAAATCAATTATGTTGTTTTAAAATATTCAAATTGCATGCGTTATTTTATGTACAATAGTTTACCTTTTTCCTTAGTTAATGAACCATCTTGCTTTACTAGCACTATGTAGCTGAACCACTCCTTGAAACCATTGATACCCTTACCATTGTCACCCTAGGTAATACTAATAAAAGAAATTTCAAGATAAGCTACATTATTAATGGCCAGGCGAGTCCGGTAAATCCTCAGGACATTAGCATGCCTTGATCATACCTTCTCAATGAATAAGTCGTTTTGGGCAATCATGGGAGGTACATGATTGATATTTTGTGTAAAGGCTTATCTTATGCTTCTCAAACCCTAAAAACTTGCTTCCCTGTCTGGGCGGATGGTAAGAGTGGCTGGTGGAGGTAACAATTGGGTCGTGGAAGCCCGTCTGGACAATTTAAGGACTTAATCTTGTGTCGACCTCTCCATGTAAAATAGTACAAACCACAAGCCGGCAAAGTGTAGGCATGACTAAATAATTTGCACTCGCCAGTAGAGAGGAGCACTTCGGGGGAAACTCATGATTTTCATCGCTGGGCGCAAAACCGTCTTGGATGGATCATGTCGCCGGATAGAGGCGGGCGCAAGAGGGGGTCTAGCTGGGGCCCAAAGGGGCTTTCCTGTAGACAAAACCTTAGCGAGTGCTATTCTTTACTAGATGCATTGTAAAGGTCATGTGATAATCCGGTTGATCCACATGTCTAAGGAAATGTGCAGAAAATAACAATTGAGATATCTCTTATGGGTAAAGATGTGCAAATTCTGCAGAGTCTAAAACTATTCGAATAGCCGTGCTCACGATCAAGAGCAGACATGGAAACTTCCTTGAGTTAGTTCTATTTGCAAAAATCTTTAGGGGTGGGAACCAAAAACTAAGTAGAAGGAAGTACTCTATTTTGTTGGATTTTTCCTGGAGGGACGTACTCCGGCGTCAGTAATTAGGGTGGATGTAGCCCAGTAGCCAAAAACTAGCATGAGTGGATGGAACCATGAAATCGGTGGATGGAACCGTCTACAATATACTTATTGCACATTTTGAAACATTCCCTTTTGCAATAACACAAATCTGCTAAGTCATAGGGTTTTAATTATGTATTTGCCAAATCTCGCTTTGTGCAACTAAAATAAACCCCAGCCATATATTGTCAAGCAATGCATTTTATACTATTGCATCCTGTGTGTTGACTCGCGGAGCACGTTGATTGTGCTTACCCTCGCCCTTAAACCCCCCCTATTCAGAAGCTGCGAACCAAGAGCACTACGCCTACTACGAGGACCAGGGTGCCGAAGGAAATGAAGATGGTGGCTATTAGATTAGGCCTCGGTAGCTTTGCCCCTCGCTTTAGTCCGATTGACCAGACTAGCTTTAGTGGGTGCCTCCGTTATTAGCTAGGTCTCTGGTTAATAGCGGTGGTACCCAAGTAGTCCTAGTCACTTGCCTGTGGCGAGATGTGCCCCTACGCTTATGTACGTTTCCGTTTCCGCTCTTTATGTACTGTAAGACATTTGGCCTGACGGCCCTACTGTAACCTCGGCCCGACGTGGTCTATTTTAAACTTTGGTATTGTAATGTATGGTTTTATCATGTATGAAATGATGCAGCATTGTATCTGTGAGCACTATCTACTGATCTAGGGAATGGTGCAGTATTTCACAGAGGGTTCCAGGTTAGTAAACATGGGGTCCGACATTTTGGAAGATGCTGATTAATTTTTGTTTGAAGAATCAAGATGCCTCATTAGGTCTCGTTTGAAACGCAAGAGAACGGTTCAATATTTATAGGAATCGAGAATTTTTCTCACGTTCCAAATAAAGTCTAATTGGTGACGTCCCATACATAAAGATTAGATCTCATCGAGTTGTGCCAACTCTTGACTCTGTAAGGCGGATTATCATATAGCCAAGAGCACTCACAAAGTACGCGTAGAAAAGAGAAACAGGGAGAGCGCAGACAGAACGGCGATTACTCTGCATGAGACATGAAATTGCTTGTCAGGAACTTCAATGCAATTGCAAATTTAAAGTGAACTGGCAAGCAAATCACGTGTGGATAACACATTGTTAGGGTTTCATGGTCAAGTCAATTGCTACGATCGTAAAAATAAAAATTTATAACTTAAGGTCGTGAGTTATCAGAAGGAGGCTAAGCTCTGGCCCAAATTAAATGAGCCAAGCTCAAGCTAGAAACCTGAACTGTGCGAGACCAAGAAAATGGTCGACCTAAACTTGAATACGAATCATTGGGCCAATTTTGCTCAATCTTGTACACATATTCTTTGCTCAATTTTGCCCATCACCAAATGCCTACATTGCACATCGAGCTGGTGTTGATCCAAGATTGAATGGCCAGGATCATTTGCTGTAATAATTTGTTTGGGTTTTCGTCGTCGCTGTGCCCAATAACACAAGACACACTGCGAGGAGGAAAAGAAAGACTTCGGGTCAAGTCAAGTCAATGGCTAGGGTCATTGTAAAAATATATAAACAAAAAAGAGTTAAAATCGCGAGCCATTGGATACCAACTCGGCTCTATCCCAGAATGTGCCAAGTTCGAGCTATATGTATACTGAACTGTATCGACCCGAAACATGGTTGATTTTAGGGCCCGCTTATTTTGACAATGATTTCTGGTTTATAAGTTAGTTATAGTTAAAAAAGTCATAAACTATCATCAAACTGAGCGTCTCTGCTTTTGTATAAGCCATCAAATATATTCGCATTGAGCTTGTACCTACACTTAAGCTGTCGAGTTTATTCGAGCGCTGCTCGAGTTTAGCTTCAAACTCAATATAATTGGACCTATAGATTAAGCTGTGTCTGCCTACGCTCCCTCGAGATCGGCTCCATTACAGCCCTGCCAATGGCTATATAGGACGATGAACAAAAAAAAGAGGTGTAATTAAAGTATGTAAACGTTTTGTTTTCCCCTTTAGCCTTTTGGTTAATCACTGAAGAAACAAAGACCACACCCTTAAAGGACCCTTGTTAAGAATTAAGACCACTCTCCGCGTGCCTTGTGGAGTCCACAACACAATCATCATTAGCCACTAATGGAATCGTTGAAGTAGTAATCTCCGTACCATGTCCCCGTGCCACGAAACCTTCAACAATATTACAAAAATAAATTGTTATCACTGCAAAAAGATGATATTCATCGTCTGAGCACCACCTAGAACACCAAACATACCCCTTAGGGAATTAATAAGTTAGTTTGCGAGTGTATACTCCTTGGTGTTTTCTTTCTGAGTTATAGTATTTTCAAGATAACATACATACGTCTTTCTAAACTGACCACTCAATTACTCATTAATCAGTTAGACTAAAAAAGGATCGATCGCGTTTGAGATAAATTAGAAGGTACAAGAGGCAAAACAATAAATAAATTTGACAGAGTTAAATTTATTGGATGGGTTCTTTTAGGCTATAGTTTATAGCTTTTGGTCACTACTACAGAAAACCATATCATAGACGGTTCAAAAACGTCATCACAGACGGTTTTCTGAACCGTCTGAATTTATGGGTCAGTGATAATCGAAGGTTATCACAGACGGTTTGAAAACCGTCTGTGGAGTAAATATCACGAGCGGTTTGTAACTAAAACCATCTCGTGATAGCTATCATCGAGACAGTTTGTAAGAAAAATGAAATCGTGATATACGCATATCACGCACGCGATTTTTAACAACAAACCGTCTCTGATATTCTTTCCTACCCCTAAATCTATTTCTGTTTATTGGCTAGCCTCAGGAAATGCTAGCCATACCCTCTGAAACAAGCAGATCAATATGTACATGTATACAGATAATTCACATCTCAATTCATTTCAGAAACATATAACATCCAATTCACATCTCAATTCATTTCACAAACATAAAACATCCATTTCACAAATTAATTAATTGAAATAAAGTAAAATATCTATTAACAAATACACAATTACAAAAGATCTACATTGCATTTGCACTTAGATGGTAAGATTGTATTTTTTATTACTCTATCACTCCAGAATCAAGGTCTTGCAAAAGGAACAGATCCATAATCAACAAACTTGTTAGGCTGCACAAGTAATACTTGGATGGTGCATGATTGCCATCTAAGCATTGCTTGTGTAGCCTGACAAGTCGTTGATTATGGATCTATTTCTTTCGCGAGACCTCGATTCCGGAGTGATAAGAGCAATAAAAAAATCATTGTACGTTATGGAACTCTCCCTTTGAATTTATGACTTGAACCAGCAAAAAGTACACACACTCTCCTAGAATTGCTTCAAGGTTGGCCTATTTCAATGCAGTTTTCGGGATAGACGCAGCCTGTCGATAGGAATATCAATGTGCGTATATATATAACTTGATAAGTATGAAGTAATTATGGAAATATTGACAAATCTTAGAATTGGAATTGGTGATCCTCGAGGAATCGAGGAGTAGTCTCATATGGTGGCAAACGTAGAATCCACACGTGTTGCCTGGCTGCTGCTGCTGGTGGTACTGCAAAAAATAGAATGTGTTAATTCAAGAGCCATTACTACCAACTGTTGCATAGGATTAATTAATATGTACTAGCGAATACCTTAAAGTTTCGATCATGTGTCAGGGCTTTAGCCCCTTGCGTCAAGAGCTTTGCCATTTGAACGTATGTCACGAACGCCCTACGTGATTCGAAAAAGTTGACCTTAGTCATTCGGAAGGATAGAAAGAGTACAATATAGGTATGTATGGAGAAAATGTACTTACCTATCGAGGACTTGGCCGACAACTGTGTAGTCGGTTTTATTCTTGTTTAGGGAATCAAGGTATATTATCTTGTTCTATTTTGGTACAATTACTATTAAAATCTAATGAAACTCCTGATTGTAGGGCATCAGTACATATTTCTTATCGCGGTAAGCCATCAGTGATGCTGCAATGTACCTCTTGACGAAATCAGCATTCTCGTTGATGGTATGAGTGGCGACCAAGTATGGGTCCAAAAAACCAACCGATGATTTGAATGATCTAGCTTCCGCCACCATGTATGTATATATATACACACAAAAGCAACAAATTATATATGAAATTTATCGGTATGACATGAACAGAGATTGTGATTGTACACACTTACAGCGTCCAGCATCGAACGAGTGAGATGTCGAGAGCATTGAGCGTGAAAATATCAAATAAATCCTCGAAGGTCACCACGAAGACACCATCTTGAAATTCGTGCTGGAAATGATGTAGCCTGAAATTGACAGTGATATCTGAGCGCCATTCTCTCCCTGGCTTATTGGATTGTTCCATATACCAAATGTGTAATTGCTTGCAACTAACTGGCAGGAATGGGAGGCGTTTCACCGGGTCGATCATCGGCTCGCCATGCATAAATTTGCGGGCCAATGGCAGGTACGGGATATCATCATCAGTCTTTTTTGCTTTGCCCTTGCTACCTCTGCTGTCCTTGCTGCCTCGACTGTAGGTCGACTGTAAAGGTAGCACCGGTGGAAGTTGTTGCACTGGGAATAGCTCTCGTGGACTCATCACTGGTGCAGGTAGTAGTGGTGGAGATAGATCTTGTGGAGATGGCACCAGTGCAAGTAGCTCTGGTTCGTATTGCCCTTGTGGACCTGCCACCAGTGAAGAAGCCTCCAAGCAGATGTCTCTTTTGGGCCACTGGATGAAGGTTCCAATGGCTTACCTTAAAGTCACGATCTCGTCGTTGGGGGGCTTCGGTAGCGGGACGACATCGAAATTGGCATGCGCACCATCCACCGTCACTTTTCCGAAGCCTGGCACTAAAGGTGCATGGTGCACCATGGCCCCTTCACCGGACGGATATGCTAGGCCCCAAGCAGTGCACAAGGCAACAGAGGCATATATCACTTGGAGCTTGCACTTCGTAGCTTCCAGGATGTCGTCCACAGAAAATCTGCCCTCGTTTTCAGTCGTAGGATTGGACGCGCAGCTACTCTGACGGTTGGGGGGCTGGCTAGCACAGGAGCGGCGGCGACGGCGGCCTATTGATTTCCTTCTGTTTGTCTTCGCACCTCATCTCTGACGTAATCAGCAAGCTCCTCTCTAAGAGATGCCTTGATCTCCTCTCGTAGTCGTGCGTCACGTTCGGCTTTGTTTCTCTTCCTACTTCGATACAATTCGGAGTTATCTGAGAAACCTTGTTTCCAAGGAATATAAAACCCAAGGCCTCTCGTACGACCCGGATGCTCCTTGTTTCCTAGTGCTGTGGAGAGCATATCTTTCTCCCTAATTGACTGGAACAATCCCTGGGAAGATTCAACACTCAGTGTATCCTGCAAGAGCCCGACATGTCATTTAGTTTTCAGGAAAGTTGTAGAGTAATTACAAGCTACGTAGTTCGATATCTTACCAGGCGATGGGACACTTCCTGGTCTGTAGGGTTCCGGAAGGAGATGTCCCCCGACGACGTGGTAGATGACCTCGCTCTAATCCAATTTCAAGCGCGCTCATCCGGGATCGTGGCAAATGGTGGGGCGATGTTCTGCAAGATTGCTTGTTCGTCCTCCTTCCTGCACTACGGGATTTTACCTGCATACCCAGCTGTACCGAGTCTGTGGGGATGTGTATTTTTTGCCTGGAGGGACTTGTGCGCCGCGCTTGCACTTCTAAAAGCTTCGGTCGTCTTCATCGCCTTAAACTCGTCCTATTGTGGTTCCAGGAATGGGTACTTGTCAAAGGGTGTTAGATCCTTCTCCACATAGTCCTTGACAAGCATGCTCTTGAAGTTCTTCCATGCTTTGCACGCCAGTGCCAACGATGTCGTTGCACGAAGTCGTGGTGTTCTTCTGGGATCTCGAACGATGCAAAAATCTCTGTCAGTAGTTCACGTTTCCGAGTCTCACTCATACTCTTCCACGAATCGAATGTGATCTCAATTCGTTCTCATGCAACTACTCCGATCGTTGTTCGAAATGTGGACGCTGCTCGGTGAGGAAGGAGAGGGGTCCTAGATCTATCGACCTCTGTGATGGTAAATCGGCCCTCAGACTTTTTCGATAGTCCTCTTCCTTTTCGTGTTGATTTTGGAGCGGACGCATCCGGCGATGATGTTGAAGAATCCGCGGATGACATGTTGGCCTTCTCATATATAAAAAGTAAGCACAAAGTAAGCACATGTTGAAGAATTTTTGGACGACCGTGTGGACACAGTGAGGTGTGGGCCTAAACAAAGTTCTATGAAGCAAATGACACAAACCAGTGTATCAAGTTCATTGAACTGGATACACTGGAGTGTGTCACTTGCTTCATTCCCTTTGAAGATCTATGTTGCATATAATGGGAAGTGACCATGATAGTACTTATCGAGTACTTGCATTGAATATGCAATGCAAGTACTCCCTGATAAGTACTATCATTGGTTACTTCTCTAATCTTATTGCACTTCCCTGATAGGTATCTTATTGCAATGCATTGTGCTTGCAGAGTAGTACTCCTAGTGCAACCACACATTGGTAGTATCAAATCCTAAATGTTCTATTCCTATAACCACAGGAATCTCTATTACAAATCAGTCTTTTGTATAAGTTTTGAAGAATGTGCGGATGGCATGTTGGCCTTCTCATATATGAAAAGTAAGCACAATATAGCATATACGTAAATAGTGCGGTATAAGCACATATATTCAAGTATAGATATATATATATATATATATATATATATATATATATATATATATATATATATATATATGTTCATTAGCAATATATATACACATATACATAACAATATATGAATATATATATATATACACACACACACACACACACATATCAATATATATATATACATACATAGCAATATATATCAATATAACAATATGAAAGTATAGGAAGCAAATGTAGCATATATATCAATATATGAAATATGTGTAACACCCCATTTTCAAAGTCTAGTAAGAATGTGATTTGTCAAGCTTATGTTAATTTTAAAAAGGTTTAACTCCCAGTTTATGTTGTTCTTGGTGTTTTCCAAAAAGAAAGTTTCTAGGATTTGCAAAAGTGCATTATAATGAAAACCATGTTTTCTCTTCACGCAAGCATTCCAAAGTAACCATTTTAACATTCTGGACTTAGAAGTTCACTCCAAATCAGGAGTTCAGAAGAAGTCATGCCTAAACTTTTGTAGGAGAATAGGGTAGAAGGAGGTGCATGCCAATTGAATGCCAGCACCGGCCCCTCCAGTATGCCTAGCCACTTCATTCCCATCCTGCCCCTGGCCGTATCGCCCCTCCTCCCGCCTGTGCCGTGCGGCCAATGGCCCTCCGTCCCAATCGCTGGCCGGAGAAGCGGTGCGACGCGACGCCCTCGTCTTCAGCGTTGCCCTCGTCTTCAGCGTCGCCCTCGCCTTCAGCACCCGACAGTGGTCGACCGGAAGCACGCTTCCCCGCCTTCTCTTTTCAGCACCGTCCGGCCAGCCCTCGCCGCTTGCCGTCCCCCACCCGAGCTGCGTCGCCGTAGTCCTTCGCGGGCCCCGCCGGTCCCGTCGGCCGTAGCTCTACCTTGCCTTCTGCGCCGCGCCGCACTGTGGCCGCACGGTGTCGACGCCACCACACGCACGGCGTCATGCCGCCTTGCCCCCTCGGTGCCTCACTCCTCCCTGGCCCCTATAAAAGGCTTCGTAGCTCCATTGCCGTCACCCCCCACCGAAGCTTGTAGTCACCTCCTCTGCCGCAGGCTGCCGGTGACGACCTCCTCATCAACTCCGCGTCGGGTTCTCCCGTAGAACCATCGCGCCGCAGTCGATTCACCGCGCAGGAGCCTCCGGGAACCCCGCCAAGCACCGTCCCCACCTCACCGGGCTCCGCCTCCTCCCCAAACCGCCGCCGACTCCACCTGCGCGCCGAGCCCGCCCACGCCGCCGGCCCGCCCTACTCCACCTCGGCCCCGATTGGCGCTCCAGGTGAGCTCAAGGCGGACTAGGGAAGCTTGCCTGTCGCGGGATTGCTCCCCAATAGCCCGAGCGGCCGGCGCCCTTGCTCCCCTATTCCGGCCGCCGCCCAGCTCGCCGCCTTGTCGCCTGGCCGGCTCTGGCCGCTCCCCTCCTCCCCGAGGAGCACGCCGCCCGCGCAGCTCCCCAAGTCGGCGCAGGCACGCCGCCGCGGCCCTCCCTGCCGCCGGCCGACTCCACCTCCCTTGCGGCCGGAGTGGAGAATGGGGGGAGGAGAGGGGATGTGCGATTTGTTCTGGGCAAGAGTGACCGATGGGTGTGGATAAGGAACCGGCCCCTAACTGACTTCCCCTCGGGCCCCACCTGTCGGCAGCCCCCTCCCTCTCTCCCCTCTTAATTTCTGAATTTTTCATGATTTCAAAACTTTGAAAAGCTATAGTTTCATAACCATAACTCCAAATTTAATGAAACCAGTTTCTAAATTTTTGTAAAATCAAGAGATATCTAATGGTTCCATTTTTGGTTCAGTTTAGAGTTCATTTGAGTTTTGTTTATTTGTTTTGGTATTTATTCCGTGCTCGCTCTTTGTTGTTTTTCCGGTTCTCCCGCCTGAGTAGAGTTCGAGGACGTGAACGAGCCCCAGATCGAAGCAGCACCAGACCCCCAAGCTTTTGATCCAGGCGAGTCAACACTTTGACCATGTTGAATTTCCTATGTTTTAATGAATTATGTTGTTTTAGAGTATTCAAATTGCATGACTTATTTTATATATAATAGTTTACCGATTTTCCTTAGTTAATGAACCACCTTGCTTTATTAGCACTATGAAGCTACTCCACTCCTTGAAATCATCGGTACCCCTACCATTGTCGCCTTAGGTAATACTAATAAATAAAATTCACAAAATAAACTACATTATTAATTGCCAGGCGAGTCCGGTAAGTTCTCAGGACATTAGCATGCCCTGATCATACTTTCTCAACGACTAAGTTGTTTTGGGGCAATCATGGGATGTACATGATTGGTAGTTGTATAAAGATTATTTTATGCTTCTTAAAACCCTACAACTTGCTCCCCTGTCCGGGCGGATGGTAAGGGTGGATGGTGGAGGTAACAATCGGGTTGCGGAAGCCCGTCTGGACAATTTAAGGACTTAATCCTGTGTCGGCCTCTCCATGTAAAACAGTACAAACCACAAGCCGGCAAACTGTAGGTATGGCTAAATAATTTGCATTCGCCAGTAAAGAGGAGCACTTCGGGGGAAACCATGATTTTCATCGCTGGACGCAAAACCGTCTTGGATGGATCATGTCGCCGGATAGAGGCGGGCGCAAGAGGGGTCTAGTGGGGCCCAAAGGGGTTTTCCCAGAGCGAAACCTTAGCGAGTGCTAGTCTTTACTAGATGCATTGTAAAGGTCATGTGATCGCCCGGTTGACCTGCATGTCTAAGGAAACGTGCGGAGTATAACGATTGGGTTATCTCTTGTGGGTAAAGATGTACAACTCTGCAGAGTTTAAATAAACTATTCGAATAGCCGCGCTCACGGTCAAGAGCAGACATGGACACTTCCTCGAGTTAGTTCTATTTACAAAAATCTCTTGGGGTGGGAACCGAAAACTAAGTGGAGGGAAGTACTGCACTTTGTTGGATTTTTCCTGGAGGGACGTACTCCAGTGTTAGTAGTTAGGGTGGATGTAGCCCAGTAGCCAAAAGCTAAGCATTGGTGGGTGGAACCATGAAATCGGTGGATGGAACCAACTACAATATACTTATTGCACATTTACAAACACTTTTGCATTATCACAAATCTGCTAAGTCATAGGGTTTTAATTATGTATTTGTCCAATATCGCTTTGTGCAACTAAAATAAACCCCAGCCATATGTTGTCAAGCCATGCATTTTATACTATTGCATCCTGTGTGTTGGCTCGCGGAGCACGTTGAATTGTGCTCACCCTCGCTCATCAACCCCCCCTATTCAGAAGCTGCAAATCAAGAGCACTACGCCTACTGCGTGGGCCAGGATGCCGAGGGGAATGATGACGGTGGCTATTAGAATAGGCATCGGTAGCCTTGCCGCTTGTTTCAGACCGGTTGACCAGGCTAGCTTTGGCGGGTGCCTCCGTTATTAATCAGATCTCTGGTTAATAGCGATGGTACCCGAGCAGGCCCAGTCACTTGCCTGTGGCGAGTTGAGCCCCCGCTTATGTATGTTTCCGCTTCCGCTCTTTATGTATCGTAAGACATTTGGCCTGACGGCCCTACTGTAACCTCGGCCCGACGTGGTCTATTTTAAAACTCTGGTATTGTAATGTATGGTTTTGTCTGTATGAAATGATGCAGCGTTGTATCTGTGAGCACTATCTACTGATCCAGGGAATAGTGCAGTACTTCACAGAGGGTTCCAGGTTAGTAAACTTGGGGTCCGACAGAGCTGGTATCAGAGCATACGACTGTAGAAACCTTAGCTAGACTGGTCACGACATTAGGACCTGGATACCATTTACAAAAACTAGTGACAAATTTTACAAAATATAGCTTAATACTGCTTTACTTAACTCTCTTAGTTCAATACTTACCTAAACTTTCTTTTGCATTTTTTCAATTGTTCTCACCTATTGTTGTTCAAAATTTTAGATGGACGGAGCACAACCAGCTGGTCCATGGGATCACCTCACCCATGGGGAAGGCGAAGGGGAGTTCGTCGAGATCTTGCGGCAGCTGCTGCAACACCTCGGGTACCGCCGCCAGCCCGTTTTCAAGGGTCGGAGAGTCTGCATCCAGGAGACGGACTTGTGGACCATGAAGGTCTTCATCTACGCACGGGGCAGTGACAGGGAGCTCCGCTCCCACACTATCCATGCCGAACCTCCACGGATGTGCCTCGCCGACGCCGTCCAGGATGCAGCACGCCTCGCTGCAGCCCACCTGTGCCAGGTGTACGAGGGGAGGCTGCGACAGTCGCCCTTCGCCCACTTCCCTCGCATCCGCCAAGGGCAGTTCTTCCCAGATCGCCTCGACACCAGGGTGGACGACCCCCAGCTATCGCACCAGATCCAGCTGACCCAGGCGTTGTCGATCACCTACGCCTTCGCCCTGCAGGAGATTGGGCATCTGCGCATTCTCCTAACCACGAGCCTGCAGCACTCGGACGCCCTCAGCACCCAGCTCAACCGCTTCCAGATCGCCCTCCAGGTGGCAGAGCGCGGGAGGCTCGCCGCCGAGGCCGGACTTGAGCACCTTCAAGCCAGGGCGGCCTACCCTCTACCGATGCAGCCCAAAACGACTCAAAGACTGCGCCAACTCCAGCACCAGCGCCAACTCTAGCACCAGCGCCAACGCCCGCTCTCGTGACCGACGCCGGCTCCCACACGGTGTCGGCTCAGACTGCACCTTGGCTCCAAAGCCGGGTATCCGCCCGGCCCCACACCAAAGACCGGCTCAGCGCGGGGACCCGCACTCTGCCGACGGCACGCAAGAACGTGCGCCCGCCGCCCAGGGGCACCCTCGGAGATTCCAGCAGGGGGCGTCGTTCGTCTCGTTCTCGCTCCTCCAGCAACAACTCGAGCCCTTCTCGGTCTCGTTCTCGCTCCATGTCTCCCGGGCGTCGGTCGGGCTGTTCTGCTCCCCGCGCCCAGAGAGTGCATCTTCTGTGGCCAGCGTCACTCCCCGGAGGTGTAGACTGCTATAGGTCAGACAGCAGGATGGCTAGGCAGTCCCTTTTGGTGTGCACGCACACTTCCCCCAGTTGTACCCCCCTATGTATCCAGTCGGTAGACGTTGTGTATCGGTGACATGACTTGTTGTACGCCCGCGCGCTGTGCCCGGTGGTCATGTAACACCTAACCCCTATGTATCCAGTCGGTAGACGTTGTGTATCGGTGACATGACTTGTTGTACGCCCGCGCGCTGTGCCCGGTTGTCATGTAACACCTAACCCCCCTAATGTAATGAACTATCCTAGGCATAATGCCTTGTGCTTTATTGCCTTTCGTTCGTTGGTTTTTCTGTTGAGCTGCTAGAGGGCTAGCAAACCCTCATATATCCCTCCTCACTCTTCTTTTAGAATCTAAAGAGGCTCTAGTTGTTTCCAGATGGCTCCCAGGAGGGCTGTTGCTCGTGGTAGGGGTCAAACCCTAGGGGTCGCAGCTCGTGGAAGAGGCCGAGGCAGAGGTCGTGGTTTGAACTTGCCGCCACCACCACCAGCACCACCAACCATGGCACAAGTATTGGCCCAGCAAACGCAGATCCTCCAGGCAATGCTCTCCAATCGACAAACGGTCAGACTAGCCGCAACTCCAAGTTATCTGATTTCTTGAGGACTCGACCAATGACTTTCTCCTCGGCAAATGAACCCTTAGACGCCGAAGATTGGCTGCGTGATACAGAAAAGAAGCTTAAGCTTGCCCGTTGTGCTGAAGGTGACAAGGTGGACTTTGCCACCCATCAGCTTAACGGCGCCGCGGCCGCTTGGTGGGAGAACTACCTCGCCTGCCGTGGGGAAGAGGACCCCTTGAGTGACAACTCGGACAAAGAAGAAGAACACAAGGAGAAGAGGAAGAAGTGGAAGTTGAAAACCCGGTAGATGCTCGGTGGAAGAGCTGGAGGACGAAGGAACTACAATGAAATAGAGGAGCCAACCGCAAGCAGTGTCTCTTTGTCACTTGGGCTGAATTCAAGAATGCATTTCGGCAAAATTTTGTTCCAGCAGGCATCATGAGAATGAAGAAGAACGAGTTTCGGAATTTGAAGCAAGGCAATATGTCTGTCTCGGAGTATCTTTCGCGATTCAACCAGCTAGCTCGCTACGCCTCACGGGATGTAGCCAAGCAAGAAGAGAAGATCGACCGATTCCTGGAAGGGATGCACGAGGAAATGAGAGCACAACTGATTTTGCACGACCATCCCAGCTTCCACCACTTGGTGAATAAGGCTCTCATTCTGGAAAACGAGAGGAAAATACTAGAAGCCAGCAGGAAGAGGAAGTGGACAACTCAAAGGCCTCAAGGTAGTGTTCAGTCCAAGCCCGTGTACCAAGGCAGCCCCTCCTTCCAGTCAAGTGGCGGCGCAAAGCACCAAAGCTCCTTTCCAAGCACCCCGTTAGGCAATAATGGGATTCAGTGCCCCGCCCATAGGGCAATCATCCACGACCAACCTGCCGCAAACCTTCACTGTTTCAACTGTGGAGCAAAGGGGCATTTCGCCAACAAATGTCCGGATAGCCAAGCTACCCCAGGGAAGTTCAATCCTGGAGTCACCTCATCCCGAGTTCAGTCTTCAACACCAAACAAGGTCTATCAGACACCTCAAGCGTCTCAGACAGCATCAACTCCAAACCATGGTCGTGTCAACCATGTCACTGCAGAAGACGCCCGAGATGCCTCCGGAGTACTTATGGGTATGTTCTCTGTTAAGTCGAAACCCGCACAAGTTCTATTTGATTCTGGTGCTTCGCATTCTTTTATTTTTGGGAAGTTTGTTGAAAAGGTTAAGTTACCCACCTTTAAACTAAGGAGACATGTGGTACTTAGTTCCCCAAGAGGACCCCTAACTGCCACCCTAGTTAGCCCTAGTGTAAAGGTCACCATGGAGGGCTGTGATTTCCCCGCAAACCTCTTGGTATTGCAATATCAGACTTTGGACGTCATTCTAGGGATGGATTGGCTAGCCAAAAACCAGGGAATGATAAACTGTGCTAATAGGAAGGTAGTCCTCACCAAGGACTCCGGGAGGGAAATAAAGGTTGGTGTGGACCGCCCCACCTCGGGTCGCGTAATGCATCACCTGAAGGCAATAACATTAGAGGATACGCCAGTAGTTCAAGAGTACCCAGAAGTCTTCCCAGAGGAACTACCAGGCATGCCACCAGATAGAGAGGTAGAGTTTGTAATTAACCTAAAGCCAGGGACCGCCCCAATTGCAAAAAGACCATACCGAATGGCAGTAAATGAACTTGAGGAACTAAAGACTCAAATTGAAGAGCTCCAAGCCAAAGGTTTAATCAGGCCCAGCTCATCTCCGTGGGGTTCCCCCGTAATATTTGTCAAAAAGAAGGATGGCACCGCCAGATTATGTGTAGACTACAGGGCCCTCAATGAAGTAACCATCAAGAACAAGTACCCCTTGCCTCGAATAGATGACCTGTTCGATCAACTAACTGGGGCCACTGTTTTCTCTAAAATAAACCTAAGGTCAGGGTACCATCAACTCAAGATCGGGCGGAGGATATTCCTAAGACCGCTTTTACCACACGATATGGCCTATTTGAGTATACTGATCATGTCGTTCGGATTAACTAATGCCCGCCTACTTCATGAATCTAATGAACAAAGTCTTTATGGAATGCTTGGACAAATTTGTAGTCGTATTCATAGACGACATCTTGATCTACTCTAAGAATGCCAAAGAACATGAAGAGCACCTAAGGGTAGTCCTCGGGATACTTAAGAGACATCAATTGTACGCCAAGTACAGTAAGTGTGAATTCTGGTTGCATGAGGTTAGTTTCCTTGGGCACATCATATCCACTGGAGGAGTAGCAGTCGATCCCTCCAAAGTAGAGGCAGTTCTAGGGTGGAAGCAACCCACCTCAGTCACAGAAGTGCGTAGTTTTCTGGGTCTAGCCGGATACTACAGACGCTTCATAGAAGGCTTTTCCAAGATATCCAGGCCAATGACAAACCTACTCAAGAAAGAAAAGAAGTATGAGTGGACGGAAGCATGTGAAAAGGGATTTCAAGAATTAAAGACAAGATTGACCTCAGCCCCTGTGCTAGTTCTGCCAAATATACACAAGGATTTTGAAGTATATTGTGACGCATCGCGCCAAGGCCTGGGCTGTGTGCTCATGCAGGAGGGAAAAGTTGTAGCTTATGCGTCCAGACAACTCCGTCCCCATGAGGACAATTACCCAACTCACGACCTGGAGCTAGCCTCGGTAATACACGCTCTAAAAATCTGGCGACACTACCTGATTGGAAATCACTGTGATATTTATACAGACCATAAAAGTCTCAGATACATCTTCACTCAAGCTGACCTTAACCTGAGACAGAGAAGATGGTTAGAGCTAATCAAAGATTATGATCTGGACGTCCACTACCACCCCGGGAAGGCTAATGTAGTAGCCGATGCCCTAAGTCGCAGACCCCACTGCAATAACCTTATGGTGGGAGGATTGCGACCTGAGCTTTACAGAGAATTTGAAGCCCTTAGCTTGGAAATAGTAGAGCATGGTACCCTAGCTACCATGGAAGTACACCCAACTCTCGAGGAGCAAATTAAAGCAACCCAGAAAGGACACCCTGGAGTCCAGAAGTTCAAGCACCTCATGGCCCAGGGAAAAGCCCCTAAAATGGAAGAAGATGAACATGGAGTTCTATGGTATGGGAAACGTCTCTTTGTTCCCCACCAGAAGGACCTAAAAGACCTGATACTCAAAGAAGCCCATAGCTCTGCTTATACTCTACACCCGGGTGGCACTAAAATGTATCAAGAAATGAAAGCCCTATATTGGTGGCCGCGTATGAAGAGAGACATCGCCGAGTATGTAGCCTGCTGCGATATATGCCAAAAGGTCAAGGCTGAACATCAAAAACCTGCCGGACTTCTCCAACCCCTTCAGATCCCTCAATGGAAATGGGAAGAAGTAGGAATGGATTTCATAACGGGGTTACCCCGCACCAAGTCAGGATATGACTCCATCTGGGTAATAGTTGATAGGTTAACGAAAGTGGCCCATTTCATCCCTGTAAAGACCACCTACAAAGGGGACCGACTGGCTAAGTTGTATATGGCCCGCATCGTGTGTCTACATGGTGTGCCTAAGAGGATAGTCTCAGATCGAGGTTCCCAGTTTACCTTGCATTTCTGGGCCAACCTACACAATGCTCTTGGGACCCATCTTGCGTTCAGTACTGCATATCACCCCCAAACAGATGGACAGACCGAAAGAATAAATCAAGTCTTGGAAGATATGCTACGAGCGTGTGCTCTGGAGTTCACTTCGGGTTGGGAGCAGTGTTTACCCTATGCAGAATTTGCCTACAACAATAGCTATCAATCAAGTCTCCAAATGTCACCTTTTGAAGCTCTTTATGGGCGAAAATGCAGAACCCCTCTGCATTGGTCAGAAACAGGAGAAGGGTATATCTTTGGACCCGACACTTTGAAACAGGCAGAAGAAAAGGTTCGCTTGATCAGGGATCGCTTACAAGCTGCTCAGTCTAGACAAAAGAGCTATGCCGACAACCGCCGAAGAGGACTAGCATTCCAAGTCGGAGACCAGGTGTACCTCAAGGTGTCACCCCTCCGAGGGATCCGCAGGTTCAAGGTGAAAGGCAAGCTTTCTCCGAGATACATAGGGCCATTCCCTATTATTGATAAGTGTGGGGAAGTTGCTTATCGATTGGAGCTACCAGCAAGCCTGTCAGATGTGCACAACGTGTTCCACGTGTCCCAGCTCAAGAAATGTCTCAGAGTTCCCGAGGAAGAGGCCCCAGTAGAAACTATTGAGCTCCAGAAGGATTTGACCTACCCAGAGCGTCCGATCAAGATTCTCGATACTATGGAAAAGAAGACCAGACGCCAGACCATTCGCCTCTGTAAGGTTCAATGGAGCAACCACTCCGAGCGAGAGGCAACCTGGGAGCGAGAGGATCAACTTAGAGCTGACTTTCCGTTTCTTTTCCCAGCCTAGTCGAATCTCGAGGTTGAGATTCATTTTAAGGGGGCTGGGATCTGTAACACCCCATTTTCAATACCTAGTGAAAATGTAAATTGGGAAGCTTATGTTAATTTAAAAGGCTTTGCTCCCAGCTTATTTATTCTTGGTGCTTTTCCAAAAAGAAAATTTCAAAGCATGCAAAAGTAAATTAAAAGGAAAACCTTGCTTTTCCTCCTTCTAGCATTTCAAAATAACTTCTTAACAGTCTGGAGTATAAAACTTTACTTCAAAAATTAGAAGGAGGCTTGAGTTAAATTTTTAAGAGAAGAAAGAGAAGAACAACACCTACAAATGAGTTGGAGCCCCTTCGGTTTTCCTGGCCGCCCATTTCTTCTTCCCCTCGATCCCAGCCGTCCAACTCTTTCCTTTCCCCCTTGTCCTGGTTGCAGCGCCCCTCCCCCTGCCCAGGCCGTGCCTCCGCTGGCCCCCTCCGCCCCCAATCCACGCCGGGAGAAGCTACGACGCCGACGCCCTTGCCTTCAGCGCCGCCCTCGTCTTCAGCACCACCCTCTCCTTCAACGCCCGACAGCAGTAGACCTTGGACACGCCACTCCGCCCTCTCTTTTCAGCACCGTCCGGCCAGCCCTCGCCGCTCGCCATCCCCCACCCGAGCTGCGCCGCCGTAGTCCTTCGTGGGCCCCACGGGTCCCATCGGCCGTAGCTCCCTTGGTCTTCTGTGCCGCGCCTGCACTGTGGCCGCACGGCGGTGACGCATCCACGCGCACGGCGCCATGCCGCCTTGCCCCCTTCCCCGGCGCCTCACTCCTCCCCCGGCCTCTATAAAAGGCGTCGGAGCCTCATCACCGTTCACCCCCACCGAAGCTTGCAGCCGCCCCCATCTCCAGCAAGCCGTCGGCATCGTCTTCTTTGCCGTCCGGCCCACTCCCGCCGCCGGCCCACCTGCTCCACTTCGGCCCCAAGAAGCACCCCAGGTGAGCTCAAGGTGGGCTGTGGGAGCTTACCTGTCACGGGATTGCTCTCCGGTAGCCCGAGCCGCCGTCACCCTTGATCCCCTATCTTGGCCACCGCCTAGCTCGCCACCCCTGCCGCCTGGCCGCCTCCGACCACTCCCCTTCCCCTCCGAGGTGCGCGCCCGCCGCGCAGCCCGGCCAGTCGGCGCAGCACGCGCCGCCCTCCCCCGCGCGGTTGGCTCCTCCTCCCTTGCGGCCGGAGTGAGTTGGAGAAGGAGGCATGGGGATTGATTTCCTCCTGGGCCGGGCCGATCGATGGAAGCAATTAAGCAAGCCGGCCGTTCCTTTATTACCTCTCGGGCCCCACCTTGTTTTATTTTATTTTCTGAATTTTCAAGATTTCAAGACTTTGAAAAGCCATAACTCTATAGCCATAACTCCAAAATTAGCAAAACCAGATTCTAAATTTTTGTAAAATCAAGATCTTTTTGTTGGTTCTATGTTGGTTCAGCTTACAGCTTATTTGAATTTGTTTATTTTTATTTGATGTTTATTCCGTGCTCGCTCTTTTGTTGTTTTTCCGGTTCTCCGCCCGAGTAGAGTTCGAGGACGTGAACAAGCCCCAGATCGAAGCAGCACCAGACCCCCAAGCTTTTGATCCAGGTGAGTCAACACTTTGACCATGTTGAATTCCTAGGTTTTAAATGAATTATGTTGTTTTAAAGTATTCAAATTGCATGCGTTATTTTATGTATAATAGTTTACCGCTTTTTCTTAGTTAATGAACCATCTTGCTTTATTAGCACTATGTAGCTACTCCACTCCTTGAAATCATCGGTACCCGTACCATTGTCGCCTTAGGTAATACAAATAAAAGAAATTTACAAGTTAAGCTACGTTATTAATTGCCATGCAAGTCCGGTAAGTTCTCAGGACATTAGCATGCCCTGATCATATTCTTTTCAACGAATAAATTATTTTGGGGCAATCATGGGATGTACATGATTGGTAGCTTGTATACAGATTATCTTATGCTTCGCAAAACCCTACAACTTGCTCCCCTGTCCGGGCGGATGGTAAGGGTGGATGGTGGAGGTAACAATCGGGTTGCGGAAGCCCGTCTGGACAATTTAAGGACTTAATCCTGTGTCGGCCTCTCCATGTAAAACAGTACAAACCACAAGCCGGCAAACTGTAGGTATGACTAAATAATTTGCATTCGCCAGTAAAGAGGAGCACTTCGGGGGAACCCATGATTTTCATCGCTGGACGCAAAACTGTCTTGGATGGATCATGTCGCCGGATAGAGGCGGGCGCAAGAGGGGGTCTAGCTGGGGCCCAAAGGGGTTTTCCTGTAGACGAAACCTTAGCGAGTGCTAGTCTTTACTAGATGCATTATAAAGGTCATGTGATCACCCGGTTGACCTGCATGTCTAAGGAAACGTGCGGAGTATAACGATTGGGTTATCTCTTGTGGGTAAAGATGTACAACTCTGCAGAGTCTAAAACTATTCAAATAGCCGCGCTCGCGGTCAAGAGCAGACATGGAAACTTCCTCGAGTTAGTTCTATTTACAAAAATCTCTTGGGGTGGGAACCGAAAACTAAGTGGAGGGAAGTACTCCACTTTGTTGGATTTTTCCTGGAGGGACGTACTCCAGTGTTAGTAGTTAGGGTGGATGTAGCCCAGTAGCCAAAAACTAGCATTGGTGGGTGGAACCATGAAATCGGTGGATGGAACCAACTACAATATACTTATTGCACATTTACAAACACTTTTGCATTATCACAAATCTGCTAAGTCATAGGATTTTAATTACGTATTTGTCCAATATCGTTTTGTGCAACTAAAATAAACCCCAGCCATATGTTGTCAAGCCATGCATTTTATACTATTGCATCCTGTGTGTTGGCTCGCGGAGCACGTTGAATTGTGCTCACCCTCGCTCTTCAACCCCCCCATATTCAGAAGCTGTGAACCAGGAGCACTACGCCTACTACGTGGACCAGAATGCCGAAGGGAATGATGACGGTGGATATTAGAATAGGTATCGGTAGCTTTGCCGCTTGTTTCAGTCCGGTTGACCAGGCTAGCTTTGGCGGGTGCCTCCGTTATTAATCAGGTCTCTGGTTAATAGCGATGGTACCCGAGTAGGCCCAGTCACTTGCCTGTGGCGAGTTGAGCCCCACGCTTATGTACGTTTCCGTTTCCGCTCTTTATGTATCGTAAGACATTTGGCCTGACGGCCCTACTGTAACCTCGGCCCGACGTGGTCTATTTTAAACTCTGGTATTGTAATGTATGGTTTTGTCTATATGAAATGATGCAGCGTTGTATCTGTGAGCACTATCTACTGATCCAGGGAGTAGTGCAGTACTTCACAGAGGGTTCTAGGTTAGTAAACTTGGGGTCCGACATGTGTGTATAATTACTACTCTACGCGTAGGTGTCAAATGTGCGCCAGAAATTTATGGTCAAACATATATAGAGTTACTGCATTTGTAACACTACCTAACTGACAGTAACTCTATATGTATATAGCAGTCACTATTACAGAAATGATCATCATAGACAGTTCAAAACTGTCATCACAAACAGTTTTTGAACCGTCTGAATTTATATGTCAGTGATAATAGGTTGTTATCACAGACGTCTCTCAAACCGTCTGTGATAGGTTAAAACATAGAAGGTTTTTCAACACAACTGTCTGTGATATGTCGGTATCACAGACAGATTTTTATATTAACCATCTATAATAGCGGATATATTGCAAACGATTTTTTTAAAAACTTTCTGTGATAGTAAAATATCATAGTCGATTTATTTTAAAAACCATTTGTGATATATATACATCACAGACAGTTGTTTTTTAAAACCGCCTGTGATATATAGATAGATATCACGGATAGTTTGGTGTTTCAAACCATCTGTGATAGCTATTTGAGAAATTACATTATTTTCTATTTTTTGGCTAGTCTCAGGAAATACTAGCCATACCCTCTAAAGTAAACAGACAATCTCACAATATATAGCATATGACAATCATCACATAGTTATCAGAAATAAAGTAAGCAACACAAGCAGATCACATATATAGTATATGACAATCGTTATACAGATCTTACAAATGAATTAAAAAACTGAATGAAGTATAATCGAATGAATTATTTGATTAAACACAATTGAGTGATTACAATTGTATCAAATGTTTCAACATTTAATTATCATCATCAGGGTGGAACTCTCTAGTGTTGTTTATGACCTCCGCTATTAAGAATTGGCTAGTGTCAAATTAGATTAGTAATGCTACTATAGCTAACCAGCCTAGCTACTCACACATATAATTGTCATTCACCTTATAATAAATTTTTCATATCTAAATTAAGTAGCTAGCAACGTATTCATGAAGCAATATATATCAAGCAAGAATATATTGAAGGAAACTAGGAGTACTGACCTATTCTTAAATTGGAGTAAACTACCATCTCTTTCTAAACTTAGGTACATAGCTAGATTCAAAAACCTAGCTATCATCTCTCTATTACAAGACATAAAAGTTATTAGAAGTAAATACTAACATTTAATCACTAAGAACAAATCAATCTACAATTGGTATGTTTTCACCAAACTCCCCAAAGCTGGCCACCTTTCCTTCAATGCAGCATAATGAAAACAGATCTATCGAGACTACACTGGATATATAATAACGTGGCTTATCTTAGATAGTTCTAACTACAAACCATCTGTGATATGAAACTATCACAAGCAGTTTGTATTAATAACTGTCAGTGATGTCTACCATTATCACATATGGTTTGTATAAATATCCGTCTATGAATTATCATAGACGGTTATTAATAGGAACTGTCTGTGATGGCTTGCATTATCACAGACGGTTCGTATAAATAACCATCTATGATAATATCACAAATAATTATTTGTATGAACTGTTTGTGATAATTATATCATAGACGGTTTTGTATGAACTGTCTGTGATTTAGCCGTCCAATATAACCTCTTTTATAGCAGTGAGTAACTTCGCTCACGTACGACAGTAACTTTTTGGTACGCATAGTGCATGCCGCGTGTGACACATAATTTCCGGATGTAGCCCCCCGTGCCAGGTATTTGTGTATGTGTGTGTACAAGATTGAGCAAAATTGGGATTTTTTTTGCCTTTTTTAGTCCTGTGCGGCGCATAATTTTTGAATGTAGTCCCCTGTGTCTGGTATTTGCAAATTTGTCCCCATCTAGGCTGGTACCGCACCCGGGTTGTGCGGTACCCAACCTTCCACACCCCCATGCCATGGCACCGTCTGTGCACTGCACCTCCTTCCACGTCACCAAGGTGCTGCACGTCCCCCTTCCATGGCCCCTTGGCGCTCGAGGCCCACCATGCATCTTCATGAAAAGCTCAATTGATGAGTAGGATACTGCTAAACGGCGGATCATTACGATCGATTAATCAAAATGTAACAAATAATTGTACATTTGTTTCAAGGAGGTGACCTCCTAGCATGCTCCCCCTTGTTCATCCCAAACTACAGTTGTCCATGCAAGTTGGGTGATCTCCTCCCATTGCTTCCCCATACTAGTGATGTAGTGTTGTAGTCGTGGTGCAGGAAAACCCACTGCAGAAGGGATAGTACTTGTAAGCTGAGCTGACACTACATACACATTACAAGTCTAATTCGGTTTGGGCAAATTCATGTCCACAAGGTAGCAGCACGTCAGATGATTTGTGGACCAACTTAGCATCACGTCATTGCACAAAACTGTCCTGTTTGGTCTTATCACTATGTAGGACTGTCTCGTTTGATCTTGTCACTGCGTAAAGCAGCCTCGTTGGGTCACATCACGGCGCAAAACTAACCCATCAGGTTAGGGTGCCACACAAAGCTACCCCTCTGGGTCAGTACAAAGTATCACAAGACGAATAGGTGAAATAGTACCGTCAACTAGCAACTATATTTGAAGATAAAGGCTTGCGTATGCATTGGTCTGGCATACATCATACAAAGGAGTGCACAAACGAACAACAAAGGTATGGGAGACAATGTACATAAAGTCAAAGTGCATCTGTCGGCCGCTTGCCCCGATGACATAGCTGGCCCTCAGGGAAGGTGATCCTGTCAGGGCATGCTGCATGTCATGAAAGTAGTAGTACGATCACTACATGGGAGGTAGGGCTACGGAAAACTCACTATACGTCTTCTGGGGGGTTCGAGTATATCCTCCACCTAGTTGCTCCAAGGGGGCTGCATGTCCTGCACGAAGGGTATAGCTATGTTAGGAGAGAGGTTGTGATGTTTGCAATGCGTAGCCATGCTACAACGCACTTACTTGCGGAGTGTCTAGCTCGATCGATGGACCAGCCCCTGGCTGCCCACATTGCTGTGTCCATAGGTATAAATTTTATGCGATGCGTTATATGAGGGTAGCATGCATCATGAAAAAGCGTTTAGTGCATTTGAACGTATCAGTGTATGTGGCCACGCCAACGATGATGCCCCAGGCCAATCCACGGTGTAATGTTGCATGCTGTATCTCTCGTACGTCTAGGCGAACCACTAATCACACTCATGGAGGTTCTATCGATCATCATGTGCGAACATGGGCAACGCATCATCCCGACGTTGCAGCAAGTTAGGGTCACTCTCTGGAGTCGAACCCTGGTAGCCCACTAAGGAAGGCCTGCCCTGCACCTCCCTCTTTGATGATGATGGCTGGAGCAGACTGCCATCTCCCAGCAAGTGCTGCAAGAAAGAAGTGGTGGTCACAGATACATTACAAAGGAGCATACGAACAAACAGTGAGGTCCACAACTTGTAGTCAATGTACTGCTAGCCTGAGGTGCACAAAGGCTACATGAATGGAGCTATGATGACTTCCTGAGTGCGACGGACGTGCAGAGGGATGCCCGGAGGGCGATGGGGGTGGAGGCTGTCCTCATTGCCTATCCCATAGTGCCACAAGTGATGGTCTGCATCGCCACCATGGTGTCATCGTAGATGGCACGCATCACACCTAGGACGCGATCGACAATGTTACCCCTCTCGCACCGTAGAGAATCCCTAGCCTCACTGCAGATATGTTGAAGTCGGACATACTACAAGGAAACCAAGAATCAGTTAGGTATGTGTGGTAGTGCAAGGAAATTGGTAAGAATATGTTACCACCTCGAATTGGTGCGCCATCCTATGAGGGTCTAGGCCTGCTTGTACTACGGCATCATGCGTGACCTAGCTTGGGCGCAGTGGTGCTAGCCCAGTCAGCCTGCACCTGGTCCTCGTGTCAGCCAGGAATCGCTGACTCCACGGGCACTAGATGACCTCATCCTCGTGCAATGTCTCAAATAGGTTATGGAACTCAGTGTACACATGCTTGGGCCTCTCCCTAGGCCACCCCAGCTGAGCATGTGTTCACCAAGAACCCATTGTGGGCCCTTGAATGGGGTCGGGGCCACCACCCTGGCCGTAGTACTTTGGGACATATTGGAAATGGTGCAGGGCACTCCGGAAGTATGTCCGATCAACCGATAAGTGCTCCCATGACCACAACTGCAGCAGGGTGTAGCACACTATGAGGATTGGCTCGCCACCCACACTCCACTACGAGGCATCACATAGAGCCTGAACTGTACTATGGCACCTCATCAGGCCAGGCGTCCGCAAGCATCTCAGCGAGATGGATGTAGCTCGGGTACACTTAATCTCCTTGAGTTGCAGAAAATAGAACCCACCCAAATAGGAACAAAAGGTAAGCAATGTCCGCACAACCTCACCAGTCGTGTCCACTGGGCAGGTCATGTATTGGTGTATCCATGAATGTGGCACACCTACGATGTTCTCGGGGATCGGTTGACCAAACCTGTCAGCCATACAAACCATCCAGTTCGGGCACTTCGGAGGTGGCACTACTGTAGGACCCTGCAGCGGTAGACCAGTAAGCATGGCGATGTCCTACAGAGTAACAATCATCTCTCTAAACCGGAAGTGGAACGTGTGCATCTTCGATCTTCAACGGTCCACGAGTGCAGACAACAGTGCCACGTCAAACTAAAACACGTGCGGTAGGTCTAGCATGCGCACAATGGGCAGTAGCCTGGTGTCCCACAATAGTGGGATGTAACATTGGTCCAAGGGCCACTGCTCTCTAGGGCACCTGAGGACGAAGCTCAGAGGTGCGTCACTGGAGATTTGGGGTTCTAGCAATTGCAAACTATTACAAGAAAAGATTAACACTCTGCAAATTGCACCATAATTATTTTCTAACACTACGTACTTTTGATACGCCACCTTATGCAGTCCACGTAAATTAACAAATTAGCAACTGTAGCACGGCATGGTCACAGTGTGTAGCACTGTACAAGAATTGATCCAAATTTTCAGGAAAATCCATTTAAGTATGCTTTTTCTATGAATTGTTATATATACCAAATGGGCGTTAAAATTTGAATTTTTTGTAGGGTCTTCCGACATAATGTTCTTGCTTTGTGTAATTTTGCCATTATTTTTTCTATTCTGAATTTTCCTCAAAAATTTGTTGAAGTAAATTTTTTAATATAGAAAATGAGGTCCAAACAGTATGATTTTTTTACGACTCCTAACACAGCGTACTTGATTGTGTAGTTTTTCTATAATTTTATATGTTATAAAATGGTCTCCAAAATTAAGGGTTATGTCTCCGTAATTAGGATTTCAGGTTTACAAATTTAGGGTTTCATGATTTGTCACTTGGGATGTGCAAAGGTTAGTACCACATGACTACTCTAAGTGATTTCAGGTTTCTAAAAAATTATGATTTCAGGTTTCCAAAATCACAGTTTCATGATTTTAGGTTACTTGTAATTAGCGACATGCAATTCTCATTTAAATCCTCTTCAAATTCTCTTCAACTGCAATTAGCTAGTTCATGACGAGTGCAATTTTTTGCTACTATGTGGGCAAATAGCGCCAATTCAGCAAAAAGTTCCAATGTCTAATGGGTCAATTATAGGCACAGACAAACTACATAAGGATAACACTCTCCTTTTTTTTCACTGGATTTTTAGGAGGAGTTTTTGATAAGGCATGTGCATTCTGTGGTATTCACCAAAGGGGGAGTGTTATGAAACCTAGAAGATTCCGGTGTAGACAAATACCAGAATTACTCCTAGTGATTTATACTATAAATAGAGAGGCATTGTACCATGTAAAATAGATCAAAGATCAATAAAGACTACGTTCTGATGTTGTCTCTTAATTGATGTCTACTGTAATTGATCTATTATTTTTAAAGATTGATTGAGTAAATTGTATTGCCGTTTATCTATTCGCCATTCATTCTCAACAGGACACACGCGCGTCGGGCTAGCCACGTCCATCCATACCAGGGCAACGCACGAGCCTACGCGTGGTGGGGCCCGGGACGCACCTCCCTATGTGAGGGGGCCACGGAAGGGGGACGTGCAGTGCCCGGGTGGCGTGGAAGGAGATGCAGTGCACAAGTGGCGTGGTAGGGTGGTGCCCGCAGCACGGGGGCACGGAAGGGGGCAGTAGCTCCAGCCAGGCGCGGAAGGTGGGGTACCGCGCAACCCAGGTGCGGTATCAGCCTAGACAGGAATTGGGCTACATCCGGAAATTACGCGTCGCATGGGGCCAAAAAAGGCAATAATTCCAAAATTGACTCAATGGCTCGTATTCAAGTTGAGGTCGACCATTTTCTTGGTCTTGCACAGTTCAGGTTTCTAGCTCGAGGAGATTGACTCATTTAATTTGGGCTAGAGCCTAGCCACTTTCTAAAACTCACGACATTAAGTTATAAATTTTTATTTTTACGCTCGTAGTCATTGACTTGACCATGAAACCCTAACAGTTCACTTTAGATTTTCAATTGCATTGAAGTTCCTGACAGGCAATTTCATGTCCTATGCAGGGTAATCCACTACTACAGAAAATCGTATCATAGACGGTTTAAAAACGTCATCACAGACGGTTTTCTGAACCGTCTGAATTTATGGATCAGTGATAATCGAAAGTTATCACAGACGGTTTTCAAACCGTCTGTGGAGTAAATATCACAGATGGTTTGTAACTAAAAACCGTCTGTGATAGCTACCATTGCAGACGGTTTGTAAGAAAAAATCATCTGTGATATAGGCTTATCACAGACGGTTTTTAACAAAAAATCGTCTGTGATATATCAATATCATATACGGTTTGTAACCAAAAACCGTCTGTGATATGGATAATCCTTCAGTAGCACAGACGGTTTCCAAATTAAAACCGTCTGTGATAGTGTACATCACAGACGATTTTGTGAAATCGTCTATGATTTATTATCTAGTATTAAATTTTCTGTAGTAGTGATCGCCGTTCTTTGTGCCCTCTCCTTGTTTCTCTTTTCTAAGCGTACTTTGTTAGTGCTCTTGGCTATATGATAATCCACCTTACTGAGTTAGAGGGGCATAACTCCGTGAGATCTAATTTTATTTATGGGGCGTCACCAATAGGCCCCCGTGTGGAACGTAAGAAAAATTCTGGATTTATGTGAAAATTGAACTGTTTCTCTTGCTCTCCAAAGGAGACTAGTCAGGCATCTTGATTCTGAAAACAAAAATTAATCAGCATCTTCCAAAAGGACCCGACTTTCGCCTAGATAACCTATGATTGTTTTGGAAGGTTTTATATGCACTTCGTTGAGTGACTTTTAAGATTTATGAACACGTACGAAGCAATAATTGAAGACGTTACATTTAACTCTGTCTAAAAATTTTAGCCTCTTGTACTTCAAACTTATCTCACAAGCGCGATCCATCTTTTTTTACACTAAGTGATTAAGGAGTAATTGAGTGGTCAGTAAACACTCGCAAACTTATTAACATCTTTTTGGTGTTCTGGGTGGTGCTCAGACGATGAACATGAATAGCATCTTTTTGCAGTGATAACAATTTATTTTTATGAGTACATTTTTGTAATATTGTTGAAGGTTTCGTGGCACGGGGACATGGTACGGAGATTACTACTTTAAAGATTCCATTAGTGGCTAATGATGATTGTGTTGTGGACTCCACAAGGCACGCGGAGAGTGGTCTTAATTCTTAACAAGGGTCCTTTAAGGGTGTGGTCTTTGTTTCTTCAGTGATTAACCAAAAGGCTAAAGGGGATCCTATTTCTGCAGTAGTGGGATGAACATGAATAGCATCTTTTTGCAGTGATAACAATTTATTTTTATGAGTACATTTTTGTAATACTGTTGAAAGTTTCGTGGCACGGGGATATGGTACGGAGATTACTACTTTAAAGATTATATTAGTGGCTAATGATTGTGTTATAGACTCCACAAGGCACGCGGAGAGTAGTCTTAATTCTTAACAAGGGTCCTTTAAGGGTGTGGTCTTTGATCAAAAGGCTAAAGGGGAAAACAAAACGTTTACATACTTTAATTACACCTTTTTCTTTGGTTTATCATCTTACATAGGCTAGGTTCTTTTTAACTTTGACTTATCACTTTTTGCTAGAGTAACCAGCTTTCAAACAGTGTATTTTTTAAAGCAGGGTTTACAAGTCGATTGTACTAGACACTGTACCGAGTTTAGCTATATCAGTCAAAATCACATGCAACTGTTTTTCTCTTCGTACTGTCTCTTGCAAATAGACAAAATTTAAAAATTTAAACTAAAAGTTATAAACATAAACTAAAAGAATCCATCCATAGCCATTGGCAGGGCTGTATGGAAGCCGATCTCGAGGGAGCGTAGGCAGACACGGCTTAATCTATAGGTCCAATTACATTGAGTTTGAAGCTAAACTCGAGCAGTGCTGGAATAAACTCGACAAATTAAGTGTAGGCACGAGCTCGTTCCGAATAGATTTGATGGCTTGTACAATAGTTAAAATCAACCATGTTTCGAGGTCGATACAGTTTAGTATATATATAGCTCGAACTTGGCACATTTTGGACTAGAGCCGAGATGGTATCCGACGCTTCGCGGTTTTAACTCTTTTTTGTTTATTTATTTATACAACGACCCAAGCCATTGACTTGACCTGAAGCTTTCTTTTCCTCCTCGCAGTGTCTAATTCCTTGTGTTTTCTTTGCTTGCCTGTTCAGTTTAAATATGTGTGCTGTGCTGCAGCTGCATTGAAGTTTCAGACAAGGTGTCAAGCAATATAGAGGCTCTAGCTGTGAGTAATCCCCATTCTTTGTGTCCTCTCGTCTTGTTTCTCTTTTCTATGTATGCATGTTCTTGGCTATGGTGATGATTCGCCTTGAGAGTTAACACACCTCGTTGAAATATAATTATTTTTTTTGTAGGCACTTCACAGAGTTAACCGGACATGCTTCGTACAGACCCGGACTTCACCGATTGAATCTCTTTTGAGATGGCCGTAAGTAGCCTCTGTCCATGCAATGGGTTGCATCTTTGATCGTTGTTTTATGTTGTAATCTGTATTGTACTTTGCAAAGAAATGGCCCCTCTGCTAATATAAATCAGGCAAAACTGCGTTCTCAAACCAAACGAAATTGGCAAAAACGCTTGTTTTTTTTTCTCGGTACCATAGATGAATTTCAAATTGAAATTTTGTAGGCTTACATAAGTCTATATGTTCATCACACTTCCAAAGATGTATGACTAAGTATTATCACAAAACTTTTACAATACTCAATCTCAATTTAATTCTGCTCACTAAGCTTTCGCTGCTGAGTAGACTTTGACCTAGTTGATATAAAAGCCCTTCTTGCGTCAATGTGAGATAATAGCTACGATAACACCCATATTCATCTCAATGGCAATATAAAAGTTGAAACATCATAAATTAATTAGCAAGATCTATTCCATACTGAACATATGGTTGTACAGAATGGTGCACAAAGTCAATTCCTTAATCATTACCCAAGTGAGATATCCAAACCCTAATGTGCTATAGCACCTCTTTATTGCACATTTACTCGCCCAAATTAAAGCCATCTTGTTTAATCAAGACCAATGACACTACCATATCATGGCACATAAATTTTATATCTATAGCTACCTTCACGATTCAATATATTTTTAAGTAAAAATTAATTATTTAATCCACATGTGATCATGAGCCTAACGTATTGATAAACATGGCTAAGCTATTAAACGTATACCCTAAACATGGCTAAGCTATTAAACGTATACCCAAGTGGATACTAATATTATATCAGTAGATAGTTAACCGTCCTATCATATCAATGGAATCATAATTCATATATATTATCAAGGAGGGATTTATCAAAATTAGTTAATAACTATTAAGTATAAGGGTTTGTACTGAATTAGCAATACTTGATAATTTGAAATAAAATAATAATAAATAGATTTAAAACAATAGGTTCAATATAATCAAAGGTCATAATTTGCCTTGGCTTTGCTTAGTTACTAAATCTTGAACTTCAGGTCCTGCTTTGGCTCCTTCGAAGATGTTATTTAATGCGATAGAAAGTAAATGAAATACAAATAAACTCAAATAAAATCCAAAACAATAAAACTAGAATCAAAAGATAGAGATTAATTTTAGATAAATTTAATAAGAAGAATTGGGTCAATCGGAGTTAGGATGGACTCTCGGAATGTAAATCTAAGAATCAACTTTTGGTTCCATGCGCAACCCTCACGAAAGTAACCCTTCCCTTCTGTTCCATGCGCAAAAACAATCTGACGCGCATCAACTTTTGCTCTTTCCATGCTGTCCTCCCTCACCTTCCTCTCGGTACTAAAAAGTATTTCTCCAACTAAAACAGAATTAACACCACTTAAAACATTTACGGTTTTAGGCCCATATAAAAAACCCAAACAAATTCTTGTAGCAAATGTTCCTGGCCATTCAATCTTTGATCAACACCAGCTCGATGTGCAATGTTGCACGCACGATGTCAAGAACCTAGCAGTGACAAAAGAACCACAACAATAATTCTTTAAACACAACGTCAAGAGATATAGATATTGATAAGAGTGACTCATTGAGAGGGCCATGATTTTTCCTCGAACATTGGACAGAAATGGAGACAGCCTAGTCCAACACAGGGTCCGCGGGCAAGTCAACTCGGGTCCCTTACATACTCTGAGGTTCATCTGAGTGCATCAAAATTCTACATTTTTCTCTAGATTGCAATCCTGCATTTTTCCTCGGAAATTGCTTTGTTCCAATAAGACATCTCAGTCCTACATGTATGTACTCACCGGCCGTAATGTTCATTATATATTAGGATGCACCGACGAACCGTGTCCGTCTCTTGGATGATGCACTGCCGAACCGTGTCCGTCTCTTGGCTGAAGCAGCGGTGATTATGGTAAGCCCGGTGCTTCTTGCAATCGCACTCAAGAAGGTCAACCTCAAGAGCGAGGAGCATGGACGTGTCGTTCCAATCATAATGCTCGTCTTTGCCGCCGTTACTCTGACGGCCGCCATTTGCCCCTTCCTCATTTTCTGCTTATCGAAAACATTCTGCAATGATAGATCCTGGCTCCCTCTCAGTGTGACCAATTGGCTGGCAACCTCGTCCTGTGTATGCCTCATCGTCCTCGCCTGCTGGATTATACGTCTCATTATATCTGACAGCTGGGCTTGGCCTATGTTTGGCGCCATGTTTGCACTCTCCATTGTGGTTCGTAGTGTTGGCTATTGCCGTGCACAGAATGCTCAAGAATCTGATCATGCTACGGTAAGTAAACTCGAGAACTCACTTGAGTTCTTGTCTGGTGTCACTGCACTTCTGTTTCTGGGTCTGGAAGGCTTGGCACTGGAGGGTCAGATCAACAGCAACCAAGGCATACAGAGTCGTCTTGAGGCACCCATGGTCTCAAGCTTCGTCGCTTGCGTTGTTGGTGTGTCCTTTATGCTTGTCGAGACGGTTCCACCTCTCACACCAAGCAACAATAATGCTGACTGGTACGGCAGCATCATAAGCAATCATACTGAGATATTTGATGCCATCATGGCATTTGCGGTCGGTGCGGTCATGTTCTTGATTACATACACACTCGTGAAACTAGTGGCATTGCTGCTGCTGGCTCCGCCCTTCCTGATTTTGGTGATGTGTGTATTTGATGCCACCGGCGTGGCATCTGGGGGCAGCGGCAGCGGCGACAACAATACCGGTGGTGATGGTGCCACCGGCGTGGCATCTGGTGGTAGCGGCAGCGGTGACAACAATGCCACCGCTGGTGGTGACGGTGCCACCGGCGTGGCATCTGGGGGCAGCGGCAGCGGCGACAACAATACCGGTGGTGGTGGTGGTGGTGCCACCGGTGTGGCATCTGGTGGCAGCGGCAGTGGCGACAACAATGCCAGAGCTGGTGGTGACGGTGCCACCGGTGTGGCATCTGGGGGCGGCGGCGGCGGCGACAATAATACCGGTGGTGGTGGTGGTGGTGGTGATGGTGCCACTGGCGTGGCATCTAGTGGCAGCGGCAGCGGCGACAACAATGCCGGCAGTGGTGGTGACGGTGCCAGCGACAGTAATCATGGTGAGGATCCCAAACCGGCATCGCTGGAACTGACCAAAGTCACGTTTACTGGGTTCCTGGCCGTTTCGGTACCAGCAATCAGCAGTGGTTCAGTCAACAAGTGCACCGACTGCTTCCTGGTCCTTGCAGCAGCAGCTGTTGTTTCAGGCCTCGTGTGGAGGCTCCTGACACACACCAAGTTGGCGGCGACCGCCTACGTTGCTTCCTTCTGCGCCCATCTATGCGTTGCAATTGCAACGTTTCCATTCACAGCAATGGCTGTAAATGCTCTCTCTTGATTTTGTATTGTAGTATGCAGCAACTGATAATATTCAATGATCATCCACGACCTTGTAGTCTTGTACTAATTGAGAGAGAAACTCACTTTTATATCCATCTACAAAGTTCTTGCTTAGCAAAATTCTCCTTCAATTTTTGTCATCTGCCGCAGTACCTAGTTAAACTGAAAACAAGCAGTACATTTGACATCTGCATTAAGATATCCCCACGGACTAAGACAAATCTGCAGGCAGCGACAGAAGGTTAATGAAACTGCGGATGCAAAATTCTGTCAAGTGAACCTGGTCTTCGAAATCATTCCCTTACATCTCCCGTGAATATGAAGTCTTTAGACAAACCATTTATTTCTAAATTAAGAACTGATATAATGCGCTGTTGCACTGAATTTTGATTATAACGTATAAACTAATTTGACATGAATTCACCGCCACGGTCTATTCTTAAGACTTTCACCTTTTGGCCAACCCCCATCTCTGATAATTTCTTTACTTTCTTGAACATGTCTGGGACCTCATCTTTAGTCTTGGATAATCATATCCACATATATCTGCTGTGGTCATCAACTAACAACAAAAACCGGTTGCCTCCTGGAGCTGCAGGTGTTATAGGGCCGCACAAGGCCCCATGGAGTAGCTCAAGTGGCTTGTCTGCTCAATACATTGAGTTGATGGGAAATGGTGTACAACGTTGTTTGCATGCCATACACCCCTCACAAAATTGATCAACATAGTTTATTTCTGGTATTCCTTCAACCATACCGTTGTGTGAGAGATCTCTCAATGCATGAAAGTTCAGATGACCATATCGTGCATGCCACAACCACTCCTCTTGATACTTTGCTAGCAGACAAAACAGTTATGCATGATTGAGATTTAGCACATACAACCGATTTCATGATCTTCTCACTTTGGCTAGTAACCTTTTTTTCCCTACCGAAGATGTACAAGTACCCGTCTTCCATAATGATTTTGCAACCGTGTTTATCGAGTTGGCCCAAACTCAAGATATTGCCGCACAACTGAGGGATGTAATATACATTTGTTAGCAACTTATGCTCCTTGATTTGAGTCTAAAACATGATTGAGCCACGACCACATATATCAACAACCGAGTTGTCACCAAACCTCACTGAGCCATGTTCCTTGGCGTCCAATTCTGTGAACAACTCTCTACACCAGGACATGTGATTACTGGCCCTAGTGTCGAGATATCATATCTTACTTTGTAATCTTCTCTAACTCCGAGCTTTGGGTTCACCTTCTCCTCATTGAACAACACATGCTCAGACTTATTCTCAGTGGATTGCACAAGCTCACATGTTTCGACTGTCAAGAGAGTGGTCTCATCGTCGTTGTACTTTTCCACAAAGTGTGTCCGCTTCAGCTTCTTTGAGTGGACCTCGGATGCGAAATGGTTGTAGTTTTGGCAGTTGTAGTAGTGTAATTTTGCTTTGTCAAACCTAAAACTCTTCTTATGAGAATCGTCAGTGTGCTCATCGTCGCCGCACCCACGACCACAACCACACTTGTGACCGCGTCTGCTTCTACCATCCTTCTACTTTGAACCTCTGGAAGAGCCCTCGCCCTCTTTCTTCCCTGACTTGGCTTCCCATTCAGCATGAGTCAGTAGCACGTGCTCATCTTTCTAGTCACCATAACCCTGGAGTCGCTTCTTATTTGCCTTGAGTCGACCGAATAGCTCCTCAATTGACATCTTCGTTAAATTCCTGAATTACTCTAGCGTGGAGGATATTTATAGGAACTTTGGTGTCACCACACATGACACCTTCTCCACCATGTAGGAGTCCTCAATTTTTTTTCTCTAAGTGTGTGTATATTACTGATCACTATGGTGATTTTCATGGCAAAATCATCCACAGACCCGCCTCATGCATCTGGAACCCAACAAACTCGATCTTGAGGGTTTGGAGCTTTGCCCTGGTTACATGATCGGCCTCTACATACATGGACTTTAATGTAGCCCATGCATCTTTGGCCATCTTCTTCTCTGAGAGAAGGAGAAGTGTTTTCTCACTTACCCCTTGATAGATAGCTGCAAGTGTCATCTTATCATGCTGGTTGTCAATCTCTCCCTCAGCTTCAACTGCATCCCACACATCTTGCACTTCCATATAGATGTGCATCTTGATTGACTACACCGCATAGTTCGTGGTCATCAATAGTGGGTATCATGCAGAGCCACCGAGCTCTCCTTCCGGGTTGCCTCTGACATCGTAGCATTGTCGGTACCGCTCTTCACCGGTGTTAATGATATCACCAAGGTTTTGATACCAATTGCTGGCACTCACTAGTGGCAAGCAAGAAGACAGAGATGAGTTGAATGAGCAACAGTAGAAAATGGAGTACTAGTTCTTTCTTGTCTCCTTACATTACACCCATTATATTACATACATAGGAAGTTATAGGTCCTTTTATAGCCTAAAGAACTGACTTAAGACACAAGTATTTGATCTCCTACAGCTAGCAAACCGACTCAACAAACATCAACGCTATGTTCAACTTTGACTCGCCACACAGCTTGCTCATCTTAAGTTCCCTAGCTTGCCGACATACACATGGACGCACCTGATAACACTCTTGTCCCCCTTGCCGCATGCACTTGCATGCTCCTGAAGGTAATGAAACTTGAAACATCTGGAGTAATGTTCGCTTGGCTTATATGGTTGCCAAACTTGCTTTGTGTTTATACTTGACAGCAGCAACATCAACTAGAAGCCTCTCAAGATATCCATTGATCCAATGTTTTGTTGTTCAAGATAATATGATTACTGCTAAGTAATCTTCATAGGCTATAGTTGTTGAACCATAAATCTAAAAGAATTGAACCTAGAAACTAGTTAACTCATAATTTGAGTCATCCAGAACCAAATAACCACAAGAAATATCCAATCATTCATGATTCAAAACAAAAGTAAAAAGTATGTTCAGAATTAGGAATCAGGGAGGCACTTACACATGGCTACGAACTTGGAGATCGAGCTCCAACTCTACCCGAGCACCTAAAGACCGCGATCATCCACGAGGCCACATAGCTCCGTCTCCTAGTAATAGCTTCTCCTCTTCTGCCCTCTGAAGCCAACTTGACAGCGGCTGTGCAGGGCTACCACGTGCGCTCTGCCCCACTACTGTTGCCACCTCCCCTACCCAACCGACCGGCTACCATGGCTACGCGGAAGTGGAAGAGGAAGACACCGGGGATACATCAGGCGTCAATGCCTCAGCACCCTCCCTCCTCCCCTCATTTTTGTCGATGCAGAGGGAAAGGGAGGACTGCACTAGTGCATTGCACCACCACCTCTGTTTCCCCTCGCCCTCATCAACCAACGAGCACGGGAAATGTGGGGATTGGGGAAGATGAGAGACGCCACCACCTCCCTCCACTCCTGCCTCACACTCGTCTACCTCCTCAAATCCCTACTGCTCTGCCATTGCCTTCTTGCCTCATCGAAGTAAAGCTACGAGGAAGGGAAAAAACACGAGGGATTGACCATAAGTGGGGTTTCAATGGAAATTAGTTGTCGGAACTGGATTTGAAATTCAGAATCCTCTGTGATTCCACCACACTATTTTTTGGATCAATAGATAATACTCACAGTACATTGCTGAATCAACTCATACATCGCATGATATTAACAAACCATAATATATTACATCAGAGTTTAAAATAAACCACGTCGGGTGAAAGTTTTACATAACGGGCCTCTCAGGCCAAATACATACAGATTAAAAGTATAGCAGCGAAAAAACGAAAAGAATGGTGGGGCCAATAGCCACAAGAAGGCGACTGGGGGTAAATGTGTGCATCTATATTACCTAACCATAGGTAATATAGGCACATACCCTTACGGCAAATCTACAAGCTTAGGACTAGGCATTTAGAAATTTTCCCTAGTTGCAGTCGTCAACTCCCTGGCTTGGTGCTTCCTCATAGGCATAATGGTCATGTCCTCCTCTTCTGGATATGGTGATGAGAGGGTGAGCACACTAACCACCATGTTCCATGAGCCAATACACAGTATGCAATAATTTAACATGCTTGGCTTGACAAAGGATAGGCTTAGGTTATTTTGTTTGCCAAAAATTTGCCTTAAAAGACGTAATATACATATATAAAAACTTCATAAGACTTAGCCATTTGGACTAAATTCATAGTGTTTTGAAAAGGCATGTGATGGTAGTATTGATACAGATTACATTCATCTTTATATGTCACCTGCATCATATATTAGCCTTTTAGCGTTATAGTCACTTACATTATCACTGGGACGACACCCAGGGCAACACAAAACCAGGACTCTCTATCGTCCTTCATTTTTCTTCCAAGTCCTTTCCCTTTTAAAAAGTATTTTTGAAATAGAACTATATCCAGGTTAGGTTCCCATGTCCGCTCTTGACCGTGGGCACGGCTATTCGAATAGTTTTAACTCTGCAGAGTGTGTACACTTTCACCATAAGAAATAATCCGCTCGTTGCCCCACATGATTCCTTTGTCATGTGGTTGAGTAGACCATCACAATAACCTTTCAAAACTATCTGGCCTCTTGTTCTCATCTCTCACCCTATGGGCAGGACCCACTTGCAGTGGGTCCTATACATTGCACGGGATGTTACTCACTATTACTAGTGCCTCCAGGCTCCACTCCCCATAGCGCTAGTAAGATAGAGAAACGAGTCACCCTCCTCTCGGTGTCCCTTTAGCCACAACAAGCCCTTGCATTACCATACTTCTCCCCTCCCTACCTGCGAGATGAGTCCGAGGTTCAATAGATTTACTCAGCCAAGTTGCACTTTGCAGACTTGTGGCTGTACAGTTTTAGAATGGGAGGTCATGACCCGATTCGGTCCTTATGTTGTCTGGACGGTTCTACCACAACCCACACACTCGTGCACTCCAATGCACAATACCCCTGAACCATCCACCCATAGGTATAAGCAGTTGAGGATTTTGGGGCATAAAATAATGATCATTTTAAAAATACATGACCATTTCTATCTACAACTTTCCCTAAAATTTGCTCTTTATATTTGCATGTGATGTTGGGTATTTTAACACCTCCGGTAACTAAATAGTGCTAGGCCGTAAATATAAACGTAACTGATTTTTGAAACAATTACACTTATAATTTTTCCTAGGGATAAACAAGGTCCACGGTATAATGTGTCGGGAAGGTATAGTAGTAGCACTTAATTAGAAGGGCAACTAGCTAAGGTAGCAAAACAGACATAAGATAACACATAAAATAATAGCACACATTTGATAATTTTAAATGTAAATAATTTGCAAAAATAGGAATACAAAATGATCAAAGTATTAACTAACCTAAATCACAATCGCTTTGGTCCTACTGATCTTGACTTGCATTTGCCTCGGATTCTTCCTCTTGGGCCTTGTACACAAATTTTGCGATAAACGAAAATTTAAAACAATAAGAATAACCAAATAAACCATCTCAAAAATTCAAACAAACTCAAAAATTCATGATTTTGGTTCTATTGGAAAGAGGGTGAATTTAGATGAATTTAGCAATTTTTCTCGCTTTATTTGGAGTTAAAATGAATTAATTATGAATTTTTAAAGTTCTCAGCTGAACTAATTCCAAAAATAAAATCAAAATCATTATTTAATCCCGAGGAGAGAGAGTATGTGAGATTGACAGGTGGGGCCTACGGGATTTAAAACTTTGAGTGACCCTAGCATGTGGGTCCGTATAACGGTTTAATTAACTCAAGGTGCACCCTCCAATGACTCATTACCTCTAACTACCGCCATTAGCATTAATTAATCCCACGCTAATTAAATTTCACTAATGAACAGTGCCTTCTTCCTCTCGACGGCAATGGTGAAGCTCGCCGCGGCGGAGGAGGCGGTGGCCTAACGTTAGCATTCAAAAAATGGTTTGCTTAGCATTCCTCTCGATGGCAATGGTGAAGCCCACCTCTGGCTGAGGTCTCACTGGCCAATTTGGCCGGAGCCATGATCAGCGGCGAGCTTGGGTGGCGACGGAACATGACACTAATGGGAACGGCGGTAAGGAGCGTTAGCATTCGATTGCCTGTTTGGGGAGTACCAGGGGGTGGTCACGACGCTGAATTTGAGGTTGGCGGAGCTCGGGGAGGGCTGAGATGAGCTATCGGCGTGCAGCGGAGGTGCTCCGAGCAGTGTGCACGGTGAGGTAGTAGCTCGGGTGATGGGAGCTCAGGCCGACAGTGGGGATGGTGTCACCGAGCTCTGGGGGTGCTTTGGTCGAATGGAATTGGATGGAGGTGGCTTCTATCGGCAGCGAGCTCGATGGCCAGAATCGGGAAAGAAGATGGCACCGACGATATGGGGCATGAGAGTTCAATTAATCTTGGTGGGAGTGAGAGGAGGGTGTGGGTCTCATTGCTGGCTTCGGTGGGTTCTTATAGGCGGCGGGGTGGTCTAGCCGCACGGGAGTGGGTAGGTGATGGGTGGGGCGGTAAGGCCACAATGCGGGGGAGGCGGACTTGGCAATGTGATGAGACGGTTCTAACGAGCACAATTGCTGATGAGGCTCGACGTCATCGGTCCTTAGCGACATGGCACGGCTGTGGATGATGGGGAGAGATGGCGCGGGAACGTCTACCGGTCTGAAGGGAGAGCCGAGGTGGGGGCAGCCGTAGCACGAATTCGGGGGAGGAGGATGGCTCTGGCGCACATGGAAACGGAGCAGAGGGGAAGGGGAGCGAGGGAGAAAAGAAAAGGAGGGTTGTGAAGCCGTTCGGCCGATCGGACTGGGCCGGCCGAGCGGGCACAAAGGGATGGGGGCAAAGAGAGAAAGAGAGGGGGGATGTCAGACTGGTCTGAAGAGGTCGGCTGAGTCCTCCCTCCCTTCTTCTTCTTCTTTTTTGATTTAAATTTGATTTTCATTTTTGGCTTTGAATTCCATTGGATTTTTAGGCATAAGTGTATATATATATTTGTGTTTATTTCATGCACAATATTTCAAGACTTCCAATTTAGTATTATCATTTTTCTTGTTATATTTTTCCACATTTTGAAAGTCCCCTTTTTAAATTTAGATGACTTCTAGGAGGCTTTTGGAAGTTTGGAGATTTGAATGATTTCTACATAAATGCTAATTTATTTTTATGAATCTTTGGGCAAAGGTTTGGATCATCTTTTCATATTCGTATTTTTATTTAAAATTTTCTTTTAAAACAATACATTCTTTCCTTTTTGGTGTCTCCCTTTCATTTTGCTTTAACATCATTTATATATATATATATATATATATATATATATATATATATATATATATATATATATGTTCATACTTTCTTTTTATTCAAGGGAACCTCAACAAAACCAATGAAATCCAGAAATCTAGAAATACAAGAAATGCCAAATTTCAAAATGCCACAATTTACACAATGTTTCTGAGTTCCAAACTTTGGAATGTCACATTAGTCTTGCACCCGTGCGTTGCAATGAAACCATAAAACTAACACTAAAATAACATTTTTTTACACTAAAAGATAATTAAATCATACTTATCTAGATGGGCTGATCGGAGAACTGACAGTCACCTTCATTTGAGTAAGTGCACCTTGTGTGGTAAGCTCGAATAGGCTTTTACAACCAAAATATCTGCAATTCCAAATTTTGATCAGATTATAATAGTTTACACATTGAGAAATTTATCAAAATAAGGAATAAGCAAACAATGTAAATAGTTCAGACAAAGGTAATAACATCTTCTTCTAAAGCCCCCCACCCAAAAAAACAGAAGTGATCCTAATTGTATGGCTGCAAAGTTCAAACCATTATAATTTAGAGATTAAGTATGGCTTGATATGACATTATTTACATTAAGTATGGTGAGGAGTGGGTGAGGCCCACGTGTAGGCACATTATTTTATGTGAGGAGGGGGAGAAAGTGCATATGAACCATGAGGTGGGATGAACCACCACCAACTCCTTTATTAAGTAGTAGAGATGGGAGAAACAGATGGGGCTCTTGGCTATTTTGCTAGTTCCTTGTGATCGTTGGATGCGGGGGCACCACCTCTCTTCAGGATGTGACTGTTGGAATAAGCTTTATAGGGGTTATATTTGAATTTGTGCTATTTGGAGGATAAGGAATGGAAAGTCCAGATCAACCTACAACACCTCTGTACATAGCCAAATGGGCTATGCAGTGGGGCACAAATCCAGATAGGACATGATCTGATTAGGCCTAACATGACTAAACTGAATAAGTTAACATGCTGTGTGGTACTGGCCTATGTGCCTACCCTCTAACCCAGGCACAACACAGAGAAGGGTCAAGCTGTGCCGGGCCGCCCCAAGTACACTTAGCCCAACATATTTTAATGATAGTCATAAGCAATTTTACTATCAATTGCAAGTAATTTTATTATTAAATCACCCATCTGCACTCAGAAGAGTGTAGTCACCCTAACACAAAGTAAATTTATTATCAACGGTAAGTAATTTTATTGCACTACCATAATAGATTTATTTCATTACCACAGGAGAGTTATTGTGCGTGCAGTACCGGATCGGGTAGCCATGCTAAAGTGATGGTCCAAACATGACACGTCTGGTCGGGTTGGTTCGACATTACACATTTACTGTTCGTGTTGTGCCATGCCTGGGCTTGGCCAACAGTACCATGTCTCAGGCTAGCACTATTCGCCAAGTCTATACATCTCGATAGATTTCTTCTCGCTCACACGAGACTTCCTAATTTTCACAAGAACACCAATTAGGAACAAATTTATATGGATTAATATGGTTTAGCTTGTTGATTATATTACTTTGGAGGTGACTAGCACATTAGACATATCATGCTACCATTTCTCCCATTCTTTATTTGACTCACACACTCTATCTTTTTCTAGCTTTTCTCCTTCTAGGCACTTTTTTATCCCTCATCCTCCTTCATGTCATACTACTGCAGAAAAGGTTATCACAGACGGTTCAAAAACGTCATCACAGATGGTTTCGCGAGCCGTCTGAATTTATAGGTCAGTAATGACATGAGCTCATCATAGACGGTTCAAAAACTGTATGTGATGTGACTATCACAAATGATTTTAACTACAAACTGTCTGTGATAGTTAACTATCATAGACCGTTTTAAGTAGAAACTATTTGTGATATATAAGTATCTCAGACGGTTTCAACTACAAACCATCTGTGATATTTAACTATCACAGACGGTTTATAGTTGAAATCGTTTGTGATACATTAGATATCATAGACGGTTTTAACTATAAACCATTTCTGATATTCATTTCTATTCCTAAATCTATTTCTATTTATTGTCTAGCCTCAGGAACTGCTAGCCATGCCCTTTGAAACAAACAGATCAACATAGTATACATCCAATTCACATTCATTCATTTTGGAAACAAAAACCTTTATTTCACAAATCAATTAACTAAAATAAAATAAATTATCTTTTAACAAATACACACATGTATAATTGAAGTCAATTTTATCCCAATCAAATTGATTCTACATTATGGAACTCTTCATCTGATTTTATGACTTTAGACATCAAGAAGTATGCACACTCTCCTCGAATTTGTGTGAGGTCAGGCTGTTCTAATGCAGTTGTAGCGATGGGCTCAACCTATTGTTAGGAATATGTAACATCCTGATTTTCTGAAGTTTTTAAAGCCCTATTTTTAAAAATAAATTTTTAGAATTTTTTGGGATTAAATCAAGCTTAAAATGAATTTTTAGAATTTAAAAGAATTTAATATGATTAAATAAACTTTAACATAAACTAAAAATATTTTATTTGAGTTTCTTGTATCTCAAGGAATTTTTTGGTATTTTTGGGGAATTTTTGGGATTTATCTGCTATTTTCTGAAGCTTATTTGATTTTATTTGGATTTATTAAAAAGGAAAAATCAAAGAAAACCCTCCGGCCCACTGTCGTGCCACGCATCGGCCTGCCTCCCCGTCGCGCATCCACCCACGCGCGTCGCACCACCCGCCTCGCCTTTGGTTGCTCCTGCCGCCGATCCGCTTTGCCGCGCGGGTGTCCGTGCGCCGAGCTCCATCCGCGCCGCTCACACCCCGCCCGTCACTCGCCCGCCCGATCGGTCGCCCCATCCACGCATCATCCATCCTTGTGCCGCCCTTCGCTCGCCGCGCGCGACCCCACGCGCCGCGCCCGAACTCGATCCCGACCATCAGATGCGCCACACATCGCTCCCTCTGTTCATCGTCTCTGATCAAAACACGGGCGTCGCCGCCGTAATTGACCGGGACTCCCTCGGGGTACATGCTTGAAAGTGCACCGTCGCCCCGCCGCCTCCCTCACCCTGTGCACCGCCGGCAAGCACCTCCGCTCCTACCACCGCCCTCCGTCGGGCCTCGTCGTCCGTGCCATTTCTCCGAGTGCCACCGCCCCTGCCGGAGATCCCGCTACCGTCCTTATCGCCGAGACCCCGCCGCCATTCCCGACGCCCGCCGGTGAGCGCCGCCGTCTCCCGCTGTTCCTTCGCCACTCAACCGACTCCCTCCACCGCTCGATCGGCCGCCCATGCACGTGGTGCCCATCCACCCGCGCCCGCACCCACTCGCGCCTTGCCCTAACGCCGCCACTGTGCAGCCGCTCGATCTGCCACGCTGCAGCATCCCGCTGTGTCCGTGCCGTGTCCCGCCCGGACTCGCTCCGTGCCGTTCGATCAGCCACGTGTTGGCATGCCCACCTTCGTCTCGAATGCGGTCGCCGCGCCGTCTCCTCCCTGGTCTTGTCTCGATGTGCGTGCATATAAACATGCCCCACCACCCTCGGTTCCCATGCTTGCCGCCGCCCCCGCCGCCCTCGCCACCTCTCGTCCCGAGCGCCGCTGTCTCACCCGTGCCGCCGTTCTCACCGCCGTCCAAAGGCCCCACACCAGTCGTCTCGCTCCTCGTCGCCAGTGAGAAAACCCCGCTGTCCCGGATCTCCCTTCATCGTTCAATGCCGGTCACCTCACTGCCGTTCACATTGCCACGCCGTGCGCCGTCGTCGCTGGAGCTGAGCCTCACCCCTCACCCGCACCGCTGCCGAATCCCACGCGCCCGCATTTTCCACTCACCTCAAACGTAACCGGTCACGCATCCCCGGCCCCCGTGCCTACACCACACCGCACCCCGCGTCGCGACGCTTCGCGAGGCGTGCGGCCACGCGTCGTCGATTTGTCGGCCGATCGCCTCGATCCTCGCCGTCTAATCAGATCTAGATCTACATCCAGATCGTGTCACGCGTCGCCTCCCAAGCCGTCGGATCAAGGCACCGTCGCCGCGCCCAAGCCATCCACGTCAGCCCTAAACCCTAGCCGCGTCAGCACCGCCCTTGTGTGCACTATTTCGTGGACTGGGTCCACCGTAGACTGGTTCTTCCGTGCTCTGGGTTCACAGCACAGTGCAATTTCTGATTTTCTTGATTTTCCTTTAGGGTTAATTTTTCGAGAGCCCGTTCTCCTCCGTGCTAGCTCCGATTGACCTCGCTGAGAATAACCAAGGCAAGTCGTGTCCTTTGATCATGTTGAACCCAGTTTCCAATCTATTATTTAAATACTTTGTTTTAAATTATCTTGCGTCGCTATTTCTCACAAACCCTTGTATTTGGTAGTTATTATCTAAATTGTTTATCCCTCCTTATCCATCCTTGATAATTTGTATACCATGATACTATTGTCACCATAGGTTGAGAAACTTACTAGTGATGCTATGTTAGATGTCACATGGGTGGTGCGATTCATATGCTTAGTGAATCGTGGTTGGAGCCACAGTGAATCGTGGTTGGTGCCACTGTTATAAAATTTGTGTCATGACATTAGTGTGTCATTGGCATGGTTATAAAAAACGGATTTTTACTCAGGCGAGTGATCGTGCAGTAAAGGGGAAAGCATGGTTTCGCTTCGTGGGATGTGGTAGCCTCGCTCGGGTAATCTTAATGACTTAATTTTGTGCTTCATTGATCTGAACTTTACCGTGCAAACCACATGTCTAATATGGGATGGACCTAATGATTAATTTGGGATATTTCAACTTCAATCTCGCCACTGTGATGAACATGGTTGTAGCCATGAGGCGCAACGGGGGGGTGTTGTCGAGACCCGAAACAACACTCCAAGTCTCTCTATGTAAATCGCACTATTCCAGGAAAAGCTAGTGCATATAGAGTAAATAGTGATGTATGTCACGCAAATCACCACAATTATATTAAGTAAATTTGTGGCCATATGGCCAAGTCTTACAATAAAATGGCACAAGGCCAACTAAAAATAAAAGCAGCGGAAAAACAATAAAGGTAGCAGCTCAGCCCATCCAGCCTCCCACAGGCGAATGACTGTAAGACGCAACCTACTCGTCGATGTCCTCACCGTAGTTGTCGGAGTCGTACTTTGGCAACAGATTTAAGCAAGGTGAGCACTTTAAAGTACTCCACAAGTTACACCGGGAATATAACAGATTGAATGCATGCATAATGGATTTCAAGGGAAGGCTTAACAGGGTAATTTGCGGAAAAACAATACTTAAATTTAAATACAATAATGTAAGTATGAAAAGCTGAATTTTAATACATCATAAGAACAATATTTAACAAAGTAATATCGTTAGTGTAGGCTCCGACCTATACTAACCTAGCCACAGGCATCCCATCCGGATCATTGTCAAAACCACTACTGTTTGCCAAAACCAAGTTTTATAAAAACCAAGTCTAATCTGTGAAAACTCTACTCAGCATGTCTATGACCGTGGACACAGCTATCCAAGATAGGTTTAACTCTACAGAGGTGTACAGCTTTACCCACAAGACACTGCCTTAGGTGTGCGGCGGGGAATTCATGACAAGGCTGTTCCAATGATCCATAGCCCAAAATAGTCACGCCACTACTAAGGTTTTACCATAACTCGAATCCACGAGTTGGAGCCCCCTCTTGTGCCATGTGAGACTTCTCGCGGCCTACGCCACGCTCACATTCAACCTATAGCGAAACTATAAGTTCATGATTTTGCAAAAATATAGAAATTTGAACGGGTCAATTTGGAGTTAAAATGAAGAAGTTATGGCCTTCTAAAGTTTTAATACAAATAAAAGAAAAAAATACACAATTTCTAGATTTATTTTTATACCGAAAACATTTATGATGTCAGCATGTATTATTTTTCTGAAGAAAAATAATGTTTATGATGTCAGCATAATAATTTAATTTCGGTCGAATTAATTTTAAATGGGAAAATCGGCTTTAATGCGTCAGCATGATGTCAGCCCTGGGATTATTAAATTCGGAGAGAGGCTAATAGGTGGGGCCGGTTTACGGTGGACTGGGTCCACGGACCCGAAGTGGGGTGAGGTGGCACACGTGGCACGGGGGAGGGGAGGTGGCGCTGACATGGCAGGCCTGGCGCAGACGTGGCATCCACTAGGCTGCCACATCGGCTACCACGTCAGCCCGACCTGCTGACGTGGCATGGCCGGCGGCGGCGGCACTCGGGGACCGAGGGTCACCGGCGATCCGGTAGGCGGCGGCGCCGGCCGAGGGGTGCAATAGCAAGAGGAGAGTAAGGGGATTCCATCGGTACCTTGCATGGATTCCGAGGACGGTCAGTGCGGTCTGACGGCGGTCGGAGGAGGGGTTCACAGCGGCGGGGAAGCTCGGGGAAGTGGCGGCCGAGATGCGCCCTACCTCATTGGTGCTCGGAGCGGCGTCGGCGAGGAGTGAGGAGGCTCGAGGCTACCGGAATTTCTTAGCCAGAGCTGAAAGTGACTGATGGAGAAGAAAAGGGCGCGGAAGGGCTCCGAGGGCTCAAGCACTCGAATTGAGGAGTGAGGGGGAGGCGGTGTGTCGAGGAGGAGCTCACGGTGTGCTTTTTATAGGCGGGGAGGGGCGGTAACAGTCGCGCACAGCACGCTAGAGTTGAAACGGGCGGAAAGGTGAATGCGATGGTGGTTAGGGTTTAAAGGGAGAGATAATGCCTGAAACGGACGCGGTGAATGTGGGGGAGTAAATGGGTGCTGGCGCGGGTGGGAGAGGTGGATGGAAACTGAAGCTTTCAAAGCTTGGTTTGCCGGCGTCAATGGCGGCGGGGCAGCGCGAGAAGAAGGAAGGTGGCGGGGACGACGGTCCTGACAGGCGGAGCCCACTTGTCAGCGAGAGAAAGTAAAAGGAAAGGTGAGGGGCGATGGTCAGATCCGTGACAGGTGGCAAGAGGGAGTGATCGCGGCCGTTAGACTCGGAGTGAATCGGTAAGTGGCTGCGGTTGGTTGTGATTTAATCCGATAATGGGAATTACATCCGAGCCGATCGAGTGTATTAAGTGATAGGGAATGACTGAGATTTAATTCGGCAATGGCGGACAGTCTATATTAAGCCATTTGTCAGCCCAAGGGAAGAGGGAGGCGGTTGATTAATTCTTTTTAAAGATTTCCAGAAATGATTAGGAGGCCTTAAAATACTTGGAAAATACCAAATAAATTTTGAAAATTCCAGAAAAATTCAGAGAATCATCTCGAACCTTTATAGACTTAATAAAAATATTTTCAACCCAATTTGATAATTAGATTTTGTAAAAACACAATTTGACTATAAAAGGAGAGTTTTTAAATCTTTATAAATTCCTGAAAATTATTATAATTATAGCTTTGACTTAGGAAAATGAAATGCATTTATTTTGACCTTTGTAAAATAAAATACTTTAATTTTTGACAACCAAGCTTGAAATAAAACTCAGGAAAATCCAATTAAATTCCATAAAAACACTTTAAAAGGGAAATAAAATTTTTGGGATGTTATAGGTGTGATGCGAAACCCTAGCGGGCAGGATTGAGTTGAAATTGAACTTTGTAAAGGCCTTATTGTGATTTCCTTAGCGCGAGGTTAATCACATCATGTGGGTACACTTGTGCAACCTCTACAGAGTGTACAACTATTCGAATAGCCGTGTCCCCGGTTATGGACAATGCTCGGTGATTTCACACAAGGGATAGTGATTTCATGGAAACTTGTGGTTTTTTGGTTGGCAGTGAACAGGTAGTTCATTGTTGGTTTAGCTTGTGGATGGGAGGTTCACAAGTGGTTTATTTCAATTCCCTTGATTATTTATTTATTATTATTTTACTTAAAGTTCGCCTTCAATCTATTTATTTACTTTCAAATGTTGTTTTGTGCAAATTAACCTTTCAGCCCTCTATTGGTAAGCTTTGCATGCTATATTGCATTCATTTGTTACAAATGACTTGCTGAGTACCAATGTACTCACGGCTTTACGCCTATGTTGCTCAGTTGAGGAGGAGGAGTATTACGAGTAGGAGGTTCCAGAAGGAGAGTACTTCAACGACTTCACGGATTAGGCTTCGTTCTCCACACGATAGCCTGTGGGCGTGTCGATTGGCTGCTACGCTTTATTTTGGATTTTCGCTGCTAGTTTGTTAAGCCCTTCGGGCTAGTGATATTGTAAGCTTGACCATAAGATCGTACCTTTGGATATTTATCGATATTTGAGTTTCCCTTTATTTTAGCGTGTATATGGTTGTAATTATATCTATGTTTGACTGTGTGCACTAGCGTGATCCTGAACTAGTGTAGTATACATAGAGAGTCCGGATTTGCATATTCAGGTCTCGACAGAATTTCAATGTCGTGCATACATATATAACTTGATAAGTATGAAATAATTATTGCAAGATTGACAAACCTGAGGATCACTAATCTTTGAGGAATCGAGGAGTAGTTGCATGTGACGACAAACATAGAATCTACAAGTGTTGCCCGGCGGCTGCTAGTGGCACTGCAAAAATAGAATTTGTTAATTTGAGAGGCATTACTACGAAGTGTTATATAGGATTAATGTGTACTAGTGAATACCAGGAAATCTTGAACATGTTGCAGGGCATTGATCCCTCCCTTTGATTTCTGTACCTTTGCAACGTATGTGACGAATGACCTACATGATTCCAAAAAATTAGCCTTAGTAATTGGGAATCAAGGAAAAACTACAATAGAGTTATCTATAGAGGAAATGTATTTATATGTCAATTAATCATCGGACAACTGTAAAGTTGGTTTTCTTCTTCTTTAAGGAATCAAGGTATATTACCCTGTTCTATTTTGGTATAATTACAATTAGAATCCAGTGGAACCTACATAGGTATGTCGTCATGGTCATTAAACCTAATTTCGTGTTGCTTATAAAGTATAAATTAATAAGTATAGCCACTAGTGCATCACTTACCCCTGGTTGTCGAACATAAGTATAAATTTCTTGTTGCGGTGAGCCACCAATGCTGTTGTAATGTAATTCTCGATAAAGGATGCATTCTCCTCGACAACATCTATGGTGACCAAGTGTTGGTTGAGGAAAGCAATCAGTGATTTTGATAATCTGGCTTCAGTCACCATGTATCTACATATGTGTGTGTGTGTGTGTATATATACAAAAGCAACAAGTTACATATGACATTTATCGGTTTTACATGAATGTAGACCATGATTGTACACACTTACAATGTCCACCATCGAATGAGTGAGGTGTCTAGGGCTTTGAGTGTGAAGAGATTGAATAAGTCCTTGAAGGTCACCGTCAAGACATAGCATGAACATCGTGCTAAAAATGATGCGGCCTAAACTTGACAGTAAGACCTGAGCGTCGTCGTCCCTTGGGCTTGTTGGCATGTTCCATATACCATATATACAATCTCCGGCAACTCAGTCCCAGGGTTAGGAGGTGCTCTTTCGGGAAGACCATCGGCTCACCTAGCACAAATTTCTAGGCCAACAGCAAGTAGGGGTTATCATCATCGGTCTTCTTTGATTTGCCCTTGCCACCTTGGCTATATGTTGACTTCATGGTAGTCGACTGTAAATGTAGCTCCAGTGTGGATAGCCCCTATAATTTTAGCACCGGTGCAAGTAGCTCGAGTGGGAATAGTACCCATGGTGTTGGCACCGATGTAGGTAGCTCTGGTGCGGATAGCCCCTATGGACCTGGCATCGGTGCAGATAGCTCTGGTGTGGATAGCCCTTATAGACTTGGCACTGGTGCAAGTAGCTCTAGTGTGGATAGTCCCTGTGAACTTGGCATTGGTGCAGGAGTCTCTAGGCAGATGTCCCATTTGGACCACTGGATGAATGTTCTAATGGTTTTCCCTAGAGTCATGACTTCATCATTCGAGGGCTTCTACAGTGGGACGATGCTAAAATTTGTATAAACATTGTCCACATTCACTTTTTTGAAACCTGGTGCTAAAGTTACACCATACACTAAGGCTACGGGACCGAATAGATATGCTTAGCCCCAAACAGCGCACAGGGCAATAGAGGCATATCTCACTTGGAGCTTACACTTTGTAGCCACCTACATAACGATACAAAATTAGCTACTCCAACGGGCCTATAAATGGATTGAGCATTCCAGAGATAATAATTATTACCAGGATATCATCGATAGGAAATCTGTGGTCGCTTTTCGAGGTAGGGTTGGACACGTAGTTACTTTGATAGTTGGGGGGCTGGCTAGCATAGGAGCGGCGGGGGTTTCTTGTTAATTTTTTCTATATCTTTGCATCTCATCTCTAACATAATCAGTGAGCTCCACTCCAAGGGATGCCTTAATCTCCTTTCGTAGCCGTGCCTCACGCTCGGCTTTGGCTCTCTTCATACTCCGGTACGATTCAGAGTTCTCTAAGAAATCATATTTCTAAGGAACACAAAGACCAAAGCCTCTAATGTGACCCAGGTGCTCCTTGTTTCCCAGGGCCATAGAGAGTATATCTCTCTCCGTAACTACCTTGAATGATCCTTGGAAAGATTCTATACTCAACGCTTCCTGTAGAAGCCTGACATGTCATTTTCAATTCCTATGAAGTTATGGAGTAATTACAAGCTATGTAGTTTGATATCTTACCAAGTGGTGGGATACTTCCTTGTTTGTGGGGTTTCAGAAGGAGATGGCCTCTGATGACATGGTAGATGACCTCGCTCTAATCCAGTTTCAAGTACACTCATTAGGGATAGCGGCAAATGGCAGGAAAGTGTCCCGTAGGTTTGCCTGCTCGTGCTCCTTCCTCGATTGTATGATTTTACCCACATACCTAGCAATGCCGAGTCTATGGGGGTGCGTGTTTGTGCCAGAAGGGCCCTGTGTGCCGCACTTGCACTCCTAAAATTTTCTGTCATCTTCATTACCACAAACTCTTCCCATTATGATTCTAGGAATGGATACTTGTGAAAGGGCATTAAATCCTTCTCCACATATTGCTTGACCAGTAGGCTCTTGAAGTTCTTCCTGCTTTACATTGCTAGCAGCGTATGTCGTTTACGAGTCCTTGTGTTCTTTTGGGATCTCGAACAATGCAAAAACTTTCGTCAGCAACTCACCTTGCTGAGCTTCAGTCACAGTTTTCCACGAATCGAATGTGATCTGAATCTGTTCTCGTGCAACTATTTTGACCATTCTCCGGAATGCGGACATTGCTCATGTCCACAGTCATAAATGACTTGGTGAATCCTCCACCTTAGTAGTTTTATGTTTGGCAACTTAGTTTGGGAGATGTATGGATGGGGTTCCATGCATAGTTAGTCTCAGTAAAAAGGTTGTTGTTGTTTATTATTTTGGGGTAGCAAGCCTCCTACTTACAAAAGTGGTTACGGGAATGTATGGATGGGAAATATATGCATAGCATGTTTGACAAGGTTATTTCCACTGGTTTGAAATCCTTGGGCAGCAAGCCTCTTGTTCTAAATTGTGCTATCTATGCTTTAATATTAATTGTTTACCAAATTCAATTTCTCTTAAAACTTCCATTTGCAATATATTATTCGGTTATTACAAATGAAAGTAGGTTTTGCAAATTAAACTAGATTAGATATATATTCTTGACTCATCTTGCTTATTATGTAACTTTGCTATAACGTCATGTGGAGTATGATTTTTAGTACTCATAATTGCTTGAAGTTCCATCTTGTGGTTTCTTTTACGCATTAGGTTTTAGTGATGAGGACACTGGTTACTAGGGTCTTACCCGAGTCTGTTGCTGTAACATCCTAATTTTCAGAGCCTTTTTGAAGCCTTTAAAAATAAAATTCACCATTTGGATTTCTCTAGAATTAATTCTAGCTTAAAATAATTTTTTAAATGAAAGGATTTAATTTGACTAAATTAAACATTAACATTTGCTGGAACTATTTTATTTGGGTTCCTTGAGTCTCAAGGATTTTTCTAGAATTTTCTTGGTTTTTCCTGGATTTATTTGCTATTTTCAAGAGCTCATTTGAGTTATTTGAATTTCTAGAAAATGGAAAATCCTAGAAAATCCAAAAACCATCTAGGCCAAGCCCACCATCATTCTTTCAGCCCATTAGATTCCAGTAGCCCGATCTCCCGTTTGCCACATGTCCTTTATCCAGTGGCCCAGCTACTGTGCAACGGTGCTTTCTGCCATCGCTATTGGATCCGACCACGTGCCACATGTCGAGCATCGAACCCATCTCCGCTCGGGACTCGGAAGTTGTGGTAGTCCTAGCTTCTCGACGTCTGTGCATAAAAGCCACATGCTACCTTGTTTTTCACTTCCCGCAGATGCCGCTTGCACCTAAGTCTGCCCAATCGCTGTCGTCCTCGCCTTCGCCCTCTACGCCGGCAACCGCTATCCTCGATGATGAGCTCATCGTTGCCGTCGACTTCTCAGTCAAGTGCCGTCACATGACCCAACCACCTCCGCTGACGTTCGCCCGCCACCGGTGAGCCTCGTCCCCGACGCTCCACCCTTGCCGCCCCTCGGTCACCCCACTCCACCGCCCATCTCATCGGTCGAACCCCAGTTGTCGCCCTTGGTTCACATGCTCGCCGCCACCACATGTGACCGTTCGCCCACTAAAGAGCCACCTCGATCCGTGTACCACTGATGCTAGTAGGCTGACATCAGATCGCACCACGCCTGACCGACTCTTGGGATTCTCTGTGAACTAGGTTCACCATGCACCAAGCGTCTCACACATGGGACCCGCACGCTAGAGACTACTGTTCCGAGAGCCCATGCACTGGTCGAGTTGAGTTAGCTGCCATGTGACCTGCCATGTGTCATACTAGCTCATCTGCCATGTCAGCCCCAGTGCACATGTGTCCTGCCACGTCACTTCAACGTCACTGCCATGTCAGCCCTAGCTGCCACATCACTACCATGTCAACAAGCCTAGTTGCTGTGCACTGTTCCGTGAGCTAGCTTCACCGTAGACTAGCTATCCGTGCACCGAGTCCATAGCACAATAGAATTTTAGAATTTTCAGCATTTTCTTTAGATTTAATCTTCCAAGAGCCTGTTCTCCTCCGTCTTAGCTCTGATTGACCCGATTTTTTTTCTAAATTCATCTAAAATCGAGCTCTACCTTTTGGTGCTGGTTTTGAAGATTTTAAAGTTTTTTGAATTTTATTTGATTTTATTTGTACTTTATTGTGTTTTCTCTCTCGTTAGATCGTGTCTTCGACGAAGCTGAAACAAGATTTGAAGATCAAGAGCAATTAACTGAGAAAGACCAAGACAAGTCGTGTCCTTTGATCATGTCAAACCAAGTTTTCAAATCTATTATTTATTTATTTTATTTTAAATTATCATACATTGCTATTTTATTACAAACATTCATACCTAGTAGCTATGGTCCAAATTGCTTAAGTCTACCTTGATAATTTGAATGTCATAATTCTATTATCACCATTGGATGGGAAACTATTTAGTATATAATACTAGTTATCACATGGGTTGTACGATTAATATGCTTAGTCATACTTCTATTTATGTTGGGCTCATCATCACATGTGATTAATTAATTAATTTGACTTAATGAGATATTAATTCATGTTTGTAGTCATAATTATAAAATTTGTGTGCCATGATATTGGTGTGTCATCGGTGTTGGTTATACAAAATTGGTTTTCACTTGGGTGAGTGATCGTGCAGTAAAGGGAAAAGTGTGAATTTACTTCAAGGGATGTGGATATCTCGTCTGGGTAATATTTAAGGACTTAACTTTGTGCACCATAGATCTGAGCCTTATCATGCAACCACATGTCTAGTATGGGATAGATCTGGTTGATTAATTTATGATATTTTAATTTTGATTTCACCAATATGATGAACATATATGCTGATTTTCATAAGGCGCAAGAGGGGGCTCTCTGAGTAGGTTGTAGCCTACTCGGCCGCGAAACCTTAGCGGGCGAAATTGAGTTGAGATTGAGCATTGTAAAGGCCTTGTTGTGATTTCTCTAACGTGGGGAGAATCACATCGTGTGGGTAAAGTTGTGCAACCTTTATAGAATCTAAAACTATTTGAATAGCCATGTCGCCGATTATGAACAATGCTCGGTGATTTCACATGAAGGATAGATATTGAATAAAACTTGGTTGGGATAAATTTGGAAATTGAATTGTTAGTTCACTGGTGATTCAATTCATGAATGGTTAGTTCACAAGTGGTTTATTCAAATACTTTGATTATTTATTTGTTTGTTATCTTTTCCTTTAAAGTTCGCTATCAATCTATTTATTGTATTTACTTTAAATTATTGCTATATGCAATATAACCTTTTAGCCATCAATTGGTAAACCTTGCATATTATATTGCATCTTTGTTACAAACGACTTGCTGAGTATCAATGTACTAAAGGCTACTACGTTTATTTTTGTTTTCTACTACTAGTTTATTAAGCCCTTCAGACCATTATTTATAAGTTTAGCCATAAGGTCATACTCTGATAATTATTAATATTTGAGTCTTTTTCTTTATTAATCATGTTATGATCGATATTTTTATCTATGTTTACACTATGTGCACTAGCGTGATTCTAAACTAGTGTGGTATACACAAAGAGTCCAGATTTGTATATTCGGGTCCCGAATGTTGCCTATGGATAGGTTGAGGCATACTTACTAGTTTTTTAGGCCTCTTTTATCTCTATTTTCACTGAACTATTTTATGTTGTATGCACTATTTAGCCGGTCGGCCCATGTGTTGCAATTTTTGCCGTATAGGCTTATGTTCAATTGTTACCTATATACACTACCTTGTTTAAATTTAACATGTGCGGATGTTGTATGAATGCTATTGATTGTGTGTGCTAGTTACTGATCATGAGACTAGCATAGTAAACACATGTGGATTTGGAATGCAAATTCTGGGTCCCGTAGCATCGGTATCAAAACCATATTGACTGTAGGTTGGACCCTTATATAGAATTGGTCCTTAGTTTAAAATCTTGCGGTTTTAAAATATTACTTACAAACTTATTAAATGGTTACGAAAAATATAAGTTATACTTGTTGTTGTACTTCTTTCCTTACTTAGCCTCTTTTCGTATCTCACTTTTCACTTAGTTATAAAATCATTACTAATCCTTTCCTCTTTCAAACTTTAGAAGCCTCAGTGGGTGGTTTTCCCCATATAACCACCCGACAGATGAGTGGACTGTCTGGTACCTTAGCCACCATGTTGCAACACGTCGGCTTCACGCAACACCCAGATTATTTGGTGTACCATACAGTCATTAGCAAAGTTTATTGTTAGTACTGTGTTGTGGTACTTATCCAATCCTGAGCTCACACCGGAGGACCGCCACTTTGCTTCGAGGGTTTTGGATCCCTCATCTGCATGGATATGTGTGATGTTGTGTATATGGCCATTGTTCATCTCTACCACATGCTTTAGAGTTGTCTATTGTGTACCACCACCATCCTTCTCGCCCAACCACCGAAGACTATAATCTCTACGACAACAATCTTCGTGAGATAGACACAACTCTCTGATACCTGGCCAACATTGTAGTTTCTTTGGATAGGTATCACCGCTAGGTAGTTCGTGAGTTGATGAAGACTCACCACCAGGTGGCTTTCCTTGAGTGGCATATGGAGCCATAAGTTGTCACAAGGATGGAGCCTCATTCGGTGCCACACAGGGAGCCTATTTTTGTTCCACCCACTGCTATCCGCCTACCTATTCTTGATAGTCTACTGCCCCAAGAGTCATCTCCTTACCCTAGCATCTCGACTATGGGGTATCATCGCATCTATGGACTCATTGGTTCTGGGGGGAGAGAGTTCCCACACAACGCAACGTTGCTATATCTAGACACTAAGTGTCTCAGAGGAGTCCGAGCCAGAGGTAGGGGAGTTCATTGCCGAAAGGATTGATGGTACCGAGGACTAGACCTTTAGGGCTAGGTTGATAAAGCTCACTTTGGTTTAATTTTGATTTAGTGAGCTATGTATCCCTTCTTTTGTGATGCCTATGCATATGTCGATGCTCTTATGTGATGGTTGTAATATGCTACTATGTGTTGCGTGGTTTGTCCATTTGCTCATGGGGGTTGTATTTCACAAACCATGCAAAAAACCAATCAATATGTTAAATTACTTGTGTGCTATCCATTCCGGTTGTTTATTCATTTGTCTTATATTTGGATTTTATCTTTTGCAAAAAAAATAATTAGGTGTTGCGCCCCCGCTATCCCTTTCTACTTAAGGGTGTTTTCTTTGCTCCTAAAATAGCATTAACGAGTGATTTAATGACAGGATGACTGGATCGAGAACGTGGTCGATGGATCAACTTTTGGGATGTTTAACCACCTCACCCACCTCCAAGACCGAACCCGCTGCAACCTAATCTAAATATGGAGCAAGAGAATCACCAAAATTAGCATGGTGATGAACATGGAGTTGGGCTGCCTAGGCCTCCCTCGATGGCTGAGGTGCTCATCAAGATTGAACGGAATCACCATACTCAAACTCTTATCCTTCAACAGATTGCCCAAAATATCACCAACCTTGGTGCAGTTCTATGGTTGCGGAAGAAGGAGGAGCCGCTACAAATCAAGCCTAGTCAAAGTTAGGTGAATTCTTGCGGACTCAGCCGTCGATCTTTCCCGCTCTAAGGATCCGCTTAATGTCGATGATTGGTTGTAGGCTATAGAAAAGAAATTGGTCATTGCTCAGTGTACTGACAATGAGAAGGTATTGGTTGCTTTGTACCAACTCTAAGGGGCCGCAACCATTTGGTGAGACAATTTCAGCACCATGCAGCTCGAAAAACAAGTGATCGCTTGGTCCATTTTCAAGGAAGCTTTTCGTAAGGCACACATTCCAACTGGCTGTTTTGAAATCCTTGGGCATCAAACCTCTTATTCTAAAGTGTGCTATCTATACTTTAATGTTAATTGCTTATCAAATTCAGATGCTCTTACAACTTTTGTTTGCAATCCATTATCCCATTATTACAAATGAAAGCATGTTTTTGCAAATTAAACTAGATTAAACAACTATACTTGACTCAACTTGCATATTATATAACTTTACTATAAAGTCTTGTAGAGTACAATTTTTCATACTCACAGTTTCTTGTTGAACATATTCAGAGATTGAGGAAGATTCGTCTTGTGGTTACTTTTATGCAGCAAGTTTTGACGATGAGGATGCCGATTACTATGGTCTTACCCTAGTTAGTTGACTGTTGATGGGTTGAGGCATAATCATTGGTTTTCTATACCTCTTTTATCTTTTTTTTCCGCTAAACTATTTTATATTGTATGCTCTATTTGACCAGTTGGCCCATGTATTGTAAACCTCACCATATAGGCTTACGCTCGGTTGTTACATATACACACTACCTTGTTTAAATTTATCATGTATCGATATGACATAAATGTTGTTGAATGTGTGTGCTAACTACTAATCATAGGATTAGCACGATAAACACATATAGATTTAAAATATAAATTTCAAGTCCCAACATATAATCTTTGAGGCTATAAAGAAAGGACGTCGGAGTCTGTCCTACGCACAATTGTCCCCAAATTATTCTACATCTCTTCATCTGCATACCAAGCCCCTTGCCTTTTCCCAACTGCTCCACCATGCAGGTCCTTCCTCTTCTTCATCATACTATCCTGACCAGCCAAAACTTCCACGCCTACCCGAGCTTGCACTATTCCAGAATTTCCCACTCCTAACCTCCAACGCCTGTCCTTTCTCCTCCTCCCTAAACCTGCGATGCGAGGGAATCGCATGCATCCACTTCCCAAACTGCTGTTGCTCTCCCTTCTTCAATGGAATGGAACACTCCTTATCATTATGCCCAGTGATACCACAGATATAACAAAAATTCGGCAACAATTCATACACAAGAGGGCACCGCCTCTCCATCTCCTATGCATTTTGGAGTACTTAAAAGAGTGCTTAGTTTGTTTCTTGACACAATTCCAGTAGTTCTATGGTGCTATTCTTTGTGGCATATCAAAATTACATAGGAGCAGGCATACTGTTCTGCAGCGGTGAAAGATTGGACATTTCTTGTAGTTATTTGGTTTTAGATGAGTTGATTGAGGGCCTATTGTTTTCTTTGCGCAATTCTTGCAGTTTTATATGGTTTTGTTCTTTGTGTCCTGTCAAAAATTATATCGACGTATTGTTTTGAGTGGTGAAAGATTGGGCATTTCTTGTGGTTATTTTGTTTCAGATGATCTATGTGTGGACCTACTTGGTTTATTGGCTCAATTTTCGTTGGTTTATGGTTCTACTGTCATCTGGTTACCATAATTATGTAGTAGCTATCATACTGGATAGGCATGTGGTTTTTGGAAGTTTGTTGGCGGACAAATAATCTACAAATCTAACTTCAAACTTACTATGCACCAATTAATTCTTTGTATACTGCTTTCTCATGTACAGTATTTACAGCTCAAACTGAACCTAGAAGATTGTTGTTGGTTTTAGCTTAGTAATCTGCAAACAGCCAGTAAGTTCTCGCTACTCTATGTTCCATGTTTTGCTGTCTGATTGCTGTGGATCGCTAATAATGATGTTTTAGCATAGATTTTCTCTTACATTTCTGCATGTGCGCATTTTGCTCCTTGTTTGCTTTTGGACATCGTCACTTCATACCATTTGCAGTTACTATTCTATTTTAGGCAAAAGCCAAAAGCTTCGGTCAAAAGCCATTAGCTCTAGCTGATTAAAACACCTCTAGCCAATTAAAACACCCACTAAGGCAACTGAAATCCCTTCTGACATAAAATTTTAGGCATATTTACTAGTCTCAGCAGCTTGAGAGGCAAGTTTGAAAGGTTCTCAGGTAATGAACTCAATTTCTCACTGTTCTTGACACACAATGATGCGGGGTGGGGTGGTCCGATCTTCACGACGTAGGATTATGGATAACTAGCACGTGCAACCTAGCAATTGATGCGGCCAACCACCGTCTCTATACGACAACCTGCAGCACTCAAATTACTCAACCACACGCTACGGCCTTCGCCTACTCGCTAACGTGGAGTAGACACGTTCAAGCAATCACCAAGGATTAGCAAGAACAACGGAGTAGCAACTCAGAAATAACACCCAATCCCAATTAGTGGTGGAAATGGCTCACTCACAAAAGGAACAAGTGTTCTACTAAACCATCAAAACTCCTCCATACATGGGGGGTGCCCCCCTATTTATAGTGTGAGGTGACTTGAGGGCTAAGAAACGTATGAGGTAAGCGCTGACATCATGTTTGTACGATCTTCTATGGCTATGCTACCCATGTTACTAAAGCTTTTTTTCCTTCTATTATCTTTTCCTTGAATCTGAGAACACATAAAATAGGAGAATTAGGTAGCAACAAATTCTTATGAGTACAAGAATAATCACTAAGGAAAAGATTCACCTCTTGTCGCATTTGTTTTGCTTTAGCTCTTGTGATTGGTCCATTAGTTTCAACACTTGTAGTGTGTTTTCTATTGTGTTTGCTAATGACGTCCTCATCATCCTCCTCCTCTTGAGAAGGAGTCGTCCTCGACTCTGATTCTTTCGGTCCAAAGAACGGTGACAAATCAGCAACATTGAATGCAGAACTCACAGCATAATCATCACCCGGAAGCTCAATTTTGTATGCATTGTCATTTATCTTCTCAAGTACTTTGAATGGACCATCTCCTCGCGGCATTAACTTGGACTTACGCTCACCCAGAAGCTCAATTTTGTATGCATTGTCATTTATCTTCTCAAGTACTTTGAATGGACCATCTCCTCGCGGCATTAACTTGGACTTACGCTTGTTTGGGAAGCGTTCTTTGCGTAGATGCACCCAAACCAAATCACCTGGTTCAAATAGCAATTTCTTTCTAGACTTATTAGCTTTAGAAGCATAACCACGTACCTTCTGTTCAATTACCTCTCTAGTCTTTTCATGGAGCTTTTTCACAAAATCAGCGCGCTTAGAAGCCTCTATATTTGTACGTTCTTGTAATGGAAGTGGCATCAAATCAGGTGGCGTGATTGGTTTGAAACCATACACCACCTCAAATGGACACAATTGAGTTGTAGAATGTACCGCCCTATTATATGCAAATTCAACATGCGGTAGATAATCTTCCCACTCTTTTAAATTCTTTTTAATCATTGTTCGTAGCAGCATTGAGAGTGTACGGTTCACCACCTCCGTTTGCCCATCAATTTATGGGTGACAAGTTGTCAAAAAGAGCAATTTTGTTCCAAGCTTGGCCCACAAAGTCTTCCAAAAGTAGCTCATAAATTTGACGTCTCGATCGGATACAATGGTTCTTGGCATGCCACGCAATCTCACAATTTCCCTAAAAAACAAGTCAGCTACATGCGACGCATTGTCGCTTTGTGACAAGGAATAAAATGTGCCATTTTAGATAATCTATCCACAGCAACAAAAATTGAATCCATCCCCCTCTTAGTCCTAGGCAATCCTAAAACAAAGTCCATATTAATATCCTCCCAAGGTGCACTAGGAATAGGAAGTGGAGTATATAAACCATGTGGATTAAGTTTAGATTTCGCTTTGTGGCACGTCACACATCGCTGTACAAACCTTTCGACATCACACCTCATCTTAGGCCAATAAAAGTGATCACTCAACATCATGAATGTCTTTTCTCTCCCAAAATATCCCATCAATCCACCTGCATGAGATTCCTGCAATAAAAACAAACGCACGGACGAATCTGGAACACACAATTTGTTAGTACGAAATAAGAACCCATCATGAACATGGAATTTGTCCCATCCTTTCCCATCTTTGCATTTAGAATATGGTTCTGAAAGTTCATGGTCGGAAGCATATAAATCTTTCAAGCTCTCTAATCCAGGTACCTTTACTTCCAATTGATTTAAGAGCACATTCTTTCTAGATAAAGCATCAGCTACCACATTCTCTTTCCCCTTCTTGTACTTAACAACATATGAAAAAGTTTCAATGAATTCTACTCACTTAGCATATCTGCGATTCAGCTTAGCTTGGCTTTTCAAATATTTCAAACCTTCATGATCAGAGTGAATAACAAATTCTTTAGGCCAAAGATAATGTTGCTAAGTTTCAAGCATACGCACCAAAGCATACAATTCTTTATCATGCACAGAATAGTTCAATTGAGCACTTCCTAGTTTCTCACTACAGTATGCTACCGGTTTTCCTTCTTGCATTAAAACACCACCAATACCTATTCCACTAGCATCACATTCAATTTCAAAAGTCTTAGTGAAATTAGGCAAAGCGAGCAATGGTGCTTCAATTAATCGTTTCTTTAGTTCTTGAAAAGCATTTTCTTGTGATGCACCCCATTCAAACACAACACCCTTTTTAGTTAATTCATTTAATGGGGCAGCAATGGTGCTAAAATCTTTAACAAAACGATGATAAAAGCTAACAAGACCATGAAAACTTCTGATTTGACTAACATTCACAGGTCTTGGCCAATTCTTAATTGCTTCATTTTTAGATTCATCTACCTCAATGCCTTGTCCAGACACAAAATAACCTAAGAAAACAATTTTATTGGTACAAAAAGTGCAATTGTCCAAATTAGCATATAATTTCTCACTTCTAAGTACTTCTAGTACTTGTCTAATATGATCAATGTGTTCATCCATCGTTTTGCTATAGATCAATATATCATCAAAGTATACCACAACAAAATTACCAATGAATGCTCTTAAAACATGATTCATCAATCGCATGAATGTACTAGGTGCATTAGTTAAACCAAAAGGCATTACCAAACACTTGTAGTGTGTTTTCTATTGTGTTTGCAAATGATGTCCTCATCACACAATGACTTGAGTGATGAGCACGGTGGATCAAGCAACTCCGAAAAACTTGTCAGATTGAAGCACCGGTCAATGAGCAACTCAGTGAGAGATGAGCTCCTAGAGACATGTAACTCTTGCCATGTTACAGGGATCCTTTCTAGCCCCACATTTACAAGATGTAGTTTCGTGATAGAAGGATCGAGACAAGGTATGTTCTTGAGAAAGATGCAATTATACAACAAGAACACATCTACGCAAGGCAGGTTTTGTCTATTCAGCCATTGTGAAGTCTGCTACCTTGGCATGATTTTATTAGTAGTAGCCTGACGCTTGAATTTAGTTGGAGCCCTGCTAGGACATCAGAATGGTCATCGTTCGCCCCCCTGGCCAGCACTTCTTTTTGACCACTGTAGAACCAAACCTCTAAGGTGTTTGTTGTATACTCCTAAACTGCGGAAAGGTTGTTTATTGCTTGGCTCTTTATTTCCAAAAGGTTACCATTTTGATAAAGGCCTTTATTTATATCTGGAAAATGGCTAGTTGCATTTCACATTTTCACCTATGGGGAACCGTCATATGGAAGATGTTGGGACTGATAACTTTGTTGGTTTGATCAATAGCTATTTTTTTTACAGAAAGACCATTCTTGCCTGATTACTATATATCCATTGATATTATGCTAATTGGGTGAATCTTTCAAGGTACAAAATACCAAATCTGAAATCCCAAAGACCGTCCATCAATGTCTGTGTGCACTGAAGTTCTAAAATTAAGCAGTTCAAGGGAATTGGGAGAGTACAAAGGATGAATTCCCTTGTAATACTGAAGAAACTCAGGACCTAGACTGTAATCTGTTCCATGGACTTTAATATGCTGCTGTAAATAACAGACAAGAAAGTATAGGTAATCTCAAGTTTTTTCGATTCCTTAATGTACCTTGCACCAGTATAATGAATTTGCCTGATATATTGTGTTGTCTGCATGATCTTATGATTCTGGGTATGTAATCAATCTTGAGAAACTACATGCAGAAGTGCAATGTTCTCATAGACATTTGAGATTACAAAGCTCAGTTGTTTGCTGTTTGTAGGCAACACGAAGCATGTTTATAGGATTGAAGAACTGATGGATTTAAGCACCTTCGTGGAAGCCTACATGTCATAAGTGTTGAGTGTGAGACCATGTGGAGGTAACCCCGGTTGTGTGATGAGTAATTGACACGTGTTCTAAAAAGTCTGAGTTTGTTCCGGGCATTTTTGTGCTAATTACTGATGCGGATATTTAATTATAATATCTTGTGCGGTGCTATGTAATGTGTTTTCTTTTGGTGATGACTGCAGGATTTTGAGATGGAGTCGTGGCGAGGCATGGGTGACCGGACTAGGTACAAGCGGTGCTGAGGTCAGAGCGGTCGAGATGTATCGAAGACAGCGAGGACTCGAAGTGGTTGCGAGGTGTGCGCGACAAGAAACGAGGAAGTTTCCCGGAAGGTGCAGGAGTGGCATTTTGGTAAATGCGCAAGGCTGCACAAAAGGAAGCGGATTGGGTTAAGAAAGAATGGGCAAAGTGGATTTGATTAGGAAATGATCCATTAGTGGAGAGTTGTTGTGACCCAATGGATAAAATGGTGTCTAAACCCATTAGTGGAGAGTTGTTGTGACCTAATGGGTAAAGTGTTTGTAAACCTATTAGTGGAGGCTATAAATAGAGGTGCTCTCTAGTGGGAGAAGTGCACTTGAGAGAGAGAAAGAGAGATGGGTGTGAGTGTTAGGGTTTCCTAATGCTTGTGCCCTTGAGAGAAAGTTGTGTTGAGAGTTAGGGTTTACTTGTTCTCTCCATGTGTGTGTATGTTTTACATGAGAGATGGGAGAGATGGTTGTAAATATTTTCTTTATCAAATCCGGGGTATCTCTCTTTCTTTATCAAATCCGGGGTATCTCTCTTCCTCTATATGAATGTTCTGTGTTTTTAATTTTTGCTAGCTATTTGTTTTCTCTCCATTATTTTTGTTTTTGGTTTAAAGTTCTTGCTCTAGTTGCTGCTATATTTTATTTGCTCTGTGTTTTTGTTTGTTTCCTCTATATTTTATTTGCTTTATGCTTTTCAGCTTTTACTTTGTGCTTTTCAGCTTTTACTTTGAACTGCTTTTACTTTGTACTTTTCAGCTTTTGCTTTATGCTTTTCAGCTTTTACTTTGAGCTTTTCAGGTTGCTTTGGACAGCAATTTATTTTACTGTTTTCTCTACTCTATTCTCAGCCAGCAGTGCTGTTTTGTAGTGCAGTTTTCTGCAGTTCTTAGTGCTGTTTTAGGGTACAGTTCATTGCTGTTTTGATAAGCTTTCATTGTTGTTTTCAGTTTGCTATTTGTTGAAAAGTGAGTGAATATTTGGGGCGGAATTTTTAAAAGGCACCATTCACCCCACGTCTGTTGCCATTTCTGATCCTTTAATTGGTATCAGAGCTGGTTAGTTCTCGTCTATAGATCTTAACCGGTCTGCGAGCCATAGCAACAGACAGGTATTCCACCAAGCCTCCTATCTTCGATGGGGTTGACTATCCTTTTAGGAAGAGTAGGATGGAGTCTTGCATACAGGCTCAGGGCTATGCGATCTGGCAAAAAGTCAAAACCCGTTTTGTTATTCCTGCCGATGAACACATCACTGCGAATAACATGCCAGATGTGGAGGCAAATGCTAAGGCAAGGAACATCATAATCCAGGATCTGAGCAGGAGTGAATTTGATCGCATTTCTCATCTTTCGTCGGCCTATGACATCATAATCCAGTTCAAGCGAGATTACAACAAATTTGAAATGCTCACTGGTGAGTCCCTGGATGAGTGTTTTTCGAGATTTCACAAGATTCTGAGCAATCTCCGAGCCGTCGGTCTCACATACTCCGACTCGGACAATACTCGTTAGATGCTTTCTACTCTTGACTTGTGTGTTTGGGAGATGAAGGTAACCACGATTAAAGACACCACGGATCTCCCGACTTTGACTCTTGATGCGCTGTACTCGCGCCTCAAGACTCACGAGATTGACATTGTCTCTCGCAAGTCGAAGTCACAGTCGATGGCCCTAGTGACCGATCCCGGTTCAGCTTCTGGTCTTTCTTCTGATTTGCCGTGTGGATTCTCTCTTGCTTCTCTCTGTGACATAACTGATGATCAGTTAGAGTAGCTTGCGGATGAGCAGTTAGCCCTCCTTGCTCGGAGATTCTCCCATGCTTACAAGAGGAGGAGGGACGGAAAGAGAGGAGGACATGTGATCTGCTTCGAGTGTGGTGGCCCCAACCACATTCGAGCGAACTGCCCCAAGCTGGGGAAGGGCAAAGGTGACTACGACGGTTCGAGCAAGAATGACTACATTGACAAGAACCGCAACAAAAAGCCTCCAACGCATCCTCGAGGCAAGAAAAAGTTCCGCGACTTTGGGAAGGCCAAGAAGCTCTTCCACCGCGTCCACGCCGCTTTCAACGATCTCGACCTCAGCGAGGTGGAGGGATGGAGTGACGACGACGGGGCCGGTGATCAAGATCCCAAGAGTGGCGGCGACTTCTGCGGCATGTGCTTCATGGCCCTCAAGGGCAAGGTGAGATAGGATGGCGATACCTTATAATAATGTTGTTAATGGCTCTACAATCTACACACATCGCCAAGAACCATCTTTTTGGAACCAAAAGAACAGAACAACACAAGGACTAAGGCTCTCACATCGTACCCACGGTCCAAAAGGTCTTGGACTTGTCGCTGAATCTCCTTAGTCTCTTGGGATTGGTCTGTATGCCGCACGGTTTGGCAAACTCGCTCGAGGATCAAGTCAATCTAGTGCTCAATCCCTCGAATGGGTGGAAGTCACGGAGGTATCTCATCGGGAAAAACATCTCTAAACTCCAAAAGGTTAGTGAGCGAGCGGGCATAGTGCAAGGCATATTATCAAGAGAAAATAAAGCATCTTTGCACACAAAAGCATAGCATGTATCATTAACATCATCAATTTCAGCAAGGTCTGATTTTGTGGCAAGCATAACAGAATTTTTCAAATTGATTACTTGCTGTTTTCAGATTTAACATGTTCCTTTGGATCATTAGCAGCAGCATCTCTCTCCCTATCGGCCTCTATAATCTCAGTTGGGGACAAAGGCAGTAAAGCAACTTTCTTTCCCTTATGCATAAATGTGTATTTGTTACTACTACCATGGTGTAAAGCATCATTATCAAATTCCCAAGGTCGACCCAATAAAGAGAGCATGCTTGCATGGGAACCACATCACAATCAACATGATCGAATAACCACCAATAGAAAAATGGACTCGGCATGTTTGTGTTACCTTAGCTTTTCCAGAGTCATTTAACCACTGAATATGGTATGGATGTGGATGCGGTCGCGTGGTCAAGCCAAGCTTCTTGACCAAATCAGAACTCACCAAGTTGTTGCAGCTTCCTCCATCAATGATGACACGTGCGCCGATTCTTGATTGCGAAGAAAGTGCGAAACAAATTATGGCGTTGAAGCTTATCGGATTGTTGTACACGTGTCTTTGAGGACTTGCTGCACAATGATGCTCTGTAGCGTCATTGTGGGCGCCCACCAAGGACCAAGTCGTCATCACCACCGCCATTGTCATCCAGCGGCACAGAACATCATCATCATCCTCCTCGACATCCGAAGTGCTGATGTAGCCTCCACTTCGTGACGATGTATGCCCGTTGGCTAGGGCAATTCTTCGGACATGACCAAGCCCATGGCAGTGATGGCACCGAATGTCGGAGGAGCGACCCGTTGAAGCCACGGAAGAAGAGCTCTTGGCTGGACCACCAAAGGAGTTTTTGTAGAATCTACAAGGTGTGTCGTGGATGGTGGCCGGTGGCGCTGCTGCAAACTTGGTCGCACGGTGGTGGAGGAGAACAGCTTCGAAGAAGACTTGGCGCGGTCCGTCGATGTAGTCGTTCGCGGCGTGTAGGAGAGTCGTCCGGTGTTTGCCTTTGCTGATTCCTTGCATCCACGCAATTCTTTTACTGCAAGCATAGCAAGTCTGGAACAAGCGGTTGTGATAGTAAATTCTTTATAATCAACAATGTCACGAATTTCACGCGTAACCCCGTAGAAAGCGACAAATCTTATCCTCCGTTTCCTCAACAACCCCACAACGCACCATACCCTTTTGAAGCTCGGCATAATAGTCACGAACAGAACTATCACCTTGTTCTAAGCGCTGTAATTTTTTCTCAAATCACGTTTATATGAAGGAGGAACAAAGCGATTACGCATAGCTTCTTTTTAATCGCTCCCATGTATCGGGTTGTAAGCGCATGGTACCAGTTCATTCCACGGATAATAGCAAAGTCCTTAAACTCACTAGTAGCTTGTCTAACTCTATATTGTTCAGGAACCAAGTGAGAATTAAACTTACGCTCTACCGTCATCTCCCAATCAAGATATTTTTCAGCATCATAAAGACGAGAAAAGATGGAATGGTAAATTTAACTTTAGCAAAAGGATCGTCGTTACCATGGCGGTTCGGTTATTACCTCCCATACCATGTCGGTTTCTTGAAGCGCCGTGAGTCGTGCATCTTGTGTCGCCACCGAGCAATGTTGCCGCGTGTCTCCAATGTGTACTCCGACTCGGACGAGGTATTCCCTTCCTACGACCAGCTCAATCATGCTTTCCTTAAACTAGGTGGATTTCATGCCAAGTCTAGGGCTAGGTGTACTGAGTTAGAGAAGGAAGTAGATAGACTATCACGGGAGCTTTTTTCTCTTATATCTACTCCCTCCCGTGATGATTGCGATACATGCTGTGCCTTGTTGGGTGATATAGAGAAATTAAGGACCTCGCATGATAGTTTGTCCTCCAAGCTTGATATTGTTAAGGTGGAGAATATTAGTCTGTTGGCTGAACTAGAGATGAGTAGGATTGCTTCTATTCCATCTACTCCTGTTGAGACTAGTGCTTGCACCTCATGTGAGGATAAGGACAATGCCTTTAGAGGTCTTTATACCATGCTTCTAGATCTTCCCGAGTCATATGAAAACTGCAATAATTTAAAGATAAACCTAAAATGGGCAGATCATAAAATTGCTGAACTGCAAACTTCACTACTTGAGCCCATTGCTTCTTGTTTGAACTGTCCTAAGTTAACTGCTGAATTTGAATCTGTCTCAAAGCAGTTTCAAGAAATATTTGACACTAATAAGAAAATGGCTCAGTTCGCGACTAAGGACCCTGTTAGCTCACCATGCATTAGTTGTGATAAACTAAAACTTAACCTCGTTGCTTTGAATGAAAAATGTGTGAAGCTAACTAAGGATCAACTAGTGAAGCCGTCAACTGATTGTGATGTGATTGCTGAGTTGGGAAGGAGCCCAAGGGTAAGGGTGAAACGCTTAGCGACGTGCACCAACTGGCTAGTAGTAGCACTGTCCCCTCAGAGTCGGCTGTGCGTGCACAAGCCATTCTTTCCTCTACTGTTGGTTCTTCTTCTTCTACTCCCTTACCTTCTGCTACTCCTCCTTCCCCTTGCTCTTCTTGCACCTCTCTCTTTCGGGAGTGTCAGTATCTTATGAACACTCTCGAGAGATTTGTAGGCGGGAAGAAGAAGCTTAATCTTATTTTAGACCAATCCAAGATTTGCAGATTTAATCAGGGTCTGGGATACGATTTCTATGAGGACATGAGGAAGCATCCACCTGCCATGCTCAGACCCATAGCACCAGGTGTGATCGAGACTGAGCCCAGGACCGAGAAAGTCCAATTTAAGTCAGCAGGCATTGTCCAAGAGATTTCTGACAGCAAGGAGATTCCCCCTGCTACTTCGGCCTCTCAGAAGGTGAAGCCTCATCATGTTACTTCTACCTCTCAGAAGGTAAAGTACCATTGCACCTTCTGTCAGAAGGATGGACACCTGATCGATCGATACTTCAAGCGCGCCAAGATTGCGTGTAGAGATCGTGTTGAGCATCTTAGGCATATTCCGGGTCTGCCCCAGACTATGAGTGCACCTAAAACCAACACGAGGTCTAGGGTTACGTCTGTTGATGGTTTTGGGCAGCATCGAGGACTTGGTTTTTCCAAGTTTTCTGATTTTCGTCCTCATGCTCCCTTTGGTCGTGTTTTCCGCCATCCTGAGGGTAAATCTCGTTTTCCCCGTCAAGATAGCTACTGCGGCGTGATCAGCATGTTGCTGGTGTCTTGACTCGCTCCTCTGTAGCAATCAAGCCCAATAACAGTTTCAGGTCTACACTGAGACCATCTGCTTCTTTGAGTGACAGAGAGCGTAGGGTAGATAGAGGTCAATCGTGTTTGACTACTTTATCTGCTCGACGTGTTATTCAGTATTGGGTGCCAAAATCATTGTTGATTTACCCAGATCGAGACTTTACTCTGCTTGACTCAGGTTATTTGGCGGAAAGGAAAGGTTTGGCTTGTAGACTCTGGTTGTTCTCGTCATATGACCGGAGACTCCCGTTGGTTTTCTTTCCTTGCTCGTGCTTCAGGTGATGAGACGATCACCTTCGGAGATGCTTCATCTGGGCACATCATTGCCAAAGGTATAGTGCGCATTAATGAGTCTTTTATTTTAAAAGATGTTGCCTTTGTTAGTAAGCTGCAGTATAATTTACTTTCTGTTTATCAGCTTATCGATGACGAATTTGAGGTGAGCTTTAAGAAAAATAATTGCAAAATTCTTGATCCTTCGGGTAGTCTGGTTTGCGGGATATCTCGTTATGGGAGGAACTTTCGTGCTAATTTTTCTGAGTCTTCTGGTGATCCTCTCCGATGTTTGGTTGCTTCTGAATCCCGTGATCTTACCTTCTGGCAAAGGAGACTTGGTCATATTGGATTTGACCATTTGACCCGAGTTAGCGGCCACGATCTCATCCGTGGTCTGCCGAAACTCAAGATGATCAAAGATCTTGTTTGCGCTCCATGTCGGCACGGCAAGATGGTTGCCTCTTCTCATCCTCCGGTCACAGTTACTATGACCGATGCACCGGTACAGTTGCTCCATATGGACACAGTTGGACCAGCTCGAGTGCAGTCAGCAGGAGGGAAGTGGTATGTTCTTGACGTGGTCGATGACTTCTCGAGGTATTCTTGGGTGTTTTTTTTAGCCTCGAAGGATGAGACGTTTACACATTTTCGAGGTCTGTTCAGTAGGCTTTCTATTGAGCTTCCGGGTGCCTTACGAGCGATCCGCAGTGACAATAGCACGGAGTTCAAGAATTCCTACTTTGAGAGGTTTTGCGATGAGACAGGTGTAGAGTGTTAGTGATATGCCCTAGAGACAACATGGAGATGTTGTATATATCACATACTATGTTTATGATACATTACTTTGTTCCTTGGAATAGACATCATCATTATTGATCAATGAGTATGTGACTTATTCATGAGACTCTTAAATACTAAGATGTTGCTATTTCTAAATGATCCCTGATCGTATATCATATGAGGAACAAATATGATTCAAAGACAAAGATCAGCATATGTATTGATTGATGATCATGTCTCATGGATCATGGTATGGTGATACCAAATCAATAATATAGACATGTGTTAGTGAACATATGTTGGATAGACCTGCCATGAGACACTGCAGAGAGTCCATGTGTCATCGTTGGTCTCAAGTAGTGTTTATGTAGAGTCCTTAGACTTGAGATCATCATGGTTCCCAACATGAGTAGTAGCTTATTTTGGGACTACTAAACACTACTCGTGAATGGCGGGTAGTCATAAAAGTAGTCTTCGGGTTTGCCATGAAACATGTAGTGGGATGTGAATGATCAAGATAGAATTTGCCCCTCCTTATGGGAGAGATATCTCTGGGCCCCTCGATGTAATGGATTATGAAAGTGCATGGCCATGCCAAGGTGATTGAGGAGTCAATCACGAGTTTATAATCCATCACGGAATCGAGAGAGTGATTGAGCTATTAAGAGGATGACACAGGTCTCGCCTTGAGCTCAATCTATATCGTGAGGCAAAGGGATTCGTACATGAGAGAACATTACAGTTCACCGATATGATCTTTACATATACTTTGGGGTTAATATGTCTTACTAGAGGCCGCTATTAACATGGTAACTGGAAAGGCGTTTCCGGTCACGACCAAGTATACGTGAACCTACAGGGTCGCACGCTTAACGGGTTGGAACACTAATTCGAATATGATTCGGATATGGGCTCAATTCGGATAGAGATCCGAATAGACTCCTATTGGGCCTCGGTCCACGAGGCCCACGTGAGGAGGTCTATATATATGGAGGCGAGGGCGGAGGATTCGTCCCGATTAACATCTAGTAAAACCCTAGCCGCCACCTCCCGAGCCAAACCCTAGCTGCTCACGAGTGCTAGTACACTCGCGATCGCCGTCCGGCCCGGACGTGTGGATACGGTGGAGGCGCTGCTCGCGTTGCGATCTTGATCGGCGTGCGTGGAGGAGACGATCTGTTCGGGACGATCGGCTACTTCCACTACTACCTCGACGCGCGTGATTGGATCGGTTTCCAATTCTTCTTCCGCTGCGCTGCGCGTCTAAGTGGTAACGATCCATGATCCTTCCTTAGCATGATGTTCTTGGGTGCGCGGTAGAAAAGTTTTGTTTTCTGCTTCCGTAGCCTACGCGTATTCCAATATAGAGCACCAGTTCTCTTCTCCATACGTCCCTCAACAAAATGGTGTTGTGGAGTGGAAGAACCGTACCTTGGTCGAGATGGCCAGAATAATGCTCAATGAATACTCTACACCTAGGAAGTTTTGGGCTGAAGCTGTAGCCACCACGTGCCATGTTTCAAACAGAATTTTTCTGAAGGCACACTTGCATCGCACTTCTTATGAGTTGAGATACGGGTGAAAGCCTAGTGTCTCTCATTTTCGTGTCTTTGGTTGCAAGTGTTTTATTCTGAAGTCTGGGAACCTAGATAAGTTTGAGTCACGATCTTGTGATGGGATTTTTCTGGGTTACTCGACTTCTTCGTGGGCTTATAGGGTTTGGAACTGCGAGTCTAGCAAAATAGTAGAGACCTGCGAGGTGACCTTCGATGAGGCCAGTCCGAGGACTAGGCCCGATACCTCAGGTTCAGTACAGCAGTCTGAGCCCATCTTTGTGGATGATGAGGAGGATGACGATGAGAGTTGTCTACCCGATCCAGTTTCTCCTCCTCTTGAGGTGCCTGCTTCTTCCATCGCACCTCAAGGAGATCAGCCCATTCCTTCCGCATCCTCAGGAGCTAGTGGCTCTGTTCCTACCTCGTCAGCTCATGAGGTAGATGCCACTTCCTCTTCTCATCCAGGACCTCCCGACACATTCAGCATCGTCATCCTTCTGAGCAGATGATAGGAGATCTTCATGAGCGGGTCACGCGCTCAAAATCTGGCTTATCTCTTTTCTGCTTACACTCTGCCTTTGTTGCCACTTTTGAACCCGACGATATTTGTCATGCACTATTTGATGAGTCTTGGGTCAATGCCATGCATGAGAAGTTAGAAAACTTTGAGAGGAACAAGGTCTGGTCGCTTGTCGAGCCTCTAGAGGTCATAATGTCATAGGTACCAAGTGGGTGTTCAAAAACAAGTAGAGTGAGAATGGGGTAGTCGTTTGAAACAAGTATAGATTGGTAGCTCAGAGTTTCTCCTAGGTTGAGGTTTAGATTTTGAGGAGACCTTTGCTCCTGTAGCTAGGCTAGAGGCCATTAGAATTTTGCTTGCTTTCGCAGCGTCTAAGGGCTTCAAGCTTTACCAAATGAATGCCAAGAGTGCCTTCCTCAATGGGTTTATTGAGGAAGAGGTCTATGTTAGGCAGCCTCCAGGTTTCGAGAACCCCAAATACCCAAACCATGTCTACAAGCTTTCCAAAGCTCTGTATGGACTTAAGCAAGCCCCTAGAGCTTGGTATGAAAGGCTTAAGTCCTATCTGTTGAGTCATAGATTTGAGATGGGTAAGGTAGACAAGACCTTGCTCATTCGCAGGCATGGCAATGACCTTCTACTTGTCCAGATTTATGTGGATGACATCATCTTTGGTGGCTCCTCTCATGCTCTTGTTTCCCAGTATTCTGCTGTCATGAGCTCAAAGTTTGAGATGAGCATAATGGGCAAGTTGAGCTTCTTTCTTGGCTTCCAGATCAAGCAAACTCGGGAGAGTACCTTTTTGCATCAGGGCAAGTATACTCGAGACCTCCTGAAGCGCTTTGACATGAGTGATGGCAAGCCGGTGTCAACTCCGATGGCGTCAACAACTTCATTTGATCCAGATGAGGATGGCGAGCCAGTTGATTAGAAGGAGTTCAGAAGTATGATCGGTTTCCTCTTGTACCTCACTGCCTCAAGACCGGATATACACTTTTTGTGTGTCTGTGCTCGATTTCAGGCTTCTCCTCGTGTATCTCACCGTCAGGCGGTGAAACGCATCTTTTGGTACCTTCGAGCTACCATAGACTATGGTATCTGATACTCTTCATCTTCTTATCTTTCCCTTAGAGCCTACTCCGATGCAGACTTTGCTGGCTGTAGGATAGACATGAAGAGCACTTCTGGCATCTGCCAATTCATTGGCACTTCTCTTGTTTCTTAGTCATCTAGGAAGCAGTCTGGTGTTGCACAGTCCACCGCAGAGGCCGAGTATGTTGTCTGCGCCGATTCTGTTGCGACCACTACTTTGGATGGCTTCGACCCTGCGGGACTTTGGGTTAGTTATAGATAGTGTTCCACTCTTTTGTGATAACACTTCTACTATTAACATTGCTAAGAACCCAGTGCAGCATTCTCGGACTAAGCACATCGATATCAGATATCATTTTCTTAGCGACCATGTGGAGAAGGTGACATAGTGCTCTAGTTTGTGGAGAGTGACCACCAGTTGGTGATATCTTTACCAAGCTGTAACATCCCAAAAATTTTCATCCCTTTTATTAAAGTGTTTTCTGGATTTATTGGATTTTTCCTGAATTTTATTCCAAGCTATGAATTAAGAAAATTAAAAATTTTATTTTTGCAAAGGCCAAATGAATTTATTGCATTTCATGAAAGTCAAAATAAATGTATTTCACCTTCCTAAAGTCAATTATGTAATTACTTTAATTTTCAGGAAATTATAAAGATTTAAAACCCTCCCTTTAAAGTCAAATTGTGTTTTTATAAAAATCAATTATCAAATTAAGTTAAAAATATTTTTATTAAGTGTAAAATAGTCCCAGAAGGTTCTCTGAAATTTTCTGAAAATTTTAAAATTTATTTGGTATTTTTCGAGCTTTCTATAGCATATTATTTTTCTAGAAAATCAAAAGAAAATAAAAACCCAAAACCCTCCCCAGGGCCGACACTTGTCATCCATCGGGCCAATCCCGCCCCGGATCTAACCTCAGCCATTCGATCTAACTTACCCCTTCATCCCGCCTTGCCCTCTCCTCTGGCCGACGCGTGGCAAGCATCCGACCACCTATCCTTTCCCCCGATTCAATCTCGGCCGTCCGCACCAACTTACCGCTTCACCCGCCCGACGTGTGGCATGATCCGGACCCTTAACCGTTGCCGTACTAGATCACAGCCGCCCCCTCCCACTTATTACACCAATCGGCCCAGATTCAACCGCTATTGTCGGATCGGATCCAGACCGTCCCCGTTCACTTACCCCTTTGCCAGCACCCCGCGGCCCCGATCGTCCCTCCTTGCCACCCGTCGCAAATCCAACCGTCCCCCTCGCACCTTCCCATTTCTTTCTCTCGCTGACGCTTGGGCCCCACCTGTCGGATCCGTCTTCCCCGCCCCCTTTTCTTTCTTCTCCACGCGATCGCCGCCCGCTGCCGCATTGAAGCTGAAACCGAAGCTTCAATTGCTTCAGTTTCCTTCCCGTTTACTCCCCCGCGCCAACGGCAAATTCAACCACCACCTTCACCGCGTCCATTTTGGGCATAATTACCCCTAATTGCGCTGTTTACGCTGTCGCATTGATCCTCCCCGCCCGTTTCAACTCTGGCGTACAGTGCGCGACCGTTACCTCCCCTCCCCACCTATAAAAGGGCATCCCCGAGGACCCTCTACTCACATCGCCTCCCCCACTCCTCTCAATTCGAGCGATCCAGCCCCGGGGACCTCCCTGTGCTCGTTTTCCCCTCCGCGGCTCCGACGACTTCGGCGAGCAATCGCCACCGCCTCCAGCCACCCCGAGCCTCGCCGATGCTCGTGCCCTGGCGATCCCCGACGACCTCTTCCCCGGGCCCGTGCGCCACCGGAACCCCTCCGCCGTTGTGAACCCTTCTCCGACCGCCGCCCCTCTCCGCCGTCCATCCGCTCCGGCCATCCTCGAGCTTTGCGGAAGGTACCCGAGCACTCCCCTCTTCATTTTGGTGCGCTCGGCCGCGCCGCCGCTCACCGGAGCTCCGGCGATCATTGGGCCCCGAGCGCCGCCGCCGCCGGCTAGGCCACGTCGGCTCGTCGAGCCGAGATGGCAGGGGTGTGGCAGCCGCATGGCAGCCAGTTCGGCGCCACGCCTGCGCCACCCGAGACCCCTCGCCACCTCACGCGTGCCTGTCCACGTCGGCATATTGCCGTGACGTGGCAGCCACGAGGTAGCCACGTGGTGCCAAGTGGCAGCCACGTGGAGGCCACGTCAGCCCCTTTTGCCATGTCAGCCCTACCAGATTTTAATTAAATCCAAAAATCCTTGTTGACGTCATGATGTCGCAATAAATCCGATTTTTCAATGTAAAAACAAATCGGCCAAAATTAAATTCATAAGCTGACGTCATAATCCTTTATTTTCCTTTAGGAAAATAATCCTTGCTAACGTCATAAATGATTTTCGGTATAAAAATAATTTCAGAAATTGAGTATTTTCTTTTTAATTGTATTAAAACTTTGAAAGGCTATAACTTCTTCATTTTAACTCCAAATTGATCCATTCAAATTTCTAAATTTTTCTAAATTCATGATCTATCCATTTCTGGCATCATTTTGAAATTTTGAATTTATTTGAATTTTATTTTTGAATTTCTTTTGAATTAGCTCTTTACGTTAGATTTTGACGATTCCGGATAGTTCGAGTTCGATGATTCTCAGCAGGACTTCAATCAAGGTAAGTTACACCTTTGACCATGTTGAACTTAATATTTCAAATTTAGTTATGTTATTTTACTGTATATGCATGCTTACTTATATTCAAAATTAATTTAAATTCAGTTTAAACTTTAGTTATGCCCATGATCCTTTGACTATAGCCAATTTTGAATCTCGAATTCATATACCTTGTCACCCTAGCTAAAAACTAGTTAGTACTATAGTATTGACTAGAAAATTTTATAGAAATGCTTAGCCTAGCTTAGTATAATTTTAGGTGGGATCAAATCATTCACATGAAATGACGATTTGAAAATGAAATCTTGACTTCGTGAGTCAAGGATGGTTTATGAAAATTATTTAAAAATGAAAATAGAAACTTATGATTTGGACTTAGGCTAATGGTTAGGTGGTGGGTGCCGGCATGCCTCGTGTTTGGTGACACCTGGTTGATTGTCGTGCATGTGGATATGAGGACTGAGCCTAAATCAATTTAAGGACCATTTCTGTGAATCATTTTATGAAGTCACTTCGTACTACTACAAGTCCGGTATGGGACGGACCTGACCAAGTAATTTGTGAAGTTCCAAATATAGTCTTGCTATAGGCTGAATGTGAGCGTGACGTAGGCCGCGAGAAGTCTCACATGGCACCAGAGGGGGCTCCAACTCGGGGATTCAAGTTGTGGTGAAACCATAGTGGCGGCGTGATTATTTTGGCGATGGATCATCGGAACAGCCTTGTCATGAACTCTCCGCCGCACACCTAAGGCAGTGTGTTTATCGCGTGGCTCAAGTGAGAGGGAATGTCTTGTGGGTAAAGTGGTACACATCTGCAGAGTAATAAACTATCTGGATAGCCGTGTTCACGGTCATGAACATGCTGAGTAGAGTCTTCACAGATTAGACTTGGCTTTTATAAACTTGGTTTTCGGTCGAATAACAATGGTTTGGATAATGATCCGGGTGGATTCCGATGGTTAGGTTAGTGTAGGCCGGAGCCTACACTAACAGAATGCTTATTTCACACATTGATTCGTATATTGTATTCAAACTCGGCTTTTATACTTACATTGTTATATTAAAAATTCAAGTACTGCTTTTCACGCAAATGAACTTATTAAGCCTTCCTTTGTTATCCCTATGCATGCATTCACTCTGTTAAAACTTCTGGTGTAACTTGTGTAAGTACTTAATGTGCTTATCTTGGGAGTACTCTATGTGCTCACCTTGCTAAATTTGTTGTCAGACTTCGAAGGCGACTACGACGGTGAGGACTACTTCAGCGAATAGGACGCGTCTTACAGTCATTCTCCTGTGGGAGGCTGGATGGGCTGCACTGCTACCTTTTAATTTCCACTACTTTTATTTCTTTCTTTTGGCCTCGTGCCCCTATATTGTAAGACTTGGCCATAAGGCCGTATTTTCGTTTAATAATATTCTGTGGTGATTTTGCATGATATACATTACTGTATACCCTGTGTGCACTAGCTTTTCCTAGGATAGTGTGATTTACACAGAGGGACTTGGAGTTGTTGTTCCGGGTCCCGACACAAGCCTTTGGATAGCTCTAGGTTTTCAGCCTTGCGGGGAGAGTTTGGGGTGGTTTGTCCTTATAGACTGTTGTGAGGGGGAGTTTTGTACTTTATGCATTATCATATTTACTGCTTCTGTCCTTCTTCATTACATTGCATTAGGGTGCATTCGGGATTTGTCCTTTCAGCATAGATTAGAGTGCTTCTCTCGTCTAGTTGCTCAGTCTTCTTCCTCTCATCTTGTGACTCTAGGATGCTACTTATTAGCTGTCTCTCTTCTCTTCTCATTAGGTTGTGTTCACTCACTTCTTATAGGTCTAGCGAGGGTTGGGTCACCCTTGGGTAAACAGCGAACGTGTTTACTCTCTAATGTGTTAGAAGACCAGCTGATAGTCCTAGAGTCTCATGGGGTAGATGAGAGTCAGTCTGAGCTATAGTATCCTCTATATCTTGTCTATACTTTAAGGACTGTCTTTCTGATTTCTTTCTACCAGCTTCTCATTTTTATTACTTTGGTTCAGGGGGAGTTCTTTTGAGTATGCTAGGATTTAATTTTTACATCACTCAACTTGAACTAAAAGTGCATCTCATGTTGAGGGGGAGCTGGATTTTCTTGCATTTCATTCTACATTGTAATATAACTACATAGAGCCTTGATTATTATCCAATTATGATCTGTTTACAATGCATTACAACTTACCATGATCTGTGCTTAATTGCTATATTTATCATTACTTTATATGTGTAGTCTAGTCTTTGCCATGATAAGTTGATTAAAAGCGCACAACTTGAATTGATTCATCTCATGGTAGCTTTTAAGACTAGTCTGTCTTTAGTTATCCTTTTATAATTCATGCTATGTCAAATAAGCTGAGTTGAGTCTTGAATCTCTATTGAGTTTTAGATTAAGCTATGCTAGTTCCTTTATGAAGTATGAACTATCTTTAACTCCTTGGTCTAGAACTAAATTTGACAAAAGCAAAAAGATCTCTTTTATGCGAAAAAACTGATCTCACCAATTCTTTCTCATGAGACTGCTTGCCATTGCACTAGGCATGAACTCTGGGGGAGTTTTGGTTGACCAAGATCACCTTCTTAAGCTTCTCGCTTGGAGTGGTCGCATAAGGCTTGAGATCTAGCACATGGCTAAGAAATTAAAAATAGTTGAAGCTTAGGAGGCAGTTGTGGATGGCTCATAGTCCAGGACTTGCTTTGCTAAGATAAAACCAAAAATGACTTTCAGAAAAAGTAAATTGTGCTAGATTTGCTTATTTACAAAAGGACCAAATTCTTGAACAAATGAGTCATTCTTGAACTTGTAGCACTCTAAACTAGCTCAATTTTAGCTTCTTGGTTCCACTTAGATTATTTGACATGGCTTGCATCATCCTTGGATACCTTTAGCTAGACTAAAATCATGTTTGACTTGACGTGCTAAGAAATTGGACCAATTTTCATATTATGATTTATTTGGTTTAGCTAGTCTATACATGAATCGTCATGATCGGATAGCATTATTATGAATTATGGTTTGGTGTAATATTCGAAAAATCATTAAGGATAATCTTCATGGCTCCAAATGCTTAAAATAAATAAAATAAAATCATTTCATTCTCACTTGAGCGTCTTGATGATTTTATTGCCAAAAGGGGGAGAATTTTGGAGAAAAAGCCTTCTAGAGCTTTGCAGAAAACTTTGCTCTTTCAGTTTTTGCTCCAGTTTTCTCTTTTGTTGATATGTTATTAGTTACCTTGATTTTCTTTTAGACCATGTTTGACTCTCAAACTCAACTTTATGTTTTTTCTGTGTTTGTCAATATACTCATGAAGGAGGAGATTGTGAGACTATGTAGAGGTAACCCGGTTGTGTGATGAGTAATTGACACGTGTTCTAAAAAGTCTGAGTTTGTTTGGGTATTTTTGTGCTAATTACTGATGTGGATATTTAATTATAATATCTTATGCGGTGCTATGTAATGTGTTTTCTTGTCGATGATGACTGCAGGATTTTGAGACGGAGTCGTGGCGAGGCACGGGTGATCGGACTAGGCACAAGCGGTGCTGAGGTCAGAGCGGTCGAGATGTATCAAAAATGGCGAGGACTTAAGTGGTTGCGAGGCGTGCACGACAAGAAACGATGAAGCTTCCCGGAAGGTGCAGGAGTGGCATTTTGGTAAATGCGCAAGGCTGCACAAAAGGAAGCGGATTGGGTTAAGAAAGAATGGACAAAGTGGATTTGGTTAGGAAATGATCCATTAGTAGAGAGTTGTTGTGACCTAATGGGTAAAATAGTCTGTAAACCCATTAGTGGAGAGTTGTTGTGACCTAATGGGTAAAGTATTTGTAAACCCATTAGTGGAGACTATAAATAGAGGTGCTCTGTAGTGAGAGAAGTGCACTTGAGAGAGAGAGAGAAAGAGAGATGGGTGTGAGTGTTAGGGTTTCCTAATACTTGTGCCCTTGAGAGAAAGTTGTGTTGAGAGTTAGGGTTTACTTGTTCTCTCCATGTGTGTGTATGTTTTACATGAAAGATAGGAGAGATGGTTGTAAATATTTTCTTTATCTAATCCGGGGTATCTCTCTTCCTCTATATGAATGTTCTGTGTTTTTAATTTGTGCTAGCTGTTTGTTTTCTCTCCATTATTTTTGTTTTTGGTTTAAAGTTCTTACTCTAGTTGCTGCTATATTTTATTTGCTTTGAACTGGGATCTACTCCAAAGCCATTTGGCTAAAATCATCCCGAGAGCAAAAATCTGAAAATCTTCTTGTTATACTTGTGCTTTATTTGCTGCAGATTTTTTGCTCTAATTCGGATTTCATCTCAAAGCCAGTTGGCTAGCATATTCCTAAGAGCAAAAGTCTTCTCTCCAGTTCTTTATCTATTTTATTTTGAGGTGTGTCCTTGTTTGAGGAACTACGGACATAAGTTTGCTTTGAACTGGGAATTTTCTCAAAGTCCCATGACTAGCACATTCCCGAGAGCAAAATAGCAGTATCCATGAATTTCCTTGCTGCAATCTCTAGTTCTTTTTGTTGATTTCTTTATACTTTTCAGCTTTTGCTTTGTGCTTTTCAGCTTTTACTTTGAGCTGCTTTTACTTTGTACTTTTCAGCTTTTACTTTGAGTTGCTTTTACTTTGTGCTTTTCAGGCTGCTTTGGACAACAATTTATTTTACTATTTTCTCTGCTCTATTCTCAGCCAGCAGTGCTATTTTGTAGTGCAGTTTTCTGCAGTTCTTAGTGCTGTTTTAGAGTACAGTTCATTGCTGTTTTGATAAGTTTTCATTGCTGTTTTCAGTTTGCTGCTAGTTGAAAAGTGAGTGAATATTTGGGGCGGAATTTTTAAAAGGCACCATTCAACTCCCCCTCTCTGTTGCCATTTTCGATCCTTCATTGAGTGTCGAGAACATCAAAGGTAAGGGTGATGTAACTGGAGCTAGACTGAAAACAGGCAGTACATTGAAAAGTTGATTCCATATGGTATTAACCAGAGTATCTAGCTTGTACTGTGGAGACCTTGTTGAATTATGAGGAGGTGCTTGAGGGACTGCAGCTACATCCTAATCTCGTGTTATTGCAAATTGAGCATTACTTTGGTAACCCTACTTATGTGTCAGATTGCCAAGATGGTTAGCGTCAGATAAGATACAGGCCTACTTATGTCCACCTTGGCACAAGAATTGCTGCAGTCTCCTGGTATTGCCCATCCTGACTTCATCCCATGCAGAACTGAAACTTGTCATTGTGGGATTCTACATTGTGGAACAAAGGCAAAGAACTTACAGGCTGAGACATAACCGAAGAAGATATCAGCACTAACATCAAGAGTTCAGCAAAAACATCAGGTGCTGCCCAAATATGAGTAGTCTTGAGGAATGGCTTCTGCCGCTTCACCTACCATAGTTGCAATAATTTATCATCTTTTCCAATAGAAAAATTTAGGAAGTTCAGAGTTCAGACATCTCCTCTATCGAACATCCTTTTCTGGGTGCATATGGTGAACTTGGTAAATCACTTACAATTGTCTCCATGTCCCATCTCTTCCATGTCAAAGCTTTCCATGGCAATCAAAGCTTTCCATGGCAACTGGCCTACAGCTATCTCAAGAAGTTGGACATTGTAGCTTAACCAAACCTCTGATTTCCACCCTTAGAGATGATTCTGGAAATTTCATTTATGGTCATGGTCAGAAGGCAGCAATCCTTAGGAATTCTTTCAAAGAAAGAACGGGTCAATCGTATTTCTCTGGTATGCTTTTAGATCTGTCAAACACATAAGTCAATGGATATGTGGATCGACCTAATGGTATTGGAACAAGAATTCTCTAATCTGGAAATCGAAATCATAATAAAAAAACTTCCAATAGACAGTGCTCCTGGGCCTGACGGTTTCAATGGTCTATTTACTAAAAATGCTGGAATATCTTGTAACATGAAGTGTTTTTGCTCTTTGAGCAGTTCTTTGCACAGAATGTGAGTTTAATCTCGATCAATGACTAGTGTGTAACTCTTGTGCCAAAAAAGACCTCTCTTGAGATGATCAATAATGATAGACCAATATCTTTGCTTACTTGTTTGTTAAAGCTGATCACAAAACTTTTGGCAAATAGACTGCAAATGTTATAACTCAATTGGTGCACAAAAATAAATTTGATTTCATTTAAACTAGAACAATGCAGGACTAACTGCGGTCGAATACATTCATACTTGTAGAAGATCTAAGAAAGATATCTTAGTCTTAAAATTAGACTTTGAAAAGGTTTTTGATACAGTGGAACACATTGTTCTATTTAATATCTTACAGGGAAAAGGTTTTGGGGAAGTCGATTAATTGGATCAAGTTAGTTCTTGGGAATACGACATCTGCTATTCTTCGTATTGGAGTTCCTGGGAAAAAAATTCATTGCAAAAGAGGTCTAAGACAAGGTGACCCTATCTCTCCTCTATTGTTTTTTCTAGGGGAATACTTATTGCAAGATATCCTCAACCCAGCCATGCAAAACGATTTGATTTCAATCACTTACGGATCAGAATTTGATATGGATTTCCCAATCTCAGTATGCTAATGACACATTGGTTGTAATGAAGGCAAGCCAAAAAGAAATATTTTTCCTCAAGGTATTCTACAAGCTTTTGCTAATTCAATATGTCTGAAGGGCAATTTGTAGAAACAATTGACACTACTAAGAAATAATAAGTAAATAATAAACATACAGGTACTGGTAACCAAATGGCAATCCTTTGCCATAACATTAACATTTAACGGTCCTTTGTCAAAACACTTTCCGACATGGTTTTCCACTATGCATAACTTTTGCCAAACCATTTTAAAACTAGAAAATCTAACCAAATGTGGTATTACCAAGCGATATCCATGACCGAGGATACGGATATTCGAATAGATTTACACTCTACAGAAGTGGTACAATTTTAATCACATGATATAGTTAGCTCACCATGGTCTGCCATGACTCGCCATGCGATAGTATACAATTGAGTAACTTTAACAAGGCCTTTACAATATCTTGCCTAACAATACACCCCCCGTTGAGCTACAACCTCAAGACATAGATGCCTTTAACCTCAAGACATAGATGCCTTTTACCATCATCAAGAGAGCTCAAATGTTGTGTAGGTAAGCCTACATAATACAAGAGCCCTTTCAAACAAGGAGATCCGTTACCAAGCCCGCACAACCAACAAGTAAACCTACCAACTATAGTCTGCGATTTAAAGGTGGAACTCAATAAATTATTCCACCAGGTTTGTCCCACACCAGAACATGTGGTTGTATTGTGAAGGACCATGTGAGAAGGTCCTATTTAATGTTGTGATGAACCATTGCAATGTTTATGGGGTGGTTATTTGATTTTGCAAAGTTTGCTATCTGAAAGGACTGTTCTGGCAGAAATTGAGGATTCTGTGTTTTGAGTCATGGATTGAGTTAGGGGGATCTGGGTCTTTGCATTAAGGTTGCATGAAGTATATTTTGACTAACGTGGGTCAAGTTGTGAAGAACTTGTGCTCGAAAATAATTTCTTTGTCTTTGGATGTGTAGGGAGGCTTGGAGTCACCATGGTTGACGGCGAGGATCGGGGCTACGCTCAAGGAGGAGCCGAGGCCCAGAACGGTCAAGGATGCTGGGAGAGATGGTGAGCTCAAGCATGGCACAAGAAAGACTGAAAATGTTGAAGGCGAGTTCGAACGGTGGGTTTGCACCATATGGTTTGGTCGGTCCAAGTGAAGCGTGGTCCGGTGGAACCGAAGCGGGAGAGACTTGCCGACGCGTTGCAAGCCAATGGTGAATCTACACGTGGCAAGCATGACGATTGCTTCAATGAAAGATGAAGACTCGGTCAAGAAAGGGCACTTTGGTAAGATTGGCTAAAATACCGGAATCCACTTTGGATCAATACCGCGGCTGATGCAAGTTGGATCAAGCGGAAAAGGCTTAATCGATTTAGGCTTATGCGCTTTGAAAAGCGTGCATAAGTGACTTGTGTGAGTTAAAACCCGTGTGGTTGGGGTTAACGGATTTTTCCCATTGTGTTAAGTGGATTATATCCATTAGGATTAGAAATGGCTGGTTGGGCCTCCTATATAAAAGATTGAGATGGAGACTTGTGTTGACCATCCAATCCATCTCTCATGTGCTCTCAAGTCTAGGGTTAGGGTTAGAGAGTTGAGTGCATTGTGTGCTCTTTGTTCTCCAAGGTGGAGTGGCTGTAAAACCCAACACAAGTAAGCAATACATCAATCTTGATCATCTCGATGAATCTTCTCTATGCGGATTGATTTGCTCTTGTCTTGGTTGGGTTGATCTCTCTTCCGTTTTTCTTGATCTTGCTGTGCTAAGGACGTAAAAGATATGGAGATAACCTGTGAAAATATATCTCATATCATCTAGGCACTCCTATAGCATGTTTATCAAGAAACCCGATTTTGCATGTTTTTAGCCTCCTTGTGTGATTTCTCGTTTTGAGGGTTTTTGATTCTTGTTTGCCCTTGGTCTAGCTTGCTGTGACATGTGAGAACACATCTGGAGCCATCCTGGCCGTCATATACTCACAAACAAGTTGGATTCTCAAATTGGGGTTTTGACTTGGTTTTGGTGCAACTTCCAACAAACTAAAAAAGGTCTCAACTTTGGATATATTTTTCATGATCGTTTGTTGGAATAGGTTCATAATAACCTAGAGAACATCCATACAAAATTTTATATCATTTGGATCTACGGATCAAAAGTTCTCTTGGTTTTGGGTTTGAAATCGGACTGAAAATACTATTCATCGTCTGATTTTACTGTAGCAGCGATCAGACCATCGATATAAGGCCAGTCAGACCGCCCGGAGCGGTCAGACCGCCCTTTGAACGCCGGTCAGACCTCCTGGAAGGGTTTGGTTCCAAGTTAGTTGTTTTTGAGTCAATTGAAGTGATTTTTATTTGGAGATTCTATGTTCTACACCTCTGTAGGTGTTTGAGTCTAGAATCTTAAATACTAGTGGGACAAATTAGAGTTAGCACCATTCACCCCTCCCCTCTGTTGCCTTCTTTGGTCCTACATATTGAAATGCCAGGATTAACATCACTGATGAGCGAGAGAAGGGCGCAAGGCTCGGTGACAACTCACTGATGAGCTCGAGATCTCACCACAATGGTGCTCTATGGTCACTCCTGCATGCCAGTGTGTATAGGATGGGGGAGATGATGGCTCAACACATCGAGCAGGATGCTTAAGGAGCGCGCGCGGGAAGGGGGGTAATGTAGCTTCTATAGTGCCTAGGAGCTCAGCTCCAATGGCGGGCGCGTGAGGTGGGCAACGACTCCTCACAAGCGGTCCTGGTGTGTCAGTGACTGTGGAGGGAGAGAAGAGAGAAAGCGCCTCGACGAAAGTATGCTTCGTATGGAGAAAATAGAATGGGGAAGTTGGCTCGGGATGGGGGACAGCACATGGGCCAACACTGGGTTGAAAGGAGAAATAGGCCGAGCTAGGCAACTATTTCGGCCCGCGAAAGATTTTGAATTTCTAAAACATTTCCGAATGAATTAATCCCAGAAATCATCTTTTAGTTTGGAAAAATAGCAAAAAAAATTTAAAAATTCTGAAAATTTTTGGGGATGCACTTTGAATTATGCTGAACTTAAATAAAATATTTCCAGGTTTTAGCATGCTCAAATATTTTAGAAAACTCAATTTTAGGTGACAAAAATAGAAAACCTTTTATAAATTCCTTTTTTTGAAAATTCACAAAAATGCAGAAAATAGGTTTAGACATAATTTAAATTATTTTTTTGAAAATTTGTGGTGTTACATACTGTTCCATAAAAAAACCAAACCTCTGATCTAGAAGAGCTGATCTTACTATAATAAAATGTATTTTACGAAATTCCTTTGGTGTTCTTGATCAGTTCCTTCTTGGCTGCCGGGAGAACCTGACCTCCGTAACTACCTTGGATCTGCCATTTCAGATATTACACCACCTGACAGCATTGAGATATCTTGCTCTTGGGAACTGTGAGGAAATGAGATCACTGGAATTGCCAGTTTGCATGTACCTGAAATCCTTTTCCACCGTAAATTTTGCTAAGGTCACTGAGACAGACATTTCGGCATTACAATACGTTATAATCAAAATTCAGTGCAAAAGCGCATTATATCGGTTCTTTATTTAGAAATAAATGGTTTGTCCGAAGATTTCATATTCACGGGAGATGTAAGGGAATGATTTCGAAGGCCAGGTTCACTGACAGAATTTTCCATCCGCAGTTTCATTAACCTTCAGTCCCTGCCTGCAGATTTGTCTTAGGCCGTGGGGATATCTTAATGCGGATGGCAAAAGTCGTGCTTGTTTTCAGTTTAACTAGGTACTTCTGCAGATGTCAAAAATTGAAGGAGAATTTTGCTAAGCAAGAACTTTGTAGAAGGATATAAAAGTGAGTTTCTCTCTCAACTAGTACAAGGTCGTGGATGATCATTGAATATTATCAGTTGCTGCATACTACAATACAAAATCAAGGGAGAGCCTTTACAGCCATTACTGTGAATGGAACCGTTGCAATCGCAACGCATAGATGGGCGCAAAAGGAAGCAACGTTGGCAGTCGCCGCCAACTTGGTGTGTGTCAGGAGCCTCCACACGAGGCCTGAAACAACAGCTGCTGCTGCAAGGACCACGAACCAGTCGGTGCACTTGTTGACTGAACCACTGCTGATTGCTGGTACCGAAACGGCCAGGAACCCTGTAAACGTGACTTTGGTCAGTTCCAGCGATGCCGGTTTGGGATCCTCACCATGATTACTGCCTCCAGATGCCACGCCGGTGGCACCGTCACCACCAGCGCTGGCATTGTTGTCGCCGCTGCCACCACCGCCACCCCTGTTGACGGCAACATCGAATATATGCATCACCAAAATCAGGAACGGCAGAGCCAGCAGCAGCAATGCCAGTAGTTTCACGAGTCTGTATGTAATCAAGAACATGACCACACCGACCGCAAAAGCCATGACGGCATCAAATATCCCAGTAAGATTGCTTATGATCCTGTCGTAGCAGCCAGCATTATTGGTGCTTGGTCTGAGAGGTGGAATCGTCTCGACAAGCATAAGGGACACACCAACAACGCAAGCGATGAAGCTTGAGACCATGGGTGCCGCAAGACGACTCTGTATGCCTTGGTTGCTGTTGATCTGACCCTCCAGTGCCAAGCCTTCCAGACCCAAAAACAGAAGTGCAGTGACACCAGACAAGAACTCAAGTGAGTTCTCGAGATTACTTACCGTAGCATGATCAGATTCTTGAGCATTCTGTGCACGGCAATAGCCAACAGTACGAACCACAATGCAGAGTACAAACACGGCGCCAATCACAGGGTAAACCCACTTGTCAGATAAAATGAGACGTATAATCCAGCAGGCGAGGACGATGAGGCATACACAGGACAAGGGAGGCAGCCAATTGCTCACACTGAGAGGGAGCCTTGATCTAGCATTGGAGAATCTTTTCGATATGCAGAAAATGAGGAAGGGGCAAATGGCGGCCGTCAGAGTAACGGCGGCAACGACGAGCATGATGATTGGAACGACGCGTCCATGTTCCTCGGTCTTGAGGTTGACCTTCTTGAGTGCGATTGCAAGAAGCACCGGGCATACCATGATCACCGCTGCTTCGGCGAAAGCACGGGAACGGTTCATCCTATCATCCTGGGACATCGGTGAACATCAAATGGGTAGTACATGCTACATAGGAACGTATCTCGTAGAAACTACCCTTAAAATGAGAACTAAAAAATTCAACCGTTGGATCATGTTGGATGGTACAGATCAAAACGAATTGATCATCTCATTAGCAGGTTAAGGGCAAGTGCAAAGTGGAATAATTAACTCAGGGCATCTTTAGAAATGTAGGTGGCTTTAAGTGCATAATCTGATCAACATGGGTCACATCCAAAGGTTATGGTTAGTTACTATTGTCCTATTTTAAGGCTTGTTCCCACGAGCATATTCAGAGGCGGAGGGAGAAAGCATGCGCGAGAGCTATATGTTGTAGATTCAGAGTCAATTTACATGCCTTTTTCCAATAAACGAGCTAACTCACTGTGTTACCAAAAAAAGGCTCCTCGAAGTAGTTTTAGTTTAAGAAAACAGCAATGCATGTAGGAAATAATCAAGACTTGTCAAAGTTTATCGCATGGCAAGATAGAGATCGGATGTAAATCAAATCAGTTTGTTTTCTTATTTAAGTTATTTCGTAAATAGGTCTATACATATACTATAAATACTACTCTCAAGGTTGAGGTAAAGTAGAGAAAAACAAAGAGAAAATTACCCCAAAGCTTTTGTGTTCTCCCGCATGTGTTTCCATGATCTGATAATAGCGTGCATGTGTTCTAGGGCCGAAACCAACAAGTGGATACCAGCTTTTGTGTTCTGTCGCATGTGTTTCCTTGATCTGTTAATGGTGTGCATGTGTTCTAGGCTGAAACCAACAAGTGGTATCAGAGCTTGAAGAGCAAGTCGAAGCAAATGTCGAGGCGCACGCAACCTGAGTCACCAACTCGACACTTCGACAAAGGTGTCGTCGATGATGAAAAAGGATAGTAGTATTTTGTTGCAATATCCTTTTCTCACATGGAGCAACTATGCACATGGTCATTGAAGATGCATATCAACCTGCCGGCACAAGACGTGTGGGACGTCATAGCAAAAGATGACATCGAAGAGCAGAAGGTTAGAATGGCCCTCTCCGCCATCTATCAAAGCGTACCAGAGGATGTGCTCCTGATGTTGGCTGAGAAGGACTCCACCGTGGATGCATAGGAGACGCTCAGGACGATACACATGGGCACAGATTGCATGAAGGAGGTGAAGATCCAAACTTTGAGGAGTGACTTCGAGATGATTCGCATGAAGAAAAGTGAATCGATGGATGATTTGACCATAAACTTGATGACAATCGCCAATGGCATTCGAGCGTTGGGCGAGCAGGTGGAGGAGACCACCATGTCCATAAATTTCTCCAAGTGGTTCAGGTAAAATTCTTGCCAATCATAACGTCGATCGAGCAATTCATTGACGTAAAAACAATGTCCATTAAGGAGCTGGTTGACCGCCTCAAAGCATTTGAGGAGAGGGTTCGAAGCTACGGTGACAAGAGGAGTAGCCGCATTTGTTGCTCACACACTTGGAGTGGATGGCACGCATGAGGAAGAATAGGGGAGAGAAATCTTCCTTCAACTCGAAGGGACGTGGTAGTTGCAGCAGTAAAAGTCATGGCTGTGGATGTGGTAAGGGTGGCCATGATGACACCTCACCATCTGCTAATGCTAACTGTGGCTCTGGAGGTGGCAAGGATAAAAGTAAGATTAAGTGCTTTAACTATGATATTTATGGCCACTATGCATTTGAGTGCGTAAGTCTATCCACAATCGTGATCAAGATGAGGAAGTTAATCCCACCCAAGCATAGGATGTTGACCCTGCCTTGCTCCTTTTAGTGTACATGAAGGAGGTGTGTGACATGGTGCTGATGAACAAGGAGAAGGTGACGCCAAGGCTGCGCATCAATGGCAAGGTGCATCTCATGTCTAACGAGTGGTACTTGGACAACAGTGCTAGCAACCACATGATGGGTTAGTGGTCCATGCTTAATGAACTAGATGAAAGGCTCTATGGATAGGCCGATGCAGTGATGGATTCATACTGGAGATCAAGGGGAATGGGTCAATCCTTCTCTAGTGCAAAAATCGAGAACAACGTGTACTCTCTGAGGTGTATTTCATACCAAGCCTTTGCAACAATATCATTAGCCTTGGGCAACTTGCAGAAGATGGTTGTAGGGTGATTTTGTACCATGCATGGCTATGGGTGTACGAGCGCAGCGATAGACTCCTTATGAACATAAAAAGATCCAATAACCAATTGTATAAGATTTGCTAGAGACAGGAAATCTGATGTGTCTAATGATCAGTTTGGAGCAACATGCATGGCGGTGGCATGCATGGTTAGGGCACGTGAACTTTCATGCCCTAAGGTAGATGGCAGAGAAGGAGATGGTGCTAGGCTTGCCCAAGATTGACCACCCAACGCAATTGTGTGAAGGTTGTTTCATGGCCAAGCAAACCAGAAGTCGATTCCCATCACAGGCGCACCATTGAGTGGAGAAGCCACTAGAACTTTTATACGTGGATTTATGCAGGCCCATAACTCTACATACACAAGATGGTAACAAGTACTTTATACTCTTTGTTGATGATTTTAGCAAATACATGTGGTGCACATGTTGAAATCCAAGGATGAGGCTCTCAGTGCATTCAAGATGTACAAAGTGCTTATTGAGAACAAGCGTGGGATCAGGGTAAAGATCCTCAGATTAGATCATGGAGGCATTCTGCGATGTCGAAGGGATAGCGCCGCACTTTACGACACCATATTCATTACAATAGAATGGTGTTGTGGAATGCTATAACCGTACCGTGCTATCCACGGCGAGGAGTTTACTTAAGAGCAAGCATCACGAGTACAAAATAGGCTATACTGGATGGGTACATCATAGACGGTTCATACGGAACCGTCTGTACTTAAACTATCACAGACGGTTCATACTACCAACCGGCTATGATATTTTTACAGACGGTTATTAACACAAACCGTCTGTGATAATCGAGACATCACAGACGGTTCATGTTAATAACCGTCTGTGAACATTCACAGACGGTTATTAATATGAACTGTCTGTGATAAGCGAGACATCATAGACGGTTCGTGTTAATAACCGTCTATGAAAGTGTCCCAAGAGGGACATCGCCCTGGACCTGTCACATCGGCTCTGGTGGCTTCACCTCCAGCTCCGGTTCGGAAGCCTGTTGCATTGGCTCCCGCCGAAACGCCACCGAGAACGTCTCATAAGCGAGGCTCTAAGACTCAAGGGAAGAAAAATAAGGCTCCCGTGCCATGAGAGTTCATTTTAGGAGTGTCATTGGTCCCTGAGTCACAATTACCCGGGCTTGGCGTGATTTGCAATATATTGCATGCCTGGTACATGCAGAAGTCCAACATGAAACCAATCCGGCAGAGTGCATTCACTCTGAAATATACGGAGCAGCATTTCCTCCATGACACAGGCTACATCGTCGTGACATTCGAAGACTTATTTTTACTATTCAATCTTCACGAACTCGATGCCTCGCTTCTACGATGCTGGACACTGTAAGTGTACTGTATAATGAAATTCTACATTCACGTTATACCGATAAATGTCATTACTCTTTTCTTATGTATAGATATATGATCTAACAAGTCCGGTGATCGCGATAACCGGTGGATTTCCTCGACCCTCACTTGGTCTCCGAGCAAGTTATCAATGATAATGAATCATTTGTGCAAGATTACATAACGAGAGGATTGCTTGCTCACATCGATAAGGAGTACGTTATGTTTCCTTTCAACCAAGGGTAAGTGCTTCACTAATTGCCACACATATTTTATTTGTACTTTACATGCAGCATGTACTTAAGATTAATCACTATGGTGACACACATGACTAGGCAACACTGAATTTTGATTGTGATTGTACCAAAGTGGAGCAAGGTAATATACCTTGATTCCCTACTTAGGAGCAACCACGACTTCAGTTGTGTGCAAGAAGTACTTAATAGGTAAACTCATTTCCTCCATATATAACTCTATTGTAATATCTCCTTCGTTTGCAACGGCCGAGGCTAACTTTTTTGAATCACGTATGTCGTTTACCGCTTATATTGCCCACGGAGGAAGACACGACAAATCTAGTGACACGCTGCGACACAACACGCAATTTTCGGTACCCGCTACAACACAACAATCCTACATCACACTTTGTTATAATGCTTCTAGAATTGACAATACCTATGTACGTAATTCTATTTTTGCAGTGCCACCAGCAGCTACAGGACAACGTATGTGGATTCTACGTTTGCACCATATGAAGGAAATCATGGATAGTAAGATCAATGATCTAGAGGTTTGTCATGTCCTTCCGATAATTATTATTTTCTGATTATATATGTATACACACACACACACATGCTAATTAATAACTTATTGCTCCTAGCGACAGCGGGTGGATTTCGACGAAAGTACATATGATCTTGACCAACTTATCGAAATTCGTGCAACACTCTCCGGGTTCTTAGTAGCATAGTGTATAAACAAGGCTGGAGAGTTCTACCCCGGCAATGGTAATAATTAGATGTTGAAACATTGGATTCAATTGTACAAATCACTCAGTTGTGCTTAATCAAACAATTCATTTATCAGAACAGTATAACGATTTTCATTCTATATATGTATGTGATTTGCTGGCCGTTTGTTACATTTGTAATTCACTTTGAGTTGCAATTAACTTATCTGTGTAACTTTGAGTTGCAATGTATGTAATTCATTTGTCAGATCTGTGTAATATGCAATGTATGTGATTCTATATATGTTGTAATCTTCTTGCTTGCTTTCAGAGGGCATGGCTAGCATATCCTGAGACTAGCATAAAACAGCAAATAAAACTGCTATTGCAATTGCTATCACAGATGGTTTGTTATTGAAAACCGTCTGTGATATGAACATATCACAGACAGTTCTTGTTACTAACTGTCTGTGATACACACAATATCACAGATGGTTTGTAACAAAAATCATTTGTGATATTGTGTGTATCACAGACGATCTTTGTTTTTAACCATCTGGGATAGTCTATTATCAAAGACGGTTTTTTATAACAAACCGTCTGTAAAAGTTAACTATCACAGACGGTTTTTCAAAAAAAATCGCTAATGTAAGTTATCACGCAGCAGCTTCCAAGGCATGCGTGATAACCACCTATTATCATCGACACATAAAAGCAGCGGCTCAAAACCGCGTGATGACGATTCGAACCATCTGTGATAGGCCTGTCTGTAGCAGTGCATGTACCTACAGCAATGTGGGGGGAGGTGGTATGATATGTGGTGTACCTTCTTAACTGTGTGTCAACCAAAGCCCTAGTTGGGGTCACGTCGTATGAAGGCTAGACCAAAAAGAAGTCACGTCAAGCACTTGCAAGTGTTTGGGTGCATTGTGCAAGCCAAGGTGGTAATGCCGCACTCAAAGAAGATTGATGATCATAGCACTACCATGGTGTATCTCAGTGTGAAGCCTAGCAGAAAGGCTCACCGACTTTGTGATCCTCGATGAGTGAAACTTCACATCAGTCGTGATGTGGTGTTTGAGGAAGAAAAGGAATGGCCATAGAACAATGACATCACTGATGATGTAACTAATATTCCTTGGACTATGTTTACTATCTTTGGTAACATAGGTGTAGATGAGACAGGCCAAAACGAGGGGTGGCAGGAGGCCATCCCACATGACCTGATACCACCGGGGTCACCAGGCACAACACCATTTGGCTCGCTTGGCATGGGATGCCAAATGCTATCCATGGCATAGATGAGCCTGAGAGCATGGGTACGATGACACCTTGTGGGTACACTAGAAGCCATAGGAGGCGGAATAGGAGTGGGGCTTATCTCACCTATTTTAGTAGATGACAAAAGTGGGCCTCGTAGATATCGAAACCTTGATGACATCTACACTGTATCTAAGGAGATTGAGGGTGTGGATGAGTTGCACCTCCTACTTGCAGAAGAGCCAGCGGTTTATTGTGAGGCTGCAGAAGAGCAAGCTTGAGGCCATTGATCAGAACAAGGCTTGGAATCTCATCCAGTTGTTGCCTGGTGATAAACCTATTGGGCTCAAGTGAGTTACAAACTAAAGGACATAGATGGCAACATTGTGAGGTACAAGGTAAAATTAGTTGCCAAGGGGTACGTGTAACATAATGCGATCGACTTCGATGAGGTATTCGCTCTTATGACATGACTCAAGATGGTGAGACTTTTGCCTGCTCTTATAGTTCAAAGTGGATGGGAAGTTCACCACTTGGATATCAAGTCAGCATTCTTGAATAGTGACCTCTAGGAGGAAGTGTATGTCACTCAGTTGAAAGGATTCATCAAAGAAGGAGAGGAGCACAAGGTGTATAAGCCCTCAAATGAACTTTATGGGCTACGTCAAGCGCTAAGGGCATGGAACATTCGGCTAAATAAGAGTATAAAAAACATTGGGTTCACGTAATGTCCACAAGAGCGAGCCGTCTACAAGAGGTGTAATGAAGGAGAGGTACTTGTTGTTGGTGTATATTAGATGATCTCATTACAGTACAAGTATACGTGAAATTGAGAAATTCAAGCACCGAATGAAGAGAGAGTTCGAGATGAGTGATCTTAGACTGCTTACTTACTACCTCAGGATAGATGTAGAGTAGAAAATGGGCTGCGTCACTCTCAAACAAATAGTATATGCAAAGAAGATCCTGTTGCAAGTTGGGATGGGCGAGTGCAACCCAACGAGGTATCCCATGGAGCTGAAGCTTAAGCTCAGGAAGGATGAAGACAGAATCCGAGTTGATGTGATCAAGTATAGAAGCATCATCAAAAGTCTTCGATATCTGACTCGCACCATACCAGACATTATGTATGCAGTTAGAATGGTGAGCCGGTACATGGAGAGGCCTACACAGCTACACATGCAAGATATGAAATAGATTCTTAGGTATGTAAAGGGGACAACCAACTTTGGTCTTGTGTATTCCAGAGGAGGAGTTGTGGAGAAGATTGTAGGTTACAACAATAGCAACTTGGTGAAACTAGTCATGTCGTTCTACTTCAACGGGAACATAGTCATCTGGGCATCTCAAAAATAGAAAAGTATCACCCTATTGTCATGTGAAACTAAGTTCATGATTGCCATAGCAGCAGCATGTCATGGCATATGGTTGCGAAGCATGCCAAGTGAGACAACGGGAGAAGCCCCATATCCAGTCCTTTTGTATGTTGATACAAATCAACAATTGTATTGATGAACAATCTAGTGTTTCATGGGAGAAGCAAGTACATTGATACCCGGTTTCACTTTATAAGAGAGTGCGTGGAGAAGGGACTGATTATTGTCAAGCATGTACAGGGGGCAGCATGCAGATATCCTCACGAAGGCACTTGCTCGAGTCAAGCTCAGAGATATGTGTGATCTGCTAGGTGTGAGAAATCTCACGTAACCAAGTCTAGATTAGGAGAGAATTGTATGAAATAATCAAGACTTGCCAAAGTTTGTAGATGCCTTGCATGGCAAGATAGAGGTCAGATGCAAATCCGTATCAAATCAATTTGTTTCCTAATTTAAGTTATTCCATACATAGGACTATGTATGTACTATAAATATATACTAGCCTTAAAATTGAGATGAAGTAAAGAAAAACAAAGAGAAAATTGCCCCAAAAGCTTCTATGTTCTCTCGCGTGTGTTTCCTTGATCTGGTAACAGGCGTGCGTGCGTTCTAGGGCTGAAACCAACAATACACATCCTAAAGTTGCTGCTTAGTGTAAATTATGTATTTAACTCGATGGGTCCTAAACTTGGGCCTATTGCGGCACTTCTAGCTTACCAAAAAGTCACAATGACATCAAACTGACTCAGTTGTGTTAGCACATAAATCTTTTTCTTCATCTGCATAGGATACACGCGAGCTGCAATCTAAAATAACGAGCAAAGATGCATTGGATTTCAATTTTCAAGGATGGAGCGCGCTTACCATCTCAAAACCTCGGTAAACAATCGAAGACTAGCACGGTAAGGTGAAGTCCCAGAACTCCCTCCAAGAAAAAAAAGGCCCGATTAACTTGGAGAAAATCCCTACAAAAGATCGGATCGATTTCGTGTGTCAGCTGTCAAGGAGGATTGATCATGTCGCTAATAACACACACACATAAAGGAAACGTGTAGAAAGAGAAACAAGAAGAGGATTCCAAGAAATGGAGGAGATTACTCAAGCCTTGGAGGTTGAAGCTGCTTGCGAGAAACTTCGATGCATGCAGTTGCAGAACGGGAAACAGGTTTATATCGGACAGCACACCAGTGGTTGTGTGAACAGGAAACTCAAGGCTCAAGAGCACAGGCTGGCTTGGCTGTAGCCCCAAAACGAGCCAGGCTGGACGCTGGAGTAGTCGAGCCAATTCTAACGGTAGATACAAGAGTTGTGCTCGCACTTACAAGTTGTTGAGTCTATTTGAGCTAAGCGCAAGGTCAATGTCAAACACGGTATCTAATCCTACTTGTGAAGCTTAATTAATATAGGACTTAATTAATCTAGGACTTGTTACATACGCTCGAGATTGACCCGTGGAGGGCAGTCTCATGGCTACATGGAGCCAAGAACGGCACAACACGGTTGGTTGCAAGACCAAGTGTCCAAGTTGCAACACGGAAGATGGACTCAAAAAATATGACGAGTTCTCTGTATTTGCCTTTCCCTATCATTGACTTGTCTACAACTATTAAGTACTATACATGCCATAAGAACGCTTTGATTACAGGACCAAATTAAGAGCCCGCTCTTTTGGGCCAAAAATGGTGGCTTATGATTGAATTTTCATTGTAATTGGCTTCACTGCTACAGACAAGCCTATCACAGACGGTTCGAAACCGTCATCATAGACGGTTTTCGAACCGTCTGTTTTTATGTGTCAGTGATAATAGGTGGTTATCACAAACGGCTTAGGAGCCGTCTGTGATAACTTACATTACGGACGGTTTTTGCAAACAATCGTCTGTGATAGTCTACTTTTACAGACAGTTAAAAACAACAACCGTCTGTGATAATCTACTTTTACAGACGGTTAAAAACAACAACCGTCTGTGATACACACAATATCACAGACGGTTATTGTTCCTAACCGTCTGTGATACACACAATATCACGGACGATTTGTATAACAAACCGTCTGTGAACTTTCACAGACGATTATTAACACAAACCATCTGTGATATCTCGATTATCACAGACGGGTCGTGTTAATAACCATATGTGACAGTATCACAGCCGGGTGGTAGTATGAACCGTCTGTGATAGTTTAAGCACAGACGGTTCCGTATGAACCGTCTGTGATTTACCCATCCAGTATAGCATGTTTTGTAGTAGTGCTTATTTTGCACTGTAACTGATGATATCTTATTTGGTATAATTAAAATTTTAAAAAATAAAAATAAAAAAGGTTAGCTCATCACGTATAATGCAAACGAAAACGAAAACAAAAAAAGAATCACCAAAAGCTCAAGAAAAGTCGAAAAGTTAGAAAAAGACGAAAATTAGAAATACTAAAAAATAAGGCAAAAGCTCAAACCAAAATAAGTGAGGCCTAAAACTCGTGTCTCCAAAGTCCAGACCATGACCTCGCCCGTGCCCACTGATGGAATCTTGAATAAATTTGTTCATCGTACTGCATCCCTGTATAGACCAAGAAACAGTAAGTCAGTTTTGCAAGATAAATTTAATAGATGTAAATCCAAGTATATTGTATCTATCTATTATATACTAAAAGTCAATGATAAACCTTTTCAAATTGCTAAGAAAAAAGAAATATACTAAAAGTACAAACAAAAATCAACGCATCTATTACTTAATTTGGTGGGTCTTAATTTAAAAAGCGTTATATTTGATAGTTGACTTGCAGATATATAAGAATATATCTGTATTTATACTATTTATGTACTTAGAGAAAGTTCAAGCCATCAATCTGGTGGACCTGAGTTATAACGATTCAGATAAAAAGAAACGTCCATGTCAAGTTCAATTCAAATAAGAGAAATTTAGCATTACTAATAAATAAAAATTAGCATTTTGACTCCATACGATTCCAAAGTAACATCCATAAATAAATAAAATATGCCATAATAATTAAATGAAAGTCAGCAAATTAAAAGAAATAGTCTATGTCAAGTATAATCCAAATTAAGAGATGTATAGAATTAAAAATAAAGAAAATTAGCAATTTCATTTCCACATTACATTGAAAGTAACAACCATAAAAAACTAAAATTTGCAATAATAATTAAACAAAAAGTAGCAAACTAAAAAAAGAGTTCATGCCATGTAAAATTCAAATTAACTAAAATTTGGAATGAAAAATAAAATAAAATTAGGAATTTGATTCCCATATGAATTTCAAAGTAAATGCCTAAAAAACCAAATTTGGAATAATAATTAAAGGAAAATAGGAATTGGTTTTTATTTGAATTCCTTCCTAAAACTAAAAGAGAAATATGCGGCAAGTACATCCAAACATATGCAAATTCAAAATAAAAATTAAAGGATGATTAGATATATGATTTGTAAATGAATTTGAAATCTAAATTTCAAAAATACTAAAATTTGTAAACCTTACTAATTAGGCACTCCTAGTAAATGAACGGCGTAACATTGGTTGACATGGGACCCAAGAACGGCACAACACGGTTGGTTGCAAGACTAAGTGTCCAAGTTACAACACCGAAGATGGACTCAAAAAATATGACGAGTTCTCTGTATTTGCCTTTCCCTATCATTGCTTTGTCTACAACCATATTACTATACATGCCATAGGAACGCTTTGATTACAGGACCAAAGCTCGTGTCTCCAAAGTCCAGACCATGACCCCGCCTGTGCCCATTAATGGAATCTTGAATAAATTTGTTCATCGTACTGCATCCCTGTATCCACCAAGAAACAGTAAGTCAGTTTTGCAAGGCAAAATTAATAGATGTAAATCTAAGCATACAATATCTATCTATTATATGCTAAAAGTCGATGATAGACCTTTTCAAATTCCTAAGAAAAAAGAAATATACAAGAAGTACACACAAAAAACAAAATATATATTCCTTAATTTGGTGGGTTATAATTTTAAAAGGTTAGATTTGATAGTTGACTTAAAAGATATAAGAATTCATCTATGGCCTGTCCATATTGGCTAATGCTTCTAACTTCTACTTAGAAAATGTTAGTGATATGCCCTAAAGGCAACATGGAGATGTTGTATATATCACATACTATGTTTATGATACATTACTTTGTTCCTTGAAATAGACATTATCATTATTGATCAATGAGTATGTGACTTATTCATGAGACTCTTAATGCTAAAATGTTGCTATTTCTAAATGATCCCTGATCATATATCATATGAGGAACAAATATGATTCAAAGACAAAGATCGGCATATGTATTGATTGATGATTATGTCTCATGGATCATGGTATGGTGATACCAAATCAATAATATGGACATGTGTTAGTGAACATATGTTGGATAGACCTGCCATGAGACACTGCAGAGATTCCATGTATCATCAGTTGGTCTCAAGTAGTGTTTATGTAGAATCCTTAGATTTGAGATCATCATAGTTCCCAACATGAGTAGTAGCTTATTTTAGGACTACTAAACACTACTCCGTAACTGGGTAGTCATAAAAGTAGTCTTCGGGTTTGCCATGAAACATGTAGTGGGATGTGAATGATCAAGATAGAATTTGCCCCTCCTTATGGGAGAGATATCTCTAGACCCCTCGATGTAATGGATTATGAAAGTGCATGGCCATGTCAAGGTGATTGAGGAGTCAATCACAAGTTTATAATCCATCACGGAATCGAGAGAGTGATTGAGCTATTAAGAGAATGACACAGGTCTCGCCTTGAGCTCAATCTATATCGTGAGGCAAAGGGATTCGTACATGAGAGAACATTACAGGTTCAGCCGATATGATCTTTACGTATACTTTGGGGTTAATATGTCTTACTAGAGGCCGCTATTAACAGGGTGACCGGAAAGGCGTTTCCGGGTCACGACCAAGTATATGTGAACCTACAGGGTCGCACGCTTAACGGGTTGGAACACTAATTCGAATATGATTCGGATATGGGTTCAATTCAGATAGAGATCCAAATAGACTCCTATTGGACCTCGGTCCGCAAGGCCCAAGTGAGGTGGTCTATATATGGAGGCGAGGGGCTGAGGGTCATGCACCAGTTAAACCCTAGTGTAACCCTAGCCGCCACCTCCCGAGCCAAACCCTAGCCGCTCACGAGTGCTAGTACACTCGCGATCGGCATTCCAACCCCGGACGTGTGTATACCGGTGGAGGCGCTGCTCGTTGCGGTGTTGATCGGCGTCAACAACCTACAGATTGGATCCGCTCGTGGTGTGGTTGATTGCGTGGAGGAGACGATCTGTTCGGGACGATCGGCTAATTCCACTACTACCTCGACGCGCGTGGTTGGATCGGCTTCTCCAACTCTTCTTCGCCGCTGGCGTCTAGTGGTAACGATCCATGATTCTTCCTTAAGCATGATGTCCTTGTGTGCGCGGTAGAAAAATTTTATTTTCTGCTTTCGTAGCTTACGCGCATTCCTTTAGAAAAGCCCCAATACAAACACTCGGCTTCTCGAAGCGATTTCTGCACTCCTCTCGCTACCATCTCGCTTCGGAGATAAGGCAGGGGGTCACACGTGTATCACACACTCCATTCCTATCGCTCCCGTCTCGCTCATACATCTCTTCCTCACTTTTTGCTGCCCTCGGCCTTTCCTTCTAAAAGCCACTTCTTTCAGCCACTACTATTCATTTTCATCCAAAAGCCATAAAGCCACAACAAAAAATGTCAGCAAAAACTAATACAAGTGCCCCCTATATCTATACCTATACTAATTAGGGACTCTGAGGAAGATACCACGTTAACCAGAAAGATCTAGCCATCCATCTAGTGGACTAGAGTTATAACAGCTTAAATATTAAAAAAAAGAATTCATGTTAAGTACAATCCATATTAATTAAAATTTGGCATAAATAATAAAGAAAATTAGCAATTTAATTTCCATACGATTATCAAAGTAACATCCACAAATAATTAAATGAAAATTAGAAAACTAAAAGAAAGAGAACATGTCAAGTACAATTCAAATTAACTGAAATTCAGAGTAATAATAACATAAAATTAGGAATTTTATTTCCATATACTAATTAGGCATATCAAGGAAGCTCCCACGTTAATAAGAAAGATTTAGCCATCCATCTAGTAGGCCGAAATTATAACGGCTCAGGTTAAAAGAAAGTGTCCATGTACGCTCCCACATTAACTATAAAGATCTAGCCATCTATCTAGTGGACCTGAGTTATAACAGTTCAGATTAAAAGGAAGAGTCAATGTCAAGTACAATCATATTAATGAAAATTTAGAAGCATTCTTGAAGCATAGTGTTGTCTGTTCTCTGTCTCTACTCGACAACCATCCGATGCCACTTACCCGATCGGACTGGTCCGAACCATCTTGAAGCGGAGCATCATCCGATACTCTGTCGCTGCTTGACAGCCGTCTGATGCCACTCGAACTCGGAGAAGACCAAATACATTTGAAGAAAACAAAACCTACTCGGACTCGATAGAAGCCACTCAAAACAATCAAGAACCACTTACAGCCGCCAAGAACTACTCGTAACCATCAAGACCCACTCGTGGCTGACAGAGAATTTCACAAATGCAAATTCCACAGCTAAAAGAACCGACCACTCAAAAGACTCCCGCTAAACTCCAGATAGTGAGCGAATTTTTGAATTCTCAGGAAATGAGAAACACTTTCTCCAATAATCTCAAGCCTCTAATCTCCCCCTTTCTCAAATCTCTGCCCCTTTTTTTACTGATCTCTTCCCCTTTGGCAATGAAATTATCATGGGCTCAAGATAAGAATAATTCTAACTCAGAGGAAGAGAATAAACATACAGAAGCTTCAAAGATTATCTAAGTCTTTTTTGCATTGACTGAAGAATTTAAGCAAGTCATTTTTTGTGTAGAGCTCCCTAGATCACATAAAATCATATATCGTATATCATTATCAAAAACTAGTCTTTAACATGATTAAATGATTTATATCCATGACAGGCATCTCAACAATGACCAATCCAATTATAAAAAGCACAATTAGATAGCACAACAAAGAGTCAAAGCCTAAAAGTGAAGCAAACTTCAAATCTAGATAAGCTAGCAGTCTCTTGCAACACCCTATTGCTCTACACTCAATTCTTTAGATATGTGGCATGCTTGTAGTATACTTCTTTTCATGATGACAAGTTTGTATCAATTAATTTTTTTCTTCTTTTAACAAGATGGTGCATGCTTAAAGCATATTTATTTTCATGATGACAAGTACGTATCAATTTTTTTAACAAGATGGTGGTATGCTTGAAGCATACTTGTTTTGATTTATGCACTTGTTCTGCTTTTCTTTTGTTTAACCATGGTATGCTTGAAGTATATATCTTTTCAACTTGTCTTTTTCTCATATTTTTTAATAACATGCCAATTGAGTGATCATAAAAAGAGTGCAATATGAAACATACTAGCCTTATAGCCAAGATTTAAAATATGACTCACAATGAAGCTAATCCTTTCATATGAACATCGCAAAGTACTATCTATATTTAATTTTGCCAAAATATTTTGCCATGTTAAGTTTTAATTCAAGTATAGCAAATTCATTACTACCAGTCATGATCACGGCATATGAGTAAATATAATAAATGAAGCTCTACTAATTTGATACCACTTGTAGCATCTTAAAGGCTTTGGACTTGGTGAATTAGTTTGACAAGAATAATAAACAAAGCTTTCAAAATTTTAAATATCAAGCTCCCTCTAAGAATAATCCCATCTCATTGAGCAGAAGAGAAAATTGAGAAGGAGCAAGCAGTTAAGAGAAAAAAAGAGCAATCCGAGCAAGGAACTCACAGACCACTTGAAGAATCACATCACATTACCGCATGGTTTAACCAGTAAACAAACTCTTGGATTCCATCAAATGGAGTGAAAAACCATCAAACGTTCTAGTTACCACTTGTAGAATCAACATCGGCAATGATTAAAAGGACTGGAACTCATTCAAGCACATGATCTTCATCCCATGTCATCTGGTCTTAATTCATAGAAATCATTCGTCTCACAGTACTAGGGTTAGTCAAATAAGATTTAGGAATCTAGTACTGCGACATACGATGAATAGGAAAAACAGCAGGTAGTGTCAAAGATTTAAGTGAAGAATTAGCCTCTGCAAGTTTCTGAACAATTGGTTGTTGAAGAGTTGGTTTGACCACAGAGCAATTTGACCTCCTTGATCGAGTTGGTCTGACTGTCGATCGAGTCGTTGGTCTGACAACATTGTTTAGACCACGGAAAGAGCCCGGTCTAGCTGGTCCTGCTTCAAAAGCTCTTGAGACTGCAGAAGGTTGATTAGAGGAGACAGAGCGACGGTTAGGAGCTTGCACAATCTTCTCTTGAGAACACTTTCTTAACCTGTCACTATTTTCTTTCTTAGCTTTTCGAAAGCAGAACTGAACCAAATGACCATCTCTACCACAATGAGTACACTGATATTTGACTTGATGAGCAGTTGTATCCATCGACTTCACATCACTCGATTTGATAGAGAACTCTTTTGAAATACCAGCAGATTTGAACACAATTGGCTTTGATTTAGATTCTACTTCAAGCTTTCCAGGTTCAAAAAACTTAACAACCTTAGAAGGATGATTCTTGGCATGCTCAGTGAAATTAAATCATAGACCATGTTTTTTCATGCTTGTTTTTGATTGATCTAGAATCATGTTCAAATTCTTTTTGCCAAAAGAGAACCTTTCTAAGGTGTCTTTCAGGTGCTCATTCTCTTTAGACAATACAGGACATGATGAGCACTTGACGGATTCAATAGCAAGACCCTTAGGAGTACTAGACTGAGCTGACTTCTCCTTTTTAGCAAAATCATTAAGTTGTCTAGTCAAGGCTTCAATTTTAGTGTTAAGTTTTGGGAAGTTAGAGCAAGAGAGTCTCATGATAAAGCATCTGTTGAATTAATTCCGGAGATGACTTAAGCCTAGATTGTAGCAAACCACACTTAGTGCAAACTCTAGAGGGACTAGATTTAAGCTTTTCAATTTCATCATTAGCAAGTCTAAATCTTTCATCACAGAAATCATAAAGTAGTCTTAGTTGATCAAATCTATCAGAGCTTTTTGCATTAATAGATCTAGTAGTTTTCAATTCAGAGTGTAAGACTTGACATGACTCATAAGAATCATCTTTAGGGATAGATGCTATAAGTCTATTAATCTCAGAATTCAAGCTTTCAACTACAAAATTATTTTCTTTCAATTTTCTTTTAGTCTTTTTCAGTTGAAGAGCAAGTTCAACTAGAGCACCTTCAAGCTGACCGTATGACATTCTTACCTCATTGTGATCATTGTAGTCGTCTTCACTGTTGTTGCTGTTTATCATGAAGCACATGCCCATAAAGTCATCTGAGTTCTTATTCTTGCCTTTGTCATCATCTTTGTCATGGTCATCGTCACAGCTTTCAGAATCCACATCGCTCAGATCAAGTTGCTCAATGGCTGCTAGAATCTTACGATGGTAGGATTCACTCTTGATGTTACTCGTGAGTGGTCAACGACGATGAGCCCTATCTTCCTCAACTGCTTTCCCTTTGATCGTGGGGCAGTCTATCTTAATGTGACCTAGCTCACCACACTCGTAGCATCTGATCGGACCTAGAGCACCACTGCGCTTTCTTATCCTTAGATTGTTGAGAGCCTTTTATGATAGTGAGGAGATTAAGACCAAGTCATCTTCGTGAAGTTGCTTGAACTGATATTCTGAAAAAGAGGACAAAGCAGACAAATAAACACTCAACAATGTACTCGAGGGTTAGTTGCAAGAGCTAAAGATGAAGATTTATTAGTCTTAGATGGCAAAGCTTCTATCTCATAGTTTTTCAATCTAGAGTACTGTAACATCCTATTTTTTACCTATTTTTAAAGTTTTTGTAAAGAAAATGCATTTAAGGAATTTTTTGTAATTTAATAATTAAAAAAGGATTTTTAAAAATTAAAAAAGGATTTAATTTGATTAAAATAAACCTTAACATAAGCTGAAAATATTTTATTTGGATTCCTTGTGTCTCAACAATTTTTCTAGAATTTTTGGTGAATTGTTTGGATTTATTTGCTATTTTCTAGAACTCCTTTGAATTTATTTTAATTTCTAAAAAAGAAAAACTGGAGAAAACCTTATGAACAGTGACGGACCGGCCCATCACTGTTCACTCGGCCCAACACCCCTCAGTCGTCCGCTCCGGCATCCTGCCACGTGTCGCGCATCCACGCGCCCGCACCCCTGCTTCGACCGCAGCCGTCCGATCCCTCCCGTGGCCATGTGTCGTACATCCGTCTAGGACCGAAATGGCGACAGAGAGGGGGTGAATGTCGTTCTAAAAACGCCCCTGAAAATTCGTACACTTAATATTTCAAAAAGATGCAGAATAAAGCAACTCACAGAAAATTAATTATGGACTACATGCAAAACAGTAAAAGATTGGAATGCATGCTATACTAAAAAATTCAGCATAAATCAGAGATTAACCAGTAAAAATTTCAGCGAAAAATAACATCGTTTAGACTGCATGCAAATTGCTTGAAAATCGGAAAAAGAAAAATAAGATTCACTACTAGAGGAGGAGGGAGACTACAGCCAACATAAAAACACATCCGAATACTTAAAAAGACAACACATGCACAAGCCACTGCTACTGCCGACACTTCAATTGAAAAAGGAAAAGTAACCTGGAGAAGGTAAAGCTGAGTACTAGAAAGCTACTACTGCTGAGACAAACCAATAGTGCAAAAATACTTGCTACAGCCGAGCATCACCACACCAAAAGATACCCAGCCGAACAACTAGCAGCACACACACAAAAAACAGATCGGCAGAGATAAAGCCAGAGCAGAAAAAATAACAGCCGATCACCCTTCTGAACATAGAACCGAAGGTATACTGCTGTCCAATAACATGAAGTACTGCTCGGAACTGCTGTCCAAAAAGCAGTCTGTGGCCTTAAGCAGATCAAGGACAGCACCCTGCTGACAACAAGGAAACAGCTGTGCAGCAGAAAATCAGCAAGAAAAACAGCCCCTAGAGACAGCCGAAAGTGGAGTCTACTGCTACAATCAAATCTGCAGCACTTCTACACAGAAGAACAGCAACAAACAGTGCTTGCTGCAGCCGAATACCAACTACACACTGCATCCGAATAGCAGCAAAACACAGAACCCTCTTGGTCGCAAGCAACAAAACTGCAATAAAAATTCTGCTAGCTGCAGCCGAAAAGATTAAGAAAGAAGGAGCAGCAGCCGAAGGTACTAATTCTAGATAGTATCCGAATGAATCTGCTGGAGAGGACTACTGTCCAGAACCGACCAATCGAAAGGAAATTAAGTGCTGCAGAAAAACATAGTGCAGGCTGTATCTGAACAGGAAGCTGGACAAAGTCGAAAACAGCAACCAGAAAAAGGATACTACTACTAGAACTAAAAGAACTGCTGCTACGCAAAACCGAAACTTACTACTAGAAGGACTAAACTGATATAGCTCTTGGGAATCTAACTGACCAACATGGTCTTGCAACTTGTTCCCATTACAAGCACAAACAATAATATCAAACTTTGCTTTCGGGATGAACTAGCCAAAGCGCTTTGTGATGAATCCCTGTTCAAAGCATATATGTATATAGAGAGCACCTAAGAACAAGAACATTAAATAAAAACGAAAGCAAGCAAATGGCACGAGATCAAACACAAGAGCTTCATATTTGAGACGAAGAGCGATGAATGATTAATATAACATATGAATGTTTACATCACTCTTCCATGTCTCATCCAAGAACACACACAAGGAGAGAATAGAATCCTAGAACTTGCAAAAATATTTCTCTCCCAAGAGCACAAGCATTAGAAAACCCTAATACTCATACCCATTTCTCTTTCTCTCTCTCTCAAGTGCTCTTCTCCACCTAGATAGCACCTCTATTTATAGCCTCCACTAATGTGTTTTACAAGCCTACTTTACCCATTAGGTCACACCAACTCTCCACTAATGGGTTTACATGCCTTCTTTACCCATTAGGTCACACCAACTCTCCACTAATAGGTTTACACATCATTTTACCCATTAGGTCACACCACCTCTCCACTAATGGATCATTTTCAAATAAAATCCGCTTCCGTTTGTGCAGCCTTGTGCATTTACCAAAATGCCCCTCCTGCACCTTCCTGGAAGCTTCCTCGTTTCTTGCCGCGCACGCCTCGCAGCCACTTCGAGTCCTCGCCGTCTTCGACACATCTCGACCGTTCTGACCTCAGCACCGCCTGTGCCTAGTCCGGTCACCCGTGTCTCGCCACGACTCCGTCTCAAAGTCCTGCAGTCATCACCGACAAGAAAACACATTACATAGCACCGCACAAAATGATATAATCAAATATTTGCATCGGTAATTAGCACAAAAATGCCCGGAACAAACTCAGACTTTTTAGGACACACGTCAATTACTTATCACACAACTGGGGTTACCTCCACATGGTCTCTCAATCCGTCGTGCCACGTGTCACGCCTGCGTTCACCGTCTTCGACCCAAACTCATCATCGTGTCTGTGTCGATCATCCTCGGTTCGCGTGCATAAAAAGCCGCCACCTCCTCTGCAAGAACCGTCGTCGCCCTGAGCTCGTCGTCACACATCACCTCATGACGTTGGAGTCCTCCGCCGCCTTCGCGTCCCATCGCCGCCATCTCGCCAACCGTCGGACCCGTCACCATCCCCACGCCCTGTCGGACCCACCACCGTCCTCGCGCCCCGCCGGACCGCGCCACCCCTCGGGCCACATGCCAGCACCCGCACCCACGCCTATGCACCGCGATGCTTCGCGCTGCATGCCACCATGTGTCGGCCATTAGATAGACCAACCATGCCACGTGTCCACCCCTTAACCGTCGGATCTCACTGACGTCAGCCCGCACCCTTGCGCCGCCAACGCTTAGCCTTCTTGGTGCACCTGGTCCACCATGGACCGTGAGACTGACAGAGCGGGCCCACCTGTTAGAGGCACTGTGCCATAGACCCATGGACCCGATCTGTCCGCGTCAGCAGCCCAGTCAGCAGCCACGTCAGCGCTAGGTGCCACGTGGTGCCATGTGTCAGTACCACGTCAGCACTAACCGATCCCAGATGCATGTCAGCATACCACGTGTTAGTGCCACGTCAGCCCTAAGTGCCATGTGTCGGTGCCACGTCAGCCCACCTTGCCACATGTCAATGCCACGTCAGCCCTAGCCACCGCGTCAGCACGACCTCATGTGCACTATTTCATGAGTCAAGTCCACCATGAACCCGTCTTCCCATGCACCGAGTCCACGACACAGTAACTTTTTTTATTTTCAGTATTTTTTAGCCCATTTAATTGTCTGAGAGCTCGTTCTTCTCCGTCGTAGCTCCGATTGATCCCGTTCTTTTTTCTAAATTCATCTAAAATCGAGCTCTACCTTTTGGTTCTGGTTTCAAGGTTTTGAAGTTCATTTGAATTTTATTTGATTTTTTTATTTTAGTTGTTTTCTCTCTCATTAGATCCCGTCTTCGAAGAAGCAAGAGCGCCGCCAGAAGATCCCAAGTTCCTCGCTGAGCCAAACCAAAGCATGTCAGGTCCTTTAATCATGTTGAACATAGTTTTTGATCTATTATTTAATTATTTTATTTTAAATTATCTTGCATCGCTATTTTATTACAAATTTTTGTACTCGGTAGTTACCATCTTAAATTGAATCATCCCTCCTTGATAATTTGAATACCACAATGCCGTTGCCACCATAGGTTGGAAAACTATTTAGAGATGTCATAGTAGATGTCATGTGGGTGGTACGATTAATGTGCTTAGCCATACCTATACTTTTGATGGGTTCATCATCACATTTGAATAATTAATTTGACTTAATGAGATATGGAATCGTGGTTGGTGCCACAGTTATAAAATCTGTACCATGACATTGGTGTGTCATTGGTGTTGGTTATATAAAACTAGTTTTCACTTGGGCGAGTGATCGTGAAGTAAAGGGGGAAGTGTGGATTCATTTCGAGGGATGTAGAAGTCTCGCTTGAGTAGTATTAAGAACATAACTTTGTGTGCCTCTGATATGAGCTTTACCGTGCAAACCCCATGTCTAGTATGGGATAGACCTAGCTGATTAATTTGGGATATTTCAATTTTAATTTTGCCATTGTAATGAACATGGTTGCTGATTTCCATGAGGCGCGAGAGGGGTGTGATGCGAAACCCTAGCGGGCGGGATTGGGTTGAGGTTGAATATTGTAAAGGCCTTGTTGTGATTTCCTTAGTATGAGGCTAATCACATCGTGTGGGTACAGTTGTGCAACCTCTGCAGAGTGTAAAAACTATTCGAATAGATATGTTTTTGGTTATAGACAATGCTCGGTGATTTCACACGAGGGGTAGAGTTTTCATAAAACTTGTTGGTTATTATTGGAAAGTGAGCAATTAGCTCACTGGTGGAGTATCTTGTGGATGGGAGGTTCACACGTGGTTTATTCAATTCCGTTGATTATTTATTTATTATCGTTTTTCTTTAAAGTTCGCTTTCAATCTATTTATCATATTTACTTTAAAATATCACTTTATGAAAATTAACCTTTCAGCCATCTATTGGTAAGCCATATACACTATATTGCATTCATTTGTTACAAATGACTTGCTGAGTATTAATGTACTCATGACTTTATGCCACTGTTGCTTAGTTTAGGAGGAGTTATACCAGCAGGAGATACCAGAGGGAGCATGTAACATCCTGTTTTTCTGGAGTTTATAAAGTCCAATTTTCAAAAATTAAAATTTGGAATTTTTCTAGGAATTAATCAAGCTTCAAATGAGTTTTTAGAATTTAAAATAATTTAATATGATTAAAATAAACATTAAAATAAGTTAAAAATATTTTATTTGGATTCCTCAGGCCTCAAGGAATCTTTTGGTATTTTTGGTGAATTTTTGGGATTTATTTGCTATTTTTGGGAGCTAGTTTGATTCTACTCGAATTTATTAAAAAGAAATTCGGGAAAAATCCTTTCCTAAACCTCCCCTGTCCGATTCTCTCCCTCTCTCCACGCGGCAGCCATCCGGCCCACCTCCCCTCTCCCGCAGCGCCACCCAGCCCGCGCCGCCCGATCCGGCCTTCTACCAAGTGGCGCGCATCCGCCCACCCAGCCGCCGCGTTGCCCTAATGCCGCATCCACCTCGCATCCTCACCGTCCGATCTCCCCACGCCTCATCTTGCCCGTCCATGTGTCCTGCCCAAGTTTCGCCTACGCCCGCGCCGTCTCCCCCACGGTCTCGCCTCGGATCGCGTGATTTAAACCCGTCGTCGCCTCGGTTTGTGCGCTCCACCCGCCGCTGCCTCGGTTCGTGCGTCGCCGCCGCCTACTTCCACCCGCGTTGCCACCGACGATGTGCTCCGCCGACGCCCCAACACTCGCGCTCGTCGGTAAGCCGTCCCGCCATCCCTTCTTCCCCAGCGCCGGTCCCACGTCACGCCGCCATCGCCGCCGCCCAGCTGGACCCCGCTCGCCTAGTCGTCGCTCGCGCCCACCCGCACCCTGCGCCCGCCTCGGTCCGCGTGCTACCCGACGAATGCGCAACGAGCCGGGACACGCGTCGCCCATCCAACCGTCGTCACGCCCGATCCGAGCCGGTCGTCAAGATCTGAACCAACATGCCAGATCGTGCCACGCGTCGCCTTCCAAGCCGTCGGATCAAGCCGCCGCCGCCGCGCCGCGAACCATCCACGTCAGCCCTCCGATGTGGCAAGCCACGTCAAACCCTAAGGCACGTGGCAACCATGTGTCACGCCACGTCAGTTGCCACATCAGTCAACCAACCGCCCCCAGGTGCCACGTCAGCCACCACGTCAGCCCTAGCCATATGTCAGCACCGTACGTTGCCACGTCAGCCCTAGCCCGCCACGTCAGCACCGACCACCCCATGTGCACTGCTCCGTGGACCGGGTCCACCGTGGACTTGGTCTACCGTGCGCTGGGTCCAGAGCACATTAACTTTTTTGATTTTTAGAATTTTCTTTAGATTTAATTTTTCTGAGAGCCGTTCTTCTCCGTCCTAGCTCCGATTGACCCCGTTCTTTTTTTCTAAATTCATCTAAAATCGAGCTCTAGCTTTTGGTTCTGGTTTTAATGATTTTTGGAGTTCATTTGCTTATCATTTTATGTGTTTCTCTTGTTCCGGTTGTTTTCTCTCTCGTTAGATTCGGATTTACGCCCGAAGACCAAGAGTACCTCACTGAGCATAACCAAGGCAAGTCGTGACCTTTGATCATATTAAACCCAGTTTGCAATCTATTATTTAAGTATTTTGTTTTAAATTACATTGCATCGCTATTTAAATACAAATTTTGGATATTGTAGTTATCGTCCCAATTGGTTGATCCTTCCTTGATAATTTTGAATGCCATATTACCGTTGTCACCTTAGGTTGGGAAACATACTAGTGATGCTATGATAGTTGTCACATGGGTTGTACGATAGTATGCTTAACCTTGCTTAAATTACGATTGGGTTATCATCACATGTGAATTATTAATTTGACTTAATGATATATGGAACTGTGGTTGGTAACACGTTTATTAAAATTTGTGCCATGATATTGGTGTGTCACTGGCGTGGTTATACAAACTTGGTTTTGCACTCGGGCGAGTGATCGTGCAGTAAAGGGGGAAGTGCAGGTTCACTTCGGGGGATGTGGTAGCCTGCCCGGGTAGAATTAAGGACTTAACTTTGTGCGTCATTGATCTGAGTTTTATCGTGCAAACTACATATCTAGTATGGGATAGACCTGGCTGACTAATTTGGGAGGTTCAAACTTAATCTTGCCAACGAGATGAACATGGTTGCTGATTTCCATGTGGCGCAAGGGGGTGTGATGCGAAACCCTAGCAGGTAGGATTTAGGTTGGGATTGAACTTTGTAAAGGTCTTGTTGTGATTTCCTGAGATCGAGGCTAATCACATCGTGTGGGTACAGTTGTGCAACCTCTACAGAGTGTAAAACTATTCAAATAGCCTTGTCCTCGGTCATGGACAATGCTCAGTGATTTCACACGAGGGTTAGTGTTGTCTTTTAAACTTGATGGTTTATGTTGGAAGTGAACAGGTAGTTCACTATCGGTTCAGCTTGTGAATGGGATGTTCACAAGTGGTTTATTTTCATTCCTTTGATTATTTATTATTATCGTTTTTGCTTAAAGTCTATTTTCAATCTATTTATCATATTTACCGTGAAATATCTTTTATGCAAATTAACCTTTCAGCCTTTCATTGGTAAGCCTTGCATACTATGTTGCATTCATTGTTACAAACGACTTGCTGAGTACATGTACTCACGGCTTTATGTCTATGTTGCTCAGTTGAGGACGAGGAGTATTATCAGCAGGAGGTTCCAGAAGGAGAGTACTTCGACGACTTCACGGATTAGGTTTTGTTCTCCACTCGATAGCCTGTGGGCTTGTCGATTGGCCGCTACGCTTTATATTGGATTTCCGCTGATAGTTTTAAAACTCTTGCGGCTAGAGATATTGTAAGCTTGGCCATAAGGTCGTACTTTTGAGATTTATCGATATTTGAGCTTTCCCTTTATTTTATCATGTGTATGGTTGTGATTACATCTATGTTTGACTGTGTGTACTAGCGTGATCCTGGACTAGTGCAGTTTACACAGAGAGTTCAAATTTGCATATTCGGGTCTCGACAAAGGATACTTCAATGACTTCGTGGATTAGGACTTCGCTCCGCAGTCGATTGCCTGTGGGCATGTTAAATGGCTACTACGCTTATTTTATTTTCTACTGCTAGATTTTGAGCCCTTCGGACTAGTGAGATTGTATGCTTGACCTTAAGGTCGTACTCTGATAATTATTAATATTTGAGTTTTTCCTTTATTCTAGCGTGTGTATGGTTGATATTTTATCAATGTTAAACTTTGTGCACTAACATGATCCTGGACTAGTGCGGTATACATAGAGAGTCCGGATTTGCATATTCGGGTCTTGACAAGTACAGATCATCCTTGGTTAGAGTATCTAGATCGACGGTTTGATTAACAGTCGTGATGACCATCAACCACTCAGAACCTGAAGACCTCAAAATTTTGGTTGCATTATCTTCATTTGTAGGAACAATACCAACTCCACGCAAATTACTCAAAATCTTTTCAAAACGAGCAAAAAGATCATATATAGATTTGCCAAGTTTCATAGCAAAATCTGAGTACTCCTTTTGATAAAGATTCTTATGCACTTTCTTAATCTTAGTCGTTCCCTCATGATAATTACAAAGAGTTTTCCAGATTAAGTGAGCAAAAATAATATGACCTACACGATCAAATTCTTTGCGAGAAATACCTTGAAAAAGTAAGTTACAAGCGTGAGCGTTCAAATCTACATCAGCTTTATTTTTGACAGGAACATCAGCAGGAACCACATAAATTTGAGAAATCTTTTTCTAGACATCATTACCTTGAGCCTCAATGTAAGCTTGCATACGACACTTCCAACAAGCAAAATCAGTGCCATCTAGCATAGAGGGATGATTCACATACCTCTCTGATTCCATCGCTAACTTGGCTCTAATACCACTTGTAGGATTTATGATAGCAATCAGAGGGGGTGAATGATTGTTGTCACTTATCGGCACCAGATAGCAAGTCATTCAACTATCTACTTGATCGTGCACAGAGTCGATGAAGTTTACGACCATTCGAGATTGCTTTGCAACAGATTCGGACGTAGCCAAAATCTTCTGTCGCTCGACTGCTTTGACCGCTTGAACACTTCAATCGCTCGAACACTTCGATTGCTTACTTCGACTGCTCAGTCGAAAACACACCGAAGACAACATCGGACTCGTATCGCATAGAATCGAAAAGTGTTGGCACACCATCAAGAACACAAGAAGAACAATTCTCAGAAGCACATCACTAAGATCAACTAACTTCTATAGGAATAGATCTAATCTATTATTTATGTAGATGTGTCTGGTTACAAAGCACCCTTATGGCACCCCTAAAAGCTTAGCACAAAAAGCCTCGCACAAGCCATATCCACTCCACGATGCTTTGGCCTATTTTTATATGCTAGAGCTCTAAAATGTGTTCACCTCAAACACGAACAACTCAAATGTATCCATAACAACCTAGACATGCAACCTATCTCTTCCGAAAACCAAGGGACCCAAAACCCTTCCTAACACGGGTTTTATCTCTTTCAAGTTATGGACTCCATCCACAACTCCTAATCCAACATGCGATGAAGCCTCCAGGAAACACCTCTTGTATCTTCATCACGACCATCACCTTCAAGTGTCGAAGCCTCCAGGACTGCACCGCCCGTATCTTCTCCACGCATCACCTTGCGCTCTAGTGTGAGCCTGATCACCTCATGTGACATCCTGACCACCTAGACCTCAGATTACCCCCTCCTAGTCTCGGTCCTTCTCGTCACTAACCATGACCATCTCCACGCCTCCACACACCATCCACCTTCGATCTCCATGTGCTCCAGCATGAGCCTGACCACCTCATATGACATCTCGACCACCTGGAGCTCAAATTTCCCCATCCTAGTTCTGGTCCTCCTTGTTACCAATCATGATCGTCTCCATGCCCACCTGCACATATAAAAACCAAAGAAATATTTTTTCGGTACAAACTCTCCATAACTTGACCATCATCAGCACACACACAATCACACATTCCCTTGTCTATCCATAGACAAGAACTAGACCTTCCATGACCACCAACCAAATCGTCCACAATCAACGACCAAGTCATCCATGACCACACAACTCATTGCCATCCAAAACTCAGCCTTAGACCACTCAATACGACTGCTACTCAACGAGTACTCGCACACCACAAGTACTCAGGAAATCCCATCGCTTCGATCACAACACTCGAGAAAAACATTCATCTCTATCGATGACAAAACCTCCGAGTACTAACTACCAAGTACCGATTACATACCGTAATCCTCCGACAACCAATCGCAATACCGTAAGCACTCGAAGGTCGTTCGATACTTTTATGTTACTCGAAAGCCGTCCGATGTCACTTAGCCAATCAGATTGGTCCGAACATCCTTGAAACAGAGCGTCATCTGATATCCTTCGCTACTCGATAGTCGTCCGATGGCACTTACCCGATCGGATTGGTCCGAACATCCTTGAAGCAGAGTGTCGTTTGATCTCCATCTCTACTCGATAGCTGTCTGATGATACTTAGCCAATCAGACTGGTCCGAACATTCTTGAAGCAGAATATCATCCAAAGGTCAATATCAAACACGGTATCTAATCCTACTTGTGAAGCTTAATTAATTTAGGACTTGTTACATACGCTCGATATTGGCCCGTGGAGGGCAGTCTCGATGGCTACACGGAGCCAAGAACGGCACAACACGGTTGGTTGCAAGACAAAGTGTCCAAGTTACAACACGGAAGATGAACTCAAAAAATATGACGAGTTCTCTGTATTTGCCTTTCCCTATCATTGATTTGTCTACAACTATATTAATTACTATACATGCCATAGGAACGCTTTGATTACAGGACCAATGCCCGTGTTTCCAAAGTCCAGACCATGACCCCGCCTGTGCCCACTAATGGAATCTTGAATAAATTTGTTCATCATACATCCCTGTATCGACCAAGAAACAGACGCCCCAACGGACTTCTACTTACCGAGGTCAACCACACGAGAGGCGTTCGAGGTTCAGCCTATGCCAGACCGGATCGGGGGTTGACCCTAAGGTCGAAGTCTGTTCTTCGTTCGAGATAGCGCAGCGATCTTTCTCCAACAAAACCTAAGCAAAATTCAGACTTAGAAAATGACTCACAGCGCGCCAACAGAGAAGCAACAGCTCCATTTACCAGAGAAAAATGTATCGGTTTGAGATTTTTACCGGAGATCGGCGATACATCCGATAACCGACGGTTGCCGGAATTTTCAGTGAGTTTTAACCATGTCACAGCAATATCCGCTAAAAATAGCAAAGCTGGGATTTGATCCCAAGACATAGGGCACGTTATATCCGATTATCGGAATTGTATTTGGTTTACAATGGGTTTTCCATTATATTTGTACTATTCAAGTTCAAACTTCAGCTATTTTTTTTGACCGATTCAAAGTTTTACCGTGACCAACGGTAATTCCGATAATCGCGAATTTTTCTGAAATTTCGGTGATAAGTTTTCCCTGTCATTTACTCGACGACGAATTCCGCAGAGTAGATGGAGATTTGCGGATAAGCTCAGCGGTGTCGTCATCAGTACATTAATTATAGTTCCTTGGTAGCTTCTTCCTCTTCCTCATGCCAGTAAGTGCCCTTACCCTGCATATATATCTAAACTGAAGATTGGCCTAATCATCCTTTGGCCGACGAACTTTAGCATCACATATTTCCTAAGTAGCATCTGTGATCTTCAAGAGCGAGACCCGACATCGCATACGGTAAGAGACCGGCCTGTATATGTTATTTTTACTCTCTCTCTTTATATATATATATCGTGTTCTCTTTTTCGCTAGAGACCAAAAAAATTGCACTACATAGGTGGTAATTGGTTCAATTCTTTTTTTTTGTCTACAGAAAGAATAGATTCTATATATTTACCTAGCTACGTGTTTATTTGCATGGCGCCTGGTCTTTGCTAGAGTAAATCTGGAACTGAAAGTAAGTATAGAACGTTAAAGTTCTGGCAGTTGTATTCTGATTTCAGAATGGTGTGAAAAAGAAGTTCTCCCAGCTGGTGGTTTTGTAACTGCTCTCTCTGGTAGACATCCTGGCATAAATTAGCCCATGTTTTTCTTTTTGCGAGGATAACCCTTTTTCGAGATTGTAGTTGCGGAGCAAGAACGAAATCTGATATACTGCTCTTCTTTGTTCGCTTCTGTACAGAGTATGGAGCCAGAGCTCGCGTATATGTGTCCGCTACATTTCATATCTGCGATCAGCGGTTTTCTCATTTTCCAACTGGAGCCATTAATAAAGGCCGATTACGGGGACCAACTATTCACTGGTATAATTCCGCTTGTTATGTGGTTCATGAATACGCTCGTATATGATTTTCTGGGTCTGCCAAAGTTCATCTGGAGCGGATTTTCTAGCCTTACATGCCCTAACATCAGGATCTACATCGACACGGCTGTTGTCGTGTTGATATCTTATGTGTCACTGCTCCTAATCAACTTCACGTACATCAGCCTCGTTGTTTTTCCCGCCATCGCGCTTGCCTTGATTGTTGCTCTGTGCATCGAGCTCCATTGTCAGAGTAGATCGCAGGGAGATCACAACGGAGAGGCTAACTCAGGTTGTACTAGCCAGGGATAATTTTACCGGCCGATTTTCGGCCGAAAATCCCGATTTTCGGTTTTACCGGTGACCCCCGGTAAAATCTCAAACCGGTTCCGAAAAATTTATTTTGCATGAATTTTGTCAAATTTAGAATAAATTTTTGCCGAAATTACTTTCAAAATTTTCAGCCGATATTTTCAACCGATTTTCGGCCGATTTTCGGCGATAATCGGCCGGTTTGTATTTGAATTTCAAATTTTGTTTGAATTTTTCAGTCCGAATTTCTCCGAAAAAAACCGATAATCCCGATAATCGGTCCCCTCCGGTAAAATATTGAAACCGATAATCTTAACCCTGGTACTAGCACCGGCACTGACAAAGACGAGAAGGGCGCAATAAAGAAAGCTGAGGAGCTCAAGGCAATATCAGTAGTTCCCTACTGGGTGCTATGCGTGATGGGACAGTTTCACCGTGCAGCTGACAGATATGCCGTCTCCCAGTTCCTTCTCTTCCTCAGCTCCACGATGGGGGCGCTGACGCTGATGCTGATGAGGCTGCCAGCTGGCATCGCTCCCGGCATAGCACCGGCGTCGGAGTTGCTCCGCAAGACCTCGCTCATATTGCTGCTGGTGACGGTCCACACCGTGGCCGCGGAGTCGCTGGGCAAGGACGTGGTTCTGTTCTGCATGCCGGAGGTTGTTCCTGTGCTCCTGTGGTTCAGCGTTCACCTCGACTATGGGGTCCGTGGCAGCTCTATCATCAGCGTCGACAGGATCAAATCGTGCAAAAATTGGCTCATTGTTCTCAGTGCTGTCGTAGCAGCTGTTTTCGCGTACCTAGGGGCTTCGATGGGTGAGTCTGGGCTGTCCAGGTGCACGATGACTTTGGTGTCTTGTGGCGTTTCAGGCCTTCTAATCTACTATGTCGTGTTCATGCTACGCCAGTGGCCGGGACAAGCTGGCATGGCCACTCCCTCTTTGGAGGAGGCTATCCAGCTACTCGGGTTGTGGGCAAACGTTTTGCTGATAGCAGCAGCTGCGTTGATGGTATTTACATCGTTCGTTGCTGCCCGGCTAGGTCTGCATGAACCAACAGTTGCTGCACTGGCCAAATTATTCGACGAGCACTCTGTGTGACTGTGTGACACCCATCATTTGTGATGCTTTATTATATAGCTGTGATAAACAGGCGGTTTAAATAACTAATTAATTTGGCGTTGTTGTAACGGAGTGTGTTGTCAAAATTATACTTGTATTACCAATGGATTAGTTCAGACTTTCAGTAGGAGTGCAAGGTTTGCGGTCAGCGCTGACTGATCACTGCAATCTTTCTATTTTACGCCAGGAAGAATTATCAAATTGATGATGAAGATGAAACACGTTCTTTCTGCAATTATGCTTTGATGCCATCCTGCTGAAAGGCTGGAGTGATCATCTCTTGTTTACTTGATGGAAGAAGTACAGAACATGGAAAGCTCGCCTATCTTAAGGGCGTCCGTAAGTTGCACGGCCCAAATAAATCGAGATAAATTCAAAAAAAATTCCTTTAAAAATCAGTCGAGAAAGAAATTTCGATTCAAAAGATTTCAATTCAGAAAAAATTTTGGTTAAAAAATAAAATGAAAAAAATCAATTCAGAAAAAAAACGTTCGAAAAATAAATTTATAAAGGCTTACCCTATTGCAGATGATGGTGGCATTCTCCCTCCTCTTCGGCGTAGAGGGAGTCTGGGTGTTCTCTCCAGCGCAGATCCAGCACGGAGGCGATCTCTTACGTCGACGGCGGAATGGGAATGGGAATCGCGTGGTTTCGACGACCTTGCCCCAACTCACGAACGCTGCACTCCCCCCACATGCGTGATCTGATGGCTCTGATTGGCTCCTGCTTGAAATCAACGGTGGATTTCGCCGGCCGTCAGATGGGCAAGTCAAGGGAGCCCGTAAATAAGAATTCGCTCCATATAGTGAAACATTTGAGAACCCAGCGTTTGCACGGATGGTGAGGCTACACGCGGATGGTGAGGCTGCCCGCGTGCAGCCCATAGGCCTGGAATCGATTACAAGATATCTCTTTTTTGGGGGTTACTGTTTATTTGAAGTTGATATGAATAGTGCCTCTCAAATTGCATGCGTACATAGATATGTTCAGTGATCAAAACGTGTGCTCATACTCTGTAATGCTTTATATCTCCGCTTTGTCATAACATGTGCCTTAGACCTACCTACATAAGTATTGTGGTGTCACACGTGTGCGTATCCTCATTGTACTCTCAAAAAAAACTTTTGCTAACTCTAGATGACCATACTGCGCATGGGTTCATTAAACTGATTTAAGTGCGTTTAGTGGTCAAAACATGTGCTCGTGTTCTATAAAGCTTTATGTCAAACGGAGTGGATATTTTCCGACCGTCTGTCCGTCTGTTTTAATTCGGATAGAATTCCGAGTAAATTTTCGGATATCCGGAGATTTTGCCGAATACGGATACAGATTCGGATATTTTTTGCCAGATACGGAAACAGATTCGGAACAAACATTATCCGACGGATACGGAACTATCCGGATATTTTTTCGGATAATTACCAGATATTTTTTCGGATAGTTACCGGATTCAAATTCGGATTCATCTCAAAACTCAATTCGGATTCAGTTCGGGACAGCCCAACAAGCACTTACTAAAAAAGCCATAACTTTTACAAACGGAGTCCGATTTGAGTGTTCTTATACTCGTTGGAAAGCTTATTTCAAGATCTATGCAATGGATAAGGCCTCATCTTCAAATACATCTTGAATCATCTGCTATGACCGAAATAATATGATGGCTATAAAATCTAGTTTTCTTTTTGTGTGAGTTCGAGTTTAAAACAATATAGGGTTGTGTTGTATTCGGTTTGGAGACTAGATGGACGTCCCAAGGGGCTATATAAGCCTTGTAATCGTAGCTTTTAGAGCTCAGACTATCTTTGAGAAAAATCAATCTACTAAAGTTTTTTGAGTTCATCATTGCTTCCGAAAATCCATATGAAATTAAGAGTGTTCTTCAAACAAGATCGTTCAGCCTTTCTTCTAAGAATTGGGTGCACGATAGATCTTCACTTGGTGGTCGATGAAATCAATGCGAGCATGTTTTAGCAGATTAAAGAGTGTTCGTCCCTTGCACTGGTATTGGAGGATCATTACGATTCATCAAGACTCCTGCGAGTATTCATCCTACATCGAGAAGATCGGGCGACCCCGTATCAAGTGATGTACTTGACTACTTGGTTATGGCTAATTCTTACTTTCGAACTATGTAGCATGTAGCTAGTTAGTTACTACTTGTTTAACTAGTCTCTATCATTTATATGCTATTTTGCTAACTAGAATTTATTAGTTGCTTAACTTGTCCCTTTCATCGTGTGAAATTACTTGTTAAGCTACTAATGTAGTTTCATTATGGATATGTACTGTGATGATTGATTTTTACACATATGATATATATGATTTTTGTTTTCGCGCATTATCCGACTAAATATTTGTGACCGAGACTAACCGTATTTGGAGCGGCATGTATTTACTCCGTATTCATGACCGAGAATATCCGTATTCGTATTCATATCCGGCATTATCTGTGTCCGATTCTGACTCCAACAAAAAGTATGGAAACGGATATGGAATGAACAATATCCATCCGTATCCGCTCCGTTTGCACCCCTAGTCATAACTATGCATTGGACATATCCCCATGAGTATATGTGGTGTTGCACATGTCTGTGTCTTCATTATACTCTAAAAAAACTTTTACTAACTCTGGCTGACACGTACCGCTCATGGGTCCGTCATACTTATTTGAGTAGGACTGTTCGTTCGGTTTTTTCGGTTTATACGGTTCGGTAAATACGGTTTGATCGGTAAATACGATTTCAGTATTTCGAGAAATACGGTATTTTTCAGAATATGGTATGGTATCGGTAAATACCATCTTATTTCAGTACGGTATCGGTTAATACCAATTTTACAAAAGTTTGCGCGAATTGCTAAATGTTAATCTCATCTCCAGACTCCAATTCTTCATTCTACAATTCAAAATTCAGAATATATATATATAGGAACTGAGTTAGCCTCCGACTTGCTCAAAATCCTCTCGTTCCGTATTCATGAGAGTACAGTATGTGATATTAATAAGAAGTATGAATACCACTATGGCAGACTGGCCCGCATTCTCCACGGACCGAGCTGTTGCCTCTTGTTCGGTTGTTTCGTCTGCATGCACGCGGGACCCAGCCGCCGCTCGCCTGCTCGCGCGTGTCCGCCGCATCAGCCGTCAGCGCCGATTACACGCGCATGCGATCGGGCTTTTCGGTTTTTTTGGAAAATTCGGTTTTCCCTCGGTTTTTACCGAAAAAACCGAATCGTAGAAATACCACTTTTCTAGCTACCGAATCGAATACCGAATACTGGTCAAACCGAGTTGACCGGTTCGGTTCGGTTTTTTCAGTACAGTTTTTTCGGTTCGGTATAAACTGCACAGCGTTAGATTTGAATGACTACCACTACATGTCAGTGATAACTTGTAAAAAAATTTGAAAGGAAATTTGTTTATACTATTTGCTGTCTTCACAGTATAATGAGATACATCATATAACACAGGGTTAACGCAGAGAAACATGGCAGATATAGCCTACATGCAAAGTAAAATGAACACATGCATTATGTTTGGCCAGCGCCCCACACATCCATGATCACTGCCAACCGCGCCACTTCCTCGCAAGCACGGAAAAAAGAAAATGCTCTTACTTGAGGGCCTTCACGGCCATCATCACAAATGGAATCACAGCAGCGGCAATGCACAAATGAGCCTAGAGCTGGGAGTTGGGCCGTGCTGTGCCGGCACGGCCCAGGCCCATCGTGCTTCGGGCCGATTCGTGCCGTGCCGGCTCGGCCCAATCATCCCACCGTGCCGTGCCGTGCCAGCCCGTCTCACCTCCGGTCAGGCCCAAGCACGGCCCAAAGCCCGCTGTACCGGCGTTCGTGCCATGCCAGCCCAAGCCCAGCCCAAAGTAACTATGCACGACAAAGGCGGTGGCGACAATTGTGGCGACGTCCGTCATCTTCCTTTCTCTCGTATCCGTCTTGTTGAAAATTAATTGAAGTTGAATTAATTGGATGAAAATATCAGCACGTAATGATGTAAATATTTCGGGAAAAGTGTATTTGCATTGATATTTTAAAATACAATGTTACTGTCTCATTAAAAATCTTACGCCCCAGAGTGGGGTTTCCTGAGTAAGGAAAAGAGTACAGTAACAATATATGTACATACTAACTATAACAATATAGTACATGGTAGCTACTCATCAATGTCTAGATCGTTCATGCGTTCGAGATCAGCGTACGCCTGCATGATTTCAAGATCCTCCAATTGATGTTGTTGCCGTTCTTTAGCTAATTCCCAGTCTTTGGCACATGTGATTGCTTCTACCATCCTAGGCGTGAGGGATGATCTTATTTCTTCAATTATTCTTCCTACCATACTGAACGTTGCTTCTGAACAGACAGTGGACAATGGCACCAAGAGAACATCCCGTGCGAAATGTGACAGCACAGGAAATATCCGCTTGTTGTTCTTCCACCACTCGAGCAAGTCTATCTTGCCTCCACTAGTAAGATCAGGATCAACATTTGTAAAATCATGCTCTAAGTAGTGGTTCAGCTCCGAGGTAGCATTCCACTTAGAGGTTGCCTGAGGCTGAGAGGACGAAGAAGTAGACTTGCCCTTTAATTTCTTCCATAAGTGTGATGTTAAACTTGTCTTTCCTTGGTGGGTCTGCTGTGAGGCCTCCGATCTTCCGTTGCTGCCAAACTTGTCATGATATATTTGAAAAACACGAAAAAGCTCCTTTTTGACGTGTGCGAAAGCTTCCGAATAATCTAGGCCAAGGCATTCACCTATTCCTTCCATAGCAATCTGTAAACCTGCCAACTTTTTTGTAGGATCGAAAATAATAGCAAAACAATACAAGTGCGAAATAGAACCAAAATATTTAATAAATTTTTCTTCCATTGCTACGACGGCTTGGCTTAAAAGGGGATCCTCCCTAAATTTGGCAATGTTGTTTGCAATTAACCAAATGAACTCTATAACTAAGCAGGAGGTAGGATAATAAACACCAGATAGAACCTTTGTGGCTTTATAAAAAGGTTTTAAAAACTCTCTAAAATGACTAGAAATCTTCCAATCTGAATGAGTAACTAACAATTCATTATTTTGGGAGTTAGCATTGACAAAAACGGATATAATATTTTTGTACCCTTGTAATTTTTTTAACATCATATATGTTGAGTTCCACCTCACTTTCATGTCAAGACCAAATTTTCTTGGCTCTTTCCCATTGGCTGCGCAGTACTCCACGAACCTGGCTAGCACTTGTGGGGAACTTATGAGGTAACGTATGGCATCACGGATACTATTCAAATATGAGCTAATTACTTACATATCGTCTTGAACAACAAGATTCAAGACGTGGCATACACATCTTTGGTGGAGGATATAACCACCAATATATGTTTGTAATCTTGGGGTGAGGATGTTCATTGCCGTTGTATTTGCTGATGCGTTATCAAGAGTTATAGATGCAATTTTATTATCTATTTTAAAATCATCAAGTACGTGTAGTATACGCTCAGCAATAGCCTCTCCTATGTGTGATTCATTTATTAATTTAAATCCTATGACTCTCTTATTTAACTTATAATTATTGTCTACAACACTAAGGTAGGAATTTCTTTGGTGGGATGATGTCCAAATATCTGAAGTTATAGCAAAAGAAAATTGAACTTGTTGGAATTGTTCTTTAAGTTCTGCTAATTCATTTTGATATAATCGTAAAATATCAGATGATGTAGTTCTCCTACTAACATGTTGATACTGTGGGCAAAAGCCACGCTGGATCATTCTTTCGAATGCACGACTTTCGCCCATCCTAATGGGTTGATCTTCGGAAATAATATATCTAGCAATTTCTTCACGGGCAGAAAGCGAGTTATATACCCAAGTACTTACAGATCCATCCGCCGCGAAGTTCAGTTGCATTTGTACTCCTCCTCCTCGACCTCGTACGCCATCTTGCGTAAGCATGTTTTGTAGTGACGGTTCAGTGTCCTGCACTCTACAATTTGCATCTGAGCGATTAGTTTAGCATTACAATAATTACAAGTTGCAATTTCTACCGTTTCGCCATCACGGATTTCTTGGCTCCAGGTCATGTGTTTCTAGCAAGTCGCCTTTTGTCCAAACCCGCCAGTGTTGTCGTCCGCGGGCTGGCGAGAGATCTCTGGACTCTTCATTGGCCCCGGACCGCCTTGATAATCTTCGAAGACTTGTGTACCGTCCATATGACGGTCATTGTCATCTATGCTTGGCGAGAGCCGACGAGGATCAACGGTAGTTGGAGCCGGAGGACTAGGAGAGCGACGGCGGGAGCTTACACTAAGTCGCCCTGCCGTCCTCTTCGTGCTTCGACTCTTTTGCATACTGCTTGATTGCTCCCTGCTACTGCGGCTTCTCGGTAACATGATGATTAGTTAATAAATAAGAAGTACAAATACAATAAATGTGTTTGTGAAATTAGAAGTAACAAACAAATAAATAAAGAGTACAAATGCAGAAAATATAGGAAATAAACTTGTGAAATGAGAAGAAATAAATAAGAAGCGTGAAGAAATGTGAAGCGGAGTGAAGAAATGGAGGAACATCGCTTCTGTGATTATGGGAAGAATATGTAGAGCGGAGGGAGTGAAGAAATAAAGCTATGTGAATCTGTGATTCTGGGAAGAAACTGCAGAGCGGAGGGAGTGAATTTATAAGCATAAAATCCAAATGTTATACTCTGAACGTTGATTTTTTGCACGTTACATTCGAACATTGGCACTTTATCAGCTTTTTTTCACATCCATCAAATCATCACTCATTCACTCTCTTTTTTTCTTTTTTCCCATCGCCCACCACTCTGTGGCCGACACTGCCCCGCCTCCCCCAGGCCGACACCTCATTCCCGCCAAAGCACCCACCCCTCCCGGCCCCCCGCCCAAAGCGTCCGGCCGTCCCACCCACGGTCCCAGTCTCCCAGACGCCGCTTTGGGCCCTGTGCCGCCCCTCCCGGCCTCCCCCCGCCGCCCCCTCCTCCCCCCACCTCCTCCCTCCTCTGGCCCTTCCCCTCCCCGCCGCCCCCCTCCTCCCCCTCCCGGGCTCCCGGGCTTCCCTCCCCCCACCCTCCTCCGGTCCTCCACCTCCCCGCCTCCGCCCCCTCCTCCCCCTCCAGCTCCCCTCCCGCCGCCGCCCTCCTCCCGGTCCTCCCCCTCCACCCGTCGCCGCCTCCTCCTCCTCCGCCTCCCCTCTCGGCCCCCTCCTCCTCCCCGGCTCCCCCTCCCCACCGCCCCCTCCTCCCCCGCCTCCTCCGGTCCTCCCCCTCCCGCCGCCCCTTCTCCGGCTCCCCCTCCCGGCCTCCCCCTCCCACCGCCGCCTCCCCCTGGCCTCCCCGCCGCCTCCCCTCCCGGCCTCCCTCTCCGGTCCTCCCCCTCCCGGGCTCCCCTCCCCCCTCGGCCTTCCTCCGGCCTCCCGGTCCCCCGCCGCCCCCTCCTCCCCGCCGTCCCTCCTCCCGGTGCTCGCCGTGCAGTCACGAGGCCTGATGATGTGGTTGGTGATGATCACGCTGGCGCCGTGGCCGTCGGGGTGTCCTTTCACCACGCGGCGTTGAACCCTTGCAGCCCACCACGGCAACCAGCATTTCCACCTCTCCGCCACGCTCCTGCTCGCTGCCACGGCGCACCGGGCCGCGCGACCAAAAGGAGCAGAGTTTCAGAGGCGTATTTGGTTGTACGGTGCTCTGCCTGCACATGGGCCATCCCATCCCATCCCATCCCATGTGGTTGCAAGGTGTGCTAGCGCCCGGTGAATGGCAGCGTGTGCTTCGACGCCGACATCATCACGGCGTTCGACGCTGCCATCCACGACGGGTGCACGCCCTTCGGTGTCCTCGCGCTCGCCCGCGGAGTACTTCAATACGGCGTGGCCATGGGTCGTTCCACGCGGTCAAGAACGGCGTCACCGTGGTTTGCTTGGCTGGGAACTCTGGGCCGGGCGCTGGCACCGTGTCCAACACCGCACCGTGGCTCTTGCACATGGGTTGCACCGTGTTTGCAACCGAGCTGCCCATCCCACAGGTAATTGTCTCTTTCCCTAATCCCATCTACTCCCTGCCTCTCTTTGCTCTGTGATGTGTGAATATGTGATGGGCTATGGGTTGACGGCGGAAGGGGCAACGAGGCGGAGGGCGGGCGGGAGGGATGCCGAGGGAGAGCCGGGGAGGCCGAGGCAGCCGCGGGCGCAGGCATGCCGGCCGTGCCGGTCGTGCCTCTGTGCTGGCCGTGCTCCATCGGGCCGGGCTGGCCCAAGCACGGCACGATCTGTCGTGCCGTGCCGTGCCGCCCACCGTGCCGATTTTGAGGCCGGCCTTGCCCGCCGTTCGTGCCGCTGCACGGCACGCCCGCCACGCGTCGGGCCGGGCTGCGGCCGTGCCGTGCTTCGGATCGCCTGCAGAAGCACGGCCCAACTCCCAGCTCTAGATGAGCCCAGAAAGAGGCAACGTTGGCGGCGGTGACCATGGCCCGCGACGGCGCCATCCTGTGCATCAAGATCCTCCATCCGAGTCCCGAGATAACTGCGGTGGCAGTAAGGTATATGAAACAGTAGTAGGTGTAGTTGCCGATCGAAGTGTTACTAAAGGTTGGTACCGACATGGTCAAGAACCCTGTAAACGTGACCTTGGTTAGCTCCAGCGACGCCGGCTTAAATTCTTCTTCCCCGGTGACCAGCGCTCGGTCACCGTCCCCGACTAGGACTCTGTACATCCACACTCCAAACGACACGAGAAGCGAAACGAACACCAGCTGACATGTTGACAAAGTCAGTTCCTAAATCTAAGTCTGAACAAGGCTAGCAAAAGCTTTACTCAGACTTAGTTGGTATTATTCACTAGTCCTTTGGACTTTCGGTGCTCAAGGTGTACATGCTGATTTTATTGGAGGAGTTCATGATATTCTTCGATTACTGGAGGGAATTCGGTTCAAGGTGGAGATTGTTAAAAAGTAATCCGAATTTGTAACCGTGTCCGTGCAGAACTCTGATTCAGTTTCCTCTCCGTGTGGGGACTTTATTCCCCCACACTATATATGTAACCCAGTAGTCTATAGGCATCAAGCCCCAACAGAAACTCTCCATTGTAATCTCTCCTCTTATAATGATTTGCCTTCGAGCACCCGTGGTTTTTTAATGCAAGGGTTTTTTATATAAAAATCCGTATCTCTTGTCTTTATTTTTTCTGTGCATTATTTACAACAAAGTATGAAACTGTGGGTGCAGTTGCCGTCTTGCCGATCGAAGTGTTACTGAAGGTCAGTACCGACACGGCCAAGAACCCCGTAAACGTGACCTTGGCCGGCTTAAATTCTTCTTCCCCGCTGGCCAGCGCTCGGTCACCATCCCCAACTAGGACTCTGTACATCCACACTACGAACGACACGCGAAGCGGAACGAACACCAGCCACGCAACCTCTCCCAGCGGCACGAACGTGATCAAGAACACGATCACGGAGATGGCGATGGCCAGCACGATGTTCAGTGCCTCGACGACGTTGCACATGTCGGCGCTGCTGCCGTTATCGGCGATGAGCGGGGGCACCGTCCCCAGGAGCATGATGAACACGCCCAGTGCACAGGTGACGAAAGTGGCGCCGAGGGAGACGGTGAGCAGCGCCGAGCCCCGGGGCGCGCATTCGCGTTCGCCCCTCGCCAAGCCTTCCGGCCCGAAATGAAGCGCCGTGGACGGCGATCGAAATCCATCGAATTTTCAAGCTTGCCGTCGCATCCTTCGTGCACCGTCGCATTGTGATCATGGCCACTGCGCACGCTCATGTAGCAGCGCCATAGGGTGAGAGGCACCAACGGGACAACAACGGGGAAGTAGTACAGGTTCTTCATGCTCATGAGTAGGATGCCGTATGCCAGCGCCATCAGGAGACGAGCGCAGAGGTGGACGAGCAACTTCGAGGCACGAAACAGAGGCTCGCGAGCCCGCTCGGTCAAGAGCTTCGATAGCGAGGCAGAGGTACGGGAGTAAGCCGGCCTCGAGAGTAAAGGCGGCCACAGGGAAAACAATTTCGATTCAAAAATTTTTTTGGCACCCACCGAAATTCATAAATTTCAAAAAAATCAGTATTTTTTCGAAAATAAAAAATAAAAAACGATTTGAATTCAAAAAATTGAATAAATGTGGTACTTCTAGGGAAAACAAATGCAGCCGGAGACAAATTGCAGCTGCAATTGCGCAAACAAATACAGCGATTGAAGGATTGAGCTCATGTTTTGAACAACAAAAGGAAGATCATGTCACCTCCGGCTGCAGCGCATTGCCGTCGCCCTCAACCTTCCATGCGCCGGAGATGCCATCCACGCCACCGAGTACTGCCTCACGACGCCGCCCTTCGCTGTTCTCAAACCGTGAGGATTTACAAATCACCACCACCAAAACACAAAGCAGAATACCATCACCAGAGCCAAGTACTTAACCACACCCATATCAACTACGACACTGCTTCTACTTTGTAGTACGAACTGTTGGTAACCCCTGTGCTAGTAATAACTATGCCATGCATGCATACGTTATGTAACGCTTGGAGTTATGGTGATTAGTGCTACTTGTAGTGCTTCCGTTGTGTAATGCTAGAGTAATGGAGTTTTATAGCATGCATGTAACGGGTCTTGCTTTGCAAGTGTAAAAGGAAGAAGCTATCACGCTGCAGGATAGAGACAGGCAGCACAAAAATATTTTGTCTCCTCTGTGTTCGTGTGTGTTCTAGAGAGGAAACAATGTGCGAGTTCTCTCCGGGAGCTGGGCCAACAGTGGTATCAGAGCTAGGTGATGGCGCGTGACGAGTCGCCGGACAAAACACCAAGGAGTGGCAGTCGTGGTGATCATGGTAGCACCGTGGTGGCGGCACGTCCAGCAGGCAAGGTTGTCGCCATGCATTATCCAATGCTGAGCGACACGAACTACAGCGTGTGGGCCGAAGATGAAGATCATCCTACGCCATCTTGTGTGTGGCGGCAATCAAGGGCGAAGGGTCGTCGCGGAGAAGAGAAGGACATTGAAGCTCTCACCGCCATATCTCAAGCTGTGCCGGATGCCGTGATGATGGCTATCGCGGACAAAGACACGGCGAAGGAAGCTTGGGAGGCCATTGAGAAGATGAATGTCGGCGAAGACTACAAGCATTGAAGAGGCAATTTGATCGCTTGTACATGGAGGATTCCGAAACTATTGCGGAATTCTCACCGAAGCTCACCACAATGGTGGGAGAGATGCGTTCTCTTGGAGCCAAAGTGAAGGATAGTGCTATTGTGGAGAAGCTTTTCAGTGCTGTCCCTGATAAGTTTCTTCACATTGTTGGCACCATCGAGCAATGGGGCGATGTGTCGAAGATGTCCGTGGCGGAGGCGATCGGGCGTTTGAGGGCGTTCGAGAGTCCACAAAGGGGCGGCGTCGTGACAATGGGGAAGAGCCGCAACTGCTGGTCACACAAACCGAGCCGCGCTTCACACGTGCCGAGTGGGAGGCCATGGTCGCTGAAGAGAGGATGGACGGCGAGGGCTCCGGCAGCAGTGGCATCAACAAGAATGGTGACAAGAAGAAGTACCGCGGCAAGTTCGACAAGTCTAAGATCGATTGCCACAACTGTGGTGAGTACGGTCACTTTGCTGATGAGTGCGACAAGTCGAAGAAGGTGACCAGGGCAATGGCTCAGCTTGCAATTGCAGATGCGGACGATGAGCCCGCACTGCTGTGAAGATTGTGCGGAGGTAAAAAAAATAAAGCCAACAAGATTAGGGGGTGATTGTTAGACTTAATCTTGTTGTTGCAGTCAGTCATGTTATTAAGTGCATGCATCGGTTAGTATATTTTGAATTAATGCATGATCCGATTAGTGCGGATGGTGATGAGTCAGTTACTTGCATGGGCTTGCATGCAGTCTGTTAGGCTTACATGCAATTTGTGGTGGCAAGTCAGTTACTTGCATGCAGTCAGTTATTTAAAGGAGTCATTAGCATGTGTGCTAAGTGCTAAGAGAGGCCAAGTGTATTTGGTGTGTTAAAGTGAAAAAGAAAGTGAAAAAGCACTGGTGTGCAGTGCTAAAAAAAACTTGTGTGCAGCACCCTTTCTCTGTGTGTGTGATTGAGAGACGCTGGTGTGCAGCGCCCTTCCTCTGCGTGTGTGATTGAGAGATGCTGGGCCAACACGAACCAAGCAACAGAGGCCATCGTGCCGCTGCCCCTGCAAAGTACAGACGAAGGGAGAGCGCGGTGGATGGCATAATGGTGGCCGCGCGCGAGTCAGGCCTCCGTTAGGCGGAGGCGCCGCCCACCCGATCCTTGCTGGCGTCGCCTCCCTTGCCGGCGCCTTCCTTTCACCACCCTCACGAGCTCGGCTGGCAGAGACAGCTAGGTCATGGACACCAGATAGATGGGGAAATGTGTGCTCTATCTTTGCCATCGTCTTTGGGTTGGAAGCAAAGAGGCTTGGTTGGGCTGTGAATAGCGGGCTCATCACTCGGTTGGCTTGGCGACAAAGAGGCTTGGTTGAGCTGCAAATTTTTCAAAATGGTCAAATTTTTACCCAAGTTGGGCTTTTCTCGGAGTGGGCCGAGAAATCTGATTTCGATAAATTTCACCGAATTTTGAGTGACATTGTTTCACTGGCGGCGGTGGATGCTGCTCGTAACGAACCCGTTCCTCGCTCGAGTCGACCTTGTTCATTGCAACGGCAAGAAGAAGCTGGGCATACAATTATCATGATGCCTTCGGTGAAAGCTCAGACTCGCTTCTTCATGGCGTCCCGATACACAACGAAGCGCATGGCGGGTGACATGAGAAGAATAAGTAACATATATTTGATAATATATCGAGGAGTTTCGCGATTCCAATGGAATGGTCCCAATAGAACACCGTGAATGATCCCAAGACAACACTACCAAAGTAGGCTCATGAAAAGTTGTAAGCAAGATTATTTGGTGGTGGACTATATGTGCATAACTTTAGAGAAAAGAAACTGCACACCAATGGGTCATGTTTAGCAAAGTCCCAATTTGCTTGGAAAAATCGACGATCAGTTTAACATAGTGATATAGCAGTGGTATTGTTACAAGTTAGCACACGCACACCATGGGCGCTTCTTTTTCCTAGTTGTACCGCAACTTATGTTCAATTTAACCAAGTCTATTGCCAACTTATTTTTCCAGCTGCTTGTTTTTCTAGTGTGAAACAGGGGAATCCACTACACATGCATGTCCTCTCTATCGAAAGAGGATGGAGAACATTCTTGCAACTTTACATAACAAATTTTTGAATCCGGCATTGATTCTTACTGAATAGATTCCCAGACGAGTGAAAAAGAAACCATAAGTCATAGACCGGAAATCCCAAAATACTCTATCTCAATTCTCAATTTATATTTGCATCTAGTTGACCAAGTGAGGTTGGTTGGGTCCATTCCTATTAAGACCGGGTGGGGATGGCGTTTCTATGTTAGGAAGGGACAGTGTTGCAGGGTGCCCAACTGGCGCAGGGTTACGGCAAGGTCTAGATGAACATGGTACATAACATTTTCATGGGCGTCCCGCTGGAAAAGCCCCCAAAAGAAGACATCATAACACTAGAGGATACCATGCACACTTTTGTCCAGTGGCCTAAAAGGGACATCACCCCTAGACACTGCAGTGCCACGATCTCCACATGACCATACCTCTTCAACAGAACCCTTGATGACTCCACCTCAACCTCCGCTTCAAAAGGCTGTCGTATCGGCTCCCATCGAGATGACATCGAAGAAACAAGAAAAGTGTGCCGAGTTGTCTCTCGAAAGACGTATCACAGGCGAGGCGTTAAGGCCAAATTGAAGAACATTAAAGCGCCTTGCAAGCCCTAGACGTTCTCCCTCATAATGTCGTTGGTTGCTGATATACTAATATTACCCCGCCTTAGAATGGGTTATGGGAGTTTGCATGCCTGGTACATGCGGAGAACCAACGAGCGAAGAACAAACCGGCCTATTAGATTCACCATCAGATACACAAGTAGGCATTTTCTCCATGAGTCAGGCTTCTTCATCGTGGGCTTCAATGACTTATTCAAACTATTCAATCTCAACGCCTTCAACATTTCACTTCTACAATGCTGGATAATAAAGTTCTACATTCATGTAATACCGATAAATGTTATATATCATTGCTTATGTATAGATACATGATGTAAAAAAACCCGGCGATCGTGAGAACCAGTCAATTTTCTCGACCCACACTTGATCTCTGAGCAATGTATCACCTAAGACGCATCATACGTCGAGAATTGCATAACTATGGAATTGCTTTCTTAGGGCAACAAGGACTACATACTAGTGTCCTACAACTCGAGATAAGTGCTTTACTAGTTACTATACAAATTTCATTTATACTTTATATGTAACACGAACTTAAATTTAATGACTACAATGACATATATGAGTAGGTGGTACTGGATCCTTATAGTCATTGTACCAAATTGGAACAAGGTAATATACCTTAATTCCCTACACAAGAACAACCACGACTTCATCCCTGTGCAACAAATACTCGACATGTATGCTCATTTTATCCTACATCATACTTCGTAATAACACCTCTCGAACTGACTATACCTATATATATAATTCTATTTTTACAGTACCACCAGCACTACAAGGCAACCTTTGTGCATTATACTTCTACCGTCATATGTAGGAAATCATGAGTGCTAAGACAAACGATCCAGAGGTTTGTCAATCTCGTAATAATTAATTCCTAATTATCAATTTAAATATATATGCTTACTTCTTTACTCCTTCTAGCGACTGGATATGACAATCAAAATAAGTATATTTGATCTAGACGAACTCTCGGACGTTCAAGGACAGCTCTCCACCTTCTTCATAACGGAGGTCATTGACTCAAAAGAAAATTTTCACTCCGATGGCACCGCTTAATACATGTTCAAACAATTGATTCCATTGTACTTCACTTTGATTTGTAATTCAATTGTAACTCTGGCGACAATACATGCACATTCTTTTGTAATTGACTTTGAGTTGTAATTCACTTTATGTTGTAAATCACTTTGAGTTGTAATTCACTTATCTGTTATTTAGTTGTATTCTGCTTACTTGTTTTCAGAGGACATCGCTAGCATTTTTTAAGAATAACCAAAAAATAGAAAAATTTTTGTGTATTAGCATAGACAGTTTCTAACACAAAACCGTCTGTGATTCGTAGACAATCACAGACTATTTTTGTATTAGCCATCTATGATATGTCAAATATCACAAACGATTATTTTTAAAAACCATCTGTGTTGTGACTTATCATAGATGGTTTGGGAGCCGTCTGTGATAATCACCTGTTATCATTGACATAATAAATTAGACGATTCAGAAACCATCTCTGATAAGGGTTACAAACCGTCTGTGATGACCCCATATGTGGTAGTATATCTAAGCTCACCCACTCACCCTATTCATGTGCACTAGACTCAAGAGACCTGATTAAATTTCTCCCAAATAACCCCTTATATAAATGGGAGGTATACCCTCTCGCCATCTGTTGGACCCTAATATCAACCCTTAATGAATACTATCTACTTGCACATGGGGAAATCCTCAAACCCGTATCTTATCGGGTTTTGTTAAACTCACATAACCCTTATGCACGCTTTTCAAAGTGCATAAAACCAGAATTCATATTCCCTTGATCCAATTTGACGCACTATATATTCTCAGCTTCTATCCGACCTTAAACCGCCTTTCCCAAGTGTTGTGGTTTAGTCTCTTGACTTTTTCCAGTGTAGTAAACACTGAAATACCCTTGTCTTGACCCGGTCATATCCTTCATTTGCAAGCAATCGTCATACTTGGTACATGTAGGTCCACCAATAACTTGCCTCGTGTTGGCAAGTCTCTCTCATTCTAGTTCCCATCTGGACCACCACCACACTTGCAACGACCAAACTACTTAGTGCAACCTGTCGCTTGAATTTTGCCTTCCATGTTATTTTCCACCATACACTTTGCGTGACCTCAACCAACTCACCCAGCATCCATAATTGTTTTGAACCATAGTTTCCAAATCAAGCCCCCTTCCTCGTCGTTAACCATAGTTAGCTCCAAGCCACATACATATCCAAATCCCAAGAACTATGTTTGGGTATAAATTCTTCATAACTTGAGCCACGTTAGTTAAAACATGCATCATACAACTCAATATGCAATGACCCAAGACTCCTCAAGCCTTGCCATGACCCAAAACCAAATTTTCAATGGCTTAGAAATAGGGGAACAATCTGACCATGGCTTCCATGCCGATCAGATCACAGCTTACATTCTAGTTAGGCCGCCATAGACTAGCTAGTTAGACCGCCAACACTCAACATAGAACTATCAACTAAAAAACGGTCCAACCACCTACACTAGTCAGACTACAGCCATAATGCCAGTCAGACTACATTTCATCCCAATATCTAAACATCGGTACAATCTCAAGCGCAAACTAGTTTGACTGTATCCCCTGGCCAATACTGCCCTTAACCTAAAACTACTAAATGTTCTACAACTTTGGAAAAATTGAATTTTAACTCACCAGAACTTACCAATCATAAATATTAGGAACCTTCTCACACGATCCTAGACAGAAAGATATCACCTAAAAAATTGTAGAAGCACTCAAATGTGTTGTCGGCCTTGTCCTAGTGTCCTTACACATGCATCACAGATAATTACATAAAAACGCTATGCGATGGTAGCAACGCTATCAGAACTGCCTCACGTGGTTGTGAGTTCTGAGTACCTTACGTGCTTGTGAGCTAAGTTCTCGTAAAGACTCTAAGTACTTCGGAGTCTACAATGCTTGGATGAACAGTACTCGAATGCTATAGTACTCGGATGAACAGTACTCAACTGCTACAGTACTCACAACCTCACAACTCCCTGCAGTACATAGACCACCCAAATCACACGAGAACACTTTGGAGAAAGCACACACAAGCACAACACAGGAGCTTTTGCGACACGTAAAACTTCTCACATCTTTTCTAGTTTTCTCCCCTTTATATACTACTGAATACAATAAACGGTTACAAGACTTTGATGGTGCATTACCACAAGTAAATACCCAACATTACGACCAGTAAATACTCCACTAATGCAGAGAACTAAATGTAGTGAAACAGTCAGTAAACAGACTCTTAATGCAAACTTAACTCCTACTTCTAACTGACTTATGCATGATTGAAAGAACTTTAAATAATGAAACAAATATGCAGTAAAATTACTTAACAAACACCCCCTAATTTCGCTACACCTCCTTGATTCCAATCTTGTTGCGCATTTCTAGGAACTTAACTCGCCCAAAAGGTTTTGTCAAGATATCTGCAAGTTGGTCGTCCGAACTAATGTACTCGACCCCAATCTTTCCTTCTTCAACACATTTTATGATGAAGTGATATCAAGTCTCGATGTGTTTACTACGGTCATGGAACACGAGGTTCTTGCAAAGAGAGACCACAACCTTATTATCTACCTTGAGTATCGCTTTACTGGTCTCCATCTTTATCATATCAGCAAATAGACATGTGAGCCAAACTCCTTGACATGCAGCGGTCGTGGCATCAATATACTATGCCTCACAAGAGGACAATGCTACCACCTTCTGTTTCTATGATTGCCAGCTAATTAGACTCTTACCGAGGAAGTACAACACTCCCGTGGTACTCATATGATCATCGACATCGCATGCCATGTCAGTCAGAATCACTGTAGCCAATCAGCTGCGGTTGAACCTTCTTCTTAGCATAGAAACAACCATAATTTCTTGTCTCGGTGATGTACCATAGTATATGCTTTTCGACACTCTAGTGCTCTACTATCGGCTTCTCCATGAAACGACTTACATAGCCTACTGCATAGGCAATGCCTAGTCTTGTGTGAACTAAGTACCAGAGACTCCCCACAACACTTTTGTACCAAATAGCATCTATTGGTGTAGCAATTCTTTCCTTGTTTAGCTTCAATCGTGCCTCCATAGGGACTTGACACGGATTACAATCCACCATGGAACTTCTTTCAAGAATCTTGGATGCATAAGCTTCTTGATTTAGGGCCTGTTTGGTAGAGCTCCAGATTCTCATTTTTCAGCTTCTGCTCTAGATTCTGTAAGAATCCACTTCTCTGAGAATCTGGAGCTACCTCTGAAAAGCGTTTGGCTAGTGGGTTGGCTCCAGATTCATAAAAGAGGAGATTTGAGGGAAAGACCTTGTTACCCCTTGTAGTCTTGCTGGTTGTTTTATGTTAGCATCTTTGCATGCCAATGAGCCAATTGACAAGGAATTTACTCAACATCTCAATCCAAAAGAAATACTCGCATTCAAAAATTAACACATGGTGCAATATTACAATCCATTGTACAACTCAACAATTCATACAATCTGTTTTCCCAATGAAATTGATACAATCTGGTTTTTTAGTCCATGGTGCAATACAACAACCCATGGGGCAATTTTAGAATTTTTCAATCCATCATCAACAACAACAATCCAAGCGTCGTCGCTTGGCTGCTCCTCCTAGCGCCGTCATAGGGAAATCGTCCAACAGCCGTAACGTCGACCGCTGTAGAAACAGATCAACAATCTTGATTGGGCCAGAAGGTAGTTTGGGATTAATAGACAATGGGATTAACAGGGTGAAGTGCCTTAACATCGATACCCTCTCGCATGCTTGATAAACAAAAGAGGATTAGATCCTAAACAATATATGGCCTATTCACCATGCGGCAGAATACATCCTAAACAATGTCGATTTCCACGGGAACAAGTCTCCAATTAATGGTTATAAGGCTACAATAGATGCATTTCTTTTCTTCTTGTTTTTGATCCTGGAACTAATGGCTCACTAGCTCGGTTGTCTGTAAACTCCTAATGTAATGCATACAAAAACATACGAAACTCCTAATGTGCATGCTACACGCTGTGATGACCTATAATGCAACTCATCTTGAGAAGAAACCAGAGATAAGATATCCGTGATGGTATGATATGTACAACTATGGGATATAGTTGCGATATTACCTATCATTTTGTCATCGCGACCGCACACTTCCAAGGCGCTAACGATTTCCATTCCTCTCGCATATTCTCCCAAAATTGTATGCTTTCTCGAACATTAAAATTGTGTTATTTATTGAAAATGTAGTCCAATGTGGATTTGCCAAAATAATGATTTTGTAGAAGCAATCCGTAATGTTATCTTTGATGTCAAATCCAGATCTTGAGCAACGAAAGCGCATATGCCGATTGACAATTATCTGCAACAAACAATGTTGGATCCTTCAACATTCTACGCTTAGCTAATTCTAGTATCATGCCACAGAGTACGGTCACAAAATGCGCGCAAGAGTGGCGAAAGCAAGAAAGTGCGTTTCTTGAATCGAGACAGAGATAAGCACCTTGGCGCCGCGAAGTTGATGGCGCCGCGAAGTTGATGAAGACCTTGCCGGTGCCCTCCGGAGCACGACGCGGCGATGGTCGCCTTGCGATGGCCGTGGCGGTGATCCGCTGCGCTGAATCCCCGTAGCCGCCGCTTCACGCATTTGCGCAGCGCCATCCCCAACAGCTCGTCCTCCTCCTCCACGGCCAGCACCTCCTCGGCGGGCACCTCCGCCTCGATCGGATCGGCGGCCTCGGGGGCGTAGGCGGAGAGCGCGAGGCGAGTGGCGCGAGAGGGGTGGGGGAGAGGCGGCGGCGCGAGAGGGGAAGGGGAGAGGGGAAGGAAGTGGCGGCGCGAGAGGGGAAGGAGGGAGGCGGCGGCGTGGAGGGGAAGGGGGAGGCGGAGGGCGAGCTCGGGCGCCTCCGCCTTGACCGGATCGGCGGCCTCGGGGGCGTAGGCGGAGAGCGCGAGGCGAGCAGCGCGAGAGGTGTGGGGGAGAGGCGGCGGCGCGAGAGGGGAAGGGGAGAGGGGAAGGAAGCGGCGGCGCGAGAGGGGAAGGGGAGAGGGGAAGGAAGCGGCGGCGCGAAAGGGGAAGGAGGGAGGTGGCGACGCGGAGGGAAAAGGGGAGGCGGAGGGCGAGCTCGGGTGGGGAGGAGGAGGCAGAGGGCGCAGGCCGCTCGGGTGGGGAGGGAGGGGGGCGCAGGCCGCTCGGGTGGGGGTAGTTGGATGGCAAAGGTGGGTAAATTGTTTTAACTTCAATGGGTAGATTTGATGTATGTTGAACAGCTCCCCACGAGAATCCACCAAAAGGCTGCTTCTCCTCTCTAGTTCATTTTGGAGAGTGCTTCTCGCGAGAAGCAGAATCTGGTCATTTTGAGAATCGGGGTGTTTGGTACAGTTCCTTAAGAATCTATTGAGAAGCTGAGAGCAGGAGCTGTACCAAACAGGCCCTTAGTGAGATCCCATTGACATTCTGATCAACCTTGATGCCAAGATAATAAGTGATTAGCCCCAAATCACTCATCTTGAATAGCTGCTTCACCTCTTCCTTCAATTGGGCAATCTCCTGTGAGTATGGTCCGATGATAATTAGATCATCAACATACACTCCTACCACCAAGTGCGACTTGCCTACTACTCGCATGTACATGGCGTGTTCAGATTCACTCCTGTGGAAACCAAGCGACAACAAACTTGTGTCAAGCTTGGCATTCCATGCCCGTGGTGCTTGGCGCAACCCGTAAAGAGCTTTGTGCAGCCTTAGCACCTTCTCTTCGTGGTCTTCACACACAAACCCCAAAGGCGATGCAACATAGACCTCTTCTCTGAGCTTTCCCTTCAAAAATATAGATTTCATGTCCATGTGGTGGAGTTGCGCATCGGGCTCATATCCAATGAAGACCATTGGCATGCTCCGGTCACCAAATTTCTTCATATTGGGCTTCGCCGTCTTGGCATGCACTACACACCTGAAAGTACGAGAATAGTGCATGTTTGGTTGTCGGGCATGCCATGCTTCAAACAGAGTCTTGCCTTCAAGACTTTGAGTCAAGGCATGATTGAGGATGTAAACTACCGTGGAAACCGCCTCTCCCCAGAACATGGCTGGCATGGCCTTGGCCTTCATGATGCTCCTCACCATTGCAACCACTGTTTGATTGCGTCGCTCAACCACGCCATTTTGCTGTGGTGAACATAGTGCGGTGAGATGATGAATGACACCTCAATTTGCACAGTATTCCCCAACTCCACGAATGTGAACTCTCCTTCGCGATTAGTGCATAGCACATGAAGCTTCCTACCGGCCTCCAGCTCAACGCCTACTTGGAAGCACTTGATTGCTTCAGCTACCTCATCTTTAGCTTTGAGAAGAACCAGCCACATGTATCAACTGAAGTTGTCGCCTAGAAGCAGAAAGTAACATCTGCCTCCATGTGTTGCCAGAGTAATTAGTTCATAGATATCACCATGTACGAGGTCCAGCACACGATCAGCTCGATACTTGGCCTCTTGAGGAAATGAGGCTCATCGTTGCTGAAGGATCGAAAACGGCAACAGAGGGGGGTGAATGGTGCCTCTAAAAATTACCCCCGAGCGTATCCACACGATTTCTCCTTCAGTAGCTAAAAAGCTATGAAAAAGAAATTCTTCTCCGATAGCTACAAGGCTATGAAGAAGACCGAAATAAAGCTTTATTGAAAACTCAACAGACAACCAAGCTAAAAAGACGAAAAACAAAACACTGAACTAAGGAAACTGCTGGCCAAGATAATATATATATTAAGCACTAGAGAACTGAACTTAGGCTACAAGAAATTTCTTTTGCTTTCAATTAAAACTAAACAATGCATAAAACAAAAGAAGAGGCAGAATCGAGAGAGACTTACTACCAAAAATGCACATACTGTAGGCTGAAAATCAGATCAAGAGACTAAATAAAACTGGAGACAACCAGCTCCTAAAAATAGAATAAAGAGGGGATGCTAAAAAGGAGAAACAATCGCTTAAAAACTAGACAGCAATCATGCACTACTTTACAAAAGTCGACAAAGAGACCAACAAAATCGATCGAAACACAAGCAGTAAAGCAAACTGAAAGAGCGACTTCTTGACAACTCGAGAGAAACAACCTCTGACTCAACGTTACTACGCTTAAAAGAAGCCGATGCAGATCAAGAGCCAAACCAAACAAAAATAAATGGAAGATTAATCCCTTACTGCTTTTCTCGGGTATACTGGACCTTGTAGCAGTGGCCGAACATCTGGCCGGCTTGAGTCTTCATAGCAGCAAATAAACAACACCCGAAAACAAAGACTAAAAATTTCGCCGAACAAGGATTGCACTTGCATACACCGAACAAAGAAACAACTTAATGACTGATGTTGTCAGAGAAACACCTTGAACCGAACACCAAGGAGGGAACACAACCCATTGAATAAAATAGCAGCAGAACAGAGGACTAACTGCAGATCAAACAGCACCAATAAGCAGCACAAGTACTAGACGAACAGATAAAGAACTGCTGCTACTACCGAAAGCACTATGTGGACTGCTGAGTTGCTGAAAAAAGGGAAGACTGCACAGCCGAAAACAGCCAAGACTGAAAACAACAGAGAACCAGGTGCTACACTTGCTACTGCAGTGCCCTGGCCGAAAAGATGAGATACTGCTGTCCAAAGCACACAGAAACCGCAACCAGCAAAAAGCAATAAAACAGCAAACAGAGATGCAGTGCTAGCCGAAAGCTATTTGATACACACAGCCTAGCCAAAGCAATCTGGTGAGCAACCGAGAGAGCAGAATGCAGGGCTACTAGCCGAACAAAGAGAGAGCAGCAACAGGCCGAACAGAGACTTCTTGGCACAGGAACAAAAACCAGTTTTGAGTGCTTGCTCTCGGAAGTAAACTGGCCAACGAGCCTTGAGGTATTCCTTGTTCAGAGCAGATTGAGAGACACAAGAACTAGAGGCAAACTTCAAGACCAGTCAAGAGAAAATTTCATAGAACTTTAAATATATATATATATATAGCAATTTAGAACAAGAACCTTAAATTAAAAAGACAATCAACTTGCTCTTGGAATTTGAACTGGTCACTTGACCTTGATATAAGTTTCCATGACAGAGCAAAATAGCATAACCTATTTTCTTAAGAACTTAAGAACAACAGCAAGTAAAAAATATCCCTAGTTCTAAGCAAAAAGATTAAGCTATTTCTCACACAGAAGTTCATCTCCAAACAACATAAACAGAGAGGAAAATAATCAGGAGATAAACAAGAAATTTAGTACTACTAGAAGGAACTAAAGACACACAAATCTTCATATTGAGACGAAGAGCGATGAACGATTAAAACATATGAATGTTTACATCACTCTTCCATGTCTCACTCAAGAACACCCACAAGGAGAGAATAAAACACTAAAACTTGCATACAAATTTTCTCTCCCAAGAGCACAAGCATTAGGAAACCCTAATACTCATACCCATTTCTATTTCTCTCTCTCTCAAGTGCACTTTTCCACCTAGAGAGCACCTCTATTTATAGCCTCCACTAATGGGTTTAGAAGCTTACTTTACCCATTAGGTCACACCAACTCTCCACTAATGGGTTTATACACATTTTACCCATTAGGTCACAACACCTCTCCACTAATGGGTTTACACATATTTTACCCATTAGGTCACAACACCTCTCCACTAATGGATCATTTCCAAATAAAATCCGCTTCCTTTTGTGCAGCCTTGCGCATTTACCAAAATGCCCCTCCTGCACCTTCCTGAAAGCTTCCTCGTGTCTTGTCACAAGACACCTCGCAGCCACTTCGAGTCCTCGCTGCTTCGTCACATCCCGACCGCTCGACCTCAAGACCGCTGTACCTAGTCCGGTCACCCGTGCTCGCCACGACACCGCCTCAAAGTCCGCGCTCATCACCGACAAGAAAAACACATTACATAGCACCGCCAAAATGTTATAATTAAATATCCGCATCAGTAATTTAGCATAAAATGCCCGAACAAACTCGCACTTTATAGGACACGAGTCAATTACTCATCACACAACCAAGTTACCTCCACATGGTCTCTCAATCTCCCTTGATGAGTATATTGACAAACACAGAAAAAACATATAAAGTTGAGTTTGAGAGTCAAATATGGTCTAAAAGAAAATCAAGGTAACTAAGACCATATCGACAAAAGAGAAAACTGGAGCAAAAACTGAAAGAGCAAATTTTTCTACAAAACTCCAGAAGGCTTTTTCTCCAAACTTCTCCCCCTTTTGGCCATAAAATCATCAAAATGCACGAGAGAATGAAATGATTGTGTGTTCTTTATTTTTAAGCATTCGGAGCCATGAAGATTATCCTTAATGATGTTTCGAATATTACACCAAGCCATAAGTCATAAGAATGCTATCAAGATCATGACGATTCATGTATAGACTAGCTAAACCAGATAAATCCAATTTCTTAGCATGTCGAATCAAACATGATTACAGTCTAGCTGAAGGTATCCAAGGATGATGCAAGCCATGTCAAATAATCTAAGTGGAACCAATAAGCTAGTATTGAGCCAATTTAGAGTGCTAAAAGTTCAAAAGTGACTCATTTGTTCATGTACTTGGTCTTTTTGTAAATAAGCAATTTAGCACAATTGAGTTTTTCTGAAAATCATATTTGGTTTTATCTTAGCAAAGCAAGTCCTGGACTAGGAGCCATCCACAACTGCCTCCTAAGCTTCAACCAATTTCACAAATTTTAATTGCTTAGCCATGTGCTAGATCTCAAGCCTTATACGATCACTCCAAGCAAGAAACTTAAGGAAATGATCTTGGTCAACCAAAACTCCCCCTGAATTCATGCCTAGTGCAATGGCAAGCCGTCTCATGAGAGTGAATTGGTGAGATCAGCTTTTTCGCACAAAAGAGATCTTTTTGCTTTTGTTAATTTTAGTTGAAGTACAAGAATTAACTCATGTTTCACAGAAGAACTAGCATAGCTCAATCTAAAGCTCAATAAAGATTCAAGACTCAACTCAGCCTATTTGACATGGCATGAATCATAAATAGAGAACTAAAGACAGACTAGTCTCAAAAGCTAGTCATGACATGTATTAATTCAAGTTAAGCATTTTTGAGTAACTTACCATGGCAAAGATTAGACTACACATATAAAGTCATGATAAATCTAGCAATTTAAGCAGAGATCATGGCAAGATGTAATGCATTGTAAACAGATCATAATTGGATAATAATCAAGGCTCCATGTAGTTATATTTACAATGCAAACTGTAACGCAAGAAAATCCAGCTCCCCCTCAACATGAGATGCACTTTTAGTTCAAGTTGAGTTATATCAAAATTAATATCTAGATGCTCCCAAATGAACTCTCCCTGAACCAAAGCAATAAAAACGAGAAGCTGGCAAAGAAAATCCAAATGGGTAGTCCTTAAAGCATAGATAAGATGTAGAGGATGATAAGATGTAGAGGATACTATGGCTTAGACAGACTCTCGTCTACCCTATATGACTCCAGGACTATCAGCTGACTGTCTAGCACACACACTAGAGAGCAAACATGTACCCTGTCTACCCGAGGATGGACCAACCCTCGCTAGAACCTACAAGCCGTGAGTAAGCTCAATCTAGTGAGATAAGAAACAGCTAATAAGCAGTATCCTAGAATCACAAGATAAGAGCAGATGTCTAAGCACCTAGACAAGAAGACCACTCTAACCTATGCTAGAAGGACTAACCCCAATGCACCCCGAATGCTATGCAACAGAAAGGAGTAAGAACATAATCACTATAATAAAAGCAGTAAGCTCCCCCTCACAACAGTCCATAAGGACAAACCACCCCAAGCTCGCCCCGCAGAGCTGAAAACCTAGAGCTATCCAATGGCTTGGTAAAGATATCACCAACCGGTGGTCACTTCACAAACCGGAGCACTATATCACCCTTCTCCACATGGTCTCTAAGAAAATGATATCGATATCGATGTGCTTGGTCCGAGAGTGTTGCACGGGTTCTTAGCAATGTTAATAGCGAAGTGTTATCACAAAAGAGTGGAACACTGTCTATAACTAACCCAAAATCCCGCAGGTCGGCCATCCGTAGTACCGCCGCAAAGAATCAAGCGGCAGAACGCATTTCCGCCTCTGCGTGGATCAGGCAACACCGGATCGCTTCCTAGATGACCAAGAAACAAGAGAAGTGCCAATGAATTGGCGTGTACTGTAATGTTTCTTCCCGCTCATCCTACACCAAGAAAATCTGCATCGGAGTAGGCTCTAAGGGAAAGACAAGAAGAGGAAGAGTATCAGATACCATAGTCTATGATAGCTCGAAGGTACCGAAAAATGCGTTTCACCGCTTGACGGTGAGATACGCGAGGTGAAGCCTGAAATCGAGCACACAGACACACAAAGAAGTGTATGTCCGGTCTTGAGGCAGTGAGGTACAATAGGGATCCGATCATGCTTCTGAACTCCTTCTGATCAACTGGCTCGCCATCCTCATCTGGATCAAGGGAAGTCGTTGTCGCCATCGGAGTAGATACTGGCTTGCCATCACTCATGTCAAAGCGCTTCAGAAGGTCTCGAGTGTACTTACCCTGATGTAGGAAAGTACCCTCCCGAGTCTGCTTGATCTGGAAGCCAAGAAAGAAACTTAACTCGCCCATCATGCTCATCTCAAACTCTGAGCTCATGACATCGGAAAACTGAGAAACGAGAGCATGAGAGGAGCCACCAAAGATGATGTCATCCACATAAACCGACGAAGCGTAAGATCGATTGCCATGCCGCGAATGAACAAGGTCTTGTATACCTTACCCATCTCAAAACCATGACTTAACAAGTAGGACTTAAGCCTCTCATACCAAGTTCGAGGAGCTTGCTTAAGTCCATACAAAGCTTTGGAAAGCTTGAAGACATGGTTTGGGTATTTGGGGTTTTCAAACCAGAGGTCAGTTTGACGAGACCTCTTCCTCAATAAAGCCATTGAGGAAGGCACTCTTGACGTCCATCTGGTAAAGCTTGAAACCCTTAGAAGCTGCAAAGGCAAGCAGGATTCTAATGGATTCAAGTTTGGCTACAGGGGCAAAGGTCTCCTCGAAATCTAGACCCTCAACTTGGGAGAACCCCTGAGCTACTAGTCTAGCCTTGTTCCGAATAACCACTCCATCCTCACTCTGCTTGTTCTTGAACACCCACCTAGTCCCAATAATATTGTGACCTCGCGGGGGCTCGATAAGCGACCAGACCTTGTTTCTCTCAAAATTTTCCAACTCCTCATGCGTGGCATTGACCCAAGACTCATCAGAAAGAGCATGACAAACATCCTTGGGCTCAAAAGAGGCAACAAAGGCAGAGTGGAGACAGAAGTGAGATGTGCCAGAATTTGAGCGTGTAACGCGCTCAAAGAGATCTCCAATTATCTGCTCTGAAGGATGAGCTTTCTAGATATGATGGGGAGGTCCTGGATGAGAAGAAGTAGTGGCCTCTACCTCAGGAGCTGATGAGGTAGGAACAGAGCCACTGGCTCCTGAGGATGCGAAGCAATGGGCCGATCTCCTTGGGGTGCGATGGACGGCGGTGCACCTCAAGGGAGGAGAAACCGGATCGGGTAGACAACCTCATCTTCGCCCTCCTCCTCATCCACAAAGATGGGCTTGGATTGCTCTACTGAACCTGAGATGTCAAGCCTAGTCCCTGGACTGGCCTCATCAAAGGTCACCTCGCAGGTCTCTACCATTTTGCTAGACTCGCAGTTGCAGACCTATACGCCAATGAAGAAGTCGAGTAACCTAAAAATCCCATCACAGAACGTGACTCAATTTATCTAGGTTCCCTGACTTCGTAATAAAACACTTGCAACCAAAATACGAAAATGAGATACGCTGGGCTTTCGCCCGTATCTCAACTCAAAAGAAGTGCGATGCAAGTGTGCCTCGTAAAATCTCTGTTTGAAACATGGCACGCGGTGGCTATTGCCTCACCAAAATTTCCTAGGTGTAGAGTATTCATTGAGCATCGCCCGGCCATTTCAACCAAGGTACGGTTCTTCCTCTCCACAACGCCATTTTGTCTGGGGACGATGGAGAAGAGAACCGTGCTCTACACCGATTCATCGCAAAACCTCTCAAAGTAGGAATTTTGAACTCCGTGCCATTGTCATCGCGAATCGCCGTAAGGCACCCGAAGCTCAACAGAAAGCCTACTAAAAGACCTCAAATGTGTAAACGCCTCATCCTTCGAGGCTAAGAAAAACACCCAAGAGTATCTCGAGAAGTCATCGACACGACAAGAACATACCACTTCCCCCCGCCGATCGTGACTCTAGCCGGTCCAATCGGTCCATGTGGAGCAAATGTCCCGTGCATCGGTCATCGTGGATCGCGGATCGAGGATGGGAAGCGGCAACCATCTTGCCGCGTGCCGCAAGGAGCGCATACAATATCTTTGACCATCTTGAGTTTCGGCAAACCACGAATGAGATCGTGGCCGCTAACTCAGGTCAAATGGTCAAATCCAATATGACCAAGTCTCCTATGCCGTAAGGAAAGGTCGCGGACTCGTAAGCAACTAAACACCGAGAGGATCACCGTAAGACTCGAAAAATGAGCACGAAAGATCCTCCCAAAACGAGATCCCGCAAACCGGACTACCCAAGAATCAAGAATTTTGCAATTGTTTTTCTTAAAGCTCACCTCAAAGTCGCCATCGGTAAGTCGAGAGACGGAAAGCAAATTATACCGCAGCTTACTAACCAAGCCAACATCTTTTAAAACAAAAGACTCATTAATGCAAGATCGCACTTTGGCGATGACACGCCCGATGAAGCATCTCCAAGGTGATCGCCTCATCACCGGAGCACGGCAAGGAAGAAAACCAACGGAATCTCCGGTCATGTGTCGTGAACACCCGAGTCTACGAGCCAAACCTTTCCTTCCTCGCCCGCGAACCTCGAGTCAAACAGAGAGTAAAGTCTCGGTGATTGGGGTAAATCAACGCTGATTTTGGCACCCAATACCGAATAACACGTCGAGCAGATGAAGTAGTCAAACATGACTGACCTCTATCTACCATACGCTCTCTGTCACTCAAAGAAGCAGATGGTTTTAGTGTAGACCTGAAGCTGTTATTGGGCTTGACTGCTACAGAGGAGCGAGTCAAGACACCAGCAACATGCTGATCACGCCGTAGGAAGCTATCTCGATGGGGAAAACGAGATCTACCCTCAGGACGGCGGATATCATGACCCGGGGCAAATGGAGGACGAAAATCAGAAGAACCAGAAAAACCAAGTCCTCGATGCTGCCCAAACGTATCAACAGTAGCAAGCCTAGACCTTGTGTTGGTCTTAGGTACACCAAGGTCCGGGCTGACCAATACGCCTAAGAGCTGCAACACGCTTCTCTGCGCGATCCTCGCGCGCTCAAGCATCGATCGATCATATGTCCATCCTTCCTCGGCTGTAGGTGTAACGAAACTTCACCCTCCGAGAGGCCGGTTGCGTGTGGAATCACCTTTCGTCGTAAATCCTTGGACAAAGCCCGCAGACTTAAATTGGACTTTCTCACCCGGCTCGCCTCGATCACACTGGTGCTATGGGTCCGAGCACGCAGTGGATGCTTCCTCATGTCTCATAGAAATCATATCCTAGACCCCGATTAAATCTACAAATCTTAGATTGGTCTAGAATAAGATTGAGCTTCTTCTTGCCTCCTACAAATCTTTCAAGAGTGTTCATAAGGCACCGACACTCCGAAAGAGAGAGGTGCAAGAAGAGCAGGAGAAGAGGGAACAAAGAGAGGGTAAGGAAGGTAAGAAGAACCAACAGAGGAAAGAATGGCTTGTGCACGCACAAACTACGATGGGACACCTACTACTAGCAGGTTGGCTCACGTTGCTATGCGCCTCGACCTTACCCTTGGGCTTCTCCCCCACACCGGCACACACATCACAACAAGATTGTGGCTTCTCTAGTAAATCCTTAGTTAGCTTCACACATTTTTCTTCCAGAGCAATCAAGTCAGATTTTAGTTTATCACAATTTTTGCATGGTGAGCTAACAGGGTCCTTAGAAGCATATTTAGCCATTTTCTTGTTATAATCAACCATTTCTTGAAACTGCTTTGAAACAGATTCAAGTTCAGCAGTTAATTTGGGACAGTTTAAACATGAAGCAATAGGCTCAAGCAAAGAAGCATGTAATTCAGCAATTTTATGATCCACCCGTTTTAAGTTTATTTTCAAGTTATTGCAATTTTCACAAGACTCGGGCAGATCAAGAAGCATGGCATAAGGTCCTTTAGCAGCAATATTCTTAACCTCACATGAGGTGGGAGAAGTAGTCTGATCAGTAGTAAGCAGGGTAACAGCCATCCTACTCAGTTCTAACTCAGCAAGAAGACTAACATTCTCCTCCTTAACAATATCAAGCTTAGAGGACAAACTATCATGCGAGGTCCTTAACTTCTCCATATCTCCAAGCAAAGAAGAATAGACATCACATTCGTCACGGGAGGGAGCAGATATAAGTGAAGTATGCTCCCGTGACAAGCTCTCTACTTCCTTCTCAAGATCTACGACCCTAGCTCTAGATCTAGCATAAAACTTTCCTAACTTCGTAAAAGCATCATAGAGCTGGTCGTAGGAGGACCTACCTCATCGGAGTCGCCAGAGCTCATTGTCCGACGCCGTTGTCGCTGGCCATAAAGCACATGCCGGCGAAGTCATCGCCGCCCTGGGATCTTGATCGCCCTTGTCGCCGCCGCCGCTCCACCCCCACGCCGTCAAGTCGATGTCGCCAAGGCGTGAGGACGCGGTGGAAGAGCTTCTGGCTTTGCCAAAGTTGCGTAACTTCTTCTTGCCTTGAGCGTGAACCGGGGCTTCTTGTTGCGTTCTTGTCGATGTAGTCGTTTGCTCACACCCGTAGTCGTTCTTGCCTTTCACCAGCTTGGGGCAATTTGCTCAATGTAGTTGGGGCCACCACACTAAACAAATGATGAGTCCTCCTCTTCTCGTCCTCCTCCTCTTGTAAGCATGGGAAAACTTCCGAGCTAGGAGGGTCGGGCTGCTCATCCTCGAGCTGCTCTAACCGATCATCGCTATGTCACAGAGCAGCAAGGGAGAATCCACACGCAAATCGTAAGAAAATCGGTTTAACCGGATCGGTGATTAGGCCATCGATCGCGATTTCGACTTTCGAGAGACTATGTCATCTCGTGAGTCTTGAGGCGTGAGTACAACGCGCCAAGAGTGAGAGTCGAGAGGTCACTCGTGTCTTTAATCATGGTCACCTTCATTTCCCAAACACACAAATCAAGAGCGAGAGCATCCGACGAGCATTGTCCGAGTCGGAGTATGTGAGACCGACGGCTCGCAGGTTGCTCAAAATCTTGTGAAATCTCGAAAAACACTCATCCGTGGACTCGCCAATGAGCATTTCAAACTTGTTGTATTCTCGCTGAATCGTCCTCGCTGCACGGTCTTAATCTAGGTAGTACCTCATGGTATGCACGAGTCACCTGCATGTCATAGGCCGACGAAAGATGAGAAATGCGATCAAATTCACTCGCCGCATCATGGATTATGATGTTCCTTGCCTTAGCATTTGCCTCCACATTTGGCATGTTACCAGCATTGATGTGTTCATCGGCAGGAACAACAAAACGGGTTTTGACTTTTTGCCAGATCGCATAGTCTTGAGCCTGTATGTAAGATAAAGAACTGCTGCTACTACCGAAAGCACTATGTGGACTGCTGAGTTGCTGAAAAGGGAAGATCGCACACCAGAAATGCATAAGATCGAAACAACAGAGAACCAGGTGCTACACTTGCTGCTACAGTGCCCTGGCCGAAAAGATGAGATACTGCTGTCCAAAGCACACAGAAACCGCAACCAGCAAAAAGCAATAAAACAGCAAACAGAGATGCAGTGCTAGCCGAAAGCTATTTGATACACACAGCCTAGCCAAAGCAATCTGGTGAGCAACCGAGAGAGCAGAATGCAGGGCTACTAGCCGAACAAAGAGAGAGCAGCAACAGGCTAAACAGAGACTTCTTGGCACAGGAACAAAAACCAGTTTTGAGTGCTTGCTCTCGGAAGTAAACTGGCCAACGAGCCTTGAGGTATTCCTTGTTCAGAGCAGATTGAGAGACACAAGAACTAGAGGCAAACTTCAAGACCAGTCAAGAGAAAATTTCATAGAACTTTAAATATAAATATATAAATATATATATATATATATATATATATATATATATAGCAATTTAGAACAAGAACCTTAAATTAAAAGGACAATCAACTTGCTCTTGGAATTTGAACTGGTCACTTGACCTTGATATAAGTTTCCATCACAGAGCAAAATAGCATAACCTATTTTCTTAAGAACTTAAGAACAACAGCAAGTAAAAAAGATCCCTAGTTCTAAGCAAAAAGATTAAGCTATTTCTCACACAGAAGTTCATCTCCAAACAACATAAACAGAGAGGAAAATAATCAGGAGATAAACAAGAAATTTAGTACTACTAGTAGGAACTAAAGACACACAAATCTTCATATTGAGACGAAGAGCGATGAACGATTAAAACATATGAATGTTTACATCACTCTTCCATGTCTCACTCAAGAACACCCACAAGGAGAGAATAAAACACTAAAACTTGCATACAAATTTTCTCTCCCAAGAGCACAAGCATTAGGAAACCCTAATACTCATACCCATTTCTATTTCTCTCTCTCAAGTGCACTTTTCCACCTAGAGAGCACCTCTATTTATAGCCTCCACTAATGGGTTTAGAAGCTTACTTTACCCATTAGGTCACACCAACTCTCCACTAATGGGTTTATACACATTTTCCCATTAGGTCACAACACCTCTCTACTAATGGGTTTACACATATTTTACCCATTAGGTCACAACACCTCTCCACTAATGGATCATTTCCAAATAAAATCCGCCTTTGTGCAGCCTTCATGATTTACCAAAATGCCCCTCCTGCACCTTCTGAAGCTTCTCGTGTCTTGTCGCAAGACACCTCGCAGCCCACTTCGAGTCCTCGCTGCCTCGTCACATCCCGACTGCTCGACTCTCGACCGCTCGTATACCTAGTCCGGTCACCCGTGTTTCGCCACGACACCGTCTCAAAGTTCTGCAGTCATCACCGACAAGAAAAACACATTACATAGCACCGCTCAAAATGTTATAATTAAATATCCGCATCAGTAATTTAGCATAAAAATGCCCGGAACAAACTCAGACTTTATAGGACACGAGTCAATTACTCATCACACAACCGGGGTTACCTCCACATGATCTCTCAGTTGATTCCGACTAAACAACTTGTGCATAATTGATCTACCTGATCAATTTATGGTAGACCTCAAACCATTTCTTGCTGGGCCAGCCTCCGGAGTGAGTGCAAATTCATATGACCGAAACGTTCGTGCCATCGTCATGCCGATTCCCTAATCTGGGCTGATAGGCACACTGACTGCGCAATATTGAGGTTAAGCACATAAAGCCAGTTGTGTGTGCTGTTTACCTCTGCAAGAAGCCTCTATTCTAGGTCGTGGATCTTCGTAGCACCGTTCTCGATGATTGTCTGGTACCTATCCTCGTCGAGCTGCCCAACACTTATGATATTGCTAGACAACCGAGGTATGTAGTAGACAGTCATTAGTTTACGATGCTCGCCAGTACGACATGTGAAGAAAACTATCCTGTGCCCGCAGATTTCAAAATCTAACCCATCGCCGAACTTCATTGTTCCCTTCACCAACATATCTAGTTCTGCAAAGGCCGACCAGCATCCGAACATGTGGTTGGTCGCTCTGATATCCAAGTACCACTTGTTGTCCTTCTCATTGTCAACACGCTCAAGATTCTCCCACGCATGGAGTTCATTGAGAACGGTAGCCTTAGGTTTTTGTTGTGGCAGCTCTGTCAGTGCACACACTTGTGCCATTAACAGAGTAGGTTCCTCTTCTTGAACCCACGCCACAAGCACCTGCTCCTTCCTCTCTTGGTGAGGCTTGCGATAATCTCTAGCAAAGTACCCAAAATTGTTGCAATTAAAGCACTTTACTTTGATTTTGTCACGTCTACCTCCTAGAGCTTCCTTTCTATCAAAAATCCCCTTGGACTAATGCCATTGATGCCTGTGCATCCTATGGTTTTGGTCACGACCAGACCACCGAGCCTTGACTCCTGATGAGGATGTCTCAGTTTGTGGTTTGCTCTTAGACCGTGCCATCCACTCTTCTTCAGTCATAAGTAGGCGGCCTCCTCCTTCTCCTCCATCACTAGCTCCCATCTAGTCTTTCAACGGCTTTGAAACGCCCAGCAAGCTCCTTGATCATCATTGTGTTCATATCAGCAGCTGTTCAATGGAAATGGCATTATGAGAGAATTTCTGTGGAACAGCCCATAGAAATTTCTTGACCACTTTGTCTTCCTCCAGTTCGTCACAGAGAATACGAATGTTGTTCACAAGCCTAGTGAGACGCATGGAGAAATCATCAATCATCTCGGTCTCCTTCATATGGATGCCTTCAAAATCTCGGCATAAGGTTAGGACCCTTGCCTCCCACACACGATCAACACCCATTCACATGACGCGAATGGCCTCCCACCCCGATTTGGCCGTGTTCTTGGAGGCCAACGACGCTAGCAACTCTGGTGGCACATCTTGAAGGATGGGAGCCAACGCCATCCTATCCACCCAATAATCTGTGCCACCCGGGTCAACGGCCTCCCAGACTCCTTGAGCTTGCAGGTTCACTCTCATCAAGAGTACCTAGTTGTTGTAATTGGTACGCGTGAGGACGGGGCAGCGCAGTGTGACTCCATCCTCCTTTGGCGTTGTCTGCACCATCATCTCTTGGCCACTGCCAAGAACCACCGCTCAACGCCCACTAGCACCGGTGGATCTTCCAGAGGGAGGAGACGTCGAGCTTGTTCCCTAGGGCATCATCTCAGGTTCCATGTGATCACTGCTCTGATACCAATTGTCAGAATTGTCTCACGTGGTTGTGAGCTTTGAGTACCAAGTACTCGTGAAGACTCGAGTACTGAGTCTACAAGGTTCTGATGAACAATACTTGATCGCTGCAGATACTCGAACTCTCTACAATACATGATCACCTAACTCACGTAAAACACTTTAGAGAAAACACACACAAGCACAACACAGAGCTTTATGACCGTAAAACTTTTCAATGCCTTTTTGATTTTCTCCTTTATATACTATCAATACAACAAACGCTTATAAAACTTTGATGGTGCGTTATCACCAAGAAATACACAACGTTATGACCAGTAAATATTCCACTAATGCAGAGCTAAATGCGAGAAATGATTAGTAAACATATTCTTAATGCAAACTTAACTCCTACTTCTAATCGACTTATGTATGATCAAAAGAACTTTAAATAATGAAACAAATATGCAGTTAAATTACTTAACAAATACAAGCTACGACCCGCTTCCCGCCTCAAGTTAACACGAATGTGTTCTCGATCTCTGAAGGCAGCAGAAGCACGAGAACCACCAAGAAGACGGTGAGCTCCATGAGGAAGACGCTCACCAACCCGAGATGAGCAGCAGCTGGCGCCGCGCCCGTCCTCGCCCTGTACCTCATGGACGAGGAGCATTCTTGTGAGGGTTGCTATGAGCGCGACGAAGATGAAGAACACGCAGTCATGTACAGTTGTTGAAGTCCGCGCGCCCGGTGATGCTTCCGAGTAGGACGCCATCAACGCCCGAACATGGCGGGCGTAACCCGAACCACACCAAATGACCACTGCGCGCCACCGGTCTTTCCGCCTCCTTTGCCGAGGACGGCGCGCCCCGCACACCTTCCAAAATAGGCCGCCGCGCACGCATCAAGACGCAGGACGAAGGCTAACACTATGTATGCTTGTAAATCTCACCTGCCAGAACGCGACGAGGGCGATCAACGATGGAGAGCGAGGTGGAGCAGGTTAAGATTATCGGTTGTAATTTTTACCGAGGGGTGGCAAACCGATTTTCCGATTTTCGGATTTTTCGAGAATTTCGGTCGAAAAATTCAAACAAAATTTGAAATTTAAATATTAACCGCTGATTATCGCCAAAATCGGCCAAATTTGTTAAAAATCGCACAAATCGCCTTTTCGGATGGTAAAAACACCGCCTATACACCGATCAGCACAAACGCAGTAATATTTATCGAGATCAATGCTGCCAAATGCGTAATCGAGCAAGTTCTTTTTTTTGGTCGAAATAACTAGATAAGCATTTCAAACAAGATGAATGACTCGCTCCTCGTAGTTGAGGAGTATTCGCTGATTCGAGCACCTCGTTGATCTCCCGGTATCCTCAACACCGATCCGCCGCTCGCCGCCGCCGTCCGGCAGCCAGGAGCCCTTCTCCTCGACTTATCTCCTCGAGAAGGGCTGCTCCCAAGCCTCCTCGATGCGCCGGCGGAGGTGCCACCTCAACGTCTTTGGCCAGGGCAGCAGCGCCTCTCCCAGCGCCGAGGGCGCGAGCAAGAAGACGCCGCGAAGCGGTCTCTCGTGCTCCTTCTCTCCAAGATCCTTCGCGCACGGCTCCGTGTCGACCAAGAAGAAGAAGCTGCAGCAGCCGGCCGCCATTGATTGGGGCGCCGCCGACCGCGAGGCGTAAGTCGCCGCCATTTCGAGAACGCCGACCCGTTGTCTCCTCACCCCCCGCCGCCTCGACGGCGCCGTCGAGGCCGACATGGAGGAGGAGGAGGAAGACGACGACGACGAGCGCAGAACCGCAGATGGGGATTGGGGATTCGCCTCCTTCCGCCGCCGAGCGCAGAGCCGCAGATGGGGATTGGGGATCGCGAACGGGGATTGCACTGACTCAGGCCACCACCGGAGCGGAGGCGAGCGGGTGGAGCGAAGGGGATCGCCGATTCGCCAGCCGCCAATTAGCCGATGCCGCCGATGCTGAGGACCTGAGGTTTGTAACCTAGGTCGAGGAAATGGACTGAGCGAATGGGCCCGTCCAAGCCAGCCATCCGTTTAAAATGGGCCGAAATGTTTGGGCCCGATTTGCCCACCAACCGGGACCGGCCGGTAAGACCGATAACCGGCGAAAATCGGATCTTACCGGCCGATAATCTTAACCCTGAGGTGGAGTACCTGATGAAAACCTTCACAAACTTCTCTCTGATTTCTTTGAAATCTGCTGCCAAGGGCACCGTGCACACCAGCATGATGAACAGCCCGAAGAGCACGGTGTACATGGTGAGCACCTCGGGCACCCTGACCCTGGCGCAGGGCTTGCAGTTCGTGCTCCTCAGCTGGCTGAAGAGCGTCGCCGGCAGGCCCAAGAAGGCGGCCTGCGTGGCCTCCGACGAGAGGTCGAAGAAGTACTTGATGTCTTCCTGGAACTCCTCGTACTGCACCACGCCCCAGACCACCGTGTTCCGAGTTGAGTGCTTTATGTGATACGCGTAGGGTGCTCCAATCAGAAGCACCACCGCGGCGGCGAGGTAGAAGTAGGTGAAGTTTAGCACCGCCGTGAGGCAGGCAGCGGTGATCATAAGAACCATGTTGGAGACAAAAACGGCAATGCAAAGCCACCGTATTCGGTGGCGATGGCAGTCTTCCACAAGCTCGTCGTCATGGCTGCCATCCGAGCTCTCCACATTGTTGACACTCTTGTGGCGCATCTTATCCGCAAATAGCAACGGTGTTGTGTTGAGCACGAGGGAGAGGAGTGCAAAGAAGCTGAATGCGATGGTAGCCTTCCTGGTGCTCCTGCAGAACGTGATGGGAAGGAAGCCTACCAGCATAGGGAAGATGATCCCAGAGGCAGATTTCTTGAAGTACTGCAGGAGCTGCTTGTCCACTATCAAGTACTGCGAGCGCTTTGTCAAATCCAACGGTCCAGACTGCTACACAACGTAATGGAAACAATGCTGAGAACCTAATGATCTGAAATTTACAGCAACAATATTCGGTACCAAAATATGTCTATTACAGAGCAAAATTTAGAAAACCCAAAGTTTCATGATTGTAGTTGCATAAACCCTGGATTTCGTGATTACTGAAACTTAACACATCATGGTTAGGGACTAGTTAACGTTAGTACATAATTAAAATGAGTTAACCGGATGCACCACATTCACTGGGAAGGCTAGAAATTCCAATTCATTGGAAGAAAAAGAAACAGATCATGAAGGCCACAAATTGATCCATTGGTATAGTAATTCAGGCACCTGAGTTCTATTAATTACATAGACAACACTACTCTTGGTTTGAAATGTAAACATATGTATGCTAGCATCTTTGTGTACGCAAATAGCTCAGGATTTACGGCTAGTGTTCATATCATACATCTAAGCAAAGGATCCAACGTGTTACTAATAGACTACCGGAAAATAAAGTACCAATATGTGATCTTAGATTAGGGTCGTACTTGTTTCTCCGTCATTGCTTTCACACGAACACAGCAGCACTGGATTATGGCGATCTTACTAGCCTACCAACCTGCACCATATACATGATATATATACCACGATTATAACTACGGACATACTTAGTTGCCTGTTTGACAAAGAAAGAACAAAGAAACTGGACTTGCATATGCCGATAATCAGATTGATTTACTATACTAACCTGATCACTCTCGCAGCTCGTACCTTCTAATAATGCGAATCAGCTATCGAGCAAGATCAAGAAGAAACGATTTCTTCAGAGTTTCAGCTTTCCTGTTATTCATATATATATGTAACATTGTTGCACTAACTACTCAGCTAATACAAGACATCCAGTGCGAACAAGGTGATGTGTACTTCTTGGTCAACCCTTTTTTTGTCATTGTACATAACACGAGTTGTACCTACTCTGACCTAGTCAATAATAATGAAGTACGCAACAGTACAAAATCTTGACCTATTAAAGAATTACGACATGGTCTCATTCTTAGCTCTTCAATATACTAGGAAAGCAACATGTCGATCTGTTGGACAAGTAATTAATTTAACTAAAACAATTGCCACAGTTAGTGCTAAGGAAATCTGTTAAGAGAAACCTTTGCGTTCGCTATAAAAGACTAGAAATTTCTGTATTAATCAGAGAAAAATAGAAAGATCTACGTCACGTATTTTGGTAGGTCTATATTATAGCAGTATAAATATGTGGTTTCTGACTTTCAGTATTCTAATACATTTCGTAATACGGTCAAGGATTTCCAATCCTAGTTTTTGCTCACTTTTTGCAAATTTATTTACTAATGTTGTGAACATACATAATTTTATTTTTAATTGGCAAAATGACTACAAAACACCCCATCTAAAGGAAATTTTCAAGGGATGTTTACGATTTGTCTCTACAATAAGAAGTTCTAAATTCTCTAGTAGAGCCTTCTGAGACACTTTTATAAACCACGCCATATTTATCCTCTAGAGATGATTTTAGTTGAAGCATTTGAGCTAAAAGAGCAAGGTCAATGTCAAACACGGTATCTAATCGTACTTGTGAATCTTAATCTAGGACTTGTTACATACGCTTGAGATTGGCCCGTGGAGGGCACTCTCGATGGCTACATGGGAGCCAAGAACGGCACAACACGGTTGGTTGCAAGACCAAGTGTCCAAGTTACAACACGGAAGATGGACTCCAAAAATATGACGGGTTCTCTGTATTTGCCTTTCCCTATCATTGCTTTGTCTATAACTGTATTACTATACATGCCATACGAACGCTTTGACTACACCCCCACCTGTGCCCACTGATGGAATCTTGAATAAATTTGTTCATTGTACTGCGTGCCTGTATCGACCAAGAAACAGTAAGTTTTGCGAGATAGATTTAATATATGTAAATATAAGTATACTATATCTATCTATTATATACTACAAGTCGATGATAGACCTTTTCAATTTGGTAAGGAAAAAAAGAAATATACTAGAAGTACTCACAAAAAAAGAAAAATATATATTCCTTAATTTGATGGATCCTAATTTTAAAGGGTTAGATTTGATAGTTGACTTAGAGTATAAGAATTTATCTATGACCCTGTTTGTATTGACTTCTGCTCCTAGCTTCTAGTTAGAAAAGTTAAAAGCCAATATGAACACTTAGTTTCTCGAAATGGCTTCTCCGTTCCTCTTGCTACTGTCTCGCTTGGGGGATAAGATAGGTCATGGCTACATCACCCACCCTACTCCTATCGCTCCCTCACACACACACATCTCTCCCTCTTTTTGCATCACTTGGCTCCTTCTTTTAAAAGTCACTTCTTTCAGTTACTACTATTCATTTTCAATCAAATGTCATAAGCCATAGCTAAAAATCATCAGTAAAAACTAATACAAATGCCCCCTGTAATCTATACTAATTAGGCAATCCAAGAAAGATACCACGTTAAGCAGAAAGATCTAGCCATCCATCTAGTAGAGCTGAATTATAACGCTTAGATTAAAAGAAAAAGTCTATATGAAGTACAATCCACATTCACTGAAATTCAGCATAAATAATGAATAAAATTAGCAATTTTGATTTCCATATGACTACTAAAGTAACATCCACAAATAACTAAAATGTAGAATAATAATTAAATAAAAATTAGAAAACTAAACAAAAGAGACCATGTTAAGTATAATTCAAACTAACTTAAATTCAGAATAAAAATAACATAACATTAGGAACTTTATTTCCATATACTAATTAGGCACATCGAGGAAGCTCCCATGTTAATCAGAAAGATCTAACCATCTATCCAACGAATCCGAATTATAACGGCTTAGATTAAAAGAAAGAATCCATGTTAGCTCCCACATTAACTATAAAGATCTAGCCATCCATGTAGTGGACCTGAGTTACAGCTTAGATTAAAAGAAAGAGTTAATGTTAAGTACAATCCAAATTAACTAAATTTCGGAATAAATAATAAAAAAATTAGCAATTTGATTTTCATACAACTACCGAAGTAACATCCACAAATAACTAAAATTTGCAATTATAATTAAATAAAATTATATAACTAAAAGAAAGGCCATGTCAAGTATAGGTCAAATTAACTAAAATTTAGAATAAAAATAAAGTAAAATTAGGAATTTGATTTTCACATAATTTCCAAAGTAAAATACTTACAAATAAAATTAAGACTAATAACTATACGAAAATAGTCATTGGAGTTTTATACGAATTCAGCCTGAAACTAAAAAAGACACCAGGTACGATCCAAAACAACCAAATTCAGCTAAAAACTAAATAATGATTAAATATTTTATTTGTATGTGATTTCCAAGCGTAAACTCCAAAATATTAATTTTTTTAATGAGATAACACCACATCAAGCACAATCCAAAAATATACAAATTTGAAAAATAAATAAAAGTATAATAAGAGATTTGGTACGTATATGAATTCTCAAGTAAAATAAAATACTAAAGTTTCTAGTAAGAACAAATATGCAAATTTGGATTAAAAATAAAAAGATAATAATAGATTTGATATGTACACGAATTGTCAAGTAGAATAAAAAATATTAAAATTTTCAAGTGAGAACTATATGCAAATTAGAATTTTTTTCAGATTTAGAATCACCCAAATATACATATATTCAAAGTGAAAATTAAAATAAGATTACAAATTATATTTTTATAAATATATGCTAGGAATCATTATTTTGATTAAAAGAAAATTATAAATTTGTTTTACAAAAATCATAAATTGAATTAAATGAAGATTTGGAATTTGATTTCTGCACATATAAATTGGAATGTGCAATTCCAAAAATATGTAAAATCTGTAAAAGCCAAAACAAATCAGTTTTTAGGGCATTAATTGGTTTGAGGCTTCTCAACCTCAGGTTTTGTTTTTGTTCTTTTAATGCTTCATGTATGAAATTCAAATATTTTTCTTTTCTTTGTAATGTGAATTGATAGTGTATGCATCACCTAAATTTTTTATTAGTTAGGAGAAAAAGGGAAACATCTAACCATAGATATACTAATTAGAAATATGAGGAGGAATTAAATTAGGTTGAGAAATTACTGTGTCAACTATTTGTATGCTGCATTAAGCCACCAACTTTTTCTTTCTTAATTAGTCATACAAGCAAAGTAGCTAGCTTTTATATCATCTCTCTTAATGATGCTCTGGTTTCTTCCCTCTTGCATCAACACAAGTGTTATTAACTTGCAACATATCATTTGCCAACTAGGGAGTATTTTCTGTCTTTCGTAGAACTTGGATATGTTCTTCACCATTGGTGATTAAAGTTAAAATCAAAATTAGATTGTACTTTAATCTATTCTCAATAAATTTTATATTAAATACTATTTTCATAATCTAAAATATTGTATTTAATTATTTTATCTTTTTGAGATGAGACTGCATACTTAATCTAACAAGTTAGCCCGTGCGAATGTGCGGGTTTGCGACTAGGATATACTAATTATATATTTAGAGAAAGATTTAACCATCATTTTAGAAGACCCAAATTATAACGGTTCAGATTAAAAGAAAGAGTCAATATCAATTACAATCCAAATTAAAAGAAATTTGAAATTAAAAATAAAAAATAGCAATTTAATTTCATATGATTTTCAAAGTAACATCCATAAATAACTGGTGAAGTCCCAGTACTCCCTAAAAAAACCCAATTAACTTGCAGAAAAATAACTACAAAAGATCGGATTTCATGTGTCAGCGATCTCCAGGTGGATTGATCATGTCGCGAATAAGACATGCACACATAAAAGAAACGTGCGTGTATAAAGAGAAATAAGAAGAGGATTCCAAGAAATGCAGGAAATTACTCAAGCCTTGGAGGTTGAAGTTTTTTGTGAGAAACTTCGATGCATGCAGTTGCAGCACAGGAAGTAGGTTTAAGAGGACACTCGGTTGGGATGAAATTTGGTGTTTTATAGCTGAAATTGTACTGTAATTAGTTAAAATTATACTGTAACTGATGGTGGTTTATTTGACATAATTAATTTTTAAAAAATCTAAAAATAAAAAAAATAGGTTAGCTTATCACGTATAATACAAACAAATACGTACAGGAAAAAAGAACCAATAAAAAGCTTAAAAATACTGAAAAGTCAGAAAAAAGATGAAAACTATAAGTATTGAAAAATAAGTTAAAAACTAGAAGGTTAAGTATAAATGAGCGGGGTCTAAATTGGACGACACACTGTGTCAAAGGATTAGCAAAGACATCGATTTGGTGAAGTCAGTCAATGCCTTAATGGTATTGCTCTTCCAAAGAAACAAGAGAGAGAGAGAGACAGAAAGAGTCAATGGTAGTGTGAAGAGCACAGGGTGTTCCGTTTAGCGATGATTTTTGATTTTTAGCTGAAATTTTACTATAGCTAGCTTTTTTTATTGTAGCTGATTTAGCTTTTTAGGTATAATTAAATTAAAAAATATAAAAATAAAAAAATATGTTAGCCTATCACGGACAATGCAAAGGAACACGGAAAAAATGAAAAATAAAAAAAATCTTAAAAAATTCAAAAAAAATAAATTACTGAATAATAAAAAAAACTGAAGCTAAAAAAAAAACTGAAACGAGCGGGTCACGAGCACATACCGGCTTGGCTCTAGCCCCAAAACGAGCCAGACTGGACGCTGGAGCAGTCAAGTCAATTCTAAAGGTAGATACTAGAGTTGTGCGTGCACTTACAAGTTGTTGAGTCTATTTGAGCTAAGCACAAGGTCAATGTCAAACAAGGTATCTAGTCCTTGTGAAGCTTAATCTAGGACTTGTTACATACGCTCGATGGCTGCATGGGAGCCAAGAACGGCACAATACGCGCAGTTGGTTGCAAGACCAAGTATCCATGTTACAACACGGAAGATGGACTCATGAGTTATGACGAGTTCTCTGTATTTGCCTTTTCCCTATCATTGATTTGTCTACAACTAGATTACTATACATTTCATCGATACAAGATCAGATAATAAACTTAGAAGTACTACCGGTCTGATGCGGAAACCACCGACGACGTGGAGGGACTAAGAAGAAGCACCCAAATGACCCAAGTGTATTTAATATGAGTGTCTAGAGTTACAAATAGCCTCTCTCTTTTTCCTCATTACAAGAGGTCCTATTTGTAAGGAAAGAGGAAGGTAAGTGAAATTACAAGTTTATCCTCAGGACCTAGCTTACTACTAGAGGTATCACGTCATTTGCCCCACATGGATCTCACCACATTCGGGATTCCAGGGTAGTTCACGGATGGACTCGGACTCCATCTAGGGTTAGCCCGGACCCTCTATGGGATTGGTCTTACGTATCTCACCTGGGGTTGGGCTCGGACCCCTGAAGGGTTGGTCTCGTGTACTTCGCCCAAGGTTGTCCCTAAACCCCTCCAGGGTTGGTCTTGCGAATCTCGCCGAGGTTGACTTGTAGACTTGGCTCAAAATAGACCTTTCAATAGGTACCATCACTCCGGGGTGATTGTGGGACCAAGGTAGTGTGGAAACCCTCCCCCAACCTTAGCCCCTCGTTGATCTGGACAGTCATCCATCACCTGTCTAGGCTGGCGCACCGACAGAAGGAAGGGGTTGGTGTGTGGCCTCAAGCCAATGATCCTCCTGATAGTCTACAACAAGTTGCAAAACATCAAGATACCTTAGCGTTGGAGCAGACTCGAGGTGGTAGCTCACATGAACTTTAGCCTCGGTTTGGTGCACCCTAGCCCTGAGGGTTGCACGCAGTATGAGGCACCCTCGCACCATTAGAATCTCTCTAGGGGGTGCTAGGTAGTCCCAGTCCCTAGTAGATCGAACCTCCCAAGGGCACCGCGTGGACCTAGTGCTCTTTTGCGTTGCCCACAAGGCCGGGGCTCCTTCGCACCAAGGGCGCCCACGCCTAGGCCTCTTCTGTGCCTAGGGCTCCTCCGTGCCACCCTCGTGCCTGGGGCCCCTCTGTGTCTCGGGCTTCTTGCGCTTGGGGCTCTTCTGTGTTGTCCTGGCACTCGGGGATCTCCCGTGCCTAGGGCTCTTCCACACCACCCTCATACTCGGGGCTCCTCTGCACCTAGGGCTCCTTGCGCCTGAGGCTCTTCCACATTGCCCTCATGCCCAGGGCTCTTCCACATCACCCTCACACACGTGGCTCTCCCACACCTAGTTTGCCTCGAGGAACCTTGCCTTGGACTACCCAAGACCACCAAGGGAGACAGTGCTTTGCACTCAGTCGCTCGAGCTTTGCCTGGAGTTGTGTAACATCCTGATTTTCAGAGTTTATTTGAAGCTTTCAAAATAAAATTCATCATTTAGATTTTTCTAGAATTAATTAAAGCTTAAAATAAATTTTTATTAATTAAAAGGATTTAATATGATTAAAATAAACACTAACATGTGCTAAAAATATTTTATTTGGGTTCCTGGTGTCTCAAGACATTTTTTGAATTTATTTGCTATTTTCTAAAGCTTCTTTTATTTTATTTAAAATTCTAAAATAGAAAAACCCTCCAAAAAAGCCTCAGTACAAACCTGGCAACTCCCAGCCACCTGATCCTTCTATGGACACACATCGGTCATCTAGCTTGAGTTCGCTTTGGTCACTAGATCCCCACCCGGACCGCATGTCAAGCATCCAAGCCATCGGCTACTGTGCATCTGTGTTGTATGTTGTGAACTGTTTGATTGCTCACTGTGCCACGCATCGATCATTCAATGGAGCGAGCACTGTTCATCATCATCTCTGATCGAAACACTGTCTCTGCTGCTACTTTGGTTCACGTGCGTGAACCAGACTCCGCCGCCGTCGTCGTTCTGGTCTCCCTCAATGCCCATGCATAAAACCAAGCCGCTGCCTCCATCTTTCGCACCCCCTTGCTCAGCCATGTGCCACCCTCTGCAGCCGCCGTCCGTCGCCTTTGTTCTCCACCATTGCCATTGTTCTATTCTTTGCTGGCTTTGCCTGGTCACTGAGCCACACCATCCAGCTGTCGTCTACCGCCGCTCGTTGCTGCCGACCGACTCGTCGCCGGTGAGTTACATCGTCATCCACCAAGTTCCTCGCCATTTCCAGCTAGATCATCTCTCGTGCATCGCCTCCAGCCACATCGCCACACCACACTGCCCTTCGTTCGCGTGCCCACCCGTGATCCCTCGCGTGCCAAAGTGTCGCCTCGCACCATGCCACGCATCGGCATCGGAATTGTCCGATCGCCCTCAGCCACCGTCTGATCAGATCTGCACCAACCGATGAATCCGATGGTTAAGATCCATCCATGTGGCTCATCCATCGCCGTTGGATCATCGAGACGTCACCCCGCACCCACGCCAACGGACGGTTCGCCTTCTCCGTGGACCGAGTCTGTCGTGCACCATGCCGCTGCCAGCTGGCTCTGACCTGTCAATCGCCACTGTTACATGAACCCATGAGCCAGATCTAGCCGAGTCAGCATCCATGTCAGCCCTAGGTGCCACGTGTCGCTATGTGTTAGAGCCACGTCAGCACTCGAGCCATCCCAAATGCCACGTCGAATGCCATGTGTCAGCCACATCACCCTGCCACATCATCAGCCACGTTAGCCCTAGCACCACCTGTCTCCACATGTCAGTTCAGTCGGCTGCCATGTAAGCCCTAATCGCCGCGTCAGCAAGCCCAGTCGTCATACACTGTTCCATGAGCTGAGTCCACCATGAAACCGCTATTCCATGCACCGGGTCCACAACACAGTAGCTTATCTGAATTTTCAGTATTTTTCTTTAGATTAATTTTTCAAGAGTACATTCTCCTCTATCATAGCTTCGATTAATCTCGTTCTTTTTTAAATTCATCTAAAATTAAGCTCTATCTTTTGATTCTAGTTTTAAAGTTTTTGGATTTTATTTGATTTTATTTTTGTGCCTCGGTCATTTTCTCTTTCGTTAGATCGCGTCTTCGAAGGAACGGGAGCACCACTAGAAGATCAAGAGTTCATAACTGAGCAAGACTAAGGCAAGTCGTGTCTTTTGATTTGGTTGAACCTAGTTTTTAATTTATTAATTATCTATTTTGTTTCAAATTATCATGCATCACTATTTTATTACAAACATTTGTATGTGGTAGTTACTGTCCTAATTGATTAATCCCTCATTTGATAATTTGAATACCATGATGTCATTGTCACCATAGGATGGGATATTATTTACTGATACCATACTACTTGTCACATGAGTTGTACGATAAAATATACTTAGCCATGCTTATAGTCTCAATGGGTCATCATCACATATGATCAATTGATTAATTTAACTTAATGAGATATTGAATCGTGGTTGGAGTCACACTGATAAAAATTGTGTGCCATGACATTGGTGTGTCATTGATGTTGGCTATACAAAATTAGTTTTCACTTGGTTGAGTGATCGTGCAGTAAAAGGGGAAGTGTGGATTCACTTCGAGGGAAGTGAAAGTCTCGTCTAAGTAATGTTAAGGACTTAACTTTATGCACTATTGATCTGAGCCTTACCGTGCAAACCATATATCTAGTATAGGATAGACCTAACTAATTAATTTAGGATATTTCAATTTAATTATGCCATTGTAATGAACATTATTGCTGATTTCCATGAGGCGCAAGGGGGGTGTGATGCGAAACCCTAACGAGCGGGATTGAGTTAAGGTTGAGCTTTGCAAAGGTCTTGTTGTGATTTCCTCAGCACGAGGCTAATCACATCGTGTGGGTATAGTTGTGCAACCTCTATAAAGTGTAAAACTATTCGAATAGTTGTGTCCCCGGTTATGGACATTACTCAGTGATTTCACATGAGAGGTGAGTTTCAATAAAAACTTGGCCGGTCATCTTTGGAAAGTGAATGGTTAGTTCACTGATGGTTTAGCTTGTGAATGGGTTGTTCACAAGTGGTTTATTTCAATTTCATTTATTATTTGCTTATTATCGTTTATCTTTAAAATTCACTTTCAATCTATTTGTTGTATTTACTCTAAATTGTTACTTCTATAAATTAACCTTTCGGCCATCTATTGGTAAGCCTTGCATATTATATTATATTCATTTGTTATAAATGACTTGTTGAGTACCAATGTACTCATGGCTTTATGCCCATTGTTGTTCAGTTGAGGGAGATGAGCTTTATTAGCAAAAGGTACTAGAGGGTACTTTGACGACTTAACGGATTAGGACTTCGCTTCCTAGTCGATTGCTGTGGGCATGTCGAATGGCTACTACGCTTATTTCTGTTTTTCGCTGCTAGATTTTAAGCCTTCAGACTATTATTTGTAAGATTGATCATAAGGTCGTACTCTGATAATTATTAATATTTGAGTCTTTTATTTTATTTTATTGTGCATATCATCGATATTTCATCTATGTTACACTGTGTGTATTAGAGCGATCCTAGACTAGTGCGGTATACACAGAGAGTCTGGATTTGCATATTCGGGTCTTGACAAGTTAGCTCCTTTCGCCATGACTTCAAAGAAGACATCAGTGTCCACAGTACCTCCAGCAAGAAGGGTAGGGCCTCCAACTGGAAGGGTACGACGAAGACAAAGGCGGTGAGTGAGGGGGGAGGAGGCTCACAAGAAAGTCATCTAGTTCTTTTGTTACTTGGGCCCTTCTAGCATGAAGTGGGGACTTCTGGAGCAACTGGAGGAGGAAGGCAAGATCAAGAGTGACAATTTGGCTATCTTGGCCAAGACTGACAAGGTCTGCCTTGACCTGGTGCTAGGGATGCTCATTGTCTTCACTGGCTAGTTCAAAGCCAACCTCTGAATCCCTCGAGTCAAGCTGCTAAAGGACATGCTCGACATGTTCAATCTTAAGGTCTCCCACCTAATATCAAAATAAAGCTCACCTACTGCTCTTTACTAGGGGTATCCCGCTACCCCATCCCCTATTGAAAAAACTTGGTGCTTAGAACAAAGCTCACGAGCGGCATTCGCTTGAGGAGGTGAGAACATCGTCGTCTTCCATCGAAAAATTTTGGTACTAGGGATGAAGCGAGCGAGCGGTACTTCACTTAGGGAGGCAAGAACGTCACCGTATCCCATTAAAAAATGTGGCTCTCAAGACGAAGCTCATGAGCAGCTTGACCCTGGGGGGAATGTTAGGCGACCTGACCTCAGAGGGTGAGTTGTAGCAAGCTCAACCCTAGTGGGGGGAAGTGTTAGGTGACTTAACCCCCAAACGGTGAGTTGTCGCAAGCTTGACCCTAGAGGTGGAGTAAGCTTGACCTCGGAGGGGGAGTAGTAGTCTGACCCTATAGAGGGAGAAGTAGCTTGACCCCAGAGGGGGAGAAAGCTCAACCCTAGAGGGGGTATTAGGCAACTTAACCCTAGAGGGAAAGAAAGCTTGACCCAAAGGGAGAGAAGTTGCTCAACCCTAGAGAAGGAGAAAGCTCGACTGTAGAGGGGGAGAAGAAGCTCGACCCTAAAGAGGGAGAAAATTCGACACCAGAGGGGGAGAAGCAACTTGATTCTAGAGGGAGAGAAGGCTTGAAGCCAGAGGGAGAGCAGTAGCTCAATCCTAGAGGGGGAAAAGTAGCTCGACCCTAGAAAGGAAAAAAGCTTGACCCCAAATGGGAGAAGTAGGTGACTCGATCCAGGAGGGTGAGTTCTCGCAAGTTTGACCCCAGAGGGGGAGTGGTCATTAACTTGACCCTATAGGGTGAGTGTAAGACAATGAAGACTTGACCCCACAGGGTGAGTAGTCATCGACCCGACCTCAGAGGGTGGGTATATGTCGAGACCCGAATATGCAAATTCAGACTCTTTCTATATACCGCACTAGTCCAGGATCACGCTAGTGCACATAGTTTAACATAGATGAAATATCAACTATATACACGCTAAAATAAAGAGAAGACTCAGATATTAATAATTATGAAAGTACGACCTTATAGCCAAACTTACAACTCACTAGCCTGAAGGGCTCAAAATCTAGCAGTGGAAAGAATCAAAATAAGCGTAGAAGCCATTCAACATGCCCACAGGCAATTGACTGGGGAGCGAAGTCCTAATCCATAAAGTTGCTGAAGTATCCTCCCTCTTGTACCTCCTACTGGTATAATTGCTTCAACTCAACTGAGCAACAGTGGGCACAAAGCCGTGCATACATTGGTACTCAGCAAGTCATTTGTAACAAACGAATGCAATATAATATGCAAGGCTTGTCAATGGATGGCTGAAAGGTTAATTTGCATAAAGCGATATTTTTAAAGTAAATACGATAAATAGATCGAAAGCGAACTTTAGAGAAGAACAATAATAAATAAATAATCAACAGAATAGAATAAGTCACTTGTGAACCTCCCATCCACAAGCTAAACCACTAGTGAACTAATCATTCACCTTCCAGCGATAACCAATCTAAATTTTATGAAAATTCTACCCCTCATGTGAAATCACCGAGCATTGTCCATAACCGGGGACACGGCTATTCAAATAGTTTTACACTCTACAGAGATTGTACAACTGCACCCACACGATGTGATAATTCTCACATTAAAGAAAATCATAACAAGGCATTTACAATGTTCAACCTCAACTCAATCCCGCCTGCTAGGGTTTTGCATCACACCGCCCCATGCGCCTCATGAAAATCAGCAATAATGTTCATCACAATGCCAAGATTGAAATTGAAATATCCCAAATCAATCAGCCAAGTCTATCTCATACTAGATATGTGATTTGCGCAATAAAGCTCAGAGCAATGGCGTACAAAGTTAAGTCTTAACATTACTCAGGCGAGACTTCTACATCCCCCGAAGTGAATCCACACTTACTCTTATACTGCACAATCACTCGTCTAAGTGAAAATCGGTTTTGTATAATCAACACAAATGACACACCAATGTCATGGCACAACTTTTATCACTATGGCGCCAACCACGATTCAATATTCCATTAGTTCAAATTAATAAACTAATTACATGTGATGACGAACCCATCGAAATATAAGCATGACTAAGTATATTAATCGTACCACCCATGTGACATCTAATATAGTATCACTAAATAATCTTCTAACCTATGGTGATAATTGCATCATGGTATTTAAATTATCAAGAAGGGATTACTCAATTAGGATGATAACTACTAAATGCAAGGGTTTATAATAAAATAGCGATGCAAGATAATTTAAATAAAAATAAATAAATAATAGATTAAAAAACTAGGTTCAACATGATCAAAGGGCACGACTTGCCTTGGCCTTCCTCAGCGAGAGACTCTGGATTTTCTGGTGGCACTCCTGCTGCTTTGAAGACGCAATATAACGAGGGAGAAAATGACCGAGGCATAAAACTAAAATCAAATAAAATTCAAATGAACTCTAAAAACCTCAAAACTAGAACAAAAGGTAGAGCTCAATTTTAGATGAATTTAGAAAAAAGAATAGGGTCAATCCGAGCTAGGACAGAGAAAATGAGCTCTTGAAAAATTAAATCTAAAGAAAAATACTGAAAATTCAGAAAAACTATGATGTGTACTTAGTGCATGGGAAAGCTAGTTCACGGTGGACGCAGCCCACGGAATAGTGCACGACTGATGTGGCACTAGGGCTAACGTGGCTGCTGACGTGGCAAGCTGATGTGGCATCTGGGGGTGGTCGGTGCTGACATGGTGTGTGCGCGGGTGCGGGGGCGAGCGCAGAGATCGAGTGACGGCGCATCGCGGGTGAGCGTGCAGTTGTGGCGGTGGGCTCGGGTCTGGGCGGTGGTGCAGACGTGGAGGGACTCCGGCGAGCAGTGGCAGAGACTCAGGACAGCGGTGGTGTCAACGGCGAAACGACGTGGATTCCAACTGCGCTCGAGGCGAAGTGCTCTAGCGAACGGCGGCGAGGCTCGAGACGGCGCGACGCACGACAAGAGGCGGCGGTCTGCTCAGAGGATGTGGAGGGCAGAGCTTGAGGCGTCTTTTATGCACAGAGATCGAGAGTTCGGTGCGAAGACGACGCACGCGGCGCAGAATCCTCCTCGGACACGGACGTTGAGACAGTCTCCGGCTCGGGGACGGCGACGAGAGACCATGAGGGAGATGACGCATGGCATGCTGACACATGGACGACCGGATGCGAGTGCGACGAGATCGGATGGCTGCGGAAGGGTGCACCGATACACGCGCGCGCGCCTTGATGGTCGACGATGGCGCGAGCGCACCGGGCGCTATGGGCAGGCGCGGCGCGGGTTGCCGGATGCGCAACACGTGGCGGGCGCCCGATCAGGTGGCTGTTGATGAACGGGCCAGTGAATAGTGATGGGCCGGCCTGTTACTATTCATGGGGTTTCTGGGATTTTCCTTTTTTAGAAAAACCAATAAAACAAAAGGAGGTCAGGAAAAATAGCAAATAAATCCAAAAAATTCCAGAAAATCTTTTGAGACACGATGAATCCAAATAAAATATTTTTAGCTTATGTTAATATTTATTTTAATTAGATAAAATTCTTTTAATGCATAAAATTTATTTTAAGTTTTAATAAATTCTAGAAAAATCCCTTTAATAAATTTTATTGTAAAAACTTCAAAAAGGCTATGTAAAACAGGATGTTACAAACCTCTCTCCCTTAAACGGGATCTCAACCCCAAGATTTGGGCTCACTAAGATAATAAGCTTGGAAACTCGGTTTTGAGATCCTCCTCGCATTCCTAGGTGGCTTCCTCCTCTGAATGATTACTCCACTAGACTTTACAAAAACGGACAACCTTGTTCCTGGTCACACGCTCTGTCTCTTCCAAAATCTTGATAGGGTTATCTTTGTATGATAGATCATCTTGAAGATCGACGGCCTCCACTGGCACAACTTTCTCTGGCACTCGCAGATACTTCTTCAACTGGGACATATGGAAGACGTCATGTATCCCACTGAAGGACACAGATAGCTCCAACTGATACATAACTTCTCCCCTGCACTTTAGGATCTTAAATGGCCCAACATATCTCGGCGCAAGCTTTTCTTTTAACTGAAACCTCTTGACACCTTTGAACGGCGTGATCCTGAGATACACGTAATCATCTGACTCAAAACTCAACTCTCGACGTTGGGTATCAGCATAACTCTTCTGTCTGGTCTGGGCAGTCCTCAGCCTCTCCTGAATAAATCGGACTTTTTTCTCAGCTTTCTTTAGGTAATCTGGCCTAAACACTTGGCCTTCCCTCGTCTCTTTCCAATTGATAGGGGTCCTGCACTTTCTACCATACAGTGCTTCAAACGGTAACATTTGCAAACTGGTCTGATAGTTGTTGTTGTAAGAGAATTCTGCAAAGGGTAAATAATTGTCCCACTTGGCTCCATAATCTAGTACAGATGCTCGTAATATGTCCTCGAGTCTATCCGTCTTGGGGTGATATGCTGTGTTGAAATTCAGATAAATTCCCATAGCTTCATGGAAACTTTTCCAAAATCGTGAGGTGAACTGCAATCTACGATCTGACACTATTTTTTTTTTGATACTCCATAAAGACTTACAATCCTCGACATATACAACTCTGCCAATTTATCGCCTATGTAAGTTATTTTGACTGGGATGAAATAGGCAACCTTGGTCAATCGATCAACAATGACCCAAATCGAATTGTACCCTTCATTGGTTCTGAGGCCAAAGTGGACCACATCAAGGCCAAGCCATCGAGGCATATTGGAACTCGTCGAGGTGAGTCTATCAAACTTGGGGGAGCCTTTAGTCGAGGAGACACCATTGAGGTGAAGCAAAGTTCGGCCAAGGTAAAAGCTGTCAAGGCCGAATTTAACCATGCCAAGGCCAAGCCATCGATGTGTGTTAAAGCTCGTTGAGATGAATCCATTGAGCTAGGGGGGCCTAGTTGAGATGGTCCAACAAGGTGGTCCCGGGTGCGTGAGTAGAAGTGACGCAAGTCAGATCTGGGATACCCAAGTTGAGATGGTGCAGAGGAAGGCCGAAGCATAGACAAAGTCCAAAGTGTGGTTCGGTGGGGTCCCGGGCACGGTCCAGAGTGTAGCGTGTGGCTCGGAGGGGATCCAGAGCATGGCGTAGCGAAAGACCATCGCACATCGCATGAGCTCATGTTAGGGACGAGGCCTTGCGGGGTGCGGTCTGGAGGTGACGTCCCAAAGATTGACATGGAGTGTGGCAATGTCCTGAGGATGATCAAATATATCAAGAGCTTCTGACTGACATCGACATGCCTAGACCTAGTCTGTGTTACTGACTATCAAACTGGGGTGCAGGTATTCACCTGGCCACCAGGGCTGTGGTTGCATACCTAACAAACGATGATGCCACAGACCGAGCTCTCTCTTCTCTAGGCCCAGGGGTGGGGCTGATTGACCCATCCTTTCCCCACTACTTCAGCTTTGGCTATGGCTCCCCATCCAGTGCGTACAAGGTGATTCGTGTCCTAGATAGGGGCTGCCAGAGATACACCCAGCAGCAATGTGAGGTATTCATGCTAGGAGGAGGTTATAGCAGACCATTATGGCGATAGAAGATGTTTCCTCTGTTCCGGGTCAGCTCCTGCACAACCTACATTGCCTTGCTCAACACGGTCCTACATTACTTGCCAAATGGCTGGAATGCCACTCTAGCATCTTTATTCTTTCGGATAGTGTGATCCCTTTCGACCTCAAGAACGAAGTGGATGAAGGGTATGGGAGGCCCACTTAGCGCTAGTGGGCCGGCAGAGCGTAATGTATCTATTTGGTAGCTCTCATGGGCATGCTGTGCATGGTTCATTTGGTGACCCATGATGCCCATTTGTGACCTGCTATTGACCAATATTCAGGATACCCAAATTGCGAAGAGCAATACAGCTCACGGTGCAAGGTAAAATCCTCGGAGGCAATCCAGGCCACCAAGGTGAGGGTCCACGGGTAGGGTCTGAGTCACCACGGCGCAAACCCACGAGAGCGCCCTAGGTCACTATGGTGAAAATCTTTGAAGCGGGTCCAAGAGTCCCACCTTAGGTGAAGTCCCGCTGGGCACTTGGTGGCACCAAAGACGGCCCAGATGAGGTGACTTGGGAGCGGTCGTGGAGAGGCCCGAATCTGGAGAAAGGTGCAGTCCAGGAGATGTCCATGACATTCAAGGGGTCTGGGACACTGAGAAGGGGCCTAGGGCAGCGTGCGGAAAGGAGGAGGTGGTGAGTAAGGCTGTGCATTCGGTTTTTTTGGTTTATACGGTTCGGTTTATACGGTATATACGGTAAATACGGTGTTAGTAATTCGGTTATATACGGTATTTTTAGAAATACGGTTCGGTTTTGGTAAATCCCAATTTATTTCGGTGTGGTATCGGTAAATACCGTATTTACCAAAGTTAACGCGAATTGCTAACGATATAGCGACTAGCGAGATGAGTAGATGATAATACATATACTACTAGCCAACAAAAACCGATGGGAGTAACATATAATACATATACTATTAACATATACTACATATACCGAAGTATAATACATATTTACCAAAGTATACTACATATACTACTAACATATACTACTACATATACTACTAACATACACTCAACTTGTACTAGTTCGATTTTTATCCGGTTTTTTCCAAAAAAACCGAACTCAAAAAAACTCTAAAATCTGATAACCGAACCGAATACCGAAAACCGGTCAAACCGAGTTGACCGGTTCGGTTCGGTTTTTTTGGTACGGTTTTTTCGGTTCGGTTAAAAAATGCACAGCCCTAGTGGTGAGCAGTGGCACCAGTGCCTGACGGAGAAAGGATGGTGAGCGTCAGCGTCCACTGAGTAGCGGCCGTGCCTCGCAGCTCCGCCCACCCGGGAGGAGAGGGAGATGCGCTGTGGAGAGAGGGACTGAGGCAGGAGGAAGGGCGCACCATGACAGGGACGAAGGGGATTTGGCCAGCCTCCTTTGTAGTAGCCAACTCGGGAAGCCTTACTAAGTGGCCCCGACGAGGAGGGATGAACAGGGCAAGTCCTTATGGCCGGCCAGTCCAGGCGAAGGAGGTCCACACCGGTCGGTCAGGCGCGGGCGCGGCGGGGTGTGGTGTGGCGCTGATCAAGTGAGGACACCTAATGGGGATTAGGAGGGGAAGGAACATGCAATAAAGTCAGGGATTTAGGCTGTGCTATGAGCTTTGACCCCAACGGGCGTGGATATCACTGGAGCCAACTTTGCGGACGCCCGATTCCTGGTCTTGGGGATAGACGGAGCGGCCGGTGCTTTGTGACTGCTGCATAGTTGCTGCTTGTCGAGCAGCAACAGATGCCGCAGCACGTGATGGTGTTGGTTGTTTCTGTGGCATCAATTGTTGTTGTTGGAGTTGTGGTTGCTGCTGTTTTTGTGGCCAAGATTGCCGTGGTGGGCGTGGCCTTAATCGGCGGGAGTGGCCGGTATGTGAAGGCAAGTCGCAACGGCTTGTAGTCTATGTGGGGACAGTAATGTGGTTCATGGTGGACTAGCACCCGGACCCTCCTGGGAGAAGTCCACCGGTCTGGGACGGACCAACACTTCTTAGCAAGCACCGAGCTAGTATGTCACGAAGTTGATGCGATGTGCCCAGTACGCATTGCTTGCTTCTAGAGCATGTAGCTTCTTGTTTGATCCCCATGGATAGCGCCAATTGTCGTTAGTATGAGACCGGATAGTAAACTTAAAAACACCTCCGATCGGATGCAGAGACCGTTGAGGATGCGAAGGGACTCAAGGGGAGCACGCAAAGGATCTAAGTGTATTTAATATGAGTGTCTAGGTTACAAATAGCCTCCCCTTTTCCATTACAAGAGATCCTTTTTATAGGGGAGAGAGAAGCGAGTGAAGTTATAAGTTTGCCCTTGGGGTCCAGCTTACTTAGGGTATCCATGTCATTTGTCCCACACGGGTTCCACCATATCTAGGACTCCGGGGTTGGTTCGTGGCTGGCCTTGGACTCTAGTTCGGTGTTGGCCCCAAACCTCATAAGGGGTTGGCTCTAGACCCCTTCCGAGGTTGATCTTGTGTATCTCGCCCAAAGATGACCTTGGACTTTCTCTGGAGTTGATTTTGTGAACTCCACCAAGGTCGACTTGTGGACTTGACTTGAGGTATACCTTCTAACAGGTGCTGTCGCTTTGAGGTGGTCGTGGGCTCGAGGAAGCATAAGGACCCTCCCCCAACACATGCCATAAAAACACTTTGATTATAGGACCAAAGCTCGTGTCTCCAAAGTCCAGACCATGACCTTGCCTATGCCAACTAATGGAATTTTGAATAAATTTGTTCATCGTATTACATCCCTATATCGAATAAGAAATAGTAAGTTTTGTGAGACAAATTTAATAGATGTAAATCTAAGAATACAATATATATCTATTATATAGTAAAAGTCGATAACAGGCCTTTTAGAGTTCCTAAGAAAAAAAGAAAAATATACTAAAAATTCTCAAAAAAAAAAAAAGTAAAACAACTATCTCTTAATTTGATGGATCCTAATTTTAAAGGCTTAGATTTGATTGTTGACATAGAAAGAAAAATAATCTATCTATATCTATACAAATTATATACTTAGAGAAAGATCTAGCCATCAACTGTGGACCCGAGTTATAACAACTCGATTAAAAAGACAATGTCAAGTACAATCCAAATTAAGAGAAATTAGAAATTAAAAATAAATAGAAATTAGCAATTTGACTTCCACACGACTTCCAAAGTAACATCCATAAATGAATAAAATTATCTATAATAATTAAATGAAAGTTAGCAAATTAAAATAAAGAGTTCATGTCAAGTGCAATCCAAATAAAGAGAAATTCATAATTAAAAATAATAAAAAATTAGCAATTTTATTTTTATATGACTTCAAAAGTAACAACCATAAAAAAAACTAAAATTTGCAATAATAATTAAACAAAAAGTAGCAAACTAAAAGAAAGAGTTCATGCCATGTATAATCCAAATTAACTAAAATCTGGAATGAAAAACAAAATAAAATTAGGAATTTGATTCCCATATGAATTTCAAAGTAAACCCCTAATAAACTAAATTCGAAATAATAACTAAAGGAAAATAGGAATTGGTTTTTTATATGAATTCCAGCCTAAAATTAAAATAAAGAAAAAAATGGCAAGTACGACCACATAGACTTCCACTTGCTGAGGTCGACCATGCGGGAGCGATCCAAGGTTCGGCGTGTACCTACCTCGGATTGGTTCCAGGGTAGACCCCCCAATAGACTTCTACTTGCTGAGGTTAACCATGTGGGAGCTGTCTGAGGTTCGGTGTGTGCCTAACCCAGGTCCAGGGTAGAGGTGGGAGTTGGTTGTGCCGTGTTGGCACGGCCCAGGCCCACCGTGCTTCGGGCCGTTTCGTGCCGTGCCAGCTTGGCCCAGTCATCCCAGTGTGCCGTGCCATGCCAGCCCGCCTTACCTCTGGCCAGGCCCAAGCACGGCCCAAAGCCCGCAGTCTTTGGCGCTCATGCTGCGCGCCAAGCCCATTTCAAAGTAACTATGCACGATGAAGGTGGCGCGATAATTGTGGCGACGTCCGTCATCTTCCTTTCTCGCACTCCACCTCATTGAAAATTAATTGAAGTTGAATTAATTGTATGAAAACATCGGCACGCAATGAATTAATCAACGGGAGTCGGAGTCAGAGGACTAGGAGAGCGACGGCGGAGCTTACACTAAGTCGCCTGCCGCCCTTTTCGTGTTTTCGACTCCTTTGCATATCGGTTGGGAAGTCCTTGGCACTCGACACCTTGGTAGCATAGTGGATGAAGAGTATAGAGGAATGTTACAAAAATAAAGAGTATAGAGGAATATTACAAAAATAAAGAGTATAAAGGAATGTTACAAAAATAAAGAGTATAGAGAAATATTATAAAAATAAAGAGTATAGAGGAATGTTAGAAAAATAAAGAGTATAGAGCAATGCTAAAAAAATAAAGAAGTAAAGAATGTAGAGAAATGTTGAGGAAGTGAAGAACGAGATTGCTTTCGTTGTGAAAATATGAAGGTGTAGAAATGCGCTGTGAGTTGTGAGTCTTGTGACGCCAAGCAATGACATATGAAGTTTATTTATAAGTGAAGGTTAGTGAACGTTGTAAGGAATTTGGCGTTGATTATAAACGTTAGTGAACGTTATAAGTGAAGGAATTCGGCCGTTGAATTGTCACTTGTTTACTTTATGGTACATTATCGATTTGATTGACCAAAAGTCTGAACTCAAACCCACCGCCCCACCCACACTTTTCCCCCCTCCTCATACCATGGCCGACACGTCCCTCCACGGCCCCTCCCCAGATCCCGCTGCGCACCGCCAGGGCAGCACCGCGCAAACCCCGCCGCCAGACCTCGGTCCCTTCCCTTCCTAGATCCCCACCCCGCGCCTCCCGCCTCCCCTCCGCCCACTCCCCCTCCGCTCCCCGCTGCCCCTACCTTCCCCGCCGCCGCCTCCTCCCGCCTCCCGCCACCCCCTTCTCCTCCTCCGCCTCCCCTCCCCCTCCTCCACCGCTCCCGCCTCCCGCGCCTCCTCCCCTTCCCCTTCGCCGCCCTCCTCCTCGGTGCCCCACCTCCACCGCTCCCCGCCGCCTCCCCTTCCTCGCCGCCCCTCCTCCTCGCCCCACCGCATCCCCATTCCCACCGCCCCTCCTCCCCCGGTCCCCCACCTCCACCGCTCCCCTGCCGCCTCCCCCTTCTCCCCCTTCCTCCCCTCTCGCGAGCTGCCGGTGCGGTGGACTGGGTGGCTGTGGCGGCGCAGGCGATGGCGTTCGTGGTGGTGCCGGGCTGCCGGCCATGCGGCGGCTGGTGCTCCTGTCACTGGCGATGACGGTGAAGGTGCTCGTGTGCCTCACGGTGAAGGTTCTCCGGCTGAAGCCTGAGCGACAATACCGGTGGACCTACGGCTCCTTCCTTGGCAGTTGGCACAGCCGCACGACCACGGGTACTCCTTGTCTCCTTCCCTAATCCCTTCTACTCCCTCTCTCTCTTTGCTCTGTGATGTGTGAATGTGTGATGGGCTATGGGTTGGCGTCGGAAGGGCAACGAGAGGTGGGAGGGCGGGGGCAGGGGGGACGCGGGAGGAAGAGCCGGGGAGGCCGAGGCGGCTGCGGGCGCTGGCGTGCTGGCCGTGCCTCCCATGCTGGCCGTGCTCCATCGGGTCGAGCCGGCCCAAGCACGACACGATATGCCGTGCTGCCCAATGGGCTGGCTTTCTAGGCCCAGCCTAGCCCACCATTCGTGCCGTGCCGGCACAGCCCGCCACGTGGCGTGCCCGTGCCGTGCTTGGGCCGTGCCGGGTTGGCCGGGCCTCGGGCTGGCCCAGAATAGCCGGCCCAACTCCCACCTCTAGTCCAAGATAGACTCCTCAACGAACTTGTAATTTCCGAGGTCGACCATGCAAGAGCTGTCTGAGGTTCGACGTGTGCTTACCATGGACCAGGTCTAGGGTAGACTGCCCAATGGACTTCTACTTGCCAAGGTCAACCCAGGTAGGAGCCGTTTGAGGTTCGACATGTGCATACCCTGTACCTAGTCTAGGGTAGACTGCCCAACAAAATTGTACTTGCAGAGGAAAGCAACATGTCGATCTATTGGACAAGGTAATTAATTTAACAAAAACAATTGCCACATTTAGTGCTAAAGCAATCTGTTAAGAGAAACATTCGCATTCACTATAAAAAAACTAGAAATTTCTGTATTAATCAGAGAAAAATAAAAAGATCTATGTCGTTTATTTTGGTTGGTTCAGATTATAACAGTGTAAATATATGGTTTCTGTATTACTTGTATCAATGTAGGTTACTGTAAGTTCCGTGGAATTCACTCTAATACATTTTGTAATATAGTCAAGGATTTTCGATCCTAGTTTTTGCGCACTTTTTTGCAAGTTTATTTATTACTGTTGTAGGACGTACATAATTTTATTTTTAATTGACAAAATGACTACAAACACCCCATCTAGAGGTGTTAGAAATTGGCCCATTATTTGTGGCCCGTTTTCTTAAATTCCAAAGCATGTGAGGTTTAGTATCATATTGCTTAGGCAAAGTGGGGGAGACCAATTTATAAGGTGGAGTCCATGCCACTCCTTGAGATATGGAAGTGGATGGTGGCTTTGGCTAAACACGCACGTGCGCGCGCCTATTCGCGTATTTTCGCGTGAAAATCGCGTGACTTGTGACTTGCGACGCGCGACCGCGCCGTGACGTGGCGTACCACTTGGCAGTCCATGTCCACCTTATTTTGCTGAACTCGCATCATCTCTCTCGCCCTTTTAATCGTCACGAGACCGCTTAATTACCATTATTTGGTTTTAAATTTTAGCGCTACAAAGTGAATAATAGAGTCGGTTACTTCTTTGATCGTAATGAGATCGCGAAATATTTGGTTTGAATATCGGCGATTACGGTGAATAATGGAGTCGCCATTTGAGCATTATTTCAGTCTAATGGTGTCGCATTAGAGAGTAATTAGCACGTTTATAAAAGGCCCGAGACGCCTGTGTTTGTGATTGATTTTTCCATTCTTCTCTCCCATTGTTTTCTTCCTCTCGTAATATTGTGCGGTAGTACTATGTCGTTCGAACCGCCGACCTTTCTTCCCGCGCACTGGAAGGAAGGTGAGCGGTATCTCCAACCATTGCTGCATGAAGACCTGCACGGGGCGGCAATAAGGTTTCGGGCAGCGATATCCGCGCGACCGCCTCCCGCTCGCTTCATCTACATCCCGCATCGCGCAAGCCTACACCGCATCAAGCTCGTGGCCGCCTCGCTCTACATCAAACCCAAAAGTAATTCGCTCGTGTTCATACGACTTTGATACAATATTATTCTTGCGTATATTCTGAAGTATGATGAGTAGCCTACTGTCACTAGTTAGTTGTGCATTACTAGTATATTGCTTTTGTCTGCTACTAAAACTTGGAATTAAAATATTGCCTACATTTTCAACAATCCAGAAACCTTATTGTGAAATTTGTTGCAATACAGAAATGGTTAGCGCTTCTGATGCGATGAAACCTGAAAGGTTTTGTGGTCAAAACTTTCGTAGATGGCAGACTAGAGTCAAGTTTTGGCTCATGTCTTTGGGGTTGTGGTGGGTTGTCCACCCGCAGTATCCATTTACGATCGAGCAGTACATGCAATTTGACAGTGCAAACAACACTGCTTTTGGTTGCATCTTGACTGTTCTGGCAGATCAACTCTACGATGTCTACATGGACTATAAGTCCACCACAGAATTGTGGAATGCACTAGAGCACAAATATGCAGAGGCAGAGGCTGGTCGTTGGCTCTACATGTGTGAGCAATTTTTTGACTTTAGCATGGATAAGGCTAAGTCCATAGTTGGACAAGCTCATGACCTCCAGCTACTAGTCGGTGAAATTGCGCACTTGGGTTGTGTGTTACCTCCTAAGTTTGTGGTCATGCATCATGCTGCTAAACTCCTCCTTCTTGGCGGATTTTGCCACTAGCCCAAACACAAGAGGGAAGAGATTTCTGTTGAAGATCTCATTGCTGCTCTCGATGTGGAAGAAAAAGCAAGAGCAAAAGATGCACCAAGCACTTCTGGCCAAAACAATGCAAACTTCATTGAGAAAAAGACTATAGCAAAGAAGTACAAATCCAACAAACAGAACAAGACAACTAGCTTTAAGAAGAAGAAAACTGAGAAAAGGGATTTGAAGGACATCACCTGCTTTGTGTGCGGAAAAGATGGTCATATTGCGAAGGATTGTCGCTTCCGCAAAATCAGAGATGGTGAACAGCCAAAGAAGAAGGCTGTCAACGTGATCATAGGCGAGGCCTCGACTTCAGGAGGGTATGGTAATCCACCTGTTGTTTTTTCAACATATCAATCCACTGATTGGTGGGTGGATACTGGTGCTAATGTTCACGTATGTTCTGATATTTCCTTATTTCTTCTTACCAGGCAGCAGGGGCTTCCTCCGTCCTAATGGGAAACGGCTCGCATGCTTCTTGGTGTTGGTACGGTGGATCCAAGTGACTTCAGGAAGATTGTCCACTTAAAGAACGTGCAAAGATGCTCCTACAATATATAAGAACCTAATTAGTGGTTCTCTTCTATGTAGGGATGGTTATAAGCTAGTTTTTGAGTCTAATAAAATTGTATTGTCTAAGTTCGAAACTTTGTTGGTAAAGGCTATGAGAGCGGAGGCTTGTTCCGCTAAGTACTTTAGAGTATTGTTATAATCTAAATGTTGCAACAAATATAAATAAATGTGAGGCAAATGTTTGGCATTCCTGCTTCATCATATTGGTTTTGATAGTATTGTGAGAATGTCCAAATTAGATTTAATTCCAAAATGTAAATTGTCAAAGGATCAAAGTGCTATCTTGTGTGCAAGCAAAACAACCTCAAAACCTTTAAAGGATTAGAGGATGAAAAGAATCGCACCATTAGATCTTATTCATTCAAATTTGTGTGAAATGAATGGACTATTGACAAAAGGAGGCAAAAGATATTTTCTAACTTTTATTGATGATGCAACACGCCATCAAGTTATGTGTATTTACTTAAAACTAAGGATGAAGCTTTAAACTACTTTAAAATTTATAAGGCCGAGGTTGAGAACCAACTAGAAAAGAAAATAAAAAGATTAAGATCTGATCGTGGAGGAGAGTATGTCTCTCATGAGTTCTCCCAATTCTGTTCTGAGCATGGAATAATCCATGAGTTCACACCACCATATTCACCCCAATCAAATGGGATAGTGAGAGGAAAACCTGACATTAACGGACTTGGTCAATGCCATGTTAGAGAGTTCCGATGCCTAAGGCATGGTAGGGGAAGCTATATTGACAGCAACTTTCGTCCTAAATAAAGTAATCACTAAAAAGAGTGAAATTACTCCATATGAGGGATGGAAGGGGAGAAAACCTAATGTTAATTTTCTGCGAACTTGGGGGTGTTTGGCAAAAGTCAACATACCATTGTAGAAAAAGAGGAAAATTGGACCAAAAACAGTTGATTGTATTTTTCTAGAATATGCTCAAAATAGCACGGCCTATAGATTTTTAGTAGTTAAATCAGAAACTCCTAAGATTATTGCTAACACAATAATGGAGTCTAGAGATGTTTCATTTTTTGAGAATATCTTTCCTATGAGAACAGTAGGCAATACTTCAACTCGAACTGAGAATGTTCAAATCGATAATATCGAAAATGAGAATAATCAAACTTCTGAACTTTCCACCATTTCTGAACCATTTTATGATATCCCTGAGGAGGACAATAGTTTAGTCGCAGAAGCTCCTCGAAGGAGTAAAAGACAAAGGGTTGATAAAACCTTTGGTGATGACTTTATTGTATACCTCGTGGATGATGTGTCAAAGACTCTTTCGGAAGCTTATGCATCTTCTGATGCTGAGTATTGGAAAGAGGCAGTCCGTAGCGAGATGGATTCAATCATGGCGAATGAGACTTGGGAGATCACCGATCTTCCTATTGGGTGCAAATCTGTTGGATGTAAGTGGATTTTTAAAAAGAACTGAGGCCCGATGGTACTATTGAGAAGTATAAAGCAAGACTTGTAGCTAAGGGTTACACTCAGAAAGAGGGAGAAGATTTCTTTGATACCTATTCTCCTGTCGCTAGATTAACCACCATCAGAGTACTCCTTGCATTAGCATCTTCCTATGGTCTGTATGTTCATCAAATGGACGTAAAGACAGCTTTCCTTAATGGAGAGTTGGAGGAAGAAATCTATATGGATCAACCTGATGGTTTTGTGATTTCTGGACAGGAAAATAAGGTATGCAGATTATTAAAATCCTTGCATAGTTTAAAGTAAGCACCTAAACAATGGCACGAAAAGTTTGATAAGACTTTGACAACCGCTGGCTTTATTGTGAATAAAGCGGATAAATGTGTATATTACCGTTATGGTGGGGGTCAAGGAGTGATCTTGTGTTTGTATGTGGATGACATACTTATATTTGGAACAAATACTGCCGTAATTGACGAGGTCAAATCTTTTCTATCCCGCTGTTTTGATATGAAAGATTTAGGAGAGGCAGATGTTATATTGAATATTAAATTGATTAAGAATGAGAATGGGATTACTTTGAGCCAATCTCATTATGCTGAGAAAATATTGGGCCGTTTCGACTTCGAAAATTGTAAAGTTTCTCCAACACCCTATGATGCAAGCATTAAGCTTCGAAAGAATCAAGGGTTAGGAAAAGATCAATTGAAATATTCACAAATTATTGGGTCACTTATGTATTTAGCTGGTGCCACAAGACCTGACATTTCATTTGCTGTGAGCAAATTAAGTCGGTTTACTTCTAACCCAGGAGATGATCACTGGGAGGCACTTAAAAGAGTGTTGCGCTACTTGAGGGGCACAACATCTTATGGAATACATTATACTGGATACCCTTCTGTATTAGAAGGGTATAGTGACTCCAATTGGATCTCTGATGTTGATGAGATCAAAGCTACAAGTGGTTATGTGTTTACTTTAGCTGGTGCTGCAGTTTCATGGAGGTCTTGTAAACAGACTATATTGACAAGATCAACCATGGAAGCGGAACTTGTAGCACTTGACACAGCCACTGTTGAGGCTGAATGGCTAAGAGAGCTTCTGATGGACTTACCGTTGGTTGAGAAACCAATACCGGCAATTTTGATGTACTGTGATAATCAAACTGTGTTGGCCAAAGTCACAAGTACAAAGGATAATATGAAGTCCTCTAGACATGTGAAGCGGAGGCTTAAATCTGTCAGAAAATTGAGAAACTCCAGAGTGATAGCTGTGAACTATATTAACACTGAGAAAAATCTGGCAGACCCTTTTACAAAGGGATTAGCACGGAAAGCGATTTCCGTTGCTTCTATGGACATGGGAATGAGGCCCCTTTAAGTTACATCACAATGGTAACCCATGCTTTCTTGATCGGAGATCCCGTGACGTAGTTAATGGGAAAAACAAGTTGATGTTGTAACAAGAGAGTACATATTGATTGTACCTATGTCCTAATAAATAAAATACTCTCAACTGTATGGAAGGTTGGCATAAAGTCTTAATGTATTCTGTTGTCCAAATGAGGAAAATGTATTAGCTTGCAGGATACCCAGAAAGAATACACCTACTTGAGCTTAACTGTTTGGTCGCAGTTCACAAGAACGGGGCATTCTCTAGAAAGCTCATGAGTAGATAAGGGAGCATGACCATATAACGCTCCGTTTAGGCGTGGTTCATTGGCAGCCTAGTACTAGTTGAGATTTCAAGTGAAATCTAATCACAAAACGCTATGAATTCAAGGCATTGTCCATTCATTAGTTGTGAGAAGATGAATCTTGTTATTCTAGGTGCAAGTTCAACCCGTACGGGACTTACACTAAAAGACTAGTATATTAACAGTACGTCAGCACAATATCTTTGATATCCTTTTGCTTCTTGCTTTGGAATTGGTGGGGGATTGTTAGAAATTGGCCCATTATTTGTGGCCCGTTTTCTTAAATTCCAAAGCATGTGAGGTTTAGTACCATATTGCTTAGGCAAAGTGGGGGAGACCAATTTATAAGGTGGAGTCCATGCCACTCCTTGAGTTATGGAAGTGGATGGTGGCTTTGGCTAAACACACACGCGCGACGCATGGCGTCTGATTCGCGATTTTCGCGTGAAAATTGCGTGACTTGTGACTTGCGACGTGCGACCGCGCCGTGACGTGGCGTGCCACTTGGCAGTCCATGTCCACCTTATTTTGCTGAACCTCGCATCATCTCTCTGTCCTTTTAATCGTCACGATCGCTTAATTACCATTATTTGGTTTTAAATTTTAGCGATTACGCATGAATAATAGAGTCGGTTACTTCTTTGATCGTAATGAGACTGCGTAAATATTTGGTTTGAATATCGGCGAGCTACGGTGAATAATGGAGTCGCCATTTGAGCATTATTTCAGTCTAATGGTGTCAGTTACTAGAGAGTAATTAGCACGTCTATAAAAGGCCTGGAGACGTCCAGGTTTGTGACTGATTTTCTCCATTCTTCTCTCCCATTGTTTTCTTCCTCTCTCGTAATATTGTGCGGTAGTACTGTGCTGTCTGAACTTCGCCGACCTTTCTTCCCGGCGTGCACCTGGAAGGAAGGTGAGCGGTATCTCCGAACCATTGCTGTCGTGAAGACCTGCACGGGGGCGGCAATAAGGTTTCTGGGCAGCGCATATCTGCGCGACCGCTCCTACTCTGCTTCATCTACATCCTGCACTGCGTCAAGCCTACACTGCATCAAGCCTGCGCTGCTTCCTGCTCTACATCAAATCCAAAAGTAATTCGTTCGTGTGTTCGTACGACTTTGATACAATATTATTCTTGCATATATTCTGAAGTATGATGAGTAGCCTACTGTCACTAGTTAGTTGTGCATCACTAATATATTGCTTTTGTCTGCTACTAAAACTTGGAATTAAAATATTGCCTACATTTTCAACAAGAGGAACTTATCACTAGATGCTTACGATTTGTCTCTACAATAAGAAGTTCTAAATTCTCTAGTAGAGCTTTTTGAGACACTTTTATAAACCACGCCATTTTTATCCTCCAGAGATGATTTTAGTTGAGGCAGTTAAGAGGCACATATAGAATTTTATCTTATACAGACATTTTTTACGAACTTTTAAAGTGCACAAAAATGATATGATGTAATGATGGTTCTTAAAGATGTTTCTACACTGTAGAGATATTTCTAAGGCAGTTGATACATGTTAAAAATACAAGTAAATATAAAAAATATAACAAAAATCTGGTTGGGATGATTAGTACGTCTAGTCTAAAAGAAGTTTTCTTATGAGATCAATATTTTGTTCACTACCAGGAACATGTTTCGTTACGCCTAAGAACCGTCAGGAAAAGAGGAAAAACCATCTGGATTTTTTTTTCATGATGGCCGCCCAAGCTGCATGGCAAGGAGGTATCGAAGGATGAGATACCTCATCGGATCAAGCAGGGAGGCGGCTGCAGGGGGAGGTAGTGCCGGAGGAGACGGCTGCGAATTTGCGTGGGGAAAGTACTTATTGGATGTGGTTGTAGCGGCTCAGGGTGGGAGGCAATGACACTGCTAAATATCGAAGCTATCCCTAACCACCACTCATTCCAACGCTATCCCCAACCACTCATTCATCTCTAGCATCTATTCCAACGCTATCACCAACCACTCATTCATCTCTAGCATCTCTCTTCCATCTTGTTTTCCTCCACTTCTCTTTCTCCACTTTTGTAGATGACATACTTCAATTACTCAACATCTTTTATATCACGATAGCAGGTGCAAAGGATGGACATAGTGTAATAACTACATCGTTTTAGTCAGTTAATGGCAACATATCTCATGAACAAGAGGTAATTGGTGGACAAGTGAACATACGTGATCCTAGTCATCCGATTGAAAACAGGCCGTCTAGATGCAGGCCGGCGCTCCCACCTCCTCCCTTGCACGTGTTTTGCGAAAACCCCATGCGCACCCGATTCTTTGTGAAAATGCGCTCCTGCTCGGTCGCCTCAAATTCGATCCCGTCGTCGTCTCCTTCCTATTCCCAAATCAAAGGCAGGGTAGGGTTAGGGGGAGAGGTGACCCGCTCGTTCCCGCCGCCGCTGCCCTGACGCCCACACCCATCCCGCAGCATGCTGCTCCCGCCCATCGAGCCGTGCCGCGCCCTCTGCTACACGCCCATCCCTGACGAACACGATTGGAGAGGAAGAAGCTACACGCAGTTTTCCATTGAGGTATGTGTGATACTTCCAGGTAATTTGTTATTTTGTTTGTAATCAGCCTCTCTCAATGTAACACCCCGACCCTCCTCAGGGCCCAGGATGCTACCACCACACTCTTACCATTTCAAAATATTGATGCTGAAAGACTTTTCAGCAACACCTGCACCCTTAGTACTACTAACAAGAGGTAATCAGCAAATGAACAAAAGTTAATTGCGATAAAAGCAACTACTTGATATTGCAATTAACCATACTACAAGCAGACCATTAGTTTCACAACCACTGTTACCACCCCTACGGCCCGCAAATATACTACAACAACAGCGAGCCTCAAAAGACTAAACAAGGGATTAACCACAAACGATTGGTTCTTGACTAATCAGCTGTTGGATATGTGCAGTGCAAAAGAACTACGCCCATTCCGTGCATGTCGTCGATCCGGTTTGCCCTAAAAAGAGAAACAACAAGGCAAGAATGAGTCCGGAGACTCAGCAAATACAAAGTAAATCAATAACGGCTATGCATAACCAACTATGCCCAACACCGAAACTTCAATTCATTTTTACACAGTTTTTATCGTGCTTTCATCAATCCTCACACCTCTGTTACTTTTCTCTGTCACTATGCCAATGCGAATGCTCATGCACATGTCTTTCCATTCTTTAGCTTATACCGGTATAGCGGAATGAGCACCCGTCGATGCTCACTCAAGCCCGCCTCTTTCATGAGGACCTTTGCCCGTCCTTTTTCATACGGGACCTCAACCCCACTCCCGTGGGTGCCTACCGTAGGTCTTTCTCCACTCCGTGGAGGGTCCACACAGAGTAGACCATAGACGCCACAGAGGCCGTCTATTCTCATGACATGAATGCATGCAATGCAGCTTCTCCATTTAATCAGTTCAACATGTCATGTTCTAATAAACACGATTCGACCATATATCCACATTCCTTATTATGCCAACAGAAATAAACTCACAGTGACATGGTAGGTAATGCATCGGAGGTAAGTTCATAGCAACCACTATCCGAATATATCATTTTACCATGCACTTGCCTGCTCAATCCCGTGGGCGATCGGTGGACGGCACGGATCCCGAACCTCCACCTGAACAAGGATTAATCTTTTTAATTCACCACTAATTTTTCTCTCTAATAGATATACTATTTAACCTTACTTCAACTCGTCACCTACAAGCTAATACGGCCCGGAGCTACTGCTATTGCTACAGAACTTCCGATCAGCAACCTTGATATCACCGTCCAAAAGATGACACTTTAACAGCTACACAGATCAGTCCTAATAGCCGATATAGTAGCTTATACGGGAATCCATAAATAAACAAAGGAAAAGGGGTCTTCGAAGCATTACCCTAACCCCGAATAACTGGATTGGGGTGCTACCTGTCGTTTCTTGTCCGGATCTGACGAATCAGGTGTGGATCTGACAAATCGGGTGCGGGTATGACTTTCCTTTCCCTCTTCCTCTTCTTTCTTCTTTCCCTCCTCTCTTTTCTTTCGGTCGGCCGGCCCACTTCCTCTCTTTCTTTCTTCCCTGCCTTTCTTTTTCTTCTCACGGCAGCAGCTCCTTCTTCCTCTCTTTTTCTCACGCGGCCCCCTCTCTTCCTTCTCTTCCTCTACTCCTTTCCCTCACCTGGTGGCTCCCTCTTCTCCTCTCCACGCCGACGGCTCGTCTTCTTCCTTTCTTCCGGCCGGCCAACAGAGGCGCGGCTGGGGTAGGGCTCACACGAGGGAGGAGCAGCAACGGCGACTGGAGGGGAAGAGGCACGACGGCAGCTTCGCGGAAAGAAGAGCGGCGCGCAAAGACTCGCACAGAGGAAGGAAGGACGAACGGCGCTCGCGCACAGAGGGGGAAAGAAGAACAGCAGCAAGCAAAGAGGGGAAGAGGAGAGCGCGAAGGATGGCACGGGGAAGAGCAAGAGCATGAGAGCGAACGGGGGAAGAGGGGAGCAAAGAATGAGTTGGAACTGGGAGGCGGTCCGCTTTGCCTCCTCCCCTTCTTCTAGAGCCTTCCCATGGGGCGGCTTGGGCTGGGCCGGCTAGGCCTTGGGCCTGGCCCAGCCACCCCCTTTCTTTTTTTTTAAGCATTACACTCAAGTTCAAGCGTATTGACATTCCATTTTCCTGCAGGGTTCATCTAATCATTCAAGACAGTGAGTTTTGCAAAGAATGGATTGCTGAGCTTTTGAGTAACCTTTTCAATTTATGTGTTTGTTAAACAATTTATGTAGTCCTATGGATAAATTTATGTAGGGGCACCCTTTATGTGGTCTTGTGAGAACCATTCCTTGAGGACATGTACTCTGTTTCAATGGTGACTTCTTGTAAAGTTTTCATCTGGAGAATTTGTGTTCTATTGTACAGTTCTGAAACTATTCAGTTCGGTTTTTGTTATTCAGTTCTGAACCAATTCATCTGTTGCTATTGGGCCTGTTCTTTTCGGCTTCTCAAAACGGCTTTTGGCTTTTGCTACAGTACCAAACTTTCAAATAGATTATTTTTTTAAGATGGAGTCTACAAATTAATAATAGCACACGTTAAAAGCTCAACATATGTACCATCCAAAATCGTAAACGAGTATCTCTCTCCGTAATCTCTATCGCAAACAGCTAAAATTCAAAAATTTCAGCCAAAAGCAGTAGCCCTAGTTATGAAAACCGAACCGGACCGGCGGTTCAATCGAAAAAAAACCAGAACCGAGGCTTAATCCGGTTTTTTTACCTGTTAGACCGGCTATGTAAGTGAATCGCTCTAAACCGGAAAATTTCCGGTTAAACCGACCGGTTTTAATATAAACCGGATAAAACCGACGCCGGTTGGACCGGAAAGAAAAACACTGCTGTAGCACTACGCGGAAAAAGCTGGGGAAAATGTTGCGCTGGGGGGGGGGGGGAATCGAACCGGGACCTGGTGATTGGCCATTACGGAATTGCCCCGCGCTAGCCAACTGGGCGACTTGTGAGTTGTGTTATATGAAAGTTACATATATTCTTAACCTATGTTGAACCGGCGGTTTGACCGATTGGACCAGTGAACCGTGAACTAGAAGCTCAAACGGTTCGATGACCGGTCCAGCAGCCAAAAAGAACAGACCCAATATCTGCTGTCAAGAACATGTCCCAAATGAATGTCCATTTTTCTGTAAATAATAGATGCTTCGGAATGCTTGTCAAGAACAGGTTGGAAGGCAAGAAGAGGTGTTGAGTGCTTGTATCGGAGTTTCCAAGAATCTGACATGTACTACTTGTAGGTATGCTTGTATATATGATATATCAGGATCCAAACGGGTTCATTGCATCAAGCAGCCCATCCATTCAATTGTTATTGTTGTGAATCTGATGCACGTTGGTCAGCGGACTGATACTGTTTCTTGCAGTTGCTTTCTGTGATACATCACACAATGATAAATTCAGAAATTGGAGACCACGTCAGGAGCTCGAGTTGGTTCCACAAAAACCAGAAATTGCATCCCAGACTGGATATTACTAACTAATGGGTAGCACACAACCACATATCAATTCTCATGAACATAAATCATAAACAAAATTTCATTCTTCCATTCATAAAACAAAAGGCGTAAGGTTTGACGTACATGCTTCCACTATGACAACACAAAATCTAGAATTTTTACAACACAGTAGTAATGCATCCTCGGTGGAACTAACAGGATCCATAATCTTCACTAATACAGTAGAACTTGCCAATCTTCTTACTTCCTGAAACTGCTCAAATCAAGCAGAACAAAAAGAAATCGCCCAAATCATTGGCATGGAGCAAGTGGTAGCCCACCCAAAGCAAACAGCGACGATTGGGAGTGCACCTTAGCGTTTGGCTACTTCTCCAATCGTGTTCTCTGGCTCCAATCGTGTTCGCCGAGGGTGTCCAGGGGAGGGAGCGGAGGGATGGCCAGGGCGGCGCGGCTCGATGGGCAGGAGTGGCACGCGGTGGGATGGGCGGGGGCGTCGACGCAGCGGCGGTGGACATGCCAGGCTCGCCCCTCTCTCTCTCTCTAACCTAATCCTATTCGATTTGGGAACGGGAAGAGGGAGACGATGCGTTCGAGCTTTGGAGGAGAGTGACCGCGGGGGCGTTCTCGCAAATAATCGGTGCGTGCGGGGATTTTCAGAGGGGGTGTCTATTGCTCACATAGGACCGAATTTTCTCTTTATTTTCAGTCATTTTTATTTATTAAATAACAATGATCTATTTTTTTAAAAGAGATTTTTTTATAGGAGAAGAAGGGTACAATTTTAGATGATTAAAAGTATAATTTAGGTGACTGAAAGATAAATTTTTTTTAATCAATTGTATAATAGCAAAACCGTTTCACAAAACACACGGATATTGAGAGGTGGGATGTCGGTCTGGATCTGGACAGCCTATTTCCGATTGGATGGCCAGGATAACGTATATCCATATATCCACCAATTATCTCTTGTTTATCAAATATGTTGTCGTTGATGGAATGGCAATTCTCAGTAATGGAAATAGCTCCCTGCATACATAGGGACAGGGGTAGCTCCCCACCTAACAAGCCGTCACCGCCGGGGGGAGGGGGGGGGGCGTTCCCTCTCCACGCGCCGCCGTTCACATCCATACACGCGGTCGCTGACAGTGTGCTTCCGCCGCATGCACTGCCACCACAGAAGAAAGACGATGGATGAGGAAGGGGAAGTGTGTGCATCCCCATCGAAAAACGGATGGTGGATGCCACATGGGTAGCTACCCCTGAGTAGGAAATCCACACTCAAAAACTAGATGAACATCGTGAAACAGAGCGAATAGCAATATACTCTCCAATGCAACACGGCTAATAGTTGCAGTGCAGTTAACTATATTCAACAAATAGGAAAAGGCACCAAGACAGAAGCGCTTATTTTTATTAGGCATGATGCAAGAAGATTGTATGCATATATAATTACAGGTGCAAATTTTATATTGCGAAAACTGTTTATGATGAAAAAAATGGGAATAAACTATATTTGCATCAAAATATGAAGTCCAATACAGAAGAAACAATACAAACAGAGGCATGTCTAAGACAAGTAAACAACACTTGCATATGTCAAGTTCTACAAGACAATTAGTAATTCCAGCTCATTTTTCTTTCAGCTCTCATCCATGCATCATCTTAACGCAGCCCGATATACAACTTAATTCTTGATGTCGACAACAATACCACCTCCGTGCGCACGCACCGCCGATGAAGAAATCGCAAAACCAAGCACGAAGCTTTTCCACCTAACGCCGCACAAAACCAGAAAACCACAAGAATTTTCTGCCTTCTACAGACTCAGAATATGCTAGAATCTGAAGCTGCATATACTCACCGCCAAAAATCCATATACTCAACCAGGGGCCAAGGGGTAGACTTAGTAAGACTCGAACCTACCCTCCAATGCAACACGAAAAGGCACAGTTAAATATATTCAATAAATATGAAAAGGCACTAAGACAAAAGCGCTTATTTTTATTCGGCATGATGCAATAAGATTGTATAAATATATAATTACAGGTACAAAATTTATATTGAGAAAACTGTTTATGATGAAAAATGAGAATAAACTATATTTGCATCAAAATATGAAGTCCAATACAGAAGAAACAATACAAACAGAGGCATGTCTAAGACAAGTAAACAACACTTGCATATGTCAAGTTCTCCAAGACAATTGGTAATTGCAGCTCATTTTTCTTTCAGCTCTCATCCATGCATCATCTTAACGCAGCCGGATATACAAATTAATTCTTGATGTCGACAACAATGCCATCTCCGTGCGCACGCACCGCCGATGAAGAAATCGCAAACCCAAGCACGTAGCTCTTCCACCGAACGCCGCTCAAAACCAGAAAACCACAAGAATTTTCTGCCTTCAAGAGTCAGAATATGCCAGAATCTGAAGCTGCATATACTCACCGCCAAAATCCATATACTCAACCGAGAACCAAAGGGATCGACCCATATTATATAGGACCCTTAGCACGTACCGATCGAACCATATAAACGGCTTAAGTATTTTTCAAGCGTTTACGTGGTAAGTGGTTCGACCCTAGCATTTCCTCTGCCACCATGAGATGTTGCGAAACTGCTGGTGATTATTTTTGCATCGACAAAGTCGCAGCGCACAGGACGGCCGTTAGGCTTCATGACTCCCTTGATAGTCAATTTTTCCACATGGGCGTTACTAGAACAGCTGCGAAGACGCACAATAGTTATTAACTCTATTAAAACTGAATTAGTAATAAAGTTCTAATATTTTTCTAGTAATGTGCACTATAGTAATTAATTTGAGTTCACCGATGAAAGGATGCTGTAGGTTTTCTGTTTAACCCAGATTAATGTGACAGTTCTTCTAATTAAGTACAATAATGTAACATATATTCATGTCGATATGATACTGCTGTCAAGTGGTGGTCCACACCCACCCCACTTGTTTTTATTGGAAATAGATGTCATGCTTGAATGCATCAATAGAACAAGAATGTAGTTAAGAAAAATGTGTGCAAATAGCTAATTTGTGGATGACATTCTCTTTTCGGTGTTCCTTTCCTCTTTAATTATATATGGTTGAAGTTGCCATTACGCATAACTTGTCTCTGTATAATAAAAGATTCCGACCTCTGGTAGTCGATATCCGGTACAGATATCTTCTTCTCAGGAAGATGAATCTTTATTGCATTCTTTGCAGCAGAAAGTAAGTCGCCCCAATACAGCAATGTGTAGACATTTTTCTGCAATGATCAAGCACACGAAGAATAGTCTGTAAAATCCGGCAGGTAGCATTGAAACATTATGGTTGTTGTGTGGACTGCATGATAAATATAACTAAGCGAATGAACATACGTGAATTGGCTCAAAAATATAGATATAGAAAATTAGTAAAACACAAGTTTGCAGAACAATAGTAATTCCGGTCAGAAAATTCATTACGACCATAAGCACTAGTGGAGGAAGTTACGTACGGTGTACTCCATTATTTATCTTTCTTAATAGGACGTGCTGCGCGGCTCGCGCACGTGTATTTTTTCAAAAATGAGATAGAAGCATTTCAGATTCTAAATTTGAACTTTAAGTATTTTAAGTACGATATTCCTTTTCAGATTTACTCTGGCAAATTCAAAAAATGGAAGTGAAATTGCCCACGGAAATCATCATACTATGTGCCATTCATAATTTATTTTAAAATTTGAAGAAATTTATTCATTACCTTTTTACGCCGATAAATATACTTTTTCACCTCATTCCAATCCACGCCATACATCATCTTGAGGCTATCAAGATCCCTCTGGCGAATGAGAGCTGTGCAACAAAAAAAACTCTAAATGTAAGCCAATTGTTCTTGGAAATGATTCCTCCATGTGCGCAACCAATGGGGATCTGGGATCATCTCTTCCTGATAGGATTGCTCCCACGGTGGCTTACAGTGCATTAATTGAAGTAATGTAGATGACCTATCTCTCTCACATATCAAAAACTCCTCTTGCGTGATGTGTAGCCGTGCTCTGCGTAGCAGCTCATGTCGCCATATTAACTTGACATTTTGACACGCATAGTGTGTATACCCATGCGATTTGGGATCTAAAGCTGGAAAAAAAAATACCCCACACACAACTACGAGCAGATTATAAAATTGTATTAACACTGAGCAAAATTTACTAGGACAGTGGTGCATGTATCAATTTTTATCGTGTAATTCTTTTCATCGCAGACTGCGCACTAGTGGTTTCGTAGGACTCCGAAGGAATTAAATACACGTGTGATTCAAAAGAGTTATATGTATACTAGCTTAAGAAAAATACATAAATGGAATGATATAGAAGGTGTAATTCAAGTTTTCTTCTGTCAAACAGAAAGAAAATGGACCTTATGTGTACTCTCCGCTGAAATTCTTATGAAGAGCTCAGTCGACAAAAAATGTACAATAATTATTTTAGTCATTTGTTTCTTCCAAATTTTATGGGAATTGCAAAAGAAAGTATACTCATATAATTTAATTCCCCAAAAGGTTTTTCGTATTAATCTCCTCAATTAAGAAAAGCCCTATGTATATACTATATTTACTTCCCAGAGAAATTTATTATATCAGACTATGACATTCTGACTTCTGAGGGCTAGAATCTGAAGAGAGAATTTTGGATTAATTTGATTCTAAAGATGTTCATGATCTGAGCATGGAAGAAATTATTTAGTGTTAATGAGATCAACCAGCCGTCCACTGAATGATTGAAAGTCATAAGTCGATCATGAAGTGACTATATACAGTCTTCTGCTACAGGTTAAACTACCTAGTTAAAGAAACTCTAGATCAAAAACCAGTTAAACTACAAATCAACAATATGAAGAGGTAAAAGTGTAAGATAGAGAATATAATACTCTGCAGCATTAGTAAACTAGGAGATCGATCCTCAGAGCCTGAAATGATCAGTACAAATAGAATGAATATGAAGTGGATACACAAAGACTTAGTCACTACGCACTGATGCGCATGAATTATATTCTGAACAGTATGCAGATTCTTAATTTGTAAAGAGAAAGAATAGGAAATACTGAGACAAAGACCAGTAGAATGGAGGATAAGCTATATACAAATTTTATCAGGAAATGTGATTAAAAAATGAAGCCTTCCCCAAAGGCATTATATTCTCTTTGGACATTATTAAGGAGAAGCAAGTGATCAACTTAATTACATGTATATCTTAAATTGAAGGGCATAGACTTTGTCTTAGTCTCGTGATCTGGTTCATGAAAACATATATTAACATATAGCATGAATCTATGGCCGAGCAAGAACTGGCATACAACGACCGTTTCCAACTGGTCATATTAAATGTGTTTCTATACTATATTCGTTTCTTTTACTTGTTATTTTGGATATCGATACGCTCTCCAATACATATATTTCATCATTAATTTTTGTAATTACATATTAGTTAAAGTTATTCAAAATATAATGATATAAAATTATTTTTATGATAAATCCAATGATAATATTTTTACGCGATAAATCCAAATACTTTTGTGCATATTAGAGGTTAAAGTTTTCAAAGGTTAACTGCATGTATTTTAAAACGACATAAAAAAGAAAGGAGAATATATACATATATATATATATTGGGACATTATCGCAACCAGATCGATATTGATGATAAGGGATGGAACCAGTTAATTAAGAGATATCAGCTAAAAAAAGTTGATTAAGAGATTGTAGGCTAGCTCCACCATGGTCTTCTTTATCCAATAATAGTCACCGCTGGTATTATGGGGATTCCACTGCATGTCTTCCAACGAGCCGCGTTGATTTATCAAGGACACAGCTGGCGTTACAGCAACAAATTCTACAGGACAAAAGATAATAAAAAAAATAGAAGGAGAGACAGATCGGATTGGAGTCCATTTACTTGCAAAGAGATGTATTCAACCACAAATTAAATTAATTTACATCCATGCTATCACGGTCATGCACGATCATAGTCAATCGAATGCAAACCAGAATATTAGAAAGGAAAGTTGTACCAATAATATACTCATGATACTTTACTAAGAATATATGAAGGCAAATTCTATGAATTCCGTTACGGATGTAAACAAAAACATGTGGTGATCAGAGATTGTTATTTTGTTTTCCGAAAGAGTCTAACACTTCTGTAGTACCCTACATATCATGGTGGAGAAACAAATTGATCCCTTCAACAAGAAAGTTCTATACATTTTCTAATGATTTTTCTTGCATATATGTTCATGCATGTGGTAACAATAAGTTCAATTTATCCACGTGAATTCACATACTTAATTCCAAGATGAATTATATTATATGTAAGATATGGTCAGAAATTGTCCTTTCAATAAGTTCCATTTTCCAATAGTTTTCTCGTTTGCAAAAATGTGGCATTGTATGCTATCTTTCGTTTATTTTAATGTGATCACAATAATGTTCAATTCTTCCATATGAATTCATATAAATAAAAAATGATGCTCCTTGATTGTCAGATAAGATAGGGTGAAATGTAATGAAAATAATCCCTCATTGCGCAATTCCTAATAGAAGAATAACAAAATGAATAAAAAATATACGGACAACTATCATGATTAAATGAGAGGTTGAGTTAATTACCTGAAGTTTACAATGTCTAGTAAAACTTGAGAACAATTCGTGGATAATACTGCATACACTAATTTCAAGAAGAAATATATAAACCCAAAAATTAAAATGTAATAACAAACATAAATCTAATCGACATATTGAAGTATTTATATACATGTAGTAGAAAAGCATGCATGACAGACCTAAAATTCATCTAATAAATGTACACCAGTTTGTATTCTAAATCCTGCAACTAAAAGGTGTAAATAGGTTATTTTTTTCTTTGTGCATCATTAGATGTGGTTTTTAATTTGCATCTCAATGTGATATTTGTACTGCTTACCTGCTGTTGGGATGGTTATGGTACAAACGTACTGCTGTAAAAGAGTTTCTATGTTCATACTTTTCGAACTCATCTGTCTCCTTAATTTTCGGAGACGAAGTAGGAGAAAGGGGTGAGAGTGATGCCTGGTATATATCACATAAAAGAAACGTTTGCGGTGTACTCATCTATCCATTTCATAAGTGCATATTATCTATGTTGATGTATGTGATCCAAACTATCATAATTTTGAATCAAGAATCGAACAAAATCGACGGACATAATTTAGCTATCATGGATTTATAGCAAAAAAAAAATCGAGATAAATTACAGAAAGCTAACCGCAACCGTGCTGCTTCAGGCTGCCCTGCACACGTCTCCCCACAAGGCCGTCTCCATCGACGGGTGGATCTTCCGTGCCCGGAGCCTCGCAAACGACGAAGAGAAGTTCCTCCTCTTGCATCCACTTCTTCATCTTCTCAAATGCAGACGACCACTTGTTCATCTTCTCGCCTAGCTCCTTCAATCTGCGTGGGAGGGTTGCGCCTCTATTCTATACCTCCCTTTCCGAGTATAAGCAGGATCCGAGAACCAGCATGCTTTCTGCGCTACACAGAACGCGCGCAGGACGCGAATGCAACACGGTGAAGCAAACCCAGCGTCTGTTGGTCAAAGATTCGAGAACTAGAATGCCTTGACTGCGTCCTACTTCCCCATAGTTGCGTGCAAGCTCCCCGCTTGCGCTAGCTGCAATGACGGAGTCGTCGTAGCCGCGGCGGTACCAACTACTAAGAAATCCATGAAAAATAGATAAATAGTAACATAATTCACATAATCAATCACTCATCATAAATACAATAAATTAATCATAAGGGACACTAGTACAGAGAAAACATCAGAGTAGTCTTTATTAATTCTCAGAACTCAGATATCTTTATATGATACAATACCTCTCTATTTATAGTCTAAGCCCACTAGTGGCAATTCTAATATTTGCCCACACCAGAACATTTTAGGTTTCGTAACACTCCTCATTGGGCGAATACCACGACATGCACATACCTTATTAAAAATTCTTCTCAAAAACTCAGTGGAAAAAAAGTACATCACATCCATTCCTTGTGAAGCACTTGTTGTCTCATTAAAAATCTTCACGTGAGAAAAACTTCAGGAAAACCTCATAAAAGGAAAAAGAGTGCAACATTTAGATCTTCAGAATTATATAAATCTTCTAGTCTTATATAAGAACTATGATTAGGGATTTATTCCTCCTAAACCTTATAACTCTTTAAGTCGTTTCATCCCTATACCTCAAACACACTTCTGAAAGCTAGAGACTGGGAGAGATTTTGTGAATAAATTTGTCAAATTATCACAAAACTTAATTTTAGTATCTTTCCTCTTCGTTCTTCTGGAGATCTTGAGGATAAAAGAATTTACGAGTAATATACTTCATGATATTACTTTTAATATAGCTCATTTGCATTTGTGCCACATAAACTGTATTATCTTCATAGATAATGATGGGGTCACCAATGATATTTGTGCTATATGATTTCTGGATGTGGCTAATTATTCACCTGAGCCAAGCACATTCTGGTGAGATTTCATACCACGATATATACATATACCTCGTTAAAAACTTATTCCAAAAAATAAGTGGGAAAAAGGGAATGAAGAAAAGAGTACATAGCACGCATGTATTGTAGTTATTACCTCATTAAAACCTTTCAAGTAAGAAAACACAATGGGAAAAAACTTACTAAGGGAAAAGAGTACAGCACTTATCTTCAGGATTTGCAACACTTATCTTCAGGATTTATAAACTATTTTTAAGATATATTATGATCTTCAAGATCTTTATTATGTCTATCGATTGGACTTATATTGATAGGTCGTAAAACCTCCAAAGTCATGATCATCAAGTCAATACTTTCTAGATTTGACTAATGTCGAGATTTTTTGAATCTCATGCATAACTATAAAAGTTTAGCATATGCTCTTTCTGAAGACCATTTCTGGTGAAATCTTATTATTTCAATGCCTTTAATACATTTTAAGAAATAAATACATGCCAGTATATTTATTCTGATCAGGATATAGGAGTAACCAATTGCGATGTCACATTTCTTCAAGATGTGACTTATCAAAAACCTTTCAGAGTCTTAATATTTAGCAACTATCTCTGAGTAGTACTATATGATTCAAAGTCTGTTTTGCAGAACTAAAAGTATGGTCATATTACCACAGAATCAATATAACCAGTCTTAATTTTTGGCACTTAGGGGATTAATAAATTTACAAATAACATTGATGTATATGATACCTCCATGGTAATAGAGGATATTACCACTCCATTAGTTTCTGGTAGGATATGCACTTCTCATGTGCTTATGTGGAGCACTTTTGGTGTTTAGTTTCCTCATTTCATTCCCTTGGGTCTTGAATGGGTCCTTATCTACTTCTAGAGATTGCATAATCGTTGGTGTAAAAATCAATTGATGAGTTAATTTCTCTTCAGGGAAATATTTTCTCTTGTAGGAGATATTTTCTCTTTTGGGAGATACTCTTTCTTTGAGTAAGAGTTTATCAGGTATGAGTTATATATATATATATTACAATTTATTTTCTTGTTAAAACACTAAGTCCTTCAGGGATCGAGCCTTCGATTTCTTCAAAGATCCCATCAAGGATTTTCAGAATTCGGTAACTACATATTTTATTCATGTTATCTGCCAGAGTTATTACGTAACATAATATTTTTTTCATTTATAACAGGAGAATATCGATCCCTTCAGGGATCCTTAAACCATCACTTTCACCACCTCATTATTTCATAATGACCCATCAAGTCTAAACGAACATGCTCTAGACTCTCATCTGTGATTATGGTTTGGCCTTAATTGCTTCTTTTCATTTCGACCGATATGAACACTTCAAGTGCTCGGCCATGAATTTTGGTTCCGGATTTAAGTTTTCATATGAGAACCTTTTAGAAATTTTAGAGGCAAACTAGTTGTCAACAACTTTTTTCTAAGTATCCTCATAATTGAGTGTCTTTTAGTGTTAACCAAAACTCCGTCATTTCCCAAACAGAAGTTTATTGGTTATTCCGTGTTTTCCAGTATTGTAATATACGCGCGCCTAATTACTAGGGTTTTTATCTTCAAGATGAGCCTCTTCATGAGGTATTTCTCACCTTCAGGGTGAGTTCTCTTCTAGAGTATTCAAGAAGCGTTTAATGATTATTTTTGACTTATATCACTAGACCTTATATCCGTAGGCTTCTCCGTAGACTTTAGATCATTGACCAATATGTCAACTTCGCAAAGATGGATATACTATTCAAACCGAGGTATTCTAAACTTAGCGATATATTTACTTCAAGTAAATACTCTGTAACCCCTCCATGCAATGTAAAAAGAAATATGACAGTCTCCCCACTTCTGGCGTACAGGAGAACCAACTAAGGGCCTGTTTGGTAGAGCTCCAGATTCTCATTTTTCAGCTTCTGCTCCAGATTCTGTAAGAATCCACTTCTCTGAGAATCTGGAGCTATCTCTGAAAAGCGTTTGGCTAGTGGTTTGGCTCCAGATTCATAAAAGAGAAGATTTGAGTGAAATAGACCATATTACCCCTAGTTATAACCCTTTTATTTATCTATTGTTATGTTGTATACTGCAGTGTTATAGTTGAGGGAAATGACGTTTGAATGTCATATTTTCTTTATATGACAGTAATGATATGCAATGTATGTTATAGTTTATTCGCTATTATGTCTGTGAAAATCGAAATTATACTTAGCAGAGGCCAAATTTCATACAAAATTTAATGATATAAACCTAACTGAAATTGTATTCGTACTTAAGTTTTTTAAAAAATTATATTCGTACACGTTTTATAGATTTAAGACATCATAAAGCACGATATGCATAGGGAGATCTGATGGTTATATTCAGACGATATGCATCAATCATCATCATCCTATTCAGACAAAGTTATCATATAAACAGAAACATCTGTATACGCTAGCTTGGCACTGAAGAGAAAAATATATATATATTTGAGAATAAGCTCGATGATATGTTCCATCGTCCAAGTTTAGAAAATGGTGGCAAAACAAAAACACCATCAGGAACATACTAGCCAATTAAATTGCTCGGTATGAAATTATGATATAGAGGACATCTGGACTGAAAAATGCATCCAGAGTTCATACAAAAATCATGACTGGGACTTCAGTTTTTGTTTCCAATTGTCATCTTTGCATCGCCACTGATCAGCAATCATTGACTCGAAAACATCTAGGAGATCATCCAATCCCTTCGCATCCTCTCCAAGTTTCACATATACAAATTGATTGCAATTGGAAAGATACATTTCAGTTCTATTCACACATACAATTCAGGTTTTGACAATGAAAAAAATCTGAGCATGATCACACCGGCCAGCATTAGCTCAGAAAATGCTCAGAACTGCCATAAGCTTTTGTTCAACACCATTCAGATTCTCAACAAACCTGCAAAACACATGAACTGGCATAAGCACCAGGGTAATAGAGTATTTCTCTTAGACAAAAACATCAATGGAAAGACCATAATCTACACTGTAAATAATATCATATCAACTGCAAATTTACAAATAAACTAATATCATTAATTCATTCGACAGCAAGCAATATCATTCATTCTTTGAGCACAACTAACCTCAATAACCAATTCGACAGCAAGCAATATCCAGTACAAGTTCTACATATGTGTAGACCAATTGTTCAAATCTAGAGAGCAAGCACTTGTACACCACCTTCATGATAGTTGCAGAAGTTTTCAGATAGTTGCGGGCGTCGGGGCGGTGGCGCGGGGGGAGGCGTCGGGGCGGCGCTGGGCCGGGAGGCGTCGGGGGGCGGCGCGGGAGAGGAGGGGAACCGGCGGCGCGGGGGGAGGGGAGGGGAGGCGCGCGCGGGAGGGAGGCGTCGGGGCCGGTGGTGCGGGAGGAGGGGAGGGGAACCGGCGACGCGGGAGGGGGAGGCGGCGTCGCGGGAGGGGGAGGGGAGAGGGGGAGGCGGCGGCGCGATGCGGGGAGGGGGAAGGACGAGCGCGATGCGGGGGGAGGGGAGAGGGGGAGGCGGCGGCGCGATGCGGGGGGGGGGGGGGAGGACGAGCGCTTGGAGCGCGATGCGGGGGGAGGACGAGCGCGATGCGGGGGGAGGACGAGCTCTCGGAGGGGGGCGAGGAGCGATCGGGTGGGGGAGGCCGCTCGGGTAGATTTTTATACCAGTGGCATTTTGCGGGTAATTAATCGGAACTGCAATGGGTAAATTGATTTTAAGGATACAGCTCCCCACAAGAATCCACTAAAATGCTGCTTCTCCTCTCTAGTTCATTTGAGAGAGTGCTTCTCGCGAGAAGCAGAATCTAGCTATTTTGAGAAGCTGGGTGTTTGGTACAGCTCACTAAAAATCTACTGAGAAGCTGGGAGCAGGAGCTATACTAAACAGGCCCTAAACTTATATTTAACTTACTTAGTGCGTGAACCACATAGTAAAGATCTTTCTTCAGGAAAATATCACGGCATTCAAAGATTTTGGGCATTTCTCTCCCCCTAATGCCGAGATGTGATCTTACTTAACAGTATTGGAATACGCGTAGGCTACGGAAGTAGAAAACAAAACTTTTCTACCGCGCACCCAAGAACATCATGCTAAGGAAGGATCATGGATCGTTACCACTTAGGCGCAGTGCGGAAGAAGAATTGGAAACCGATCAATCTCGCGTCGAGGTAGTAGTGGAAGTAGCCAATCGTCCCGAACAGATCGTCTTCTCCACGCACGCCGATCAGCACTGCAATGAGCAGCGCCTCCACCGGTATCCACACGTCCGGGGCTGGAACGCCGATCGCGAGTGTACTAGCACTCTTGAGCAGCTAGGGTTTGGCTCGGGAGGTGGCGGCTAGGGTTTTGCTAGATGTTAGCGGGACGAATCCTCCGCCCCTCGCCTCCATATATATAGACCTCCTCACGTGGGCCTCGTGGACCGAGGCCCAATAGGAGTCTATTCGGATCTCTATCCGAATTGAGCCCATATCCGAATCATATTCGAATTAGTGTTCCAACCCGTTAAGCGTGCGACCCTGTAGGTTCACGTATACTTGGTCGTGACCCGGAAACGCCTTTCCAGTTACCATGTTAATAGCGGCCTCTAGTAAGACATATTAACCCCAAAGTATATGTAAAGATCATATCGGCTGAACCTGTAATGTTCTCTCATGTACGAATCCCTTTGCCTCACGATATAGATTGAGCTCAAGGCGAGACTGTGTCATCCTCTTAATAGCTCAATCACTCTCTCGATTCCGTGATGGATTATAAACTCGTGATTGACTCCTCAATCACCTTGGCATGGCCATGCACTTTCATAATCCATTACATCGAGGGGCCCAGAGATATCTCTCCCATAAGGAGGGGAAATTCTATCTTGATCATTCACATCCCACTACATGTTTCATGGCAAACCGAAGACTACTTTTATGACTACCCGATTACGGAGTAGTGTTTAGTAGTCCCAAAATAAGCTACTACTCATGTTGGGAACCATGATGATCTCAAGTCTAAGGACTCTACATAAACACTACTTGAGACCAGCGATGACACATGGAATCTCTGCGGTGTCTCATGGCGAGTCTATCCAACATATGTTCACTAACACATGTCCATATTATTGATTTGGTATCACCATACCATGATCCATGAGACATGATCATCAATCAATACATATCTTGATCTTTGTATTTGAATCATATTTGTTCCTCATATGATATACGATCGAGGATCATTTAGAAATAGCAACATCTTAGTATTTAAGAGTCTCATGAATAAGTCACATACTCATTGATCAATAATGATGATGTCTATTCCAAGGAACAAAGTAATGTATCATAAACATAGTATGTGATATATACAACATCTCCATGTTGCCTCTAGGGCATATCACTATGATCTCCCACTTGCACTAGAGTCAACCATGTAGGTATCTAATACCCATTGCCCTAGTGTGAGCCTCATGCTTTGGTGGGAAGCGGCTTTGTCAACGGATCTGCAATGTTCAAATCCGTTTGTACTTTGCATATCTTCACATCGCCTCTCTCCACTATCTCGCGGATGAGATGAAATCGCCGTAAAATGTGCTTGGACTTACAGTGCGATCTAGGCTCTTTGGCTTTGCAATGGCCCCACTATTGTCTGATGAGGTCCATTGGGTGGAGGCACTAGCCATCACACCAAGCTCGAAATAAATTTCTTGATCCAAACGGCCTCTTTGGCGCCTTGAAGCTGCTATGTACTCGGCTTCATTTGTAGAATCAGCAACCGTCTGCTTGCTTGGAACTCTTCCACTACCGCACCGCCATTGAGCAGAACACAAATCCAGTTGCGATCTAAAATCATCTTTGTCGGTTTGGAAGCTAGCATCGGTGTAACCATTTACAACGAGCTCTTCCTCACCTCCATAGACAAGGAACACATCATTAGTTCTTCTCAAGTACTTCAAGATGTTCTTTACGGCAATCCGGTGACTTTCACTGGATCGATGGTATCTACTCGTAGCACTTAAAGCATCTGAAACATGCGGGCGTGTACAAAGCATGGCATACATAATGGACCCAATAGCGAAGCATATGGAATCGCATTCATTTTATCCGCTCATCGGTGTACTAGGACACTGATTCTTGCTAAGATTTATACCATGTGACATAGGTAGAAAACCTTTCTTGGAATCATGCATATTGAACCTTTTCAATACCTTGTCAATGTACGTATCTTGGCTTAATCCAATTAGCCTTTTGATCTATCTCTATAGATCTTGATGCCCAGAATATATCTTGCATCTCCTAAGTCTTTCATAGAGAAACTATTTTTAATGAAGACTTAATGATTCGAGCAAAGGAATGTCATTTCCGATCGGTAATATGTCATCCACATATAAGACCAGAAATACGAGTGCGCTCCACTAGCCTTTTGTAAACACAAGGCTCTTCTTCGTTCTTGATGAAACCAAACCCTTTGATTACTTCATCAAAGCGATGTTCCAACTCCGAGATGCTGCTTTAATCCATAAATGGATCTTTGGAGCTTGCATATCTTTCCAAGCGATTGCGGATCGACAAAACACGTGGGCTGTGTCATGTACACATCCTCACTCAGATTTCCATTAAGGAAAGCTGTTTTGACATCCATTTGCCATATTTCATAGTCGAAATATGCAGCAATCGCTAGAATGATCCGAATAGACTTTAGCATTGCGACGGGCGAAAAGTTTCATCATAATCAATACCTTGAATTTGTTTGAAACCTTTGGCCTGTCGCGCTTTATAGATGTGAACATTTCCATCTATGTCTATCTTTTCTTGAAAACCCATTTGCATTCAATGGTTTTAACACCATCAGTGGATCAACCAAGTTCCAAACTTGATTCTTGTGTATGGATTCAATTTGGATCTCATGGCTTCAAGCCATTTCTCGAGTCTGGTCCTACCATTGCTTCTTCATAGGTCTTAGGCTCATCGTTGTCTAACAACAATATGTCCCGTTGTTGAGTAGTCAAGAACATGTACCTCTCGGTGCAGCGTGACCTTCGACCTCGTGGTCTTTGGTGTGTCCACAACAGGTTCTTCAACGAGTTTGTTCATCTGTTGTGGTTCGTAGGAGCTGAAACGTTATCAGTGTTTCTTGAATTTCTTCAAGTTGCTTTGTGCTCCCACTATCCCTTCTTGAGAGAAACTCTTTCTCTAAGAAGACACCATCTTAGGCGACAAACACTTTGCTTTCTCCTCGATTATAAAAGTAATATCCTTTTGTTTCCTTAGGATACCCGATAAAGAAGCATTTATCAGTTTAGGAGTGAGCTTATCAGTTGTAAACGTTTTACATAAGCCTCACATCCCCAAATCTTAAGAAAAGACAAGTTAGGACGTTGTCTGTCCACATCTCATATGGTGTCTTTTCTCACGATTTTGATGGAACCCTGTTTAGTGTGAGCGCGGTTGTTTCAAGGCGTACCCCAAAAGACAACGGAAGATCACTTTGGCTCATCATGGGCGCACCATATCTAATAAGGTGCGATTTCTCGTTCGGATACCCCATTCCATTGAGGTGTTCTGGCGAGTCAATTGTGGAACAATTCCACAATCCTTTAGATGATTGCCAAACTCATGGCTCAAATACTCGCCTCCACGATCGGATCGTAGAAACTTGATTGTCTTGCCTAAATGATTTTGCACTTCATTTTGGAATTCTTTGAACTTTTCAAAGGATTGGACTTATGCTTCATCGGTAGATATACCCATATCTACTAAAGTCATCGATAAAAGTTATGAAATCTGAAAACCACCTCTGTTGTTAAGCTCATTGGTCCACATACATCGGTATGTACAAGTGCCAATAAGTCATTTGCCCGTTCACCTTGACCGGTGAAAGGTGCCTTTGTCATCTTGCCAAGTAAACAAGATTCGCATGTCTCTAATGATTCAAAATCAAATGAGTGCAGAATACCATCTCTATGGAGCTTACGCATGCGTTTCTCATTTATGTGACCTAGCGGCGATGCCAAATAAGCGTGGGATTCAAATCATTGGACGTTGCCTCTTTGCATTAATGTTATAGACCGGTGACCCTTCAAGAGTAAGAACGTATAACCCATTCACCAATGGAGTATGACAATAAAACATATCTTTGAAATAAAGAGAACAACCATTGTCCATAGATTTAAAGTCATAACCTTACCTTGCAAACATGAAGTAGAAATAATGTTCTTTGAAAGAGATGGAACACAATAACAATTATTCAATTCCAAAACTAATCACGAAGGTAAAGACAATGGCATGGTGCCAACGACTACCGCAGCAACTTTTGCTCCATTGCCAGCGCGAAGATCCACTTCGCTCCTCCTCAAACTTCTACTTCTTATTAGCCCTGCAGCGATTTGCAAATGTGAGCAACCGATCCGGTATCAAATACCCAAGAATCAGTTGATGAAGTAGCAAGATTGATCTCTATAACATTTATACAGAGTGGAAGTCGTACTTCCCTTCTTCTTCTCAAGATCCTCCAAGTACTTTGGGCGGTTCCTTTTCAATGTCACGATTGCTTACTGAGTAACAATCGCATCGGGATGAGCATCGCCCTTCTTGTCTTTCTTGGCCTTAGAACCGCTCGCGATCGCATCGGGAGCTTTCTTTCTTTTGACCGCGATTCTCTTGACATAGGGCTTGCCCTTGCCTTCTGCATCATCATCACATGATTCTGCTTTTCTTAATGCTTTCTCGCAGATTTTAGCATCCCATGCAACTCGGCCGAGTCTTGTCGAGTTGTTCATGTGAAAGTTCATTATGAATGGCTCAAAGCTCGGGGAAGCGGCGGAGAATCACATCGTAGCCAACTCTTGGCTAAGGGAAAACCAAGCTTTTCGGACTCTCAATGTAGCCAATCATCTTAATCACATGAGGGTGGCGGGATTCCTTCTGCAAGCTCGCACGCAAATAAGGACTTTGAAGTATTGAACCTCTCGGCCCTTACTTGGTTCTCAAACATACCACGTAACCCCACAATGATATTGTAGGCATCTGTGTTCTCATATTGCTTCAAGCTCAGAGGACATTGTGGCAAGCATGAGACGACTCACATCAAGGCAATCATTCGTTTGCTTCTCATAAGCTCTCCGTGCAGCCATAGTAGCATTATCGAGGCAAGTCTTGGGGTAAGGAGACTCAGGACATACTCCTTGCGCTCTTGCTTGAGAACAATTCTCAAGTTGCGATACCAATCCAAAAGTTTGTTCCATTGAGTTTTCTTTCTCAAGAACAGATCGCAAATTAAAAAGTTTGGATGCGGCGTTAGTGACATGATCTACAACACAAGAATATGCAAAGTTTAGCACTATGTTTATGTTCATCTTTTATTAAACTATTTAGCAAAGACTCCCACTATGAGTTTTGCAACAAAACTCCCTCTAAGTTACATAGTGGGTAAAGATCCTCATTTCACTAATTCCTAGTGAGCTTTGGCATCACGGCTAGAAAACTAGTGACATGGGTAAGCAACACTTTGCTAATCACATCCCTATGTGACTCTACTTTGGGTGACATTAGTATGCCTCGGCCCCAATCTATGCCCCAAGGTCCAAAACTATTTTGATAACCTTGTTAAGTAAACCAAATGCTTCCGCATGTAGATGTCCGACATCTACCCCAAATGATGATGATAACCGATGGCACTCTACTTTGGTAGACCTACCATGCGGTGATCATTATCTTTTGGTGCAACATATGGAAGGGCATTAACACCTAATTTTAAGAGGGATTCTATCCTACCAAAGCAACATATCACATATATCATTGCATAAGAATAAGATAGATAACATCATAGATAAACACATTTAACTGTGAAGTAGTATGGCCCAAAATGGTGATATCCATCTCCAAGTAGGTGTAGACGATCTCCATCCTCCACATCACTCCTTTAGGCCACCATGCTTAAAAGTTTGTAACCTCAAAACTAGGCTACTACCTATAATAGCTAGAAATCGAAGATTACAAAGATAGATTCAAGCATTAAGGTCGACACACGCAGTCGTTAAATACAATATATACAGCTAACAATAGCTGAAATAATCATGACACATGAGCCATGAGCAGATGTTACATGCATCACATACATCTCATACATTCAAATAAGTTATAGGGCCATACTATTCACACCATTCCTGCAAAAACAAGTTAGGCGTAGAATCGCATTCTACCTAACGATGTGAACCCACGACGCTATACAAGGGGATACACGGCGGTCCGCTGGCCGGTCGTGGCGGGAGTCGAGGGGAGCGCGCGGTTTCGTGGCAGCACCGAAACCTCCTCAATTACATAGATCGCATCTATGAAATCGCTATGAAAATCTTATCGAGCCGATCAAATCAACCCAAATCGAGCCATTCAAAATGTCTCAATTTTCATTAGATCAATCATATTGATCATCGCGATCGGTATACTTGAGGAGACCACAACACAAGACCTCGATCTGTTGACTTGATCTACGATTGTGCGCGCGATTAGCCCGATGGTGATTCCGGCCGGTAGGGGCAAGTCGCGCATACATCAAAGAAGAACACGAACTAATCTTTTTGGCCTTGTGATGCTATCAACTCATACCAATTTCAACCCCTTATGACCGATTGATCTCATCAACCCGTGCTACCTTATTTAGGCGTAATAGATCCAATCTACTACTATCGCATATCAACATATATGCGCGATCCAGATTGCAAACTAAGCAAGATGGCTCGATACCACTATTGGAATACGCGTGAGGCTACGAGTAGAAAACAAAACTTTTCTACCGCGCACCCAAGAACATCATGCTAAGGAAGGATCATGGATCGTTACCACTTAGGCGCTTGCGTGCGTGAAGAAGAATTGGAAACCGATCAATCTCGCTTTCATAATCCATTACATCGAGGGCCAGAGATATTTCTCCCATAAGGAGGGCAAATTCTATCTTGATCATTCACATCCCACTACATGTTTCATGGCAAACCCGAAGACTACTTTTATGACTACCCGATTCACGGAGTAGTGTTTAGTAGTCCCAAAATAAGCTACTACTCATGTTGGGAACCATGATGATCTCAAGTCTAAGGACTCTACATAAACACTACTTGAGACCAGCGATGACACATGGAATCTCTGCAGTGTCTCATGGCAGGTCTATCAACATATGTTCACTAACACATGTCCATATTATTGATTTGGTATCACCATACCATGATCCATGAGACATGATCATCAATCAATACATATCTTGATCTTTGTCTTTGAATCATATTTGTTCCTCATATGATATCGATCGAGGATCATTTAGAAATAGCAACATCTTAGTATTTAAGAGTCTCATGAATAAGTCACATACTCATTGATCAATAATGATGATGTCTATTCCAAGGAACAAAGTAATGTATCATAAACATAGTATGTGATATATACAACATCTCCATGTTGCCTCTAGGGCATATCACTAACAAACAGCATACTTTAAAATCCCCTCAATATGCTACGGTAGTGATATCATATGGGAAATGATTGGCTCTCATAATACGCACTAATCCATGATTAGGGGTTCTTTTCTTAATACAGTGTAACATCCCAAATTTATTCTCCTGATTATTTAATTGCCTTATCTTTATTTGGAGTTTAGCCCTGAAAATTTTTGTGCTCACTCCTGGTTTTATTTGAAGATTTATGGTTTTGGAAGCTCACAAAAATATTATTTCTTTGTCTTTATAAAAATCTCCAAAGAAATTACCCAAATCAAAAAAATTATAAAAAGAAAATCCCCTTCTCGGGCAGGCCGACCTGGCCTAGCTGGCCCACCCGAGCGCCCTTCCCCCTCCTTCTTCCTCCTCCCTCCTCTCTGCTCTCTCTCTCTGTGTCGGCGATGCCAGAAAACCGCCTGCATGCGCCCCTGTTTTTCTTCCTCCCGCATGTGAGCGCATTCACTGACTTTCCCCTCTACCATGTCCTCGCCCCTCCTCTACTCCGGCGCTAGCTGTCCGCGTGGCTACCTCACGACGCATCCGTGCTCCCTCCCCGTCGGGCTAACCGTCCTTCTCCGTCCGGCCTCGCTACCGATGTGCTCCGCTGTACCATGGTTGCCGTCGTCATCGACTTCAAGCTCCATCGCCGTCACGTCCAAAGACCTCGAGCGCCACCCGCATTTGCTGCCTCCGAGTTGGCCCCGTGCCCCTCTCCGCCATAGCCTGGCTTCGTGGCGCCACCACCACCCCACCGTAGCTACGCACATCACCTCGGCAATTCATGCGCTGCGCAGAAGAGCTGTAATATCCCAAAAAGTGATCCGAGAACTAATCGATTAATCGGAGGGAAGGAGCAAATAGAAAAGGAATAATTAGAGATTTCCAGGGGGATTTCTGAATTTTTTTTGGGCACCTTGGGCCTTGGCCCAAGTGGTGGGCAGCCAAAAAAAAGGGGAGGGATCCTCCCCCAAACCCTAGCCCGCAGCCTCCCCCTCCCTCCCTGTTTGGGTGCTGCGCCCCTCCCCCTCTGCCCTGTGCTGCGCCCCCTCCTTCCCCTACGCCTCCCCCTGTGCACCTCCCCTGCGCCCCCTGTCCCCCCTGCGCCTCCCCCTGTGCGCCTCCCCTGCGCCTCCCCTGGCCGAGCCCTCCCCTGCGCCTCCCCCTGCGCCCTCCCCTGTCCTCCCTGTCGTGAGCCCTAGATGAAGGGAAGAGGAAAGGAGAGAGAGGAAGAGGGGAAGAGGAAGAGGGAGGGAGTTTCATGGGGTGTTCGTTGTGTTCTTCGGTTTGTCAAGGGTAACCCTGCTATTCTTCAATTGGATGCATTTTCTTTTTGTTGTTAGTTTATCGATATTCTGGACTGTCGGGACGAGTTGGGTTAGGCGGTGATTTTGGGATAGTTTCATGGGGATTCTCTGGACCTCTCCTAGAGAGTTGTAGTGGTCGTCGTTATCTTTCCATGAAATACTAGAACGCATCGATTGGACCTTTGTAGCAGAAGCTATGCTTTTTCTCGTGAGGCTGTTCTGCAGATCGGGAGGTTTCTGTCAGATTTTGGTAGATTGGTTTGGGCGAATAGAAAACTGGCGAATCAGAGGATCTCCATGTTAGGAAAGTTGTACATAATTATCTTAGCTTTCCAGGAAGATCAAGAAAGTATTATTTGGGCACTCGGGCTGGAAGTTATGGTATTTTTAGTGCGCTGTCCAGAGAGCCCGATGTGAGCGTCGATATTTTAGAGAGTTGGATGTTGCGGGTAGAAGATGGCCGAATCAGGGAGGCTCACCAACTAGGCTTAGTTAGATAATTTAATTGTCTTTCCAGAAAGTTAAAGAACACCCTATTTGGACTCTTTGCACCAATAGATAGGAATTTTCGAAGTTGACTGTCCACAGAGGTAGGCGGGGCGACCGGTAGGATTTGGGATTTGGGAACCGAGATAGACGAATTGTGCTAGTGCGTGTTTGTTTTTATTTGAGTGAAGGTTCGCTACGGTTATCTTAGCAATTATTATAATTATTATTCAGGAGGAGGACGGACCACCGAGGCGGCACCTTCTGCGCGTCCGCCGTTTTCTCACGGTTAAGGCAAGTGTAACGATGGTTTAAATTTGATAGTGTGGAATGTTGTTGTTTGATTCATATTATGAACATATGGGTGTGTCGTGGTCGAGGAAGATTATAAGGGTGCTGTCTATAAAGGTTTACAAATTACAATGTGCAAGTATAATGAAGGTCCAATATTGATAAGGTGGGAGTTCGATGTTTGTTCAATGGTATGAATACATGTGTGGTTATGGTTGGGGTAACAATGTATTGGTGCTATATAGGGTGTTGCAATTTATAATGTTCATGAGTATTTCTGGTGCATAGATATTGTGAATGCAAGATTTATTTTATTGAAGCATTCACGCATATGCATCATGTTGATTATTTGAAGCCTTGGTCACGAGATGACTAAGCGCCGAGGTCCCCGTCATGTTGATGACATGACGGGCTAAAGGTCCCCATACTTGTGGAGTATGGGCAATTGGTCCCTGTACCAGGTGGTACAGGCATGGGTGTGCATCGACGGATGCACACTTTGCATTACCGGTAAAATGCAAAAGAGAAAGAGATAAAGAGATTTTTGATCATCTTGCATAGCATGACTTGTTCATATGTTTGTTGGATGGATTTATGAAGTGTTGTTTATAAGTGTATTACCTATTATACTCGCTGAGTCATTGGACTCACTCTTGCTGTTGTTGTGTTTTCTTTTAGGTACCATCAGGAGATCGGCATGCATGGGGAAGGGAACTGATTAGTTTTGTTGCACCTTACACGGACTATCCACAATAGAAGAGTAAAGAAAATAAAAAGCTAATTGCCCGAATTACATAAGTATTAAAGGATTATGGTTTGTCAGTTTTGAATTGTAATAAAAGATTTGAACTCTCTTATAATGTTTCTTTTCTTTATTTAATTGCTAATCGTGGATGACTTAGAAGACTTAAAACATTATGCTTTCATTATATTCTTAGTGTCACTCAATTCTTCCATTCATACTTGTTGCAATCTCTATCTTGAACCTCAATACAGGGGAGGTTCTGTCAAAATTTTATGCGTAGTGTAGTTAAATTCCCAGTGTTTATTTCAAGTCGAGTAGCATTTCGGGTCATTGCTTGACTGGGGTGCTACAAGGGCATTGAAACCGGGTATCTTAGTGCGTCGCTACCCCCGCCCTCTGCTCTGCCTAGCTTATAGCATACTTGAGCGCTACCGCCTCCTTTCAATGCAAGTGAATGGCCTCAACGCCCTCCAATTCCTCCCTTGGTGCGATAAATTGCGGCACTCGGCTTCTTTGCAACTCGCACCACGCAGACATCCCTTTCATTCCCTTTCCCCCAAACTCTATTTTCTGTTTTCTCACCACCGCTCAAAGTGCCCCCGCCATCTCCGGCGCCAGGCCTCCTCGGACCTCCACAAGCCCCGAAGACCCTCTCCTCTTGTCTATTATACCCCTCCAGTGCTTTCCTAAGGTTTAATCGAGTTTTGGTGCCCCGCAGCTCACCGGCTTGGTCTCCTTCCCCAGTGCTGGCCAGTTTTCGTCGCCATCAACCCCGTTCTCCTCGGCTCAATTCCAGCCTGCTAGAGCTTCACCCCGTGCTGCCAAACTCGACCCCGGCGCCAATCGGACGTCCCCCACACTCGTCTTCTCCAGCACCAGTCGCCCTACCTCCATCGCCGCCCGTCGCCGACGCCAGCGCGACTCAGGCCGCTGCGAGCTCACTTGACCCATCGGGTGAGCTTCTGAAGACTTGTGGATGCTCCCCCGAGAGTTAATTGAATTTCTATTGCCGCCTCTGCCGTCGCCATTTCACCCCTATTCTTCGGCCCCAAGCTCGCCGCCGGCAAATCCCTCACTATTGCCGCCACCCCGCTCGGCCGAGGGAGTGCCTGCGCTCCAGGGGGTACGTTTTGAGGATGCACCGTTCACCCCGGTCCTCCTCCCGCCGCCGACGATACCCCTCTGCGCCGCCGCTGCTCCTCCGGCCGAAGCCGCCGCCCCGTCCCGGCCACTTAAATTAACAAGATCTTCATTAACCGCTAATGATTGTCATTAATCTTGAGTAATGCGTCACTGACCCGTGGGCCCCTCGGCCGATTAAAATGGAATGAGAGAATGACATATGGGCCCCACCCGTTTTAATTAAAAAGTTAATCGGTTTTAAAAGCCTCAAGTCGCTGACAAGCGGGCCTCACTGAACAGTGCTTGCACCGCGGGACCCACTTGTCAGTCACTGTGGATTTATTGATTTTTCAGAAATTTATTAATCCATGGGCCCCACATGTCATGCACTCATCCAATTAAAATCAGAAAAATCCAATTTTCAAATAATAAAACCGCGGGACCCACATGTCAGTGAGAGTAAATCTCTCTCTTTCCAATTTTCGGAATTTCTCTGAAATTTAACTTTGAGAGGCTATAACTTTTTAATCGTAACTCCGATTTGGATGAAACTTGTTTCTAAATTTTTCTAAATTCGTAATCTTGTTGTTAATCTAAGTTTGGTTCAATTTGAAGTTCATTTGAATTATGTTTCAGTATTTATTGTCTTTTGCCTATTTGCTTTTTCCGGTTTTATCATGCGAGTAGATTACGAGGAAAATCCCGATCAAGTGTTCGACGCCTCGCAAGATCAACCAGATTTACCAGCACAAGATCCAGGCGAGTCAACACTTTGACCATGTTGAATTTCCATGTTTTAAATTAATTATGTTGTTTAAAATTATACAAATTGCATGCGATATTTTATGTACAATAGTTTACTGCTTTCATTAGCTATTCACCCACCTTGCTTATTGGCACTACATAGCTAAAACCATTCCTTGGAACCTTTGTTGCCCTTACCATTGTCGCCCTAAGTAATAATAAGTGAAATAATTTGAAGATAAGTTACAATATTAATTGCCAGGTTAGTCCGGTACAATCTCAGGACATTAGTATGTCCTAATCATACCTTTTCAACAAATCAGTTCATTTTGGGCAATCATGAGAGGTACATGATTGATAGATTGTATAAAAGCTTATCTTATGCTTCTCAAAACCCTACGAACTTTCTTACCTGTCTGGGCGGATGGTAGGAGTGGTTGGTGGATGTAACATTGGGCTGTGGACGCCCGTCTGGACAAATTAAGGACTTAATCCTGTGATGATCCCTCCATGTAAAACAGTGCAACCACAAACTGGCAAAGTGTAGGCATGACTGAATAATTTGTACTCGCCAGTAACTGAATGCATTTCGGGGGAAAAGCACGATTTTTCTCGCTGGACGCAAAGCGTCCTGGAGATGGTCGTGTCACTGGACAGAGGTGGGCGCAAGAGGGGGTCTAGCTGGCGCCTAAATGGCCTTCCTATAAACGGAAACCTTAGCGAGTGTATTCTTATACTAGATACATTGTAAAGGTCATGTGATAATCTGGTTGATCTGCATATCTAAGGAAATATGCGGAATGCAATAATTAGGTTATCTCTTGTGGGTAAAAATGTGCAACTCTGCAGAGTCTAAAACTATTCGAATAGCCGTGCTCACGGTCAAAAGTGGACATGTGAACTTCCTCGAGTTAGTTCTATTTACAAAAATTTTCGTGGGTGGGAAACAATAAAACTTAGCAGGGAGATGTACCCTACTTTGTTGGATTTTTCCTGGGGAGACGTACTCCAGTGAATAATTAGGGTGGACGTAGCCCAGTAACCAAAACTTAGCATTGGTGGATGGAACCATGTAATTGGTGGATGGAACCATCTACAATATATTATTGCACAATTTCAACAGTTTTTGCATTACCACAAATCTGCTAGGTCATAGGATTTTAACTATGTATTTGAGAAACTTGCCTTGCGCAACTAAAATAAACCCCAACCATTTGTTGACAAGCCATGCATGCTATACCACTGCATTCTGTGTGTTGGCTTGCGGGGCACAGTTGCAAGTGCTCACTCTCGCTCTCACCCCCTTCCAGAATTGGAGCAGCAGGGACACTATGAGTATTATGAGGGTCAGGACCAAGGAGATGAAGAAGACCATGGGTTAGTTGACCATTCTAGATACCAGGTGAATCCCTCTTAGTAGCCTCGGCTCAGAGTTGCATTCACCTGGGGCAATCCCCAGTCGCTATATGTCGGGAAATGTGCCTTCTGCTTTTGTGGTTCTTCCGCTATTTTTTTATTGTAATAGACTCCTTTGGATGTAATGAACCATTCGGCCTGACGGCCTACTACCTGGAGATACTCTACTCCAGTTATTGTAATATTAAATGACTCGTGTATGAGATGATCCAGCAGTGTAACTGTAAAGCATTATCTACTGATCCAGGGAATAATGCAGGTAAATCATAGAGATTCGGGTTTTAAAAATTCGGGTCCAACATACAGTGAGTTAGGTATTTATTTAATATAGTGGCATGGAAAACTGCACATCTCTACTTCTGGTAGATTATCCCAAACATCTTGTGGGTTATTAATCTGATACAGTAGAAATATTCTAGCTTCTTATATATTGCCCAATGTTATGATCCAATTACTCATACTTCTGATTTAAAATTTGGATTACACAAATTTTTGTTTTTGTGTTAGTGCAACATGTTTTGACCTAGTCCAGAGTATTATGTTTTGACAGCATAATATCCATCTTCAATATGTTTATAAGTGCATAGCGCAGTTACATAAAATATGACCATCTATTAATCTGCATGGAATATATATTCTGCTAGACATACTTCTAGTTTAACCTCCTAGATGGAACAATTATTCGCTAGGAATATATGTGATTAATTGGGAGGTAATTAATATGCCTATTATAATTTATAATACCAAATGAATATGACATATTTAGATCATTCGGGATCATTAACATCCAATAGGTCATCTAGTATTATGAGAGTTATATTTGCTTCAGGCAACTGGTTATAACTTCTAATGGTATATGTGTGGTAGCTTCATGCTACCATGTAATACCTATGTATGTGGTCGCATGCTGACGACTAGCATATTACTGGAGACAAATCAATTACCCTTCGAGAGTTGCAATGATTTGCCAACAGTGGATAGTAGATTCAATTATCTCTCAAATTTATAGTTTTAGGCTTATTTGCTTCTGTATTTGACTTATGATATGCCACAATGCTTGTCATTACTCTTGTGCTTATGCCTCGAAGGTTTCAATATTCCTCATATACCCGATATACCTCAAATTCCTGCCCCTTTTCACGTCAACCATAAAGTTTCAAGTGAAAACGCATGCTTTTAGCATTTGCTCATAGTTTTAGCAATAAATTGCTATTATACTACTTCAAGAGTAAAATTATATTGGCGTGACACTGTCATACACTTGGTGATATGGACGATGGGGGTTGTATATAGACTTTAAATCTTTGGGATTCATAGCGTTTTCTAGTTGAGGTGATCATTCTGGAATTTAACATTTGACTAGATTTCTTGTGTCTTTAAGAAGGACACTTTTTCTATTGCCATCTGGACAATAATGAACTGAGGCATATCATTCTTTTCAAATATTATGCATAATATTTTACAAATGTTATTCCATGCATGATTAATATTTTACTTCATGTAAGGTATGCTTCTGGCAATGTGTTCTACTAAGCAATTGTTCAGTAAGGGTAAGGTTTTAACAGAACAATTTAGATCAAATATTTATAGTATCTGGGAAAATAATTATCTAATGCACAATTTTGGCCTAAAGCAAAAGATAAGAGGTGCTCTTCACGAGCAAGATCAAACTCGATAGGAGTTGTATCTATATTATTGATGTTACTTATGTGGAAAAATGACATCCAAATAAAGCTAACGGAATGCTACTGGTCTCCATATTGTTCATCGTAGGCATATTCTTACTTATAAATACACCTGTTTATTGATAACATATAGGTGACATAAACTTTGTTCAGAGACAGTGTGGTGCAAGGCGGAATAATACTCGCGTACGTACTTTTAGTCTTACAAAAGAGATAGATCCTGGTAAAGTGCCTTCAGGGCTACCAATAACACTTGAGGGTAGAATAGGGACGATACCTCACCAACTACAAAGTTTTACCCTTTCAGTGATAAAAGGGTATAGCTCTGTCAGCGTCAGGCTTAATAGTGGTATGATTGTATGCCAACGAAATAAGCCCAGCTGATACAATTACATTCATTCGGGGTGTGCAAATATCCACTTAATGATGACCAATATCGTACAATATTCATGCAACTTTCTACATGCTTACTTCTGATAAGTAATATCAAGTGCAAGAAATGAGTACAAATAGTAAAGATTTACATTTATCTATTCAGTAGATAAAGTATCATTTTCTAGATTTTACTAGCAATCTTTTAGGATTTTCTGATGATTATTAGGGCATTTAAGTAATTTTCAGAATTACTGGCCTATTAAATAAATCCCTAAACACACAATACCGGGAAATAAACCATAAAAGAAATATGATGCTTCTAAGGTGTACTAAGTCCAAGATTTCACAAATTTACTGATATACCTAAAAACCAAGTTTTAGGATTTTTCTAGAATTTTTGATAATCTTTCTAGCAATTTTCATAAACTTCTGCTAATTAATAAGCAATTTTCAGAACTACTAAATAGACAGAAATAATATGCTGAAGAAAGTAAATTCAGAAAACATATAATAATAATAGTGCCACAGGACAACTAGGTTAATGAATCTTAAATAATCTAGGAAATAAATCATGTGGGAAGAAGTCTATTGGACTTAATTGTAATTTTGACAAACTTCACGGTAAAACTTATAGTTATTTCAATTTCCAGCGAGATTATTTAATTTACCAGAACCTTAGGGGCTTATCTACAAAGAAAAACCCACTGGCTAGACTTTCCTTCCATTTTCTATTTTTTTTCTTGGACCAAAATTCGTCCCGAGTAGCCTTATGTCCTCCAGCCCGTTGCCATTACTTGGCCCAAACCGGCCCATGTGCCGACCGGTGGCTTAGGTTAAAACCCTACCCAGCTCGTCAGGCAAGTGGCAGCCAGTGGATGACAGTGGCAGGCAATTGCTGGCGGCCGCAGTGAGCGACAGCGTGCGGCCATGGTGGGTGGCTACCAACGTGCAGGGCGGTGCCAGGGCTCGGCGCCAGCGACTGTGGGTTCGAGGCTATTGGTAGTGACTTCGGCGATGGCCACTTCGGGCGGACATCCGGATGGCCGTGCGGTCAATGACGACTTTGATCTGCGGGTTGGCACCCTTGAGTTTCCCGGTGGCGGTCGGCGCAGCCGACGTAGGGAACTCCATGCGGTGAAGGCTGAGGACGGTGGCTGGCTTCGAGCTGAGCGGGCGCGCGATGAGATTTGGTGGAGGCACCGAGCTCGAGCGGCGATCAACTACCATGCGACTACAGTGGTTCTCATGGCCGATGCGGCTTCAGGCTATGGGTAGGTGGCATTCAAGGCCATGCGGTGGCCGTCAATCAGGCGGAGGTGCTGAGCTTTGGGCGGCAATGATTTCTAGCAACCGACGTGCAACTTCTAGGTGATGCGATGATTGACCATCTTTGGGCAGCCAGGTTTGTGCTGCGATCGTGCAGTAGTGGCTGTCAGGCATGAGGGCGGCGGCGCCATTCGACGGCGGTGGCATCCATGGTGCGGGGCAGGGGAGCCATGTGGCAGCTTTGGGCGTTGCGCGGCTAGGAAAAACTGGCATGCAGTCGTCTACAACTTCGAGCGTGACAGACGAAGGCGGCCGACATCTTCGGGTTTCCTCGTGGCAGGCTGATGCGGCTTCAGGCGATGGGTTGGCAGCATCTGAGGCCACACGATGGCAATCGGCCGTATGGCGGTCAGCGGTGGAAGCAGTTTTCTTTGCAATGATTTGGATTCTAATCTGGGATGGATTCTGATCTAGATAGTAGATGAATAATCTACTAGATCAACAGCATGAACAACCAACAGATAAATAATGGATCAATTTATGTTTAGATTTTGCCTAGGATACTACTGATCTAGACATGAGATCTCTTACAAGTAATTTCCAACGTGCTCGGTTGCTGGAGCACGTCGTCGTTCCGCTGCCCGCCCACATTTGAGCCTTTCTTGATGCACCCTCATCTTGGGATACTGTTCATGCTATTCTAGAGAGGGTACACACGTGCATGTTCAGTGAGACAACATGTACCTGCGCTTTGAAGACTTTTGAGTCTCCGATTAATTCTAATGTGTGTAAGGAACGTACACGCATGTATGGTGTGAATGTGATATATGCGTGAACCTTGTATCTTAAAATAAGTTATTTCCAACGTGCTTGTATTTTTTATTGGATTCGTATTCGATCTCTACCATGCAATTATAAATCTATTTTAATGGTGCCATGCCATCGTTAGTCTCATGAACAATAGTTGCCCTGTACTGTAGCAATCATTGCATTTGTAGCGCAGAGCAGTGCAGCATTCTACTATATTGATTGACTTCAAGTGTCACATTTTTTGATCGGACGGCTGTGGATAATACAATGTCATTACACTGTGGACAAAAGAAACACAAGGAGATCTCTATCATTTTTTTAGTACAACGGAGCATCCAAACCATTCCCCACCCCCATTATTGCGTGAGACAGGTAATCAAGTTGTTCATGGCCTTCGCTGTTCTTCCATCATCACAGCTTTTTAGCCCATTTTTTCCTCCCATCCTCACAACTTTGCAAGAAGCAGTAGGAACTCCCATGTCCAACACATAATTTTTTTAAATAATCTATTTTTTATTTTAAATAACAGAAATATACCAGCGCAAAATTTTCTTACAACAATAACCTTCAGTCGCCCAACCGTTGAACGACTGTAATATATCGACCAATGGCTGCACGACACGCAGCCAATCCGTAGGCTGTTAGGCGACAAGTTACAGTCGCTCTACCGTTGGGCGACTGAGACTTGTCACGAACTGTTGGGCAACTGAAGATTTAGTCACCCAACCATTCGGCGACTGTAATTTTAGCCTATTTTTGTGCAAATGGCCCCCGATCTACGCATAGGGGTAAATGACAATTGCTGTAGGTAAGTAACATTGATCAAATTTTATCTATGAGTTGTATTTTTTTGGAAAAAATAACGAGAGTCAATACCGGTTAATCCATTTGTGATTTTGGTAGATTATGAATGATACAAAATTTGTTAGATCCGTAATAACATTTTGTGATTATCGTATGTTGTTGTAGTGCAATAAATTTTGTGAAAATTATTTTAAGGACGATTAAGATAGCAACGATTGGTAAGTACGATGGTTAGTGATATTATGATGCAACCAGAAATTCATACATAGAGGGGACATAGATGAGAACTTATTTTTTCATGTTGTTGGATGCCTTGCTATACGAATAATTGAATGCAAAAAGACGAGGAGATGTGCTTTTGTAAAATAAAATAGACTTCATAATACAGCTGGGAATAACACGACGTGTAGGGTTTGGTTACATGCATAAGAAAGAGCATCATGCATGATGCAATAAATCGAACGACTCCTCATATACATATGCATCTTTTTAGAATGGAAATAAATTCGAGTTTAAGGGGACTAGTGCAAAATGGCTCAACCTATTACATGGACTGGGGCCATTTTTCCTTCCTTGCAAGCTCGGCATTGAACTCCACTACAACCTCTTTGGCCTTGGCTACCATTTTCCTCTTTTTCTTACGCTCTCTCTCACGAGCCTCATGTTCCTTGCGCGTGCACACCTCGAGATGAGCTTTTATTTCACAATGTATACGCTCGATTTGATCGTCGTTGCCCCCACTCCTCCTCCCAGATCTCCAAGCCCTTTTGACATTCTACTTCTTGAAGTCGAGAGTCTACTGATCATGTGGGTGGATCTCTTGATCGATCCACTTGCGGTAGCCATATAGCGGTTCCAAAGACTGTGGGTAGATGGGAGAGTTTGTTAGTGCATACTTTGAAAGAGAAATAGTAGGGAAACACACTTTAATTGTTCTTACCGGCTGCCGATAGCTACTCGTGTCCTGACAGCGGTTGGGATAGTCACAGGAGTAGTTTGTACAACCCTAGTAACGCATGCCCAAGCTGAGCCGCTGATTAGACTTGAAGAACTTGCATGGGTCCCTGGACCAACAGAGAGACGACGTCTCCCCCTCGGGTGGGTGTTGCGGCGAACGCTTGGTTGGAACGTTCGAAATAGGGTTACTGCTACGGGGGTCGTCATTGCGGGGAGGTGACCTCCTCGCATGCTCAACTTGTTTAGCTCGGGCCGCAACATCCCTTGTTTGTTCGTTGTGGGCTGCAGCAGACCTTGCTAGGTTGCGGGTCTCTTCCCATTGCTTCATCATCTTGGCCCATTGCTTTTTCTGCCTCCTGTACATCCCGACGTGGTGAAACAAGCTCTAGTGTAGTATTAAGTTTGGTTGTGTAGTGTTATCTCCTAGATCTCTTCCACCTCCTTTTATAAGCCAAAGGGTGGACATGGTGTGATTAATTTTGTGTGAGTAGCCTACAAGGTAGAGTTGTCTTGTCTTTTCAAAAAAGTTGATGGCGAAAAGCTACCCTGTGAGGTCTTGTTAGTGCACAAAGTTGTACGTTTTGGTCTTGTCACTGTGGAAAACTGACCGTTTGGTGTTGTTACTGCGGAAAGCTGACCTGTTTGGTGTTGTCACTACGCAAAGCTGCACTATCTAGTCTAGTTGCTGCACAAAGCTGCCCTATCTAGTGTAGTAATTGTACAAAGCTACCCCGTCAGGTCTAGTCACTGTGCAAAGCTGCATCGTCAGGTCTAGTAAGTTCGCAAAGCTGCCCTGTCCGGTCTTGTCACTGTGCAAAGCTGCCCCATCAGGGGTAGTAAGTGCGTAAAGCTACTTCGTCTGGTCTTGTCACTACGCAAAGCTATCCTATCTAGTCTTGTCAATGGGCAAAGTTGCCTCATCTGGTCTAATTACTATACAAAGCTGCCCTGTCTGGTCTTTTAACAGCGTAGGGAGCTGTCACGTCATGTAGGGGCGAAAGGCCAGTTATATCTGGGGCACAGCTACACAAAGGTAGCACATGACCTGGTTGGTCATAAAGCACCCTGCCTCTCCCCACAGGCTATAAAATGAACACCCCATCTCCTTAATAGTATGAGCACTCCATGTAGTGAACCGTAGGAAGAACTACCTTATCCGTCCTAGAATAACATACCATGGCTGACACCAAGGGACCAGTCAAACATGAGTCACCAATGGAAGACCTTGCATTGGAAAGGAGAGAGGAATTCAGCCCTAACTACCACTTGATGTCAAACAGATGTGCTCAACTAGTGTGGTCGAAATACGGAGACATGGAGGACATGATCGTGTAGGTCACGGAAGGTCATTTCAATGACACATAATGTTTCTTTCGATGTCCACACTTTGGGGTACATTTACACAATCGTTCATTTTCTATTACTACTAATAGAGTTTCAATTTTAATGCCCCTTTCTAGCAGATGGGGAAATACGACTTCATTCACTGGATTGATCCTCCCCGTAAATGCTACGTTGTGAGGTACATGGATATGTTGTGGGAGTGAATCTTTGACTTCGAGGTGTGGACTGAAAGTCTCAAAAAGGAGAACGATGACCTTTGTTAGCAGATGCAGCGCGAGAGGGACAATGAGAAGGTCGTCAACATAGGAAGTTTGTATGATCCGACATGCTGCTGCGCGAACTCTAATTGTATATGTGTGTGCCACTACAACGACATCCAACCACGTCCAAGGCGCCCCCCTCTGCAGCACTCTATGTGCGTAGCGCAAGACACATTCTACTAGTAGGCATGCACGGAGCCGGTTGTACCATAGTACTCTCCTCTGTTGTCCACGGTTTTATGTAATATCCTAAAGCATGTAATCGAATAGTTGATGCGTCGTTGTAGTTGCCATTTATTGAGTAGACTATTCCAATGTTGCGCGGTGTGCATTGAACTAGAGACATTGACATAAAATGAAAAAAGGACTTCACAAAAAAGAGTACAAATATGAATGCCATAGTATTACAAACATCACATAGTAAGTAAGAAATATAAGTATTACATGAACAATAAAAGTACAGCCAGGACTAGAGCCCCCCAACAACACCCCTAGCAGCACCCCCAACACCTCCACTATCGCCACCTCGGCCCACTCCTGCGCCGCGTCCTCCCATACAGCCTTGCTTGGTCTTCCTCTACGCTAGGTGTCAATGCCTCGGTCCCGATAGGGAAAGACGGTCAGGCGGTCTAATCTCACAAGGTTCGAGTGGGGTGGACAACACTGCCGCCTATGTGGGTATTGGTGCACCAGCGAGCTGTGACCCGGAGAGAACCTTAGGGGGTGTGGGCTGAGGTGTCGGGTCCTAGTCCACAAGATAGTCGTGCGTGTCCTAGTCGCTTGGGGATGCCCCAAATACAACGGATGGATCAAGTCCTGTAGTGTAAATATTGTCAGTTAATGAAAGAAGGGGATGCCCGCAAAGAAACATTGACGTGACATACCCTCGACTAGTGCCATAGCATGTGAAAAGCTATTCGGATGGAAGTACGGCTAGTCGTACACACCCTACGTGTGCTGCGTGTGGTAGGTGAAGGAGTCTAGAGGAACCACGTACTGTGATGCTAGTGTGTCACGAGCATGTGCCCAGCCAGACCCTCCAGCCTCGTCAGGTTGCGGCGGTGTCCGTCGTGACGTGGCCGAGCCTCTGGCCTTATCGGGCCGTACCGCATGTGACCACACCGACCCTCCCGCCTGCTGTGCTGCCAGACGGGACAACGCTAGTAGACGTATAGACTGTGTAGTAGGAGTCTGTGGGTCAACCTCCGGGAGCATGCTGCACGACAACATGCGGCTCAAGCTGCGATGCGACGGAAAGCTTGAACTGCCTCCTTGTGTGTGACCTCTGCATTGTCGGTCATCCTCCAAAACATGGAGTGGGAATTCCTCTCAATCTCAGTAATGATGTCTACCTGCAACAAAGAAGCGAAGTGTTAAGTGGGGTCCGAAGAAGTGAAGTTTTTTTAAAAAAATGATATAATGTACCGCATAGTGCACGTTCTGTGCGAAGTGCATAGTTTTATGTGCTGAGCCTGCGAAGCTAAAAAAGGTCAATAAGAAATGTACGCATGGCAAGAAGATAGTGCTGAGATGCGAACCTATGTGTCCAGTATTGTCGGGACCCGAAACAACAACTCCAAGTCCCTCTGTGTAAATCCCACAATCCCAGGAAAAGCTAGTGCACATAGTTTAACAGTGATACATATCATGCATAATAATTTGACTTTAAAATGGAAGTTTTTAATTTTTAGAAAATTCTAAATTTTTTTAGAAATATAGAAATGACTTAGGAAAAATAAGTACACTTATTTTGACTTTTATAAAGTGAAATAATTTATTTTTCTCATTTTTGAGCTTTAAATAAAATCCAGAAAAATCCAATTAAGCTCCAGAAAATCACTTAAAAGAAGAAGAAAATTTTAGGATGTTACAAGCATGGGTCTAGCGTCCAGGCCACCTAAGGTGTCCGCATGCGGATCACCCCCAACTCACTCGTGTCACTCGTGCCCGCAGGATGTGGCACACAACATGTGGCACGATGTAGCCAGTCGATGCACTACTATAGGAGGCCGAAAGGCCACTCTGATCCATGAGGGTCATGAGCCATACAAGCAAAACAAGTTCAAGTTAGCATATATGCACAAATAAAATAGCGAATGTAAGGAATGAGTAAATATAACTTCTGAAGAAACAAACAAAATAATTTTACATTCCAACATAAACAGTTACATAAACAGCACGTGCAATGCACAATATATATGCTATGGCACTACGTACATGAAATAAAAATGGGATAGTACCACAATAGTTATATAAACATTACAAGGAACATTACAAGTGGAGATCACAAGTGTGCCTACTCCTCAGCAGGTGCCTTGCATCATATGGCTATGTGGCCCTCCTGCCCGCAGCACCCACAGTGCCTGCTCAACGCCCCAGCATGCGCTTCGTCCATATCATTGGTAATCCAATGACTCTGACAACGGCCCTTCACACCCTTCACCGTGGCAACATCCGAAATCCAAGTCCTATTTGCAATATCCAAGGAGACAAAGTTACCTACAACCCTGAACCCCCTGAGCTCACCAAACCATGCCTGCACCACCCTCTCCTTTAAGAAATACTTAGACATAAAGTTCGAAGGGTCCATGTACACAATCCCGCAGGCAGTGGGAACATGAGAGCATAGCTTATGTAACAACTTTGGCTTGTTGCACATACAACTAGGTTGGTTCATATGATCTCTAAGGCATACATAGTGGGTGACAAGAGAATGTGTTGTCCCAAACGGCTCTATCCCGGAGGAGCACTTCGAAATGATGCTCCGTATTGCTCATCACATACACCATTATCAACTAGGCCTTCTCTGTCTTTGCCTGCATGTACTCTATAATCTTCGTGCAGTAGGGTGTTTGTGGGTTGGTGGCATGAAGTGCTGTATTTGCATGCCTCTCTCTGAAATAGTCGATTTTGCTGTGTAGAACACCTTCAATGATGGCAATGAGAGGCATAGAACGAAGGTCTCTAAAAACCCAGTTATACACCTCCGCAAGGTTAGTGGTCATTATGCCGTACCTTGCGCCATCCGTGTCATGCAGCAGGGACCACTTCTCCGATGGCTTAGCCTCGACCCAAAGCACTTAATGTTCCTCGAGGTCCCCCTCCTCGAACCAGCAGGTTCGGACTCTAGCAGTGGTGTGAGGCGTTCTAGTTGTGCCACCCTAGAAATAGCCGGTCCCTTGTTCCTCATGTCCACATGCTTTCTGCTGTGCTCATCTAACAACACCCATAAAGCGTTGAATTTGTGCTACTGGTTTTGCATAGCCATCCTCTTGAATATCTTCACCAACAGTTTCTTCTGGAGTTGCTTGAAGAAGTTGGCCCCCAGATGGTGAATGCACCATCTGCTCCTCATATCCAACCAATGGAATGGCTCCTTCGGGTCTTGCTATAGTGTTCTTATGGCCTTTAGTATCCTAACATGGCGATCATGGATTATGCATACACCAGGACGAGCTCTAACAACTCCCACCATCACATGTCGAAGGAACCATAATTAGCTGGCATAATTCTTAGTCTCAACAAATGTGATAGCCAATGGCACAATCTAATTGTTCCCGTCAACGCCAATGGCCATAAGGATCTACCCATTGTATTTCTCAGTCAAAAAGGTCCTATCAACTGAGATCATAGGTAGCATATGCCCAAAAGCCTCGATGCAGGCACCGAACGCTAAGAAAGGTCTCTACAATAACACAAAACCTGGCGGCATTGTATATGGCTTGTCCTTCAAAGCAGTGTACGTGCTCGAGTTTCTATCCTTTAGCACCCGAAGCATACGAGGAAGGTTGTCGTATACTACCTCGAATGACCCGAACCATCTATCCAAAGCCTTCTGCTTCGCACACCATGCCTTTGTGTAGCTAATCTTGTACTTGAATTTCTTCTCAATAGCCACCATGATGCACTTCGCCTCAATGTCCTTCTTCTCTACTAACTCTCCATACATCAAATTGGCTATGAACATCGAGGTTAGGTTACGATGCCTTGGCAAAACACTGCTAATCACGCACAAGTGTGGTTCCACCTTCAACACGAGCCAGTGAGTCTCATACTTTGATCTACATGTATGCACTCGCCAAGGACAACTGGCCTACTCGCACTTGACGGTGTGCTACTCCTGACTATATTTGACGACCCGAAATGTCCGTTGCATGGACATTGCCCACAGCTTAATGGTATCCTGTAGGGATGCCTTATTAGCAAACATTGAGTGTAACCGGACCTCTGTGGTATGGTCTACCATAGTGATTCATGCTCGTCATGCGCAGCTACACCCTCGACGTCAAATCTATTTCATTACTGGGGGATGGGAGCTTCATCATCATCAAAACTATCCTTGTTGTCCTCCTGCATAGTTTCTTCTTCAGCCCAGACCATCTGGCCACCGCTCTCCATTTGACATACTATGTACTCCCTATGTTCTCCTTTGTTAGCCTATCCTGTAGCCTCATCATGCGGTGATCGATCTTCATCTAATGCATTTACCATGTCGGCCTTGTCACGAGCAACATCCTCCACACCCTTTGAACACCGGCCTTTGGATCCTCTTCTTCACCAATATACTGGGCGACCGAACTGCTCCCACCACCCGGATGATTCCTGTTGGTAGGGCCCAATACAGCTTCTTTTGGGTATCCTTACAAAAGTAGCACACACTCGTATCCACCGCGCCGATAGCCTTCTAAAAAGACCTTCCACATAGTCGTGTGCATCAGTCTTCTCAACTCCCATCTAATCTGTATGGAAGATCGGCTCCAAAGCCCTTGTATGACGACGCTACACACCTTAAGGTCCAAAGAGAAGCTACGAGTCAGCCAGTACATCACCTATATGATTTGAGCCTTCTCGTCGTCTAGGTGTACCAGAGTGGCTTACGAAAAACAGCTCAAGTCAACATTATACAGACCTTCACGAATGGTGCCAACACCATAATGCACTTTCAATGTAGTAGGTGTTGTCATGATTGAAGTCTGCCTGTAAATATTTCCAATAATACAACTAGTTAGATCACATCACACGATATGCAACTACTACTATACTGTAATTTACATTCGTATGTTCTCCTGTCTTGACCAACTGCACTACCACATGGATAAGGCGTCATTCAATCTCTAAGGCACAGGGCACAATAAATGTGCACCGCACTATTTTGATTCAACCCGAAGGCCGAGGTATTCCATTCTGGGCATTATCTGACTCTGACGCTAACTTGAACTAATTAGTCCATACAAACCATTCATCTTCCTCATGCACTCGGTAGGAGTACCTAACACAACTAACTGAGTTTCTAGTTATTTACCGAATAATAGTCGATCACGCATGCATCAATACAACACCGCTACTTCTCACAAATAACACAACTTCCTCATGGACTACTTTCTTCTCTAACTAAAATTTTATATGGGTGCTACTTACGCTATTATAAATTAACAAGATTCTAATTTACTATGTATTTCTGTAAATACATTTTTCTGTAGTGCTACTTACATACAAACTAACAAGATTCTCATTTACTACTTTTTTATCTTACTACAATTTTCTATGGGTGCTACTTATACTATTATCTACACTAAACAAACTATATATTTACTACAAAGAAATATAATAAAAGATAAAAAACTACCTCACAGACAAATCACAGGAGGCAGGAGGCGACTACATTAATAGTACCCAACAGTTGGGCGATAGGAGGCTAATTTTGTAAATAACATAATCATAGGTATATTATCGTATTTTTGAATAAAAAATAGATTATTTTAAAAATTCTCCAAAACAGTGGTAGGTGCATTTGTGGAAGAAGCATTTATGTTCCTTCATTCCATACCATCTCTTTATGCTACAGAATGCATGGTAAAAAGTAGGAACATTAAACACAAAATTTGTGTAGAAAACCTATGTAGGAAATTCATAGATGCACGAAGGTGAATATTAATATATGAAGATAGTTACATGTAGTGAATATTACTATATGAAGATAGTTACATGTAGTGAATATTAATATATGAAGATAGTTACATGTAGGATGTATACAATGAGACTTTCTTATCTTACTCTTTGGTCTATAGGAATATATTTATAAGGGATAATTGACTATATGCCACTACAATCATCTCAGTTCTAAAAAATACCACTGCAACCTGGTCTTTTGAAAAATGCCACTTCAATAGTCCAATTCATATAAAAATGCCATTGCAATCATCCAATACTTTGAGAAATGGCATTATAGTCGTCCAATACTTCTAAAAATACCACTGCATCCATGTAATATTTATAACTATTTCACTATTGGAGTGGTATTTTTCAAATGACCAAGATTGCAATGGCATTTTTCAGACCGAACATGATTGCAGCGGCATATAGTCAATTATCCCTATTTATAAGGGTACAAGTTGGGACAGAAATGGATTGAATAGTCTCAAATACAAATATGAATCCATATTTTTAAAACAAATATGGATATGAATATGAATTCATATTTTTAAAATGAATATGAATTCTAACATTCTCAAATATGAATACAAATTGAATGTCGTAACGAATACAAATTCGAATAGAATATGTACTTAATTCGGTTGAATGCGAATATCCTAAAACTTTTGTAACACATCTCAGTAGAACAAATTTATGTAACATAACTACACATCTAAACAAGTTAGCAGTGTAGCACATAGAGTTGAAAATTATGCAAAGTAATTTTCACTTATTGCTTATGAATCTTGGTTCATCAAAAACTTACTTCCTACAATCATCCCTAGGGAGGTCGCCAAGGATGGAAACAGATTGAATATGAATTGAATAGTCTCGAATACGAATATGAACATTCTTGAATACAGATTTTGCATACTATATTCACATTTTTTCGGATACAGATATCAGATAAAACTAATTATCCTTTACCATTTCCCATCCCTAGATACAAGGGAGATTTTATGTAGGATTAGAACTCCATGGTAGAAACAAAAACAAAACTGAAACGAATACACATCACAAACTCAACAATCTTCACTTTAAGCAGAATTCCTCCTGTAGCCAAAACAAATCGCAAATATCCTTAACGAACTTTGTGCGCTAAAAGTCCATAAGACTAATGAATGATACCAACTAAGCTTTACCAATGCTTAACATTAGCAGCAGGAACTAGCTTTGTCATGATATAAGTTGAATATCATGAGTACTTATCTTGTTGATTTTAATGTCACCTTGACAAATGTATTGATATATGATATCAATGAGCTTTGTTCTCTCATAGAACATCTAATCCTTTATAAGTAGCACTCCGACTGTCACAAAATATTGTAGTGCAATATATACTTCTAAAAAGTTCAGTAAACAAACCTCTTAGCCAAGCAACTTCTTTGCAAGCTTTAGAAATAGACATATATTAGACTTTTATAGTGGATAAGGCAACGGCAGCTTGCAGACTTCCTTCCAATTCACAGCACATTCTCTCATAGTAAGAGATCTTCTCTTATATAAATCTCTAGTAAAATATGAATTCACATAACCAACGAGTCCATCTCTAGTTTTTCCAAACTGTAAACAAGCATCATAAGTGCCCTGCAAGTATGTGAAAATCCACTAAACTATTTTCCAATGCTCTTTCTAGGATTAGCAATGTATCTATTAATAATATTCAATGATTGAGATAAATCGGGTGAACCAACTGCACTGGCATATGAAACTCTAGATATGTATTCAACTTTATCATCTGACTATGGATATTACACTGAAGAAAGTCTGAAATGTGCAGCTAAAGAAGTACTATTGGTTTGACCTTATGCATGTTGAAACGATAAAGGACTTTATCGATATACCTTTTCTGACTTAGATATAATTCGCCAAACCATCTACCTTTGATGATTTCTATATCAAGAAACTTCTTTATTGCACGGAGATCCTTCATCTTAAATTCACTACTCAAATGTGCCTTCAACATTGAAATTTCTGTTTTATCTTTTGCAGCAATCAATATATAAGAGGTCGGGACCCGGAACAACAACTCCAAGTCCCTCTGTGTAAATCGCACTATCCCAGGAAAAGCTAGTGCACACAAATTGTAACAGTAATGTATATCATGCAAAATCACCACAAATTATTATTACGAAAATACGGCCTTATGGCCAAGTACAATATAGGGACACGAGGCCTGAAAATAAAGGTTTGAGCCCATCTAGCCTCCCACAGTGAATACACGCGTCCTATTATTGAAGTAGTCCTATGAAACGGATTTAGCAGCACATAAAGTACTCCCAAGGTAAGCACGTAATGTACTTACGCAAGTTACACCAATTTAAAGTTCATGCATGCATAGGGATAACAAAGGAAGGCTTGTTAAGTGTGAAAAGCGCGAATTTAAATACAATAGAATAAGTCGAAAGCTGAATTTTTAATACATCATATGAAACAATATTTTAACAAAATATTATCCAGCTACCTACACTAACCTAACCACGACCTACACTAACCTAACCACAGGCATCCCACCCGGACCATTGTCCAAACCACTGTTGTTTGTCCGAAAAACAAGTTTTATAAAAGCCAAGTCTAATCTGTGAAGACTCTACTCAGCATGTCCATGACCGTGGACACGGCTATCCAGATAGTTTATTACTCTGCAGAGGTATACAACTTTACCCACAAGACATTCCCTCTCACTTGAGCCACGCGATAAACACTCTACCTTAGGTGTGTGGCGGAGAGTACATGACAAGGATGTTCCGATGATCCATGGTCAAAATAATCACGCCACCACTAAGGTTTCACCACAACTCGAATCCACGAGTTGGAGCCCCCTCTGGTGCCATGTGAGACTTCTCGCGGCCTACGCCACACTCACATTCAGCCTATAGCGAAACTATATTTGGAACTTCACAAATTACTTAGCCAGGTCCGTCCCATACCGGACTTGTAGTAGTACAAGTGACTTCGTAAAATGATTCACAGAAACGGTCCTTAAGTTGGTTTAGGCTCAACCACATGCCCACATGCACGACAATCAACCAGGTGTCACCAAACACGAGGCATGCCGACACCCACCACCTAACCATTAGCCTAAGTCCAAATCATAAGTTTCTATTTTCATTTTTAAACAATTTTCATAAACCATCCTTGACTCACCGAAGTCAAGATGTCATTTTCAAATCGTCATTTCATGTGAAGGATTTGATCCCACCTAAAATTATACTAAGCCAGGCTAAGCATTTCTATAAAATATTCTAGTCAAAACTATGGTACTAACTAGTTTTCAGCTAGGGCGACAAGGTATATGAATTCGAGATTCAAATTGGCTATATTCAAGGATTATGGGTATACCTAACATTTAAACTGAATTTAAATTAAATTTGAATAGAAGTATGCATGCATATACAGTAAAACAACATAAATAAATTTGATATATTAGGTTCAACATGGTCAAAGGTGTAACTTGCTTTGATCGAAGTCCTGCTGAGAATCGTCGAACTCGAACTCTCGGAATCGTCAAAATCTAACGTAAAGAGCCAATTCAAAAGAAATTCAAAACAAAATTCAAATAAATTCAAAATTTCAAAAGGATGCCTGAAATGGATAGATCATGATTTTAGAAAAATTTAGAAATTTGAACGGGTCAATTTGGAGTTAAAATGAAGAAGTTATAGCCCTCCAAAGTTTTAATACAATTAAAAAGAAAATACCCAATTTCTGGAATTATTCTTAAACCGAAAAGACATTTATGACGTCAGCATGAATTATTTTTCTAAAGGAAATTCTGGAATATGACGTCAGCTCTGAAATAAATTTTTGGCCGAATTATTTGTAAACATGAAAATCGGTTTGATTACGTCATCATGACGTCAGCAAGGATTTTCGGATTTGTTTAAAATTGGTAGGGCTGACGTGGCAGGGAGGAGTCGACGTGGCCTCCACGTGCCTACCACTTGGCACCACGTGGCTGCCACGTCATGGCAATATGCCGACGTGGACAGGCACGCGCGAGGTGGTGAGATGGTGCTCGGGTGGCGCTGGCGTGGCGCCCAACTGGCTGCCATGCGGCTGCCACGCCCTTCAGCTCGGCTCGATGAGCCGACGTGGCCTGGCAGGCGGCGGCGGTGCTCGGGGCCCGATGGTCGTCGGAGCTCCAGGGAGCGGCGGCGCCGACCGAGGGCACCAAAATGAAGAGGGGAGTGAGGGGAATCCACCGGTACCTTGCGCAGTGCATGGGGATGGCCGGAGAAGATGATCGGCGGAGAGGGGCGGCAGTCGGAGAAGGGTTCACGGCGGCGGAGGGGTTCTGGTAGCGCACGGGCCCGAGCAAGCGGTCGTCGGGGATTGCCCGGGCACGGGCAACGTCGGAGGGGCGTCGGCGAGGCTCGGGATGGCCGGAGGCGGTGGCGATTGCTCGCCGGAGTCATCGGAGCCGCGGAGGGGGAAACGAGCACAAGGAGGTCCCCGGGGCTTGATTGCTCGAATTGAGAGGAGTGGGGGAGGCGGTGTGAGTAGAGGGTGCTTGGGGTGCCTTTTATTAGTCGAAGGAGGGAAGGCAACGGGCCCGAATTCACTCTGGCGGAGAAGTTGAATGCGACGGCGAGGAGGGGCGTAAAGTGCGAAATTATGCCAGAAACGGACGCGGTGCATGCGGGGGAGTAATTGTGTACCGGCACGGGCGGGAGAGAGGGATGGAAACCGAAGCTTTCATAGCTTCAGTTTCGGGCGTTAATGGCGGTGGGGATGGCACGAAGAAGAAGGAAGGTCGCGGGGATGACGGTTCTGATAGGTGGGGCCCGCGCGTCGGTGAGAGAAGAAAACAGGAAAGGGCGGGGGTGACGATCGGATTCGCGACACCTGGCACGAGAGGGAAAGATCGGCCGCTAGATTAAGGGTGAACCGGTAAGTGAACACGGGCGGTTGTGATTCAATACGGCAACGGGGGTTGAATTGGGGCCGTTCGGGCAGGGGCCGGAGGGATAAGTGGCTATGGGCGGGCCAGATCCGGTACGGCAACGGAGAACGGTGCGGATTTAGCCACGCGTCAGGCGGAGAGGAGAGGGGAACGGGCGAAGCGGTAAGTGAATGGGTGCGGTTGGGATCGGCTTGGGTGGGGATGGGACGGTCCGATGTGTAACACGCGTCGCGCGCAGGAGAGAGGAAGGTGTAACATCCCAAAAATTTTATCCCTTTTATTAAGGTATTTATTGGATTTTTCCTAAATTTTATTCCAAGCCCTGATTAAGAAAATTAAAAACTTTAATTTATAAAAGCCAATTGATTTTGTTGCATTTCTTGAAAGTTAAAATAAATGTATTTCATCTTCCTAAAGTCAAATCTGTAATTATATTAATTTTCAGGATTTTATAAAGAATTAAAAACTTCCCCTTTTAAGTCAAATTGTGCTTTTGCAAAAATATACTTATCAAAATGGGTGAGAAATAATTTTATTAAGTCTCAAATAGTCCCAGAAGGTTCTCTAAATTTTCCTGGAACTTTCAAAATTTATTTGGTATTTTTCTGAGTTTTCTAAAGCTTAATATCATTTCTGGAAATCAAAAAGGAAATTAATAATCCAATACCTTCTCGGGCTGCCAAGTGTCAAGCATCGGGATGATCCGCGCCGTCGGTTTCTTTCCCAGCCGTCCGATCCCACTTACCCCTTTGTCGGACCCCGGAGCAACGACTCCTGGATCCTCTGTGTAAATCGCACTAGTCCAGGATCAAGCTAGTGCACACAGTGGATAACAAAGATTCATATCATACACAATGACATTTATTCATTAACTAAATATGGGCCTAATGGCCAAAGGTTACATCAATGGTTCATAAACCAAAAATAAATATAAACAGCGGAAGAAAACCAATGAAGCGAAGACCCATCACCGCCGCCACACAGGCGAATGACTGTAAGACACGGCCTAGTCGTCACCATCCTCGCCGAAGTTGTTGACGTCATCCTTTGGCAACAGATTTTAGCAAGATGAGCACATAAAGTACTCCCAAGGTAAGCACATAAAGTACTTACGCAAGTTACACCAGGAGTTTTAACAGAGTGAATGCATGCATAGGGATAACAAAGGAAGGCTTAATAAAGTTATTTGTGCGAAAAACATGAATTTAAATACAATACATAAGTGCAAAAGCTGAATTTTATACAGTAGATAGAAATAATAATTTAACAAAATAATATCGTTAGTGCAGGCTCCGACCAAACACTAACCTAGTCACAGGTATCCCACCTGGTCCATCTTTTCAACAGTTTTCACATGGATTCCATCTATCCATATGCTTTTCAAAATCTCTTATGGATTCATTTTGTTAGTGCAGGCTCCGACCATACACCAACTTATGCACAGGTATCCCACCTAGTCATGGATTCCATCCATCTATCCATAAGCTTTTTTCAGAAATCATTTTAAAAACAAAAGTCTAATCCATGAAAAACTTTACCCAGCTTGCCGTGCCGTGGGCACGGCTATCGAGATAGATTATACACTCTGCAGAGGTTGTACGACTTTACCCACAAGATATGATTATCTCATATTGCCGGACACTACACGCTTCCATAGGCGTGGATCGAAAAACCATAACAAGGCCTTTACAATGCTAAGCCTTCAACTTGGTCACGCCGCCGCTAAGGTTTCACCACAACTTGAATCCACAAGTTGGAGCCCCCTCTTGTGCCGTGTGAGACTTCCCTTGGCCTATGCCACGCTCACATTCAACCTATAGCGAGACCAAAGTTGGGACCTCACAAATTAGTCAGCCAGGACTGTCCCATACCAGTCTTGTGGTAGTACGATGTGGCTTTGCTGTGATGAGCTCACAGACCGGTCCTTAATTTGACTTAGGCTCGATCCACATACCCACATGCACGACAATCAACCAGGTGTCACCAAACACGAGGCATGCCGACACCCACCACCTATCCATTAGCCTAACTCTAAATCATAGGTTTTTATTTTTGTTTTTAAACCATTTTCACAAACCATCCTTGACTCACCGAAGTCAAGAACTCATTTTCAAATCGTCATTTCATGAGAAAGATTTGATCCCACCTAAAGTTATACTAAGCCAGGCTAAGCATTGCTATAAAAATTTCTAGTCAATACTACAGTACTAACTAGTTGTTAGCTAGGGTGACAAGGTATAGGAATTCGAGATTCAAATTGGGCTATAATAAAAGGATTATGGGTATAACCAAATTTAAAACAATTTTGAACTATATTTGAGTAAAGATACGAATGCATATACAGTAAAACAATATAAATACATTTGAAATATTAGGTTCAACATGGTCAAATGTGTAACTTGCCTTGATTGAAGATCTGCTGCGAATCGTCGAAGTTATACTCTCCGGAATCGTCAAAATCTAACGCGAAGAACCACGACAAAAGAAATTCAAACGAAAATAAAAAAAATCCAAATAAACTCCAAAATTATAAAATATTCTGGGAGACATAATTTTGAATTTTTGGATGTGGACTAACAATTTTTGGAAAAGAATTGAGGCTTTTAAAAGATTTGGAAATTTTAATTTAAAATTTAAATCCTGAGATTACCAATTATATTCAAACAAAATTTAAATAAATTCAAAATTTCAAAATTATTCCAGAATTAGATAGATCATGATTTTAGAAAAATTTAGAAATTTGAATGGGTCAATTTGGAGTTAAAATGCAAAAGTTATAGCCTTTGGTAGATTTAAATCAAATAAAAAGAAAAGCTTATTTTCTGGATTTATTTTTAAACAGAAAAAGAATTATGACATCATCAATGATTATTTTTCTTAAAGGAAAAACAATATTATGACGTCAGCAAGGGAATTAGTTTTCGGCCGATTTGTTTTTAAACAGAAAATCGGGTTTATGGCGCCGAAAGACGACGCCACACGAGATTTTTAAATTTGGTTAGAGGCTGACATGTGGGCCCGGGTTTACGGTGGACTGAGTCCACAGATCGAAAGGGCTGAGGTGGCGGGCGGGTTGTCGGAGCGCACGGGTGGCCTAGCGTGGCTTTGCTGGCGCACACGTGGCGCCCGATTGGGCCACGTCGGCTCCACGCCCGCCGGCGCCGACGTGGCGGGCGGCCGGCGGAGGCGCGGGACCGAGGGTCGCCGAGAGTTGGTGAGCGCGGCGCTGGCGAGGGTACCAACAGAGAGGGGTCAAGGGGAGTAAATCCGGTACCTTGTACGTCGCCGAGGATGACCGGTGCGTCGTGTCGCGCGGAGAGAGCGGCGGTCGGAGATGGCTCACGGCGGCGAGGCGTTGCGGCGGCTCTCGGGCTCCGGCAAAAGGTGGAGAAGATGCGCGACGTGCGGGCGAAGATGTTGGTGGCGGCGGCGCAGCCTGAGGTGGTCCGAGATGCCGCCAATTGCTCGCCGGAGTGCTGCTGTTGAAGACCTCGGAAATCGCACGGTGCGACGACAATGAGGGTAGACAACGGGGAAATTGGGGGAGGGGAAGTGGGCGGTGTGGTGAGGGGATGCTCGGGGAGGCATATTTATAGGCGGAGGAGGGCGCAAGGAAGGTCAATAGCTCACCGGAGTTGTAACGGTCCCGGGCGTGATTTGAGCGATTCGCAGAGTAAAGGAGGGGGAAAATGGGCGTTTCGGGTGCGGCGGTAATGGGGGATGTGAATGCGCGAATATGCGAGAGTAGAGGTGGTAGTAACCGAAGTTTTTAACACCTCGGCTATGAGTGTTAATGGCGGCGGCGGCGTTTGCGGGAGGAAGAAGAGGCGGGGAAGACGGGTCTGGCAGCGGGCCCCGCATGTCAGCGAGAGAAGAAAGGAGAGAAGGGGAAAGGCGATGGCTCGATTTGCGACAAGTGGCAAAGGGGAAGGGCGTGGCCCGTTGGATTGTGAGTGAATCGGTAAGTGAGAGGGGGCGGCAAGGATTCAATCCGGCAACGACGAGCGGTCCAGATGAAGCCAGGTGTTGACCAGAGAGAAGGGGAAAGCGGCGAGGCGGTAAGTGGGAGCGAGCGGTGTGGATTAGCTCGGGCGGGGCGATGAGCGGTTCAGAGCATGACAGATGGCGGCATGAGCGAGAATGAGGCGGCCGAAGAGGTAAGTTGGAGTGTGCGGCGGAGATTAGACCGGGCGGGGTGAGAATGAGCCGGATGCATGACACGGGTCACCCAGAGAGAGGGGGTAGGCGGGGAAGAGGCGGACGGTGGTGATTAGCTCCGGCGGCGGGGATTGAATCTGGAGGCGCCACGTGTCAGCCCGAGAGAAGGTTTTAGGATTTAATTTTCTTTTGATTTTCAGAAATATTTAGGAGGCTTTAAAAATCTCAGAAAAATACCAAATAAATTTTGAAAATTCCAGAAAAAATGCAGAGAATCATTTGGAATGATTTTTGATTTAATAAAAATATTTTCCACCCATTTTGATATTTAGATTTTGCAAAAACACAAATTGACTTTAAAAGGAGAGTTTTAAATCTTTATAAATTTCTGGAATTTATGAAATTACAGATTTGACTTTAGGAAAATGAAATACATTTGTTTTGACTTTCATAAACTGGAATACTTTTATTTTGGCTTTTATGAAACAAAAATTTTAGCTTTTCTCAAATTAGGGCTTGGAATAAAATCCAGGGAAAACCAATAAAATTCCAGTAAAATCATTTAATTAAATTTAATTGGTTTTATGAAGAATTTCAAATACTCTTTATTAGATAAAGCATAAACTTTTCTTTTAAATTATTTTCACAACAAAAGCTTCTTTTAAAACAGAAGTTTAAGTAATTAGATTTTTCAGACTTAAGAAAGCAAAAGCAATTGTTTTTATTTTTAACTTAAGTCAGTTAATAAAGATTTTTTTTTTGCAAAAATAGCTGGGTTGTTACACCCTTCGTCCCGCCTTCCCTCTCTCTGCGTGCGACGCGTGTCGTGCATCAAGCCGTCCGCTCCCCCACCCAATCCAATTCTCACCGCCCGCGCCAACTTACCACTTCGCCCGCCCTCCCTCTCTCTCTGGCCGACACGCGGTGTGATCGAGCCCGTTCACCATTGTCGAATTTCATCCCGCCCGTCCACAGCCACTTAACCCGTCGCCCGAGACCCCAGCGGCCCAGATTTCATCCCCGTTGCCGGATTAAATCCTGGCCCTCCCCTTTCATTTAACGGTTCGCTCGGGCCCTTCCTATTTTTCTCTCCCGCTGACGCCTGGGCCCCACCTGTCAGGTCCGTCTTCCCCGCTCCTTTCCTTTCTTCTCCGCGCAATCCCCGCCCGCTGCCGCCATTAATGCCGCAAACCTAAGCTTTTAAAGCTTCGGTTTCCTTCTGAATTGATGCCCCGCGCCGACGGCAAATAGCAAGTGAACCTCCACCGCGTCCATTGCAAATATAATTTCCCCCAATAACACCCCCCCTTCACCATCGCATTAAGCTTTCCGTCCATTCCCACTCCGGCGAGATGTGTGCGACCGTTACTTCCCTCCCCAGCCTATAAAAGGGATACCCCGAGGTCCCTCTACTCACACCGCCCCTCCCTCACCTCTCAATCGAATCACCCGAGTGTCGGAGCCCTCCCTGCGCCTGATTTCCTCCCCGCGGCTTCCAGCACTCCGGCGAGCAATCGCCGCCGCCTCAAGTCTCCCCGAACTTCACCGATGCCTCCCCGACGTAGCTGGTGCCCAGGCGATCCCCGGCGACCGTCTTCCCGAGCTCGTGCGCCATCGGAACCTCTCCGTCGCCGTGAACCCCCCTCCGACCGCCGCCCCTTCTTGCCGATTCCCCTCTTCGGTCACTCTCGGGATCCGAGCTAGGTACCGATGCACTCCCCGCGTTCCCCTCCTCATTTTGGTACCATCGGCCGGCGCCGCCGCCCGCCGGAGCGCCGGCGACCCTCGGTCCCCGTGCGCCACCGCCGGCCGCCACTCCGTCGGCCGCCGCGGCCGAGGTGGCGGCAGCGTGGCCGCGATTGGCGCCACGCCAACGCCACCCGGGCGCCGCCCCGCCACCTCGCGCGCGGCTGTCCACGTCGGCATAAAGCCGTGACGTGGCAGCCACGTTGCGACCACGTGGTGCCAAGTGCCAGCCACATGGAAGCCACGCCAGCGCCACCTCGCTCCCCGCGCACCTGCGTGCCACCTCAGCATCACTCGGTCCGTGGACCAGATCCACCGTAGACCGACCCTACTTGTTAGCCTCTATTAATTCCAGGGCTGACGTCATGCTGACGCAATAAACCGATTTTCCCTTATAAAAGTAATTCGGCCGAAAACCTATTTTTCTTGCTGACGTCATATTTCGGATTTTCCTTTAGGAAAATAATTCTTACTGACGTCATAAATCCTTTTTCGGTTTAAAACTAATTCCAGAAATTGAGTATTTTTCTTTTAAATTGTATTAAAACTTTAGATGGCTATAACTTTCTCATTTTAACTCCAAATTGACCCATTCAAATTTCCAAATTTTTCTAAAATCATGATCTACCCATTTCTGGCATAATTTTGAAATTTTGAATTTATTTGAATTTTATTTTGAATTTTCTTTGAATTGGTTCTTTACGTTAGATTTTGACGATTCCAGAGAGTTCGAGTTCGACGATTCCTAGCAGGACTTCGATCAAGGCAAGTTACACCTTTGACCTTGTTGAACCTATTATTTCAAATTTATTTATGTTGTTTTACTGTATATGCATGCGTAATTCTATTCAAATTTAATTTAAATTCGGTTTAAATGTTAGATATAGCCATAATCCTTTGAATATGGCCAATTTGAATCTCGAATTCACATACCTTGTCACCCTAGCTGAAAACTAGTTAGTACCATAGTATTGACTAGAAATTTTATAGAAATTCTTAGCCTGGCTTAGTGAAATTTTAGGTGGGATCAAATCTTTCACATGAAATGACGATTTGAAAATGAAATCTTGACTTCGGTGAGTCAAGGATGGTTTATGAAAATGGTTTAAAAATGAAAATGAAAACTTATGATTTGGACTTAGGCTATTGGTTAGGTAGTGGGGTGCCGGCATGCCTCGTGTTTGGTGACACCTGGTTGATTGCCACGCATGCGGGTATGTGGTTGAGCCTAAGTCGGATTAAGGACCGTTTCTGTTATTCATTTTATGAAGTCACTTCGTACTACTACAAGTCTGGTATGGGACAGACCTAGCTAAGTAATTTGTGAAGTTCCAAATGTAGTCTCGCTATAGGTTGAATGTGAGCGCGGCGTAGGCTACGGGAAGTCTCACATGGCACCAGAGGGGGCTCCAACTCGTGGATTGGAATTGTGGTGAAACCTTAGTGGCGGCTTGATTATTTTGGCTATGGATCATCGGAACAGCCTTGTCATGAACTCTCCACCGCACACCTAAGGCAGTGTGTTTATCGCATGGCTCAAGTGAGAGGGAATGTCTTGTGGGTAAATTGGTACACCTCTGAAGAGTAACAAACTATCTGGATAGCCGTGTCCACGGTCATGGACATGCTGAGTAGGGTCTTCACAGAATAGACTTGGATTTTATAAAACCTGGTTTTCGAGCAAACAAATGATGGTTTTGGTTTTGTTCCGGGTAGATTCCCGTGGATAGGTTAGTGTGGGTCGGAGCCTACACTAACGATATTACTTGTTAAAAACATTGTTTCATATACTGTATCAAAGTCCAGCTTTTCATACTTACATTAATGTATTCAAATTCAAGTATTACTTTTTCGCACATTTACCCTATTAAGCTTTCCTTTGGAATCCTTTATGCATGCATCAATTCCGCTATATCTCCTAGTGTAACTTGCGTAAGCATTCATATGCTTACCTTGGGAATACTCTTTGTACTCACCTTGCTAAATCTGTTGTCAGACTTCGAGGACGACTACGACGGTGAGGACTACTTCAGCGAGTAGGGCGCGTCTTACAGTCATTCGCTTGTGGGAGGCTGGATGGGCTGTTCTGCTATCTTTACTGCTTTCCGCTGTTTTATTTTCTTTCGTTGGCCTTGTGCCCCTATATTGTAAGACTTGGCCTTAAGGCCGTATTTTCATTTAATAATACTCTGTGGTGATTTTGCATGATATACATTGCTGTTAAACCCTGTGTGCACAAGCTTTTCCTGGCATAGTGCGATTTACACAGAGGGACTCGGAGTAGTTGTTCCGGGTTCCGACAGAAGGCGGGGTGAAGGGGTAAGGGGGATCGGACGCCTCGGATAGAACCTGGTGGCGGTGATTGGCCTGATGGGCGACAAGTGTCGGTCCCGGGGAGGGTGTTGGGTTTTATTTTCTTTTTGAATTTCAGAAATGATTTGAAGGCTTAAAATACTCGGAAAAATACCAAATAAATTTTGAAAAATTCCAGAAAAATTCAGAGAACTTTCTGGGACTAATTCAGACTTAATAAAAATATTTTCAACTTAATTTGATAAATGATTTTTACACAAAGACAAATTGACTTTAAAGGGAGGGTTTTAAATTTTTATAATTTCCTGAAAATTAAGGTAATTACAAATTGACTTTAGGAAAATGAAATACATCTATTTTGACTTTCATGAAATGCAGTAAATTCATTTTGGCCTTTATAAAAAATAAGAACTTTTAATTTTCTTAATTTAGAGCTTGGAATAAATCCAGAAAATTCAATAAATCCCATAAAATGCTTAAATAAAGGGAATAAAATTTTTGGGATGTTACAAAGAGCAAGTAAATAGTTGAACCATTAACAGTCTTTAAATAAACATGTAACACCCCAGGACCCACATTACCTTGAGATGCCACTAAACCACTCCACAAATAGCCAATTTACAAGATAACATTAATTGGCAACAATTTCTAAATCATGATAAGCTAAGCGGAAGCAAACTAAAGTAAGGTATTAGAACACTATTAATTAAAGAACAATTGCTAAAAGGTTTAACCAATTAAAACAAACTACTGTCTAGCATTATTACTTTGAAACAAACATCAATAAGGGAAATAAATCCATGATTAAGACTGCACAACTATTACAACATTAATCATGATATGATGTGTGACAGTGATGCGCCGCTCTACTCTTCCCATGCATGCTCGAGAATCACCTGGAGGGGGAGAAAAAGCAAGAGTGACATAAAAATCTCAGCAAGCAAACTATTTAACAAGCTAATTAAACTACAATGTTGTTAAGCATCAATATTGATTTTCCACAGTGACCACAATTACAGCCTTAACCACATGTTCTACCAACAATAATAAACATTAGCAAATAAATATTGATTGACTACTTCATATCCTCCACCAGTAACACTACCAATGACAGGAAAACATTAACAGGTTTTACCTCACTATCTTTATTGTTTCTCACATCCACAACTTATATCAACAGTTACCACAAGAGAAAATAATCTCGTGCCACAATCTCAACCCCTACAATACCACAACAAGTGAACCCTATTCCACGACCACAGCCACATTCCTCATACCACAAATGACTCACCTGAGCCAATACCACAGGGTTGACTATGAAGTTGTATTTGTTTGCAAAATAACTTCACCACAATTCATTGCATAAGTATGCAAATGATCTTTCCACAATGCAACACATATGAATGCGTATGCTCCACTGCACCCTTACCCAACAAGGTAAGAGTGTGCATCGTACTACGGCAATGTACGATGTTGTACCGGTACGATCGCGGCTATAAGCGGCGACATCCACAATGCAAATATCATGACATCATATGAATGCTATGATAATCATAAATGTAACATCCTGATTTTCATAGCTTTTTAAAACTTGAATTTAAAAATTAATTTTTGAAATTTTTCTAGAATTAATAAAGTTTAATTTGAATTTTTCAAATTTAAAAAGGATTTAATATGATTAAAATAAATATTAACATTTACTAAAAATATTTTATTTGGGTTCCTTGTGTCTCAAGGAATTTTCTAGTATTTTTGATGAATTTTTGAGATTTATTTGCTATTTTCTAGAGCTCCTAGTATTTTAGTTGTATTTTATGGAAAAAGAAAAGAAATTAAAAACTCCCCGGACCGCTCCTCGCCACCCGATCCTCTTTCCTCCGCGTGTCAGCCATCCCGGACGCCCACGCCGCGCCACCGCCTTGGCCCGCTCCCGCCCGCTCTCTGCGCCGTTCGATGCCCCGCCCGCCACACGTCGGCATCGGCCCAGCCCAGCTCCCGCTCCCACCTTGCCTCCCTCTCGGCCGCCCGATCGCCTCGCTCGTCCGATCCCACCCCACTGCCACACGTCACCATCCGTGCGCTCGCGCCCGCGTCTGCCCTAACCCGCCGCCGCACCCATGCCGTCCGATGCACCGCGACGCATCCCAGCCGCATGCGTGTCCCGACCGCGTCCGATCCGCGTTCGTGTTGACCGGATCGCACACGCCTCGGTTCGCGTGTTTTATACGCCGCCGTTCCCTCGATTCGCGTGCACCCACATCGCCGCCGCCCTCGCCTCCCGTTCTTGCCTCGCGCCGCCATTGCTGGAGACGCCGCCACTGTGCGCCCGCCCCGTCGCCACCGGAGACTCCTCCGCCATCGCCAAACCCCCTGCCGGTGAGCCCCCGTCGCCCACATCGCCTCCCGTGGCCTGCGTCGCCTCCCCTGTCGCCGGACGCAGCCGCGCGCCCCGCCTCGGTCCGCGAGCCGCACCACCGAACCCGCGACACTTCGCGCAACGTGCCGCCACGCGTCGGCCATCGGCTGCTTCCCGCTCCCGCGCTGCCTCATCCCCGCCGCGCCGACGGCCTGGACCATGCCACCTGCCCCAGCCTCGGCCGTCGGATCAAGCCGTGCCGCCGCCGCGCCCAAGCTGTGCTGCGTCAGCCCTACCCACGTGGCACACCACGTCAGCCCTAGGGCCACGTGGCATGACATGTGTCCGCCACATCAACCAAAATCGGCCGCCCGAGCCACGTGGCAGCCACATCAGCAGGCCATGTCAGCCCTAGCCACGTGGTAGCACCAGCGTGTGCCACATCAGCCCTAGCCGCCACGTCAGCACCTCCCTGCGTGCACTGTTCTATGGACCGAGTTCACCGTGGACTTGCTTTTCCGTGGACCGGTTCACAGCACAGTAGCTTTTCGAATTTCCCGATTTAACTTTAGAGTTTATTTTCTGAGCCGTTCTCTTCCGTCCTAGCTCCGATTGACCCTGTTCTTTTTTTCTAAATTCATCTAAAATCGAGCTCTAGCTTTTGGTTCTAGTTTCATGGTTTTTGGAGTTCATTTGCTATCATTTTATGTGTTTTTCTTGTTTCGATTGTTTTCTCTCTCGTTAGATTCGGATTCCAAAGGAGCAGGATCTACGCCCGAAGACCAAGAGTACCTCACTGAGCATAACCAAGGCAAGTCGTGTCCTTTGATCATGTTGAACCCAGTTTGCAATCTATTATTTAATTATTTTATTTTAAATTATATTGCATCGTTATTTTTATTCAAACCATTGTATTGGTAGTTATTGTCCCAATTGGATTCATTCCTCCTTGATAATTTGGAATGCCATGATACCATTGTCACCATAGGTGGGAAACATACTAGTGATGTTAGATTATTTGTCACATGGGTTGGTACGATAGAATGTTTAGCCTTGCTTAATTTACGATTGGGTTTATCATCACATGTGAATTATCAATTTGACTTAATGAGATATGGAACTGTGGTTGGTGCCACATTTATTAAAATTTGGGCCATGGCATTGGTGTGTCATTGGCGTGGTTATAAAAAACTAGTTTTGCACTCGGGCGAGTGATCGTGCAGTAAAGGGGGAAGTGTTGGAGCACTTCGAGGGATGTGGTAGTCTCACCCGAGTAGACTTAAGAACTTAACTTTGTGCGCCATTGATCTGAGTCTTACCGTGCAAACCACATGTCAGTTATGGGACGGACCTGACTGACTAATTTGGGATGTTTCAACTTTAATCTTGCCATTGAGATGAATATGGTTGCTGATTTTCATGTGGCGCAAGGGGGTGTGATGCGAAACCCTAGCGGGCGGATTGAGTTGTAACTGAATTTTGTAAAGGCCTTGTTGTGATTACCTTAGGTGAGGCTAATCACATCGTGTGGGTACAGTTGTGCAACCTCTGCAGAGTGTAAAACTATTCGAATAGCCGCATCCTCGGTCATGGATAATACTCGATGATTTCACATGAGGTATAGTTATTTGTGAAAACTGATGGATTAAGGTTGGACAGTGGGTAGTTAATTCACTATTGGTTTAGCTTATGGATGGGAGGTCCATAAGCGGTTGGTTTAGCTTGTGGATGGGAGGTCTGCAAGCGGTTATGTCAACTCTTTTGATTATTTATTTATTATTGTTTTACTTAAAGTTCGCTCTCAATCTATTTACTGTATTTACTTTAAATTGTCATTTATGCAAATTAACCTTTTAGCCCTCCTTTGGTAAGCCTTGTATACTATATCGTATTCATTTGTTACAAACGACTTGCTGAGTACCAATGTATTCATGGCTTTATGCCCAATGTTGCTCAGTTGAGGCAGAAGAGTTTCACCAATAGGAGATTCCAGAAGGAGGGTACTACGACGACTTCACGGATTAGGCTTCGTTCTCCACTCGATAGCCTGTGAGCTTGTCGATTGGCCACTACGCTTTATTTTGGATTCCGCTGCTAGTTTCTGTTAAGCCCTTCGGGCTAGTCTATTGTAAGCTTGACCATAAAGTCGTACCTTTTGAGATTTATTGATATTTGACCTTTTCCTTTATTTTATCGTGTATATAGTTGTGATGACATCTATGTTTAACTGTGTGTACTAGCATGATCCTGGGACTAATGCAGAATACACAGGGAGTCCGGATTTGCATATTCAGGTCTCGACAATAAATCACAAGAATTTAACCACGAAGATCAACAAAATAATGATCATGAATACTTCCTCATAATCCACATGTGTCTCAATAAGCACAATGCAAGTGTTTCATAAGATCATTACCACATAGCCCACATTCGGTTTACTAAGATCATAAATAATTGATCTATAGGGAATTCTACCATATAGACCACAATATATTCATCAAAAATGCTACCACCACAACCACAAATATTCACTAAGAATATTACCACCTATACCACAATATGTTTATAAAGAATACTACTCCACAACTATATTTGTTTCATCAAGAACAATTTCACATACCCACAAATAAACCATCACGATCATAAACAGTTGAGTTCTTAAAATATTACCACATGGACCGTATCGAGGAAACATGTAACAATGTCATAGCATCTCAGATTAAGAGAATAAATTATTGTGAAGGTAGAATAATTAACAAGTTAAACATGTAGCACAACAGCTACGTTTATTTGCCTCTACCGTTGGAGCGAAGCAATCACGAGCAATCAGGAGCAAAACCACCTGTTCAAGAGTACTTCTCAGCACGATTCCACAGCAATGAAAATCATGACTTAAGAAGTAAAGGTATTGCTTAGACCCGAAATCCCATATCAACACTCTCCACTCAACGGTTCTACCCTCGGTCCGCTGCAGCAGCTATGCTTAATTTTTTTTGTATCTTTAAGGTTACTAATCCTTTTGCAGAGAATGATATATTTCTAGTTTCCTCACGTGATTAGCTTCACTTTTCATATAGATCATTTATTTTTATCTTGTCATTAACAAGGTGATATCTAATGCACAAAACAGAGGACGTCCTCTGTTCTGAAAGTCTGGACAGCCGACTTGTAACGCATCACCAGAACAGATCAAGGCTCTAAAAATTTTGGTTCTTTTACAGTAGCTAGATTACTGAATTCCATACCTTTTTCTCAATTATGACCAAAAATTTAAAAAATAACGTTTCAGCTCCTCTGTAACCACAACGGGATGAACAAACCGTTGAAGAACTATGTGTGGACACACCGGCACCACGTGAGGTCGAAAGGTCACGTCGTGCACCGAGAGGTACATGTTCTTGACTACTCAACAACGGGACATATTGTTGTTAGACAACGATGAGCCTAAGACCTATGAAGAAGCAATGGTGGGACCGGACTAGAAATGGCTTGAAGCCATGAGATCCAAATTGAATCCATGCTGATAATCAAGTTTGGAACTTGGTTGATCCACTGATGGTGTTAAAACCATTGAATGCAAATGGGTTTTCAAGAAAAGATAGACATAGATGGAAATGTTCACATCTATAAAGCGCGATTAGTGGCCAAAGGTTTCAAACAAATTCAAGGTATTGATTATGATGAAACTTTTTCGCCGTCGCAATGCTAAAGTCTATTCGGATCATTCTAGCGATTGCTGCATATTTCGACTATGAAATATGGCAAATGGATGTCAAACAGCTTTCCTTAATGGAAATGAGTGAGGATGTGTACATGACACAGCCCACAGGTTTTGTCGATCCGCAATCGATTGGAAAGATATGCAAGCTCCAAAGATCCATTTATGGATTAAAGCGAGCATCTCGGAGTTGGAACATTCGTTTTGATGAAGTAATCAAAGGGTTTGGTTTCATCAAGAACGAAGAAGAGCCTTGTGTTTACAAAAGGCTAGTGGGAGCGCACTCGTATTTACGGTCTTATATGTGGATGACATATTACCGATCGGAAATGACATTCCTTTTTCGAATCATTAAGTCTTCATTAAAAATAGTTTCTCTATGAAAGACTTAGGAGAGGCAGCATATATTCAGGCATCAAGATCTATAGAGATAGATCAAAAAGGCTAATTGGATTAAGCCAAGATCGTACATTGACAAGGTGTTGAAAAGGTTCAATATGCATGATTCCAAGAAAGGTTTTCTACCTATGTCACATGGTATAAATCTTAGCAAGAATTCATCTTCTACCTCTAATTCCCCTCTGAACAGCAAACAACCCCAGTCTGCACCCCTGACAGACAGGGGGGTTCCCGACCCTGTTACGCCTAGATCCCACGGCCAATAATTCTGAAAAAAAAAATGACAGTAGTTGCACCTTGTCGTCCTCTACAATTTTCCTTTTGGGAAGACCCACAGAAAAAATCATTTTCGGGGTCTAATCAGCACGAACAGCAACGCTGCGCGAATCAATCTACAGGCAGACAGCAGGGATTCTCTAATCGGGGGTTCTAAATCCTAATCCCCACTAAAATATTAGGCTAAGAATCCTAAAATAGCAGAAATCAGAGGGATTGGGATGAGGGAGAATTACCTAGAGATTTAGGATCACCCCTCTCTTCCACTTCTCTTTCCCTTCTTCTCCTCCTTCTCTTCCTCTCATTCTTCTCCTTCTTCCCCTTGCTCTTCTCCTTCTTCTCCTTGCACTAGGGCAGCACCAAAATCCTGCACGTCAAGAAAACAAGTAATTGTCCTGAGTACAAATGACATGCACTTGACTCTCATCAACAACCAACTTAACTACTCTCAGTAACAGGGAAGCGGTCAGAACGCGGCAACCATGTCAGACGCTCTAGTTGATCTGACTGCTTAACATCACCAAAAAAACACCCTGTGGAATTTCAGTTAAACTCTATCTAGTTTTAGCTTAGACCTTCAAATCCAATAAAAACCAGTGCAAATACAACCTCAAACACGTACACAAGTGTTTTGCGCACAATGTCTAAAAGCCAACATGGCTGGTCTGACTACTCAGAAATCACTGATCAGACCACCAATGCTAAGCCGATCAGGTCGCCATTGCCATTTCGATCAGATCAGTTAAACCTGACAATAGACTTCAACAATGCAAATGAGACAAAATTGAACTCAAACTTCGACAACAAAGCACATCCATACTCAAATACTCATCACACACATGGGGTTGCTACCACATGATCTTACAATTTTCCCTTGATGAGTAATTTGACAAACATCCTAAAAGCAAGAATTTGAGTTTGAATTATGCAAGAAAAGCATGCAAGTTGCAAGATCCACAACTAAAGCACAATTTTACTCATGGTCCAAATAAAAGAATAGTTGTTCAACATCACCATTCTCATAGCAAGACAAAACACCAAAAGTGCAAAAGAGAATAAATGCAATGCAAATAAGCTACCCTTTGATGCAAGTTCTCGTTAGTGGCTCAAGATGCATTTTCCTCACTCAAAAGATCATTTTCCACTTTTTTTTGACTAAAACCAAAATTTTCCTTACACATTCTCCCCCTTTTGGTAAAGTAGTCATCGAGGATTACGGGGCTATGCAAGCTCATAAAAACTCCCCCTTTCTAATTCCCTCCCTCAAATGATGTGCGATACCACTTGTAAAGCTCAAGGGAGCAAAGAAAGAGCATGTATATATGAATAAAAATGCATAACTTAAAAGTGCTTTGAAAATTATTTAAAGTGGGTTCCAAATATGAGCTAAGCCATGTCAAGAAAACTAAATGAAGTCAAGAAACTACCATTGAGCTAAATTAGTGCTAGAAGTTCAAGAAAGAACTAGTTATACTCAAGCACTTCATTAAAGCCAACTTAACATTTTAAAATTCATTTTGGCCTTATCTTAGCAAAGCAAGTCTTAGACTAGAACCCATCCACAACTTCCTCCTAAGTTTCAACCATTTTTGATAATTTGATTTAGCCTTTAATTATTTGCATGATCTCATGCCATTATCAACCATCTCAAGCATTACACTTAAAAGAGTGGTCTTGGTTATACAAAACTCTCACTAAGTTCATATCAAGGGCAATGGCAAATCGTCTCATGAAGAAGAATTGTTGAGATTCATGATTAAGCAAAAAAGAGGTCATTCATTCTGAAGAACCATGTTGAGAATATCAATGGTTCACTTGTGTTGAACAATTGGCAATCGTGTTGAGTTAGAATTTGCATTTGCGAAAGTTTGGCATTTTATCTTTTAGGCTTTCTGCCAGTGGTAGTCTACTGGCCTAGGGCTGGCGATCAAACTAGCTAGGTAGCAGTCGAACTGGCATGAAAGTCGTTTGACCGGCCAGAGGAGGTCTAACCAATAGTTAGCCGCCAGTGTGATTGACCTTAGCAATGGTCATACTGGGGTTGCAATATGACCGGCCGAGCTGTCGGTGGCCACGGTCAGACCACTCCCTATTACTAGAGAGGAAGGGGTTATCAGACTAGCCTGGGCTAGGCAGTCAGACTAGTTCTGGCCAAGAATATCTGAGGGGTTTGGATATGTGTAGGTATTGGTCATGGATTTAGTTTCTGGGTCTAGGTCATTACATTCATGATGCGTGAAGTATGTTTGGACTAACGTTTGGATAATTCATCTTTCTGAATCACGAGAAGAGATAGCCTCTGAATAACTTGAAGGTTCTACAATACCTTCAATATCTTTTGTCACATTCCAATAATAAGCTACAACATTGGCTTTTTCAATCAATCTCATTGCAGGCTAAATCTTCCTCCTTTCTCTACCAGCTACAATGGAATGTTGTGTTGGCGATGCAACAACACGTACTTTCTTTATGTTTTCTTTTTTGGTTTATGGTATAGATTTTGAATCAATAACATGCTTCACTTACACACTTGATTTTTATTCTTCTTAATGAGATCATCAATTGATGGTTTATTATGCAATATAGCAGATTCATCAAAGTAACAATTCTGCTAATAACCATCTTTCTAGTTTTAGGATTCTATAATTTATATCCTTCCACACTAGGCTTATAACCAAGGAAAATGCACTTAATTGCTCTAGGCTTTGATTTACCATTGTTCGCATGAGTATAATTAGGAAAGCCAAATATTTTGAAGTTTAAATAATCTGCTAGAGAACAAGATCATTCATTAACTGGAGTCTTCTTATCAATAGGCATGGGGTGACCAATTAATTAGAAAATAAGCAATGGAAGCAGCTTCATTCCAATTACTCCTCGATAAGCTAGAACTAAACAATAATAGTTTTGTTCATGCGTTTGGCCACACCATTTTGCTGAAGAGTACCACTACACCATGGTAAAGTTTTAGCGTCAGTCATCTGTGGAGAAAAGTTGACATTTAACATCACATAGTCTGTCGGTAAAGCATAGTGACAAACTGTCTGTCGGGAATAGTCGAAAGCAACGACAAAGTATCTGTATGTAATACTCTTGACCTATTAGGACCGATCGTCTGTCGGTAATTGTATGAACAACATCAGTATATCTGTGGTTAAATCTTTGTGTGTAGGCAATTGTTGTGCGCTGAAAAATTAGTAGCCGCGCGGAGGAAAATATGGCGATCGCCAAATAGCCCGTGTGGTCTCCCGAAACATCGTCCCCGTGGCGCTGCCCTCCTCGTGCAACGCCATGCATCCCGCCGCCGATCCCCGTGCGCCGCCGCCTCCCCCGAGCGCAGCCGCCTCCCCGTGCGCCGCCTCCCCTACCCCTCCGCGAGCGCCGCGCCTCCCCGTGCGCGCCTCCCCTTCCCTGTGGCGCCGCCTCCCCTCCCGGCATGCGCGCCGCCTCCACCGTGGCGCCGCCCCTACCCCGTGAGCCGCCCCTCCCGAGCGCCGCCCCTCCCCGTGGCGACGCCCCTACCCCGTGAGCGCCGCCTCCCAGCGCCGCCGCCTCCGAAGCGCCGCGCCTCCCCGTCGGCGCCGCCCCTTCCCCGTCGCGCCTCCCCTACCCCGTGAGCAGCCGCCCCGAAGCGCTGCGCCTCCCCAGGCGACTCCCCTACCCCGTGAGCCGCCCCTCCCCAGCGCGCGCCCTCCCCGGCGACGCCTCCTTCCCCTCGCGCGCCTCCCTACCCCGTGAGCGCGCCTCCCAGCATGCGCGCCGCCTCCACCCGTGCGCGCCTCCCTACCCCGTGAGCGCCGCCTCCCCGTGGCGCCGCCACCCCTTCTCCCGCCGTCGCCCCTCCTCCCGGGCGCCGCCACCCTCCCGGCCGTGGCGCCACCACCTCCCCGGGCCGTGGCCGCCGCCCCTTCTTGCCTCTCCGCCCTGTGCGCACTAACAGAGTTATTATGCAAAAGTATTCATTCTAGTATTTTGTATATTTGCAACACTAACAGATTTATCTCTTTGCCTTATAGTATATTGTGCAAAGATTTTGTATAGTATATTGTAATCGTTGATTTTATTTTGGTCAAGATGATGATAAAATGTATAATTGTACTGTACATGCAGTAAACCTAATAGTTGTTCAAAGAAATTTGTTGGCATCGCTCGGGAGGACGACGGATCACGCACTCGTGGAAGTTTCACTTTCACGACATCTCTAGACACCGGTTGGCAACATCTTTAGTAGCTTTTAGTTTTAAGGCCTAAATGTGAAATGCGTATATTTGCAATTGTTGGGGGAACTTACAACATGTATTTTCGGTTTGACTAGTTTGCTTGTGAAAATAACAAAGGTGCACCATGGATAGAGGGTGGATGGATAAGCGTAGGTATATGAAACACTTCCAAATATTTTAGGTCTATATTCTCCATTCCATTATATAGTAACTGATATATATGGATGTATTTCACGTAGGCATACAGCAATATATTTGGAAGGACTGAACAAATTCCTACAACATGTGTTTAGTACTTCATCCGTAGGCAACAAGATACAATGCCCTTGTAGAAAATGTGTCTGTTCAGTTTGGAGAGATGAAATCGAGGTTGTAAGCATCCCCAAGCCATCATTGACCACTCTCTCCAGCTACCACTTGATCTATGCATGTACCAACATATCAAGTATGTAAGCATCTGTTTGTAACACTCCTAGCATTACTTTTTTTAGCATATAGCAATACATGTCTTTTTGTGTTCATCCTAATGAAGGTGTTCATTCTAAGATTTGTTTTTTAGTTCATGTGCTAGATAAGAGATCAAGTTGCTGTTCATTTTGTTTCTTTTATAGGGAATGTGCTGGAATAGTACTCTGGACCAACATGTGCTAGGTGTGAAACTTTTTCTCACTGCGGGTGGTGGCCTCTAGATGCTTTGTACCCAGGGTTGAAGTTGATGCTTTGTACTACATAGATAACTTAGTTAGAATCTATGGTTAATGCAATCTTTTGGACATTTGTGATCTTTTAGACATGATGACATGCTAACTGATCTTTTGGACATGGTGACATGCTACCTGATCTTATGGAGAACTATTGTTTGAGCTATGTGAGCTTTTGGACTATTTGTGGTGTACTGATCGAATTCTGGAGCAATTTAGAACTATAATCTGGATGTATATTTGTGTGTGACATTTTGGATTTATGCGTGAAACATGTTGCAACTCTTGACTATATGTATTGAATGGATGTATGTATGAAGTAATTTGGTGCAATATTATGTGATTTTCATGTGTATGTATATGTATATTGAAAAATCTGTTATTTTGTGATGCGTCGATGGTCCGCTTGTATGCGTTATTTTTCTACAAAGCATCTGTCGGTAAATATTTGTCTGCATCGGCAATTGTTGTCAGCAGGGAAAAGTAGTCCGTCGGTAAAACTTGAACTTTACCGGCATGCATCTGTCGATAAAGGTTTGGTGCATCGCAATTGTTGTCTGTAGGGAAAAGTAGTCTGTTCGGTAAAACTTGAACTTTACCTATAGGTATGCTCGCCGATAAAGGTTCGGTCTGGCCGGCAAAGACTTTTACCGACGAGTTTTCTCCCGACACACATTTTCATCGGTAAAAGTCTTTGCCTCTGCACACGCGCGATGTTAAAGACGACTTTACGCCTGACGGCATGACGGTGGATTTATGCCATGGTGTAGTGTACCAGAGACGGTGTAATATCTTACAATGCCCTCTAATTTGCATAAAGTACAATATGGCTTCTATGATCTCCTTCCTCTCATTTGTTCATCAAGAGTTGTTCGGCCGGAACCTTACACAGGCGGCCAGCAATTTACATCTAGAGCAGCTTCTCCGCACACACCCTGCTCTCCTTCCCCAACTTTCTTGCATCCGTCAGCTCGACCTGATCATCCGCCGTCGACGGAGGCGTCTCACTGCTGCTCAAGAAAGGGAAACAGCCCTCACCTTGGTTCTTCTCAACAATGTGCACAGAGCGGAAGAAGCTCTTGTGGCATTGGAGAGATTGATGGATAGCATTGCCGATCAAGCAGAAATGGCAGATTCTGAGAAATCTTATAATGCTATCCTCTACGAGATTATGGACTATGCTACTGATCATTTGCCCTGGCTGGAGGAGGAAGTGTTGAGGGCAAGGACAATCTTAATGGCGTTCGAGAACTCAGCGGCTGATCCAACTCCTAAAGTCGAAGAAGAAGCGTACGAAGCCCTGAAGATTAGAATCTGGGAATCTCTTTATCTGTGCATGCGACTTTTGTAATAAATTTGCCTTTAATTTATGATCTCTTATCTCAGTAGTTCTGTAGGTAAGTTATTAGAAGCAATATGTACTTATATATTAACTAGTTCTATAGTTAAGTTATTAGAAGCAATGTGTACGTACTTATATATTAACCTCTGACAGAAAACATCACAGACGGTTTTGTATTACAAACCGTCTGTAATAATTCTAAGATTATCACAGACGGTTTGTAATACAAACCGTTTGTGATAATCAGGTTATCACAAACGGTTTTAAATAAAAAACCGTCTGTGATAATTCCAGATTGTGATACTAAAATATCACAGACGGTTCATTGGTAAGAACGGTTGTGATACTCGTTTTCTCCGACGCCATCAACACAGATGGTGTTCAAATTAAAACCGTTTGTGTTAATGTCGGTCACAGACGGTTTTGTCAAACCGTCTATGATTTGGCGTCTAGTATTAGGCTTTCTGTAGTAATGTTATAGCCCTTTTTCGAGATAACATGAGGTTAGTAAATTTCATGGAACGCTCCAAATTAATAAATTTCATGAACGTTTTCATGGAACGCTCCAAATTATAGTCATCATTCTCAGCTCAGTCGTAGCTATTCTGGCATACCTGACCTCCATGTACGCGAATGACAGGAAAATCCTGGCGTCCTGGTACAAAGGGGCCTTATGGATCTCTAGCTCTTCGTCATCCCTATCGGCCTGCTTCGACGTATGGATGCTAATTCAGTGGCCGGGAAGCAAATATGACTCGAAGGGACCAATCGAGTTGCTCAAGTTTTCCACAAAACTTTGCTTTTGCACGACAGCTATATTGTGTGTGATGTCAATTACTCGATGGGTTCTGGATGAGGATGAGGCAATACCTGTCAGAACGTTTGTTGCAGTACTGCTCCTGTTTCTGCTCATATTCGCTATTTTTAGGAGGAAGTTGGCAATCCATTTTGAGAATGCCATCTTTGTGATTGCATTGGACGTTCAAGCTCCCTCAGAGGAAAGAGAACCACTACTACAAAAAATCATCATCACAGACGGTTCAAAAACGTCATCACAGACGGTTTTCTGAACCGTCTGAATTTATGGATCAGTGATAATTGAAGGTTATCACAAACGGTTTTCGAATCATTTATGGTGTAAATATCACAGACGGTTTTTACTTAAGAACCGTCTGTGATTGCATTTAATACAGACAGTTTTTATGAATCGTCTGTGATAAGGCTTCTAATATTAACTTTTTTGTAGTAGTGAACCCTTTTCAGGACATCGAATCTTTGGACATCCTGCAACTTCCCCAGGAAATTAAGACTTGCCTGATAATGATTGGAACTCGAAACTACTTTATGCATGCAAGAAAAGGAGGTATTAAATTAGCATGTAAGTTGCATTTTTACAAACTAGTTGAATTACTCTTGCAATTGCATGGCTACATACTATAATACTTATATTTATATTTGAGAATAAATGTATATGTTATACAACTCTAATACCTATAATTGAAAATATAGTTGCATATTTTGTATAACCACAACTATAATATTTGTTAGTGATATGCCCTAGAAGCAATTATAGAAATGATTGTATTACTTCTATATTTATGATCTTTTGAATAATATGTTATTTTTTTCTTGAACAATAATATGAATTGTTCATAAAACCATATAATCTTTGTTAGACATATTGTTAGACATATGAATATGTTATTTTATTTCTTGAACAATAATATGAATAATATTTGTTAGTCATATACTTGTTGATCTTTCATATTGATCAACAAGTATATGAATTGTTCGTGAAACTTTTTATTCATATTTTGATATTATTCTAAATTATTTCGAATCTTACATTATATGGGACAGTAATATTTGAGAGATCAGCATATATATTAATTGATAATCATGTTTCACAGATCATAAATAAGAAATATCAAATCCAATAATGTGGACACATGTTAGAGAACATGATGTTGAATTGACCCTACCTTGAGACATTGTTGAGCTCGTTATGTTTTATGTGTCATCAGTTGGTCTCAAGCATTGATAATGTATAATCTTTGTACCTAAGGCCAACATAGTTTCTTACTTGTGTAATAGTACATTTAGGGATTACCAAATGCTACTTCATAACTAGGTAGTTATAAATATAGATTTCGGGTAGGCTATGAAACATGCGGAGGAATATGACTGATCAAATATAGATTTTGCCCCTCATACATAACAGGAGAGATATCTCTAGATCCTTTGATATGGTCAAATAAAGGAAGTGCATGGTCATACCAAAAGTGGTCGAAGAGTCGACCATATGAAGTTATCTATTACTAGATCAGAAAATCAAAAAAAGATTGAATAGTCTATGGATGATACGTTTCTCACTTAGAGTTCAATCAAGTATCGTGAGGCAAAAGAAGAATACACAAATAGGTCATTTAGTCTGACCAGATATGAACTGGTCATATGGGTTTACGACTGATGGTGAGCTGGTTGGACATGTCATAAACTCATTTGCGAAATGGTCATATGGGAATATAAACTAGTCATACCTAGATACGAACTATTCGTAAGGACTTATGAACTGATTGTAAGTAACTAAGATCTAGTTGCAGATCATATTGAATAAGATTCATCCAGATTGATCTTTACGTATGTTTGCGATCGATGTGTCCTACTAGTGACCCCTATCGATCAATGATTAAAAAGGTGTTTATGAGTTACAACTAAGTATGCATGAACCTATAGGGTCACACCCTTAATGGATTAGAATAGTAAGGGTCCAGATGATAGACTCCGAGTTGAATATGATCTCTATTCATATTGGATCAAGATCCGATCAGAGGCTTTCCTAGTGGGATACAATCTCTACTCATAATGGATAAGAATCCCGTCAGAGGCTTTATATAAGAGAGACATTGCACCACCCACCAAAACCCTACCTACCTCGTCCAAAGCCCTTGCTCTACACACTGGTGCTAGCACACCGACACATGATACTTCATCCTTGGACATGTGGACTTCAGCAGAGCGCTACTGCAACTATGGAGCTGATCAGGATGATCCAAGAAGGCAGTCGGCTCGTGGAGATTGACTGCCACTGAAGGACAATGGCTTTCGAGGATTGCTTTTCAAAGTTGTTAGACAATCAACTACTTTCACTACACTGACGTGTGTTGTGCTGAATCAAGCTATATCAATTCTTCTTCTGATGTACTACAAGTCCAGTGGTAATATTTCATAATCTCTTACTCGCATGGCTTTCTAGTTTACGCAATAGAATTTTTAATTTTCACTAGTGTAGCCTGCCCCGTATCCCAATAATATCTATATCCTATTAATCTACACTAATATAATATGGCACCACAAAATAAGTGGCCTATATTTTTTTTCTTTTTCTAGTGGGAGAATTTCTAACTTTTAATGGCTATTGTAGCAATAATAAGTTTTCATCGATTTATAGGAGAATTAGGATTTCCCCTATTTTAAGGGTTATCATAGCCATTAGTTTGGAGCATGGGATTTTTGAAACTACAGACCCCCCTTGATATAATGTTGTCAATATATTGTACCTACCATCCAATAATATTAGACATCATTTGGAATACAGAATTTTCCTGATTCTTTTGGGAAAAATTTGCACCATTATAGTTTAGACCCACCAAGATAAATCTTGTAGAACTCTTTCTACAATGTGTGAGCATAAAATAGATGAAAATGATTCAGATATGTTTTTTAAAAGATTATTAAGATATTATAACCTTGAAATATTCACTTATTCCCATACTATGCGAATAGTAGATGATTAGGAATCTTCTAGGGGTCTGTATTTCTTGTTTATCTTTTGTGCGATCTCTTTTCTTTCTTGCATGCACATGTTTCCCTTTCTTTTTCTCTCAAGATGTAGGGCATACGTCACAAGGATTATCTTCTCTCTTTTCTATATCTTTAAGTAATAATATCCAATGGCCATTCATGAGGATCGAGTAATCCTCAAATTATTACACCATTACATTCTTTAAGTATAGCCCTTATCAGTAAGGAAGGAATTTCACGGAGTGGTTGAAAGCTTTTTCTACTATCATCTCATAGTCGTAAGCACTTCTACAACTACGTACCTAGTCGTAAGTCTTTCTACAACCATCTCATAGTCGTAAGTTCTTCTACGAGCATGACTTAGTCATAAGTTGTCCTGCAACCACCTTGTGGTCATGGACCCTCCTACAACTAGTCTATTTTCGACTGGCTTGTCTACAAAGCATAGTTAAGAAAACCGGACCAGACCGCCAATTGAACCGGGAAAAACCGGAACCAGACAGTGCACCGGCTCGGTTCGCTTCAAAGACCGTCTACGCAATTGGACCGAAAAAACCGGACGAACCGGACGGTTTATTAAAGAACCGGTGGACCGGACGGTTTTTGCGGAACCTAGCGGTTTGTTCAAAAGACCAAAATACCCACAGTTTTTGCTAGGGTTCAGGGGCAAAATTGGAAAAAGTGAACAAAATAACCCCCAACGCCCCCGTGCCCGTGGCGGCGTGGCCGGCCCGTCTCACTCTCTCGGCTTGGATCTGGAGTCTCGTGTCTCACTCTCGGTTTCTCTTTCTCCTCGGCTCGCCTTGCTCCTCCGGCTCCTCCCATCCTCCGGCTCCTCGTCTCACCGACTCCGAGTCGCCGTTGCCAGGCCTGAGCACTTGAGCAGCCGCGCCGGTTGCCTTGCTCGCAGCTCGCCGCCTTGCTGCGCAGGAAATCGCCGCCGTCGGGCCACCCCCTTATCGCCGCCGCCGCTCCTGTCGGGCCGTGCCGGCGGTCTCCCCCAGTCCCCCTTCACCATTCACCGACAAGTATAAATTTTCCTGATTTCCTCCAGGCTCCCGAAGTCCCCATGCTCGTGTTCCTAATTTACTTTCCGAAGTCCCCCTTAGTCTATTACTCTATTAATCTGTTTGCCCTATGCTTTCTTAGACTTATTACTCTATTAGTCTATTAAACTGTTTGATGTGTGCATGTCTCTTCATGAGTTCATGGATTAGTTCATGTCTAGTATTATATTTTTTATTTGGTGACTGCCTGTGGCAAACTGGCAATGGCCGAATGGCATGGTCTCTTCATGGATTAGTTCATGTCTGGTAGTTTATTACTTTATTTCTGAATGCTGTGTTCCAGATTGAAATGCATTCTGAATTTTCAATTTTGTTGGTGCTGTCTGCTGCTGTTGTCTGCTAATGAAATGCTATGGTTTGCTTCTGCCGCTGTATGCTGATGCGGTGATGCCTAATAGTGCTACCGTTTGTTGTTTGCTATACATATTTGTGGCTCAACCGCTCAAATAAACCATTTGTTGAATTGTTGGTGCTATCTGCTGACTGCTGACTTGTTGAATGTTGTTCAATCTTTTCATGAGAAAACTAGTTACAAGCTACAATCTAGTTGCAGCTTTGATTGGGGTTACGTAAAAAATCAATGCTAGCTTTGTGTATTGAAAATCTGTACTTTGGAACATGCTATGCATGGAGCATTTCGTATTGCTGGTTAAGACTGCTGACTGCTGAACAACTGAAGTGCTACTGCTCATGTTGAACCGGCGGTTCATCGGTTGAACCAGCAGTCAGACCAGTGAACCGGTGAACCGGTGACTCCACCGGTTCGATCTCCGGTCCGGGTTCAATAACTTTGCTACAAAGATCTACCATATCGTGGGTCCATCTGACAAGATGGTAGAACATGCATCTATTCTTAATAACCGCACATGATCTCTCTTTAACAACAACCGCCACACAACGAACGGGCTACCACACCTCTCTGACAATAAGTACCACTAGGCGGTTATCTCTTGAAGCATTAAGGTGTCTTCTAGCGTGGAACAACGGTTGTTGCTTCGCCAACTATATAATGGTGATGTCGGAGAGGGAAAGGGATCATATCGAATCCGCATTACTCTTTCAGTTGTAATCGCTTCTCTGAGCAATAGCAACACAGGAAGTAGAATTATTATTCTCCTAAGGAAAGGCCCAAACCTATATAAAAAATTCCCATTTCTTTCTCTCTACGTGATCGTAGCTAGGTCCTCAAGAGTTTCCCGAATACAATAAATCACACGTAAGATTTGTATTAAAACACCAATAGCTGGCGCCGTCCATGAAGAAACTTTGTCCAAGACTCCAGTAATTTCTTAGTTGGCAAGTTCTCTTCCTTCTGATGTCCTAGTGGCAGGAGGATGGAACGAGGAGCATTGGTTCGACCGAGCCGAATACGCAGATCTCGACGTGGAGGCCTACTATGACTACGAGTAAACAATGCTCGCTACCGACGATGAGGCTGTCTCTGGAGATCCATCCCGAGATCTCGGAGACCACACAGTGAGAAAGGCTGAGGGAGGATCCTCATCCCCCACAGTAGTACACCCAACGGAGGAACCACTTTCCCTAAATGTCAAGGGTTAATCCGACCATGAACAGGACTCGTGACATGACAACATGCCTCCCCCAAGTGTTCGAGCCCCCCAGCGGCTGCTCGCTCAGTCTTAGCGAGTCCTAGAATCCTATGTTCCAGAACACTGTCATCATCTAGTTGTTGTAACTCTCGGTGGAACCTACAAAGAGAGCGGGTGGACTTTGTGCGAGTTCGCCCATACCTTCACGGAGTACAGATCCAAGTAAAGATAGTTATAACTCGGAATTCCCCTTCTTGGCGGGATTTACTCAAGGTCGCGATGCACTCTCACTAGAGGATTCTTTAGATGAGGGGCCCTTCGTCAGAAGTGGAGATTCTAAATAGTAGGTCTTTGCCCTCCCCATATATTCTGATCACTCTCTCATAGGAGAGCCAATGGATGCTTCCCGCTGATCACACACTGCCACCCTTTGCGAGGATGGTGAGGAGACCTCCAATGATGAACCAGGTCAGTTCTCTAATGAGCGTGGGAGAAATCCTAGAAATTATCACTCTCCTCTGAGGTGGCATCAACAGCCTCAAACATTGAGGACCTAGAGACCATCTGGAGGAGGCTATTGGCTGCCCAGAGGTCTTTGTCTGGGTGTACCCAGTACTAGTCCGAAGAGGCTCAAGAGCTTTAACGTATCAACGACTTGTTTGAGAACCCCATTCAAGAGCTTGCTTGAGCACTAGGCTATGACCACTTCACCGAAGGGATCACGTGAAGAATCCGCAGCATGATGGCCAGATTCAAGCAGCCTCGCCGACATAACTCCGGGAGTCGGATAGGTATGACCGCATCTAGTCATTTGCAAAACTCACCTCGTGGGAATCGGTATGATGTGTTGTAAGTTATGCGATATAAGCATATACTCAATCTAATTCCAATGTAAGCTATAATTGTAATAAATACATGATGTAAATGGCATATGAATGACTTAAATGGCATGAAGATAAAGTAATCTCTTAAATCATTATAAACTGAACATATACTCAACATAAACATCATGTAAATGATCATAAGCAGTATGTTTCCCAAATCTTGCAAGTTTTCACAAGTTAAACAACATAAACATCATTGTAGGGTTACACAAGTTAAACTTGGTTGTCCCTCAACATTTGTTCTTACACTCTTCATAGATTGAATATGCCAAAGATGATTCAAACACTGAGCTCTAAAAATATTGAAGTAACATATCAAGACTGATTTCAGACTCAATTGAAAGTTTTGTATTTTAGCCATACAAGACATTTATTAGATTGCACTCCTAATTACCAACATATGAAACATATGAACAAAAGTTAACCAGCCTTGTTAAATCTCTGATTGGTAATTAACACAAGCATACAACCATATGCCGAATCAATGTAGTTCACAGAGTAAACAAGTTTTGCAATCTAACCACCGCTGAAAGAACAGTAATACCGAATATCAAGATGACAGTAACTTCAATATTTAGAGCTCAGTTTTGAACAGTTCAATCTCAGTGTAATGTTTATCCTCATCGAGCAATCAAGCCACATGCCCACAATTACTTTCCATTTCTTAAGTAAAGATTAACACAAATGCAAAGTATACAACTGAAATAACTCACAGTAGTAGTGTAATCGAAATCACTAAGTAGAGCCGATTGATGGCAAAGCACGCACGTGCACTGTTCTAGAAAACCAACCACCCCGCTGTGGTAGCGAGAGCGAAGGCAATCGGAGATACGATGCCGCACTTCTTCCCAAGTAGCCGAGGTCAAAGTCGAGGCACAGAGAATGCCGCATAGGAATACTAACCACCACAACTAGAGAGCACACGGAGATCACAGGGACTAGAGGAAGAGAGGAAGAGACCACTGCCCTTTTTCAAATGTCGAAGAACTGAGGAGGGGCTCGCCTTTTATAGCCAAGCGGAGGGGGTCTGCGCGTTGCATCCACTGGCCGACACCGAAACGACCAGTCCGGTGGCACCTCCATCACTTCCTCTCAACGGTCTACCTGCCTAACCTGCCTAACTCGGTCTCAACGAAATGACCCAGCCATCCCCTACCTGCCTAACTCGGTCTCCAAACCCCAGCACAACGCCAAAGCCGAACGGCCCCGAAGGACCTGCGCGTCGTGTTCCACCACGGAGCTGCCCGCATGACCCAGAAGCCGTGTGCCGCCACGGAGTGGGCTGGAGAACCCGCTCACCGCGGAACGGCCCAGATGGCCTTGTGCCATGCATAGCACTCGAGCGGCCCGGAGGGCCCGTGGGTCGCGTGTCGTCGTGGAGCAGGCCAGGAGGCCTGACTGCCGCGCGCCGCCGTGGATTTGCCCGAGACCCCGAGCGCCGGCATGGAGAGGCCCTGGATGGAGCCACCTTCCTGGTCGCCCCCTTCGGATCGAACTGATCAAGGGAGGAGATAAGGCCCATGGGGTACTTCCTCCTTTCCTCTTTTTGTTTTCCTTTTCAACAATTGTGAAATTACGATAATGCCCTCTGAGCCAACATGATGACAGGTCATGTCGGTCCTCTAATCACAACTCTAGCCAGAGGAGGGTTCCTTGAACAACCCCAGATCGGCAAGTTTATCGAGAAGGTGATTGATCACTACTTCGAGCAAGGAATCTACAATAGCAGATAGAGTACAAGGAGTACTACCCTCGTATGGACGAGGCCTACTATAGGTCTAGACCATTGACTGCCAGGCATCATCAATTACAATCGCCTAGTGACACCAACCACCCTTTCCCGCATAAAAAGGTATCACGAACTCATTATTGGATGTCGAGTGTTCATGCCTGAACTCTGAGAAATGCACTAGCCACCGAGGTTCAGCCGGTAAACATGGAGAAATTTGATGGGTCCCAAAATCCCATTGAGTTCCTCCAGATTTACATAACCGCGGTGTGAGAAACAGGAGGAGGTGGGCACGTCATGGCAAACTACCTTCCGACGATGCTCGAATGGTCTGCTCATCATGGTTACTCAATCAACCACTCGAGTCGATCCACTAGTGGCAACACCGCTGTGAACTTATGTTAGCCAACTTCCAGGGTACGTACAATCCCCTTGGGAAAGTGGATGACTTACACCGGATGCAATAGAATAGCAACAAGACCCTACAATAATTCATCAAACACTTCAGTTAGGTTCATAATTCAATTCCAGAGGTCTCTGGCACTTCTGTCATTAGAGCATTCAAGTAGAGAGTCCACAATAGGAGGTTTATAGAAGATATTGCCCTAATTCTCCAACTTCCATCTCTGAGCTCCTTGAGATGGAAGATCGCTATGCGACTGTGACTGAAGCAGTCGAATGGACCAAAACCATTGATCAAGTCAATCGAGGCTACAAAGAGGAAGGTGAAGGTAGCAAGAGGAGGGAGAATGCCAAGAAAACTAAGAAAAAGGCCAAAGGTCAGAAGCCTAAGGCCAGAGGTTCTAAAGAGGTCTTGGTCGTGGACGATAAGCAGCCACAAAACCACAAGCAATACTCTAATCGGGGCAAAGGCAAAACCCCCGAGCGAAAGAACAAGCCTAAGTAGTGCCCTCTCCACAAGAAGGAAGGGCACGACCTTCGCAACTACCAAGTTTTCCAACAAAAACTCGAGGACTACTACTCTAGTAAAGGGCCACTCCCTATGCTCGCAGTGGAAGGACTATCGAGTAATTAGAAGCAATTGGAAGATGATGATGCGAAGATGTTGTTCTAGAATCCGAAGTACACCATCGAGCACATCTACGGAGGATCCTCGGCATATGAGTCGAAATGATAGTATAAAGCTATCGAGCATGAGGTAAACTCGATAGACCCACCTCTTATCAATAGTCTTTTAAAGTGGTTGGAAGTCACCATCTCTTTTAAGAAGGGTGATTATCCGATCCCTCTAACTCGACTGGGTCGGTTTTTGATCGTGGTCGAGCCCACCATCAACAATTGTCGAGTGAATCATGTGTTGATTAATGGTGGAAATTCTTTAAACATTTCCTTTATAAGTGCTCTTGATGAGATGCAAGTTCCTCGTACCAGAATAAGGCCTATATGATACTCATTTCATAGGATCGTACCGGCTCTTCGGGTAAGCCCATCGGCCAAGTTTCTCTGCCTGTTCTATTTGGTTCTCCAAGAAACTTCAGGACAAAGAAAGTCTCTTTTGATGTAGTCAACTTTGATATAGTGTATAATGCCATACTCGGACGACCAACTTTGGCTCATTATGCATATAAATGTCTTAAGATACCAAGTCCCATGGGAGTGATCACAGTCCACTGTGAAAAGAAAATGGTGCTTACATGCGACTGCAGGTACCTCGAGATGGTTGGTCAGTTACTGACTCAAGAAGCTACTAATGCGCAGCCTCCGGTCAAGCACTCGAAGCGTAAAGTAGCGCTGAAGCCAAATGAGAAAGTCAAGTAGGTTCCTCTGGACCCAGGAGATCCTTTGAAAACTGTTCGCATCAGGGTTACTTCCAACCCCACATAGGAAGATGCCCTCATCATTTTCCTTGGGGTGAACGCAAATATGTTCACGTGGTAGCCATCCGACATGCTCAGGGTCCCCGGGGAGATGATCGAGCATAGGCTAGCTCTATAGCCTGATAAGAAGCCCATAGAACAGAAATTACAAAGATTCATATTAGATTGACTAGAAGCTATTATATCAGAATTGGACAAACTACTAAAAGCAAGCTTTATAAGAGAAGTCAATCACTCAGAGTAGTTGGCTAACCCTGTAATAGTTAAGAAGTCTAATGGTAAGTGGCGTTGTGTATAGATTATGCTGATTTAAAGATGGCTTGTCCAAAACATTATTTTCTACTTCCTCATATCGATCAATTGGTTGACTCTACTGCTGGTTGTGAAATGCTAAGTTTTCTAGATGTATACTCTAGTTATCACCAGATTAGTAGGTCTTCAGAAGATGAAGAGACGACCGCATTTATTACACCATTTGGAGCATTTTGCTACCTCAAAATGCCTTTTGGTCTAAAAAATGCCTGTCCAACTTTTTAGCGTTTGATGCAATTAACTTTTATACATCAAATGGCTCAAAATTTAGAGGCCTACGTTGATGATCTAGTTGTAAAAAGTATCAAATGACTTAATCACATTTCAGACCTGCAGGAGATATCCAACAACCTTAGAAAGCACCCTCAGGTCTAAAAACTCTTATATGCCCTCCTCATGTCTTCGAGAAAGTTAAGGCATTATTTTTAGGCATATAAAATTATTGTGTCATCTGAGTTTTCCTTAAGAGAGGTCTTCCAGAACAGGGAAATAGCGGGGCGCAAGGCAAAATGGTCGGTAGAACTTAGATAGTTTGACCTCCATTTTCTATCCCGAATGGCTGTTAAATCCCAGATATTGGTAGACTTTGTCACCGAATGGACAAATTCTGAACCTGTTCATGATCCTCACTACAACTCCCACAACTAGTGAATGATGTACTTTGATGGGTTGCTTACGCTAAGTTGCTTGAGGTCTAGGGTGGTCCTGAAATCTCCTATGGGAGAAACCTTAAAGTATATCATCCAACTACACTTTCCAGCCACTAATAATGTGGTCAAATACAAAGGTTTGTTGGCAAGCATATGAGCTGCGAAAGTGCTCGGAATTCATCGACTACTATTGAGAGGAGAGTCTCAACTAGTCATGAATCAGGTCAAAAAGATTACCAATGCTCTAATTCGACTAGATCTCAGTTCTTGTCAGAAGTCAGAAAGCTTGAGAAGCACTTTTTTGGTTTTGAGTTATAAGTATATCCCTCAGAAGGATAATTTTCTCGCTAACCAGTTAGCTCGAATATCTTCTTCCCAATCACAAGTACTACCAAGAAACCATCTCTGGTCAAAGTACCAGAGACAACTCCTAACGAGATAGTCTCTCTAGAATATGAGGATACATGGATAGTTCAGTATCTTTAGAAGGGTTCAGTACCCGACGACGATCTTGAAGCAAATCGTCTATCCCGCAAGGCCAAAATGTATATTTTGGTTGATAGAGTATTCTACAAATAGATTACTCAAGGGGTTCTCATGCGATGCATATCGCAGAAAGAAGGATTACAACTCCTTAATGACATACATGGGGGTATCTATGGGGCACATGCCTCTTATAGAATGCTAGTTTGAAAGGCCTTTCAACAAGGTTTCTACTCGCCGATAGTCCTCAATGACACCAATGAGTTGGTTAAGAAGTGTGTACAGTGCCAGTTTCATAGCAGGCAAATACACCAACCGGCTCAGGCTCGTCAAACAATTCCTCTATCTTGGCCTTTTGCAACCTAGGGTCTTGATATTGTAGGTCTGTTCCCAAGAGCACCGGGAGGCTTTGAGTTCCTTTTTATGGCCATCGACACGTTCACAAAATGGATCAAGGCTACACTTGTGACTGAGATAATGACAGAAGTTGCAAAATAGTTCATGATGAGAAGCATGATTACTCGATTTGGAGTCCCAAATCGAATAATTGCCAATAATGGTAAGCAATTTTTGAATGCAAAATTCCAAGAATTTTGTGACGAATTAGGTACCAAATTTTGCTATGCCTTAGTCACCCATCGCCAAAGCAATGGGGCAGTTGAGCGCGAATGGCCAGATAATGCAAGTAATTAAGACTTGAGTCTTCGATCAGCTTGTAAAGCGCTTGGGGCTTGGGTACAAGAATTACCTTCAGTATTATGGGCAACTCGCATGACTCCTAGTTGGGCAACAGGAGAGACTCCATTCTTCCTTGTATTTGGAGCTGAAGCCATGCTTCCTCCAGAACTAAAAACTCGGTCAGGAAGGGTTGAAAACTTCAATGACTTCAACCAAGAGCAACTTCCAGCGGATGACATCAACTTGCTCGAAGAGAAGAGGAATCAAGCCTTAATCCGATCAGCAATCTATCAGCAATCCTTGCGTAAGAACTATGATCGTAAGGTCCCACCTCGCAGCCTTGTTGTACATGACGGTATTGGAAAAAATTCAATCCCAGCCTAATTGGAACAAACTTTCCCCTAAGTGGGAAGGTACTTATATTGTGGTCGAAGTCACACATCCAGACTCAGTATGACTTGCTATGGAGGATGGCTAGATTCTCTCAAACTCTTGGAATATCAACCAATTTCGTAAATTTTACATGTAACATTTCTACTTTTTTTAATAAAGATTTTAGTTTTTTCAAATCTTTATTGTCGTATGTTCAGTAGAGCTTCTTTCATGTTTGTTCGACCACTTCTAGTACATTCAATTTATTTTAACTAGACAAAAAAGGAAACACCACTACTTGAAGTCTCTGCTCTCTGCATGTGGTTCTGCCCAATAGAAGGAGCTTCCTAGTGTCAATCCGTTTCTAACTCTTGCTATTAGCACAAAACAATTGCGTTGTCTACGAAAACATCAAGCAGATGTAGAAGAAGGAATTCTGAGTGCTTATCATGTTATCGTTTATGTCTTCGATTTGATTAACCAAGTCGAAGGGAGGTAACATCACCTAGTTGAAACCTTTCCTTCCTCACTTTTACTACCAAAACATGACAATCAAATTTGACAACAATGGTTAGATGAACTGCTTTGCTCTCTGCATACTTCACTTTGTACTATTTGCTTTATTTATTCACATAAACTAAATAAATAGTCGAGGGCTACATAGAGCTATCAGTATAACTTATTCTTAGTCATAAATTCTTTCTTTTCTTTTTCATCTTATGAGTACTAACTACTCAACAAGATGAATTGCAAGAAAAGGAAGATAATTTTCATTAATAAAGGTATGTTCTTTATAAATTTCCTATTTACAAATTACTCTAAGTCAAGTAGCATCTCCTCTACGACCTTTTGGCTGGTCAACTCTAGTTCTTCGATTAGATAGGTTACTTCTGCTTTAGAGCAGCTGAAGTTGTGGTCGATTAGGCCAAGCTTGAGGTTTTAGTCGTATGTCTTAAGTTTTTCCAAGGCATAGCTCACACCACCTTTGACTGCATCCCAAATCAAGGTGGCCCGTTCAGTCTTCAGGGTGAATAGATGCTTCTCTAGTGCCCCAACTTGTAGTACGATCATACTCGCATGGACGGCTATGGTGTCATTGGAAGGACTCATCTTCTACGCACCAAGCCCTCCGAGTAGATTGTTGAGGAGCGAAATGTTGTCTTGAAGTATAGTCTCCATCAACTTCATTTGTTCCTAGCTACGAGGCGAAGCTTGAGCGAGTTTCTTATTTCAACCATGGCCTCTATGAATAGAGCAACGATGGTTAGAAAATTACTTATCAAAAGACTAGTAAGAGGAACTAGACGAGGGTAAAGTTTTCCTTACTTGCTAGTCAAGCATCAAGCTTATCGACTTTGGCCTTGTGCTGGTCTTCTAGCAGGTTTATTCTCTGGTTGGACTCTTTACTGATACGATTGAGTTCTCCAATCTACTTGGTCTTCTCTTGACCTCAGTGTGGAACTTATTCGTTTCAATCTCTTTTTTTGTTATAAGAAAAGAGTTAGAGGAAGACAAGAAAGACATCTAAATAAGCAATCTTAAATTTAGAACTTACTGTTTATTTTCTCTTCCAATGCCTTAATTGTAGCATTGGCCTTCATGAGGCTTATTGACTAGTCATTTTTTGTTTTTGAGCACAATAGATAAGAACTTCTTGTCGCTCCTAAACCAGTCAAGATTAAAAACAAACATAAGATGCTGGACGAGTGGTCAAAATGGAGTTCGATCATGAGAGCCAGTGACTTACCATGCCTCTACCTTCCTGGAGAGTTCAACATTTTCTTGTCAAAGGAGCACGACATGTCTGAGTACAGAAGGGCGGTGAGAAATCAAAAGACCAAGTACGAATGCTTAAGTACTTGATACTTACATTCATGTTCCTACGAGCAAACTTGGCAAGCACCCATTTGGATTCCTTGAATTGATCGAGCTCGTTGACCTAGTTCCACCACACCTTCTTGAGATACTCATTGTTAAAGATGTTTCCCTTATCAAGAAGGTCTTTGGGGTGTGATACTTGGTTCAGAGGTTGATCAGAAGAAGATCCCACTACGAATGGGGGGTTAAAAAATGCTGAGAAGAAGTTAGGTTACTCCTCTTCTTCTCTGACTATACCTTCTTGAGGATGAGGAGGAGAGTCATGCAGTGGTCGAAAGGACCTTCAACCTCTTGACAAGGTATTTCTACACTATCTTCTATCGCTTGAACTTCCGTCACTATGGCCATCTCCGTGGTCGTAGTCATTGTAGCTCCGGCAGCAACCTCTGTCGCTGTGGTAGTCAACTCTTCAACCACCATCTCCACCGCTTCTTCGAGTGTGTGCAAGGCTGCAGGAGGCTTCTCTGGAGAAGCATCCTTGGGCAATGGTGTTTCTAAACTAGATTACAAAAGTAAGTTGGCATTTAAGAAGACATAGAGGTAAAATGCTATATTTATGCTTTTATTTTCATACCTTGCTTTCACACCCTTAATCTTGAACTTAGAAGAAACCCTTCCTGAGATTAGTTTCTACGACTGCTTCTTCGACCATGTCTGGTCTTGGAGGAATGATAACATCTTTGACCACATCTGGTCAAAGGTGTTGAGCAAGAACTACTGCTCCTTGTCCTTCCTACCCTTCCTGGCTGTCAAGATCAATTTTGACCACCTGAAGGGTAGACTATCCTTCGATCACAAGCACTGCTGTCACAGTGGTCTCCTTCATAAAAGATACAAAACTTCTCCAGTTTTTCTGTTCAAGTTGCTTGGTAAAGCCTTGAGAAGCGTCAACTGAGAAAGTTTCATTATCGTATTAGAAGTGTACCTTGATCTTGGAAGCCAGTTGCTCAAGTACAGCTACACCTATCTCACTTGCAGTAATTATCTTTGCAAATAACTACTGAACGGGGCCAGTCAGAGCAGCGGGAAGGAGAATAGCAAGGGAAATAGCAGCACTAGTGTTCCCCTTTTTCTTGTCAACAACTTTTGTCAGCTGATGTCTCTTGGTTGGAGGGGCTTTGGCTTTCTCTATCTCTTCTCCAATGACCATTAGTTCGACCCGTTGGTCGTCCTGATGGTTGTTCATGTCTATGCTCTACAAAGGAAAAAAGAGCACTATTTAGTCATTTTCTACAACTATGTAGTGCTAAAGACAAGATCGATGCTTTGATTACCTTTAGGTGCACTTCTTTCTCTTTGGTGGATACATCCACTAGAATATGAGGGGCCACCACCTCAAGTGATGGAGCCTTCTTGCAGACGATCTTGACTTGGGAGTCAATTTCCCCCAAATCAAGATATATTTATGCAGATGAAATGCTCAGTATATAGTGCTTGAAATTTAAATCTAATTAAGAGTACGAGTACGATTGCTACTTATCGTTCTCATAGTCTCTGGTCGTGTCAGCGGCTCCTGAGTACATCCACATGGGATGTGCTCGTCACTTCAAGGGGTTGATGCGACGAGTGATGAAGTCCTTCACCACGTGCTAGTCGGTAAGCCCTTTGTCCCTCAGCTCTTTGATGGATGAGATGTAGGGGGCTATCCGAGTAAGGTCCTTGAAGACTAAGTTCCAGGAAGTGTTCTTCTCCACAGCCTTTCCCACGAACGAAGGCTGTCTTCACTGGTTGTCTCCTAGTAAAACCACTTTTTCTTCTAGCCCAGCCATGAGGACCAGGTGAACATCTGGATGTACTGCTCCGTCTTGCTATCATGGAGCTTCAGACCGTAGCTCCTGGCAATTCTGGCCTACCGGCTCATTTTATAGTAGTACTAAAAGAGCTCAAGGTCTAGAGGGATGCCCAGATAGGCCTCACACAGGTACACAATAACAGTGAGTATTGTGATTGAATTGGGAATCAAGTTCACCAACTCAACCCTAAAGTACTCGAGTACAATAGTGAAGAAGGGGTTAGCAGGAGACGAAGGCCGCACTCACAGTAGGCCTGGAACACAGGGATTAGCCCAATTTCTCTCGTTGGCCAATGTTGCCCGGTGGCTATGAACCATTTGATGAAGTTCCAGGAGAAATCTTCTCAGCATCCTCCAATGCTCTCAATTTTGCATTGTCCATCTCTGACACTGGCCAATTGGATGATGGCTTAGTAATTTTTCTGAGTGGTTGGTTTGGATTTGGAAGAGATATAAGGAAGAAGACGACCTGGTTGGTGGGGGAAGCTCAAAATAGATTAGAGCAGGAGGGGAAAGTAAGGAAGACCAAAAGTTATCTCGAGGTAAGCTTTTATTACCGTGCATCAGTTAATCGTCTCGAGATCTGAACAGTTATTTCGGAAAATGCATCGGCGGACATATTTGTGAGAGAAGATTGGAATTCTCTTTGAAGTTCATCTGTCTTCACAACTCAAGAGAAATTAGATTTTTGACCAAGCGCACTTCTGGTCGAAATGATTCAAAAAGACTTTGCTTTTGATCATCTGTTGTCTACAATTTCTCTTGCTGAAATAGGTTATTTTCACTTGAAGTTGGAGGCCTAGATGACGAGGATAAAGTAATCTTTACATTATTACGTCATTACATTCTTTAAGTATACCCTTTATTGGTAAAGAAGGAATTTCACAGAGTGGTCGTAAGCTCTTCTATGATCATCTCATAGTACTACCTGGTCATTTGTCTTTCTACGACCATCTCATGGTCATAAGTTCTTCAATGAGCATGACTTAGTCATAAGTTGCCCTACAACCACCTCGTGGCCATGGACCCTCCTGCGATGGTCATAAGTTGTCCTGCAACCACCTCGCGGTCATGGACCCTCTTGCGACCAGCCTATTTTTGATTGGCTTGTCTACAACGATCTACCATGTCATGGGTTTATCTGACAAGATGGTTAGAACGTACGTCTATTCTTAATAACCGTACATGATCTCTCTTTGACAACAACCGCCACACGGCGAACGGTCTACCACATCTCTCTGACAACAACTACCGCTAGATAGTTATCTCCTAAAGCGTTAAGGCATCTTCTGGCGTGGAACAACGTCCGCCGCTTTGCTAACTATATAAAGGTTGATGTCGGAGAGAGAAAGGAATCGGATCAAATCCGCTTGAAGCAATAGATAGTGCAAGGCATTCCGCATTATTCTTTCAGCTCTAATCGCTTCTGTGAGCAATAGCCACATAGGAAGTAGATTTATTATTCTCCTAAGGAAAGGCCCAAACCTATATAAAAATGTCCATGTCTTTCTCTCTATGTGATCATAACCAGGTCCTCAAGAGTTTCCCCCGAATTCATTAATCATACGTAATATCAGTATTAAAACACCGACTGCCGTGATAGCTTAGCTTTAATTAGAGTCTGCCTAATCAAGGGCAAGATGTTTTGCTTTTTTGTTAGAATTTCTAGCATATTTTTCTTAATAATATCTAATGGTCATTACAGTTCAACTTTAATTATGACCCACCTAATCAAAGGCAAGATGTTTTTCTTTTTTGTGAGAATTTCTAGAATATTCTTTTGTCTTAGCAATTCTTAAATGATTGTCACGAGCTTTTATTATATAATAGCTGGTGTCAACTGTCAAACATGATTCCTTGTATATACACAAATTATGTATGAAAGAAAAATAGGTTACTATTGGAATATGTTAAACAAAAAAGTTACTGTTCCGAGAGAAATTAACGTACATACAGTTGTAGCATATTGTTTATAGAATAATTTACATGGCACTTCTGAATGCAAAGAACTATTTGTCGTCATTGCCTTGCATTTTGATTTATACTTGTATGTCAAAATGTTCCCTTTCCCGTTGTTGGTTATATGAATCAACACAACTCAGTTTCAGAGTCATCATTCCTAGTGCAGCGATGCTGTGTGTTGCGATCCTCCATTCTAGATACAAGTTGCAGTACACATGGCGGTAAATTGATCAGAATAGAGGAGGGATTTGGGCAGTTTCCAGAGAGAAATGGAGTAGGAGAAATAAGAAGAGGAGAGGAGACGGGAAGAGCCATGGGGATTGGGGAAGAAGCCTTTGGTCTGATCAGTTCGCCCCCAAGGCCCCAACTCTTCCTCAGACTTGACTTGTGCTGCACCTTCTTTGATACTTGGACTTGCAACCCAGCGCACCATGGTCTTGGATCGCATTGGTAGCCCATCTCGCTCTATAGTTCATTGAGGCTATTGAGCTCACTGCAGAAGATGCCACACCGTGGCACTACCTTTGGCGCACCGCTCCTTGATCTCGAATATTATGTCTATGCATATGACAGGGCACTCCTGGCTTCATGGTACAGAACGGCCATGGTCGCCTTTATATAGCGTATCTTCGGTTTGGATTTGAATCCTCTGCTTTAAGGTAGTAAAAGGCAAAGGAACACAGTGCCATGGTCTTTGATGATTCTTGGCCGTCCCATAGAAAAAGAATGATTCAAAATTTCAAATCCAATGCTACAATGCAAAACATTGGATGTGTAGCAGTGATTTTGTTACAGTATTTCTTTACAGTTTTTGCCAATCTCTCTCGCAGAGGTTCAACTAAATAACGAACAACAAGACAAGGTGACCCGGGTTTTGGTTACCGAAAGTTTTTTTACCGGAGGTGGACAGTAAGTCCAATTTGAGCGATTTTTGAAAATTTTGGTAGATTTTGCCTAAAAATTTTGATAGAGCAAGATGCAACCACCACGAGGAAGAGAAGGCTCGGTTCGACCAAGGACCTAAGGCAAAAGAAAGAGGAGACCACATGGGCCATTTTGGTCAGTTGTCAATTCAAAATGGGCCACAATTATTTGGCCGGTAGGAATTTTTACCAGGGTGGCCGTTGATTCCGATTTTGGTGCCAAGTCTAATTGTCTCTAGGAGAAATTGACTAGCACGGCAGTTAAATATAGAATCATATTTCCTTAACTTTCCTTTTGTGATCGGAGAGGGTATTACTAAAGATATTGAAAAAAAAATCTGCTTTACAAACAGAACATAGGATCGTGGTTGGCTAACAGAGAGAGGTTGAATGGTAACCAAAAATATTTACCCCTAAGTATTACAAGATCCTTCCATTCCAATATGAGAGACCATGCGGAGGTAACTCCGATTATGTGATGAGTAATTGACGCGTGTTCTAAAAAGTCTGAGTTTGTTCCGGGCATTTTTGTGCTAATTACTGATACGGATATTTAATTATAATATCTTGTGCGGTGCTATGTAATGTGTTTTCTTGTCGGTGATGGCTGCAGGACTTTGAGACAGAGTCGTGGCAAGACACGGGTGACCGGACTAAGCATAGGCGGTGCTGAGGTCAGAACGGTCGGGTTGTGTCGAAGACGGCGAGGACTCGAAGTGGTTGCAAGGCGTGCGCGGCAAGAAACGAGAAAGCTTCCTGGAAGGTGCAGGAGGGGTATATTGGTAAATGCACAGAGCTACACAAAAGGAAGCGGATTTGGATAAAGAATGATCCATTAGTGGAGAGGTGTTGTAACCTAATGGGTAAAATGGTGTAAAAACCCATTAGTGGAGAATTGGTGTGATCTAATGGGTAAAGTAGGTTTATAAACCTATTAGTGGAGAGTTGGTGTGATTTAATGGGTAAAGTAGGCTTGTAAACCTATTAGTGGAGGCTATAACTTGAGATGCTCTCTAGTGGGAGAAGTGCACTTGAGAGAGAGAAAGAGAAATGGGTATGAGTATTAGAGTTTCCTAATGCTTGTGCTCTTGGGAGAGAAATTTTGTATGCAAGATTTAGGGTTTTATTCTCTCCTTGTGGGTGTTCTTGAGTAAGACATGGAAGAGTTGATGTAAACATTCATATGTTATAATCTTTCATCGCTCTTCGTCTCAATATGAATATTCTTGTTTTATATCTCGTGCCATTTTGCTTGCTTTCTTCTTAAATTAATGTTCTTGTTCTAGATGCTACTATATATATATATATATATATATATATGCTTTGAACGGGGATTTATCTTAAAGCGCTTTGGCTAGCTCATCCCGAAAGCAAAGAATCAATTTCTGTTTATTGCTCTTTGATGGAAGGTTATCTCAAGATCCGTTGATCAGTTCAGTCCCAAGAGCCAATATGTTATATAAGTTTCTATATCTTGTTCACTGTCTTCCCTTTGTTTTAGTCTCGCTGTTTGATCAGTTTGCAGTCCATGTGCTGCGTTCGATATTTCACTGATCTGCAGTGAGTTTTCTTTCGTCTTGTTGTCTAGCTGGTATTTATTTTCTAAGTATTGTTCAAGTCCCTGAGAGGAGCAGCCAAAGTATATTATACACCATCTCTTCGGCTGCTACTGCTTTTGATTTTTCGCTGTGCTTCTTTTCCAGCCGAACAACTACAGTTCGGTTCTCTGCAGTCTGCAGTAGCATGTAGTGTTCTTCTCTTTGACAGCAGCCTGCTAGTCCCTGTTCCTTGTCCTCTATTAAAAGAAACAGCAGCAATTTCTCTTCTTCCAGGCTGTTACCTTCGGATGTATTTGCTTTTGGACTTGGTCTTTGAGTCTGCCCTGAAGGTTCCAGTCTGTAGCTGCTCTCTTCTTTCGGTCGGAGTAGGTGCTGTTCGGCCAGCACTGCAGGTTTATATTTGTGCATCAATCTCCAGTTTTCTAGTTATTTTAGTTGTTTGTTTTCCTCTGAAGTTTAGCTCGGCTATTTTTATTTTGTCATTTTCGGTTGCTAGTGCTATTTTCGGTCTTGCTCTGCATTAATAAGTTCTCAGTCTGCTGTCTCTTCTCAGTTTCTAGCATCTTCTTTATCTCTTTTCTTTTCAGTTTTGGCCAGAGCAAAGGACCATCTTTTAGTACTTTCGGCCTGGATTAATTATGCTGTTTTGGATTACTGTTTGGTGAGAGATTGGCCCAGCTGCAAGTAGTACTAGTATTTGATTTTGTGCAGCAGTCTGGAGTAGCTTAAAGTGTTCGGCCACTGCTCCAAGGTCCAAGAATAGCAGCAAGGATTTAATCTTCCTTTTATGTTCTGCTCTTAGCTTTCCCATTTATTTTCTTTGGCTGATTTTCAAGCAATTTGCATGCAGTCCAAACTGCGTTATTTTCAGTTGAATTTTTTACTGGTTGATCTCTGATTTATGCTGAATTTTTCAATGTCGCATGCGTTCCAATCTTTTATTCTTTTGCATGCAATCCAAAATTAATTTTCTATGAGTTGCTTTATTCTGCATCCTGTTGAAAAATCAGTGTTCGAATTTTTACAGAATGACATTCACCCCCCCTCTGTCGCCATTTCGGTCCTACACAATAGCTATAAGAACTAAGAAGATCAAGACCTAATTAAGACACTAATGCAGCGAAAACCAAACACAACCAACAAAAAACCCTATTGCGGTCTAACCACAAGTGTTATGCCAATCTGGCCGTGCCCAGTCGGTTTGACTGTTCGTTAATAGTCGGTTTGACCGCATCCTATTAACAAAATTGAAAAATAGCACGATTTCAAATCCACAAATCAGCTCAACTTTCAAAATACTTCTCAAAATTTCATGAAACTTAGAACACATCTTCTTTAGGACCTTAGGAACCTAGTCCAATCAATAATTGCAAATATCATTTGTCGAGTTCAAACATTTTTCCAATTGAAGAGAAGTTACTCAAAAACCGGGTCAAATACCAAATCTTAGATCAAGACTTGCTCGTAGGTAAAATATGGTTAAGATGATCTTGGATCACTTCCCTTACGTCCTAGGAAACCTAAGAATAGCAAGACTCACACCAAAATCTCATTAGCAAACATATGCGAAGATTCACCCCAAAACACCACCAAAACTAGGTGAATTCTATGGAAGGTGACTAATTAGATGGAATCTAATCTCAGAGAGGTTTTTCCCATCATTTCCATATTCTTGGCAATCAGCAAACCCAAGAAAGAGAAGAGAAGACAAAAACACCTCAAATCAAGAAGGCAATGTTACAAAACAGGAGCACAACTTGTTGCACAAATTTTATAGATTTATTGCAACTTGATGATAAAGGTTTACAACCACTCCTAGAAGGACAAGAGTCACTAAAGCACTGGGATCTCACAAATTTTCTTTAAGCATTGAAGCTCACCCACTCAACCTATTCATGTGCACTAAACTCAAGAGACTTGGTTAATTTTCTCTTACACAACCCCTTATATAAGGAGGAGGTATACCCTCTCTCTATCTGTTGGACTCTAACCTAAACCCTTAATAGATACTATCTACTTACACATAGGAAAACCCTCAAACCCATATCTTATCGGTTTTTACCTACATGATTCTTATGCACACTTTTCAAAGCATATAAGCCCAAGTTCATCTTCCCTTGATCCAATTGATGCACTTGATATTCTCAACTTCTCTTTGACCTTAAACCACCTTTCCCAAGCACCGCGGTTTAGTCTCTTGACCTTTCCTACTATTTAGCAAGCTCCCAAAATATCCTTGTCTTAACCCGGTCATATCCTTCACTTGCAAGCAATCCTCATACTTGACATGTATAGATTCACCAATGGCTTGTCTCATATCGGGTTTCTTCCATTCTGGTTCCCATCTGGACCACCACCACATTGCACCGATCTAACTACTTGGTACAACCCGTCACTCGAACCTTGCCTTCTATGTTCTTATCCACCATACACCTTGTGTGAGCTCAACTATTTCACTCAGCATCTATAACTGTTTCAGACCTTGGTTTCCAAATCAAATCCCCTTCCTCCTTGCCGTTGACCATAGTTAGCTCTAAGCCATATGCATATCCAAAGACCAAGAAAATATGTCTAGGTACGAGTTCTTCATAACTTGGCCTATGTTAGTTAGAACATGCACCATGTAACTCAATATGCAATGACCTAAGATTCCTCGAGCCTTGCCAAGATCCAAAACCAAATTTTTAGTGGGTTGGGAACAGGGAACAATCTGACCGCAATCTCCATGACGATTAGACCACAACTTATATACTAGTTAGATCACTATACACTAGTTGGTCAAACTACCAACACTCAACATAGAACCATCTCCCCGGAAAATTGTAAATGTCAACTAAAAATCGGTCCAACCATCTACACTAGTCAGACTGTACCATAATGCCGGTCAGATTGCATTTCATCCTGATATCTAAACATCGGTTCAATCTCAAGTGCAAATTGTTCTAATTGTATCTCCAGGCCAGTCAGACTACCCTTAACATGGAATGTCTGATTTTTTCTAAAACTTTTGGCAAACCTGAATTTCAACTCACCAAAACTTACCAACTGTTTATCACAAATATCTAAGAACCTTCTCACACACAATCCTAGAAAGAAAGAACTCATCTATAAAAAATTGAAGAAGCACTCAAATGTGGTGGTATCACAGATAAAATTGTAGAATAACTCAGCTGTCCTAGTGTCCTTACACATGCATCACAGATAATACATCGAAAAAAGCTATGTGATGGTATCAATACACACTACTTCAGAAACCCTAATACTAGACGGCAAATCATAGACGGTTTGATAAAACCGTCTATGGGGAATACTATCACAAACGGTTTTCATTTCGAGACCGTCTTTGTTGTTGCTGTCGGCAAAAACCGTCTCTAAAGGATTAATATCACAGACAGTTCTTGCCATGAACCGTCTGTGATAATGCTAGTATCATAGACGGTTTTTAATAAAAACCCGTCTATGATAATCTGTGCATTACTACAGATGGTTTTTATTAAAAACCGTCTGTGATAAGTTGCTTAGTATAAAACTGTCTGTGATAATCCGACTATGTATTTATTGCGCCGCTCAGAGCGCATCTCTGTCTTCATTTCGATCCAGATATAGCCGGTCGGTGCTGCGCACTTGGAGGAGGTGGCAAGGCTTTTAGGCCATTTAATTTGGTGGAAGGAGGCTTATTTGGCAGGAGAGCTTGGAAGATTCATCTAGTTCTTGGTTGCTCTAGATATGGTTAGTAATGAAATTTATTTTTCGTTGCATCAAAATTTAGATCTAGCTAATTTTTGGTGACTGTTATATATATGTTGTGGAAATAGCTATTGTACATGTTAATATGAATTAACCTAGTAAACCCTCAATGCATGTAGTATATATGTAGTAATAATTAATTAATTAATTGAAGTTTTAATACCAAGTTGTTATATATGTGCATAATATAGGACCGAAGTGGATGTATACCGCGAACTGTCTTAGTGAAGAGTACATTAACGGCATGTCTGCTTTTACAAGAGCTTCCAAGGAGGATATATTAAATAAGGGGGTGGAATATATGTATTGTCCATGTACTGACTGCGAGAATTTAAAGATATTTAAGAATTGAGAGCAAATTGAAGGTTACTTGATTTGGAAGGGGTTTCAAAAAGGGATATACGTGTTGGACTAGTCATGGCGAAGTTAATGATATGTCGCCGGATGACATCGCCTTTGAAGTTAATGATATGCCGCCGGATGACATCGCCGATGAAGTCAATGATATGCCGTTAGATGATGTCGATTGTGGTTCGGATTCGGATAGGCTGCACGATGACAATCTAGATTAGATGCTTCATGATGTAGAAGAGAACTATGATGAGAGAGAGTATGTTAAATTCTGGGGCTTGATGAAGGATTTGGAGAAACCTTTGTTCACGTGCTGCAGGTCAAAGTACGCGAAGTTGTCAGCTGTGCTTGAACTATTAAAATTGAAGATAAGCAACGGTTGGTCCGACAAGAGTTTCACGGTGCTGCTAGGTCTTTTAGCAGACATACTTTGAAGGAAAATAAGTTGTCTAAAACCACATATAAAGCCAAGAATGTTCTTTGTCCATTGGGAATGGAAATAGAAAGAATATATGTATATCCGAATGATTGTATCCTCTACCGTAAAGAGTATAGAAACATGCATGTCTGCCGATGTGCAATGCATTCCGATACAAACGTAACAATCAATCAGATGATGATGGCGAGAGAACAGAGGTGAAGAAAGGACCTCCTACAAAGGTGGCATGGTATCTTCTTATAATTCCCCGTTTGAAGCGGTTTTTTGCGAATCTAAAGGAGGCAAAACTGCTGTGTTGGCACTCGGATGAGCATAAAAAGGATGGAATGCTGAGACACCTTGCTGATTCCGCCCATTGGAGAAATATAGATAAGAGTTTTGCAGATTTCGGTGCAGAACCGAGGAATATAAGGTTTGGATTAAGTACATATGGAATGAATCTTTTCAGCAGCATGAGCAGCTGATATAGCACTTGGCCCATGACTCTCTGTATCTATAACCTTCCTCCTTAGTTGTGTATGAAGCGAAAGTATATTTCGCTGTTGATACTTATCCAATGGCCAAAGTAACATGGGAATGATATTATGTACCTAGCACCGTTGTTCGAAGATCTAAAAGTACTGTGGAAAGAAGGGGTACAGGTATGGGATGCATACAAACGAGAGAACTTCACTTTGCGCTCCTTATTGTTCTGCACCGTAAATGATTATCCTGGCATTACTAACATATCGGCCAGAGTACAAAAGGTGCCAAAACTTGTATTCACTACTTAGATGGTACCGATGTGTTTGGCTGAAACACTCACGCAAAACCGTGTACATGCGTCACCATCGGTTCCTTCAGAGGGCTCACTCATACCGCAAAATGATGAAACAATTTGATGGAGAGAAGGAGGACGGTTCAGCTCCAAGGCAATTAAGCGGAAAAGAGGTTTATAATATGATTAAGGATTTAGATGTTGTCCTTGAAAAGGGACATAAATTGAGAGCTCATGAAAAAACATCTCGAAGAAGAGATTAATGTTTTGGGACTTACCTTATTGGGAGTACCTAGATGTTCGACACTACATCAACGTCATGCACATAGAAAAGAATGTATGTGATAGCTTGATTGGTCTCTTATCGAACATTCATGATAAAATAAAGGACAACATCAACGCATGGCTTGACTTGGCTGATACGGACATCAGGCCTGAGTTAGCACCGACAAAAACAGATAATTAACGAACGTACCTTCCCCCTGCGTATTACACTCTGTCCAAAGCCAAGAAAATAGAACTATGACAGTGCTTGCATGGTGTCAAAGTTCCGTCTGGTTACTCCGGCAACATAAAAAACTTGTTTCGATACAAGATTTGAAGTTAAATGGCATGAAGTCTCATGATTGTCATGTGTTAATTACACAGATGCTCCCTATTGCAATTAGAAATATTTTACCGATCAAAGTCCGAGAGACAATCATGAGACTATGTTATTTCTTTAACACAATTGCTCAGAAGGTCATCGATCCCGAAGGACTAGATGCTCTACAGGACGAGGTGGTGATGACTCTATGTCATCTTGAGATGTATTTTCCTCCTTCGTTTTTAATATCATAGTCCATCTCATTATTCATGTTGTGTGTGAGATAAAAATGTGCGGGCCCGTATTCCTACGTAGCATGTACCCATTTGAGAGGTTCATGGGAATTCTTAAGTCCTATGTACGGAATCTATCTCGGCCGGAGGGCAGCATCGTCGAAGGTTATGTAAAGCGAAGATGTCATTGAGTTTTGTGTCGATTATATGGTTTAGATTGAACTGATAGATGTGCCTCAATCTCATCATGAGGAGAGGCTCAATGGTATCGGAACTATCGGAAGGAAAGCAATCACTGCAGATATGGATGTGTATACTTAAATTTATTTCACGGTCTTGCAACACATAACTGAAGTGGCTCCTTATGTCGACCAGCACAAGCCCATTTATATATCACAGATGGTTTTTAGTTAAAAACAGTCTGTAATTATTAACTATCATAGACGGTTTTTAGTTAAAAATCGTCTGTAATATTTATACCACAAATGATTCGAAAGCCGTCTGTAATGGCCTTGTATCATTACTGACCCATCAATTCAGACGGCTCACGAAACCATCTGTGATGATGTTTTTCAACCGTCTGTAATACGGTTTTCTGTAGTGGTGACAAGCTACAACCCGTTTTCCATCTCAAGTTAACACGAATGTGTTCTGAATCTGTTGGGGCTGCAGCAGTGCCACGAGAACCACCAAGAAGACGGTGAGCTCCATGAGGAAGACGTTCACCAACCCAGAGATGAGCAGCAGCGGCGCCTCGCCGTCCTCGTCCTGTACCTCATGGACGAGAGGCATCCTTGTGAGGGTTGCTATGAGCGCGACGAAGATAAAGAACACGCAGGTCCTGTACAGGTTGCTGAAGTCCGCGCCGCCTCCGGTGATGCTTCTGGAGTAGGACGCCATCAACGCCCCGAACATGGCGGGGCAGAACCCGAACCACACCAGCGACCGGCTGCGCGCCTCCGCCGGGTCTTTCCCGTTTCCCTTTGTAGAGGATGGTGGCATCCTGCACACCTTCCAAAATAGGCCGCCGGCGCACGCGCCGAAGACGAGGACGAAGGCTAACACTATGTATGCTTGTAAAATCTCAGCTGCTGCCAGGAATGCGACGAGGGCGATCAGCGCCAGGAGAGCGTAGGTGGAGAACCTGATGAAAACCTTCACAAACTTCTCTCTCGTTTCTTTGAAATCTGCTGCCAAGGGCACCGTGCACACCAGCATGATGAACAGCCCGAAGAGCACCGTGTACATGGTGAGCACCTCGGGCACCCTGACCCCGGCGCAGTGCTTGCACTTCGTGCTCCTCAGCTGGCTGAAGAGCGTCGCCGGCAGGCCCAAGAAGGCGGCCTGCGTGGCCTCCGACGAGAGGTCGAAGAAGTACTTGATGTCTTCCTGGAACTCCTCGTACTGCACCACGCCCCAGACCACCGTGTTCCGAGTTGAGTGCTTTATGTGATACGCGTAGGGTGCTCCAATCAGAAGCACCACCGCGGCAGCGAGGTAGAAGTAGGTGAAGTTTAGCACCGCCGTGAGGCAGGCAGCGGTGATCATAAGAACCACGTTGGAGACAAAAACGGCAATGCAAAGCCACCGTATTCGGTGGCGATGGCAGTCTTCCACAAGCTCGTCGTCATGGCTGCCATCCGAGCTCTCCACCTTGTTGACACCCTTGTGGCGCATCTTATCCGCAAACAGCAACGGTGTTGTGTTGAGCACGAGGGAGAGGAGTGCAAAGAAGCTGAATGCGATGGTAACCTTCCTGGTGCTCCTGCAGAACGTGATGGGAAGGAAGCCTACCAGCATAGGGAAGATGATCCCAGAGGCAGATTTCTTGAAGTACTGCAGGAGCTGCTTGTCCACTATGAAGTACTGCGAGCGCTTTGTCAAATCCAACGGTCCAGACTGCTACACAACGTAATGGAAACAGTACTGAGATCTTAATGATCTGAAATTTACAGCGACAATATTCGGTACCAAAATATGTCTATTACAGAGGAAAATTTAGAGTTTCATGATTGTAGTTGCATAAACCCTGGATTTCGTGGTTAGTGAAACTTAACACATCATGGTTAGGGACTAGTTAATGTTAGTACATAATTAAAATGGGTTAACTGGATGCACCACATTCACTGGGCAGGCTAGAAATTCCCAATTCATTGGAAGAAAAAGAAATAGATCATGAAGGCCACAAAGTGATCCATTGCTATAGTAATTCAGGCACTTGAGTTCTATTAATTACATACACAACACTACTCTTAGTTTGAAATGTGAACATATATATGCTAGCATCTTTTGTTAGAGTTAATCTTGTTTTAGTAGACTTGGTTTATTTTTTGGAAAGTTTGTTTAGTATTTACAAAGTATACGTATAAGAGTAGAGAAAGGAAATAAGAATCCAAGTAGGATTATGAGTTGGAATCTAAGTAGGATAATGAGTCCGAGTGTTAGGCTTGAAATTAGCCTATATAAGACACAATAGTCATGTAATTGAGACAAGCGAAAACGAGAGAGAAATAAGAAGAAAAGAGAGAGAGGTTGATGCTCCGGAAAAGTACATCAATGCGTGTAAGAGTTTAGCGAGGAAGAATTCCAACATCTTTCTGTACGCAAATAGCTCAGGATTTACTGCTAGTGTTCATATCATACATCTAAGCAAAGGATCGGAGGGTCGTACTTGTTTCTCCGTCATTGCTTTCACACGAACACAGCAGCACTGGATTATGGCGATCTTACTAGGCTACGAACCTGCACCATATACATACATGATATATATACCACGATTATAAACGTCATACTACGGACATGTTTAGTTGCCTGTTTGACAAAGAAAGAACAAAGAAACGGGACATTCATATGCCCATAATCAGAATGATTTACTATACTAACCTGATCACTCTCGCAGCTCGTACCTTCTAATAATGCGAATCAGCTATCGAGCAAGATCAAGAAGAAACAATTTCTGCAGAGTTTCAGCTTTCCTGTTATATATATATATGTAACATTGTTGTACTAACAACTCAGCTAATACAATACATCCAGTGTGAACAAGGTAATGTGTACTTCTAGGTCAACCCTGTTTTATGTCATTGTACTTAAGTTGTACCTACTCCTGACCTAGTCAATAATGAAGCACGCAACAATACAAAATTTTGACCTGTTAAAGAATTACGACATGGTCTCATTCTTAGCTCTTCAATATACTAGGAAAGCAACATGTCGATCTGTTGGACAAGGTAATTAATTTAACTAAAACAATTGCCACAGTTAGTGCTAAGGCAATCTGTTAAGAGAAACCTTTGTGTTCACTGTAAAAGACTAGAAATTTCTGTATTGATCAGAGAAAAATAGAAAGATCTACATCGTTTATTTTGGTAGATCCATATTATAATAGTATAAATATGTGGTTTCTGACTTTCTATATTACTTGTATCATTGTAGGTTGAGTACCAGTAATTCCGTGGAATTCATTCTAATACATTTCGTAATACGGTCAAGGATTTCCGGCCCTAGTTTTTGCTCACTTTTTGCAAATTTATTTACTACTGTTGTGAAACATACATAATTTTATTTTTAATTGGCAAAATGATTACAAACAGTATTCCATCTAAAGGAAAATTTCAAGGGATGCTTACGATTTGTCTCTACAATAAGAACTTCTAAATTCTCTAGTAGAGCCTTCTGAGACAGTTTCATAAACCACGCCATTTTTATCCTCTAGAGATGATTTTAGTTGAAGCATTTGAGCTAAAAGCACAAGGTCAATGTCAAACACGGTATTTAATCCTACCTGTACACACTATTACAGAAATTATCATCACAGATAGTTCAAAAATGTCATCACAAACGGTATTCTAAACCGTCTGAATTTATGGGTCAGTGATAATTGAAAGTTATCACAGACGGTTTGTGAGCCATCTGTGATGAATACAATACAAACGATTTGTAACTAGAACCGTCTGTGAAAAACACTATCACAGACGGTTCTAATTATCACAGACAGTTCTAACCAAAAATCGTCTGTGATACTCACATATCACAGACGATTCTATGTATGGAACTGTCTATGATGTTATTAACAGACGGTTTATACTAACAAACCGTCTGTGATAGTTCATTCTATACCTAAATTGTTTTTCTATTTTTGAATTAGCCTCAGGAAATATTAGCTATGCTGTTTGAAAACAAGTAAATACGACAACGAACATAGCAAGAACATTCTATTTATATTACAATCCACAATTATAACATCACAAGACTACAATCCATCATTACAATAGCAGAGAATATTCCATTTCCATTACAAATCGAGCAACAAACAAGAAAGAAAATAAAAGAATCAGAGATCCTAATGGAAATTCATCTCTGATGCAGCTTAGGTAGGCCTTCTTAGCGGCGCCTCACTGTAACCTCCTAGGTAGCCCTAAACCCAACAAAGTAGCAACAATAGAGGCTACGATGGAGATCTAAACCTCACAGAATCAAATACTATAAGAAACAATGGAGGAAGGAAGCTTAAGACGTATTTGAAGGGAGGGGACGGATGGGTTCGGGTGAGTATTTATAGAGGAGGGAGAGCTACGATCCGTGAGGTGTGGGTTGGTCGGTTTCTATTGGCTGGAATTGAGTTAAGGAGGATTGACAGGTCAAGTGGTCAGGGAACAAATTATCACAGACGGTTCTTACCATAGTATTACAAACGGTTTGAACCACGAACTGTCTATGATATTGACTATATATATACCGATACAATATAAACAACTAGTTTAAAAATATGAAATAACAAAGTTCTATATGGCTTATATATACTCATTTGAAAGATTTTGATGAGATCTACAATTTTACAGTTGAGATGAACCCTAAATTTCGAAGGAAAGATCAAAAATTTTGGCAAAAACAGAAATAAAAAACTTGCGATTCAAATTTGAGGCTACAAATAGCCGATTTTGGGAGTCTTCGAGAACGACTGGTGCATGCCGGTCAATTTTTTTTGCATCGGGCTCGTCGTTAGCTTTCCAATGAGTATACGAACATCGAAAACAGACACCGTATGCAAAAGTTATGCCCGTTTTACTAAAGATGTGTCAAAACAAAATCCTACTCGAACTCAGACGAAAAATTATGAAATTTTAGGGGTGTATGAGGCGGGAAACATATCATAAAAATCGTCAGTATTAAATGCAATCACATATGGTTCTTTAACCATCTATGATATCACTACTACAGACAGGCCTATCACAGACGGTTCGGAACCGTCATCACAGACAGTTTTCGAACCGTCTATTTTTATGTGTCAGTGATAATAGTTAGTTATCACAGACGGCTCAGGAGCCATCTGTGATAACTTACATTACAGACGGTTTTTGATACAAACCGTCTGTGATAGGCGACTTTCACAAACGGTTAAACACAAAAACCGTCTGTGATAGACACGATATCACAGACGGTTCGGAACAGGAACTGTCTGTGATATCGTGTCTATCACAGACGGTTCTTGCTTTTAACCGTCTATGAAAGTACTATCACAGACGGTTTTCAACAACGAACCGTCTGTGATAGCAATTGCAACAGCAGTTTTATTTGCCGTTTTTTGGCTAGCCTCAGGATATGCTAGCCATGCCCTCTGAAAACAAGCAACAAGATATCACATACATTGCAGATTACACAGATCTGACAAATGAATCACATACAATATTGCAACTCAAAGTTACACAGATAAGTTAATTGCAACTCAGTGAATTACAAATGTAACAAACGGCCAACAGATCACATACAAATATAGAATGAAAATCGTCACACTGTTCTGACTAATGTTTGATTAAGCACACAACTGAGTGATTTGTACAATTGCATCCAATGTTTCAACATCTAATTATCACCATTGTCGGGTAGAACTCTCCAGTCTTGTTTATACACTGTCCTATTAAGAACCCGGAGAGTGAGACCCAGATGACGACGACGAAGCCTGTGAGGACGCCATCTCTCTTCTAAGAAAAAATAACTGCAGTGTGTCACTAGCCTGTGAAGTGTGGACCTGAACAAAGTTCTATAAAGCAAATGATACAAACTAGTGTATCAAGTTCATTGAACCCGATACACTAGAGTGTATCACTAGCTTCATGCCCTTTGAAGGTCTATGTGGCATATATTTTTGGATGACTATGTGGACGCAGTGAGGTGTGGTATATCTCTAACTATAGCTAGCTGCTAATAATTCATATATAGCAATATAATTCTAGTATGATTATGTGAGCACAAAGATGACATCAATCGAAATACAAATGTCATAACATGTATGTAATATATGAATTGAATATACCATTTGAAATATAACACATATCCAAATACAAATGACAAATGAATTTAACATATCCATCAATCCAGCATGTGTAAATTCGGACAGCATATATATCAATATGACAATCCAGCATGTGTAAATTCGGCTAGCATATATATCAATATGACAATGTAGCATATATATCAATATGACAATGTAGCATATATATCAATATGACAATGTAGCATATATATCAATATGACAATGTAGCATATATATCAATATGACAATGTAGCATATATATCAATATATGAAACATGAAACAATTAGCTACATGAAACATGAAACAACTAGCTACATGAAACAAATCTAAAACCTAGCTAGAGTCGGAGGAGGAGGGCACCGGAGTCGGGGGAGGAGGGCGCCGGGCTCGCGGGGGAGGAGGGAGCTAGAGTCGGGAGCGGAAGCCGAGCTTGGGGGAGGGAGCGGCGTCGGGGAAGGAGGGCACGAGTCGGGGAGGGAGCAGCGTCGGGGGGAGCGTCGGCGGGAGGGCGCGCGTCGGGAGGAGCGTCGGCGGGAGGGCGCGGCGTCGGAGCGCGGCGGCGGCGGCGGGAGGAGAGGGCGCGGCGTCGGCGGCGTCGGGAGGGAAGGGCGCGCGAGAGATACCAGGGGCGCTGGAGAGTGCGAGCTAGAGTGCGAAATCTGTGCCCTAGTTGACGGTATTTATTTTTTTATAGAACCGTCGTGATAGAACTATCACAGACAGTTTTTTATAGAAATGTCGTGATAGAACTATCACGAGCGGTTCTCTCTTAAGGAACCGCTGTGATAGTTCTATCACGCACGATTCTATAAAAACCTTCTGTGATACTCTATTTTCATAGACGGTTATACGTAACGACCGTCTGTGATAGTATGCCTATCACAGACTGTTATACACTTAGAACCGTCTGTGATAGTATTACTATCACAGACGGTTCTTACCTTATAACCGTCTGTGATAATATAATATTACAGACGGTTATAAGTGGAGAACCGTCTGTGATAACTATCACATACGGTTCTAAGTGTATAACTGTCTGTAATAAGCCTTTGCCCCAGTATTGTCGATCTGTAATAAACCTTTGCCGGCTGGCTATTGTAACTATACTACCAGCATTCAATAAGACCTCTCACAGAGTGTAATGAATATAACTACTCCTACCAGCATGCAAATTCACAAATACATCACAGTTCCTGAGTCAAGTTACAATTACAATAAAACATATATAATAGTTACATTTATTACACATAGCTATTTTATTTTAAATAAAGTCTTTCACGATGATCGACACGCATATAGCTTGTTTCATCGCCTTGTTCTTCCTCGAGCCTGATGCCGTCTCCGAATGGAGGCAAATTATCAAATTGATTGTACTCTTCCTCATCCACAACATTCTCAACTCCGACAATCCTTCTTTTTCCCTGAAAAACTACATGTCGCTTCTTATTTGCCGGGTCGGTTACATAAAATACTTGAACAACTTGCCTCGTGAGTACGAATTGTTCGTCTTTGTATCCTACACATTTGATATCCACGGTAGTGACACCGTACTTGTCGACCTTTACACCCCGTGGGAGATGGACCCAACGGCATCGAAATAGAGGAATCTTGAAAATTACGTAGTCAAGCTCCCAAATCTCCTCTATAAGCCCGTAGTACGAGCTTGGGCCAGCGGTACTGACGTGCGCATCATAGGCATCTATGCGGACACCTGAGTTCTGCACAGTGCTCTTTTTATCCTGATCTGTTGTATAAAATGTGTAGCCATTAATGTCGTATCCTTACCATGTCATAATTGTAAATTTTGGCCCTTTTGCCAACCATTGTAGTGTTTCACTTGACGACCTCCTAGTCAATTGCGCCTTCAACCATTCGTTGAACTGACGATTGTGTTGTCTCGTGATCCAAACTTCTGACTGGCCTGCATTCTCTTGACGTAGCATGTCCTTGTGCTCTTCAATATATGGGGTCACTTCAGTCATGTGTTGTAAAACTGTGAAATGGGCTTGAGTATACGTATTTTGATCCGGAGTTATTGCTTTCCTTCCGATAGTCCCGATACCCTCTAACCTCCCCTCGTGACGAGATATAGGTACACCTATCGGATCAACCTGAGCCATGTAGCCGATGCAGAATTCAATGACCTCTTCTGTTGTATAACCTTCGATGATGCTACCCTCCGGTCGAGATCGATTGCGTACATAGGACTTGAGAATTCCCATGTACCTCTCGAAAGGGTACATATGACGTAGAAACACGGGGCCGCATATTTTTATCTCTTTCATAAGGTGGACAATGAGATGGACCATGATATCAAAAAATGATGGAGGGAAATACATCTCTAGATGACATAGAGTTGTCACCACCTCGGTTTGCAGAGCATCTAGTCCATCGGGATCAATGACCTTCTAAGCAATTGCGTTAAAGAAATAACACAGCTTTATGATTGTCACTCGAACCTTGTTCGGCAAAATACTTCTAATTGCAACAGGTAGCATTTGTGTCATTAGCACATGGCAGTCGTGGGACTTCATGCCAATTAATTTCAAATGTTCCATGGAAACAATTTTCTTCGTGCTGGTGGAGTGACCGGATGGAACTTTCACACCATGTAAGGACTGGCACAGTTCAGTTCTCTCGGACTTAGATAGAGTGTAGCAAGCTGGGGGAAGGTATGTCCGGCCTTTATCAGTCTCTATCGGTGCTAACTCGGTCCTGATGTTCATAGCGACCAAGTCACGCCTTGCGTTAACACCATCCTTAGTTTTATCAGGAATGTTCAATAAGAGACCAATCAAACTGTCACATACATTCTTCTCTACGTGCATGACATCGATGCAATTGTGAACTTCTAAGTGCTCCCAATAAGGTAAGTCTCAAAATATTGACTTTTTTTTCCATATGTTCTTCCTCAATTTACGCCCCTTTCCAAGCACAACGTTTATATTCTTGACCATATCATACACCTCTTTCCCGCTAAAAGGTCTTGGTACTGAGTCATCTTCTTTTTTTCCATCAAATTATTTTTTCATCTTGCGGTATGGGTGATACTTTGGAAGGAACCTACAGTGACGCATGTACACAGTTTTACGCGAGTTGTTCAACCACACACTCTCGGTATTGTCTAAGCAGTGCGGACATGCTTTGGCTCCTTTTGTACTCAATCCTGACAGGTTACCAAGGGCAGGAAAATCATTAATGGTGCAGAACAACATAGCGCGTAGAGTAAAGTTCTCTCGTTTGTCCGCATCCCATACATGTACCCCTTCGTTCCACAGTATTGCAAGATCTTCTACCAATGGTGCTAGGAACACATCAATATCGTTGCCAGGTTGCTTCGGCCCTTGGATAAGTAGTGACATCAAAATATACTTCCGCTTCATACACAGCCAAGGAGGAAGGTTGTACATGCATAGAGTCACGGGGCAGGTGCTATGTCGGCTGCTCATTTTACCAAAAGGATTCATTCCATCTGTACTCAACCTAAACCTTATATTTCTCGATTTCACACCGAAATCTACAAACATCCTATCGATGTTCCTCCATTGGGCAGAATCAGCAACATGTCTTATCATTCCGTCTTTCTTACGCTGCTCCAAGTGCCAACGCATCAATCTTGCATCCTTGCGGTTTGCAAATAAATGCTTCAAACGGGGGATTACAGGAAGATACCACAACACCTTAGCAAGAGGTCCTTGCTTCACCTCGATGCCCTTTCCATCATCAGAGTCATTTTTACGCTTGTATCGGGATGCTTTGCACACCGGATAAACATTTAAGCTAGCATACTCTTTACGGTACAGGATACAATCATTCGGACATGCATGTATTCTTTCTACTTCTATTCCTAATGGACAAAGAATCTTTTTGGCTTGGTAGGTGGTTCTCGGCAACACATTTTCCTCTGGAAGCATATCCGCTAGGAGACTTAACAATGCCGTGAAACTCTTGTTGGACCAACCATTGCTTGCCTTCAATTTCAGTAGTTCTAGAACTGATGACAACCTCGTGTATTGTGGCTTGCATCCCAAGAACAAAGGTTTCTCCGAGTCCTCCATCAAGCCCTCGAATTTACCAAACTCTCTCTCCGTAGTTCCTTCGCATCACGTAACATCCGATCCAGATTGTCATCCTGCGATCCATCCGCGGCCTCATGATCAAAAGCATAATCCACAACTGGCATATCGTTGTCCCCATCGACTATGTCATAACTACCAGCTTCTTGTGTACACTTCTTTTCACCGTGACTGGTCCAACATTTATACCTTTTTCTGAAACCCCTTCGAATCAAGTGAGCTTCGATCTGCGCTGAGTTGCTAAACATCTTGAGATTATCACAATCAATACATGGATAGTACATATATTTTATCCCCTTCTTTAATATATCCAGCTCGGCCGCTCTTCTAAAAACAGACACGCCAATAATGTACTCTTCACTCACACGGTTCTCAATGTACATCCAGCTACGATCCATTTCCGCTAGCTACACAAGTAACAAATGGTTGCCAAAAATGATTATTACCGCAACTACATAACATATAAATTATCATCTCTAAGCCTTCTATTACAAAAATATGTATATAAGATAATTAAAAGTAATTGAGTACTAACATCTGATTAGATCACTAAGAAGATGGCGATATATTTTCACCCCCGAACTCCCAAAAGCTGGCCGCCTTGCTCCACCGATGCAGCGCAATAAAAAAACAGATCTCTGTGTCGACACCGTCCAAGTATTAATAGTGCAATTTATCACAAACGGTTATTAACACGAGCGATGCAGTGACAATTCATATCAAAGACGATTTGTTATACGAATCGCAGCGATAATAGAGACGTCACAAGCGGTTAGTGTTAATAACCGTCGTGAAGTATCCTGACGGTTATTAACACTAACCGCTCGCGGACGTCTCTATTATCACAGACGGTTCGTATAATAAACCGTCTGTGAACTATCATAGACGGTTATTAACACGAACCGTCTTTGATGTCTCTACTATCACAGACTGGTCGTGTTAATAACCGTCTGTGATAGTATCACAGCTGGGTGGCAGTATGAACCGTCTGTGATAGTTAAGTACAGACGGTTCCGTATGAACCGTCTGTGATTTACCCGTCTAGTATAGCCTGTTTTGTAGTAGTGTATTCACAGACGGTTATTAACACTAACCGTCTGTGATGTCTCTATTATCATAGACGGTTCGTATAACAAACCGTCTGTGAACTATCACAGACGGTTATTAACACGAACCGTCTTTGATGTCTCTACTATCACAGACTGGTCGTGTTAATAACCGTCTGTGATAGTATTACAGCCGGGTGACAGTATGAACCGTCTGTGATAGTTAAGCATAGACGATTCCGTATGAACCGTCTGTGATTTACCCGTCCAGTATAGCTTATTTTGTAGTAGTGTATTGGTAATATCACAGACGGTTTGTATTACAAATCGTCTGTGATTGCATTTAATACTAGCGATTTTTATGAACCATCTGTGATAAGATGTCTAATATAAACTTTTTTTTTGGTAGTAGTGATAGCTTAATCTAGGACATGTTACATTCGCTCGAGATTGGCCCGTGGAGGGCAGTCTCGATGGCTACATGGGAGCCAAGAACGGCACAAGACTAGAGCCTACACAAGACGGTTGGTTGCAAGACCAAGTGTCCAATTACAACACCGAAGATGGACTCAAAAAATATGACGAGTTCTCTGTATTTGCCTTTCCCTATCATTGCTTTCTCTACAACTATATTACTATACATGCCATAGGAACGCATTGATACAGGACCAAAGTTCGTGTCTCCAAAGTCCAGACCATGACCCCGGCTGTGCCCACTGATGGAATCTTGAATAAATTTGTTCATTGCACTGCATGCCTGTATCGCGAGATAAATTTAATAGATGTAAATATAAGTATACTGTATCTATCTATTATATACTACAAGTCATGATAGACCTTTACAATTTGGTAAAAAAAAGAAATATATTAGAAGTACACACAAAAAAGCAAAATATTTGTTCCTTAATTTGGTGGATCCTAATTTTAAAGGATTAGATTTGATAGTTGACTTAGAGTATAAGAATTTATCTATGACCATGTTCGTATTGACTTTTGTTTCTAACTTCTAGTTAGAAAAGTCAATACGAACATCTGGCTTCTCGAAGTGGCTTCTCTATTTCTCTCACTACCGTCTCGCTTCGGGGATAAGACAGGACACGGCTGCATTATCCACCCCACTCCTATCGCTCCCTCTCACACACACGCATCTCTCCCTCATTTTTGCACCACTCGGCTCCTTTTAAAAGCCACTTCTTTTAGCTACTACTATTCATTTTCAATCATATATCATAAGCCACAGTTAAAAACCATCAGTAAAATCCAATACAAATACCCCCTGTATCTATACCTATACTAAGGGCCTGCTCAACTCAGCTGCGTGTTCGGCGTTCGGCTGCGCGATGGACTGTAGCAGCGCGTTTTGTGTACTGTAGCTGATTTGTTTGTTAGTTTTTTTTTTGTTTTTTGGTATTTTTGTGTTTTATTTTTTTCCCGTATTCCTTTGCATTGTCCGCTCTAGATTAGCATGCCGCTTTTATTTTTAAATTTTTTTAAATTTAATTATGCCCAATAAGCAAACTCAGCTAAGTAAAAAATAAACCAGTTACAGTAAAATTTCAGCAAAAGCCAAAAGCCATCGCTATTCCGAACACTACCTAATTAGGCAATCCAAGGAAGATACCACGTTAACTAGAAAGATCTAGCCATCCATCTAGTAGACCTGAATTATAACACTTAGATTAAAACAAAGAATCTATATGAAGTACAATCCACATTCACTAAAATTCGGTATAAAAAATAAATAAAATTAGCAATTTAATTTCTATATGACTACTAAAGTAACATTCACAAATAACTAAAATTCATAATAGTAATTAAATAAAAATTAGAAAACTAAAAGAAAGAGACTATGTCAAATATAACTCAAAATAACTTAAATTCAGAATAAAATAACATGAAATTAGGAACTTTATTTCCATATACTAATTAGGCACATCAAGGAAACTCCCAAGTTAATCAGGAAAATCTAACCATCTATCCAGCGAACCCAAATTATAACAGCTCAGATTAAAAGAAAGAATCCACGTAAGCTCCCACGTCAACTACAAAGATCTAGCCATCCATTTAGTTGACCTGAGTTATAACGGCTCAGATTAAAAGAAAGAGTTAATGTCAAGTACAATCTAAATTAACTAAAATTCAGAAGAAATAATAAAGAAAATTAACAATTTGATTTGCATACGACTACCGAAGTAACATCCACAAATAACTAAAATTTGTAATTAAAATTAAATAAAATTAGAAAACTAAAAGAAAGAGACCACGTCAAGTACATGTCAAATCAACTAAAATTCAGAATAAAAATAAAGTAAAATTAGAATTTGATTTCCACATAATATCAAAAGTAAAATAATTAAAAATAAAATTAAGACAAATAACTATATGAAAATTGTAATTGGATTTTTATACGAATTCAGCCTAAAACTAAAAAAGACACCAGGTATGGTCCAAAACAACCAAATTCAGCTAAAAATTAAAAAAGATTAAATATTTGATTTGTATGTGAATTCGAAACCTAAACTCCAAAATATTGATTTTTTAAGGAGATAACACCACATCAAGCACAATCCAAAAATATACAAATTTCAAAAAAAATAAAAGTATAATAAGAGATTTGGTATGTATATGAATTCTCAAGTAAAATAAAATATTAAAGTTTCTAGTAAGAACAAATATGCAAATTTGGATTAAAAATCAAAATATAATAATAGATTTGATACATATATGAATTATCAAGTAGAATAAAAAATATTAAATTTTCCAGTAGGAACTATATGCAAATTAGAATTTTTTTTCAGATTTAGAATTACCCAAATATACATATTCAAAGTAAAAATTATAATAATATTACAAATTATATTTTTATAAATATATGTTAGGAATCAATATTTAGATTAAATGAAAATTATAAATTTGTTTTTACAAAAATCATAAATTGAATTAAAGGAAGATTAGGAATTTGATTTCTGCACATATAAATTGGAATGTGCAATTCCGAAAATATGTAAAATATGTAAAAGCCAAAACAAATCGGTTTTTAGGGCATTAATTGGTTTGAGGCTTCTCACCCTCATGTTTTGTTTTTGTTCTTTTAATACTTTATGTGTGAAATTCAGATACTTTTCTTTTCTTTGTAATGTGAATTGATAGTGTATGCATCACCTAAATTTTTTATTAGTTCGGCGAAAAAGGAAAACATCTAACCATAGATACGATAATTAGAAATATGTGGAGGAATTAAATTAGGTTGAGAAATTACTGCATCAACTATTTGTATGCTGCATTAAGCCACCAACTTGTTCTTTCTTAATTAGTCATACAAGCAAAGTAGCTAGCTTTTATATCATCTCTCTTAATGATGCTCTGGTTTCTTCCCTCTTGCATCAACACAAGTGTTATCAACTTGCAACATATCATTTGCCAATTAGAGAGTATTTTCTGTCCTTCGTAGAACTTGGACATGTTCTCCACCATTGGTGATTAAAGTTAAAATTGAAATTAGATTGTACTTTAATCTACTCTCAATAAATTTTATATTAAATACTATTTTTATAATCTATAATATTGTATTTAATTATTTTATCTTTTTGAGATGAGATTGCATACTTAATCTAACAAGCTAGCCCGTGCGAATGCGCGGGTTTCCTACTAGTCTATACTAATTATACATTTAGAGAAAGATTTAACCGTCATTCTAGAAGACTTAAGTTATAATAGTTCGAATTAAAAGAAAGAGTCAATATCAATTACAATCCAAATTAAGAGAAATTTGAAATTGAAAATAAAAAATAATTAGCAATTTAATTTTCATACGATTTTTAAAGTAACATCTATAAATAACTGGTGAAGTCCCAATACTCCCTAAAAAAAGGCCCGATTAACTTGCAGAAAAATAACAACAAAAGATCGGATTTCATGTGTCAACTCTCAAGGTGGATTGATCATGTCGCGAATAAGACATACACACATAAAAGAAACGTACGTGTAGAAAGAGAAATAAGAAGAGGATTCCAAGAAATGCAGGAGATTAATTACTCCCTTGGAGGTAGAAGTTTTTTTGAGAGAAACTTCGATGCATGTAGTTGCAGCACAGGAAGCAGGTTTAAATTGGATGACATCACACTGTGACAAAGGATTAGCAAAGACATCGATTTGGTGAAGTCAGTCAATGCCTCAATGGTATTGCTCTTCCAAAGAAACGAGAGAGAGAGAGTCAATGGTAGTGTGAAGAGGAAACTAAAAGCTCACGAGCACACACTGGCTTGGCTCTAGCCCCAGAACGAGCCGGGCTGGACATAGAGCAGTCGAGCCAATTTAAGGGGACATTTGGAATGTTGTTGGCTTATAGTTTTTTATTGTAGTTGGTTTATTTATTACTGTAATTGAGTTGATTTATTTGATAATTAAATTTAAAAAATTTAAAAATAGAAAAAAATACAGACAATGCAAAGAAATACGAGAAAAAAAGAAAAGACAAAAAAACCAAAAAAATAAAAAAAGACGAAATTACTGAATAGTGAAAAAAAGCAGAAGTCAAAAATAGAAGCTGATTTTAAACCAAAATGAACAGGGTTATACTAGAGTTGTGCCCGCATTACAAGTTGTTGAGTCTATTTGAGCTAAGCACAAGGTCAATGTCAAACAAGGTATCTAATCCTTCTTGTGGAGCTTAATCTAGGACTTGTTACATACGCTCGATGGCTACATGGGAGCCAAGAACGGCACAATACGGTTGGTTGCAAGACAAAGTATCCATGTGACAACACGGAAGATGGACTCATGAATTATGACGAGTTCTTTGTATTTGCCTTTTCCCATTTGTCTACAACTAGATTACTATACATGTCATCGATACGAGATCAGACAATAAACTTAGAAGCACCTCCAGTCAGATGCGAAAACCGCTGAGGATACGAAGGGACTAAGGAGAAGCACCCAAATAACACAAGCATATTTAATGAGTGTCTAGAGTTACAAATGACCCCCCTCTCTCCCATTGCAAGAGGTCCTATTTGTAAGGAAAAAAGAAGGTGAGTGAAGTTATAAATTTGCCCTCGGAGGCCTAGCTTACTCCTAGGGGTATCCATGTTTTTTGTCCCACCCAGATCTCACCATATCTGAGATTCCGGGGTTGGTTCATGGCTGGCCTTAGACTCCATCTAGGGTTAGCCCTGGACCTCCTTTGGGATTGGCCTTAGATTTCGGGGGTGGGACAAAATATCAAGATACCTTAGTGTTGGAGCGGACTCAGGGTGGTAGCTCGCATGAACTTCAGCCTCGGTTCGGTGCACCCTAGCCCTGAGGGTTGCACACAGTATGAGGTACCCTCGCACCATTAGAATCTCTATAGGGGGCACCAAGTAGTCCTGGTCCCTGGTAGACCGAATCCTCCCGGGGGCACCACGTGGACCTAGGGCTCTTCTACGCTGCCCACGAGGCCAGAGCTCCTCCACGCCTAGGGCTCCTTGCACCTAGGCCTCTTCCACACCTAGTGCTCCTCCGCGCCACCCTCGCGCTTGGGGCTTCTCTGTGTTTGGGGCTTCTTGCGCTTGGGGCTCTTCCACGCCGTCCTTGCACCTGGGGCTCTCCCATTCCTAGGGCTCCTTGCACCTAGGGCTCTTCCACACCACCCTCATACCCGGGGCTCCTCCGCACCTAGGGCTCCTTGCGCCCAAGGCTCTTCCACATTGCCCTCACGCACAGGGCTCTTCCGCGTCGCCCTCGCCCAAATGATCCCCTACGCCTAGTTCACCTCGAGGAACCTTGCCTTGGACTACCCAGGACCCCCTAGGGGAGACGGTCGCCTTTGCACTCAGGCTACCTGGACCTCACCTGGAGCTTTTCCTGCTAGAGTCGGCTCCTTTCACCATGACTTCGAAGAAGACATCGGTGTCCACGGTACCTCCGGCAAGAAGGGTAGGGCCTCCAACTCTAGGAAGGGTACTGTGAAGACAATGGCAGCGGGCGAGGGGAGAGGAGACTCTCGAGAAAGTCATCTAGTTCTTTTGTTACTTGGGCCCTTCCAACATGAAGAGGGGCCTTCTAGAGCAACTAGAGGAGCAGGGAAAGATCAAGAGTGACAATTTGGCTATCTTGCCCAAGCCTGACAAGGTCTGCCCTAACCTAGGGCCAGGGATGCTGATCGTCTTCACTGCCTAGTTCAAAGCCAGCCTTCGAATCCCTCCAGTCAGGCTACTAAAGGACATGCTCGGCATGTTCGATCTTGAGGTCTCCCACCTAATATCAGAATAAAGCTCACCTGCTGCTCTTTACTAAGGGTATCCTGCTACCCTATCCCTTATCAAAAAAACCTAGTGCTCAGGATGAAGCTCACAAGCGACTATTCGCTTGGGGAGGTGAGAACGTCGTCATCTCCCATCGAAAAATTTTGGTACTCGGGACAAAGCTCACGAGTGGCACTTCGCTTGGGGAGGCAAAAACGTCACTGTCTCCCATTAAAAACTTGGCTCTCAGGACGAACCTCTTAAGCAGCTTGACCCTAGTGGGGAATGTTAGGCGACCCGACCTCAGAGGGTGAGTTCTAGCAAGCTTGACCCTAGAGGGGGAAGTGTTAGGTGACTCAACCCCAGAGGGTGAGTTGTTGCAAGCTTAACCCTAGAGGTGGAGTAAGCTCAACCCCAGAGGGGGAGTAGTAGTTTGACCCTATAGAGGGAGAAGTAGCTTGACCTAGAGGGAGAGAAGTAGCTCAACCCTAGAGGGGAAGTATTAGGCGACTTCACCCTAGAAGGAAAGAAAGCTTGACCCAAAGGGAGAGAAGAAGCTCAACCCTAAAGAGGGAGAAAACTCAACACAGGGGAGGAGAAGTAACTTGACCCCAGAGGGAGAGAAGGCTTGACCCCAGAGGGAGAGCAGTAGCTTGATCCTAGAGAGGGAGAAGTAGCTCGACCCTAGAAAGAGAAAAAGCTTGACCCTAGAGGGGAGAAGTAGGTGACTGGACCACACCGAGGCCAAACCATCAAGGTGTGTTGGAGCTCGTCGAGATGAGTTCATCGAACTAGGGGGAGCCTAATCGAGAAGTCGCCATCGAGGCGAAGCGATGCTCTGTTGAGGCAAAAGCTGTCAAGGTCGAAGTGAATCACATCGAGGCCAAGCCATCGATGCTTGTTGGAGCTTGCTGAAGTGAGTCCGTCGAACTAGGGGGAGCCTCTAGTCGAGGAGATGCCATCGAGACGAAGTGAAGTTCAGCCGAGGCAAAAGCCATCAAGGCCAAAGTGGACCACATCAAGGCCTAGCCATCGAGACATGTCGAAACTCATTAAGGTGAGTCTGTCAAACTAGAGGGAGCCTCTAGTCAAGGAGACGCCATCAAGATGAAACAAAGTTCAGATGAGGTAAAAGCCATCAAGGCCGAAGTGAACCATGCCGAGGCCAAGCCATTGATATGTGTTGGAGCTCGCTGAGGTGAATCCGTTAAGCTAGAGGGTCCTAGTTGAGATGGTCCAACAAGGTGGTCCTAGGCGCGTGAGTGGAAGTGACGTAAGTGAGATATGGGATACCCAAAGTTGAGATGGAACAGAGGAAGGCCGAAGCATAGACAAAGTGCAAAGTGTGGTCCAGTGGGGTCCCAGACATGGTCCAGAGTGTAGTGTGTGGCTCGGAGGGGATCTGGGAGCATGGCGTAGTGAAAGACCAGAGCACATCGCACGAGCTCATGTCAGGGACGAGGCCTTGTGGGGTGTGGTCTTGAGGTGATGCCCCAAAGATTGACATGGAGTGTGGCAATGTCCTGAGGATGACCACGAGAACGAAATGGGTGACCACGATGCAAACCCACGGGGGTGCCCTAGGTCACTATGGTGAAAATCTTCAAAGAGGGTCCAAGAGTCCCACCATAGGTGAAGTCCCGCTGGGCACTTGGTGGCGCCAGAGATGGCCCAAACAAGGTGGCGCAGATGTGTCTTGGGTGCGGTGGTGGAGAGGCCTAAATCTGGAGGGAGGCGCTGTCTAGGAGAGGTTCAGGACACTCAAGGGGTCGGGACATCGAGAAAGGGCATGAGGCAACATGCGGCAAGGAGGAGGAGGCGAGTGGTGGCACCAGTGCCTGACGGAGAAAGGATGGTGAGTGTCGGCGTCCCCTGAGTAGCGGTCGTGCCCCGCAGCTCCGCCCACCCCCCGGGGAGGAGGGGGAGATGCGCCAGGTGGAGACAGTGGGATTGAGGTAGGGAGGAAGGGTGCACCATGACGGGGGTGAAGGGGGATTCGGCCAGCCTCCCTTGGTAGTGGCCAGCTCAAAAAGCCTTCCCTAACCTAGTGGCCCCAAGGGATGAACAGGGGCAAGTCCTTATGGCTGGCCAGTCCAGGCGAAGGAGGTCCATGCCGGCCGAAGTCAGGCGTTGGGCAGGGGGCACCAGTCAAGTGAGGACACCTAATGGGGATTAGAAGGGGAAGGGACATGGAATAAAATCAGAGATTTAGGCTATGCTATCAGCCTTGACCCCAACAGGCATGGATATCACTGGAGTCGACTTGTGGACACCCGACGCCTGATCTTGGGGATAGACGGAGCGGCCTGTGCTTTCTGTGACTGCTGCATAGTTGCTGCTTGTCGAGCAGCAACAAATGCCACTGCACGTGATGGTGTTGGTTGTTTCTATGGTATCTTTACTACTTAAAAAGAAGGAGTTGGTGGTTGATCCATCCTACCTCACTTTTTCTTAGCCATTCGATCTGATTATGAGATAGATTCCGAACCGTCTATCTCACAGTTTGTGCGTCGACAGCTCTCCAATCGTGTAGACCCCCTCCTCCCCTACCCTGCGCGCCGCCTCCTCCCCTCCCTCCCACTCCGCTCTGCGGCCGCATCGTGCAGACCCCTCCTCCCCACCCGCGTGCCGCCTCCTCCCCTCCCTCCCACTCCGCTCCACCGCCTCCTCCTCCTCCCCACCCCGCTCCGCCGCCTCCTCCCCTCCCTCCCACCCCGCGCCACCGCCGCCTCCTCCTCCCCAGCTCCTTCACTCCGTCACCGCCTCCTCCCCCGCTCCTCCGCTCCGCCACCCCCGCGCCGTCGCATCCTCCTCCCGAACCGCCTCCTCCTAGCCCGCCCGCCGCGCCCCAACCCCTCGCGCGCCACCTCCCCATCCCCGCGCTGCCTCCCCTCTCCGCTCCACCGCCGCCTCCTCCCCTCACCCCACCCCGCGCCGCCTCCTCCCCCTCCGCCTCCGCCGCCGCCTCCTCCCCCCACCCCACCCTGCGCCGCTGCCTCCTCCCCTTCTCCTTGCTCAATCCTCATACATGGATTGTTCTTTATCCCCAAATCACCAAGGTGGCTAGTAAGTGTTCTGATATGTTGCTTTATCTTGTGTTAATGTTAACAACAAGATCTAAATCGAAGAAATTATTGTATTAGGCAACCATGGGAAAGACGTAGGATTTTGGATCTTCATTGCAAGTCCTATGAGGATTTGATACATCACAGTAGAAGTAAATGAAATAAAGGTAACCAGTAGTAATAGGCCTCAGTTTTGTTGCTATCAAGTGATATACATGCATTGTTGACAATTTTATCCTTTATGCTACACCTGTCGATGTATTTATCTCAAGTGATATAGACTGGTGGTGATTTTATCTTATTTTTGTAGCAAAATCATGAGGAAATGTGAATTATATATTTTTACACTTTGTCTACGCAGAGGTTAGTTGCATCATCGAGGAGGAGGAGGACAACCATACGATTTGCAGATATCAAGCAGAAGAGATATAGTGTTCCTCTCATGGTTGGTGGCTTGCTATTAAATTCTTTGCTTTGACACATTAATGTTCCCCTTTTTGCTTATTGGTCTTATTTCTTTAGATAGGAATTGGTCTCCTTGTACTACAACAACTAAGTGGTGTCAATGGCATTCTATTTTATGTAGCAAGTATCTTCAAAGCTGTTGGTATGTTCTGCAGGACATGATGAGGCTTTGTTTACTAAGCATGCATGTGAATATTTCAGAACTCTACAACATAAATGAGAATATTTGATCGATCCAAATGCTAAAATCAATTATTACTAAGCATGCTGCTTATCTATGCCAGTTTGATTTGGATATTTTGGATTTGGAACTCTTGTAGCAACTGCAAAGTTACCCTATTTGTATGTGATTTAGATTTATGCTTGCATGAAGTTCCTATCACAATATTGTACTTTTAATACCCCCAACAAACGATGATAGATTAGAACTCTATCAAGTCTGATATCTTACAAAATTCTCTTTGTGGACATGTCTTACAAATAGTAATCTAGCAACATGTGGTTTGGGGCTGTTCAGGTATATTTTTCTATCCATGTTGCCCTTATCAACTGTGTACAAATGTAGACTCTAGCCATCCGATCGCTCCAAGGGGTGCATCCACCCATCCACATACGCCCACGTCCTGTGCCCTAGCCTGCCATCCTGTCCCAATGGGTAGGAACATGAAGGGGGAAGATCAAGACATCTTTTCTTTGTTTTAGAGCAGATTAAGACATCTATTCTTTAATTTAGAGCATATTAATAAGGGCAGTGATTAAGTGTTCCATTATTCAAATTCAATGTTATTTTGATGTGACCTCCTCTATATGAAATTTTCATTGCTTAGATTCACATTGTGCGTCTGTATGGCTGTGTTTGTGTGCACCTGTGTAAGTGTATGCATGATGTGTCTATGATGGCCTTTAAGTGTGGGCCAAGTTTTGGTCTCAGCTTTCTTTTTTAGTTGGTCACTTTTGTTTATTGTCTGTAAGGTTTTTTCCTGGTTCCTGTGGGGACTAGATGAGGAGTTAACTCATATACTTTTAAGGGGAAAGAAGGACTGAGGGCATTCCAATTATTGCCTACAATGTTAATACCTAATCTGTGCTACAGCATAGATTACTTTCTTATTGTTCAATGCGTGTGTTTAACCAGACCAGATCCAACTTTTAACCATGTATTGTTCGCTGTTGATAATTTGTTGGCGAGTAGAATTATAGTGTATGCATGTTTTGATCATGGATGTCTTCATTGTCTTAACATATTCCGTTCTCTATTGTTGCATACCATCAGAACTTGTTATTATGTTTCGAACTTTCTACTTGATACAAGCTTCTAATTACTATATCAATTTTCTTTCAGTTACTTGCAGGCGTGTTGCTTTCTGCTGTACATACATACAGAGTTGTGCAAGAGATGTGAGCAACTCATGTAAACACACTCAATCCATAAAGAACAACAATCATTGTGGCTGATTTTATCAAGGTTTATTATATTTGATCTATAAGCACTTGCCTTCTTAATATATAACTGCATTATAATATCCACTACTAAGTTTTCTTTTCCGTAGCAACGCATGGGCACAAGACTAATAGTAGAGTACCTGTGCTGAATAATTGACGGTTTTCCATTATTTTTAAAAAATAATTTGTTGTTAATAGTCTTTGCTTGGACACGTTGGCATCTAGGGTCCTAATTCATCTGAATTTGAATATGTAAGATGGCATTTCTTTATAAGTTGTTAACAACTGGATCGGTACTATCGGGTGTGAATTTAAAGCTTTGGTTCAGCATTTCTTTTAAAATAGGATCATCCACTTGTGGTACGTGGGATTGGACTATTTCTGTGCCATTGATTAAATGGGTATTTATGCCTACTATTGATGGTATGTACTCAAGTTGCTTTTCTTGTGGGCAAATGGATCATTACCTACTGTAAAGGACTACTGATAAATAATACTATATTATACCACTCACAATAATATTCATGTTTGTAAAGGATTGCTTGATTAAAGGACTGCCGATAAAAAAATGGGTTGGCATTGGCCTTCGTTGTCGAAGATGGTGGCAAAGCCATTGGAGCCGAGGAAGACGGTCGTGTCGCCTAAGATTCCGCAGCGCCAAAGTTGTCGGAAGCCAACGCAAGTAACTGGTAGAAGGAGGTAGAGGGAAGTGAGAAGAGTCCGGCAAGGGGTTTGGTTTTAATCACTATTCGCCATACGGTCTTTACGATGATAAAAATTTAATATATTGTATTCCAAAGATAACTGTTAAATTTAACCGATGTCTTTAGAGGGGGCTAGACTTCAATTTTAAAAACCATCTTTAGTATGACCTGTCTGTTTAATGCATGTCCGTTGGAACGAAGCTTAATTAAGTAGATGATTCGTGATACTATGATCTAAAATATATAAACCAAATAATATGAGTTTAGAACCTGTTGTCTTATTTATTTAATATCCGTTTCAACGCACGGGCACTCTACTAGTCAATTGCTGATGTTGGAGTTGTGGTTGCTGCTGTTTTTGTGGCCAAGATTGCCATGGTGGGCGTGGCCTTGATTGGAGGGAGTGGACGGTATGTGAAGGCAAGTCGCAAGGGCTTGTAATCCATGTGGGGACAGTAATGTGGTTCATGGTGGACTAGCATCTGGACCAAGCTAGTATGTCACTAAGTTGATGCGATGTGCCCAGTACGCATTGCTTGCTTCTGGATCATGTAGCTTCTCATTCGATCCCCACGGACATCACCAACTGTCATCAGTGTGAGACCAGATAGTAAACTTATAAACACCTCTAGTCAGATGCAGAGACCGCTGAGGATGCGAAGGAACTCAAGGGAAGCACACAAATGACCTAAGTGTATTTAATATGAGTGTCTAGGGTTACAAATAGCCTACCCTTTTCCATTACAAGAGGTCCTTTTTATAGGGGGAAAGGGAGACGAGTGAAGTTACAAGTTTGCCCTTGGGGCCCAGCTTACTCGGGGTATCCATGTCATTTCCCCTGTGCGGGTCCTACTATGTCCAAGACTCCAGCGTTGGTTCGTGGCTGGCCTTAGACTTTGTTCGGTGTTGGCCCCAAACCTCATAAGGGGTTTGCCCTGGACCCCTTCCGGGGTTGGTCTTGCGTATCTCGCCCAAGGTTGGCCTTGGACTCCCTCTAGAGTTGGTTTTGTGAACCTCACCGAGGTCGACTTGTGGACTTGACTTGAGGTAGACGTTCCAACAGGTGTCGTCGCTCCGGAGTGGTCGTGGGGTCGAGGTAGCGCAAGGACCCTCCCCCAACACATGCCATAAAACACTTTGATTATAGGACCAAAGCTCATGTCTCCAAAGTCTAGACCATGATCCCGCCTATGCCAACTAATGGAATCTTGAAGAAATTTGTTCATCGTACTGCATCCCTATATCTAATAACAAATAGTAAGTTTCATGAGACAAATTTAATAGATGTAAATATAAACATACAATATCTATCTATTATATACTAAAAGTCGATAACAGGCTTTTAAGAGTTCCTAAGAAAAAAGAAAAATATGCTAGAAATTCTAAAAAAAAAGTAAAATATCTATCACTTAAATTGATGGGTCCTAATTTTAAAGGCTTAGATTTGATTGTTGACATAGAAAGATAAGAATCTATTTATATCTATAAAAATTATATACTTAGAGAAAGATCTAGCCATCAATCTGGTGGATCTGAGTTATAACAACTCAGATTAAAAAAAATTAATGTCAAGTACAATCCAAATTAAGAAAATTAGGAATTAAAAATAAATAGAAATTAGCAATTTGACTTCCACATGACCTCCAAAGTAACATCCATAAATGAATAAAATTTGCCATAATAATTAAATGAAAGGTAGCAAATTAAAAGAAAGAGTCCATGTCAAGTGCAATTCAAATTAAGAGAAATTCGATATTAAAAATAATGAATAATTAGCAATTTTATTTTCATATGACTTCAAAGGTAACAACCATAAAAAACTAAAATTTGCAATAATAATTAAACAAAAAGTAGCAAACTGAAAGAAAGAGTTCATGCCATGTATATTCCAAATTAACTAAAATCTAGAATGAAAAATAAAATATAATTAGGAATTTGATTCCCATATGAATTTCAAAATAAACCCCTAATAAACTAAATTCGGAATAATAGCTAAAGGAAAATAGGAATTGGTTTTTATATGAATTCCACCCTAAAACTAAAAAAATAAATGCATGGCAAGTACGACCATGCGTACTTCCACTTGCTGAGGTAGACCATGCGGGAGCCATCCAAGGTTCGGCGTGTACCTACGTACCTCGAACCGGTTCTAGGGTAGAACCCCCAATAGACTTCTACTTGCTGACGTTGACCATGTGGGAGCCGTATGAGGTTCAATGTGTGCCTACCCTAGGTCCGGGGTAGTCTCCCCAATGAACTTGTACTTGCTGAGGCCAACCGCGCGGGAGTTGTCCGAGGTTCGGCATGCGCCTACCTCAGACCAGGTCCGGGGTAGACCCCCCAACAGACTTCTACTTGCCAAGGTCAACCAGGTGGGAGCTGTTTGAGGTTCGGCATGTGCATACCCCGGACCTACCGCCCAACAAAATTGTACTTGCAGAGGAAAGAAACATGTCGATATGTTCGACAAGGTAATTAATTTAACAAAAATAATTGCCACAATTAGTGTTGAAGCAATCTGTTAAGAGAAACATTTGCGTTCGCTATAAAAAAAACTAGAAATTTCTGTATTAATCAGAGAAAAACTGAAAGATCTATGTCATTTATTTTTGTTGGTTCAGATTATAACATTGTAAATATATGATTTCTGTATAACTTGTATCAATGTAGGTTACTGTGAGTTCCATGGAATTCACTCTAATACATTTTGTAACATAGTCAAGGATTTCCAGTCCTAGTTTTTGCACACTTTTTGCAAGTTTATTTACTACTGTTGTAAAACATACATAATTTTATTTTTAATTGACAAAATGACTACAAACACCCCATCTAGAGGAACCTTTCAAGGGATGCTTATGATTTGTCTCTACAATAAGAAGTTAAAAATTCTCTACTAGAGCCTTTTGAGACACTTTTATAAATCATGCCATTTTTATCCTCAAGATGATTTTAGTTGAGGCATTTTGGAGGCACATAGAATTTTATCTTATACAGACATTTTTACGAACTTTTGGAAGTGCACAAAAATGTTATGATGTAATTATGGTTCTTAAAGATGTTTCTACGCTGTAGAGATATTTCTAAGGAAGTTGATACATGTTAAAAATACAAGTAAATATAAAAAAATATAACAAAAATATGGTTGGGATGATTAGTACGTCTAGTCTAAAAGAAGTATTCTTATGAGATCAATATTTTGTTCACTACCAGGAACAACATATTTTGTTACGCCTAAGAACCTCAGGAAAAGAGGAAAAACCATCTGGATTTTTTTCATGATGGCCACCCAAGCTGGATGGTAAGGAGGCAGTCGGAGGATGAGATAGCTCATCGGATCAAGCGGGGAGGCGGCTGAAGGGGGAGGTAGTGCCGGAGGAGGAGATGGCTGGGAATTTGCGTGGGGAAGCACTTATTGGATGTGGTTGTAGCAGCTTAGGGTGGAAGGCAATGGCACTACTAAATATCGAAACTATCCCTAACCACTCATTCCAACGTTATCCCCAACCATTCATTCATCTCCAACATCTCTCTTCCATCTTCTTTTCGTCCACTTCTCTCCACTTTTTTGCCTCTAGTGCCGACTACATCTCCATCTTCTTCCTCCAATATCGGTAGCTCATCCACACCACCGACTCTGCATGGCTTTGGTCGACACCGGCCACCGTCGTGCCATGGGGCTCATTGGTGCCAGCTCGGCTTTGGCCCATGCTGCTGGCTGCTCGTTGCTGCTCCTCTGTACCATTCAGCCACCAGCTCGCCTCCAGTCTTGGCCACTACCGTGTCGCAGCTCCTCCGGTCGTGCCGACTCTGGCTCTTGTGTGCTGTCGAGCGGCTTGGCCACCGTGTCTCCTGGTTGCAGCTCACCATTTGATCAGCCACCTGTCCATATGCGTTCTCCTCTTGGCGCCGGATCCATGCCGTACACACCACCTTTCCACCGCATGCCACCACTACACCCGAGGCCTTGCCGCAGCCTGCCATGGAAGGTAGTGTTGTTTTTGTTGCAATATTTCGATTTCATGTGTGCAACAATTAGCAACAACTAGTGTAATATGGTAACATCCTGATTTTAGAGCCTTTTGAAGCTTTCAAAACAAAATTCATTATTTGGATTTTTCTAGAATTAATGAAAGCTTAAAATAAATTTTTATTAATTAAAAGAATTTAATATGATTAAAATAAAACATTAAAATATGCTAAAAATATTTTATTAGGGTTCCTTGTGTCTCAAGGAATTTTTTGAAACTTTCTAAGAATTTTTTGGGTTTATTTGCTATTTTCTATAGCTCCTTTTATTTTATTTGAATTTCTAAAAAAAACCTCCAAAATTCATGCACAGTGATGGGCCGGCCCATCACTGTTCATTCCAGCTCGTTGAGTCTCAGCTGTCCGATCTCCCCTCTACTGCATGTCAGCCATCCTAGCCACCACGTGCCAGCAGCCGCTGGATTCCACGGGGGCCACGTGTCAGCTATCGGCAAATGCTAGCACTGTTCATCGGTGCGGTCTGTCGTCCGCCGTCCATTTTCTCTCCAGCTCCATGTGTCGCACATCCAGCGGGCCAGCCATTGTTCATCATCATCTCGGCGCATCTCCACCATGGTCTCGGTTCGCATAGACGAACGGGACATCGCCGATGCCGCCGTCTCTGACTCGGTCTCCTGGCCGTGTCTGTGCTGGACTCCCTCAGCGGTCGTGCCATAAAGCCTTCGCATCTTGTAGCCCCGCTTCGCTCCACCGCGCATCCATCGCGCACCACCGTTTTCGTGCCAAAGTCGAGTCGCCTCCGCCGTTACCTTCACAGCCGTTGCTGAACTCCAGCCGCTGTCTGTCCTCCAGCCGCTGGTGAGACAGCCAGCCGCTCCACCATGTGCTGTCAACAGTCGGGCTATCTTATCCGTCGTCCGCAACCATTGGTGAGTCCCTGTCGTCAGTGAACGCCGCCCCGCTTCGCTCTATCGCCTGCATCACCGCTCTCTACATAGCCTCGGTCCACGCACCCGCCCACGACCATTCGTGCACCAAAGGGTCACCTCGCGCCTCGCACCACGCCACACGTAGACACCCGGACCGTCTAATCCACTGTCACAACCGTCCGTTTAGATCTGCATTGACGGTCGTGATTCATGCATGTGGCTCACCCACCGCCGTTGGATCACAGTGACATCACCCCGCACCCGCACCCCCGCATCAGTTCGCCTTCTCCGTGAACCAAGTGTGTCGTGAGCCAAGCCACTGTCAGCCACCACTATTCCATGAACCCGTAGGCCCTAGTAACCACGTCAGCCTAGTATCACGTGTCACCACGTGTCAATGCCACGTCAGTGTTGAGCCATCCTGGTGCCACGTTAGATACCACGTCATTCACCACGTCAGCATGCCATGTCACCTGTCACATTAGCCCTAACGCCACCTATTAGCCTAGTCAGCTGCCACATCAGCCATAGCCACCGCGTCAGCAGGCCTACTTGCATGCACTGTTCTATGAGCTGAGTCCACCGTAGACCCACTATTCCGTGCACCGAGTCCACAGCATAATAACTTTTCAGATTTTTCAGTATTTTTCTTTAGATTAATTTTTCAAGAGCCCATTCTCCCCCATTCTAGTGTTGATCCCACTCTTTTTTCTAAATTCATCTAAAATCGAGCTCTATCTTTTGGTTCTAGTGTTGAAGTTTTTAGAGTTTCTTTGAATTTTATATGATTTTATTTTTATACCTCAATCGTTTTCACTATCGTTAGATCGCGTCTTCAAAGGAGCAGGAGCACCATCAGAAGATCAAGAGTTCTTAGCTGATAAGGTCAAGGCAAATCATGTCTTTTGATTGTATTCAATCTATTAATTATCTATTTTATTTCAAATTACCATGCATCACTATTTTATTACAAACCTTGTACTTGATAGTTACTGTCTCAATTGATTAATCTCTCCTTGATAATTTGAATACCATGATACCATTGTCACCATAGAATAGAAAATTATTTAATGATACCATACTAGTTGTCACATAGGTTATACGATAAAATATGCTTAGCCAAGATTATAGTTTCGATGGGTTCATCATCACATGTGATCAATTAATTAATTTAACTTAATGAGTATTGACATCGTGGTTGGTGCCACAATTATAAAATTTGTGTGCCATAACATTAGTGTGTCATTGGTGTTGGTTGTATAAAATTGGTTTCCACTTGGGTGAGTGATCGTGCAGTAAAGGAGAAAGTGTAGATTTACTTCGAGTGATATGAAAGTCTCGCCTAAGTAATGTTAAGGACTTAATTTTATGCGCTATTGATCTGAGATTTACTATGCAAACCATATGTCTAGTATGGAATAGATCTAACTAATTAATTTATGATATTTCGATTTCAATTCCGTCATTGAGTTGAACATGGTTGCTGATGGTTGCCTACTCGACGGCGAAACCTTAGCGGGTGAAATTGAGATTCAGATTGAACATTGTAAAGAGTTTGTTGTGATTTTTCTTAGCACGAGGCTAATCACATCAGGTGGGTACAATTGTACAACCTTTACAGAGTGTAAAACTATTCGAATAGCCGTGTCCTCGGTTATGAATAATACTCGGTGATTTTACACGAGGGGTAGAGTTTTCATAAAAACTTAGTTGGTTACATTTGAAAAGTGAATAATTAGTTCACTGGTAGTTTAGCTTGTGAATGGGTAGTTCACAAGTGGATTATTCAATTCTGTTGATTACTTACTATTATTTTTTTCTAAAGTTTGCTTTCAATATATTAATCATATTTATTTTAAATCATTGCTTTCTACAAATTAACCTTTCAACCATCCATTGGTAAGCCTTGCATATTATATTGTATTCATTTATTATAAACGACTTGCTGAGTACTAATGTACTCTCGGCTTTATGCCCCTATTGCTCAGTTGAGGAGGAGGAGGTATGTCAGGAGGAGGTATCAGAGAGAGGATACTTCGATAACTTCATGGATTAGAACTTCGCTTTCCAGTCAATTGCCTGTGGGCATGTTAAATGACTTCTACGCTTATTTCTGTTTTTCGCTGCTAGGTTTTAAGTCCTCCAAGCTAGTAAATTGTAAACTTGGCTATAAGGTCGTACTATGATAATTATTAATATTTGAGTGTTTTCCTTTATCTTATCGTGTATATCGTTGATATGTCATCTATGTTACACTGTGTGCACTAGCGTGATCCTAGACTAGTATAGTATACATACAGAGTCTGGATTTGTATATTCATGTCTCGACAAATATCGAGATTTTGTGAAATATTTTTGTTGTATACGGTGGTTAACCTTGTTGCACATATTATTTGAGGTTGCATTGAAGCGTTAATGGCTTTTTGTTGCACATGTGTATGATAGTGTTGTAGCAATTACCATAAAACTAGCAAAGTGTCCGTGCGTTGCAATGGAAAACCAAATAAAAGTGATGCATACTATCAAATATGATCTCAAATTAAATAATAAATATCAACTTTGAAGCTAGCATAATCAATTAAAATGGTACAGCACAAGAACTTACTCTTTTGGTCCTCTCCAGGTCAGCCTCAATGGATTTGATCCGGTCAAATGAGTTCAGTAATATATGCTCCTCCTCCTCGGAGATCTCTGGTGGTTTGCTTGCTAGATGTTGCACAAAGACTCAAGATTGTCAAGACGCTGTAAACAAGTGCTCATGTCAGCATCACTTATAGACCGATGGTGTGGCTTATGTGCAACTGGGACTGGTGCCATAGAAGGATGGACATTCTCAAGCCTCATCACTGGTTTGGATATGAAAAGGCAGAAAAAGGAGAGTAGCTTGATCAAGGTTGTGACCACAGCTTTAACAAGATTTTCCAAACCCCTTCGGGCAATTGTACCATCCAAATTAAAAGCAGTGTTCCCTGCCATCAATAGAACATAACAAAAATCAATAATGAAGAGAATAAAATAGCAGCAGCATATCACTACTGTAGGAGCAGTCCTTGGATACATGCCAAATAAACTGAGGTTATTTCTCAATCAAAGAGATAATTTTCATGGTTCCAAGTCTAGCGCAAAACCAAATAGACAATTCTGAGTTTGAACATTGATATGCCAAATAGATAATTTTCTTTACAAACGGATTTCATAGTTTCATAGGTAGCTAAAAGGGAAAAACTTGAACATTGATATGTAGATAATTAATCATAGCAATGTCAATTCTTCGGATAAATAATTGCTTTTGTAAGTTACAAATCAATTCAGCCCAATCTAACAGCTGCCCTTTTATGATAACGCAATATCCAGTATTCCAGTGACTCCATTTGGCAAATAATTAAGGTCGAAGACTCATTAAACTTTCGGTGGCTCGTAGCATCAAACGGCCGAGCATCACAAACCTCATCGAAGTATTTCACGTGGACAACATCGTAAATGTTGGGTGGTGCTTTATCCGCGCGAACGATCGAAATCGGCATCCTCGCGCCAATAGCGAGCTCTCATGTCGAATTCACCCCAAAAAATTGAAACTTTCAGCTAGGAGGTTGTTTAAAAGACAAGTTTTCTCCTCTGCTGCACGGCGAGAGCAAGCAAGCCACCGACGACCTCCGATCCCAACTGGGGTGGATCAGGACGATGGGTGGTTAGGGCTGGGGGCTAACCGATCGTGAAGGGGCCGACGCCGAGGCCGGGGCGAAGGTCAAGGGTGATGGCCCCCATGGCCATGCCCTCGTAGTGTCGCCTCACCGGGACCGTCGCCGGGGACGGCAACCCGACCGCCGCAGCGCCGCCCCCCACCATCGCCGGTGTAGAGCACCCCCGGCACCGGATCTGGGGGAGGAGGGAGAGCTGCAGATACGGGCGGTGGAGCGAGCTGCGGAGGGGCCAGGTGAGGCGGCGTTGTGGAAGGGGGCGACTGGAGCACAGACTGAGGGGGCCAGCCATCTGACGCCGGATCTAGAGGGGAGGAGGGCCACTCGTCAGGCAAAGTCCGCGCGGCGGCGGCGCGGGGTGGGGAAGAGGAGGCAGCTGCGGCGCAGGGTGGGGAGGAGGAGGAGGCGGCTGCAGCGCGGGGTGGGGGGAGGAGGCGACGACGGAGCGGAGGGGTGGGGGGAGGAGGAGGCAGCGCGTGGGGTGGGAGGGGGGGAGGAGGCGGCGGCGCGGGTGAGGAGGAGGAGGAGGCGGGCGGGGTGGGAGGGAGGGGATGAGGCGGCGCGCGGGTGGGAGGGAGGGGAGGAGGCGGCGCGCAGGGTGGGAGGGAGGGGGAGGAGGTGGCACGCGGGTGGGAGGGAGTGAGGGAGGGGAGCGGCGTGGGGGGAGGGAGGGGAGGGGGAGGGAGAGGAGGTGGCAACGCGGGTGGGAGGGTGGGTGGGGAGGGTGCGGGTGGGAGGGTTTTAGGGTTGGCCGTGTGGCGGGAGGAGGAGGGAAGATCCGACGGTCCAGGTTGGATGGAGGCTTCAGCAACCACTAACTCTTTTTTTATAATAGTAAAGAAAGATATTTCAATCAAATCGTACCATGCTAGCACCTGGATCAGATCCGGACGCTAGCAACACCCTACTAGTAATAAGGCAGAACGGTTGGGCAAGGCTTCATTAATATTCTTAAGACTGGTTCAAGTATGTTTATATTCGAATACATGGAGCGGATCGTACTTATTTCCGTTGGATATATATCTGCACAGCACTTAGCTAAATAATAGTATCCACAATATTTACGTAACTACTCTATATGCATACAGAATAAGATAGCACGAAAATCAAAGTAATAGTCGATGGAATTGTACCATGCTTACCATTGTAGATGACATACTTCAATTACTCAACATCTTTTATATCACGATAGCAGGTGCAAAGGATGGACATGGTGCAATAACTACTGTTTTAGTCAGTTGATGGCAACATATATCGTGAACATATATCGTGCAATAACTACCCCCATGCGCACCCGATTCTTTGTGAAAATACGCTCCTGCTCGGTCCCTCAAACTCGATCCCATTGTCGTCTCCTTCCTATTCCCAAATCAAAAGTAGGGTAGGGTCAGGGGGAGAGGTGAGCCGCTCGTTCCCGTCGCCGCTGCACTGACGCCCCCACCCATCCCGCAGCATGCTGCTCCCGCCCATCGAGCCGTGCTGCGCCCTCTGCTGGCCATCCATGACGAATACGATTGGAGAGGAAGAAGCTACACGCAGTTTTCCATTGAGGTATGTGTGATATTTCCAGGTAATTTGTTATTTTGTTTGTAATCAGCCTATCTCTCAAGTTCAAGCGTACTGACATTCCATTTTCCTGCAGGGTTCATCTAATCATCAAGACAGTGAGTTTTGCAAAGAATGGATTGCTGAGCTTTTGAGTAACCTTTTCAATTTATGTGTTTGTGAAACAATTTATGTGGTCCTATGGATAAATTTATGTAGGGGCACCCTTTATGTGGTCTTGTGAGAACCATTCCTTGCGGACATGTACTCTGTTTTAATGGTGACTGCTTGTAAAGTTTTCATCTGGAGAATTTGTGTTCTACTGTTCAGTTCTGAAACTATTCAGTTTGGTTTTTGTTATTCAGGTTTGAACCAATTTATCTGTTGCTATTATCTGCTGTCAAGAACATGTCTGCCAGAACCGGATTTAGAAATCCGAATTCCCCTGTGATTTCTGCACTGTTCCCTGGATCAGTAGCCAGTGCTCACAGTTACATCACTGTATATCAAAAATATATTAAGCGGAAGCATAATTTATACAGTAATAACTTACATGGGCCGGTTAGGCCGAGAAAGCAGAGAGTGCAGCAACGAAAAATCTTCACACAAGTGGGACCCTCAAGACTTGTCCACAGGCGGCCAACTGGGGTTTCGCGACCTATATCCATGGCCTTCATAAATACCATCTCTGTCGACCCCTTTGAAGTATTGCAGGGCATTCTTCTGTTTTTGACTGACTGGAGGGTAATAAGCAATAGTGAGTACAAAATTGTACTTAACAAGCCATCACACAGAATGCAACACTAATATCTATTATATGCAAGGCTGTGAAGGGAGGCTTGAGGTTATTTTATTTGCTAAAACAGCGTTTCTAATACAATAGATAAAATTCATGTGACTTAGCAATTTTAACCAAAATGCAAGTTGTAAAGAGAGAGTGCAATATTAATAGTAGCACAGGTTACATCCACCTTTTACAGTGTATGGTTACCTCTACCAATGCTAATTTGATTACTAGGCTGCATCCACCCTAATTACCGCTGGAGTACATCTCTCCAGGAAAAATCTAACAAAGTAGAGTACCTCTCTTCACTTAGTTTTCATCCCACCCGAAAAAGGTTTTTGAAATAGAACTAACTCGAGGATGTTCCCATGTCCGCTCTTGACCGTGAGCTCGGCTATTCGAATAGTTTTAGACTCTGCAGAGTTGCATATCTTTACCTACAAGAGATAACTCAATTGTTATATTCCACATGTTTCCTTGGACATGTAGATCAATCGGATTATCACATGACCTTTACAATGTATCTAGTAAAAGAATGCACTCGCTAAGGTTTTCATCTACAGGAAGGTCATTTAGGCACCAGCTAGACCCCCTCTTGCGCCCACCTCTATCCGGTGACACGACTATCTCCAGGACGCTTCGAGTCCAGTGAGAAAAATCGTGCTTTCCCCCGAAATGCATTCATTTACTGGCGAGTACAAACTATTTAGTCATGCCTACACTTTGCCAGCTTGTGATTGTACTGTTTTACATGGAGAGGTCAACATAGGATTAAGTCCTTAATTTGTCCAAACGGGCGTTCACAGCTCAATGTTACATCCACCAACCACTCATACCATCCGCCCAGACAGGTAAAACAAGTTTTGAGGTTTTGAGAAGATAAATGGTACCAATATATCAGTCATGTACGTCCAATGACTGCCCAAAACAATTTCACACATTTGAAGTAATGATGAGCCGGATAATTGAATGCCCTAGCCCTGGACTCACTTGGTAGTAAATATGACTTAGCTAATGTTAACAGCAATATTATCTAGGGCGACAAGGGTTGGTTGAATCAACTGGTAAAGGGTGTCACATTAATAATACTGGTAGCATAAAGGGTAATATCTACCTTACATTTGACATAGATTTGCATAACAAGTAAGCATGCATTTTAATAATTTGAAAGAACATAACTTTCAAAAATGTGGGATCAATATGATCAAAGTGATGACTTGCCTTGCTATTTACCGCAGCTTTGTTTTAAATCAAAGCTTGCTTAACCAGTCAGTCGCAATAAAATCTTGAATTTTCACTGTAATCCAAATCCGCTTGGTCTTGTCGTCTTCAGACTACAGTTTCTAATACGCGACAACAAAAAGGGAAAGACCACATAAATCCCAACAGCGGCAAAAGTCTGGTTTAAATTAATTAGACTTGCTTTATGTTGCTTATAAATTGAGGGTAGAGAGGGAGCGATTGGAATGGGTTTATTTGATAGGAATGAGTTGATTAAATAGCTTTACCGTGAGGAAAAATTTTAAGAAACAAGAAGAATTTAAATAAGGGATTACCCACAGGATCTTTCTGCAGGGCTCGAGGTAAAGGGCTTGATTTGTTTCTTTATAACTCCTTTTATATTATTATATATTTATCAAGCAAGTTCCAAGAGTTAAGTGAGAGTTATGCATTTTTGGAAGATTGTCTGGGGTGATTTATCAGATACTTGAGTCAGGTATTTTAAGGTGTTAGATATAGGATAAGGTGGAGCATTTTATCTAATTATGGTTAGGAGCAGGTTAGTGAATCACATCTTGCTAGAGAGGATTGATAGAGATAATTTATTTGAGACATGAGTTATAATTTAATAAGAGTGCACATATTTAATTTCTCTCGATCAATGGAGGATATTTAAATTAATTGGGATGAAAAACTGTGTTTTAGCAAGATTACAAGCTAAGAGTGCTACTAGCTTAAAACCTATCATTTTATGCCTCATTATTTTTGCAAGGCTTGGTTTTAGGATGCGATTCTTAAGAGTATTCAAAGATAAATTAATGGGGTACATAGCAAGGATCCTTTATTTAGGTTCATTAATGTCTCATGTCAAAAGGTATTTGAATCTTTGTATCATATAAATGATATTGAAAATTGGATTTACAATTACACACAAAAGGAAGTTTCACTGGTTTGACAAATGAGCAATTTGTGTATTAATAATTTATGCAATAAGATGCAAGTTAATGGGATTTACTTGCCCTGGTGGTTTTAAAACCTAAGAGGAAGACAAAATGGATGATAGGCAGATTGCTCTAGTTTTGAGGTAGACTCGATATTGAGCTCTTGGACTAGCATTTGATAGTATTTAGTGTTGACGAGAAGTGGTAAAACTTAATTTGGAAAGACAAGCGATTTCAATTTCTTTTTGCATCCACAAGTAAGCTTTTATCTAACAACAATCTTCAGGATCACTTTCTGAGCATGTTCAGATTGCAATAACCACTGTTATCAATGTGTGATTTGTGCTTTTACCAATTGAGTAGTAAGAATAAACTGTCAATTGGAAAATTGGCCATGAGGTCTTTGATTTTAATAGGTGCCCAAACGAGGATAATTTAGTATTTGATGGCTAGGAGCATAAACATTTCATAGTCATAGTGTTATTACAAAAAGAAGTCCTTTTAACAATCATAATCCATTTATTGGCCGCATAGCATAATTTTTAGAGATGGATTTCAGAAGCTCACCATGCAAGGGATATTACAAGCATTCACTTTTTGCCAGGTATTGTCTCAATGGGGCCCACCTGTCATGCCAACAGAGAAAAAGAGTGAGGCAGAGGTGGGAGTGAGGCACTCGGCCGGGGAGAATAGAGAGGAAAGTAGGCGCCTGGCTACTTGGAACAGAGAAGAGGTTCGACGCCTGGCTGCCTGATGGTGCCGCCAGGAAAGGGTGGCCGGGAGGTTGGCGACAGTTGGCGAGCCGGGAAGCTCCTGAGGCAGTGACACCACAGAGGCAACTGGCACCAGGGGATGCAACCAAGAAAACCAGCGGCGGCGCGGGGCGACGGCTTGTCGGGGTGGCAGGACGGCGCTGACCTGAGAGAGGGAAGGTGAGCGAGTGCACAGGAGCAAGAGAAGACTTTAGCTGACTCACTGGCGGTGGTGGTTTGACTGGGAGATTGCAGCGGAGACCTGGCGGCGATGGCTACTGACAGCGCGGGGAAGTCTCCGTGGGCGATGAGCTAAGGTCAACCAGGGGTCCAACTGACGATTGGAATAGCTTCAAGGCGCTGTGGCGGAGCTCCAAGCGGCGACCATTTGCTGGTGGTGCAGCAGTATGGGGGTTAGCTCGGCGGTGGCAGAGCAATGAGAAACGGGAAAGGTGGATGCCTCGGCTTGTGAAGGGAAAGGGAAAAGGGGCACGGCAAGACACTGAGGTGTTCAAATCCTTTTCATACACGAGGTGAGCTTGTGGCCAGGGATAATTTTACCGGCCGATTTTCGGCCGAAAATCCCGATTTTCGGTTTTATCGGTGACCCCCGGTAAAATCTCAAACCGGTTCCGAAAAATTTATTTTGCATGAATTTTGTCAAATTTAGAATGAATTTTTGCCGAAATTACTTTCAAAATTTTCGGCCGATATTTTCAACCGATTTTCGGCCGATTTTCGGCGATAATCGGCCGGTTTGTATTTGAATTTCAAATTTTGTTTGAATTTTTCGGTCCGAATTTCTCCGAAAAAAACCGATAATCCCGATAATCGGTCTTATCGGTCCCCTCCGGTAAAATATTGAAACCGATAATCTTAACCCTGCTTGTGGCTGCTGAAGGCATTGAAGGCAGTGGTTGGGGTATAGTAATGTTGGGCAGTGGATGCAGGCGAGGCCGACGCAAAGATGACAATAGGCCGACGCTGAACTACGCACCGAGGAGTGGAGGCGCAGGCGTAGGCCGGTGTAGAGCCATCAGAGGGATGCGGCGCGGGTGAGGAGTGAATGTAGAGCTAGGCCGGCGGTAGCATAGCTCGCGAGGTGACACAGACCGACGGAGGTGATGGAGGCGACGCGCAGTGTAATGCTGAGGTAGGCCGGCGCAGGCGGGAGGGGTGGCTGTAGGCCTGGTAGGCATTGAAGCCAGCCACTGGGTGTACAAGCGCGAGGTCAACACCAGCGGCGGCGCGTGAGTCTAGGGGCGAGGCGGCGAGGAGAAGCGGGCCGAGCGCGGGCTCGGCTGTGTCACTTGGGGTGGGCCGACCAGGAGCAGCACCAAGGAGGAGGGAGGAGAAGAGAAGGGAGGTAGCGGCTGCACGGGTTGGAGCGCAGGAAAGGAAGAACGCATGCGGGCGGCGGCGCTAGGAGACGGAACCGAGTGGGGAGAAGGGGATCAGGAAGGGATAAGGTGCCCAGGTGGGCCGAGTGGGCCAAAGGGAAATGGGCCGGCCGAAAAAGGATCTTTCTGATTTTTGAGGATTTTCCAATTCACATTTCCTTGATTAGTTTTAGTAACTGAGAAACTTTAATGATTAACTTAAATATTACATCTTGATTTAAATTCTTTGACTTTCAGAATTTAGATTTAGGATGGCCAAGGGTTTTGAGAATTCAGGATTTGATTTGGAATTTTGATTCTCATTTTTGAAGTTTTTCTTCTCTTAATTAAATTTTTGCCTCGAGGAATTCCAACTCAAGAACTCAATTAAACGAAATTTTGAAATACACAAAAATTCGGAAAAGATTTTTATTAATTTTGCAATTACATTAGTCCCATAAATTTGGGATGTTACAATGTCCCAAATGAATGTTCATTTTTCTGTAAATAATAGATGCTTCGGAATGCTTGTCAAGAATAAGTTGGAAGGCAAGAAGAGGTGTTGAGTGCTTGTATTGGTTCTTCCAAGAATCTGACATGTACTACTTGTAGGTACTGCTTGTATATATCAGGATCCAAACGGGTTCATTGCATCAACCAGCCCATCCATTCAATTGTTATTGTTGTGAATCTGATGCACGTTGATCAGCGGCCTGATACTGTTTCTTGCAGTTGCTTTCTGTGATACATCACACAATGATAAATTCAGAAATTGGAGACCACGTCAGGAGCTCGAGTTGGTTCCGCAAAAACCAGAAATTGCATCCCAGACTGGATATTACTAACTAATGGGTAGCACACAACCACATATCAATTCTCATGAACATAAATCATAAACAAAATTTCATTCTTCCATTCATAAAACAAAAGGCGTAAGGTTTGACGTACATGCTTCCACTATGACAACACAAAATCTAGAATTTTTACAACACAGTAGTGATGCATCCTCGGTGGAACTAACAGGATCCATAATCTTCACTAATACAGTAGAACTTGCCAATCTTCTTACTTCCTGAAACCGCTCAAATCAAGCAAAACAAAAAGAAATCGCCCAAATCATTGGCATGGAGCAAGTGGTAGCCCACCCAAAGCACACAGCGACGATTGGGAGTGCACCTTAGCGTTTGGCTACTTCTCCAATCGTGTTCGCCGAGGGTGTCCAGGGGAGAGAGCGGAGGGATGGCCAGTGCGGCGCGGCTCGATGGGCAGGAGTGGCACGCGGTGGGATGGGCGGGAGCGTCGACGCAGCGGCGGTGGACATGCCAGGCTCGCCTCTCTCTCTCTCTAACCCTAATCCTATTCGATTTGGGAACGGGAAGAGGGAGATGATGCGTTCGAGCTTGGGAGGAGAGTGACCGCGGGGGCGTTCTCGCAAAGAATCGGTGCGTGCGGGGATTTTCACAAAGGGGTGTCTATTACACTGACAGTGACTTTTCTCTTTATTAGTCGCTTTTTTACCTATTAGATAACCATACTCCAACGATTCATTTTTTAAGAAAGAATTTTTTTACAAAGAGAGGAGGATATAACTTTAGATAACTAAGTGTATGATTAAAAGATAAAAAAAATTTAATAGACTGTGCAATAACAAACCTTCACAAAACACACGGACGTGGGGAGGTGGGATCGCCGGCCTGAATCTGAACGATCTATTTCCGATCGGATGCCCAGGATCACGTATATATTATCTCTTGTTCATCAGATATATTGTCGTTAATGGAATAGCAATTCTTAATAATGGAAATAGTTCACTGCATACATAGGGATAGGGGTAGCTCCCCACCTAACAAGCCGTCACCGCCGGGGGGGCCGTTCCCTCTCCACGCTCCACAAGAATTTTCTGCCTTCTACAGACTCAGAATATGCCAGAATCTGAAGCTGCATATACTCACCGCCAAAAATCCATATACTCAACCGAGAGCCAAAGGGATCAACCCATATCACATAGGATCCTTAGCACGTACCGATCGAACCATATAAACGGCTTAAGTATTTTTCAAGCGTTTATATACGTGATAAATGGTTCAACCCTAGCATTTCCTCTGGCACCATGAGATGTTGCGAAACTGCTGATAATTATTTTTGCATCGACAAAGTCGCAGCGCACATGACGGCCGTTAGGCTTCATGACTCCCTTGATAGTCAAATTTTCCACGTGGGCGTTACCAGGACAGCTGCGAAGACGCACATAGTTATTAACTCTATTAAAACTGAATCAGTAATGAAGTTCTAATATTTTTCTAGTAATGTGCACTATAGTAATTAATTTGAGTTCACCGATGAAATGATGCTGTGGGTTTTTCTGTTTAACCCCGATTAATGCGACAGTTTTTCTAATTAAGTACATTAATGTAACATATATTCATCATGTCGATATGATACTGCTGTCAAAGTGGTGGTCCACACCCACCCCACTTGTTTTTATTGGAAATAGATGTCATGCTTGAATGCATCAGTAGAACAAGAATGTAGTTAAGAAAAATGTGTGCAAATAGCTAATTTATGGATGACATTCTCTTTTCGGTGTTCCTTTCCTCTTTAATTTAATATGGTTGAAGTTGCCATTACGCATAACTTGTTTCTATAATAAAAGATTCCAACCTCTGGTAGTCGATATCCGGTACAGATATCTTCTCTGGAAGATGAATCTCTATTGCATTCTTTGCAGCAGAAAGTAAGTCGGCCCAATACAGCAATGCGTAGACATTTTTCTGCAATGATCAAGAACACGATGAATAGTCTGTAAAATCCGGCAGGTAGCATTGAAACATTATGGTTAACTTGTTGTGTGGACTGCATGATCAATATAGCTAAGCGAATGAACATAGGTGAATTGGCTCCAAAATAGAAATAGAAAATTAGTAAAACATAAGTTTGCAGAACAATAGTGCCATTCATAATTTTCTTTTAGTAAAACATACGCGAATCATCATAGAAATAGAAAATTAGTAAAACATAAGTTTGCAGAAAATTAGTAAAACATACGCGAATCATCATACTATGTGCCATTCATAATTTATTTTAAAATTCAAAGAAATTTATTCATTACCTTTTTATGGCGATAAATATTCTTTTTCACCTCATTCCAATCCACGCCATACATCATCTTGAGGCTATCGAGATCCCTCCGGTGAATGAGAGCTGCGCAACAAAAAAACTCTAAATGTAAGCCAATTGTTCTTGGAAATGATTCCTCCAAGTGTGCAACCAATTGGGATCTGAGATCATCTCTTCCTGATAGGATTGCTCCCACGGTGGTTTACAGTGCATTAATTTGTTGAAGTAAGGGAGATGACACATCTCCGTCACATGTAAAAAAACTCTTGCGTGATGTGTAGCCGTGCTCTGCGTAGCAGCTCATGTCGCCTTGTTAACTTGACATTTTGACACGCATAGTATATACCCATGCGATTTGGGATCTAAAGCTGGGGAAAAAAATACCCCATACACAGCTACGAGCAGATTATAAAATTGTATTGACACTGTGATGTATGTGATCGAAACTATCATAATTTTGAATAAAGAATCGAACAAAATCGACGGACATAATTTAGCTATCATGGATTTATAGCAAAAAAAAAGCGAGATAAATTACAGAAAACTAACCGCAACCGTGCTGCTTCAGACTGCCCTGCACACGTCTCCCCACAAGGCCGTCTCCGTAGACGGGTGGATCTTCCGTGCGCGGAGCCTCGCAAACGACGAAGAGAAGTTCCTTCTCGTGCATCCACTTTTTCATCCACTTCTTCATCTTCACAAATGCAGACGACCACTTGTTCAATCTGCATGGGAGGGTTGCGCCTCTATTCTATACCTCCCTTTCCGAGTATAAGCAGGATCCGAGAACCAGCATGCTTTCTGCAGAAATAGCGGTGTTTTCACAAAACGCCGCAGGACGCGAATCCAACGCGGCTAAGCAAAACCCGGCGTCTGTTGGTCGAATCGTGGAGATGGTTCCACCAGATTGCTCGTGCAACGCGGCTAAGCAAAACCCGGCGTCTGTTCGTCTTAGAGTCGAGATGGTTCGACCAGATTGCTCGTGCAACGCGGCTAAGCAAAACCCGGCGTCTGTTCGTCTTAGAGTCGAGATGGTTCGACCAGATTGCTCGTGCAACGCGGCTAAGCAAAACCCGGCGTCTGTTGGTCGAATCGTCGAGATGGTTCCACCAGATTGCTCGTGCACGAACAGAAAGAGATTATTGGGCCGAATGAATCATATTTGCGAGAGATCTTATCTCCAACGTGCTCGGCTGGCTGGAGCGCGCCGCCATTCCGCTGCCCGCCCACGTTCGAGCCTTGCTCGATGCACGCTCGGCTTGGAGATACTGTTCATACTATTCAGTGAATAGCACATTCTAGAGAGGGTACACACGTGCATGTTCAGTGGGATAATACGTATCCACGCTGTAAAAACTCTTAAGCCTTCGATTAGATCTCAACGTATGTAAAGAACGCGCACACGTGCATCTGTGAATGAGTTATATGCGTGAATCTTGTATCCTGAAAAAACGTTATTTCCAACGTGCATGTATTTTTTTATTGGATTCGTATTCGATATCTACCATGCAATTATAAATCTATTATAACGGTGCCATGCCATCGTCAGTCTCATGAACGAGAGTTGCCCTGTACTGTAGCAATCATTGCATTTGTAGCGCAGAGGAGTGCAGCATTTTACTATACTGATTGACCTCATGTGTCACATTTTTTGATCGGACGGCTGCGGATAATAGAATGTCATTGCACTGTGGACAAAAGAACACAAGGATACCACTATCATTTTTTTAGTACAACGGAGCATCCGAACCATTCCCCACCCCCCATTATTGCGTGAGGTAATCAAGTTGTTCATGGCCTTCGCTGTTCTTCCATCTTCACAACTTTTTAGCCAAATTTTTCCTCCCATCCTCACAACTTTGCAAGCAGCAGTAGGAACTCCCACGTCCAAAACAGTGGTAGGTGTATTTGTGGAAGAAGCATCTACGTTCCTTCATTCCATACCGTCTCTTTATGCTACAGAACGCATGGTAAAACGTAGGAACATCAAACCAGAAAACCACAAGAATTTTCTGCCTTCTACAGACTCAGAATATGCTAGAATCTGAAGCTGCATATACTCACCGCCAAAAATCCATATACTCATCACGGAGCAAAGCCAAGGGATAGACTTAGTAAGACTCGAACCTACCCTCCAATGCAACATGAAAGGGCACAGCTAACTATATTCAATAAATATGAAAAAATATGAAAAGGCACTAAGACAGAAGCACTTATTTTTATTAGGCATGATGCAAGAAGATTGTATGCATATATAATTACAGGTGCAAAATTTATATTGAGAAAACTGTTTACGATGAAAAAACGAGAATAAACTATATTTGCATCAAAATATGAAGTCCAATACAGAAGAAACAATACAATTAGAGGCATGTCTAAACAAGTAAACAACACTTGCATATGTCATGTTCTCCAAGACACTTGGTAATTCCAGCTCATTTTTTCTTTCAGCTCTCATCCATGCATCATCTTAACGCGGCCGGATATACAAATTAATTCTTGATGTCGACAACAATACCATCTCCGTGCGCACGCACCGCCGATGAGGAAACCGCAAAACCAAGCACGAAGCTCTGCCACCTAACGCCGCACAAAACCAGAAAACCACAAGAATTTTCTGCCTTCTACAGACTCAGAATATGCCAGAATCTGAAGCTGCATATATTCACCGCCAAAAATCCATATATTCAACAGAGAACCGAACGGATCAACCCATATTATATAGGATCCTTAATACGTACCGATCGAACCGTATAAACGGCTTAAGTATTTTTCAAGCTTTTACGTGGTAAATGGTTCAACCATAGCATTTCCTCTGCCACCATGAGATGTTGCGAAACTGCTGATAATTATTTTTGCATCGACAAAGTCGCTGCGCACAGGACGGCCGTTAGGCTTCATGACTCCCTTGATAGTCAAATTTTCCACGTGGGCGTTACCAGGACAGCTGCGAAGACGCACAATAGTTATTAACTCTATTAAAAATGAATCAGTAATGAAGTTCTAATATTTTTCTAGTAATGTGCACTATAGTAATTAATTTGAGTTCACCGATGAAATGATGCTGTAGGTTTTTCTGTTTAACCCCGATTAATGCGACAGTTTTTCTAATTAAGTACACTAATGTAACATATATTCATGTCGATATGATACTGCTGTCAAAGTGGTGGTCACACCCACCCCACTCGTTTTTACTGGAAATAGATGTCATGCTTGGATGCATCATTGGACCAAGAATGTAGTTAAGAAAAATGTGTGCAAATAGCTAATTTGTGGAGAAGTTGTTCCTCTTTAATTATATATGGTTGAAGTTGCCATTACGCATAACTTGTCCCTGTATAATAAAAGATTCCAACCTCTGGTAGTTGATATCCGTTTCTGGAAGAAGAATCTCTATTGCATTCTTTGCAGCAGAAAGTAAGTCGCCCCAATACAGCAATGCGTAGACATTTTTCTGCAATGATCAAGCACACGATGAATAGTCTGTAAAATCCGGCAGGTAGCATTGAAACATTATGGTTGTTGTGTGGACTGCATGATCAATATAGCTAAGCGAATGAACATACGTGAATTGGCTCAAAAATAGATATAGAAAATTAGTAAAACACAAGTTTGCAGAACAATAGTAATTCCGCTCAGAAAATTCATTACGACCATAAGCACTAGTGGAGGAAGTTACGTACGGTGTACTCCATTATTTATCTTTCTTAATAGGACGTGCTGCGCGGCTCGCGCACGTGTATTTTCTCAAAAATGAGATAGAAGCATTTCATATTCTAAATTTGAACTGTAAGTATTTTAAGTACGATATTCCTTTTCAGATTTACACTGGCAAATTCAAAAAATGGAAGTGAAATTGCCCACGGAAACATCATACTGTGTGCCATTCATAATTTTTTTTTAAAATTGAAAGAAATTTATTCATTACCTTTTTATGCCGATAAATATACTTTTTCACCTCATTCCAATCCACGCCATACATCATGTTGAGTTTATCAAGATCCCTCTGGCGAATGAGAGCTGCGCAACAAAAAAACTCTAAATGTAAGCCAATTGTTCTTGGAAATGAATCCTCCATGTGTGCAACCAATGGGGATCTGAGATCATCTCTTCCTGATAGGATTGCTCCCACGGTGGTTTACAGTTCATTAATTGAAGTAATGTAGATGACCCATCTCCCTCACATATAAAAAATTCCTCTTGCGTGATGTGTAGCCGTGCTCTGCGTAGCAGCTCATGTCGCCATATTAACTTGACATTTTGACACACATAGAGTGTATACCCATGCGATTTTGGATCTAAAGCTGGAAAAAAAAATACCCCATACACAACTACGAGCAGATTATAAAATTGTATTAACACTGAGCAAAATTTACTAGGACAGTGATGCATGTATCAATTTTTATCGTGTAATTCTTTTCATCACAGACTGCGCGCTAGTGCTTTCGTAGGACTCCGAAGGAACTTAAATACACGAGTGATTCAAAAGAGTTATATGTATACTTGCTTAAGAAAAATACAGAAATGGAGCGATATATATAGAAGGTGTAATTCAAGTTTTCTTCTGTAAAACAGAAAGCAAATGGACATGATACTCTCCGCTGAAATTCCTATGAAGAGCTCAGTCGACAAAAAATGTACAATAATTATTTTAGTCGTTTTTTTCTTACAAATTTTATGGGAATTGCAAAAGAAAGTATACTCATAGAATTTAATTCCCCAAAAGGTTTTGCATATTAATATCCTCAATTAAGAAAAGCCCTATGTATATACTATATTTACTTCCCAGAGAAACTTATTATATCAGACTATGACATTCTGACTTCTGAGGGCTAGAATCTGAAGAGAGAATTTTGGATTTGATTCTAAAGATGTTCATGATCTGAGCATGGAAGGAATTATTTAGTGTTAATGAGATCAACCAGCCGTCCACTGAATGATTGAAAGTCATAAGTCGATCATGAAGTGACTATATATAGTCTTCTGCTACAGGTTAAACTACCTAGTTAAAAAAACTCTAGATCAAAAACCAGTTAAACTACAAATCAACAATATGAAGAGGTAAAAATGTGAGATAGAGAATATAATACTCTGCAGCATTAGTAAGCTAGGAGATCGATCGATCCCCAGAGCCTGAAATGATCAGTACAAATAGAATGAATATGAAGTGGATACACAAAGAGTTAGTCACTACGCACTGACGCGCATGAATTATATTCTGAACAGTATGCAGATTCTTAATTTATAAAGAGAAAGAACAGGAAATACTGAGACAGAGACCAGTAGAATGGAGGATAAGTTATATACAAATTTTATCAGGAAATGTGATTAAAAATTGAAGCCTTCCCCAAAGTCATAATATTCTGTTTGGACATTATTAAGGAGGAGCAAGTGATCAACTTACAGGTATATCTTAAATTGAAGGGCATAGACTTTGTCTTAGTCTCGTGATCTGGTTCATGAAAACATATATTAACATATAGCATGAATTTATGGCCGAGCAAGAACTGGCATACAACGACCGTTTCCAACTGGTCATATTAAATGTGTTTATATACTATATTTATTTTTTACTTGTTGTTTTGGATATGAGTACAGTCTCCAATACACATATTTCACTATTAATTTTTGTAATTACACATTAGTTAAAGTTATTCAAAATATAATGATGTAAAATTATTTTTATGATAAATCTAGTGATAATATTTTCACATGATAAATCCAAATACTTTTGTACATATTAGAGGTTAAAGTTTTCAAAGATTGACAGCATGTATTTTAAAACGACATAAAAAAGAAGGGAGCATATATATATTGGGACATTATCGCAACCAGATAGATATTGATGATAAGGGATGGAACCAGTTAATTAAGAGATATCAGACAAAAAAGTTGATTAAGAGATTGTAGGCTAGCTCCACGCATGGTCTTCTTTATCCAATAGTAGTCACCGCTGGTATTATGGGGAATTCCATTGCATGTCTTCCAACGATCCAAAGAGCCGCGTTGATTTATCAAGGACACAGCTGGCATTACAGCAACAAATTCTACAGGACAAAAGATAATAAAAAAAAATAGAAGGAGAGACAGATCGGATTGGAGTCCACTTACTTGCAAAGAGATGTATTAAACCACAAATTAAATTAATTTAGATCCCTGCTATCACTGTCATGCACGATCATAGTCAATCGAACGCAAACCAGAATATTAGAAAGGAAAGTTGTATCAATAATATACTCATGATACTTTACTAAAAATATATGAAGGCAAATTAAATTCTATGAATTCCGTTACGGATGTAAACAAAATTAAGCATGTGGTGATCAGAGATAGTTATTTCGTTTTCCGAAAGAATAACACTTCTGTAGTACCCTACATATCATGGTGGAGAAACAAATTGATTCCTTCAACAAGTAAGTTCTATATATTTTATAATGATTTTTCTTTCATATATGTTGATGTGGTAACAATAAGTTCAATTTGTCCACATGAATTAATTCACATACTTAATTCCAAGATGAATTATATTATATGTAAGATATGGACAGAAATTGTCCTTTCAATAAGTTCTATTTTCCAATGGTTTTCTCTTTTGCAAAAACGTGACATTGTATGTTATCTTTCGTTATTTTAATGTGATCACAATAAGGTTCAATTCTTCCACATGAATTCATATAAATAAAAAAATGATGCTCCTTGATCGTCAGATAAGATAGGGTGAAATGTAATGAAAATAATCCCTCATTGCACAATTCAAAATAGAAGAATAACAAAATGAATAATAATATACGAAATACTATCATGATTAAATGAGAGATTGAGTTAATTACCTGAAGTTTACAATGTCTAGTAAAACATGAGAACAATTCGTGGACTATACTGTACACACGAATTTCAAGAAGAAATATATAAACCCAAAAAATTAAAAAGTAAGAAAAAACATAAATCTAATCAACATGTTGAAATATTTATATATACGTAGCAGAAAAGCATTCATGACAGACCTAAAATTCATATAATAAATGTACACCAGTTGCTATTCTAAATCATGCAACTAAAAGGTGTATGTAGGTTTTTTTTCTTTGTGCATCATTAGATGTGGCTTTCAATTTGCATCTCAATGTGATACTGCTGTAAAAGAGTTTCTATGTTCTTACGTTTTGAACTCATCTCTCAATTTTTGGAGACGAAGTAGGAGAAAGGGGTGAGGGTGATGCATGGTAATCACATAAAAAGAAACGTTTGAAGTGTACTCATTTATCCATTTCATGAGTGCATATTATCTATGTTGAAGTATTTGGTTGAAACTATCAACAAGAAGTATGGTGATTTAGCATCAAGAATTGAACAAAATCGAACACATAATTTAGCTATCATGGATTAATAGCAAAAAAAAAAAGTGAGATACATTACAGAAAACTAACCGCGAACGTGCTTCTTCAGACTGCCCTGCACACGTTCCCCCACATGGTCGTCTCCATCGACGGGTGGGTCTTCCGTGCGCGAAGCTTTGCAAACGACGAAGAACATTTCCTTCTCGGCTTCCACAAGCATCCACTTTGTTCATCTTCTCAAATGCAGACGACCACTTGTTCATCTTCTCGGCTAGCTCCTTCAATCTGCATATATAGGAGAGTTGCGCCGCTATTTATATACCTCCCTTTCCGAGTATAAGCAGGATCCGAGAACTGCACGCTTTCTGCAGAATTAGCGGGACTTCAAAAAACGCGCACAGGACGCGAATGCAAAGCGGTGAAGCAAACCCGGCGTCTCTTGGTCAAAGGGTCGAGATGGTTCCACCAGATTGTTCGTGCACGAACAGAAAGAGGGAAAACATAGGTTATTCTACAAAAAGAGATACTGTAGTATTAAGAACTAGGATGCCTTGACTGCGTCCTACTTCCCCATAGTTGCGTGCAAGCTCCTCGCTTGCGCTAGCTGCAATGACGGAGTCGTCGTAGCCGCGGCGGTACCAACTGTTAAGAAATCGATTAAAAATAGACAAATGGTAAAATAATTTATACAATCAATCAATCATCACTAATACAATAGATCGATCACAGGAGATACCAATAAAGAAAGGGCACCAGAGTAGCCTTTATTAATTCTCAGAACTCAGATATCTTTACATGATACAATATCTTTCTATTTATAGTAACTCACTAGGGGCAATTCTAATATTTGTCAACACCAGAACCTTTTATGCTTCGTAACACTTCTCTTTAAGCGAATACCATGGCATATACATGCCTTATTAAAAATTTCTCCCAAAAATCCAGTGGAAAAAAGAGATAGAGAAAAAAGTACATCACATCCGTTTCTTATGACGCACTTCTTGCCTTATTAAAAATCATCACATGAGAAAAACTTGCAAAGGAAAAAAGAGTGCAATATTTAGATTTTTAGGATCATATAAGTCTTCTGGTCTTACATAAGGACTATGATTAGAGATTTATTCCCTTTGAACCTTGTAACTCTCTAAGCCGTCTCATCTTTATATCTCGAACACATTTCTGAAAGCTAGAGTCTATGAAATATTTTGTGAATAAATCTGCCAAATTATCACAAAACTTAGTTTTAGTATCTTTCCTCTTCGTTCTTCTAAAGCTCTTGAGGATAAAGGAATTTATGAGCAATACGCTTCATGATATTACTCTTAATATAGCCCATTTGTATCTGTGCCACATAAACTGCATTATCTTTATAGATAATGGCGGGAGTCACCAACGATGTTTGTGCCACATGATTTATGGATGTGACTAATTATTCATCTAAGCCAAGCACATTCTGATGAGGTTTCATACCACGATATATACATATGCCTCGTTAAAAACTCATTCTAAAAAACAAGAGGGAAATAGGGAATGGAAAAAAGAGTACATAGCACACGTGTATTGCAGTTATTGCCTTATTAAAACCTTCCAAGTAAGAAAATCCAATGAAAAAAAATTACTAAGGAAAAAAGAGTACACCACTTATTTTCAGGATTTGCAACACTTATCTTCAAGATTTATAAACTATCTTCAAAATATATTATGATCTTCAAAACTTTTATCATGTCCATCGATTGGACTTATATTGTAGGTCTTAAAACCTCCAAAGTCGTGATCATCAAGTCAATACCTTCTAGATTTGACCAAAGTTGAGATTTTTTGAATCCCATTAGCTTCTGGTAGGATATACACTTCTCATGTGCTTATGTGGCGTACTTCTGGTGCTTAGTTTCCTCATTTCATTCCTTTGGGTCTTGGATGTGTCATTATCCACTTCTAAAGAGCGTATAATCGTTGGTGTATTTTTAATCAATTAGTGAGTTAATTTCTCTTTAGGAAAATATTTTATCTTCTAGGAGATATTTTCTCTTTTGGGAGATACTCTTTCTTGGAGCAAGAGTTTATCAGTATGAGTTTATATATATATATATATATATATATATATATATATATATATATATATATATATATATATATATATATATATATATATATATATATATTGCAATTTACGTTCTTGTTAAAACACCGATTCCTTTAGGGATCGAGCTTTAGTTTCCTTTAGGATCCCATCAAGGATTTTCAGAATTTAGTAACTGCATATGTTATTCATGTTATCTACCAGAGTTATTATATAATAGAATATTTTTTTCATTTATAACAGGAGAATATCGATCTCTTCAGGGATCCTTGAACCATCGTTTTCACCACCTCATTATTTCATAATGACCCATCAAGCCTGAATGAACATGCTCTAGACTCTCATCTGCGATTATGGTTTGGCCTTAATTGCTTCCTTTCATTTCGACCCGATATAAAAACTTCAGGTGCTCGGCCATGGACTTTGATTCTGGATTTAAGTTCTCATATTATAAAATTTTAGAAATTTTAGAGGTAAATTGGTTGTCGATAATTTTTCTCCGAGTATCCTCATAATTGAGTGTCTTTTAGTGTTAACTAAAACTCTGTCATTTTCCAAACGAAAGTTTATTGGTTGTTCCATGTTCCCTAGTATTGTAATATATGCACGCCTAATTATTAGGGTTTTCATCTTCAGTATGAGCCTTTTTATGAGGTATTTCACATTCAGGGTGAGTTCTCTTCTAGAGTATTCAAGGAGTATTTAATGATTATTTTTTATTTATGTCACTAGACCTTATATCCATAGGCGTCCCCATAAACTTTAGATCATTGACTAGTAAGTCAACTTCGCAAAGATGGATATACTATTCAGCCTGGGGTATTCAAAATTAGTGACATATTTACTTCAAGTAAATACTATGTAATTCCTCCATGCAATGTAAAAAAGAAATCTGATAGTCTCCCCGCTTCTGGCGTACAGGAGCAACATCTAAACTTATATTTAGCTTAGTTAGTGCGTGAACCATATATTAAAGATCTTTCTTCAGGAAAATATCACAGCATTCAAAGATTTTGGGTATTTCTCTTTGCCTAATGCCGAGATGTGATCTTACTTAATAGCATACTTTAAAATCTCCTCAGTATGCTACGGTAATGATATCATATGCGAAATGATTGGTTCTCATAATACACACTAATCCTTGATTAGGGGTTCTTTTCTTAATACAGTGAGCTAGGTATTTATTTAATATAGTGGCATGGAAAACTGCACATATCTACTTTTAGTAGATTATCGCAAACATCTAGTGAGTTATTAATCTGATACAGCAGAAATATTCTAGCTTCTTATGTATTGCCCAATGTTATGATTCAATTACTCATATTTCTTACTTAAAATTTGAATTACACAAATTTCAGGTTTTGTGTTAGTGCAACATGTTTTGATCTGGTCCAGAGTATTATGTTTTGACAGTATAATATCCATCTTCAAGATGTTTACAAGTGCATAACGCTGTTACATAAAATATGACCATCTATTAATCTGCATAGAATATATATTCTACTAGATATACCTCTAGTTTAACCTCTTAGATGGAACAATTATTCGCTAGGAATATATGTGATTAATTAGGAGGTAATTAATATGCCTATTATAATTTATAATGCCAAATGAATATGACATATTTAGATCATTCGGGATCATTTATATCCAATAGCTCATCTAGTATTTTGAGAGTTATATTTGCTTCAAACAACTGGTTATAGCTTCCAGGGGTATATGTGTGGTAGCTTCATGCTACCGTGTAATACCTATGTATGTGGTCACATGCTGGCGACTAGCATATTACTAGAGACAAATCAATTACCCTTCGAGGGTTGCAATGATTTGCCAACAGTAGATAGTAGATTTAATTATCTCTCAAATTTATAGCTTCATACTTATTTTCTTCTGTATTTGATCTAGGATATACCACAATACTTGTCATTACCCTTATGCTTGTGCCTCGAAGGTTCTAATATTCCTCATATACCAGATATACCCCAAATTCCTCCCCCTTTTCACATCAACCATAAAGTTCCAATTGAAAACACATGCTTTTAGCATTTGCTCATAGTTTTAGCAATAAATTGCTATTATACTACTTCAAGAGTAAAATTTTATTGGCGTGAAACCGTCATACACTTGGTGATATGGAAGATGAGGGTTGTATATAGACTTCAAGTCTTTAGGATTCATAGCTTTTTCTAGTCGAGGTGATCCTTCTATGATTAAACATTTGACTAGATTTCTTGTGTCTTTAAGGATACTTTTCCTATTGCCATCTGGGCAATAATGAACTGAGGCATATCATTCCTTTCAAATATTAGACTTTAAGTCTTTAGGATTCATAGCTTCTGGCAATGTGTTCTACTAAGCAATTGTTCAGTAGGGGTAAGGCTTTAACAGAACAACTTAGATCAAATATTTATAGCATTTGGAAAAATAATTATCTAATACACAATTTTAGTTTAAAGCAAAGATAAGAGGTGCTCTTCACGAATAAGATCAAACTCAATAGGAGTTGTATCTATATTATTGATGTTACTTATGTGAAAAAAATGACATCCAAATAAAACTAAGGGATAACAAGGGAAATGCTGCTGGTCTCCATATTGTTCACCATAGGTATATTCTTGCTTATAAATGCACCTGTTTATTGGTAACATACGGGTTACATAAACTTTGTCCAGAGACGGTGTAGTGCTAGGTGGAGTAATACTCGTGTACGGACTTCTAGTCTTACAAAAGCAATAGATCCTGGTAAAGTGCCTTCAGGGCTATCAACAACACTCAAGGGTAGAGTAGAGACGATACCTCATCAACTACAAAGTTTTACCTTTCAGTGATAAAAGAGTATAACTCTATCAGTGTCAGGCTTAATAGTGGTATGACTGTATACCAACGAAATAAGTCTAGATGATACAATTACAGCCATTCGGGACATACAAATATCCACTTAGTGATGACCAATATCCTACAATATTCATGCAATTTTCTACATGCTTGCTTCTGGTAAGTAATCTCAAGTGCATGAAAGAAATGAGTGTAAATAGTAAAGATTTACTTTTATCTATTCAGTAGATAAAGTATTATTTCCCAGATTTTACTAGCAATCTTTTGGGATTTTCTGATAATTATTAGAGCATTTAAGCAATTTTCAGAATTACTAACCCATTAAATAAATCCCTAAACATAAAATATCATGAAATAAACCATAAAAGAAATATGATACTTCTAAGGTATACTAAGTCTAAGGTTTCACAAATTTATGGAAGCTTATATACCTAAAAACAAAGTTTTAGAATTTTCTTGAATTTTCTGGTAATCTTTCCAACAATTTTCATAAATTTCTGCTATTAATAAGCAATTTTCAAAATTACTAAATAAACAGAAATAATATGCTGAATAAAGTAAATTCAGAAAACATATAATAATAATGCCACAAGACAACTAGGTTAATGAATCTAAAATAATCTAGGAAATAAATCATGTGAGAATTAAGAAGTCTACTGGACTTAATTGTAATTTTGACAAACTTCACAGTCAAACTTATAGTTATTTCAATTTTCCAACGAGATTATTTAATTTACGGAACCCTAGGGACTTATCTACAAAGAAAAACCAGCTGGCCAGATTTTCCTTCCATTTTCTATTTTTTTCTTGGACCAAAATTCGTCCTGAGTGGCCTTATGGCCTCTGGCCCATTGCCATTACTTGGCCCAAACTGGCCCATATGCTGGCCGGTGGCTAGGGCTAAAACCCTAGCCACCAGCCCCTTCTATGGCGGCGGCGGCGCTTCAAGTGCCGAACGACAAAGGTCGCACCCAGCTTGTCAGGCAAGCGGTAGCCGATGGATGACAGTGGCAGGCAACTGCTGGTGGCCGTAGCGGACGGCCATGGCGGGGTGGCTACTGATGTGCAGGGCGGTGATAGGGCAGGCATCGGTTGTCGTTCTTCTGGTGTGGTGCGGAGGTAGAGTGGCACTGGCGACTTCAGGCCATGGCGCTCGGTGCCGGCGACGGTGGATTTGAGGCTATCGGCAGCGACTTTGGCGACAGCCGCTTCGGGCGAACATCTGGATGGCCGTGCGGTGTTGGTCGGCTAGGAGCAGCGAACAGCCGGTGGAGGGAGATGCCATGCGGTTGGCGACGGCTTCAATCTATGGGTTGGCACCCTTGAGTTTCCCAGCGGCGGTCGGTGCAACCAGTGTGGGGAACTCTATGCGGTGAAGGCCAAGGGTGGTGGCAGGCTTCGAGCTTATCCGGCGTGCAATGAGATCTGGCGGAGGCACCGAGCTTCGAGCGGTGATTAGCTACCGTGCGACTGTGATGGTTCTGATGGTCGGTGCGGCTTCAGGCTGTGGGTCCGCCATTCAAGGCCATACGGTGGCGGGCAATCAGGCGGAGGTGCCGAGCTTCGAGTGGTGATGATTTCTGGCAAACGGCGTGCAACTTCTAGGTGATGCGGCGATCAATCATCTCCGGGCAGCCGGGTTTGTGCTATGATCGTGCGGTAGTGGCCGTCAGGCACGAGGGCGGCGGTGCCATTTGATAGCGGTGGCATCCATGGTGCGGGGCAAGGGAGCCATGTGGCAACTTTGGGCGTTGCACGGTTGGGAAATATCGGTGTGCAGTTGTCTACGACTTCAAGCGTGACATGCGAAGGCGGCCGACATCTTCGGGTTTCCTGATGGCAGGCCGACACGACTTCAGGAGATGGGTTGGCAGCATCTAAGGCCACGTGATGGTAGTCGGCCGTAAGGCGGTTGGCGGTGGAAATAGATTTCTTTGCAATGATTTGGATTCTAATCTGGGATGGATTATGTTCTAGATACTGGATGAATAATCTACTAGATCAACAGCATGAACAACCAACAGATAAATAATGGATCAATCTATGTTTAGATTTTGCCTAGGATACTACTGATCTAGACATGGCATTGCAGATATTCAGAATTCAATCTAGATTGATCTATCAATTGCAATGCATGATAAATTGATTTTGGAATTTGCGTACCGTGTACCTTATAGAGTGAGTCGTGCTGATAACGTGTTAGAAAATCAATGGAAAATAGACGAACGATAACGCAATCCACACAATCAATCAACCACCACGAATACAATAGATCAATCACAGAAGACGCCAATAGAGAGAAAACACCACAGTAGCCTTTATTAATTCTCAAAACTCATATATCTTTACATAGTACAATATCTCTCTATTTATAGTCTAAGTCCATCAAAAATAATTCTGATATTTATCCATACTAGAATTTTTTAGATTTCTAACACCAACCAAAGACGTGATGGCCATTCGCTTTGGTTGGTGATTGCTAGTGGGCTGTTTGGGGTTTGCCCATATATACTTGTGGGTCGGCCTTGAACTGACATTGGGCTCACAACTTAATTGCGTGGCGCGATAGGAGAGATTATTGGGCCGAATGAATCAATTTTTCGAGGGATCTCTTACTAGTAATTTCCAACGTGCTCGGTTGCTGGCGGCGCGCCGCCGTTCCGCTGCCCGCCCACGTTCGAGCCTTGCTTGATGCACCTCGTCTTGGGACACTGTTCATACTAATCAGTGAATAGTACATTCTAGAGAGTGAATAGTATATTCTAGAGAGGGTATACACGTGCACGTTCAGTGAGACAATATGTATCTACGAAGACTGTCTCTGATTGATTCTAATATGTGTAAGAAACACGCACACATGTATAGTGTAAATGAGATATATGCGTGAACCTTGTATCCTAAAAAAATTTATTTCCAACGTGCTTGTATTTTTTATTGGATTCGTATTCGATCTCTACCATGCAATTATAAATCTATTTTAACGGTGCCATGCCATCGTTAGTCTCATGAACGATAGTTGCCCTGTACTGTAACAATCATTGCATTTGTAGCGCAGAGGATTGCAGCATTTTACTATACTGATTGACCTCAGGTGTCACATTTTTTAATCGGACGGCTGTGGATAATACAATGTCATTGCACTGTGGACAAAAGAAACACAAGGAGACCTCTATCATTTTTTTAGTACAACGGAGCATCCAAACCATTCCCCACCCCCATTATTGCGTGAGACAGGTAATCAAGTTGTTCATGGCCTTCGCTGTTCTTCCATCTTCACAGCTTTTTAGCCCATTTTTTCCTGCCATCCTCACAACTTTGCAAGCAGCAGTAGGAACTCTCATGTCCAACACATGATTTTTTAAATAGTCCATTTTTTATTTTAAATAACAGAAATATACCTACGCAAAATTTTCTTACAACAATGACCGCCAGTCGCCTAACCGTTGGGGGATTGAAATGTGTCGCCCAATGACCGCGCGACACGTAGCCAGTCCATGGCGGTTAGGCGACAAGTTACAGTCGCTCCACCGCTGGGCGACTGAGACTTGTCGCCAAACTGTTGGGCAACTGAAGATCGAGTCACCCAACCATTCAGCGACTACAATTTTAGCCCATTTTTGTGCAACTGGCCTCCCGATTTGCGCATGGGGGTAAATGACAATTGCTGTAGATATGTAACATTGATCAAATTTTATGTATGAGTTGTATTTTTTTGGGAAAAAAATAACGGGAGACAATCTCGGTTAACCCATTTGTGATTTTGGTAGATTATGAATGATACAAAATTTGTTAGATCCATAATAACATTTTGTGATCATCGTATGTTGTTGTAGTACAAGAAATTTTGTGAAAATTATTTTAAGAACGATTGAGGTAGCAACGATTGGTAAGTACGATGGTAAGTGATATTGTGATGTAACTAAAAATTCATACATGGAGGGGACATGGATGAGAACTTATTTTTCTTATATTGTTAGATGCCTTGCTACGCGAAGAATTGAATGCGAAAGACGAAGAGATATGCTTTTGCGAAATAAAATAAACTTCATAATAAAGCTAGGAATAATGCGACGTGCAGAGTTTGGTTACATGTATAAGAAAGATTGTCATGCACGATGTAACAAACCGAACAACTCCTAAGATACATATGCGTCTTTTTTGAATGGAAATAAATTTGAGTTTGAGGGGACTAGTGCAGAACAGTTCGACCTACTACATGGACCAGAGCCATTTTCTCTTCCTTGCAAGCTCAGCGTTGAACTCTTCTGTGGCCTTTTTGGCCTTGGCCGTCATTTTCCTCTTTTTCTTACGCTCCCTCTTACGAGCCTCGCGCTCCCTACGTGTGCACGCCTCGAAATAAGCTTTTATTTCCCGACATATATGCTCGGTTTGCTCGTCGTTGCGCCGCTTCTCCTCCCAGATCTCGCAGGCCCTTTTGACATTCCACTCCTTCAAGTCGAGATTTCACTGATCATGTAGGTGGATCTCTTGGTCAATTCACTTGCGGTAGCCATATAGTAGTTTCGGAGACTACGGGTAGATGAGAGGGTTTGTTAGTGCATACTTTGAAAGAAAAATAGTAGCAAGAAAACACACTATAACTATTCTTACCGACAGCCGAAAGTTGCTCGTGTCCTGACAATGGTTGGGATAGTCATAGGAGTAGTTTGTGCAACCCCAGTAACACATACCCAAGCTGAGCCGTGGCTTAGACTTAAAGAACTTATATGAGTCTCTGCACCAACAGAGAGATGGCGTCTCCCCCTTGGGTGGGTGTTGCGGCGAACGCTCGGTTGGAACGATCGGGATGGAGTTGCTGCTACGGGGGCTATCATTGCAGGGAGGTGACCTCCTGGCACGCTCAACTTGTTCAGCTCGGGCCGCAGCATCCCTTGTTTGTTTGTCGTGGGCCACAGCAGACCTTGCTAGGTCGTGGGTCTCTTCCCATTGCTTCATCATGTTGTCCCATTGCTTTTTCTACCTCACGTCCATCCCATTGGTTTACTTGTGTAGTGTTATCTCTCAGATCTCTTTCACCTCCTTTTATATGCTACGAGGCAGAGTATTGTCTTGTCTTTTCAGAAAAATTAATGGTGAAAAGCTGCCCCGTGAGGTCTTGTCAGTGCGCAAAGCTACACCCTTTGGTCTTGTCTCTGCAGCTGACCAATTTGGTGTTGTCATTGCGGAAATCTAACATGTTTGATGTTGTCACTGTGCAAAGTTGCTCTGTCTATTCTTGTCACTGCACAAAGCTGCACTGTCTGGTGTAGTCACTGTACAAAGCTACCTCGTCAGGTCTAGTCACTGTGCAAAGCTGTGTTGTTAGGTCTAGTAAGTGCGCAAAGCTGCCCTGTCTAATCTTGTCATTGTGCAAAGCTACCCCGTTAGGGGTAGTAAGTGCGCAAAGCTGTCCCGTCTGGTCTTGTCAATGAGTAAAGTTACCTCATCTGGTCTAGTTACTATGCAAAACTACCCTGTCTAGTCTTCTGACTACGTAGGGAGCTGTCACGTCATGTAGGGGCAAAAGGCCAGTTGTATCTGGGGAATAGCTACACAAAGATAGCACATGACCTGGTTTGTCATAAAGCACCCTGCCTCCCCCCACAGGCTATGAAATGAACACCCCACCCCCTTAATAGTATGAGCACTCCATATAGAGAACCGTAGGAAGAACTACCTTGTTCGTTCTAGACTAACATACCATGGCTGACACCAAGGGGCCAGTCAAACATGAGTCACCTTGTTAGGATGTGGCACACGACGCGAGGCACGATGTAGCCAGTCAGTGCACTGCTATAGGAGGCCGAAAGGCCACTCTGATCCATGAGGGTCATGAGCCATACAAGCAAAACAAGTTCAAGTTAGCATATACGCGCAAATAAAATAACGAATGTAAGGCACAAGTAAATATAACTTCTAAAGAAACAAACAAAACAATTTTACATTCCAACATAAATAGTTACATAAACAACATGTGCAACACACAATACATATGCTACGGTACTACGTACATGAAATAAAAATGGGATAGTACCACAATAGTTACATAAACATTACAAAGAACATTACAAGTGAAGATCACAAGTGTGCCTACTCCTCAGCAGGTGCCTTGCATCATCTGGCTATGTGGCCCTCCTGCCCGTAGCGCCTAAAGCGCTTGCTCAACACCCCAGCATGCGCTTCGTCCATATCATTGGTAATCCAATGATTCTGTCGACAGCCCTTCACACCCTTCACCATGGCAACATCCAGAATCCAAGTCCTGTTTGCAATATCTAAGGAGACAAAGTTACCTACAACCCTAAACCCCCTAAGCTCACCAAACCATGCCTGCATCACCCTCTCCTTTAAGAAATACTTAGACATAAAGTTCGAAGGGTCCATGTGTAACAGCTTTGGCTTGTTGCATGTACAACTAAGCTGGTTCACATGATCTCTGAGGCATACATTGTGGGTGACAAGAGAATGAGTTGTCCCAAATCTGGCTCTATCCTAGAGGAGCACTTCGAAACGATGCTCTGTATTGCCCATCACATACAACATGTGCAACTGGGCATTCTCTGTCTTTGCCTGCATGTACTCTATAATCTTCGTGCAGTCGGGTGTTTGTGGGTTGGCAGCATGAAGTGTTGTATTTGCATGGCTCTCTTTAAAATAGCTAATTGTGCTGTGCAGAAGACCTTCGGTGATGGCAAAGAGGGGCATATAACGAAGGCCCCTAAAAACCCAGTTGTACACCTCCGCAAGGTTAGTGGTCATTATGCCGTACCTTACACCATCTATGTCGTGCCACTTCTCCAATGGCTTAGCCTCGATCCAAAGCACTTAATGTTCCTCGAGGTCCTCCTCCTCGGACCAGCAGGTTCGGACTCTAGCAGTGGTATGAGGCATTCTAATTGTGCCGCCCCAGCAATGGTCGGTCCCTTGTTCCTCTCGTCCACATGCTTTCTGCTGTGCTCATCCAATAACACCCATAAAGCATTGAATTTGCACTACTGGTTCTGCATAGCCAACCTCTTGAATAGCTTCAGCAACGGTTGCTTCTAGAACTGCTTGAAGAAGTTGACCCCCAGATGACAAATGCACCATCTGCCCCTCATACCTGGCCAAGGGATGGCTCCTTCGGGTCTTGCTGCAATGTTCTTACGGCCTGTAGTATCCTGACATGGCGATCATGGATTACGCATACACCAAGACGAGCTCTAACAACTCCCACCCTCACATGTCGGAGGAACCATAACCAGCTGTCGTAATTCTCACTTTAGACAAATGCGATGACCAATGGCACAATCTAATTGTTCCCGTCAACGCTAATGGCTATATGGATCTGCCCCTTGTATTTCCCAGTCAAAAAGGTCCTATCAACTAAGATCATAGGCAGCATATGCCTGAAAGCCTTGATACAGGCACCAAATGCTAAGAAGGGTCTCTGCAATAACGCAAAACCTGGCGGCGTTGTAGATGGCTTGTCCTTCAAAGCAGTGTACGTGCCCGAGTTTCTATCCTTCAGCACCCAAAGCATACGAGGTAGGTTGTCGTACACTGCCTCGAATGACCTGAACCATCTTTCCAAAGCCTTCTGCTTTGCACACCATGCTTTCGTGTAGCTAATCTTGTACTTGAATTTCTTTTTGATAGCCACCATGATGTGCTTCATTCAATGTCCTTATTCTCCACTATCTCTCCATACATCAAATTGGCTATGAACATCGAGGTTAGGTTACGACGCCTTGGTAAAACACTGCTAAGTACGCAGAAGTGTAGTTCCACCTTCAAGACAAGCCAGTGAGTCTCATACTTCGATTTATGTGCGTGCACTCGCCAAGGATAATCGACCTGCTCACACTTGATGGTGTGTTGCTCCTGACTAGATTTGATGACCCGAAATGTCCGTTGCATGGACATTGCCCACAGCTTAATGGTATCCTGCAGGGATGCCTTTATTAGTAAATATTGAGTGCAACTAGACCTCTGTGGTATGGTACTCCCATAGTGATTCATGCTCGTCATGCGCAGCTACACCCTCAACGTCAAATCTGTTTCATTACTACGGGATGGGAGCTTCATCGTCATCGAAACTATCCTCGTTGTCCTACACAGCTTCTTCTTCAGCCTAGGCCATCTGGCCACCGCTTTCCATTTGACACACTACGTACTCCCTATGTTCTCCTTCATTAGCCTGTCCTGTAGCCTCATCATGAGGTGATCGATCTTCATCTAATGCATTTACCGTGTCGGCCTCGTCATGAGTGACATCCTCTACACCCTTTGAAACACCGGCCTTTGGATCCTCTTCTTCACCAATATGCTAGGCGACCGAACTTCTCTCACCACACGAATGATATCTCTCGGTAGGGCCCAATATAGCTTCTTTTGGGCATCCTTGCACAAGCAGCACATACTCATCAGAGGCCTCCGTGGCGCGATTCGGGCATCATCGGTGTTTGTGCTTTAATAGCGGCCACTGCCTTGTCCTTCGCCCCCCGCAGCCGCTAGCCTCGCCCGTGCACCGCTGTCGTTGCGTTCAGCTTCGTTAGAGTTCACTACTACTTACCGCCCAGCTTCGGTCATCGCCATCATCTCTGGTGCTGTCTGCCTGCGTCATCGTTCCCGAACCTTCTTGCTGAGCCACAGTCGCTGTCACCTTCGCCTGGCCATCGTCTTCATTCTACTGGTGAGTTTTCGCCGACAGGCCACCGTTCGCCACCCCATGGTTCGCGTGCTCACCGCCCGCTTTAGCCGTCGCACTCCACGACTCTTCGGCCGCCGAAGCATCCCTTCACCTCCCTTAGCCAATCACCGAGCGACACATGTAATCCATCTTTAGATCATCCAAACTCTCCATGCCTCCTCAGCCATCCGATCGTCACTGGACTATCCGATCGATGTTATCGTCCAGACAGTCCAAACCTCGCTGATCCTCAGCCGTTCGATCATTGGACCATCTGAACTTCGTCACAACTCGGCCGTTCGATCATTGTTGCATTCGAACAATCCGAACCTCTCCATTCATCTGGACCGTCCGATCACCGAGTCAATCTGCCGAGTCAGCCCTAACCGAGTCATCACCACCTCATTAGCCATCTCAAACCTAGATAAGATGTGTCACCATGTGTTAGTGCCACATCAGCACCTGAGCCATCCCAAATGCCATGTGTCTGCCACGTCAGCCCTAGCCGCCACATCAGCATGTCTAGTCGCATGTACACTGTTCCATGAGATGAGTTCACCGTAAACCCGTTATTCCATGCACCGAGTTCATAACATAGTAGCTTTTCTAAATTTCCAGTATTTTCTTTTAGATTAAATTTTCTAAGATCTCGTTCTCCTCCGTTCTAACTCCGATTGACCCCATTCTTTTTCTAAATTCATTTAAAATCGAGATCTATCTTTTGGTTCTATTGTTGAAGTTTTTAGAGTTCATTTGAATTTTATTTTTGTGCCTCATTCATTTTCTCGCTTGTTAGATCGTGTCTTTGAAGGAGCAGAAGTACAACCAAAAGATCAAGAATTTATAACTGAGTAAGGCCATAGTAAGTCATGTCTTTTGATCATGTTGAACCTAATTTTTGATCTATTATTTACATATTTTATTTTAAATTATCATACATTACTAATTTATTACAAACCCTTATACTTGATAGTTACCGTCCCAATTATCATACATTTTATTTTTGATAATTTGAATGCTATGTTACCATTGTCACCATAGAATGAAAAATTATTTAGTAATACAATACTAGTTGTAATATGGGTTGTGAGATTAATGTGCTTAGCGATGCTTTTAGTCTCGTGGGTTTATCATCACATATGATCAGTTAATTAATTTTGACTTAATGAGATATTAGATCATGGTTGTAGCCACAATTATAAAATCTATATGCCATGATATTGGTGTGTTATTGGTGTTGGTTGTATAAAATTGGTTTTCACTCAGGCGAGTGATCGTGCACTAAAGGGGGAAGTGTGGATTCACTTTGAGGGATGTGAAAGTCTCATCTACGTAATGTTTAATAACTTAACTTTGTACGCCATTGATCTAAGCCCTATTGTGCAAATCACATGTCTAGTATGGGATAAACCTAGCTGATTAATTTGTGATATTTCAATTTCAATCTCACCATTGTGATGAACATGAATGCTGACTTCCATGAGGCGTAAGGGGGTGTGATGCGAAACCCTAGCGGGCGGGATTGAGTTGAGGTTAAACATTGTAAAGACCTTGTTGTGATTTTCTTTAATGTGAGGATGATCACATCATGTGGGTACAGTTGTGTAATGAGGATGATCACATCATGTGGGTACAGTTGTGTAATCTCTGTAGTATGTAAAACTATTCAAATAGTTGTGTCCTCGGTTATGGACAATGCTCGGTGTTTTCATACGAAGGATAGATATTTTTCCTAAAATTTTGGCTGGGAGAGCTGTGGAAAGTGAATTGTTAGTTCACTGGTGGTTCATTACTTGATTGGTTAGTTCACGTATGGTTCATTGGAGTGAATGGTCTGTTCACTTATGGTTTATATAATTCCTTTGATTATTTATTCGTTACAGTTTTCCTTAAAGCTTTGCTTTCAACCTATTTATTGTATTTACTTTAAATTATTATTTTGTATAAAATAATCTTTCAGTCATCCATTGGTAAGTCTTGCATATTATATTGTACTTTTGTTACAAATGACTTACTAAGTATCAATATACTTACAGCTTTATGCCTACTGTTGCTTTGTTGAAAAAGAAGAGCCATATCAGCAGGAGGTACCTGAAGGAGGATACTTCGATGATTTCATAGATTAAGACTTCGCTTCCCAATCGATTGCCTGTGGGCATATCGAATGGCTACTACGCTTAATCTTGTTTCCCGCTGCTAGTTTCTTAAGCCCTTCAGGCTATTAATTGTAAACTTGGCCATAAGGTCGTACTCTTATAATTAATAATATTTGAGTTTTTTCCTTTATTTTATCATGTATATGATCGATATTTTATTTATGTTATACTATATACACTAGCGTGATCTTAGACTTGTACGGTATACATAGAGAGTCCGGATTTGCATATTCGAGTCTCGACAAACAATCAACCCACACTTAGTGGATATAAACATTTACAAATGGGGAAACCTGGTAACCCATACACAAATAGATTTTACACTTACACACACTTGCATGATTCTCAAAGCACAACTTATGCAAGGCTCCAACAACCCGATCCGTACGTGGGAGCACACGTCACCGCCTTCCCTCGCTCCCTTCCGTTGTTGTGAAACCTAGCCACCAGCCTCCTCCTCATGGGAAACCCCGCATTTCCATCCTCCATACGTGCCTGAAGGTCATCCTCGTCGTTGTCTTTATCCTCTGCACATGAAGCTTCACCTCCAGTGAGCATGAATGTAGTCACCTTGGACCTCGCCACCACCTCCATGGGTGTCATCATGACCCCGGGGCCTCCTTCCACATGCACCAGGTGGAACCTCATTGTTCTTCCCCATGATTGATGATGCTTTGAGGCTTTTTTCAGAGAAAAAGCTTTTCTTAGGTTGTGTACAAGTTTCAAAATGGTTGCATATAAGTTGTTTGACAAAATGACTGAGTTGCTTTTGTTGTTAGTTTGAAGTTTTGATTTAAAGGATTTCTTTGATATATGATGTAGTTAAAAAAGCTTGTTTAATTTTTGTACTAGCGTTGCAACAAAAATTTAGATTTATTGCATTCTTGCCATCCAATCCATGAGGAAAATACTCAGTTTCTTCATGTTTTTCTTTACAAGAATATTTTGGCCATGGACACAACTAGCAAGAAGATTTCATGGGAGCTGACTCCTCAACAAAAATATCAGCAAAAGAAAGTGTTGTTTGATCCTATTATCAAGGCACATGATGATCTAAAAGAGAAATATGCATGTTTTACTCGATGTAGATGCATATATTAAGTTTCCAAAGTTTCATGCTTATCTTTCTTGTGCTGAATCTATGTTTTTGTTGGGTATTAGCTGAGTTTATCAGTTTAAGACAATCATAGTGTTGTGTTCTCATGGTTTAGAACGAGTTTTAGCAACTTTTAGAAGTTCTAGCTATGTTTCAGCAAATTTTAGAAAAGATTCTCTGTGTATTGTAAGTTTCAGTAAAGTTTCAACATGTTTCATACTTTCATGCAAAAAGGTATAGTGTAAGTTTCAAGAATGCATCGGGCAAGTTTCATGTAAGTTTCACAAAACTTTTGGCAAGTGTAAGAAAAGTTTCAATATATTTCATAAGTTTTGGGTAATTTTTAGCAAGTTTAAATCACATTTCAGGCAAGTATCATGATCGTTTCAGGCATGTTTGAAGAAAGTTTTAGTGTATTTCACAAGTTTCAAGCAAAAACAAGTTTCTAGAATAATGAAATGCTTTCTGTTGTATGGTAGGGGTATCGAGCTGTTTAGAGTTTTATCAAGTTTTAAACAAGTTTTGGGTAAGTTTCAAGTTTCATGTTTATTTCAAGCTCAGTTTCAAGAAACTTTTAACTAGAGTTTCAGCAAGTTTCAAAAGTTTCGAGCTAGTTTCAATAAGTTTCATCGTATTTCAATAAGTATGAACAAGTTTCATTAGGGTTTCAAAATTTTTGGGATAGACATGCTCGACCTCTATGTTGTTCTTCTCCAAGCTTGCGTGTGGCTTGTGAAACTTACTACCGCTACCGGATGAAACTTGCTCTCAATAATGTGTGTATGACTTATTGAATCTTCGATGAAACTTATATGAAACTCTTTCAAACTTGTATGAAACTATTGAATCTTAGTTAACTATGATGAAACAACATAAAACTATTATAAATTTACATGAAACTGCTTTGAATTCATGTAACTTGATGAAACTCTTATGAAACTAGAGAGAAAAACTAATGGAACTTGGTTATAACTTAATGAAACTTGATAGGAATATAGTTAACCTAGTATGAAACTTGATTGAAATTTGGAGTGGAACTATTAAAACTTGCCTAAAACCAACATGACCCAGGCTGAAAGTTAATGAAATTGTCTGTAACTCTTGAATACTACTCCGAATTTGCATAAAACTACTCTCTTTATGTATGAAACGTAATGAAACTCATGTGAAATTTTAGTGTAACTTGTGTGACTTAATGAAACTTGTCACAAACATAGTTAAGCTAGCTTAAAAAATTGACATAAAACTTGACTAAAACTTTAGGAAACCCTAAGATAGAACTTTATGAAAAATTTTCATTATGCCGTGAATCTGCATGAAAAGTAATGGAACTTTTTTTTAAACTTGATGAAAAATAAAAGGAACTTAGCTAAAACTTTGTAAAACTTGATGAAAATATATCTAAAAACTATGAGAAATATGTCTACAATCTATTGAAACTTAAAGGAACCTGTAAAACTTCTATGAAACCTAACAACACTTGGCTAAAACCTATTAGAACTTACTTGATAGTTGATGAAAAATAGAAGAAAGTTTGCTAAAACTTGACCAAACTTGATGAAACTTTCTCTGAAAACTACGAAAAACTTGTCTGAGACATGTTGAAACTAAAACAAAACTTGTTGAATCTTCTCTAAAACCTAGTGAAAATTGGCTGAAACCTATTGAAAATTTGGAACTAAGTGAAACTTGTTGAAAATTGAGCATGGCATCAAGCATAGCATCTCACGACCCAAAGAAGCATTCCACCTAGATTGAAACATGGTATAGTGCTTTGCATAATAACTAAGACCCAAATCACTCCAAACCTGAAAGTTTCAGGAGGCAGGAAAAATCCCGCAGCCCAACCTCCACATACATGATCTCTGTCCAAGTTTGCAACAATGACAGGAGCAACTGAATATTAAAATAATGTTTACCAAATTTGGGAGTAGTGACTACATCCAATTGAACATTGTAAAGCATGGAACTTATATTATCAAAAATTAGATCCGTATCAACAACTACAAAATGTTGCCAACTAGGGAGAGCGAGGAGTAGTGCAGCCCAATGAAGATATATTCAGATAATAATTGCGATAAGGACATTTACTCTTCTAATTTCCTTTTTCAATGAGCTGTAGGCATGTCACACTATAGAAACTATTGATTGGAAGACCACAAAGAGTAGAAATTTACAAAGGAACAGATCTAATCCAACTGCAAATCTTCTAGAGCGGTGTCAAATTGTCAATACCCTTCGCTCACAAGTTCTAGAAAAAAACAAATGCACTTGATTTCCTATCCAAAATGATAATAACATCCACAAAATCTTCCTAACATACAGAGAACATAGACATGAAGCAGTAGCTTATTCACTCATTTAAGTTACATGCATGGAAACTTTTAAGCGATAGTCCACAAGTTCTAGGCAAAAAGAGGTGATAAATGCAACTGGAATGAACTCGAGTAAGACATTGATAGATGGCAGGCATCCGATGCGGCATCGATTGGTCGCAACCACTAATGATACGCAACGCCATGCTGCTCCTTTACATGTGGTCGTTGTTGTTGCATAGGGAGATTCACCAGCGGTAGGTGTGAAATACTCATCGGACCTGTGTGAGGAGACCTCCAAGAGGGGGTGGCACTGAGGGCTGAAGGAGGTTGAGGGAGACAAGATGGAAGCGGTGAAGTGTCGGCGGCGAGCATTGTCGGAGTCAAAGTGGAAGGTAGCGGCCATGGTGAGGTTTCAGAGAGAGAGAGAGGAGCTAGCCAGTGTGTCTGTGGGACCCTGTGAAGGAGTCGTTGGATGGTGGTAACCATGACAGTTGTGAGCTATACCATCATATCGGTAAAAACCCTATACCGTTCTATAGTATTTCACTAGCACTATAGACCCACTGCAATCCACGAGTGACTCACCTAGGTGTATTTCAGTCGCATAAACATGGACATTTAGCATATAGCAAAACATTGGGAATGACTCTTTATAGTATGTACATTTTATAGTTATACACCGACATAAGGTTGTGAAGATTTCCATCGTAAAAACGCCGGCTTACTATGTGCAAACCATTTTATACATCTGAACGAAAAGCGTCTTCCGAATGATAAGCGACAGGATAATGGTGACTTGATCGCAAAGGATTACGTCCCGTTTTGTCCATCTGAAAAGTAGCGGCTGCTCTGTTTTTTCCTCGTTTGGCCACTTCGCTTCCCTCCATAATGGCATCCACTTCTCGCCTCTCCACCTCAGGCCCCCTTCCCTTCACGGCCGAGTTCTGCGGCGCGTCCATCGGGCCCAACCGGTGGCCCCACACCCTGCTGCTCACCACTTCCGCCCGCGGCCACTCCCGCCTTGCCGCGCCGGCTCCTCCTGCCGATGGCTGTCGGAATTTGGGACTTCCTCTCCGGCGGAGCAGGCGCCGCCGCCGCCGCCACGTCCCTCTCGCCGTCCGACAGGGCATGCAGGATGCAGCTCTAGGCAGGTCAAAGGTTAAGGAAACTTCCTTTCACGTTCTTTACCCACCTTCTTTCTGTAATTACAGGGGAGCCCCTCGCACAACACAAGAACAAGACAACTTCTCATGCGGTCCACGAGTATCATTTTTTGTGATTTCAGAAACTGGGAGTGGGTTTTTGTAAACAAGACCATTCTTTTTCGTCCTTGTATCTCTGCATCGCAGGGAGATGTGTCTGGGCCATTGGTGGAGCTCGACCAGGCGATTGAGTTGGATCCACGGTAGAAAGCATGCACATGCTCCTAACCTATGCTTGCGCACCTACGCTTGTTATCAGTGAGAGTGACTCAGTGGCGGATCCAGGAATTTCAAAATAGGTATTCGAAGTTATAAAAATATTGTGCAATAGAAAACATAAAGGTCCATAATAGCGAAAATTAAAGTACAATTGTTCGTAGTGAAGACAACAACTGAAATAATACAAAAGAAATTACAAAACAATTAAGAACTAAATATTAACACGACGAGTCTTCATGCTTTGGAAGCGAGATATAATGTCATCATCCTTAACTTGTAGAAAAATTAAAACTCAACTCAGACTCAAACTAATGTATGTTTGTAGTTTGCAATTGCTTTTATTTGCTAATAGAAAATCTTGTTGAAATGAGTTATACTTGCTCTAATTTGCTTTAGACTCAAACTTTCTTACCCTGGTTCATAACTTCATATAGGAGCAATATTGGCCACCTAGTGATTTTGATCACATATTATCTACGAAACTGAAGAACAAGAGTACAAGACCACCACTGGAAAATTAGATGCTATGAAGCTTTTCCAATATTTGCATGATTGGGCATAATGACATATGTATTTGTGCCAAAAGATGCATAAACACTTATTTATCTGTGCACCATACTCTATGAGACTACTACTACCAATCCCTGACTACTACAATGCCAATTGCCATTTGCCATTTGCCAAACATGTTTTTCAAATACCAGCAATTACTTTTGCAAACTAATTTCCAGTTCCATTTCAAGTACTTAGCAACCATTAACAATCAAGCACCACAGTGATCAAAGAACACATTAACAATCAAGCACCATGATCATCGACCAATTTTCTGATTTTGGTAGCAATAATTTCTACTGACTACAAATATTTGCAAAGCCAGGAAAGCATACCAATCCTTAGATCTTGAAAGCCAGGAAAGGGTAGATGAAGGCAGCAGGCGGCGGCGCGGCGGCCGGCGAGGAGTTGATGCCTGATGGCGCAGATCGGCAGTCGGCGGACCTCCAAAGAAAATTTTCCAAAGGGAGGGGTTGATGCAGGCCGGCGAGGAGTTGATGCAGGCGGAGCCGCGGTGGCTGCCGATGAGCCGATCTGATGGCGCGGCCACTGCCGCAGATCCGGAAAAAGGGAGGGCGCTGGCGCTGGCGCAAATCCGCGATGGACGCCGCCACGCCGGAGGCTAATGGCGACGCACCGCTGCGGCCGGTGGCGGAAGGCTGGAGGGGCGACTGGGGTAGTGGGGCTCAGCGCCTCGGCCGCTCGGGGCGAATGGTGAAGGGAGGGCCGGAGGGGTCAAGGAGATGACCGGCATCCGGATGAGTCGAATGGGGAATAGGGAATGGGGGAATGGCGAAGGGAGAGGTCGTATGGGGTTGAGTCGCCGGGCCGGGCGAGCCGTGGGACGCAGTGGCCGAATGGGCCGTGCGACGGTGCAAGTGTGCGGCCGAATGGGCCGACTGAGGGGGTGGCCAGATGGATTATTTGGATTGAAAATAGTGATTTCAGCCCAACTATATATATACATATGTATTATACCCTGTATATATTGGTTTTTTGTTAAAAAAAATAGGTATTCAGCTGAATACCCTTGAATTACTGTAGATCCGCCCCTGGAGTGACTGTCTCGCATGGTGCCAATTCAACATATGCTGCATGCTTGCCTACATTTGCGGGTGAGGAAGATCACTAGCTTTAGCTATATGTGCGTTTTTTTTCAGATCTATGGCAACGGGGTCTTTCATTGTACTACCTGGATAGGTGCATAAACATGACCTAATCAGTAATGAGGCTCGTGAATGCCATTGTCTCGATCTTTGCAATTTTGTTCGTCGTTTTATTGACTGAATACATAAATAGGTTTGAAGAAGGTGCAGAGCAGTCCGGGCTGGACGTTGTTGCCAACCCAAACGACATTGAGGAGTCGATATGGTACTTTCTGTGTGAAGCTCAGCTGTATGGGGTAGAGGAAGCAAGGAAGCGCTTCTTGGAGGCAAGTTTTTGGACTGAACGTTTCCTTGCAATATAATTTAATGGTACTGCGAAATGCATGCATAACTAATATCTTCAGGCAAGATGCAAAATGTCGTCATTAGTGTCGAATTTCAGAGACTTTCTCTTTCAATATAATGACGTGAACCTAAACAAAAGACCTGAGAACCAACTTATTATTATTTTTTTTACGGGAGAACCAACTTTCTAACTGGTGACGGCTGCCATCTTAGACAAAAGTTTCACATTATATTTCTAACAGGCAATCATAACTGAAAATTGCAAATCGTAACGCATCATCCATATATTAATTCTGGGGAAACTTCCATGGTGACTGCAGTGTCTCAAGTCTCAACAAATTCAAATTATGATATTGTAATGCTGCTATCTTTACTAATTGACTGATTGCGTATGGAACTGATCAACAGCAAAAGTTTATCAGCAAGCAAAGTGGCAAATAAACTGACATAGACCATCGAGACACACTTGGTGAACACATACGGACAAAACTTCTTGAAATTTGGTACGAATGTGAAGTTTGTTAGGGACACAGGACATAACATGTCCAACATGTAGGATTTTTTTGTATTATTTGCAACATTCCTCATGTCCCAAACAAAACAAAAGGGCTGTGGCCACCACTATTTAAAAAATGTTCGCACTGATCTCTGATCAAATGGCTACTTCTTGTGCATTTATCTGTTTAGGTCGGTTTAGAACCATGACCTGTAATGCACGAAGCTTACGCCTTGTTTAAAGATGGTGGGGATCCTGAAAAGGTGATTTTATTAAGTACAATGTATATATCTAATGTCTGTGTTTCTAAATTTAGGAGGAACATTTATGTCTCATGGTTTTCTTGTCTTCAGTTAGCTTCGAACTTTTGTAGTGGTTTTGAGGGTGAATTCTTCTATTCATGATTATACACTGGACTTTACTAGGAATCTCAGGTACAAATAAATCGCACAATCTTTCTGTGGACATTTCTGTTCTCAGTAGGTTATTTTGCAGCTTTTGTAATAGTTGTACCTGAACTAATCCGCTACAACTCAACAATGTATCTTGCTTCTTTGTAGAATAATATGGACACATCTTTAGTTTCCTATAATCTCCCTTTCTTAATACATCCACTGTAGTCCATAGATTACAAGTAGATATAATTTCAATTGGCATATCACCACAGGAAGCATATGTCTATTTGAAAATGTAATGCATCAAATTATCTTTCCCAGTTTGATGTAGTTAGAAACCGAGTAGTTGCATACCTGTAATTTGTATTTGAACTGGAGCAGTCAACACATCTTGCAACTAGGCTAATGTATTCTGCTAAGAAGTGCTAATGTATTCTGCTAAGAAGTTTCACAATCTTTATCCATGGTTATCATAATAAAAACTTGTAGGACCAAGCGACTAAAGGGGGTAAATAGGAGCCAATAAGATTACAAGACTTTTTATATATATTTTCTCAAAGTGGAAGCACTACTTCAAGTTCTTCACTCTAATAACTATGAAAAATTATGAAATTTAGAGATCAATCACCCACACAAAAATACCCAAACGAAACTGTGCAAAAATACGTAGTGGCACTAAAGCAACTTTGGTAGTACAGTTACAGTAAACCGGTAATGCCGCTATAGTAGCTGCGGCAATACTACCATAGTGCTGTAGTAAAACGGTGGTACCATATAGTGCCTGGTAATACTGCTGCTTTAGTAAAATTAGCATAATTTCGAATTGATGGAACTTTTGATCTGCTCATTTAAATGACTTCAAATTTACCATGCACATTCGTTAGGATATCAGGAACCTATTCTAATCAATAATTCAGAGAATCGTTGTCAAAGTTTTGATCTTTTCATTTGAGTGAAGGGAGCACCAAAACCAGGCAAAAATGAAAAATCTTGATCTACTCTTGCTCGTGACTCCTAGATGATTTAGGTGACCTTGGATGGATTCTCACATGTTATAGAAAGCTAAATCACAGTAGAAATTCAAGACAAAACTCCCACAAGATCAAAACCCCAAAATTGCCTCTCTCTTGAACAAAGCTGGACAAACTCAAAAACTTTTCATAAAAAGTGCCTACATAGATGGGATCTGATCTCAAAGAGATATTTTCACCTCTTACATGTCCTTGGCACAAAAAAAATCAAGAAAAGAGAAATCCAAACAAGAAAATCAAGCAAATAAAAAACACGAGGAGATCTATGACACAACTCACCTGGGCAAATTTTGGATATTCATTTCACTTGAAGAGAAATGTTTTACAGCTACTCTCTCAGCATAGTAGAGTTGTATGCCTATAGCACAAACACAAACAACTCCAACACAAAGGAACTCGAACCCTAATCTCTCTTCAGTCATAAGAGGCATGACCAAATCAACCTATCTCTCAACACAAGGGCTTATAGAATGGGGGCTCCTCACCTCTCACTTAACACTAACAACCAATCACTTCTTAGTAGATCACACCACTTACATATGGGAAAACCTGGTAACCCACACACAAATAGGTTTTGCACTCACACACACTTGCACACTTTTCAAAGCATAACTTCCTAAAAGCTCCACATGCCTGATAAGACACTCCAACCACAGGACGTGACCTAAACCACTTAAACCAACACCACGATTTTGTACACCGCTACTCCACCCAATATTGGATAATTTCTTAAATTGCCACCCACCGGTCTTCACGAATGATGCATTGCTCATGACTTGTCGCTAAGATAGTACGCCTGTGCCGAGGCTAGCACCACTTGAAATGCCTAAGTCCCATGGCACACCAATAATATATCATAATTCGTGATGCCCAATGATTGTCGTGAAGATCGTACGCCTACTCCGAGGAACGTCACCACTTGAAACGCACATGACCAATTGGCATACTACATGCACACATTGTCTATTCATGGCCCTTGTCTTTCTCCCATGCATCTCGGCTGGAGATGTTGCTCTACCTATACTTACACGGCGCTCCATGGCCTCAGGACCCCTTCTGTAGCATCGGTCTTACCGCTGGCCACAACAATCATCAAAGCATCTGCACATTAAAGAACAAAACAATCGATCCGAGCATAAATGGCATGCACTTGACTCTTAATTAGCAAAATAGATGCATGGACACACCATGACACACATGTATGGACTCCTATTGACTAACACTTGCATGGACAACTGTCATGACTAACACCTCCAAAACCAACACCCAAAACCAACTCAGCAAAGGGTCAGTCTAACCATGGCACCCATGCCGGTCATACTGCCTACTCCACACCAGTTAGGTCGCTTTGCCAAGGCCGGCCAGACCGATACACTCTTGTCATACTGCGATTACAATGTTGGTACTATCGCACTAGGTCTCAGCCCAAAAACTCTAAAAAATCTTATCTGAAAAATAGCTATTGACAACCATAGCACGACACTACTGCCTCGGCCAATCATACCGTAATTACAACATCAGTACTGCTGCTTTAGCTGGTCATACCGTGGCACCCCTACTGGTATGACCGCTAGCTTTAGACAGCAGCTACTCAAAATGCAAATTATCAAAATCAAACTCATACAACAAAATAAGGCATAAGCAATGTTAAATACTCATCACTGTAATGGAGCTGCCACTATATGGTCTTATAATCTTCTCCTTGATGAGTAATTTGACAAACCTAAAAGGTAAGAATTTGAGTTTGAATTTTAGACTTTTAAAGCATACAAGTTGCAAGAGCCACTAGTGGTCCAGATTTAAGAGAGAAGGAATGTGATCAATGTGGCAAGATGTGGAATGGTGCTAAGACCAAAAAAGAGCAAGTTTTCACCAAAAGCTCCATCCACACCTAAAACTCCTTAAAAAACAAAATCTCGCTCATAGTGTAAATAAAAAATAATTGTTCATGATGACCATTGTCATAGCAAGACATGGCACCAAAGAAGCAAGAATGATCCAAAATGCAATTTTCTCACATAAAAACTCATTTGGTTCTAATGCAACCCCACAAAACCCATTCTCCCATTTTAATGTTTATTCCCATCAAATTCACCATATTCAGACTAATACCAAAATTTGCCTTAATCATTGTCTCTCTTTTGGCAAAATAATCATCAACGGTCAAGGAAGCAATGTAAGCTCACAAATACTCCTCCCCCTATAATGATGGATGATACCACTTGTAAACAATAAGAGAGCAAGAAAGAGCATATATGCATGAATGCAAATGCACAACCTAAAAGCACTTTGAAAATTATCCAAAGTAAGGTTAAAGATAAAAAAGATATCACTTAAAGCCATAAAATACATACAAAGTTATCTAGATCATGATAAGGCGTATATAATTATCTATGCAAGATAGCACAATTTGAAGCATTCAATTTAGTTTCAAGTTAAGCAAGACTTTAAAATTAATAAGTTCAATTAAAGGTATCCAAGTATGAGTTAAGCCATGTCAAGAAGACTAGATAGAACCAAAAAACTCAAGTTGAATCATTAAAAGTGCTAGAAATTCAATTTTAGTACATTATGCTCAAATATTAGATAAAAGTCATTCTTGAAATTTTAGAAATTATTTTAGCTTTATCTTAGCAAAGCAAATCCTGTACTAGGAGCTATCCACAACTATTTCTAAGCTTTAGCCATTTTTCCCATTTATGTTTTTTTAGTCATGTGCTAGATCTTAAGTTTTACTACAACCATCCCAAAAGCTTTAAAGAGTGATTTTGGTCATCCAAAACTCTCCCTGAGTTCATGCCTAGTGCAATAGCAAATTGTTTGGTGAGAAAGAATTAGTGAGATCAGTTTTTTGTATAAAAGAGAATATTTTTATCAAGTTAGGCACTAATTCAATAAGCAAGACATGCTTTCCAAGGAACTAGCAAAGTACTAAATAACACTCAATATAAGATTCAATAAAACATTTTTGACATGGCATTTATTGTAAAAGGATCACTAAAGAGTAAACTAGTCAAAAGATCGATCTTTGCAAACTTAAAAGATATCAATTGCAGAAATTGATACCATTTGTGAAATTAAGTTCAGATTGACAAGTTAAGTTAACATGGTAAAGATTTATACATACATACAAAAGCATGACAAAACTAGCTAAGTAGGTATAACTTGGCAATAAGTAATATCAAGTCAAGATTACATCACAAATAAGTAATAACCAAAGCCATATCTAAATGCATATCTTATAATGCAAAGTCATATATGCATGATGCAATAAGAAAGCAAGAAGTAAAATTTTCCTTATTTACAAGAACCACTTGCAAAAGAAAAACAAGGGCTAAAAAGCAACAAAAAGGAAAACTCATGCAAAAAGGGAAAACCTCTACACCACATGGTCTCTAGTTGAAGAAACACACACTGCTAAGGAGTGAATTTATCACACTAGCCACCCAACTACTAGAAGCTAGTGAAAGAAGCAATCTTAACCTAGACAGGATAAGAGATCCTAGAGAACCTAGTAGGGAAGAGAAGTGTCTAAGAGAGATATAAGACAAAAAGTATGACTCACAACATCCTGAAGACCTAAAAACCCTGACACTCCCAAATGCTATGTAAGACTGAATATGGAAGTAGGAAATTGACAGTTCAAGCAAGAACCTGTGTCACACCACTTGGTAGTATGATGTAGTCGAAGCTGAGCAAGCTGCATCCTGAAATATGAAAGCCATCATCGGATGCTCAAAGTGAGATAGGAGATCCAAAGATACTGACATAATCTCCCCATAGTAAAGCCTACATCAAAGAGCTAGAAGAAGCACATGCCTCGGTACTAGGGTTAGTGATATAAGAATGAGAAATCTAGTACTGAGATACATGACCAGCAGAAAAAGCTCCAAAATGTATGTTAGCATGATATGCAATAGGATGCGACCAAAAGCTACTAAAACGCCTCTCAAATCCTTACTGTGGACCAAAACGATGATCTGTCTATGGGTAGCTCCAGACTTAAACCCATTCTCCTGAAATCTAGAACCATGGCGCTTTCTAAATCCACCAAAAGAATTAAAGAACCCATCTACAAAGCGAGGTCTAGAGGTAACTCTAGGGACACTAGCTAAAAGGTACTGATCCTGAAAGCTCCTTAAAGCTCTAACATGTTCACGACGCAGTTTCTTGGCTCACCTAAAGCAGAACTCTACGATGTGGCCATCTTTCTTACAAAAGGTGCAATGATATTTAACCTTTTGAGGGGTCGTATTTGATGAAGTGGGAGCACTCGTATTGATAAGGGGGATTGGGCAAATCTTGCAGACTTGAACACAACTGGGTAGGCTCAGGAGGGGCAACCTTAAACTTTTCACTCTTAACTACACTCACTACCTTAGGAGGATAACTCTTAGAATGCTCATAGGGGTTGAAATCGAAACCTTTATTGGCTTTGCTAACCTTGGTTTGATCTAGAATTAAGTTTAGGTTATTTTTCTTACTAGAGAACTTCTTGAGAGTTTTATGCAAATAATCATTCTCCTTGACAAGGGTGACACAAGACTCACAAGCTTAGCTCTTAATAGTTTTAGCATATCTCTCCTTATGCACATCCACTTTTAATTTTAAAGCCTCACAAGAAACACAAGATATATTCTTAATTCTACACAACTCCTTATCAAATTTAACTCTAAATATTTCATGCATATCATCCAAATCATTTCCAATTTCAACATAAAATGCACAAGTTATTGGAGTAACAGTATCAACATTTGAAGTGTAAACAGGAGTAATAGATTATTTATCACATTTGTCTTGCAACATCTTAGTGAGAGCTTCAATTTTAGAATTGCGCGTAGAGTAAGTATCGCAAGGTTTGGATTTAGCAAGATTAAGTCTGTCAATTAATTCTTTTAATTTTTTCTCTTTAAACTCGTAATAAGCACAAGAATATTCAAGACTAAATTGGAGCAATACTTTAGTTTGCATGGCAAGTTTCTTTTTCAATTTATCATAATTCAAGCATGGCAAAGCACTAGCTATAGAAATGTCCCTAACTAAGTAAGTAGAACATGGACTAATCTTGATGTCAACAATTTCAGCTCTAGTATTTTCTAGTTATCCTAACAAAGATGACTCACTCAATCTTTCAATTGTAGCATGAAAAGTAAAACAAGTATCATAGTTATCAAGATCAGGAATAGTGGTTTTAAGTCTATCCATGTGCAAGACTAGGAGCTCATTTTTAGCTTTAAGCTTGTCATTTCTTTTCACTAATCATTCCAAGTGCTTAATTTTCTTTCATGACCAACCATCAATTTATCACATTTGAGCATGAAAGAGTCAAAAGAATCTACGTTGTCATCATCCTCAGTGTAAGGGTCATCTTGGTCTTGTGTGATGCCTAGTTATTAAAACCGGACCGGACCGGCGGTTCAACCGGAAAAAACCGGAACCGAGCTCTAGACCGGTTTGGTTTTATTGTTGGACTGTCGCGCAGTTGAGCTGGATTGAACCGGAAAAAACCGGGTTGAACCGGCCGGTTGGATCGGAGGTGTGCTTAGTGGGAAATTTGTGGAAAAATATGCATGAGACAAGACTCGAACCCACAACTTCCTGTGGCACCCACCTCATGGGCTAGCTCTGATGACCAAGTGAGCAAGTTAGATGTTATGATATATAAGAAACTTACTATATTCTTAAGGTATATTGAACCACCGGTTGGACCGGTAAACCACCGGTTGAACCGATGAACCGGTGAACCGGAAGGTCGACCGGTTCAATGACCGGTCCAGCTTTAATAACTATGGTATGATGTGGAAATTAACATCGCTAGTAGCCATGAGGCACATCCTAGTGAAGCCAACGGACTTCTTCTCCTTTCTTTGCTCCTCCTCACTACTTGAAGTTGTAGGATCAACATCACTTATGTCTCACCACTGAGAGCTATGAGAAACAAAATGGTGGCCTTCCTGATTGCGTCCATTTCTTGAAAGGTTGATGAAGCTTGTTATAGTCCTTGTGCTCCTTCTTGTAGTCCTTCCTCTCATGATCACCTCTATCCCTATTCACAAGATTAGGACATCTAACATGAACATGAAAATATCACTACACTCAAAGCACACAATTGGACCTCCTCTCCTACGCTCTCTTGCTTTGTGGTAGCCATGGGCAAATCAGTTAGTGATGAGAGCTAGATCATCTATAGAAAGGCTCTCAAGTTGCTTATTGCTTATGGCTTGAAAACAAAACAATGAAAAGCCAGAAGAATCATTCCCACAAGAAGTGCCATTCTTGATAGGATTAGTCGCAAGAGCCATTGTCTGTAGACTTTTGGACTTCTTGGTTATGACTCCTATCTTATGGGTCTTAATGCGTAAATATAACTTACCCACAGTCATAGTTGCCAAGTCTGCTTTGTCATTGATGCATGTAACTTTCATCTCCCAAACACTTATGTCAAGAGCACTCAAAAGTCTTTTCTCAAAGCGGAAACATCACTCCAAGTTCTTCACTCCAATAACTATGAGAAGTTATGAAGGTTAGAGAGTAATCATCCACACGAAAAGACCCAAATAGAACTGCACAAGATCGATAGTACCGCTATAGTAACTTTGGTAGTACCGATATAGTAGCTGTGGTAGTACCGCTATAGTGATGCAGTAAAATCGGTAGTACCACAGCTAAATCATCACAATTTCAATATCAAAAAATGATGGAACTTATAATTTGTTGGTTCAAATGACTTAAAACATAGCATGCACCTTCATTAGGATGTCAGAAACTTATTCCAATCAACGATCAAGAGAATCATTGCAAGTTATGACATTTTTTCATTTGAGTGTAGGAAGCACCAAAACCGTGCAAAAAGGAACATGTCGATCTGCACTTGCTCGTAAGTCCTAGATGATTTAAGTGACCTTAGATGGGTTCTCATATGTCATAGTAAACTAAATCATATCATGAATTCAAGCCAAAACCCCCCGCAAGATCCAAACCCTAAAATCATATCTCTCTTGAGTGAAACCAGGTAAACTCAAAAACTTTCTATAGAAAGTGTCTAAATGGATGGGATCTGATTTTCAAGAGTTATCTCCACTTTTTACATATCATTGGCACTAGAAAAGATCAAGGGAAGGGAAATACAAACAAAAAAGCCAAGTAAATTAAAAGCACAAGAAGGGATTCGTGGTACAACTCATGATGTTCATTTCACTTGGAGAGGAATGCTTTATAACCAATCCTTTAGAATAGCAAAGCTTTGAGCCTAAAGCACGCATACAAAAGGCTCCAATACAAGGAAACCCTAACCCTAATCTCTCTCAAGTCATTAAAGGCATGACCAAATCACCCCCCTCTCTCAACACAACAGCTTATATAGTGGAGGCTACTCACCTCACACTTAACCATAATAACTAGCTACTTCTTAGTGGATCACACCACTTATATATGGAAAAACCTTGTAACTCACACACAAACAAGTTTTACACACACACTTGCACGTTTTTTAAAGCATAATTTTCTAAAGGCTCCACAAGCCCGATAAGATATTCCAACTACAAAAATATGACCTAAACCACTTAGGTTAGCATCGCGGTTTTGCAAACTGCCACTCCATCTGGTATTGGATAATTTCCCAAATTGCCACCCACCTGTCTTCATGAATGATATGATGCCCATGACTTGTTGCCAAAATCGTACGCTTGCGTCGAGGCTGTCACCACTTGAAACATCCAAGTCCCATGGCACACCAATATCACACCATAGTCTGTGATGCCTAATACTTGTTGCCAAGATTGTACACCTGCTTTGAGAAACGTCACCACTTGAAACGCACAAGATTAATTGGTAAACCACATGCACGCATTGCCTCTTCACAACCCTTGTCTTTTTCCCATGCTTCTCGGTTTGAAATGTTGCTCCACCTGGACTTACACGACACGCCATGATCTCAGAACCCCTTCCGTAGCATCGATTTTGTCGTTGGCTGTAACAATTATTAAAGCACCTAAACAGTAAAGAACAAAGCAATCATCCGAGCACAAAAGACATGCACTTGACTCTTAATTAGTAAAACATATATATGGACACATCATGACTTACACATACATAGATTCCCAATGACTAACACTTGCACAGACTCTCACCGTGACTAACACCACCAAAATCAACTTAGCACAAGGACCAATCTGACTGTGGCACCCATGCTGGTCATACCGCCCACTCCACACCAGTGAGACCACTTTGCCAAGGCCAGTCAGACCGCTATGCTATGATCATACCATGATTACAACATTGATACTACCGCTTTAGGACTCAACCCAAAAACTCCAAAAAGACCTGATATGAAAAATAGCTACTAGCAACCACATATCGGTACTACCGCTTTGGTTGGTTATACCGCGGTTACAACATCGGTACTACCGTTTTGGCTGGTTATACCACAGTATGACCACTAGCTTCAGACAGCAGCAACTCAAAATGCACATTTGCAAAATTAAAGTCAAACAACAAAAACAAGTTACAAACAATATCAACTACTTATCAGTCTCATCGGACCACCACCACATGGTCTTACAAAAGTCCCTTATTTTTATGAACATTCTGATAATCAAATTATTTACTAACAGTTCAGAGTTGAGACACACTTAACTAACAGTAATTTTCTTGGTTTAGGTCCGTGATTTTATGGCTTCCCATGCACTGGTTCATTGTCAATGCCGCAACTGGACTCTCAAGTGACAAGGAATCTTGACATACAAATGGTCTAATCAATAAGTGGGTTCGAAAGGGTTTAGACTTTTTGGCTTTTGTACAGAGATATAGTAATGTGATTCTAAACTTTTAAGGTGGGATCTACAGTCAATTGTAGTATACACTGTATCGACTTCAGCTATACCGGACAAAATCGCATGCAACTGTCTCTCTTTGTACTCTCTCTCGTGAACAGCTAGAATTTAGAATTCGAAAGACATAAACCATAGCCCAAAAGAACCCAATATCATTGAAGCCAAAAAATAGACAGCATCTTTGGTATTTTATTCCATGGCGCAGAGTGTGGAGTTATTTGGAATTCAATGTTTTGACAGGGTGTATATCCCCTTAATACTTGTAGATTCTAACATTGATAGAACTGAACCTGATCAAGCATTGATAGATTTGCACTCGATGGTAGCGAATTGAGAAATTTGATGGTGGTCATGCTAACACTGTTGTTTTCTTGAAGGAAAAGATGAGAAGATCCAAGATTTGGTAACTACTGGAAGGGGGCAAGACTAAAGTTTGGTTGGCGTTCCATGAAGCAGATTGTACCATGAGAAGTGCTTCTATGTTTTCCTCACTAACAAGATCTAAGAGATTGTATCATGAAGCAGATTGTATCATATATTTTCCACAACGTTCTCCGTTATCCTATTAGTGAAGATCTAAGAGATTGCTGAACACTGAATTGAATTGTATGTCCTTTTCGTTATGAAATGCTTATCTACATTAAAACGAGAGCAAGTCATTCTGGTTGTTTACCATTACAAAAATAAATATTTTTCATTGCTGACTAAGCTCCAGTCATGGTTGACAGCTTTAGCTGCTAAAATTTTGTTAATTATTTTCTAAGTCATTCTAGTAATTTTCTTTAATTATTTTATTTTGAATTTCAATTTTTTTATTTTAGTTCGCATGAACTCTTTCTTTTAATCTATACCGTTATAATTCAAGTTTGCCAGATGAACAATGAGATCTTTTTCATTTTTTTCTCGATTAATGTGGGAATTTACTCAGAGTGCCTAATTAATATAAGTATGGAAATTAATTTGCTAATTTTTTTATTTTTATTCTAAATTTTAGTTTTATGTTGGAATTTGTATACAAATCCACCTGCCAATATTCATTTATATTTTATTCTGAATTTCAGATGTTTTTGAATTATACTTTGAAGTTCATATGGAAATCAGATTGGTATTTTTCTTTTATTTTTATTCCAAATTTCTATTTTTTTATTATAGTTGACATTGACTCTTTCTTTTAATCTAAACCATTGTAACTTGGGTCCGCCAGATGCATAGTTAGATCTTTTTTTCCTGGTTAATGTGGGAATTTCTTAGAGTGCCTTGACAAATAGATAGATAGATTTTTTTTCTTGTAGTTAATATGGATTCTTTCTTTTAATCTAAGTCGTTATACCTTGGTCCGTCAAATAGATAGTTAGATCATTTTATTTTTTTTCTTGATTAATAATTTTAGATATTTAGGAATTTTACTTTGAAGTTCGTATGCATATCAAATTGGTATATTCATTTTATTCTAAATTTATGTTTTTTTTATTGTAGTTGGCATGGACGTTTTCTTTTAATCTAAGCCATTATAACTTGAGTCCGTTAGATAGACAGTTAGATCTTTTTCCTTTTCTATTAATGTAGGAATTTTATTATAGTACATAATTAGTGTTGGTAGATATTGGATTCCATATTATGCAAAGTGAGGGCAGGGACGGATGGGTGATTCCATAAGTATGCAACCACCGAATACAAAATATTCGGTGGATGCATACACTGCTGAAAGTATCTAGGCCCCTAAAAATTATTTTGATAATTAATGACAATATGTGAATGTAGGACTAATGTGTTTACTGAGTATCACATAGGTTCAGTCCCTAATGATGAACGTGACAAAATGGAAATGTATGCTAGTTTAAGACAAAGGTACACGTAGTTTATGATCCCTTTTGCTTTTTACCAGTCTTAGGAGAAATGTTGAAAGGCCGGATTATAGGATAATTGCCATATTATTAAGAGGGATCATAGAAAGTAACTTGAAAGCATATTTTTGTGCTATTTGGATCAATTTAGAATCATGCATTCACTTAGAATTAAATTTGAAAGCCAATTATGCTCTGTCAGCAAAATTGGAAGTACCAGAGTATGTTTAGCGGAACTACTGGAATCCAAAAGTACCGGTGTGTACACAGTGGTACGACCAGAACTCGAAAGCATCGGTATATTAAGTGGCATATTTTTTCCAGAGAGCACCCACTTGAACACTTAGGCTCCTTGATATCGGTAGTACCGGAAAATGTACGACAGAACTACCGTAAAGCAATACGACCACACACTAAATCGGAACTACCAGATCTTGGAAGTACTAAAAATTTGGACGATATATTTTTTCCAGAGAGAATCAACTACCATGATTTCAAAGGTCTCAAAGAAATCGAAAGTACCACACCATAAATCGAAAGTGCCACACCATAAATCGGAACTACCATGATTTCAATAGTGGTAGTACCATGCTGATTTTCAAACAGCAAGTTTTGATGCTCTGACATAGCTGTTACTACTTGCTACAGTATAATGCGGTAGTTTTGCAAATTGCACAATGGTACTACAGATTTTCTTGATTTTTCAAGATTATTTTATGCAACGGCTATATTTGGTTAGTGGGAGTATAAATACTCCCTCACCAGCTCAAGAATGTAAGAAGAGACTTCATTGAGCATTCTTGAGCATTGAGCATTCTTCCTACATCTCAATTTCACATTGTGCATTCATTTGAGGTAGTTGAGTCACATCAAGTGTATTTCATCTCTAGTTTGATCCTTTGGTACTGGATCGTTGTCAAGCGAAATATGATATATTACTTTTGGTGTTTGCCGGCACCTAGACGATTTGCTGGAAGGTTGTGACGTGATCTCTTCAAGAAGATTGTGAAGAGGCTTAGCACAAATTTATGAGTGGTTTGGTGTCGACTATCTCCGAAGTGAAGGAAGGACAACCAATAGTGAATTGTGGAGTTGAGGCATAATTTGTGTAGTCGGTCCAAGTCGCTTAGGCTTTTTGAATACCACGGTAAAACATCGTGTGTCAATTGGTTATTTCTTTGTCTCTCTTTCCGCACTTATATTTCTAGCCTATTGTGGTAATCGTGATTGTTTAAATTTGCTTATGTTAGAGAAATTTTAGAGAATAGTTCTTGTAGTACCTTAGGTTTACTATAATTGTGTAGGTTTTATTTGTATTGGAATATTGCCTAGCTAAAAATTGTGATATTTAAATTTAGAAGGCAAGAATTTTTATAACCTCTTATTCACCCCCTCTAGTTTGTTATCTTTAATCTTACAAGTGCTATCAGAACTTGATCTCTTATTTATTAGACTTAACCGTCTAGAGAGAAAAGGATGGCTAGTGAGGGATTTGCTATAGGAAAGAGATCTCTTTTTGATGGTTCAAATTATCCATATTAGAAAATTAGAATGTTTATATACCTTAAGGCCAGGAGTCCAAGCATATGAAAAATTATAAATGAGGGTTATGTCATGCCCCTTGATACACTACATCCCATGGAATAAGAGGGGTATAACGCTCATTTAGATGCTCAAGCCATGGATGCTCTATTTGGCGCTTTAAACGCAAATAAGTTCAATAGAGTGAGCAATTTGAAAACTATTCATGATATTTGGACCACCCTCTTGGAAATACATGAAGGAACATCCACAGTTAAAGAAGCGAAATTGCATAGGTTTCGGATCAAATATGAGACATTCACAATGTTGCCTCATGAGAATATAAAATGAAATGTATTCTCGTCTCAACAACATTGTGAATGAGCTCAAGGGCTTTGGCACGTCACTAACGGATGTTGATATTGTAAGCAAGATGCTTAGAGCATTGCCGGAGAAGTACAAAACATTGGTGACACTCTTTCTCAACTCTCCCAAGTTGGCACGAATGATGCCAACACAACTCTTGGAAAACGTTATTACCAACGAATTGTACAAGAAAGATAAGGAGAAACTCTTGGAGTAATCCTCCTCCAAAGCAAAAAAGTATCACCGCTTTCAAGGACACGACGACATCTAGTGATGAGTCTGAGGTTAATGAAGAGGACTTCAAGGAGGAATTGACTCTTCTTGTGAGAAAGATGGAGAAATTTATGAAAATACGTTCATATCGAAGTGCTAGCCATAAGAAGATCAAGAAAGGGTGATCCTACAACAACAAGCATTAGAGCAATATTCGTTGCTATGAGTGTGATGAGAAGGCGCACATTGCCTCTCAATGCCCTACAAAGAAGGATGACAAGGGCAAATCATCCAAGAAGAATGACTTCGACGGTAAGAAGAAGCTTTTCAAGAAGCTTCACAAAGAGGGCAAGAATGAAGCCCACGTTGAAGAGTGGAACTCCAATGAGAAGTACATGGACTTCGATTCCGAAGAGGAGGAGTCCCCCACGAAGAAAGGACTAATTGGCATTGCTATCAAAGAAGCTCCATCCCTTTTCTCATCTCCAACATACCTTATGGCAAAAGAAAAGAAGGTAAAATCTTTGGATAATGATGAGCCTTCTTATGATGAACTTATGGATATGCTAATTGAATTATATGAATTTGTTGAAAACAAAAGGTCAAAGTTCAAGAACTTAAGGGGAGAGCATATCTCTCTTAAAGATTCTTATGAGGAGCTAAATGAAGCTCATGACTTGATTATTCAAGAAAATTCAAGCAAATCTAACATTAGCATTGGAACTTCATGTGATATTTATAATGCCATGCCTAGTGTAGAAATATCTAGAACTAACATTTTCACTTCATGTGATGATTTACTTGATATGCCATATTACTCTAAAATTGCCTCAAATCCAGTAAATGCTAAATCATGTGATGCCAAGCTCATTGTTGAGAACAATGAGTTAAAAGAACAATTGACCAAGCTAAGCAGAAGCTTCAAAAGGTGTTTTAAGGGTAGGATACCCTTGACAAATTATTGAGTGAGCAAAAGTGCTCATTCAATAAGTAAGGTCTTGGGTATGTGCCCAAAAAGGTAAGAAACCAGCAAACAAGACCACAACATTTATAAGGCAAAATCGTAAATATTGCCAAAACTGCCAAAAAAATAGGACATGTGCTACAAAATTGTTCTATGAGTAAGACTTCTTCAATTAGATTATTTGATTCATGTTATATGCTTAAAAAATCCAAAAAAAGTAGCATTATTGCTAAATGTATTGTCGCTTCAATCTTAGGTGCTAAAAAGAATGCTATTTGGGTGTCCAAAACGTTAGTCACTAACCTTTAAGGACCAAAACAAATTTGAGTGTCTAAAAGAACTTGATTTTCTTTTGTAGGTGAACTACGAGACCGGTGGAAGGCATTAGGTGCTTAATAGTGGGTGCACTCAACACATGGTTGAAGATTGGAAGATGTTCACCATATTTGATAATGGAAGCAATGAGAAGATTATATTTGGAGACAATAGTAAAGGAAAGGTATTTAGAGTGGATGAAATCGCTATTTCCAATGACTTTTATTTCTAATGTATCTCTAATAGAAACATTAAATTTTAACTTGCTATCCATTGCTCAATTGTGTGATTTAGGATTAATATGCTCCTTCTCTAAAAATGATGTTACCGTTTCAAAAGAAAAAGAAAATAAACTTGTTTTCAAAGATTTTAGGTTTAAAAATCTTTATTTAGTAGATTTCTCCTCTAGTGATTCTTGTTTGGAAACTTGTTTAATAACGAAAACTTCTTTGGGTTGGTTATATGTAACATCCCAAAAATTTTATTTCCTTGTTAAAGTGTTTCCTGGATTTTATTGGATTTTCCTGGAATTTATTCCAAGCCCTGAACTGAGAAAATTAAAATTTTCAAATAAAAGTATTTCATTTTACAAAGGTCAAAATAGATGCAATTCATTTTCCTAATTTCAAATCTGCAATTATAATAATTTTCAGGAATTTATAAAGACTTAAAACTCTCCTTTTAAAAGTAAATGGTGTTTTTGTAAAATATAAACATCAATTTGGGTGGGAAATATTTTTATTAAGTCTAGTAAGGTTCCAGATGATTCTCTGAATTTTTCTGGAATTTTCAAAATTCATTTGGTATTTTTCTGAGCTTTTAAAGCCTCTTAATCATTTCTGGAAAATCTTTAAAAAGAATTAATCCAAAACTCCTCCCTGGCCGCCAAGTGTCAGCCATCGGGCAGATCCGCGCCGCCGGGTTCAATCCGAGACGTCCGATCTCACTTACCCCTTCAACCCGCCTTTCCCTCCCCTCGCGCTGACACCTGTCACACATCGGGCCAATCTCAACCTCGCCGATCTGATCCCAGCCGCCCATCGTCACTTACCGTTTCGCCCGCTCTTTTCTTCCCTCCGATCGACGCATGGCCTAATCCGCACCGTATCGAATCTCATCCGCTCCCTACCACTTACCCCTTTGGCCTCGCCCGAATGACTCCGATTTCATCCCCGTTGCCGGATTGAATCCTGGCCCTTCCCTCTCACTTAACGGTTCACTCGGATCCAACAGCCTACATCCTCCCCCCTTTGCCACTTGTCGCGCATCTGACTGTCACCCCACCTCTTTCCTTTCGTTCTCTCTCGCTGATCGGTGGGCCCTCCCTGTCAGCTCCGTCTTCCCCGCCCCCTTTCCTTTCTTCCCCGCGTGATCGCCGCTCCGCTGCCGCCATTGATGTCGAAACCGAAGCTTTAATTGCTTCGGTTTCCTTCCCGAATTCCCTCCCTCACTAATGCAAATTCAAATTGCCGTTTCCCCGCACCCGATTCAGGCATAATTACCCCAATTACGTCCCTGTGCATCGTCGCATTGAGCCGTTGCAGCAGTTTCAATTCCGACGAGTTGAGCGCGCCCATTACTCCCCACCCCGGCTTATAAAAGGGACTCCCCGAGCTCCTCCTCGACACACCGCCTCTCCCTCGCCTCTCAATTCGAGCGCTAAAGCATCAGAGCCCTCCCCAAGCTCAATCTCCCCCACCGGCCACTCTCCACTCCGGTGAGCAATTCCCGCCGCCCCGAGCCTTCCCGTGCCGCGCCGCCACCACCCCGAGCTTCAGTGAAGCCGTGCGCACCTCCTCCACCTCTTCCCCGAGCCTCTTTGCCGTCAGAGCACCTTCGCCGCCGTCGACCTCTCCTCCGGCCGCCGCCCCTCTCCGCCGACTCGACGCTCTGGCCATCCTCGGGTCCTGTAGAAGGTATCCCTGCATTCCCCGTGATTCCCTCTACCTTTTTGTGCCGCCGGCCGGTGCTGCCGCCCCTGGTTCGCCGCGACCCTTGGCCGCACCGACGTGGTAGCCGACGTGTCTGCCACACAGGCGCCACGTCCGCCCAAATCAGCCACGCCAGCGCCACGCCGCGCGCCCGCTCACCCGCGTGCCACCTCAGCACGGTCCGGTCCATGGACTCAGTCTACCATAGACCGGGCCCACATGTCAGCCTCACTCCGGTTATTTATTTATCAGGGCTGACGTCATGCTGACGCATTAAAGCCGATATTCCCATTTAAAAATAATTCAGCCGAAAATTAATTACCTTGCTGACATCATAATCTTTTATTTCCTTTAGAAAGATAATTCTTGCTGACGTCATAAATGATTTTCGGTATAAAAATAAATACATAAATTGCGTATTTTCTTTTTAATTGTATTTAAAACTTTGGAAGGTCATAACTTCTTCATTTTAGCTCCAAATTGACCCATGAAAATTTCTAAATTTTTCTAAAATCATGAACTTTCCAGTTCTGGCATCCTTTTGAAATTTTGAATTTATTTAAATTTTATGTTTGAATATCTTTTGAATTGGCTCTTTACGTTAGATTTTGACGATTCCGGAGAGTTCGAATTCGACGATGATTTCCAGCAGGATTTCGAGCAAAGCAAGTTACACCTTTGACCATGTTGACTCTGTTATTTCAAATTTATTTATATTGTTTTACTGTATATGCGTGCGTACTTTATTCAAACGTAATTCAAATTCGATTTAAACATAGTTACACCCGTGATCCTTTGACTATAGCCAATTTTGAATCTCGAATTCGTATACCTTGTCACCCTAGCTGAAAACTAGTTAGTACTATAGTATTGACTAGAAATTTTATAGAAATGCTTAGCCTGGCTTAGTATAATTTTAGGTGGGATCAACTCTTTCACATGAAATGACAGACTTTGAAAATGTGTTCTTGACTTCGGTGAGTCAAGGATAGTTTATGAAATGGTTTAAAAATGAAAATAGAAACTTATGTTTTGGGCTTAGGCTAATGGTTAGGTGGTGGGTGCCGGCATGCCTCGTGTTTGGAGACACCTGGTGGATTGTCGTGCATGTGGGTTTGTGGTTGAGCCTAAGTCAGATTAAGGACCGTTTCTGTGATTCATTTTACGAAGTCTTTTCGTACTACCACAAGTTTGGTATGGGATGGACCTGACTAAGTAATTTGTGAAGTTCCAAATATAGTTTCGCTATAGGCTGAATGTGAGTGTGGCGTAGGCCGCGAGAAGTCTCACATGGCACCAGAGGGGGCTCCAACTCGTGGATTCGAGTTGTGGTAAAACCTTAGTGGCGGCGTGATTATTTTGGCTATGGATCATTGGAACAGCCTTGTCATAAACTCTCCGCCGCACACCTAAGGCAGTGTGTTTATCGCATGGCTCAAGTGAGAGGGAATGTCTTGTGGGTAAAGCTGTACACCTCTGCAGAGTTAAAACCTATCCTGGATAGCCGTGTTCATGGTCATGAACATGCTGAGTAGAGTCTTCACAGATTAGACTTGATTTTATAAAACTTGGTTTTGACAAAACAACAGTGGTTTTGATAATGGTCCGGGTGGATTCCCGTGGTTAGGTTAGTGTAGGTCGGAGCCTACACTAACAGAATTACTTGTTTCAAACATTATTTTGTATATTGTATTAAAATTCAGCTATTGTACTTCCATTATTGTATTTACAATTCAAGTACTGCTTTCCGCACAAATAACTTGTTTGAAACCTGACTTCGACGGACTTCGACGGCGACTACGACGGTGAGGACTACTTCAGCGAGTAGGATGCGTCTTACAGTCATTCGCTTGTGGGAGGCTGGATGGGCTGATCTGCTACCTTTATCGTTTTCCGCTGCTTTTATTTTCAGTTGGCCTTGTGCCATTTTATTGTAAGACTTGGCCATAAGGCCGTACCTTCGTTTAATAATATTCTGTGGTGATTTTGCATGATACATATTACTGTAGACCCTGTGTGCACTAGCTTTTCCTAGGATAGTGCGATTTACACAGAGGGACTTGGAGTTGTTGTTCCGAGTCCCGACATTATAGCATAGAATATTGGGTCGTATAGGCATGATTCAACTTAAAAGGCTTTTCAAATATGATTTAGTTGTTGGCTTGAAAGATGTGAAGTTTGAGAAAAATAAATTATGTAGCGCTTGCCAAGCCGGAAAGTAAGTGGCAAATTTCAATCCATCCAAAAATATCTTGTCAACTTCTAGACCATTGGAGCTCTTATATATGGATTTATTTGGGCTAACAACCTATAAGAGTATCGGGAGAAATAGCTATTATTTAGTCATTATATATGATTACTCTAGATATACATGGGTATTCTTCTTAAATGATAAAGGTGAAGCCTTCGGAATTTTCAAAAGTTTTGCAAAAAGGGACCAAAATGAGTTTGATTTTAAAATAAAGAAAATTAAAAGTGACAATGGTTTTGAGTTTAAAAATGCTAAAATTGAAGATTTTTGTGATGAGCTTGGAATAAAACATGAGCTTTCTACTACCTACACTTCGGAACAAAATGGAGTTGTATAAAGGAAAAATAGAATATTGAAGGATCGGAAACAGCAACAGAGGGGGGGTGAATGGTGCCTTTTAAAATTTACCCCGAGTATTCTCACTGAAATCTTCTCCAATAGCAATGAGTGCTATGAAGTCAGAAAATGAAATGCTCACTAACAGAAAGTAGACTAACAAGAGATCATAAAATTGAGAGCAAAAACAATTATTACTGACTCAAAAGCCTAACAAATGTTGCTTTAACTGAACAGACCAATTACTGCTGATCAAAACGAAATTAAATGCCCAAAGGGAAAGGCTTGACCGAAACTGCAAACTGCGCCAAACAATTACTAAAAATAAATAAAAACAGCAGCTGCAACTAACAAAAGAAAATAAACTGAGAAATTAATAGGCTAAAAGAAATACAAACTGCTCAACACCTCATGACAAACCTTGCAGAAAACCACCTGACCGAACACCTGAAAAGATAGACTGCACAGCACTGTTTGCTGTAGTCGAACAGGGGACAGGGAGACATCCTGCTGGCCAAACACTTGCATGTGCAGACTGCAGCAGAAAACAACTAATAAAGAAGGTGCAATCTGCTGTCCAACAGCAACAACACAAGTTGATGACACCAAAAACCGAATAGTCAGGAGACAGAAACAAAGCATCTGCCGAACAGACATGACAGAGGAACTGCAGCTACTGTTAACTCCACAGGAGATGAACTGCACACAGGAAACATAGCCACTCCCTACTGAAAAACTGCACCTCAAGAACTGACTACTTTGGGGACAACCGAATAGAGGACTGCAGTCTTAACCGAGAGTACTTGCTGCAGCAGACTTGAAAAAGTAGGACTGCACCACCTGAAAATCAGCAAGGGAAAAACAACCACATACAGCACAGCATCCCAAAAACAAATGAGCAACTTCTCTGGTCGAACCAAGAACCAACAGACCAAAGGAAATCAAATATTGGCTGAAAGCCTAAGGCAGTCCCTGCCGAACAAAACTTACAAAAAAAATGACTGAAAGAACATAAACTGCAGAATAAAAAGAACATAGAGAGTCTGTCCTGCATAACAAAGAAGTCTATATTCTGTAGTGGCCGAAACAGCAACCAAGCAAGAAAAAGACACAGCTGTCCCAAACCGAAAGCATGCAGACTGGACAAAAGCAGTTTGGAAGTTACAGGAACCAAATAATTAACAGTTCCACACCACAGCTGTTCATTGCAGCCGAAACCAGCAACTAGCAGTCTAACACACATGCAAACTGCAGCATGCAACGATGGTTCTGTTGACTGGCCGAAACAAGGAATTATCAATTTGTTTGCTGCTTGCTGGCCGAAAACCAGAGGGATTGTTCCTGCAGAACTTGACCGAAACCACCCAAGAAGCAAACTGCAGATTGGACTTCAGATCAAATAGCAAGGAAAAGAAACACAGCAGAGAAGCTGTCCAAAGCGCAGGAGCAAGAGACAGATACCAGATGACATATGTACTGGAAACACAAGCCCTGCTCACCAAACAACCTTGAACCGAAATAACCCACTGTAGACTATAGATATTGAGGAGCACCTACTGCCTAAAGGGGTTAACTGCAGATCAGACATCATTCGAGATAACAAAACACAAAACAAGAACTGGAGAGAACTTGACATTCAGATTGCTTGTGATTCTCCAAAAAGTAAATGAGGCTTTTGATAGTAAATAAACATAGAGCAGTTCTAACAAAAATTGAAATGATAAAATGTTGCTCTTTGGGAATGAACTAGCTAACAGGCTTTGAGACAATCTCCCATCACAGAGCAAATACATATAGCAACTAGAATAAGAACATTAAATTAAAAGGAACACAAGCAAATAGCACGAAGAAAAAAAAACATGAACTTTCATATTGAGACGAAGAGCGATGTACGATTAATACATATGAATGTTTACATCAACTCTTCTATGTCTCACTCAAGAACACCCACAAGGAGAGAAAATAGAACCCTAACTCTTGCATAAAAATTTCTTTCCCAAGAGCACAAGCATTAGGAAACCCTAATACTTATACCCATTTCTCTTTCTCTCTCTCTTAAGTGCACTTCTTCACCTAGAGAGCACCTCTATTTATAGCCTCCACTAATGGGTTTAGAAGCCTACTTTACCCATTAGGTCACACCAACTCTCCACTAATGGGTTTACTAGCCTACTTTACCCATTAGGTCACACCAACTCTCCACTAATGGGTTTACACAACATTTTACCCATTAGGTTACAATTTCTTTCAACTAATGGATCATTCCTTATCCAAATCCGCTTCCTTTTGTGCAGCCTTGTGCATTTACCAAAATGCCCCTCCTGCACCTTCCTAGAAGCTTTCTCGTTTCTTGCCGCGAACGCCTCGCAGCCACTTCGAGTCCTCGCCGTCTTCGACACATCCCGACCGCTCTGACCTCAGCATTGCCTGTGCCTAGTCCGGTCACTCGTGTCTCGCCACGACTCCGTCTCAAAGTCCTGCAGTCATCACCGACAAGAAAACAAATTACATAGCACCGCACAAAATGATATAATCAAATATTTGCATCGGTAATTAGCACAAAAATGCTCGGAACAAACTCAGACTTTTTAGGACACGCATCAATTACTCATCACACAACCGGGGTTACCTCCACATGGTCTCTCAAATATTAATTGAAATGGTTAGGACAATACTTGATGAATATAATACTTTCAATATTTTTGGGCAGAAGCTATTAATACCGCTTGTCATGCCATAAATTACCTTTATTTGTATCGTCTTTTGAAAAAGACTTTTTATGAACTCATGGAAGAAGGTTGAATATTTCCTACTTTAGAGTATTTGGATGCAAATGCTATATCTTAAGAAAAGGTGTTTGGCTCTCTAAAATTTAAAGTCGATGTGATGAAGGTTTCTTGTTAGGTTATTCTTCAAATAGTAAAGCATATAGAGTCTTCAACAAATATTCTGGTCTAGTTGAAGAATCTTGTGATATTCAATTTGATAAAACTAATGACTCTCAAGAAAAGTAAGAAAACTTGGATGATGTAGGTGATGGAGGACTAAGGCGTGCAATAGAAAACATACAAATCGATGATATTAAGCCAAAGGACACAAGCGTTTCACCTTCATCAAAGCAAGTTGAATTTCCCACCTCCTCCACAACAAGCAACATTCAAGCCATAGACGTGGAAGAAAAGGAAGAACAACATCTACCACCAAAGATCCACAATGCTATCGCCAAATATCATCCAATAGATCAAATATTGGGTGATATCAGTAAGGGTATTCAAACTCATTCTAAAATAGCTTCATTTTGTGAACATTACTCGTTTGTGTCTACTCTTGAGCCAAAGATTGTAGATGATGATTTAAAAGATCCAGAATGGGTGAATGCAATGCATAAAGAACTCAACAACTTCGCCTGAAATGACATTTGGACTTTGGTAGAAAGATCGAAGGAGCATAATGTAATTAGCATAAAATAGGTCTTCCGAAACAAACAAGATGAGAATGAAATTGTGGTAAGAAATAAGGTAAGATTAGTTGATGTGGATACACATATGTCTTGTACTTTTTAGTTAATTATTTTGTTCAACTGGAAAGAATTATTGAGCCACATGAAATATGGTTAGGTGAACTCATTCCAAACTAAACATAATATTGTTATTTATAAGGATGAAATACTACCTTATGTTATCACACGTTGTATTCTCATGTTTATTAAATGGAAGATATTGGAACTGAGAGGGAGGAGCTGGAGGCCGGGGCCAAAGCAATGGAGAGCCACAAGGAAAAGGATAACTACATTTGGTGCTAAAGACATGAAGAAACAAAGCCCATGCAGATGGAGCCAATAAGAACAAAGCACATGTGGTTGGTTGGAACACACAAGGGAAAGACCCATGTGGAAGGGGGAAAGAAAGCCCATGTGGTGGGAGAGTATAAGGGGGAGCCCAAGAACTTAAAGTACAAGTTTTAAACAAGATTTTCAAGCCCAATTAAGATTCCCATGTGCTCAACTTAATTCAAACTCGGATTCAACTCATAATTCAATTTAGATTCGGTTCGGAACATCCTGACAGGCAGTTACTAAAAAGGTCATAATTTTCACAAACGGAGTCCGATTCAGGTGTTCTTGTACTCATTGGAAAGCTTATTTCAAGAGCTACGCAATGGATCTAGTTCCACATTCAAATTTATCTTGAATCATCTAACCAAAATAATATGATGGGTGTAAAATTTAGTTTCCTTTTTGTGAGAGTTCTTGTACTCGGTTTGGGGACCATATGGACGTCCCAAGGGACTATATAAACCATGTGTTGATAGCATTTAGGACTCAAACCACCTTTGAGAAAAATTAATCTATGAAAGTTCTTGTTCGAGTTGCATGTGATTGCCGAAATTCCAAATAGAATTAGGAGTGTTCTTCAATCAAAATTGTTCAGCCTTTTCGCTGAAAATTGGGTGCATGATAGATCTTCAATTGGTGGTCGGCGAAATCGACGTGAGTGTGTTTTGGTGTATTAAAGAGTGTTCGTTCCTTGCACTGGCATTGGAGGATTATTGCGATTTATCAAGACTCCCGCAAGTATCCGTCCAACGTCGAGAAGATCGGACGACCCTGTATCATTAGTTGCTCAAGATTACACTCAAGTAGAGGTTTTAGACTATGATGAAATATTTGCACCCGTAGTTAGGCTTGAGTCAATTCGAATTTTAATTGCCTTTGCTTCAAGCTTTGATATTAAGTTATATCAAATGGATGTAAAAAGTGCTTTCTTAAATGACAAAATCACAGAACTTGTGTATGTTGAACCTCCCAGATTTGAAAATCCTAAAAGTCCAAATCATGTGTATAAACTCTCGAAGGCGCTATATGGCTTAAAACAAATTCCTAGAGTATGGTATGAGCGCCTTCGAGATTTTCTACTCTCTAAACGATTCAAAATTGGGAAGGTTGATACAATATTATTTTCTAAAATCATTGACAATGATTTCTTTGTATATCAAATATATGTTGATGATATTATATTTTGTTCCACTAATCAAGATTTTTGTAAAGAATTTGGTGATGTGATGTCTAGAGAGTTCGAGATTTCTATTATTAGAGAATTGAACTATTTCCTTGGACATCAAATCAAGCAACACAAAGATAGGACTTTTGTAAGCCAAACAAAGTACGTAACAGATTTACTCAAGAAATTTGGCATGGAGGATGCAAAATCCATCAAGACTCCCATAGCTACGAATGGGTATCTTGATCTTAATGGAGGTAAACTAGTAGATTTAAAGCTTTATAGATCCATAATAGATAATTTGCTTTATCTTACCATATCTAGGCTTGATATCATGTTTAGTATTTGTATATGTGCACCGTTTTAAGCATCTCCAAAAGAGTGCCATTTGATGGTCGTAAAGAGAATTCTAAGATATTTAAAGCGTTCCTCTAACATAGGCTTATTATACTCCATCTCTAAATATAAGTTACGTACCTCACAATGTAAATCTATTATATATGGAGACTAAATGTATAGTTATTACAATATTTTTGTTATATATTGCTAATTTAATGTTGAAAAATGAGTGAGTAGATGTAATATGTTATTTAATAGAGATATGTACAGTCTAATGCTATTAATTTTTTGAATTTAATGTCTCTGGATTTATATTCTGAAACGGAGGGAGTAGTTCGGATTGATATGGTTTACGGATTGAACTTTGGAAGGATGAGAAAATGTGACGAGGGTGTCAAAAGGAAATAGGGTAGCTAAAAATGTAAAGCTAAAGAATCTTCTAGTTGCTGTTTGCGCCACGCCGGCTCAAACCAGCGGCGCGCGTGCCGGTGCACGTGTCAGGCTTGACGCCCGAGGCTCCGTACTCTGTACGCCTTCACCCGAGCGCCCACCGTGCCTTCATATCTAGCTAACAACAATCTGCTGAAGCCTTCATATCTACTCACTGTTGCGTGAATGCTGAAGCCTTCACGCAACAGATCGACAAACAACTACATTGAATTACAACAAGATTTGCTCTTTCAGAAATATGTATACGGCTTGTGAGTAGTACACGCATGCACAAACTCCACGGCTCTCATAACTCTTGATTGTTAAACTTTAGATCTCACGGTACGTAGCTGGATGTATAACCCCAACATACGTTCTTGAGTCTAGAGCAGCTCGGCCATGATACTGAACTCTCGAGGTTGATGGCGCCGTGGTCGTCGTTGTCCATGCAGGCGATGATCTCCATGTAGCCCTTGACGCTCGCGGTGCCTATTGTTATGCTACTGTTAGCTACGAATAAGAGTTGTTGTCTGAACTCTGTTCAGAAGTTCAAAGAAACTTCAGGAATAGCAGAGTCACAGCGTTTAGATGATTTTTGGCCCATGAACCGAGTTATGTGGATATGGCCGAGTCATACGCTAGGATGCTCCGATACGCGATATAGGTATGATGATATGACTATACGATATTTTTCAAAAGCAAAGATATGTATGTATGTATATGTATTTATTTATTTAAAAATAAAAATTGTAAACAGGCCATGAGTGAGAGAATCTGAGATTACCTTGATGAATTGAATGCTATATATTCTATTAATCAACTAGTCAAGATAGCAATTTTCAGTTAGTCTATTTCCCTTTCCAGTTCCGATCAGCTCTTCCTCAAAATTGATGTCAACCTAGATAGAACATTGTAATCATAAGCATCCATGGGTTGTCTGAAATAAGATCAGCTCTTTCTCATCACAGTTTAATGCATGTGACATTATTTAATCTACTCGAAAAAACAACAGCCGCAATAAAGAACAGTAGCTGCAATAATGTCTAGCTAGGATAGAAAATAATTGTAGTAGTAGTACATTCAGTGCATGGCATAGTTTTAGGAAAATCTAGTAGTAAATCTTGTAGTCACAATTGATATTGCATAGTAGCTCCCAGCCTCCCAAGCGATCTTAATATGATTACCATAGCCCGTAGGTCAATGAAGCATAATGCCATGGTTGCTGTTATAGCAAATTCAGTCTTACAGTAGAACATTGAGTATCAATCAAGTCAAGAATACACATAGATATGATTTCAAGTGGTAAACAAGTGTTGGATAAAAGTTGTCAATCTAGTCATACCAAGGCATTTAAGATACTAGATTGCTCTACGACGACGAAGGAGTCGGTGTAGAGCGACGCCGGTCGTCATCATCAGGGTTAGTAGCGAAGCCACCGAAGTCGAGGAAGACGAACCTTCCAGTTGGAGTTCCGCAGCACTGGAGTTGGAGGAGGAGCCAACACATGCCTTCAGTGGGGAAAGGTAGAGGAAGGCAAGAGGAGGTCGGGGAAGTCACCGTCGTCAGAGAAGACTACCAGAACCAGTAGATTCAGTGGCAGCACACCTTAGCAGCGGTGGGGCTAGCCAAGGTCGGTAGTAGGTAGAGGGAGCCAAGGGGATTCTGAGGAGACCACTAGCGGCGAGGGAGGCCACCGTGGGTGGCGGATTTGGGCGGCGGTGCACGTCGGCTCGTATGAAGAGAAAAAACAGAGAGAGGGGCGGTTGACAGAGGGAGGCATGTGGGTGCAAGGCGGTGGCAAGTGGGGGAAGCGATGCGGGAGAGGGCGGTGGTGAGTGGGGGAGGAGATGTGGCATGGCGAGCAGGGGGAGGCAGGTTACTAGTTTGTGGGCTGGGCCGACTGGCTAAAACTATTGTGCGGACGTATCGAAGGTGTACCTAGCGTATCGCAGATGCATCGGAGTATTTTTTATTTTCTTTTTAGCTGAAATTTGCTGATACTCCACAATACTGTATCATCGCATATCATTATGTATCGCCATATCAGATTTGTATCGACACATGTACGACAGCTGGGAGCCGATCGGTGCTTCCTAGGTCATATGTGCATTAGTGGCTCAGGAATCGGAATGGTTGTTGCTTTGTGACTCATGCATTTTGTTGTCTTTTTAGTTTCCCTTCTTTTCGATACAACTGTAGCTTGTCTGAAATTATTCAGAGAAATAAGAGAGCAAAAGAAAAGGTGCAGAGTTAAGCACCATAACTAAGTTTTCTCCCTACTTGTGTTTGCCACCTTTGCTGTGTCCAATACTGATCACGTGAGTTCCATAATCCCTAGGCAACACTTGGTATCAGAGCAAGTTTGGATATCCAAGATCACGCTGAGGAGTGGCGAACTCACAGATACAGCGTCATCAAGCGGCAGAGCTGCTGCCATGCCGGCAGAGAAGAACAATGGCGTATCACAGTAGTATCCCATGCTCTCCAGAAGCAACTATGCAGTATGGACTATCAAGATGAGAGTCTACGTGCGTGCTCAAGGTGTCTGGGATCCAGCATCAAAGCAACCCTGCTATCCCAATCTCCGCGAGTGCACACAAATTTGCCAACAACTGCACTTGCAGTAGCAGTAGTGTTTGTCACCAACTTTTTTCAGTTCCGCAGGAATATTAGATAGGAATCAATAACTTTTATACACCGAATGTACATGTCATGTATTTTGAAAAATGTTAAGCCCAATACTTTACGTAGAGATTCATGGTCTAAAATGTTTTCGCCGCCGCTGAACTTTTGCTGCATGCTTGCAGTTTGTCACCTGGTAATCAAAACCTGCAGTGCCCTTAAAATGTTCAGACATGAACGACGTAAGTGGCCATCCAGATTTTCCTCCTTTTTCAATTCTCCCTGTACAGATCATAGTCAATTTTGTAGGATGGCGTACCACTCTAAGATCTTTCTCAGAATTTCTGGCAGCGAGCGAACTCCGACCGGGAAGTCAACAGGCAAAACACGCGTACGCAGGGACCCTTCTCATGAACTCGCTGCCCCCTGGACCACCACGGAACAGCCCACTTCGTTCTCGAGAAAAGGCCGGCCCGTTCAAGGAATGCAATGGCGTGGCTGGCGCAGGGACAGGGGGCAGCTCGTTTTAATTAGCACCACATGGCATAGCGAACAGGAGGCTAGGCGTGGCGAGGCTATAAGATGACGGGGTGTTCAACCTTCCAACTCATACCTTTCTCGGCCTTTTGGCTAAGATCAAGTGTAGTATCTGTTCTTATCAGTTTAATATCTGATATGTGGAGTATAGCTTCACAATGATATTAAATTAATTTTTTTTTTGTGGGAGGGTCCATCAAAGTAGCTTGCTACTTAGGACCTTATGTGTCACCCTAGCGTTGCACTATTGCTTGGGCTTGGCGCACCCCAACAAAATCCAAAAGAAAATTGTTTGTGTCGGGTTGATTTGCGAGTGCAACAGGGCAAATATTATACTCTCTCCATCTCTAAATATAAGTAACGTACCTCACAATGTAAATCTATTATATATTGAGACTAAATGTGTAGTTATTACAATATTTTTGTTATATATTCCTAATTTAATGTTGAAAAATGAGTGAGTAGTTGTAATATGTTATTTAATAGAGATATGTACAGTCTAATGCTATTAATTTTTTAAAATTTAGTGTCTCTGGATTTATATTCCGAAACGGAGGGAGTAGTTCGGATTGATATGGTTTATGGACTGAACTTCGGAAGGATGAGAAAATGTGACGAGGGTGTCAAAAGGAAATAGGGTAGCTAAAAATTTGAAGCTAAAGAATCTGCTAGTTGCCGCTTGCGCCACGTCGGCTCAAACCGGCGGCATGCGCACCGGTGCACGCATCGGGCTTGATGCCCGAGGCTCCATACTCTGTACGCCTTCACTCGTGCGCGCACCTTGCCTTCACATCTAGCTAACAACAATCTGCTGAAGCCTTCATATCTAGCTAACAACAATCTACTGAAGCCTTCATATCTACTCATCATTGCGTGAATGCTAAAGCCTTCACGCAAATGCATCGACAAACAACTACATTGAATTACAACATTGGGCTTGTGAGTTTCATTGATTCGATCCTAGGAGACAAGCTTTGTGAGTTTCTACATGATTTTGTCTATTGTCTATTGCCTGCATTTAATCATAATCGAACATTACAACAGTACTTGTGAGACATCACAAACTTTTGCATGTATCCACCCTCAAGATCAGTAACATCTTGTTTGTCCGAGTTTTAAAGCCTTTATTTTAAAAATAAATTATTAGAATTGTTCAGTAATTTAATCAAGCTTAAAATGAATTTTTGGAAATTAAAATGACTCAATATGATTAAAATAAACTTTAATATAAGATAAAAATATTTTATTTGAGTTCTCAAGTCTAAAGGAATTTTCTGATATTTTTGGGATTTATTTGCTATTTTCTGGAGCTCTTGATGCTTATTTGAATTTCTGGAAAAAGAGAAATTCAAGAAAAGACCCAAAAGCCTATTGGGCCGAATTCCCTGGCCCATTTCCCCGGGCCACGCGTCGGCCCACCGCTCGCGCGCACCCGTGCCCGCTGCCGCCCGCGCCTCTCCTCGGGCGCTCGATTGGCCACGTGTCGCGCATCCCGCGACTACGCCTCGTCCGCGCCCCCGCTCCGCTCCTCACCACTCGATCCTCTTCTCTGCACACACGTCACCATCCCACCAGCCGCGCCCTTGTGTCTGCCCCGCGCTCTGCGACCGTCCGATCTCACCCCGCGTGCTACGCGTCGGCCTCCCCGTGCTCTTCGTCTCCGATTCAGCAACCGCGTCGGGCCGGCCCGCTCAACGACGACGAGGTTCACGAGGAGACGCGGCTCCCCTCCCTTTTCTTTTTTTCCTTTTCTTTATACTTGCAAACTACACTTAATGAAACCATTTAACCTTTATACGACTAAAAAGAAGTTTCACATGAGTTTTCAAAAAAAAATTGCTATAATTCTCGAGGCTTGTTCGGAACAGAAGTATTTCACGAAAATTTCTTAAGAACTAGATCAACTCTGTACCAATCGAAGAAAAATATAGCTATCCGAATAGGCTGTCATAATGGATCGGTCTAAGGCCCGACCCAAGCGCAGCATGGCCCCTTCAGATGATGGGCTGTGCCGGCACGACCCGGTAGACCGTGGCATGCCTGGTCGAGTGGTGGCAGACGCCGAGCCGGCATGGCACGCCTAGTAAAAATAGCTGTTTTGATTGTTTTTTATTGTTGTGGTGTAAAAATATTCTGGAAAATAGCAAAAAAATAAAAAAATTCCTATAAATAGGAGGCATCCGGTCTCTATTGTACACACTGACCAAACATAACACCTCAGATTTTGAAGACAAGTACAACCGCCCTTGGAAGAAGATCCAGCATCAAAGCAACCCTGTTATCCCAATCTCCGTGAGTGCACACAAATTTGCCAACAACTCGGCCTAAATTGAAGTTCTGGACACCAATACATCTAGCAGTAGTGTTTGTCCCCAACTATTTTCAGTTCCACAGGAATATTAGATAGGAATCAATAACTTTTATAAACCGAATGTACATGTCACGTATTTTGAAAAATGTTATGCCCAATACTATACGTAGAGATTCATGGTCTAAAATGTTTTCGCCGCCGCTGAACTTTTAATTTGCTGCATGTTTGCAGTTTGTCACCTGGTAATCAAAACCTGCAGTGCCCTTAAAATGTTCAGACATGAACTCAGGACAAAAATGAAAAATTCATGGGGACAAAAGTTGAAGGAAAGAACGACATAAGAGGCCATCCAGATTTTCCTCCTTTTTCAATTCTCCCTGTACAGATCGTAGTCAATTTTGTAGGATGGCGTACCACTCTACTCCCCGTCTCTAAGATCTTTCTCAGAATTTCTCGCAGCGAGCGAACTCCGACCGGGAAGTCAACAGGCAAAACACGCGTACGCAGGGACCCTTCTCATGAACTCGCTGCCACCTGGACCACCGCGGAACAGCCCACTTCGTTCTCGAGAAAAGGCCGGCCCGTTCAAGGAATGCAATGGCGTGGCTGGCGCAGGGACAGGGGGCAGCTCGTTTTAATTAGCACCACATGGCATAGCGAACAGGAGGCTAGGCGTGGCGAGGCTATAAGATGACGGGGTGTTCAACCTTCCAACTCATACCTTTCTCGGCCTTTTGGCTAAGATCAAGTGTAGTATCTGTTCTTATCAGTTTAATATCTGATATGTGGAGTATAGCTTCACAATGATATTAAATTAATTTTTTTTGTGGGAGGGTCCATCAAAGTAGCTTGCTACTTAGGGCCTTATGTGTCACCCTAGCGTTGCACTTCTGCTTGGGCTTGGCGCACCCCAACAAAATCCAATAGAAAATTGTTTGTGTCGGGTTGATTTGCGAGTGCAATAGAGCCAATATTATACTCTCTCCATCTCGTAATATAAGTCATGTACCTCACAATGTAAATCTACTATAAATGGAGACTAAATGTATAGTTATTACAATATTTTTGTTATATATTCCTAATTTAATGTTGAAAAATGAGTGAGTAGTTGTAATATGTTATTTAATAGAGATATGTACAGTCTAATGCTATTAATTTTTTTAAAATTTAATGTCTCTGGATTTATATTTTGAAACGGAGGGAGTAGTTCGGATTGATATGGTTTATGGACTGAACTTTGGAAGGATGAGAAAACGTGACGAGGGTGTCAAAAGGAAATAGGGTAGCTAAAAATTTGAAGCTAAAGAATCTGCTAGTTGCCGCTTGCACCACGCCAGCTCAAACCGGCAGCGCGCGCATCGGGCTTGACGCTCGAGGCTCTGTACTCTATATGCCTTCACCCGCACGCCCACCGTGCATTCATATCTAGCTAACAGTAATCTACTGAAGCCTTCATATCTAGCTAACAACAATCTGCTGAAGCCTTCATATCTACTCACTGTTGCGTCAATGCTGAAGCTTTCATGCAACAGAACGATAAACAACTACGTTGAATTACAACATGATTTGGTCTTTCAGAAATATGTATACGGCTTGTGAGTTTCACCGATTCGATCCTAGGAGACAAGCTTTTGTGAGTTTCAACATGATTTTGTCTATTGTCTATTGTACAGACGAATCTGTACACCGAACATTACAACAGGTACTTGCAAGACATCATAAACTTTTGCATGTATCCACCCCTCAGTACTCATACGCCCACGTCACGTGCGCCTATAATTGCTCCATGAAAGATCCTAACTAAGGAGTTCAACCGTGAGTAGTACACGCATGCACAAACTCCACGGCTCTCATAACTCTTGATTGTTAAACTTCAGATCTCACGGTACGTAGCTGGATGTATAACCCCAACATACGTTCTTGAGTCTAGAGCAGCTTGGCCATGATCTTGATCTCCTCGAGGCTGATGGCGCCGTCCTCGTCGTTGTCCACGGAGGCGATGATCTCCATGCAGCCCTCGACGCTTGCGGTGCCTATTGCTAGAGTTAACGTTGTTGTGCTGCTGTTAGCTACGAATAAGAGTTGTTGTCTGAACTCTGTTCAGAAGTTCAGAGAAACTTCAGGAATAGCAGAGGCACAACGTTTAGATGATTTTTGGCCCATGAACCGAGTTATGTGGATATGGCCGAGTCATACGCTAGGATGCCCTGATACGCGATATAGGTATGATGATACGGTGATACGATATTTTTCAAAAGCAAAGATATGTATGTATGTATGTATGTATGCATATTTATTTATTTAAAAATAAAAATTGTAAACAGGCCATGAGGGAGAGAATACGAGATTACCTTGATGAATTGAATGCTATATATTTCATTAATCAACTAGGCAAGATAACACTTTTCAATTAGTCTATTTTCCTTTCCAGTTCCGATTGGCTCTTCCTCAAAATTGATGTCAACCTAGACAGAACATTGTAATCATAAGCATCCCTGGGTTGTCTAAAATAAGATCAGCTCTTTATCATCACAGTTTAATGCGTGTGACATTATTTAATCTACACGAAAGAACAACAGCGGGCGAGGCGTGCACATGAACCGAGGAGCGTCGGCGGGTTTTAACACGCGAACCGATGAGCTCAAATCGGTTACGACGCGGGGCATGGCTCGGATCGGGTTTGGACGGCTCAGATCAGCGGAGGGGAGATCAGACGGACGAGGCGCGGCGCGGGTTAGGGTTAGGGTTTGCGGTGCACGAGGCGGATCTGACGGCTGGGAAGGCACGACGCGGGGATCGGACGGCTGAGGAAGGGGCGAGGCGTGGGCGGCGGGCGCGGGCGCGGCGCGAGCTGGTGCCGCCGTGTGGCAGGTGCGGATGCGCGATGCGCGTCCGGGCAGGGAATCGGGCGGCGCGGAGAGCGGGTGCACGGGAAAGGGGTACGACGGCGGCGGGGAGGCGACGGATGGCTGACGCATGGAGGGGAGGCAGATCGGGTGGCGGGGAAGATTTTTCCTTTCCTTTTCTTTTCCAGAAATCCAAATAAAATGCTAGGAGCTCTAGAAAATAGCAAATAAATCCCAAAAATTCACCAAAAATACCAGAAAAATCCTTGAGACCTGAAGAATCTAAATAAAATATTTTTAACTTATGTTAATGTTTATTTTAATCATACTAAATCATTTAAAATTCTAAACATTCATTTAAAGCTTGAATTAATTCTAGAAAATTCCAGAAAATTCATTTTTAAATTCTTGGCTTTAAAAATAGCAGAAAAACAGGATGTTACATATATCATGCTTGATGATCCTAGGGAGCTATCTAGTGTGATTGATAATATTGTTGAAATTTTATGTTCAAAGTCACTAGTTAGTACCTATGTCTACACATATAAGTTCAATTTGATTGGACATTATGGTGTAGATGACAAATTTTATGTTCACAGAATTTGCATTACATGTGATAAGCTTGTTGAATTGCATATTGTGGATAAACAATCTTTTATGCCATGTCATGATAACAATGAGATGAATTTCAATAATAGTACATGCTGTTTAGAAAGATTTTATAAGTCTACTTGTTCGATCAATGATATACAATCATGTAAAAATGATCAGAGTAGCGCAGTTGAAGCATGGAAAGCCCGCAAAATTTTCTTCCCCATATCTGAACAACTAAATTTGATTTTGCCCATTAATGAACTGTCTATGTCCTTAAAAAAGTCGAGGACGACTTTATCTTGTGGGAGGGGGAATGATATGAAAAATAATATTACAATGCATACATCTTTCGGTCGCTGCTATATACATGAGTTTGTGCAAGATAATGAGAATGATACAACAATTGATACATATATATACTATGCATATGTGTTGTTCTTTTCGCTGACTCCACCGTCACATATCCATGATGAGATAAGCCGAAGAAGTATTGATGACAAATATATATATACCATGCATACACATTGTATTCTTTGCTTAGTACAATTTCAGGCTATCAAAAGCCAAGGACGACTTTTTTTTAAGAAGGGGAGGATGATGCGGATACACATGTTGATGTTGATGTGACCACACCACAAACGCAAACGACCATAACTCCCGAGAATAAACAAAAGGTGAATTCATTTCTTCGGTTTCAATTTGTCTTAAATGAGAATATGATACTATCTAATGATGAGGACATCTCAGCTACTTCCACATCTAGTGTGCATAAGAATGTTCACAAAGCTGAACCTAGATACAAGGACCAATGAGTCGAGCGTGAGTTCGTCAACTTAACTTTCAGGTGAATGCGTTCCTAACTTTGCATACAAATGTTTCAAAGAATGGAATACTATATATATTTGTTAACTCTTGATTGTTAAACTTTAGATCTCATGGTACATAGCTGGATGTATAACCCCAACATACGTTCTTGAGTCTAGAGCAGCTGGGCCATGATCTTGAACTCCTCGAGGCTAATGGTGCCGTCGTCGTCGCTGTCCATGCAGGTGATGATCTCCATGCAGCCCTCGACTCTCGTGGTGCCTATTGCTAGAGTGAATGTTGTTGTGCTGTTGTTAGCTACGAATATGAGTTGTTGTCTGAACTCTGCTCAGAAGTTCAGAGAAACTTTAGGAATAGCAGTCTCACAACGTTTAGATGATTTTTAGCCCATGAACCACGCTATGTGGACATGGCCGAGTCATACACTAGGATGCCCTGATACACGATATAGGTATGATGAGACGGCGATACGATATTTTTCAAAAGCAAAGATATGTATGTATGTATATTTATTTAATGCTATATATTCCATTAATCAACTAGGCAAGATAGCACTTTTCATTTAGTCTATTTCCCATTCCAGTTCCGATCGGCTCTTCCTCAAAATTGATGTCAACCTAGACAGAACATTGTAATCATAAGCATCCCTGGGTTGTCTAAAATATGATCAGCTCTTTATCATCACAGTTTAATGCGTGTGACATTATTTAATCTACACGAAAGAACAACAGCCGCAATAATGTCTAACCAGGATAGAAAATAATTGTAGTAGTAGTACATTCAATGCATGGCATAGTTTAAGGAAAATCTAGTAGTAAATCTTGTAGTCACAATTGATATTATATAGTGCATAATGCCATGGTTGCTGTTATAGCAAATTCATTCTTACAGTAGAACATTGAGTATCAATCAAGTAAGAATATACATAGATATGATTTCAAGTGGTAAACAAGTGTTGGATAAAAGTTGTCAATCTAGTCATACTAAGGCATTTAAGATACTAGATTGCTCTACAGCGATGAAGGAGCCGGTGTAGAGCGACACCGGTCGTCATCATCAGGGTCAGGCTCTACACCGGAGATATGGCATGGCGAGCAGGGGGAGGCAGGTTAGTAGTTTGTGGGCTAAGTCGGTGGCTAAAACTATTGTGTGGACGTATCGGCGTATCCTAGCATATCACGACGCATCGGAGTATTTTTTATTTTCTTTTAGCTAAAATTTGCGATACTCCATGATATCAGATCATCGCATATCGATATGTATCGCCATATCGATATGTATTGACACGTGTCTGACAGTTGAGGCCGAGCCGACGGTTCTTCCTAGGTCATACGTGCATTAGTGGCTTAGGAATCGGAATGGTTGTTGCTTTGTGACTCATACATTTTGTTATCTGTTTAGTTTCCCTTCTTTTTGATACTACTGTAGCTTGTCTCAAATTATTCAGAGAAATAACAGAGCAGAAGAAAAGGTGCAGAGTTAAGCACCACAACTAAGTTTTCTCCCTTCTTGTGTTTGCCACCTTTGCTGTGTCCAATAGTGATCACGTGAGTTCCATAACCCTAGGCAACACTTGGTATCAGAGAAAGTTTGGACGCCCAAGATCACGCTGAGGAGTGGCGAACTCACAGATACAGCGTCATGCTCAAGGTATCAAGATGAGAGTCTACGCGCATGCTCAAGGTGTCCTGGGACGCCATTGAGTCAATTGACTCGGATGGCAATGGAGACCAAAGATCAAATGGCTTTGGTTGTAATTTACCAAGCCATCCCAGAGGAGACTCTGCTACTGCTGGCTGATAAGGAGACAACAAGAGAAGCATGGGAGATGTTGAAGACCATGTATGTTGGCACAGATCGCATCAAAGAGGCAAAGGTACAAACTCTAAAAACTGAGTTTGAGATGATCCAAATGAAGCAATTGAAGGCTATCGATGAATTTGCCATGAAATTGACAACCATTGTCAATAAGAAATGTGGTCTAGGCGACAAGGTGGAGTCCCAAGTCACCAAAAAGATCCTATGCGCTATCCCAACAAGTTCCCCAATTGTCTCAATGATTGAGTAATTAGGGGCGTGAAGAAGATGACATTTGAGGAGGTTATCGACCGGTCAAGGCATTTCAGGAGAGAATTTGTGGTGCTGGTGTCGGAGATAATGATGATGAGCACATTTTGTTAACTAGAGCATAATGGAAGGCAAAGGAGAACAATGAGTACATTTTGCTAACTAGAGCAGAATGGAAGGCAAAGGAGGAGTTCTGTGAGGGAACCTTGTCAAAGCCACCCATGGGACATGGCAGAGGAGTCTAGCACAACCATGGGTGTGATCGAGGGCGTGGGCGTGGCACTGGCCGTGTAGACAATTCTCATGATGGCGAACGAAGAGAAGAGAGGAAAAAGGTGGACAAGAAGAGAATAAAGTGCTTAAACTGTAACAACATGGGGCATTTTGCATCTAAGTGTCACTCAAAGAAAAGAGAAGAGAGGGTGCACATCACTGAGAAAGATGATGATGAACTTGCTTTGCTCATGGCTAAGACATGTCGATTGATACAGAGTAACGAAGGGCTGCTCAAGAAGTGTTTCTCAATGAGGAGAAGATCAAGACAATGTTGGGTGAAGAATTGTGGTATGATTCCAACATATGCTACCTACATACGGTGCAAACAACCATATGATAGGCATCATGTGGGAATTCATCGATCTGGACATTATGGTGCCCAGCCACGCTTAAGTTTGGTGATGGCTCGGTAGTAGAAATAAAGGGGCATGGTACAGTGCTATCCAAATGCTACAACGGTGAACACCGTGGTCTAGCCGACGTCTGTTACATCCGTAGTCCAAGAGTGATATTCTTAGTTTTGAGCAACTAGATGAACATGGCTGCAAGATAATCACGGAGGATGGTTTCTTGCGTGTATTTGATAGGCAAGGAAAATGCTAATATAAGTGAGGAGGTCAAGGAATCTCTACAAGCTGAACCTAGCATGGCCGAACCCATTTGTTTGTTGGTAGCCATCAAGGAAGATCCGTGGATGTGCCATGCCTACAATGGACACATCAATTTCAAAGTACTGCAAGGTAGATAGGCTCCAATGCCTCGATTATATTGAACAAGTGTGTGATTGTTGTTTGGTAGTCAAGCGTCGAGCATCCTTCCCATAGGAGGCAACCTATCAAGTTGACAAGCCCTAGTACTCGATACAAAGTGACCTCTACACCTAATCTCTCCACCTACACCGGATGGTAAGCGGTACTTCATGCTAATGGTTGACGATTACAACCATTACATTTGGATTGTGCTATCGAAGCAAGGATGAAGCACTTGTGCATTCAAGAAAATGAAAGCCAACACCGAATCAAGGTGGATATCAAGTTCTTTGGATGATCATGGAGGCGAGTTCCTCAAAGGAATTTGCTATTTTTTTGTGAAGACGCTGGTATCAAATGGTTTCTCAGCTCCATACACGCCACAATAGAATGGGGTTGTGGAAAGGAGAAATCAAACCGTCATTGGCATGGCTCGAGTCTTCTCGAGAGTAAGGAAATGTTGGGAAAATTATGAGGAGAGGCTATCACCACTGTAGTTTACCTTCTCAACAGAGCCCCAACAAAAAGCATTGATGGCTGGACTCCATACCAATCCTGAACAGGAAGAAAGTTGAATGTATAGAACCTATGCACATTCAGGTGTTTGGCTCATGTGAAAACTTTGGGGCTGAACATCAAGAAGTTGTTAGACCACAGCAAGCAGATGGTGTTCATCAGCTATGAGCTGGTGTCAAAAGCATACTGTCGGGACCCGGAGCAACAACTCCAAGTCCCTCTCAGGTGAATCGCACTATCCAGGAAAAGCTAGTGCACACAGGGTCAACAGGGATACATATCATGCAAAACAATCCCACTTTATTAATATGGCAAAGGTACGGCCTTAAGGTCAAGTTTTACAAATAAAGGCTCATGGCCAACCAAAATAAAGCAGCAGAAGAATAAAGCGTAGAGGTACAGCCCCTCCTGCCTGCCCACAGACGAAAGACTGTAAGACACGGCCTAGTAGTCACCATCCTCACCGAAGTTGTTGACATCATCCTCTGGTAGCAGATTTTAGCAAGGTGAGCACATAAAGTACTCCCAAGGTAAGCACATAAAGTACTTACGCAAGTTACACCAGGAGTTTTAACAGAGTGAATGCATGCATAGGGATAATAAAGGAAGGCTTAATAAGTTTATTTGTGCGAAAAATAGTACTGAATTTAAATACAATAACATAAATGCAAGAGCTGAGCTTTAATATATCATATGAAATAATATTTTTCCAAAGTATTGCTAGTGTAGGCTTTGACCTACACTAACCTAACCACGGGCATTCCACCCGGACCATTGTCAAAACCACCGTTGTTTGTCTGAAATCCAAGTTTGATAAAAAAACAAGTCTAATATGTGAAACCTCTACTCAGCATGTCCATGACCGTGGACACGGCTATCCAGATAGTTTGTTACTCTGCAGAGGTGTACAACTTTATCCACAAGACACGATCATCCCATATTGCCACTAGATTAACACACTTCTTTTGGTGTGCGGCGAGGAGATCATGACAAGGCCGTTACAATGATCCATAGCCAAAACAGTCACGCCGCCACTAAGGTTTCACCACAACTCGAATCCACGAGTTGGAGCCCCCTCTTGTGCCATGTGAGACTTCTCGCGGCCTACGCCACGCTCACATTCAACCTATAGCGAAACCGTATTTGGAACTTCACAAATTACTTATCCATGTCCGTCCCATATCGGACTTGTAGTAGTATGAGGGGACTTTGTAAAATGAATCACGGTCCTTAATTTGACTTAGGCTCAACCACACACCCTCATGCACGACAATCAACCAGTGTCACCAAACACGAGGCATGTCGGACTCCACCACCTAACCAATAGCCTAAGTCCAAATCATAAGTTTCTGTTTTTATTTTTAAACTATTTTCATAAACCATCCTTGACTCACCGAAGTCAAGGATTCACTTCCAAATCATCATTTTATGTGAAGCAATTGGTCCCACCTAAATTATTCTAAGCTAGGCTAAGCGATTCTATACAAATTTCCAGCCAATACTACTGTACTAGCTAGGTTTTTCATCTAAGGTGACAAGGCATGTGATGAAGATGTCAAAATTGGCCATAATCAAAGGTGTATGGGTATAACTAAAGTTAAAACATCTGTAAATTACATTTGAATAAAGATACGCGTGCATATACAGTAAAACAACATAGATAAATTTGAAATAATGGGGTCAACATGGTCAAAGTTAAAACATCTAAGTCCTACTGCGAATTGCCAAAGTCGTACTCTCCCGAATTGTCGTAATCTAAACACGAAGAACCACAACAAAAGAAACCAAAAACAAAAATCAAATAAAATCCAAATAAACTCCAAAATTATAATATATATATATACTGGAAGATAGAATTTGAACTTTTCTATGTGAACTAAAATTTTTGGAAAGGAATTGAGGCTTTAAAAAGAACTGGGAATTATAATTTAATATTGAAATTTTGGGGTTACCAAATAATATTCAAAACAAAATTTAAATAAAATTTAAAAAATTCAAAAGAGTGACAGAAATAGAAATTTCATGATTTTAGAAAAATTTAGAAATTTCAACGGGTCAATTTGGAGTTAAAATGAAGAAGTTATGGCTTTCCAAAGTTTTAATGAAATTAAAAAGAAAATACTCAATTTCTGTATTTATTTTTAAACTGAAAAGCATTTATGACGTCATTAAGCATTTAACTGAATTATTTTTGTAAAGCAAAATATGAATTATGACGTCACCCTCCTAAATCAGTTTCGGCTCAATTATTTTTATACTGAAAATTCGGGCTTGTGACGTGAGCATGACGTTAGCCCTGGGAATATAAAATCGGCCGTGACACTGATAGGTGGGCTCGATTCACGGTGGACCGAGTCCATGGACCAGGGTGAAGGTGAGGTGGCGCGTGCGGCTGACTGGGTGTGAGGTGGTGCTGGCGTGGCTTTATTTGAGGTGACGTGGCCACCATGTATGCTCCACGTGGCTGCCACGCAGTTTCGAAATGCTGACAAGGTGTAACATCCCAAAAATTTGCTTTCTTCAAAACTAATTCCAAAATAATTATTTAAAAATATCTGGAGTTTATTTGGATTTTCTGGAGCCTAGTTGGATTTTTGTTTCTAGTTTTTATTTAAAGCAATAAAATGTATTTTAAATATTTTATTAAAGCTAAAAAGAGTTTATTTTATTTTTCCTAGCCTTCCCTAATTTATTAATTAATTTTTGAGAGTTTTCTAGAATTAAAAATTAATTTTGAAAGTCAAAAAGTATTTTATAAACATATTAAATGCAAATCTGAAATTAAAAATATTTTTCCTAAGTCTAAAATGCTTCCAGGAATATTTTATGATTTTTCTGGAATATTTAGACTATATTAGCTATTTTCTAAGTATTTATAAAGTTTCTAGTATTTTCTGAAATTTTATTCCGAAAATAAAAATCATTTTAATCCTAGCCTGCCACGTGTCGTTCTCGGATTAAATCCATCTCTCTCCACGAGTTAATCCTAGCCATACAAAGTCACTTACCCCTTCATATTCATCCAAAGGCCATCATCTACTCACTTGCCACGTGTCGCGAATCTGACGGCCCGTACCCTTCACTTCCTCCTCTCTCTATTACACATGGACCCCACATGTCATATGTTTCTTCAACCTCTCCTTCTTCCTCCTCCCACTCTCTCTCTCCTCCACCATTAGAGCCGAATTAGAGCTCTTAAAACTCCGCCGTTTCTTCCTCTTAACTCCCGATTAAAGCGTGGAAACGGACGCCCTAATCACCCTCATCAATCTCCCAGCCGTTCCCCAACCTTTAACCTTCTCAAAACTGAAATCTCTTCCCCTCCCTTATCTTTCTATAAATTGGCCTTCCCTCATCATTCTCTTCCTTTTCCTCCTCATTTTCGGCTGGCTTCCGCCTCCTACCTCTCCCGCCACCCCGGCTACCCCGCCGCCCTACGCCCGCCGCCGCCGGTCGCCGGTGAGCCGCCCCGTGCGCGCCCTATGTCTCCCTCCATAATTCCTTCTTCAACTATTTTCAATCTTGTTTATTTAATTTGTTGTTGCTCCTTTGCCAAGAAAGACTAGATGCCCATTTGGCTTGGGGAGACATGTTAGTGCATGCATGAGGTTGTGTGTTCAAATCTTGGGCATGCAATTTTCGGTTGGACTATTAGCCAATTTTTGTTCACCTTTAGTCAATGACAAGCGGGACCCACTTGTCATAAATTATTAAAATAAAAATCTGTACCCAATGACAACCGGGCCCCACGTGTCATACACTCCACAATATCCCAAAAATCAGCCAAAATAAGATTCCAGAGAATATTCTCTCGTTTTGCATTTTCTGGAATTTCCAAACCGATCAAACTTCCAATCGCTCGTTCTCCGTCGTCCGAACTCCGAATCCAGTGATTCAAATTTCTAAATTTGTCTAAAATCATAATCTAAGTTGCAGTATATATTTTATATTTTTGTGATTTTATTTGCATTTATTTATTTATTTGTTTTGTCGTTTCGCGCGTAGAACCCGACGTCGCCGAAGATTTTTCCGATCCGCAAGAAGAAGTTCCATATAGCGCGCAAGAAGGCAAGTCTCCTTTGATCATCTTGTGCCTATGTTTGCTAAAATTATTTTATTATTTTAAATTTAGATGCATTGCTATGTTACATAAAATGATAACTTATGTCTTAAGGTATTAGTTAATCCAACCTTGTTATGCCCTCAATTGCAGTTGAATGCCATGTACCTTTGTAACCTTAGGATGTTCTTTGTCTCAATAATGAGATTATTATTAAATCTTTGACAAATATTAGAATGGTAGTAAAATGCTTAGTCATGCTATTTAACCTTTGTAACTTTGGAATGGGAAATTATAATTCTTTAAACTAGTCTGTTGTATTCAAAAATTTAGTGGTGATTGGTGTTGCCACTGTTCTTTTTAAATAAAATAAAATGGTGAAAATTTGTTTTAGACTTGGGCGGATGGTTGGTTTGGATTGGTGCGGTAAGCACGAGATCTTGTAAAGTGTATGTTCCGCCCTAGTCGAGTAAGGACCGACGCTTGTGATTGTCCAAACTGAGCACTACCGTACAACCACAAGTCTATATGGGTATGACCTAGCCGAATAACTTACGTTAGTTTAGTTTAGGTGCCACCAGTGGAAAATGGGTGCCAGGATTTCTTGGTTTACTCATAGTGAGGAACAGATTTATCAGACTCGCATGGCGCAAGAGGGGCTTCGATTGTGGTGGATTTAACCCTTCACGGTGAAACCTCAACGGTGGTATCTAGCTAGACTAGAGTGAGGTAAAGGCTTTGTGATATTTTATCTGGGTCTCATGCCAATGGAAGCATGTTGACTATTAAGATAATTTGTCTCTTGTGGGTAAAGTTGTACCAACTCTGCAGAGTAATAAAACTATTCGAATAGCCGTGCCCACGGTCAAGGGCGGGCAAGGAATGCATTCACATGGTAGACTTTTGATTTTGATTTTAAAACAAAGTTTTGGGAACTCGGGAGTGGTTGGAACTCTTGAGAGTGTGTGTCCTGGCGGATGGAGCCAGTGAGGGTGGATGGAACCCGTAATTTTAAACCTTGGCGGATGGAGCCTTTGTACTAGTGTTGGTGGTTGGAACCTTCACTAGAAAATTGTATCTAGTTTCAGTATTGCAACTATTTTGTTAAATTGATGCTTTCGAAATTACATAATGGTATTTGAAACAAAATGCTGCTTTATGCAAAAGAACCATATAACCTTCCTTTGTTAAGCCCTGCATCTACTGCATCTTTCCCAAGACTTGCGGAGTACTTTATGTACTCACATACTACACTTTAAAACAACTCTCAGAGGAGGTTGAAGCTCAAGAGGCGGACTACGACTACTTCGTGGATGGATTCGATGAAGGCTTTCCGGATTTCTAGGTTGCGTTTCCCCAGTCAATTGCCTGTGGTGTATTGATGGGTCTTGTTTAAGTTTCTTTTGCTTCCGCTGTAATTTCTGTTTGGTGTGAGGTCTTAAAACCTCATTTGTAATAAAAGACTTCGAGGTCTGTACTCTCGATTATTGTAATAAAGCGTTGTTGGTTATGTATCATGTCTGTTTAACTGTGTGCACTAACTTTGATCTGGGACTAGTGCGGTAATACACAGAAGATTCTGGAGTTGCTGCTCCAGGGTCTCACACAAGGCATGGCCGAACGACGTGGCGGCCGGGCGGTTGCGTGGCCGAGACAGGGCGCCTAACTGGCGGCCACCTGGCTGCCACGCGGCCGCCACACACGCGCGTGCCCGCCGACGTGGCTTGTCTGGCCGGATAGGAGGCACGGGACCCCAAGGTCGCCGACGGCGAAGGTCTTCTGGTGGCGCTTTCACTCGGGCAGAGGGTGTAGAGGATGCGCCCAGTCTTGGTGATGCTGTAGGAGGTGGCGGAGTGGCACAAGGAGACCCGAGGCACCACCAATTGCTCGCCAGAGACTTCACTGGTGAAAAGAGGAAGGTTGCACAGGGACGCGGCATTGGAGATGAGAGTGCGTGCAATTGAGGGGGGGAATGGTGCGGTGTAGAGCGGGGAAGCTCGGGGAGGGGTATTTATAGGCGGAGGAGGGCGCAAGGGAGGTTAATAGCTTGCTGGAGTGAAACGGCCGCTAATGGCGCACCAAGGCGGAATTGGCCTTTAATCCGAGGGTTAATTGGGGCTTTGGGTGCGGCGGACAATGGGGAATTAATCGCACAAATGCTCGGGCGGAAGAGGTGGAAGAAACTGAAGTTTTAAAGGTGCGGTTTCAAGCCTTAATGGCGGCGGCAGCGTTTCGGGAGGAAGAAGGGGTGGGGGAAATAGACGACTGGCAGGAGGGCCCCGCATGTCAGTGAGAGGGGAAGAGGGAGAAGGGAGAGGGCGACAGTCCGATTTGCGTCAAGTGGCAAAGGGGAGGGAGGATGGCCGTTGGATCTTCAATGAACTGGTAAGTGAACGGGTGCGATCGAGATTGATCGGTGAAACAGGATCAAATCGGAGCCGTCGAGTGCGATTGTACAGGTAAGTGGCTGTGGGCGGTGGTGGTTTAAACCGACAACGGCGAACGGTCCAGATCAAGACACTAGTCAACCCGAGGGAGAGAGGAGGCGGCGAACGTGTAAGTGAGAACGTGCGATGGGGATTCGATCCAACGGCTGGTGATTAAATCGGGACCGTTGAAAGGGGGTGAAGGGGTAAGTGGCTGGTAGCGGCCATGATCGATCAGGCAAAAGGGGGATTTAATCCGGTGCGTCCACATGTCAGGCAGAAAGTGGCGGCCGAACGGGTAAGTGGCTACGGGCAGCAAGGATTAAATCGGGTGGGGAGAGGGTTAGCCCGATGTGCGACACGTGCCGGGCCAAGAGGGAGGGAAGGCGGGGATGAGGATGGACAGCGGCGATTGAGCCGGCGGTGGGGTTTTTAATCCGGAGCATCCATGTGTCAGCTCGAGGGTGTTTTCCAATTTAATTCTTTTTCAGATTTTTGCAAAAAATACTAGGAGGCTTTAAAATACTCAAAAAAATACCAAATAAATTTTAAAAATTATAGAAAAATTCAGAGAATCATCTGGAATCTTTCTAGACTTCATAAAAAATACTTTCAACCCAAATTGATATTTATATTTTTGCAAAAACACAAATTGAGTTTAAAAGGAGAGTTTTAAATCTTTATAAATTCCTGAAAATTATTATAATTACAGAAAGACATAGGAAAATGAAATGAATTTATTTTTTTGACTTTGCAAAATGAAATAATTAAATTTTGGCTTTTATAAAATGCAAATTTTAACTTTTCTCACCTCAAAGCTTCAAATTGAATCCAGAAAAATCCAATTAAACTCTAGAAGATATCAAAATTAATTCGAATTAGTTTTATACATAATTTTAAATACCCTTTATTTAATAATGCATATATTGTTCTTTTAAATTATTTTTTTAAAATAAACAGCTGGGCTGTTACACATACCGTGTGTACAATCCAGTAAGCAATAAAGTGCATGTCGCACGGGATGCTATCTTCGAGGAGGACAAGCAATGGGATTGGAGTTTGGTTGCCGACGTGCAACCCAAGATTGCGGGTGATGTTTTCACTATAGAACATCTGGCATACCATGTTGTAGGTACCACTGAAGACAAGGTTGGGGAACCACATCTAGCCATGCTTGCTGGCTCTATTGCAATGCCTACCGAGGGTGGCATGACAAGTATTGTTGCTGCCACACCAAGAACTGCTGCTACCACAACAACAACTCCTGCTACCGTGACAACAACATCGGCAACATAGACGGTGGTAGCGATGTAACCTAATTAGGGAACTTCAGCGACTAGTGCTCCGATGGAGATGCCCCTGCCAAGTCCCACATCCGTACCGAATGAACAATTCCTGAAAATTATTATAATTACAGAAAGACTTAGGAAAATGAAATGCATTTATTTTTTTGACTTTGCGAAATGAAATAATTAAATTTTGGCTTTTATAAAATGCAAATTTTAACTTTTCTCACCTCAAAGCTTCAAATTAAATCCAATTAAACTCCAGAAGATATCAAAATTAATTTGAATTAGTTTTATACATAATTTTAAATACCCTTTATTTAATAATGCATATATTTTTCTTTTAAATTATTTTTTTGACATAAACAGCTGGAGCGTTACACATACCGTGTGTACAATCCAGTAAGCAATAAAGTGCATGTCACACGGGATGCTATCTTCAAGGAGGACAAGCAATGGGATTGGAGTTTGATTGCCGACGTGCAACCCAAGATCGCGGTGATGTTTTCACTATAGAACATCCGCATACCATGTTGTAGGTACCATCGAAGACAAGGTTGGGAACCACATCCACCATGCTTGTCGGCTCTATTGCAATGCCTACCGAGGGTGGCTTGACAAGTATTGTCTTTGCCACACCAAGAACCTGCGCTACCACAACAACAACTCCTCGCTACCGTGACAACAACATCGGCAACATAGACGGTGGTAGCGATGTAACCTAATTAGGGAACTTCAGCGACTAGTGCTCCGATGGAGATGCCCCTGCCAAGTCCCACATCCGTACCGAATGAACAACGGTGCTATCATTCAATTTGGGAAATTTATCAAGAAACTTCCCATATTGAGCTGGATAAAGCTAACTTGTGCATGCTCGACACAAAAGAATCGACAAGTGTAACAGAAGCCATAATTCTGCTGGAATAAAGCAATGGAGGAGGAATTAGCATCTACATGCAACAATGGTATATGGGACTTAGCTGAGTTGCCGATGGGAAAGAAGCCAATTGGCTCAAATGGGTATATAGGTTTAAAAAGAATCTAGAAGGGGCAGGAATCGAGCACAAGTCATGGCTTGTCGCAAAAGGGTATGTGCAGCCCAAGAAGTTTGATGAGATCTTCACACCTATTGCTAGGCTTGAAATGGTGTGGTTGATCCTTGCACTTGCAGCCCAAGAACAGTGGGAAGCCTAACACATGGATGTTAAGTCCGCCTTCGTCAACCTAGAACTCCAAGAAGATGTGTATGTTGTACAACCCCCAGGTTATGAGGAAGAAAGGCAAGCTCACATGGTACTAAAGCTCAACAAGGTGTTATATGGGCTATGCCAAGCTCCTAGAACATGAAACTCAAAGTTGGATGAGAGCCTCATCTCACTCGGCTTTGAAAGAAGTGCTCATGAACATGTAGTTTACAAGAGAAGAAAGGGCAACCCAAGGCTGGTGGTAGGAGTATATGTTGATGCTCTCGTGATCACAGGAAGTTGCATCAAGGACATCGTGAATTTCAAGAAGCAAATGAGAGATATATTCAGTATGAGTGATTTTGGTCTTCTATCTTGCTACTTGGGGATAGAAGTCACCCAAGGATCACATGGAATTTCTCTCAACCACCAAAGATAAGCCGCAAGGTTGTCGAGAAGATGGGGATGACTAATCGCTATCCTTGTCTAACGCCCATGGAACCAAGAGCAAAATGCAGCAAGGATACCAAGTGTTCATTTGTTGATCCAACACATTACAGAAGCATTGTTGATCCATCACAGCACAACATACAGATTTCTAGTGGTCAAATCTGAGGTTAGCGATATCGCTAATAATGTCCTTATGGAATCTCATGATGTGACTTTCTTTGAGAATGTACTTCCTATGAGAGCAAATAAAGTCATTGTCCCTGATAGTTCTTATGAACACTCTATTCCTCTTAGGGTGTGAGACACAGTTCCTGAATTGGAGTTGATTAGGAGTAAGAGACAATGGACTGAAATGTTGTTGGGCGTTGACTTTGTCAGGACTGAAAAGTTGTTGGGAGATGACTTTGTCACCTACCTCGTGGATGACGAACATACGCATCCACAGATATAGAGTACTGGATGAATGCAGTCCGTAGCGAGATGGATTCCATCATAGCTAATGAAACCTAGAGATTACCGATCTTTCAAAAGGATATAAGCTAGTGGGCTGCAAATAGATCTTCAAAAGAAAGTGAAGGCCCAATGGTATAATTGAAAAGTACAAGGCTCGTTTAGTGGCCAAGGGTTTCACGCAAAAGGAGAGTGATGACTTTTTTGATACATACTCGCCTTTGGCTTGACTACCCACAATCTGCATGCTTTTAGCACTAGCTACTGCATTTAAACTCCAAGTACATCAAATGGATGTTAAGACCGCTTTCCTAAATGGAGAGTTGGACAAGGAAATTTACATGCAATAGCCTGACGGTTTTATGGCTAAAGGGCAAGAGAGGAAAGTATGTCGCTTGGTTAAATTCGTGTACAGTCTAAAACAAGCTCCTAAGCAATGGCTTGAGAAATTTAATAATACATTGACTTTGGTCGGCTTTTGTGTAAACAAAGCCGATAAGTGCATATATTATTGATTTGGCAGGATTGAAGGTGTCATCCTCTATCTTTACGTGGTTCACACACTACTATTCGGGACCAACATGGATATAATCAATAAAACCAAGTCACTCCTCGTCCAGAACTTTGATATAAAAGACCTTAGTGAAGCTGATGTTATTCTAAACATCAAGCAATTAGAGGGTGAGAATGTGATTACTTTAATACAATCTCATTACGTCGAGAAGATCCTAAATTGCTTTGGGTTCATGGATGCTAAACCTGTAGCCATACCCTATGATCCAAATGCAAAGATACACAAAAACACTGGACATGGAGAAGACCAGCTTAAATATTCACAGATAATTAGATTCTTGATGTATTTAACTACTGCAACGAGGCCTGACAACTCATATGCTGTAAGTAGATTAGCTAATACATGGCCAATCCAGAAGATGATCATTGGACAACACTAGAAATGGTATTTAGGTATCTAAAAGGAAGAAAAGAATTTGAGGATACATTATACTGGTCATCTGGTAGTCCTTGAAGGATTCAGTGACTCTAACTGGATCGGTGACTTGGATGATATGAAGGCTATGAGTGGTTATGTACTCACTCTAGCAGGGAGGACTGTTGCGTGGAAGTCTTCGAAGCAGACTATCCTTACACGGTCCACCAGGAGGGCTGAGCTAGTAGCACTTGACTCTGTAGTAGTAGAGGTGGAATGGCTCAAAGAGCTCCTGTCTGACCTACCAATATTGAAAAAGCCAATACCAGCTGTCTTAACCTACTGTGATAACCAAACCATTCTAGTTATGGTGAAGAGTAGGAAAGACAACATGAAGTCCTCTAAACACATTAAGAGGCGACTTAAGTCGCTTTGGCATGCGTAAAAACTGGTGTAATCACTGCAGAATACATCCAAATTGTGAAATGAATCTAGCAGATCCTTTCACTAAAGGAATGGCACATAAGGTCATTCTTGTAGCATCAAAGAGAATGAGACTCATACCCATTTGATGGTCTTGAATGGTGGTAATATAACCTAGAAGAGCGGAGATCTCATGAACTAGGCCCTAGGAAGACAAACTGAGAAAGACTAAGAGTACACCTTAAAGTCCCATTAGCTGTAGTACTCTAAACTATATGGGTAGGTTGAGTGATAGCTCTTAATGAATTCGATGCCTTATATGGCAATGGAAACTGTCTTATAGAGTTCCTTGGATAATTCATGTAAGTAAGTATGGTCGTGGGGTCGTGATCAAAAGAAAGTCAGGGTATGCTTTCTTAAATACTCATGAAAAGGTGAACATGACCGTAACGTTCCAACCCGAGAGGTGCGCTCCATGCTATCCTGTACAGAGTGCAGCATAGTGAAAACTCTCACACCAAGACACTGGATCAAGGCATAGTCCTCCATTGTCTGTGCAGAGTTGTATTTTTTTTGCTACTAGGCATTGGGTTCAAACCTGCAAGGTACCCTCTCTCAAACTACTATATATCAAACATTGATTCGTTAGGAAGGTTAATATGTCGCAAATGAGCTAAATTGGTGGGGATTGTTGTGCTATTTTGTAATTTCCCTCATTTTCAGGGAAAGAAAAACAAAATTGGCCAATGGAGCCCACATGTAAGAGAGGGAAGGAGAAGAGATTAGGGGGAGGCAACCGATTCGGCCTCATTCTCAGATCTGGCCGATGCCTTCTTCTTATCCCCTCCTCCTCCTTCTCTGGGCGGACGCTTCGGCGTCTTCTGTGCTAAGCTCGGCCTCTCTACCTTTATATCCGAGATGGGAGAGCTAAGGTTAGCAAGGGAAAAACAAGAGCTTACCACTGAGATCCAAATCTCAATTGGTTGTTCGGTCTTGGGGATTTGGGGAGAGCTCGGCGGCGGTGGTTGTGCTTCCTCGGTCGTCGGGCTGTGGTGATCTTCCGCCTTGCTCACAGATCTCGCCCTCTGGACCATGTGATCCCACTCGATTTTCTCTGGTACTTTGGCTCAACTTCGACCGTGAGGTGTGCGAGGGGATTTTATCTTCTTGTTGGCTTTGTGTGGCATCAACTTGTACCTCGGCTCCACAAATTGGTGAGTATTGATTTGTGGAGTAGGGCTTTGTATCTCTAATTGCCTCTCTGGTGACTTCATGGTATTCGCTGGTGATTGATTTTTAGGACATTGTCTCGCCAATAAGCCTAGCCCCTTTTGTCTGTCATGGTGACTTATAGTGCCGCCGCTCTGTGAGCTTGCTCTATACTCCTATTTAACCCTATTATGCACTAGTGAGCTTTGCTAGTTCTTTTGTTTAATATCTCCGATATTAGTTGAACGACTAGCATCGGGATAGCAATTGCATGATAGATTGTGGGCTTGTGAATGCTCGATGAGAATATCTTTGTCAAATTGATACCACAAGTGACATTTAGATTCATTTCGCTAGTGTGATCTTTTCATATACTAGTTGTTTACCTCTGTTATGTGTAGTTGCTAGCTCACAATTGCTGATTCTTTATCTTCTCGCTTAGTTTCATTTATCGCTGTGGTTAAGTATTGTCGAATATATATACATGCTGATTCTGCAATTGCCAAATGTATATGTTGTTTATGCATTAGCTTTACTCGATTCTAGTGACTGCTTTTGGCCGGAATCTATAGTGTGTGCATGCTCTTGACATTGATACTATATTGAGGTAATATTTGTTTAAATCAAACTACTGTAATTTGAAATATTGTCACTTGTGATCATGAAAATTGACAAGAGTGGTAGAAGGCTAAGTTTTTTTAACTTGTGCAACTCCTCACCTAAGAGTAATACATCAAATGTTCAATTTATGCATTATGCAGATTTTATATGCTCACATGTGTGTCCTATTAGTATATTGCAATACGTTAATGCTTTGAATTGTTTATCTGCTTTGAGAGATAATACATATGCCTTCATATCATTTTCATATTGCTATATATGTGCTTTCTTGTGCTTAATTATAATTAGAATTAAAATAGAAATATTGCTAAATTCGCTTAATTTCAAACAGATACCACAACAGAGACCATCATCATGTCTCGTCGGATATTGACGCCGAAGATGAAGCATCCTACCAGGATCTTGGAGCCTTCTCCCAAGACGATGGCACCTGTCGTCGGCAGCGATCGTGCCAAGACGGCAAAGATCTCAGAGCCGTCGCCGCTCAAGAAGAAGGCTCCATCGTCGGTAGCGCTAGTGTGCAGATGGCTAACATGGACGCATCAACAAATATATCACAGATGCTGCCCAAGAAGGTGCCGCTCTTGTTCACTGCGTCGGCGACTAGAGGGTCCTGCTCGGACGAGAAGATGGAGGCTACAAAGCGCAAGTTCCGCGAAGGCTACCAAGAAGCAGAGCACGCGAAGTGGCTGCGCAAGATGCACGTGGTCGAGGCGCCGGAAGATGCACCCCATCATGAGGGTGCGGAGGCGAGTTAGCTGCGCAAACTCTACGGCCAAGAGGACAAGTACGCGCGCAGAGATGCTCTCCGACGCCACGGCCGAATCTTCATCGACTCATCGCTCTGTTTATGTTCTTCAAATGAACCCCTTTTGTCAAATTTGCCAACAACTCAGCCTAAATTGAAGTTCGACACCAATACATCTAGCATCGCACTTGCACTTGCACTAGCAGAGTGTTTGTCACCAACTTTTTCAGTTCCGCAGAATATTAGATAGGAATCAATAACTTTTATACACCGAATGTACATGTCATGTATTTTGAAAAATGTTAAGCCCAATACTTTACGTAGAGATTCATGGTCTAAAATGTTTTCGCCGCCACTGAACTTTTGCTGCATGCTTGCAGCTTGTCACTGGTAATCAAAACTCGCAGCGTTCTTAAAATGTTCAGACATGAACGACGTAAGTGGCCATCCAGATTTTCCTCCTTTTTCAATTCTCCTGTACAGATCATAGTCAATTTTGTAGGATGGCGTACCACTCTAAGATCTTTCTCAGAATTTCTCACAGCGAGCGAACTCCGACCGAAGTCAACAGCAAAACACGCGACGCAGGACCCTTCTCATGAACTCGCTGCCTCGACCACCACGGAACAGCCCACTTCGCTCTCGAGAAAAGGCCGCCCGCTCAAGGAATGCAATGGCGCACTGGCGCAGGACAGGGGCAGCTCGCTTTAATTAGCACCACATCGCATAGCGAACAGGAGGCTAGGCGTGGCAAGGCTATAAGATGACGGGGTGTTCAACCTTCCAACTCATACCTTCTCGGCCTTTTGGCTAAGATCAAGTGTAGTATCTGTTTTATCGCTTAATATCCGATATGTGGAGTATAGCTTCACAATGATATTAAATTAATTTTTTTGTGGAGGGTCCATCAAAGTAGCTTGCTACTTAGGACCTTATGTGTCACCCTAGCGTTGCACTATCGCTTGCTTGGTGCACCCCAACAAAATCCAAAAGAAAATTGTTTGTGTCGGGTTGATTTGCGAGTGCAACAGAGCAAATATTATACTCTCTCCATCTCTAAATATAAGTAACGCACTCACAATGTAAATCTATTATATATTGAGACTAAATGTGTAGTTATTACAATATTTTTGTTATATATTCCTAATTTAATGTTGAAAATGAGTGAGTAGTTGTAATATGTTATTTAATAGAGATATGTACAGTCTAATGCTATTAATTTTTTAAATTTAATGTCTCTGGATTTATATTCAAACAGAGGGAGTAGTTCTGATTGATATGGTTTATGGACTGAACTTTGAAGGATGAGAAAATGTGACGAGGGTGTCAAAAGGAAATAGGGTAGCTAAAAATTTGAAGCTAAAGAATCGCTAGTTGCGCTGCGCCACGCCACCAAACCAGGGCACACGCACCGGCAGCACGCCGGGCTTGATGCCCGAGGCTCTATACTGTGACGCCTTCACTCATGCACCCACCTTGCCTTCACATCTAGCTAACAACAATCTCAAGCCTTCATATCTAGCTAACAACAATGTATCAAGCCTTCATATCTACTTCATGCTGCGTGAATGCTAAAGCCTTCACGCAACAGATCGACAAACAACTACATTGAATTACAACATTGGGCTTGTGAGTTTCATTGATTCGATCCTAGGAGACAAGCTTTGTGAGTTTCTACATGATTTTGTCTATTGTCTATTGCACGCACAAATATGTACACCGAATATTCCAACAGGTACTTGTGAGACATCACAAACTTTTGCATGGATCCACCCCTCAGTACTGTAACATCTTGTTTGTCTGGAGTTTTTAAAGCCTTTATTTTAAAAATAAATTATTAGAATTGTTCTGTAATTTAATCAAGCTAAAAATGAATTTTTGGAAATTAAAATGATTCAATACGATTAAAATAAACTTTAATATAAGATAAAAAATATTTTATTTGAGTTCCTCAAGTCTAAAGGAATTTTTTGATATTTTTGGGATTTATTTGCTATTTTCTGGAGCTCTTGATGCTTATTTGAATTTCTGGAAAAAGAGAAATTCAAGAAAAAACCCAAAAGCCTATATGGCCGAATTCCCTGGCCCATTTCCCCGCGCCACGCGCCGCCCACCGCCTGCGGCGCACCGCGCTTGCCGCCGCTCGCGCTCTCTCTGGCGCGATGACACACGCGCCCCGCCCGCGCCCTCGCTCCGCCTCGACCACCCGATCCTCGCCGCACACACGCCACCATCCCACCGGCCGCACTTTGCGTTTGCCCGCGCCCGCGACCGTCCGATCTCACCCCGCATGCTACGCATCGGCCTCCCCGTGCTCTTCATCTCCGATTCAACAACCGCGTCATCTCCTCCCCAAACCCGCCTTGGTTCGCGTGTTTTATCCCACCGCCGCCCTCGGCTTATGCGGTGTATAAAAGTCGCCACCGCCTTGCCACCTCCCTCACCTCGTGCCGCTGTCCCCGCCGCTAAGCGCGTTCTTCGCCTCACCACCTTCGGCCGCGCCTCGCCCGCCAACCGAGCTCCCGCCGCCCTCGCCCTACCGGTGAGCATCATCGCCCTGCATTCTCCGCTGCACGCCGCGCGCTGACCTCGCGCCGCTAACGGAGACGATCCTGCTGCCACACGCCCGCACTCGAAGTCCGCCGCACCTCCGCCGTGCTCGCGCACGCACGCTCCGCCCGCCGGTCCTCGAGCCACGCACCCGCCGCCGCCGGTCGCCTGGGCCCACATCCGTGGACCGGATCTTGCCGCATGCCACCACGCTTAGTCGCCCGATCCCCACGCCACCCCCACAACCGAGCCTAGCCACATCAGCCCTAGGTGCCATGTCAGCGCCATGTCAGCCAAACTCGACCCCGATGCCATGTCAACGCCACGTCAGCATGCCACGTCAGCCCTGCCACGTGTCACCACGCCAGTCTACCATGTCAAGAACATCACAAGCACTATTTTGTGGACCCGGTCCACCGTGAACCCTCTCTACCGTGCTCCCAGCCCACAACATAGTACAATTTCTGAATTTCCAGCATTTTCAGTGGATTTAATTTTCTGAGAGCTCGTTCTCCTCCGTCCTAGCTCCGATTGATCACGTTCTTTTTTTTAAATTCATCTAAAATCAAGATATATTTGTTGGTTGTGGTTTCAAGGTTTTTGGAGTTCATTTGAATTTTATTTGATGTTATTTTTGTTGTTCGGTTGCTTTCTCTCTCGTTAGATCCCAATTTCGGAGGAGTGTCGCCAAAAGATCCCGAGTACCTCGCTGAGCCGACTCAAGGCAAGTCGTAATCTTTGATCATGTTGAACCCAGTTTTTAATCTATTATTTAAATATTTTATTTTACATTACCTTGCATCGCTATTTTAATACAAACTCTTGTACTTGTAGTTACTGTCCCAATTGAATAATTTTCCTCCTTGATAATTTGAACACAATGATGCCATTTTCACCATAGGTTGGGAAATTAAATAGTGATGCTATGTTAGATGTCACATGGGTTGCACGATTAGAATGCTTAGCATACTTAATTTACGAAAGGGTTTATGATCGTGTGTGAATAATTAATTTGAATTAATGAGACATTGAACCGTGGTTGGTGCTACAACTATAAAATTTGTGCCATAACATTGGTGTGTCATTGGTGGCGGTTATACAAACTTGGTTTTCACTTGGGCGTGTGATTGTGCATTAAAGAGAGAAGTGTGGATTCACTTCGTGGGATGTGGAAATCTCGCCCGGGTAATATTAAGGACTTAACTTTGTGCGCCATTGATCCGAGCTTTATCGTGCAAACCACATGTTTAGTATGGGATAGACCTGGCTAATTAATTTAGGATATTTTAATTTCAATCTCACCATTGTGATGAACATGGTTGTTGATTTCCATGAGACGTAAGAGGGGTGTGATGTGAAACCCTTGTGGGCAGGATTGGGTTGGAATTAAATTTTGTAAAGGTCTTGTTGTGATTTTTTTAGTATGAGACTAATCACATCGTGTGGGTACAGTTGTGCAACCTCTACAAAGTGTAAAATTATTCGAATAGCCACGTCCTCGATTATGGATAATACTCGGTGATTTCACACGAGGGGTAGTGATTTCATATAAACTTGTGGTCTATGGTTGGAAGGTGAACAAGTAGTTCACTGGTTCATAAGTGGTTTATTTCAATTTCATTGATTATTTATTTATTATTGTTTTCCATTAAAGTTTGCTTTCAATCTATTTATCACAATTGTCTTGAAATGTCATTTTATGCAAATTAATCTTTCAGCCCTCCATTGGTAAGCTTTGCATATTATATTGCATTCATTTATTACAAACGACTTGCTGAGTACCAATGTACTCACGGCTTTATGCCCATGTTGCTCAGTTGAGGAGGAGGAGTATTACCAGCAGAAGGTACCAGAGGGAGCATCACCAGGTTGTACTTCACCACCAGAGTCGGCAAGCAAGTTCTACACCATAGCTTCAAGAACATTGGTGCTTGTGGAGAGTGATTAGCATAAGGAGCTGCACACAAGGCCATCCGACGACTTTGCAAGCTATACAAGATCAACATGTCCAGACTCATTCAGAAATTCAAGAAACAGTATGGAGCCACCCCCAGCCTACCGGAGCCAGTCAGGGAGGAGCCTCGACCGCAGTCGCTAGTACCCCTACCTTCGCCTACACCGTCAAGCTGGGAGGAGAGACGACACATCACCGGCAACCGACAGGAGTACCTTCAGCACTTCATTCCAGCACCAGTTGAAGAGCAGTCGTTGCAAGTCCGCAACTCATGGGTGGTCTGCAGCGATTCGGAGGACAAGAATAGCGAGCCCAACCTGTTAGGACCTGAGTGGGAGCCTTTAGATTAGACAGTGCGAGTAGAGCGTTGGATTTTATTTGCAGTTGTGTGTGATGTGAGCTGCAAATCTTGCCCTTAAAGTATTATATTGCAATCATGTCAATCTTTTATTAGAGTTATTTCGCTAAGTTTTGTTGTTAAACTTTTTGGTTAAGTGTTTGTTTAGTTTAGGTTGCCATTAGAGAAACCCTCTTAGATGAATTTACCCTCTTTTATCTATGCTTTTCCCTCTCACCTTTGTGCCATTGGAAAGTCAGCTTGTTCCCTTCAGAGCAAAGCAAAGAAGATGGTTGATATTAGAAACTCCGCCGATCGTAACCAGGCAAACCAGGATCCAGGGAGCAGTGCAATCTGGCCACCTTAGGCATCGCCAGTGAGCTTGGACCTAGCCCTTAGTCAGTTTTTGGTGGCTCAGACACAAATGATGCAGAATATGAATGTTTTGATGCGACGTCAGCACCAGGAGGCAGTAGCACCTCAGGCTGCTCGTCAGTAGTCTAGCTATGCAGAGTTTATGAGAACGGGGCCGCCTATCTATTCCAAATCATCAGAGCCTTTGGAGGCAAATGATTGGATACGTTCAGTTGAGAAGAAACTAAATCTGGCCCAGTGCACAGACAGAGAGAAGGTGTTGTATACCGCACACCAGCTAGAGGGAGCCGCAGCAGAGTGGTGGAAGAACCATCGCACCGCCATGAGGACCGCACAAAGATCACGTGGCGAGTTCACCGTCACTTTCCGTCACGCCCACATCTTGGATGAGTTGATTGAGAGAAAGAAGGAAGAGTTCCATGAGTTGCAGTAAAAGAATATGTCAGTGAGTGAATATCTCAATAAATTCACTCAGTTAGCTCGCTATGCGCCAGAGAACGTAGTGTTAGTGATATGCCCTAGAGGCAACATAGAGATGTTGTATATATATCACATACTATGTTTATGATACATTATTTTGTTCCTTGGAATAGACATCATCATTATTGATCAATGAGTATGTGACTTATTCATGAGACTCTTAAATACTAAGATGTTGCTATTTCTAAATGATCCTCGATCGATATCATATGAGGAACAAATATGATTCAAAGACAAAGATCAGCATATGTATTGATTGATGATCATGTCTCATGGATCATGGTATGGTGATACCAAATCAATAATATGGACATGTGTTAGTGAACATATGTTGATAGACTCGCCATGAGACATCGCAGAGATTCCATGTGTCATCATTGGTCTCAAGTAGTGTTTATGTAGAATCCTTAGACTTGAGATCATCATGGTTCCCAACATGAGTAGTAGCTTATTTTGGGACTACTAAACACTACTTAGAATCGGGTAGTCATAAAAGTAGTCTTCGGTTTGCAATGAAACATGTAGTGAGATGTGAATGATCAAGATAGAATTTACCCTCCTTATGGGAGAGATATCTCTGGGCCCTCGATGTAATGGATTATGAAAGTGCATGGCTATGCCAAGGTGATTGAGGAGTCAATCACGAGTTTATAATCCATCACGTAATCGAGAGAGTGATTGACCTATTAAGAGGATGACACAGTCTTGCCTTGAGCTCAATCTATATCGTGAGGCAAAGGGATTCGTACATGAGAGAACATTACAGTTCACCGATATGATCTTTACATATACTTTGGGGTTAATATGTCTTACTAGAGGCCGCTATTAATGTGGTGACCGAAAGGCGCTTCCGGTCACGACCAAGTATACGTGAACCTGCTGTGGTCGCACGCTTAACGGGTTGGAACACCGATTCGAATATGATTCGGATATGGGCTCAATTCGGATAAAGATCCGAATAGACTCCTAATGGGCCTCGGTCCGCAAGGCCCACGTGAGGAGGTCTATATATGGAGGCGAGGGCCGAGGGATTCGCCCCTGTTAACATCTAGCAAAACCCTAGCCGCCACCTCCCGAGCCAAACCCTAGCCGCCACGAGTGCTAGTACACTCGCGATCGGCGCCCAGCCCCGGACGGTGGATACCGGTGGAGGCGCTGCTCGTTGCGTTGTTGATCGGAGTGCGTGGAGGAGACGATCTGTTCGGGACGATCGGCTACTTCCACTACTACCTCGACGCCGTGATTGATCGGTTTCAATTCTTCTTCGCTGCACTGCGCGGCAAGTGGTAACAATCCATGATCCTTCCTTAGCATGATGTTCTTGGGTGCGCGATAGAAAAGTTTTGTTTTTCGCTCGTAGCCTACGCCAGATTCCTTTACGTAGCCACGCACGATGCTTGCCAAAAGAAGTTCGTGAAGGGTCCAACCCGTGATTGAAAGTACAAGTGGTGGGCAATGACTATGCCGCCAAGATATGGTGGATAAGGCCATGCTTATCGAGGAGAGTCATCGCGAGCTAGAGGAGTCTCGTAAGGAGAGGATGATGTAGCAGGGATCTTAGATGCATTAGTCTCAGAAGGCCCATTTTGGCACGTATTACCCGACCTGAGTACCGCAGCAGCCAGTCTTTAGGACATCGGGTCCAGCACGCTGGGCTTTTGGGCCAGATGGCAGCCCTAGTGGATCAGTAGCCAGCAGAGAGGAGCGCAAACCCAGCGGCATCCGTCACTTGCTTCAAGTGTCATGAGCCCCGACGCCGATTCGCTTCAACTGGGAGCGATCAGATCGGCTCCCGCCTGTGAGCAGGACGAGGAGCACCCTGTATCAAAGCTAGGCTGAGGACACCACTAGTGGTGTGAGGCCAGGTGAACCATGTCACCGCCGAGGAGACTCAAGCACCACCAGAGGTTGTGATCAGTAAGTTTCTAGTCCATTCAAGCCCTACCATAGTTTTGTTTGATTTTGAAGCTTCAGATTCGCTTATTTCTTTGAGTTTTGCTTTAAAACAACAGCTTGAAAACCATTATTCTTGGATCTGTTCTTTTAATCCAATCCCCGGGTTCCGAGTTGAGTATGAATCTAGGTTGTCTAGGAGTTAAGATAGCTATTCAGGGAGTGTAGTTCAGTGTGGATCTGATTTTATTGGATATCCAGTCTTTGGATGTGATCTTGGGTAGGATTGGCTCAAAAAGCACCTGAAAATGTTACATTGTGGGAGCAGAGCAGTTATCATGACCAGTTATCATCAGATGAGGATTCAAAAGGAGGATATACCAAGACAGTTTTTTCAACTCGTTATAGTCTGTATGAGCTCACAGTGATGTCCTTTGGTTTGATCAATACTCCAGCCTACTTTATGTATTTGATGAATAAGGTGTTCATGGAATATCTGGACAAGTTCATTGTTGTGTTCATCGACGATATTCTGATCTATTCCAAGGATAAGAAGGAACATGAGGAACACTTAAGGATGTCATTGCAGAAATTGAGAGAGTATCAGTTATATGCCAAGTTCAGCAAGTGTGAGTTTAGGATGAAGGAAGCTGCCTTTGTAGACCATGTGATGTCAACAAAAGGAGTCGCAGTTGACCCAGGAAAAGTGAAGGATGTTTTGGATTGACAGTCACCTTCATCAGTGACCCAGGTTAGAAGTTTTTTGGGTATGGTAGGATACTACCGCTGCTTCATTGAAGGATTTTCTAGTGTGGCTGCACTTTGACACGCTTGCTCGAAGGAAAAGAAATTTACATGGACACCGGAGTGCGAAAAGAGTTTTTTAAATCAAGGAGAGTTTGACCACGCCTCAAAGCTAGTGTTACCTAATATAAACAAGGATTTTGATATTTATTACGATGCTTCTCGTAAAGGATTGGGATGTGTATTGATGCAGGACAAGAGGGTGGTAGCATATGCCTCACACCAGTTGAGACCGCATGAAGAGAACTACCCTACACATGATTTGGAGCTAGCAGCTGTAGTTCATGCTTTAAAAATTTGGAGTCATTATCTAATGAATAATCGATGTGAGATTTGCACAGATCATAAGAGTTTGAAATACATCTTTACCCAAGCCGAGCTCAACCTTAGGCAGAGGAGGTGGTTGGAGCTAATAAAAGATTATAATATTGGTATACATTATCACATCAAAAGGCCAATGTGGTCACAGATGCTTTGAGCAGAATGTTTATTGCAATACAAACATGGTTAAAGAAAGTCACTGCTTTGCATGAGGAATTTTAAAAGCTTAGCTTGGAGTTGGTTGAAGAAGGATTTCTAACCACAATGGAGTTGCAGCCAATTTTGATGGTCAAATTCACAAGCTCAATCAGAGGATGAGGCATTTCAATGGATCAAAGAAAACATGAGTAAAGGAAAAGAGTTAGGATTTCAAAGGATGCCCAAGGAACCATGTGGTTCAAGCAAGATTTGTGTGTGCCCAATAAGAGAGAATTAAAAGAATCAAGCATTAAAGGAAGCACATGAGTCTTTGTATTCAATTCACCTCTGTATTCAATTAAGAGAGATATGTTTGATTTGGGTCATCGTGGATCGATTGACCAAGGTTACTCATTTCATCCCACTCAAAACAACTTATTCAGAGATAAGTTAGTAGAACAGATATGTCAAGGATTGTCACCGCATGGAGTACCAAAGAAAATAGTGTCGATCGGAATCGCAGTTCACCTCTTGTTTTTGGGAAAGTTTCCATGAAGCTATAGGAACTCACTTGAATTTCAAAGACAAGATATCACCTCGCATGCATGATCGATCGAGCGAGTATTTCAGATTCTTGAGGACATGTTGAGAGCATATGTATTGGATCATGGAACCAAGTGAGACAGCTTGTTTGCCTTTGCGAGTTTTCTTATAACAACAGCTTATCGTGCCGCTTTGTGATGTCACCGTTTGAGGCACTTTACGACAAAAAAATGCAGGACCCCTCTCAATTGGAATGATACGGGGGAAGGTCAGGAGTTTGGTACAAATTACTTAAAAGAAGCTAAGGAAAAGGTCCATTTGATTCAGGAAAGGTTGAGGACTACCTAGACCAGGCAGAAGAGCTATGCAGATACCAGATGTTGAGAGTTGAGTTTTGAGCTAGATGATTTTACGTATCTCAGGATCACACCCTTCAAAGGTTTGAAGAGGTTTCAGTTAAAAGAAAAGTTAGCGCCGAGGTATATTGGACCGTTCAAAATTTTGAAACGCAGGGGAGAGGTTGCTTATCAGTTGGAGCTACCTACATTCTTCAGTGGGGCACATGACGTCTTCCATGTGTCCCAGCTGAAGAAGTGTCTGAGAGTGCCAGAAGAGGTTGTACCAGTTAAGGCTGTTGACCTTCAGGAGGATCTGTCATATAAAGAGCACCCGATCAAGGTTTCGGAAGTGTTAGAGTGTGTGACCAAAAACAAAGTTGTCCGTTTTCACAAAATTCAATGGAGCAACCATTCAGAAGAGGAAGCTACCTGGAAGCGCGAGGAGGACCACAAGGCCGAGTTTCCAAACCTATTCTCTTAGTGAGCCCGGATCTCGGGGTCGAGATCCCATTTAAGGAGTTAAGGTTTGTAACATATTATTTTTCTAGAGTTTTTAAAGCCTTTATTTTAAAAATGAATTATTGGAATTTTTCTAAAATTTAATCAAGCTTAAAATGAATTTTTAGAAATTAAAATGATTCAATATGATTAAAATAAACTTTAACATAAGTTAAAAATATTTGATTTCAATTCCACAACTCTCAATGAATTTTTTTGGTATTTCTGGGGAATTTTTGGGATTTAGTTGCTATTTTCTCGAGCTCTTGATGCTTATTTGAATTTCTGGAAAAAGAGAAAATCAAGAAAACCCGAAAGCCTATTGGGCCGAATTTCAGCCCATTTCCGCGCCACACATCGCCCATCGCGCTGCACCGCTGCCCACGCTCTCTGGCCGCCCAATTGGCCACGCGTCGCGCATCCCGTGATCGCGCCGCCCGCGCCGCACTCCGCCTCACCGCTCGATCCTCGCCCCGCACACGCTGCCACCATCCCACCGGCCGTGCCTCGCTCGCTCGCCGCGCCCACTTGCCCGCATCGCGACGGTCCGATCTCGCCCACGTGCTACATGTCGGCGCCCCGTGCGTTTCATCTCTCGATTCAGCAACCGCGCCATCTCCTTCCCAAACCAACAGATGGAGCTCGATTTTAGATGAATTTAGAAAAAAGAACGGGGTCAATCGGAGCTAGGACGGAGAAGAACGGGCTCTCAAAAAATTAAATCTACTGAAAATGCTGGAAATTCAGAAATTGCACTGTGCTGTGGACGGGTGCACGGCAAAGAGGGGTTCATGGTGGACTGAGCCCACGGAACAGTGCGCGGTGTTGCTGACATGGAAGGTTGGCATGGTGACATGTGGCAGGGCTAACGTGGCATGCTGACGTGGCGCAGATGTGGCATCGGGGGTCGGGTTTGGCTAACGTGACATGACACGTGGCGCTGATGTGGCACCTAGGGCTGACATGGCCTAGCTCGGTTGCGGGGGTGGCAGCGGGGATCGGACGGTTGGCGTGGCAGCACACGGCAAGATCCAATTCATGGATCTAGATCCCGATATACGGCTACAATTGGACGGAGGGGCAACCGATGGGTGACACGTGGCGGGCACACCGCGCGATTCATCGCAGACACGGCACGGGTGCGGATGCAGGCGCGGCGACTGAGGCGGAGCGGGATGTCGGCGGCAGCGAGGTCACCGGCGAGGCGCGCAGCGGAGGGATACGGGGGCGACGGCGCTCACCAGCGGGGACGGGGACAGTAGGGAGCTCTAGTTGACGGGGCAACGAGCGCGACCGAGGGTGGCGAGGCGACGGGGGACAGCGGCAGGACGCGACGACGGCGCATATCTAATTTACAATTGTGCCTTCATATCTAGCTAACAACAATCTGTTGAAGCCTTCATATCTAGCTAACAACAATCAAGCCTTCATATCTACTCATCGCTATGCGTAAATGTCAAGCCTTCACACAACAGATTGACAAACAACTACATTGAACTACAACATCATCGTGCCTTTTGCATAGCTTAATCGTTGCAAACCAATTTTCTTGAAAATCCGCTCCGCTAGTTGATCTTTCAATTAGCATAAAAAAAGATTCAATTTACCATTTGAATTCTTGATCTTTCTGTCCACATTAGGTCTTTGTGCATCTTAAAAACATATCATATCCGAACATATCTGAGTTTTTGTTTTCTTGTTTGAATTGGCCGTGAGAAACCCTAGCCGCCACGAAGTTGTGCGCCGCAAAGAATCCTAGTCGAACACGTTCGGACCATCCAAAGTTTGTTGCTGTTTGAGTTCTGAACGTCTGTTGAGGTTTTCACTTAAATTTTTTCACCCTTGAGACTAGTCTTTGATAATTGCTTTAGAACTGTTCTAGAATTATCTACACATTACTGAACAACTTTGGACTTACATAGAATCAAGAAACAATTAAACCTAGTTCAGCCTTTGAGTAAAATAAAAAGAGAAGGCAGCCGATTAAAAAAAAGAGAAACCATGGCTTGAGCAAAAAAAAAAGAAAGAAAAGAAAGTATTGGCCGAATTTAGGTGAGTTACCCTTAAATCGTAAATTCAGATTGTGTATTTAATTTCTTTGAGCAATCTTGTGAATAAACAATCCTTTATGCCATGTCATGATAACAATGAGATGAATTTCAACTATAGTACATGTTGTTTAGAAATATTTCATAAGTCTACTTGTTCGATCAATGATATACAATCATGTAAAAATAATCAGAGTAGCGCAGTTGAAGCATGAAAAGCACGTAAAATTTCCTTCCCCATATCTGAACAACTAAATTTAATTTTGCCCATTAATGAACTGTCTATGACCTTAGAAAAGTCGAGGACGACTTTATCTTGTGGGAGGGGGATTGATATGAAAAATAATATTACAGTGTATACATCTTTCGGTCGCTGCTATATACATGAGTTTGTGCAAAATAATGGAAATGATACAACAATTACTACATACATATACTATGCATATGTGTTGTTCTTTTCGCTTACTCCACCGTCACATATCCACGATGAGATAAGTCAAAGAAGTATTGATGACAAATATATATACCATGCATACACGTTGTATTCTTTGCTTAGTACAATTTTGGGCTATCAAAAGCTGAGGATGACTTTTGTTGAAAAAGGGGAGGATGATGCGGATACGCATGTTGATGTTGATGTGACCACACCACAAACGCAAACAACCATAACTCCCAAGAATAAACAAAAGGTGAATTCATTTCATTGGTTTCAATTTGTCTTAAATGAGAGTATGATGCTATCTAATGATGATGACATCTCAGCTACTTCCACATCTAGTGTGCATAAGAATGTTTACGGTGAACCTACGATACAAGGACCAATGAGTCGAAAGTAACGCGTAAATTTAACTATCGTGAATGTGTTCCTAACTTTGCATACAAATGTTTCAAAGAATAGAATACTATATATATTTGTTAACTCTTGATTGTTAAACTTTAGATCTCACGGTACGTAGCTGGATGTATAACCCCAACATACGTTCTTGAGTCTAGAGCAGCTCGGCCATGATCTTGAACTCCTCGAGGCTGATGGCACCATCGTCATCGCTGTCCATGCAGGCGATGATCTCCATGCAGCCCTCGACGCTCGCGGTGCCTATTGCTAGAGTTAATGTTGTTGTGCTGCTGTTAGCTACAAATATGAGTTGTTGTCTGAACTCTGCTTAGAAGTTCAGAGAAACTTTAGGAATAGCAGAGTCACAGCGTTTATATGATTTTTGGCTCATGAACCACGTTATGTGGATATGGCCGAGTCATACACTAGGATGCCCCGATACGCGATATAGGTCTGATGATACGGCGATACGATATTTTTCAAAAGCAAAGATATGTATGTATGTATGTATATTTATTTATTTAAAAATAAAAATTGCAAACGGGCCATGAGAGAGAATCTGATATTACCTTGATGAATTGAATGCTATATATTCCATTAATCAACTAGGCAAAATAGCACTTTTCAGTTAGTCTATTTCCCTTTCCAGTTCTGATCGACTCTTCCTCAAAATTGATGTCAACCTAGACAGAACAAGTGTTGGATAAAAGTTGTCAATCTAGTCATACCAAGGCATTTAAGATACTAGATTGCTCTACAGCGATGAAGGAGCCGGTGCAGAGTGACGCCAGTCGTCATCATCGGGGTCAGTAGCGAAGCCACCAATGCTGAGGAAGACGAACCTTCTAGTTGGAGTTCTGTCGCACCGGAGTTGGAGGAGCCAACACAGGCCTTCAGTGGAGAATGGTAGAGGAAGGCAAGAGGAGGTCGGGGAAGTCATCGGCGTTGGAGAAGACTACCAAAACCAGTAGATTCTGCAGTAGCACACCTTAGGGTCCAACAGCGTTGAGGTGGTAGGCGGCGGTGGGGCTAGACGAGGTCGGTAGCAGGTAGAGGGAACCGAGGGCAATCTAAGGAGACCACTAGTGGCGAGGAAGGCCACCGGGGGTGGCGGATGTGGGCGGCGGCGCCCGTCGGCTCGTATGAAGAGAAAAAATAGAGAGAGAGGCGGCTGAGAAAGAGAGGCATGTGGGTGCAGGGCGGTGGCAAGTGGGGGAGGCGATGCGGGAGAGGGCGGTGGTGAGTGGGGGGAGGAGATGTAGCATGGCGAGCGGGGGGAGGCAGGTCAATAGTTTGTGGGCTGGGCCGGCTGGCTAAAACTATTGTGTGGACGTATCGAAGGTGTATCCTAGCGTATCACAGACGCATTAGAGTATTTTTTTTATTTTCTTTTTAGCTAAAATTTGCTGATACTCCATGATATCAGATCGTCACATATCGATATGTATCACCATATCAAATATGTATCGACACGCACGCATGCAGCTTGGGAGCCGATTGGTGCTTCCTAGGTCATACGTGCATTAGTGGCTTAGGAATCGGAATGGTTGTTGCTTTGTGACTCATACATTTTGTTATCTATTTAGTTTCCTTCTTTTGATACTACTATAGCTTGTCCAAATTATTCGAGAAATAACAGAGCAGAAGAAAAGGTGTAGAGTTAAGCACTACAACTAAGTTTTCTCCCTGCTTGTGTTTGCCACCAAGTCATCCCAAAAGAGACTCTACTACTGCTGGCTGAGAAGGAGACAACAAGAGAAGCATGGGAGATGTTGAAGACCATGTATATTGGCACGGATCGCATCAAAGAGGCAAAGGTACAAACTCTAAAAACTGAGTTTGAGATGATCCAAATGAAGCAATCGAAGGCTATCGATGAATTTGCCATGAAATTGACAACCATTGTCAATAAGAAACATGGTCTAGGCGACAAGGTGGAGTCCCAAGTCATCAAAAAGATCCTACGTGCTATCCCAAACAAGTTCCCCCCAATTGTCTCAATGATTGAGTAATTAGGGGGCGTGAAGAAGATGACATTTGAGGAGGTTATCGGCCGGTTGAAGGCATTTCAGGAGAGAATTTGTGGTGCTGGTGTTGAAGATAATGACGATGAGCACATTTTGTTAACTAGAGCAGAATGGAAGGCAAAGGAGAACAATGAGCACATTTTGCTAACTAGAGCAGAATGGAAGGCAAAGGAGGAGTTCTATGAGGGATCCTTGTCAAAGCCACCCATGGGACGTGGCAGAGGAGTCTAGCACAACCATGGGTGTGATCGAGGGCGGGCGTGGCAATCGGCCGTAGACAATTCTCGTGATGGTGAACGAAGAGAAGAGAGGAAGAAGGTGGACAAGAAGAGAATAAAGTGCTTAAACTGTAATAACATGGGGCATTTGCGCCTAAGTGTCACTCAAAGAAAAGAGAAGAGAGGGTGCACACCACTGAGAAAGATGATGATGAACCTGCTTTGCTCATGGCTGAGACATGTCGGTTGACACAGAGTAATGAAGGGGCTGCTGAAGAAGTGTTTCTCAATGAGGAGAAGATCAAGCCAATGTTGGGTGAAGAATTGAGGTATGATTCCAACATATGCTACCTACATACGGGTGCAAACAACCATATGATAGGCATCGCATGGGAATTCATCGATCTGGACATTATGGTGCCCGGCACAGTTAAGTTTAGTTATGGCTCGGTAATAGAAATAAAGGGGCATGGTACGGTGCTATCCAAAAGCTACAACGGTGAACACCGTGGTCTAGCCGACGTCTTTTACATCCCTAGTTTGAAGAGTGATATTCTTAGTTTCGAGCAACTAGATGAACATGGCTGCAAGATAATCATGGAGGATGGTTTCTTGCGTGTATTTGATAGGCAAGGAAAAATGCTAATATAAGTGAGGAGGTCAAGGAATTGCTCTACAAGCTGAACCTAGCATGGCCGAAACCATTTGTTTGTTAGTAGCTATCAAGGAAGATTCGTGGCTATGCCATGCCTACCATGGACACCTCAATTTCAAAGCACTTCGCAAGGTAGATAGGCTCCAATGCCTCGATTATATTGAACAAGTGTGTGATTGTTGTTTGGTAGTCAAGCAGCGTCGAGCATCCTTCCCATAGGAGGCAACCTATCAAGTTGAGAAGCCCCTAGTACTTATACAAAGTGACCTCTACAGCCTAATATCTCCACCTACACCAGATGGTAAGCGGTACTTCATGCTAATGGTTGACGATTACAGCCATTCAAGAAAATGAAAGCCAACACTGAACTGAAGGTGGATATCAAGATCAAGTTCTTTCAGACTGATCATGGAAGCGAGTTCCTCAAAGGAATTTGCTATTTTTTGTGAAGACGCTGGTATCAAACGGTTTCTCACAGCTCCATACACGCCACCATAGAATGGGGTTGTGGAAAGGAGAAATCAAACCGTCGTTGGCATGGCTCAAAGTCTTCTCAAGAGTAAGGAAATGTTGAGAAAATTTTGGGGAGAGGCTATCACCACTGCAGTTTACCTTCTCAACAAGCCCCAACAAAAGGCATTGATGGCAGGACTCCATACCAATCTCGAACAGAAGAAAGTTGAATGTATAGCACCTATGCACATTCAGGTGTTTGGCTCATGTGAAATCTTTGGGGCTAAACATCAAGAAGTTGTTAGACCACAACAAGCAGATGGTGTTCATCAGCTATGAGCTGGTATCAAAAGCATACCGTGTGTACAATCCAAGAAGGTACAAAGTGCATGTCACACGGGATGCTATCTTCGAGGAGGACAAGCAATGGATTGGAGTTTGGTTGCCAACGCAACCCAAGATCGTGGGTGATGTTTTCATCAGAGAACATCCGCATACCATGTTGTAGGTACCATCAAGACGTGGTTGGGGAACCACATCCACCATGCTTGCTGGCTCTATTGCAATGCCTACGAGGGTGGCACGACAAGTATTGCCGCCACGCCAAGAACTGCTGCTACCACAACAACAACTCCTGCTACCATGACAACAACATCGGCAACATAGACGGTGGCAGTGATGTAACCTAATTAGGGAACTTCAGCGACTAGTGCTCCGATGGAGATGCCCTTGCCAAGTCCAACATCCTTACCGAATGAACAATGGTGCTACAATTGAATTTGGGAAATTTATCAAGAAACTTCCCCTGTTTAACTAGATAAAGCTAACTTGTGCATGCTCAATGCAAGAGAATCGACAAGTGTAACAGAAGCCATAACTCTGCTGGAATAAAGCAATGGAGGAGGAATTAGCATCTACATGCAACAATGGTACATGGGACTTAGCTGAGTTGCCGATGGGAAAGAAGCCAATTGGCTCAAATAGGTATATATGTTTAAAAAGAATCTAGAAGGGGCAGTAATCGAGCATAAGTCATGGCTTGTCTCAAAAGGGTATGTGCAGCACCAAGCGGTGGACTTTGATGAGATCTTCACACCTGTTGCCAGGCTTGAAATGGTGTGGATGATCCTTGCACTTGTAGGCCAAGAACAATGGGAAGCCTAACACATGGATGTTAAGTCCGCCCGTTAACCTAGAACTCCAAGAAGATGTGTATGTTGTACAACCCCCAGGTTATGAGGAAGAAAGGCAAGCTCACATGGTACTAAAGCTCAACAAGGTGCTCTATGGGCTAGGCCAAGCTCCTAGAACACGGAACTCAAAGTTGGATGAGAGCCTCATCTCACTCGGCTTTGAAAGAAGTGCTCATGAACATGTAGTTTACAAGAGAAGAAAGGGCAACCCAAGGCAGGTGGTAGGAGTATATGTTGATGCTCTCGTGATCACAGGAAGTTGCATCAAGGACATCATGAATTTCAAGAAGCAAATGAGAGATATATTCAGTACGAGTGATTTTGGTCTTCTATCCTGCTACTTGGGGATAGAAGTCACACAAGGATCACATGGAATTTATCTCAACGAGTCAGCATATGCCGTGAGGTTGTCAGAGAAGATGGGGATGACTGATTGCAATCCTTGTCTAACGCCCGTGGAACCAAGAGCAAAATGCAGCAAGGATACCAAATGTTCATTTGTTGGTCCAACACATTACGTAGCATTGTTGATCCATCACAAAGACAACGTATATTTCTAGTGGTCAACTGAGGTTAGCGATATCGCTAATAATGTCCTTATGGAATCTCATGATGTGACTTTCTTTGAGAATATACTTCCTATGAGAGCAAATAAAGTCATTGTCCTTGATAGTTCTTATGAACACTCTATTCCTCCTAGGGTGTGAGACACAGTTCCTGAATTGGAGTTGAGGAGGAGTAAGAGACAATGGACCTAAAAGTTGTTGGGTGTTGACTTTGTTAGGATGAAAAGTTGTTGGGAGATGACTTTGTCACCTACCTCATGGATGATGAACCACGTACCCTTTCAGAGGCATACGCATCCTCGGATACAGAGTACTAGATGGATGCGGTTCGTAGCGAGATGGATTCCATCATAGCTAATGAAACCTGAGAGATTACTGATCTTCTAAAGGATATAAGCCAATGGGCTGCAAATAGATCTTCAAAAGAAAGCGAAGGCCCAATGGTACTATTGAAAAGTACAAGGCTCGTTTAGTGGCTAAGGTTTTGACGCAAAAGGAGAGTGATGACTTTTTTGATACATACTCGCCTTTGGCTTGACTACCCACAATCTGCGTGCTTTTAGCACTAGCTACTATATTTAAATTCTAAGTACATCAAATGGATGTTAAGACCGCTTTCCTAAATGGAGAGTTGGACAAGGAAATTTACAAGCAATAGCCTGACGGTTTTATGGCCAAAGGGCAAGAGAGGAAAGTATGTCGCTTGGTTAAATTTGTGTACAGTCTAAAATAAGCTCATAAGCAATGGCATGAGAAATTTGATAATACATTGACTTTGGTCAGCTTTTGTGTAAACAAAGCCGATAAATGCATATATTATTAATTCAGCGGGAGTGAATGTGTCATCCTCTATCTTTACGTGGATGACACACTACTATTCGGGACCAACATGGATATAATCAATAAAACCAATTCATTCCTCGCCCAGAACTTTGATATGAAAGACCTTAGTTAAGCTGATGTTATTGTAAACATCAAGCTATTAAAGGGTGAGAATGTGATTACTTTAATACAATCTCATTACATGGATAAGATCCTGAATCGCTTTGGGTTCATGGATGCTAAACCTGTAGCCACACCCTATGATCCAAATGCAAAGATACACAAAAACACTGGACATGGAGAAGACCAGCTTAAATATTCACAGATAATTAGATTCTTGATGTATTTAACTACTGCAACGAGGCCTGACATCTCATATGCTGTAAGCATATTAGCCGATACATGGCCAATCCAGAAGATGATCATTGGACAACATTATAAATGGTATTTAGGTATCTAAAAGGAAGAAAAGAATTTGGGGATACATTATACTGGTCATCTGGTAGTCTTTGAAGGATTCAGTGACTCTAACTGGATCGGTGACTTGGATGATATGAAGGCTACGAGTGGTTATGTACTCACTCTAGCAGGTAGGACTGTTGCGTGGAAGTCTTTGAAGTAGACTATCCTTACACGGTCCACTAGGAAGGCTGAGTTAGTAGCACTTGACTCAGCAGTAGTAGAGGCGGAATGGCTCAAAGAGCTCCTGTCCAACCTACCGATATTGGAAAAGCCAATATCAGCTTTCTTAACCTACTATGATAACCAAACCAATCTAGTTATGGTGAAGAGTAGGAAAGACAACATGAAGTCCTATAAACACATTAAGAGGTGACTTAAGTTAGTTCGGCATGCCAGAGAGACTGGTGTAATCACTGCATAGTACATCCAGTGTGAAATGAATCTAGCAGATCCTTTCACTAAAGGAATGGCACATAAAGTCATTCTTGTGGCATCAAAGGGAAGAGCATAGATCCCATGAATTAGGCCCTAGGAAGACAAACTACTTAAAGACTAAGAGTACACCTTAGAGTCCCATTAGCTGCAGACTTTAAAGCGTATGGGTATGTTGAGTGATAGCTCTTAATGAATTCGATGCCTTATATGGCAATGGAAGTCGTCTTATAGAGTTCTCTGATAATTCATGTAAGTAAGTATGGTCGTGGGGTTGTGATCAAAAGAAAGCCAAGGTATGCTTTCTTAAATACTCATCAAAAGGTGAACATGACCGTAACGTTCCAACCCGAGAGGTGTGCTCCATGCTATCCTGTATAGAATGCAGCATAGTGACAACTCTCACACCAAGACACTAGATCAAGGCATAGTCCTCCATTGTCTGTGCAGAGTTGTAATTTTTTGCTGCTAGGCATTGGGTTCAAACCCGCAAGGTACCCTCTGTCAAACTACTATATATCAAACATTGATTTTTTAGGAAGATTAGTATGTCGCAAATGAGCTAAATTGGTGGGGATTATTGTGCTATTTTGTAATTTCCCTCATTTTCAGGGAAAGAAAAACAAAATTGGCCAATGGGGCCCACATGCAAGAGTGGGAGGGAGAAGAGATTAGGGGGAGGTAACCAATTCGGCCTCATTCTCAGATCTGGCTGACGCCTTCTTCTCATCCCCTCCTACTCCTTCTCCAGGCGCAAACGCTTCGGTATCTTCTGTGCTGAGTTCGGCCTCTCTACCTTTATATCCGAGATGGGAGAGCTAAGGTTAGCAAGGGAAAACAAGAGCTCACATCGAGATCCAAATCTCAATTGACTGCTCGGTCTTGGGGATTTGGGAGAGCTCGCGGCGGCGGTTGTGCTTGCTCGTCGGCGGGCTGTGGCGTTCTTGCTCCTCGCTCACAGATCTCGCCCTCTGGACCATGTGATCCCTCTCGGTTTTCTCTAGTACTTTGGCTCGGCTTTGACTGTGAGGTGTGCGAGGGGATTTCATCTTCTTGTTGGCTTTGTGTGGCATCAACTTGTACCTCAGCTCCCCGAATTGGTGAGTATTGATATGTGGAGTAGGGCTTTGTATCTCTAATTGCCTCTCTGGTGACTTCATGGTATTCGTTGGTAATTGGTTTTTTGGGACTTTGTCTCTCCGATAAGCCTAGCCCCTTTGTCCGTCATGGTGGCTTAGAGTGCCGTCGCTCTGTGAGCTTGTTCTATACTCCTATTTAACCCTATTGTGCACTAGTGAGCTTTGCTAGTTCTTTTGTTTAATATCTCTGATATTAGTTGATCGGCTAGCACTGGGATAGCTATTGCATGATAGATTGTGGGCTTGTGAATGCTCGATGAGAATATCTTTGTTAAATTGGTACCACAGTGACATTTAGATTCATTTTGCTAGTGTGATCTTTTCATATACTAGTTGTTTACCTCTGTTATATGTAGTTGCTAGCTCTGTCAATTGCTGATTCTTTATCTTCTGCTTAGTTTCATTTACTGCAGTGGTTAAGCATTGTCGAATATATATACGTGCTGATTCTGCAATTTCCAAATGTATATGTTGTTTATGCAATAGCTTTACACCGATTCTAGTGACTGTTTCGGTCAAAATCTATAGTGTGTGCATGCTCTTGACATTGATACTATTGTGAGGTAATATTTGTTTAAATCAAACTACTAGAATTTGAAATATTGTCATTGTGATCTTGAAAAATTGACAAGAGTGGTAGAAGGCTAAGTTTTTTTTTAACTTATGCAACCCCTCACCTGAGAGTAATACATCAAATGTTAAATTTATGCATTATGCAGATTTTATATGCTCACATGTGTGTCCTATTAGTATATTGCAATATGTTAATGCTTTGAATTGTTTATCTATTTCGAGAGATAATACATACGCCTTCATATCATTTTCATATTGCTATATATATATATGTGTGTGTTTTCTTTTGCTTAATTATAATTGGAATTAAAATAGAAATATTGTTAAATTCACTTACTTTCAAACAGATACCACAACAAGAGGAGACCATCAACATGTCTTGTCGGATATTGACGCAAAGATGAAGCACCCTACCGGGATTTTGGAGCCTTCACCCAAGAACGTGGCACCCGTCGTCGGCACGGTCGAATCTTCATCGACTCATCGCCTCTGTTTATGTTCTTCATATGAACCCCTTTTGTCAAATTTGCCAACAACTCAGCCTAAATTGAAGTTCTGGACACCAATACATCTAGCACTGCACTTGCATTAGCAGTAGTGTTTGTCACCAACTTTTTTCAGTTTCGCAGGAATATTAGATAGGAATCAATAACTTTTCTACACCGAATGTACATGTCATGTATTTTGAAAAATGTTATGCCCAATACTTTACGTAGAGATTCATGGTCTAAAATGTTTTCGCCGCCGCTGAACTTTTGCTGCATGCTTGCAGTTTGTCACCTGGTAATCAAAACCTGCGGTGCCCTTAGAACGTTCAAACATGAACTCAAGACAAAAATGAAAAATTTATGGGGAAAAAAGTTGAAGGAAAGAACGACGTAAGAGGCCATCCAGATTTTCCTCCTTTTTCAATTCTCCCTGTACAGATCGTAGTCAATTTTGTAGGATGGCGTACCACTCTACTCCCCGTCTCTAAGATCTTTCTCAGAATTTCTCGCAGCGAGCGAACTCCGACCGGGAAGTCAACAGGCAAAACACGCGTACGCAGGGACCCTTCTCATGAACTCGCTGCCACCTGGACCACCGCGGAACAGCCCACTTCGTTCTCGAGAAAAGGCCGGCCCGTTCAAGGAATGCAATGGCGTGGCTGGCGCAGGGACAGGGGGCAGCTCGTTTTAATTAGCACCACATCGCATAGCGAACAGGAGGCTAGGCGTGGCGAGGCTATAAGATGACGGGGTGTTCAACCTTCCAACTCATACCTTTCTCGGCCTTTTGGCTAAGATCAAGTGTAGTATCTGTTCTTATCAGTTTAATATCTGATATGTGGAGTATAGCTTCACAATGATATTAAATTAATTTTTTTTGTGGGAGGGTCCATCAAAGTAGCTTGCTACTTAGGGCCTTATGTGTCACCCTAGCGTTGCACTTCTGCTTGGGCTTGGCGCACCCCAACAAAATCCAAAAGAAAATTGTTTGTGTCGGGTTGATTTGCGAGTGTAACAGAGCCAATATTGTACTCTCTCCATCTCTAAATATAAGTCACGTACCTCACAATGTAAATCTATTATATATTGAGACTAAATGTGTAGTTATATTCCTAATTTAATGTTGAAAAATGAGTGAGTAGTTGTAATATGTTATTTAATAGAGATATGTACAGTCTAATGCTATTAATTTTTTTAAAATTTAATGTCTCTGGATTTATATTCCAAAATGGAGGGAGCAGTTCGGATTGATATGGTTTACGGACTGAACTTCGGAAGGATGAGAAAATGTGACGAGGGTGTCAAAAGGAAATAGGGTAGCTAAAAATTTGAAGCTAAAGAATCTACTAGTTGCCGCTTGCGCCACGCCGGCTCAAACCGGTGGCACGTGCACCGGTGCACGCGTTGGGCTTGATGCCCGAGGCTCTATACTCTGTACGCCTTCACTCGTGCGCCCACCTTGCCTTCACATCTAGCTAACAACAATCTGCTGAAGCCTTCATATCTAGCTAACAACAATCTACTGAAGCCTTCATATCTACTCACTGTTGCGTGAATGCTAAAGCCTTCACGCAACAGATCGACAAACAACTACATTTAATTACAACATTGGGCTTGTGAGTTTCGTTGATTCGATCCTAGTGTTGACACCGATTTTGTCCTAAATTTTTACACTCGAGTTATTTCGCAAAATCGGAACTCCACCTTCTAAGATTTTTTTGTGTGTGCTACATATTACACTTGAGTGGTGAATTTTTACGACATGTTTGCAGGGTAAGTAAAAGTCTTGTGTCAAAAATCGAGAACTCCACCTTCTAAGATTTGTTTGTGTGTGCTACATATTACAATCGAGTGGCGAATTTTTATGGCATGTTTGTGGTGTAAGTATAAGTCTCGTGTTTAATTTTTAGGTCATTCGGAGAACAAATGCTACTTGTATAAATTGATATAGCCGGACAGATTATAAATGTTTACGTGCGAAATGCTTACAAGTATTAATTTCCTTTTCATGAATTAATTAAAAAAAGAGAGACATTCATGCCAATAGCCATATATGCTCACGTACTACATGCGTGCATAAAAGAACTACATACAAGCACTATTGAATTTCTTCATAGATTAAGCTACTAAGCCACGTCCATGCACATAGGTCAATTTGCATGCTCCCACGTCCCAACATGCTTTGCATTATCCAAAAAAAAAAAGGTGAGAACCCCTAGTATATACCAATCTAGCTTGTGCATGCATACTACGTCTGCTAGCCTGTGCATGCATGCATAGATTTTGAGCTCTTAATTAATTAATAGCTAAACACTTTGCAAAGATGTAGCTCACACCCACGTAGCAATCAGATTGGCTCTCATGCATGAACTAAGCACTTCAGCAGTTAACTGATTAACGTAAAATAAAGCTAATTAATTAGTTAAGAACGCAAGGCAACAATTCAGCCAAAGCATGTATTGGTAGCATCTCTGCCATGTTGCATGGAAAAATGGTATCACGGCAGCATGCATGGTTAAGTTAAACACTTCTCTGACTAATTATTCAAGGATAATCATGACCCACATCTAGTTCAAAAGTTTTGTATGGTACCTCTCCCATGCCGCAAGGGAGTGGCATCATAACTGCATGCATGTTTAAGTATTCTCCAATCAATTGATTAATAGCAATCACTAGTGAGTTTATGTTTTAACCGTAGCACACAGGGAGGTTCCAGCCAAAGAAGTGCTCGTTCTGCACAACTGCAGGAAGAGCCGGCTAAAACGGGCATGAACTGCCGATAAAAAAAAAAGAAAAGGAAAGAAAACCAGAGAAAAGGAAATCAAAAGAAGTGGCCGTAACCTCCTCAAAGGAACGTGCCTACAACTTCCATCTCATCCGTGACCTATAAAGGAGGACTTTCGGAGGCAAGGTGAGGAAGCGCTGGGGAACTTTTGGAAGAAAAAGAGGAAAACGCTGGGCATAGAAGACATACAAATACACTTGTAAGAGAAAGATAGGAGGGAGGGCTGCACAAGCAAAGGTGAAGTTCTTGGTCTTCTTCTTCCTCTCCCCCTTGGCTTCATTTATTTTTCTCTTATATTTTGCTCCCTTGGTTCGGTCCCGTTAGGCGGATACAAACCCAAAGAGCGAGGGCTTGATCCCTCGTCTCTTAGGTTCGGTCCCCTACAAATGGATACAAATCAAGGCGAGGTATGAAAACCCCATTGCCTCAATTCGGTCCCTCAAATGGATACGAATTAGGGGTGGGTGTATGTTGCCAAAAAAATGCGTATACAAATATTAAAATAACAAACTTCACCTCGGTTACGCTACATGTTAGTGGTAATACAAGGTGGGGCAAAACATTTAATTTCTATTACACTACACATCCAAAATCTATGGCATGTTAGTAGTAATATAAATATTAAAATAACAAACTTCACCTCGGTTCGCTACATGTTAGTGGTAATACAAGGTGGGCAAAACATTTAATTTCTATTACACTACACATCCAAAATCTATGGCATGTTAGTAGTAATATAAATATTAAAATAACAAACTTCACCTCGGTTACGCTACATGTTAGTGGTAATACAAGGTGGGGCAAAACATTTAATTTCTATTACACTACACATCCAAAATCTATGGCATGTTAGTAGTAATATAAATATTAAAATAACAAACTTCGCCTCGGTTACGCAACATGTTAGTGGTAATACAAGGAGGGGCAAAACATTTAATTTCTATTACACTACACATCCAAAATCTGTGGCATGTTAGTAGTAATATAAATATTAAAATAACACACTTCACCTCAGTTACGCTACATGTTAGTGGTAATACAAGGTGGGGCAAAATATTTAATTTCTATTACACTACATACCCAAAATCTATGGCATGTTAGTAGTAATATAAATATTAAAATAACAAACTTCGCCTCGGTTACGCTACATGTTAGTGGTAATACAAGGTGGGGCAAAACATTTAATTTCTATTACACTACACATCCAAAAGCTATGGCATGTTAGTAGTAATATAAATTTTAAAACAACAAACTTCGCCTCGGTTACGCTACATGTTAGTGGTAATACAAGGTGGGGCAAAACAATAATAAAATAAAAATAATAAAATACTCAGATTTCTATTACACTCCGTGCATAAAATTCATGTCACGGTAGTCGTAGTAAAAATATTAAAACAACAAACTTCGCCTTGGTTACGCTACATGCTAGTGGTAATACAAGGTGGGGCAAAACATTTAATTTCTATTACACTACATACCCAAAATCTATGGCATGTTAGTAGTAATAAAATATTAAATCAATAAACTTCGCCTCGGTTACGCTGCATGCAAGCGCTCGATATTTGTAAGCGTATGCAATGTTAGTAGTAATACAAGGCGAGGCAAAATAATAATAAAAATAATAAAATACTCAAATGCTTTATTATACTACATGCCTAAAATCCATGTCATGCTAATAGCAATACAATATTAAAGAAACAAACTTTGTCTCGGTTACGCTACATGCAAGCGCTTCATATTTACAAGCGCTACGCAATGTTAGTAGTAATACAATGTGAGGCAAAACAATAAAAAATATAAAATAATGAAATACTTCTATTACGCTATATGCCTAAAATCCATGTCATGCTAGTTGCAATACAAATATTAAAGAAACAAACTTTGCTTCGGTTATGCTACATGCAAATACTCAATATTTGCAGGCGCTATGCAATATTCGGTGAAGTAAAAAGATATCTAAAAACTGAAATAATTAAACTCCAATCACGCTACATGCATAGTTTCGCCAAAAATAAATACTATGCCGTGTTAGCAATGCAATGTTCGTAGAAAATATACGGCAAAATAAAAATATATATATAAAGGCTGAAATAATTAAGCTTCAATCACGCTACATGCATAGGTTCGCTAAAAAAAATACTATGCCATGCTAGCAAAATAATATAAATACAACTAAAATACCATCGAGCAAGCATCCATCAGCGATGCCAGGATTGAAGACCATTTTCTTTTATATTTTTGTAATAGTCATATGTTGTAATATTTATGTTGGAATTCTTAATCAGGGGTTTTCTCACAAAGAGATGTAATTAACAGAATTTTTATGTAAATGTATTAATTCTGGAAGTAATAGACCTGCAATACATGATTTCTTTTTCTCATTTTCAATTAAATTTAATCAACTTGTCTCTAATGACGCGGGCGCGGGTTCACGCCCATTTTCCCGTCATCACCTAGGAGACAAGCTTTGTGAGTTTCTACATGATTTTGTCGATTGTCTATTGCATGCATTTAATGCATACACGAACATTACAACAGGTACTTGTGAGACATCACAAACTTTTGCACGTATCCACCCATCAGTACTGTAACATCTTGTTTGTCTAGAGTTTTTAAAGCCTTTATTTTAAAAATAAACTATTAGAATTGTTCTGTAATTTAATCAAGCTTAAAATGAATTTTTGGAAATTAAAATGATTCAATATGATTAAAATAAACTTTAATATAAGATAAAAATATTTTATTTGAGTTCCTCAAGTCTAAAGGAATTTTTTGATATTTTTGGGATTTATTTGCTATTTTCTGGAGCTCTTGATGCTTATTTTCTGGAAAAAGAGAAATTCAAGAAAAAACCCAAAAACCTATTGGGCCGAATTCCCTAGCCCATTTCCCCGCGCCACGCGTCGGCCCGCCGCTCGCGCGCACCCGCGCCCGCTGCCGCCCGCGCCTCTCCTCGGGCGCTCGATTGGCCACATGTCGCGCATCCCGCGACTACGCCCCCACTCCGCTCCTCACCACCCGATCCTCGCCTCCGCACACACGTCACCATCCCACCGGCCGCGCCCTTGCGTCTGCCCCGCGCTCCGCGACCGTCCGATCTCACCCCGCGTGCTACGCGTCGGCCTCCCCGTGCTCTTCGTCTCCGATTCAGCAACCGCGTTGGGCCGGCCCGCTCGACGACGACGAGGTTCACGGGGAGACGCGGCTCCCCTCCCTTTTCTTTTTTTCCTTTTCTTTATACTTGCAAACTACACTTAATGAAACCATTTAACCTTTATACGACTAAAAAGAAGTTTCACATGAGTTTTCAAAAAAATTGCTATAATTCTCGAGGCTTGTTCGGAACATAAGTATTTCACGAAAATTTCTTAACAACTAGATCAACTCTGTACCAATCGAAGAAAAATATAGCTATCCAAATAGGCTGTGTCATAATGGATCGGTCTAAGGCCCGACCCAAGCGCAGCATGGCCCGTTTAGATGATGGGCTGTGCCGACACGACCCGGTAGACCGTGGCACGCCTGGGCTGAGTGGTCGGCACGCCGAGTCGGCATGGCACGGCCTAGTAAAAAATAGCTGTTTTGATTGTTTTTTATTGTTGTGGTGTAAAAATATTCTGGAAAATAGCAAAAAAATAAAAAAAATTCCTATAAATAGGAGGCATCCGGTCTCTATTCTACACACTGACCAAACATAACACCTCAGATTTTGAAGACAAGTACAACCGCCCTCGGAAGAAGATCCAGCATCAAAGCAACCCTGTTATCCCAATCTCCGTGAGTGCACACAAATTTGCCAACAACTCAGCCTAAATTGAAGTTCTGGACACCAATACATCTAGCAGTAGTGTTTGTCACCAACTACTTTCACTTCCACAGGAATATTAGATAGGAATCAATAAATTTTATACACCGAATGTTCATGTCATGTATTTTGAAAAATGTTATGCCCAATACTATACGTAGAGATTCATGGTCTAAAATGTTTTCGCCGCCGCTGAACTTTTAATTTGCTGCATGCTTGCAGTTTGTCACCTGGTAATCAAAACCTGCAGTGCCCTTAAAATGTTCAGACATGAACTCAGGACAAAAATGAAAAATTCATGGGGACAAAAGTTGAAGGAAACAACGACGTAAGAGGCCATCCAGATTTTCCTCCTTTTTCAATTCTCCCTGTACAGATCATAGTCAATTTTGTAGGATGGCGTACCACTCTACTCCCGTCTCTAAGATCTTTCTCAGAATTTCTCGCAGCGAGCGAACTCCGACCGGGAAGTCAACAGGCAAAACACGCGTACGCAGGGACCCTTCTCATGAACTCGCTGCCACCTGGACCACCGCGGAACAGCCCACTTCGTTCTCGAGAAAAGGCCGGCCCGTTCAAGGAATGCAATGGCGTGGCTGGCGCAGGGACAGGGGGCAGCTCGTTTTAATTAGCACCACATCGCATAGCGAACAGGAGGCTAGGCGTGGCGAGGCTATAAGATGACGGGGTGTTCAACCTTCCAACTCATACCTTTCTCGGCCTTTTGGCTAAGATCAAGTGTAGTATCTGTTCTTATCAGTTTAATATCTGATATGTGGAGTATAGCTTCACAATGATATTAAATTAATTTTTTTTGTGGGAGGGTCCATCAAAGTAGCTTGCTACTTAGGGCCTTATGTGTCACCCTAGCGTTGCACTACTGCTTGGGCTTGGCGCACCCCAACAAAATCCAAAAGAAAATTGTTTGTGTCGGGTTGATTTGCGAGTGTAACAGAGCCAATATTGTACTCTCTCCATCTCTAAATATAAGTCACGTACCTCACAATGTAAATCTATTATATATTGAGACTAAATGTGTAGTTATTACATTATTTTTGTTATATATTCCTAATTTAATGTTGAAAAATGAGTGAGTAGTTGTAATATGTTATTTAATAGAGATATGTACAGTCTAATGCTATTAATTTTTTTAAATTTAATGTCTCTGGATTTATATTCCGAAACGGAGGGAGTAGTTCGGATTGATATGGTTTATGGACTGAACTTCGGAAGGATGAGAAAATGTGACGAGGGTGTCAAAAGGAAATAGGGTAGCTAAAAATTTGAAGCTAAAGAATCTGCTAGTTGCCGCTTGCGCCACGCCGGCTCAAACCGGTGGCACGTGCACCGGTGCACGCGTTGGGCTTGATGCCCGAGGCTCTATACTCTGTACGCCTTCACTCGTGCGCCCACCTTGCCTTCACATCTAGCTAACAACAATCTGCTGAAGCCTTCATATCTAGCTAACAACAATCTACTGAAGCCTTCATATCTACTCACTGTTGCGTGAATGCTAAAGCCTTCACGCAACAGATCGACAAACAACTACATTTAATTACAACATTGGGCTTGTGAGTTTCGTTGATTCGATCCTAGTGTTGACACCGATTTTGTCCTAAATTTTTACACTCGAGTTATTTCGCAAAATCGGAACTCCACCTTCTAAGATTTTTTTGTGTGTGCTACATATTACACTTGAGTGGCGAATTTTACATGTTTGCATGGTAAGTAAAGTCTTATGTCAAATTTTCAGCTTATTCGGAGCATATATGCTCACTCGAATAGGATAATACGGCCAGACGCGTACGCAAAGCACAAGTCCACCTTTCAGGATTTTTTGTGCGTGCTACATATTACAATCGAGTGGCGAATTTTTATGGCATGTTTGTGGTGTAAGTATAAGTCTCGTGTTTAATTTTTAGGTCATTCGGAGAACAAATGCTACTTGTATAAATTGATATAGCCGGACAGATTATAAATGTTTACGTGCGAAATGCTTACAAGTATTAATTTCCTTTTCATGAATTAATTAAAAAAAGAGAGACATTCATGCCAATAGCCATATATGCTCACGTACTACATGCGTGCATAAAAGAACTACATACAAGCACTATTGAATTTCTTCATAGATTAAGCTACTAAGCCACGTCCATGCACATAGGTCAATTTGCATGCTCCCACGTCCCAACATGCTTTGCATTATCCAAAAAAAAAAAAAGGTGAGAACCCTAGTATATACCAATCTAGCTTGTGCATGCATACTACGTCTGCTAGCCTGTGCATGCATGCATAGATTTTGAGCTCTTAATTAATTAATAGCTAAACACTTTGCAAAGATGTAGCTCACACCCACGTAGCAATCAGATTGGCTCTCATGCATGAACTAAGCACTTCAGCAGTTAACTGATTAACGTAAAATAAAGCTAATTAATTAGTTAAGAACGCAAGGCAACAATTCAGCCAAAGCATGTATTGGTAGCATCTCTGCCATGTTGCATGGAAAAATGGTATCACGGCAGCATGCATGGTTAAGTTAAACACTTCTCTGACTAATTATTCAAGGATAATCATGACCCACATCTAGTTCAAAAGTTTTGTATGGTACCTCTCCCATGCCGCAAGGAGTGGCATCATAACTGCATGCATGTTTAAGTATTCTCCAATCAATTGATTAATAGCAATCACTAGTGAGTTTATGTTTTAACCGTAGCACACAGGGAGGTTCCAGCCAAAGAAGTGCACGTTCTGCACAACGGCAGGAAGAGCCGGCTAAAACGGGCATGAACTGCCGATAAAAAAAAAAGAAAAGGAAAGAAAACCAGAGAAAAGGAAATCAAAAGAAGTGGCCGTAACCTCCCTCAAAGGAACGTGCCTACAACTTCCATCTCATCCGTGACCTATAAAGGGAGGACTTTCGGAGGCAAGGTGAGGAAGCGCTGGGGAACTTTTGGAAGAAAAAAGAGGGAAAACGCTGGGCATAGAAGACATACAAATACACTTGTAAGAGAAAGATAGGAGGGAGGGCTGCACAAGCAAAGGTGAAGTTCTTGGTCTTCTTCTTCCCTCCCCTTGGCTTCATTTATTTTCTCTTATATTTTGCTCCTTGGTTCGGTCCCGTTAGGCGGATACAAACCCAAAGAGCGAGGGCTTGATCCCTCGTCTCTTAGGTTCGGTCCCCTACAAATGGATACAAATCAAGGCGAGGTATGAAAACCCCATTGCCTCAATTCGGTCCCCTCAAATGGATACGAATTAGGGGTGGGTGTATGTTGCCAAAAAAATGCGTATACAAATATTAAAATAACAAACTTCACCTCGGTTACGCTACATGTTAGTGGTAATACAAGGTGGGGCAAAACATTTAATTTCTATTACACTACACATCCAAAATCTATGGCATGTTAGTAGTAATATAAATATTAAAATAACAAACTTCACCTCGGTTACGCTACATGTTAGTGGTAATACAAGGTGGGCAAAACATTTAATTTCTATTACACTACACATCCAAAATCTATGGCATGTTAGTAGTAATATAAATATTAAAATAACAAACTTCACCTCGGTTACGCTACATGTTAGTGGTAATACAAGGTGGGGCAAAACATTTAATTTCTATTACACTACACATCCAAAATCTATGGCATGTTAGTAGTAATATAAATATTAAAATAACAAACTTCGCCTCGGTTACGCAACATGTTAGTGTTAATACAAGGTGGGGCAAAACATTTAATTTCTATTACACTACACATCCAAAATCTATGGCATGTTAGTAGTAATATAAATATTAAAATAACACACTTCACCTCAGTTACGCTACATGTTAGTGGTAATACAAGGTGAGGTAAAATATTTAATTTCTATTACACTACATACCCAAAATCTATGGCATGTTAGTAGTAATATAAATATTAAAATAACAAACTTCGCCTCGGTTACGCTACATGTTAGTGGTAATACAAGGTGGGGCAAAACATTTAATTTCTATTACACTACACATCCAAAAGCTATGGCATGTTAGTAGTAATATAAATTTTAAAACAACAAACTTCGCCTCGGTTACGCTACATGTTAGTGGTAATACAAGGTGGGGCAAAACAATAATAAAATAAAAATAATAAAATACTCAGATTTCTATTACACTCCGTGCATAAAATTCATGTCACAGTAGTCATAGTAAAAATATTAAAACAACAAACTTCGCCTTGGTTACGCTACATGCTAGTGGTAATACAAGGTGGGGCAAAACATTTAATTTCTATTACACTACATACCCAAAATCTATGGCATGTTAGTAGTAATAAAATATTAAATCAATAAACTTCGCCTCGGTTACGCTGCATGCAAGCGCTCGATATTTGTAAGCGTATGCAATGTTAGTAGTAATACAAGGCGAGGCAAAATAATAATAAAAATAATAAAAATACTCAAATGCTTTATTATACTACATGCCTAAAATCCATGTCATGCTAATAGCAATACAATATTAAAGAAACAAACTTTGTCTCGGTTACGCTACATGCAAGCGCTTCATATTTACAAGCGCTACGCAATGTTAGTAGTAATACAATGTGAGGCAAAACAATAAAAAATATAAAATAATGAAATACTTCTATTACGCTATATGCCTAAAATCCATGTCATGCTAGTTGCAATACAAATATTAAAGAAACAAACTTTGCTTCGGTTATGCTACATGCAAATACTCAATATTTGCAGGCGCTATGCAATATTCGGTGAAGTAAAAAGATATCTAAAAACTGAAATAATTAAACTCCGATCACGCTACATGCATAGTTTCGCCAAAAATAAATACTATGCCGTGTTAGCAATGCAATGTTCGTAGAAAATATACGGCAAAATAAAAATATATATATAAAGGCTGAAATAATTAAGCTTCAATCACGCTACATGCATAGGTTCGCTAAAAAAAATACTATGCCATGCTAGCAAAATAATATAAATACAACTAAAATACCATCGAGCAAGCATCCATCAGCGACGCCAGGATTGAAGACCATTTTCTTTTATATTTTTGTAATAGTCATATGTTGTAATATTTATGTTGGAATTCTTAATCAGGGGTTTTCTCGCAAAGAGATGTAATTAACAGAATTTTTATGTAAATGTATTAATTCTGGAAGTAATAGACCTGCAATACCTGATTTCTTTTTCTCATTTTCAATTAAATTTAATCAACTTGTCTCTAATGACGCGGACACGGGTTCACGCCCATTTTCCCGTCATCAGATTCTGGCACGCCAAGTGGGACATACTTTTCCCCTCATCTTTGAATTCCAACATCAAAGTGCAACATATGATGTTTAATTTAATCATGTCGCTGACATATACATGTGGGTATGCAAGAAGGCTAATATATGGTTTTCTTTATATGAAGGGATGGTGGGGCGAGTTCAACAATTCGTCACGCTGCGCTTTGGGTCGCTGTGGTTAGACATGCCGGTGGGGCCTTTTCAAGCTACCACTAGTGCAAGTTCACTACAAACCACAGCTGCGTCCCTGGCTACAGCAAACCACGAGCATGAAGTGACTTCTGCACATCATGATGAGTTCATTCCTGTCCTGTCCAAGTCAGCCAAAAGGAGGATGAGGGCAGCAGCAAAGGCTTCGAGAGCCACCTCACATAATCAGCATCTCAACATACGTGAGGCCGGTTCCTTTGACTCGGTTCCTTTGGGCTTTTCTAAAGAAGCACGCGCCAAGTCTGGAAGCCATGAGTCATCATCAAGGTTCCGTCGTGCAACACTTGATGAGTGGCCTATTCGTGCGAAGCGGATGGGTCCATCAAAATGACGCACGGACAAGCTGCAACTTCTTCCCACCAACTTATAAATCAAGGGGAGTGGCTTTTCGTCAACACCGCCTACAATGCGGGGGCAAATGTGCACCCAGCATTGAGGGCAAATGCTTAAATCAACATCGAGCATGAGCTCATCCCAGATTGCTCATAAGCTGATGGGGGCGAGCTCATCAAAGCCTGCCCTAAGCATATCAGGGGTGGCTCCTTCTCGAACTGTGGCTATGGCTTCGTCATCGACTCCAAAAGAAAAGGCGATGATGCTGGACCAACCCCATTGTCCACAGCCAAGCGGCAAAGGAAAAGCTGTGATGGTGAATGAACCTTATCACCAGCAACCCATGAGCAAAGGGAAGGTTGCGATGATAAAGCATATTGCGTCCGAAGGAGAGCCATGTCACGCTCAAACTCAACTCCGAGTTGATGCGCCGGAGTTCATCCCTTCGCTGGCCAACAAACCCTGCAGGCCCGTGCCTAAACCAAACCACAAGCGCACGCTCCTGTGGCAAGGAGTGTACCTCACTCCTGGTGACATCAAGATGGGCCACGTGAATCCAACGGCAACAATCTCAGATCCTCTATCGTCATCTACCCCAATTCCACGACCTTCTTTTGACGGCTCATTTTCCCTGTCACGGCATCGTCGTCGTCAACGCAATGCTCGACGTGCATGGGTTGATTTCCCTGTGGCAATTGACTCTAGCATGGCAAGACATCAACGTGAGCAAGTGGGCACCACTATTTGGAATAGGGTAAGGAAGAGCCGCCCGAGGATTCGAGGAAGAATGAATCCTGCCCTAGATTCATATATCACACAGAGTATCTGCCAAACCCTAAGGAAGATGCTTCCAGGTGCATCCGCATCTGCAAATGATGTTGGGGGTGCTATTATGCGGCGAGTGGAGGCCTTCACTAAATGGCCAGAGTACCAAGAATTCATTGAGCAGGACCCTCGGCGACAAAACTACGTCACCTAGGCTGCCCGTGCACGTGCAAAACGAGAAGCCTACAAGCAAAGGGAGTTGGCTATGCGAGCTGACTCTAAATCTAGCAAAATTCAAGGGGCGAACTTTGCTTCATCAAGTCATGGTGGCAATACCCAAGTGGTGAAGAAGCTAGCAAGCACACCCAAGAAGTTGGCAACAACAATGGCTCCTTGGCCAACTCGAAAGAGGGCCTCACAAAATGCAGTTGAGGTAGTTCTTTCGATGCCGGTCGGAATCACAGAGGTGGCGGATGACAGCAGCGAAGCTTCTTCAACATCAACACACTTCAAAAGAAAGAAAGCCCGAAAGAATGTTGTAATGGGTCATCGTCCTGTAACTCGTAGTCAGACAAATTCGGGTAATAGTGATTCCTCTTCATCTCCTGAAAATGATCTCCAACATGCTAGAAACGCTAATGAACTACGTTCCCGTGGTTTTGAGCCAAGCTACGCGGAACAAGTTCTTGCGACAAATGAAACACGTTTAGTTGAGGAGCAGCTAGCCCAACTTACAGCTGCACTTCAGCAAAAAGAAGACGAGTTGGCTGCTCTACGCAACCAAATAGCTAATAATACAAGCCAAGATAATGACATACATGCTACTGTAAGTCATCATAGTCATCAATCATCACCTACCATTAGCCTTGAGGCGATCCAAAAGATGATTGCTGAAGGAGTTAAAGCCCAGTATATGCAAACCCACTACTCGATGCGTCCGGGGTATGTTAAGCCATACCCACCGGATGTCGACATGGTGTCTTTCCCAAGCAATTACCACCAGCCACAATTCAGCAAGTTCAATGGAACCTGGTCTCCTCATGAGCATATAGCTCATTTTCTTGCAGCCTGTCAAGATACAGCCCATAACGGAGCACTTCTCTTACGACAATTTGTGCAAACATTGTCCGGTCCAGCCTTCACATGGTATAGTAAGTTGGCACCAGGATCAATCAAGACATGGGAGCAAATGCAAGACACTTTTCTCGAGCGCTTTTATAGCACTCAGAGAACAGTGGGCATCACTGAGTTGACCCAAACAGAGCAAAGAGCAAATGAAAAAGCTGCTGAGTTCATTAACAGGTGGAGAAATTTAAGCCTCCATTGCCCACACCACCATCGAGCGAGCGGTGCGGATGTGCATGAATAATCTGTGCCCTGACATGGCTGTTTATTTGCAAGGTGTGCGGCCTGTCACTTTTGAAGAGCTCGCCTCTAAAGCTACAGATATTGAGAATTACATGCAACATGTCGCACGTCGAACAAAGACATTCACCAAGCCTGTAGAGAAAGGTAGCCAACGTGATAAGTTGACTGCCAAGCCAAAGCAAGTGCAAGCAATGGAGGCGGCAAAGACAATGATTCCACGATTCTGATCCGAGGAGCCACCACAAGAAATCAAGAGCAAACTGGAATGCAAACTCGTAGGAGGCCAACCCTTAGTGAGCGACAAAACAGAGAGTATTCCTTCCCTAATGAGGAGGTCGATGACTTATTTATGGGCTTACGGGAGTTGAATCTCATAGAGCTCCCTAAGCCAAAAAGGCCGGAAGAAGCTTCCAAGTTCAATGAACCAAATTATTGCCACTATCATCGCGTCTTAGGGTATACGCTTAAAGATTGCTTTGTGGTAAAGAATATTATCTAGAAAATGATTGATGAAGGGACAGTTGATGCAGACCTCCTTAAAAGCTTCAAGAAAGGCAAGAAAATGGTTGCAGCAAATGTCGCCACCTTTCAAGATGACTTGGTGAGTTCCGCATCTTCGAATATAACACCAATTGATAATATGGCATCAGTTTATGATAAAAGAATGCTGGTCTTAGAGTCTGACTTTATTCCAATGGTTTCCTCAGGCTATCCATCGTACTGTGGTCGACAGCAAAGATGCAGCTGTCAACTTAAAAGAGAGGCTTTTCAACGATGGATCCATGCCCCAAAGCTCGACCCATCGACTTTTCGAAGAGTCCAAGATAAGATGCGGGAGGCCGCATCTTTGTGACAAATGATGGCACAAGGCGAGGATCCACGCTCCACGTCAAAAATAGCACTGTTGTAGGGGTGGCCCCCACCTGAACCTAGCTAGCCTGTATCGAAAGGTTGCGAAGCTACGAGGAATCCTTGTAGGCTCTGTGTAAAGTACATATATATATCGTTCTTGGACAGACCAAGAGGTCATTCGCTCACCTAACTCTCCACTACCATACCTCTCTCTCTGTTTGGTCTGTAACCACAACAGTTGGCGCCGTCCGTGGGGACGAACGCGAGCGAAGCCTCAAGGATGGCACCGAAAAAGTTTCATCATCGACGACAACAAAGGAGGGAGCCGCGGCGGGGCCCTGCGTCGGCACCGGGGCCTTGACATTGGCGGCCGCGGGCGAAGGCAACGAGATTCGTCGCGCGGCGATCGACTCCTACCCTGCCATCGTCGACGCGGCGATCGACTCCTGTCCCACCATCGTCGACGCGACGATCGACTCCTATCCCACCATCGTCGATGCGGCGACCGACTCCTACCCCGCCATCGTCGACGCGGCGATCGACTCCTGTCCCGCCATCGTCGACGCGGCGATCGACTCCTACCCCGCCATCGTCGACGCGGCGATCGACTCCTACCCCGCCATCGTCGACGCGGCGATCGACTCCTGTCCCGCCATCGTCGACGCGATGACCGACTCCTATCCCACCATCGTCGACGCGGCGACCGACTCCTACCCCGCCATCGTCGATGCGGCGATCGACTCCTGTCCCGCCATCGTCGACGCGACGATCGACTCCTACCCCGCCGTCGTCGACGCGGCGATAGATTCCTACCCCGCCATCGCCGACGCAACGGCCGACATCCTGCCCGCCTCAGCCGCACGGGTCAGGGCTAGCGCCCTGTTGCCGGCCCTCGACACGCTCCGGCGAGAGTTGGCGGCTCTTCGTGCAACCGTGTGGGCCATGCAAGAGGCCCCGAGTGAGAGCTATAGCACCAAGGAACTGTTTGCAGCTGCCGCACCGCGTGCCCCTGCAGGTTCGGGTTATCAGCGTCATCTCTGGGGGTTCCTCGGTGGGGACCTCGCAGCGTTCACGCCCAGGTGTAGCCCAGGGTAAGGTCACTTTTGCGCCTGCGGACGCCCGGGGCGTGGAGTTTCCCCACCACGACCCTCTGCTCATCCGCGCGGGCATTGAAGGGTGCGATGTCAGGCGCGTCCTTATTGATGGAGGTAGCTCGGCGAACGTGATTTTCGCGGAGGTTCTCGGCCGCATGGGGATTCCTCGCAGCCGACTGCGGCCATCGCGGACCCGTTATGCGGCCGGGGCCAAGAACTAGCCACCGGGCCAAATATGTCTTCGAGTCTCCTTTTTTCAAGGCAACAACGTCAGGAGCGAGGACGCCATATTCGATGTCGCGGACACCCCAAGCCCGTACAACGCCATTCTAGGCCGCCCCGCCCTTGTCTCCTTTGGAGCGGTCCCGCATTACGGCTTCTTGTGTTTGAAGCTCCCGGGCCCGCAGGGTGTCATCACCGTCCATGGTAGCCAGGACCTCGCCCGACGCTTGGAGCTTACGAGCCCCTACCACAGGGTGCATATTCTCGCCGGCAAGCTCAAGGCGGGCACCCCGTCCGCCCCGGGATGGACCCCTAAGCCTCGACCGGAAGGCGGCATCAAAAGAGTCCCCCTCCGGTCGGCGGCCACGCGTCGTCTCGTCGGCGAAAGCCTCCCTTCGGAGGTGGAGCAGCAATTACTTCAGGTCCTCCGGAACAACGTCGATATCTTCGCATGGTCCCCGGAGGACATCAAGGGAGTGCACCGCTCTCTCATCGAGCATGCCTTGGCGGTCCGTCAGGACGCTAAGCGGTCAACAACGGCTTTGGCGTATGTCGCGCCGACCGCAACAAGCGGCCAAGGTGGAAGTAGCGAAGCTCATGCGGCGAGGGTCATTCGCGAGTCCGGCACCAAGTGGTTGGCCAACCGGTATTGGTCAAGAAAGCCGGTGGGGCTGGCGCATGTGCATCGACTTCACCGCCCTCAATAAGGCGTGCGAAGGATGACTACCCTTACCACGCGTCGACCAATTGGTCGACGCCACCTGTTGTGAACTTATGAGCTTCACGGGCGCCTACTCCGGATATCATCAAATTCACATGGCCAAGGCGACGAAGAAAAAACTAGCTTCATCACCCGATAGGAACATATCGCTTTGTCGGGATGCCCTTCGCTTTGAAAAATCTTTGGCGCAACTTTTACCGCCTCATTGTGCGGCATTGACCTCCCGGTTGGGGAGGAATGTGGAGGCATACGTCGACGACGTGGTCGTCAAAACCAAGCAGTTGGCCGTTCATAGCCAGGATCTACAAGAGACCTTCGACAACCTCCGGAAGGCGGGCGTCAAGCTCAACCGGACAAATGTGTATTCGGTGTGCGCACGGCAAGCACAGGCTTCACGGTGTCGGGCGCGCATACTGAGCCAACCCCAACAAGATCGACGCGATCCTCGCTATGGAACCGCCCAAAACAACAAGGGAGGTTCAGCGACTCGCTGGCCGGATGGCGGCCTTGAGCCGATTTTTATCCCGAGCGGCGGAGCGGGGCCTGCCCTTTTTCAAAACCCTCCGCGGTTGTGACGGCTTTCGCTGGGACAGCGATTGCGCTAGCGCCTTCGACGACCTCAAGCGGCACCTCGCAAGTTTACCCACTCTGGTCGCCCCGGCACCAGAGGCTCCCCTCTTGCTTTACCTCGCCACCTCGACAACAGCAGCCAGCGCCGTCCTCGTCCTCGAAGAAGGTGCTCGTCAACGCCCCGTGTACTTCGTCTCCGAGGCCTTACAAGGCGCCAAGACATGGTACACGGAGCTTGAGAAGCTGGCTTACGCGCTGGTCATGGCCTCCAGGAAACTCCGACACTACTTTCTGGCCCATCCAATTACCATGCCATCCTCGTTCCCCCTGGCGGAAATGTTACACAATAAAGAAGCCACAGGACGCATCGGTAAGTGGGCAGCCGAACTCGCCCCTTTTTCACTAACATATGCCTCGCGCACAGCAATCAAGTCCCAGATCCTGGCGGACTTCCTTGCGGAGTGGACCCCCTCGGCCCAGCACGTCCAGCAACTAGAGGACCCGGTGTGGACGCTCCACACCGACGGAGCTTACGGCGTCTCCGGGGCAGGCGTGGGGGTCGTGATCACTACGCCGGAGCGACACTGCCTGTTGTACTCGGCTCGCCTTGCATTTCCCGCCACCAACAACACTGCCGAGTACGAGGCGCTCCTCTTTGGCCTCGCGAAGCTCAAAGCTTTGGGCGCGCGATGAGTCCTCGTGCGCACGGACTCACGGTTGGTGGCAGGCCAGGTGGACAAGTCGTACCAAGCGAAGGATCCCGACCTCGCCAAGTATCTCGCAGCTGTGCGAGCCAAGGAGCGGCATTTCTTGGGCGTCACCGTCAAGGCTATCCCCGTCGCGAGAGAATAAGCGGTGGCGACCTCGCGAAGGCCGCCACCAAAGCAACTCCCATTCCCAAAGGCGTTCTCACGAGTGCTACTGCGCGGCCATCGCGCAAGACAACCGCGACGCAGCCCTCGTCCATCAGATCGCCCCGCAGGCCGATTGGCGACAGCCTGTGTATGCTTTCTTGCAGGGCATCGCCGAGCCCGACGACCCCACGGAGCTCCGTCGCCTACAGTGCCGCGCTAGAGCCTTCCAGGTGCTTGACGAAGTTCTCTATAAGAGAGGGGTCTACGCACCGCTTTTGCGATGTCTCTCGCGCGAGGAGGGCAAGCACCTCCTCGCGGAAATTCATGCAGGGCTCTGTGGCTCGCACCTGGCGCCAAGATCGCTCGTCGGTAAGGCATTCCGGCAGGGCTTCTACTGGCCAACCGCCGTCGCCGATGCCCAAGACCACGTGCGCCGGTGTCAGGGCTGCCAATGGATGGGCCGGGTCGTTCATCGACCCCCGGCTGAACTTAACCCCATCCCCCCCGTATGGCCGTTGGCGCGGTGGGGTATCGACATAGTGGGCCCGCTTCCCCGCGCTCCAGGAGATTTGCGCTTCGTAGTGGTCGCCCTGGAGTATTTCTCCCGATGGCCAGAGGCTGCGGCCCTAGCCAAGGTAACCTCGGCAGCCGTACAGCGATTTCTTTGGCAGAACATCATATGCCGCTTCGGGGTGCCCAGGGAGATCATCGCCGACAATGGCCTACAGTTTGACTCCTCTCAGTTCAAGGAGTTCTGCAGCGACATGGGCATCACGCTCCGGTTCGCCTCGGTCGCGCACCCACAATCTAACGGTGCGATCGAGCGGGCAAACGGCGCCATCTCCGTGGGGATCAAAAAGCGCCTCGTTGGGCTGCCAAAAGGCACCTGGCGGGCGAACTTCACAGCGTCCTCTGGTCCCTCCGCACGACGGTGACGCGCCCGACGGGATTCACACCGTTCAAACTCCTCTTCGGTGACGAGGCCGTGACGCCTGAAGAGCTCCGGGCCGGCTCACGGTGGGTCCTCGCCCAGGCGCCAGACGAGGAGCGCCAACTCTCCCTCGACCTCCTTGACGGGGCCCGGGTGAATGCCACCCGGCACGTTGCAAAGTACACACGGCAGATGGTCCGCATGCGCGCCCGCTCGGTGCATCCACGAGAATTCCAGCCGGGGGACCTTGTCCTCCGGCTGACGTTGCACGCAGACACGGTGGGCAAGCTGGAATCCAAGTGGGAGGGCCCGTACATCGTTGCAGAGGCGTTGCAGCGAGGGGCTTACCGCCTCTCCACACTCGAAGGGCAGGCGTTCCGTCACACGTGGAACGCGGACAGGTTGCGCAGGTACTACGTTTAACTGTATGCTTAATTGCCTGCTGTAATGCACTCGCTCGTTCAGACGCGCGTTTAATAAAGCCGGTCCCAAACTAGCTATTGCATCCACACGCACTCTACGGAGTATAAATAAGACGTAGCGAAGAGGTCCACCTCCGCACGCACTCCACGGAGTATAAATAAGGCGAGCGAAGAGGTCCGCCTCCGCACGCACTCTCACTGAGTATAAATAAGGCGTAGCGAAGAGGTCGCCTCCATACGCACTCTATAAAGGAATCTGGCGTAGGCTACAGGCGAGAAAACAAAACTTTTCTCTGCGCACCCAAGAACATCATGCTAAGGAAGGATCATGGATCGTTACCACTTAGACACGTATGCGCGGAAGAAGAATTGAAACCGATCCAATCACGCGTCGAGGTAGTAGTGGAAGTAGCCGATCGTCCCGAACAGATCGTCTCCTCCACGCACGCCGATCAAGCCTGAACGCAGCGGCGCCTCCACCGGTATCCACACGTCCCGGGCTGGGCGCCGATCGCGAGTGTACTAGCACTCGTGAGCAGCTAGGGTTTGGCTCGGGAGGTGGCGGCTAGGGTTTTGCTAGATGTTCATAGGGCCGAATCCTCCGCCCCTCGCCTCCATATATATAGACCTCCTCACGTGGGCCTCGTGGACCGAGGCCCAATAGGAGTCTATTCGGATCTCTATCCGAATTGAGCCCATATCCGAATCATATTCGAATTAGTGTTCCAACCCGTTAAGCGTGCGACCCTGTAGGTTCACGTATACTTGGTCGTGACCCGGAAACGCCTTTTCGGTTACCATGTTAATAGCGGCCTCTAGTAAGACATATTAACCCCAAAGTATATGTAAAGATCATATCAATTTGAACTGTAATGTTCTCTCATGTACGAATCCCTTTGCCTCACGATATAGATTGAGCTCAAGGCGAGACCTGTGTCATCCTCTTAATAGCTCAATCACTCTCTCGATTCCGTGATGGATTATAAACTCGTGATTGACTCCTCAATCACCTTGGCATGGCCATGCACTTTCATAATCCATTACATCGAGGGGCCTAGAGATATCTCTCCCATAAGGAGGGCAAATTCTATCTTGATCATTCACATCCCACTACATGTTTCATGGCAAACCGAAGACTACTTTTATGACTACCCGATTCACGGAGTAGTGTTTAGTAGTCCCAAAATAAGCTACTACTCATGTTGGGAACCATGATGATCTCAAGTCTAAGGACTCTACATAAACACTACTTGAGACCAACTGATGACACATGGAATCTCTGCAGTGTCTCATGGCAGGTCTATCCAACATATGTTCACTAACACATGTCCATATTATTGATTTGGTATCACCATACCATGATCCATGAGACATGATCATCAATCAATACATATGCTGATCTTTGTCTTTGAATCATATTTGTTCCTCATATGATATACGATCAGGGATCATTTAGAAATAGCAACATCTTAGTATTTAAGAGTCTCATGAATAAGTCACATACTCATTGATCAATAATGATGATGTCTATTCCAAGGAACAAAGTAATGTATCATAAACATAGTATGTGATATATATAACATCTCCATGTTGCCTCTAGGGCATATCACTATGATCTCCCACTTGCACTAGAGTCAACCATGTAGGTATCTAATACCCATTGCCCTAGTGTGAGCCTCATGCTTTGGCTGGGGAAGCGGCTTTGTCAACGGATCTGCAATGTTCAAATCCGTTTGTACTTTGCATATCTTCACATCGCCTCTCTCCACTATCTCGCGGATGAGATGAAATCACCGTAAAATGTGCTTGGACTTACAGTGCGATCTAGGCTCCTTGGCTTGTGCAATGGCCCCACTATTGTCTGATGAGGTCCATTGGGCTGGAGGCACTAGCCATCACACCAAGCTCGAAATAAATTTCTTGATCCAACGACCTCTTTGGTAGCTTCGAAGCTGCTATGTACTCGGCTACATTGTAGAATCGGCAACCGTCTGCTGCTTGGAACTCTTCCGACTTACCGCACCGCCATTCGGGCATAACACAAATCCAGTTGCGATCTAAAATCATCTTTGTCGGTTTGGAAGCTAGCATCGGTGTAACCATTTACAACGAGCTCTTCCTCACCTCCATAGACAAGGAACACATCTTTAGTTCTTCTCAAGTACTTCAAGATGTTCTTTACGACAATCCGGTGACTTTCACTGGATCGATTGGTATCTACTCGTAGCACTTAAAGCATCTGAAACATCGGGCGTGTACAAAGCATGGCATACATAATGGACCCAATAGCCGAAGCATATGGAATCGCATTCATTTTATCCGCTCATCGGTGTACTAGGACACGATTCTTGCTAAGATTTATACCATGTGACATAGGTAGAAAACCTTTCTTGGAATCATGCATGTTGAACCTTTTCAACACCTTCTCAATGTACGTATCTTGGCTTAATCCAATTAGCCTTTTGATCTATCTCTATAGATCTTGATGCCCAGAATATATCTGCCTCTCCTAAGTCTTTCATAGAGAAACTATTTTTAATGAAGACTTAATGATTCGAAACAAAGGAATGTCATTTCCGATCGGTAATATGTCATCCACATATAAGACCAGAAATACGAGTGCGCTCCCACTAGCCTTTTGTAAACACAAGGCTCTTCTTCGTTTTTGATGAAACCAAACCCTTTGATTACTTCATCAAAGCGAATGTTCCAACTCGAGATGCTGCTTTAATCCATAAATGGATTTTGGAGCTTGCATATCTTTCCAAGCGATTGCGGATCGACAAAACCCATGGGCTGTGTCATGTACACATCCTCACTCAGATTTCCATTAAGGAAAGCTGTTTTGACATCCATTTGCCATATTTCATAGTCGAAATATGCAGCAATCGCTAGAATGATCCGAATAGACTTTAGCATTGCGACGGGCGAATAAGTTTCATCATAATCAACACCTTGAATTTGTTTGAAACCTTTGGCCTGTCGCGCTTTATAGATGTGAACATTTCCATCAATGTCTATCTTTTCTTGAAAACCCATTTGCACTCAATGGTTTTAACACCATCAGTGGATCAACCAAGTTCCAAACTTGATTCTCGTGCATGGATTCAATTTGGATCTCATGGCTTCAAGCCATTTCTCGAGTCTAGTCCCACCATCGCTTCTTCATAGGTCTTAGGCTCATCGTTGTCTAACAACAAAATGTCCCTTTGTTGAGTAGTCAAGAACATGTACCTCTCGGTGCACGCGTGACCTTCGACCTACGTGGTCTTTGGTGTGTCCACAATAGGTTCTTCAACGGTTTGTTCATCTGTTGTGGTTACGTAGGAGCTGAAGCGTTATCAGTGTTTCTTGAATTTCTTCAAGTTGCACTGTGCTCCCACTATCCCTTCTTGAGAGAAACTCTTTCTCTAAGAAGACACCATCTTGAGCGACAAACACTTTGCCTTCTCCGGATTATAAAAATAATATCCTTTTGTTTCCTTAGGATACCCGATAAAGAAGCATTTATCAGATTTAGGAGTGAGCTTATCAGATTGTAAGCGTTTTACATAAGCCTCACATCCCCAAATCTTAAGAAAAGACAAGCTAGGATGTTGTCTGTCCACATCTCATATGGTGTCTTTTCTACTGATTTTGATGGAACCTGTTTAGTGTGAGCGCAGTGTTTCAAGAGCGTACCCCCAAAAAGACAACGGAAGATCACTTTGGCTCATCATGGAGCGCACCATATCTAATAAGGTGCGATTTCTCCGTTCAGATACCCCATTCCATTGAGGTGTTCCTGGCGGAGTCAATTGTGGAACAATTCCACAATCCTTTAGATGATTGCCAAACTCATGGCTCAAATACTCACCTCCACGATCAGATCATAGAAACTTGATTGTCTTGCCTAAATGATTTTGCACTTCATTTTGGAATTCCTTGAACTTTTAAAGGATTAGGACTTATGCTTCATCAGGTAGATATACCCATATCTACTAAAGTCATCAGTAAAAGTTATGAAGTACTAAAAACCACCTCTGGCTGTTAAGCTCATTGGTCCACATACATCAGTATGTACGAGTGCCAATAAGTCATTTGCCCGTTCACCTTGACCGGTGAAAGGTGCCTTTGTCATCTTGCCAAGTAAACAAGATTCGCATGTCTCTAATGATTCAAAATCAAATGAGTGCAGAATACCATCTCTATGGAGCTTACGCATGCGTTTCTCATTTATGTGACCTAGCGGCGATTGCCAAATAAGCGTGGGATTCAAATCATTCGAGGCGTTGCCTTTTTGCATTAATGTTATAGACCGGTGACCCTTCAAGAGTAAGAACGTATAACCCATTCACCAATGGAGTATGACAATAGAACATATCTTTGAAATAAAGAGAACAACCATTGTCCATAGATTTAAAGTCATAACCTACGCTTGCAAACATGAAGCGAAATAATGTTCTTTGAAAGAGATAGAACACAATAACAATTATTCAATTCCAAAACTAATCACGAAGGTAAAGACAATGGCATGGTGCCAACTACTACCGCGACAAGTTTTGCTCCATTGCCAAGCGAAGATCCACTTCGCTCCTCCTCAAACTTCTACTTCTTATTAGCCCCGCAGCGATTTGCGGATGTGAGCAACCGATCCGGTATCAAATACCCAAGAATTAGTGGAAGAAGTAGCAAGATTGATTTCTATAACATTTATACCTGGAGTGGAAGTCATACTTCCCTTCTTCTTCTCAAGATCCTCCAAGTACTTTGGGCAGTTCCTTTTCCAATGTCCTAATTGCTTACAGTAGTAACAATCTGCATCAGGATGAGCGGAGCCTCGTTCAGACGCGCGTTTAATAAAGCCGGTCCCAAACTAGCTATTGCATCCACACGCACTCTACGGAGTATAAATAAGATGTAGCGAAGAGGCCCGCCTCCGCACGCACTCTACGGAGTATAAATAAGACGTAGCGAAGAGGTCCGCCTCCGCACGCACTCTACGGAGTATAAATAAGACGTAGCAAAGAGGTCCGCCTCCGCACGCACTCTATAAAGGAATACGCGTAGGCTACGGAAGCAGAAAACAAAACTTTTCTACTGCGCACCCAAGAACATCATGCTAAGGAAGGATCATGGATCGTTACCACTTAGACGCGCAGCGCAGCGGAAGAAGAATTGGAAACCGATCCAATCTCGCGCTTTCATAATCCATTACATCGAGGAGCGGAGACACCCCGTACATGGTGAATTCTTCGGCAAGATCGCGCATGTTAAACCGGAGGGCGACGCCGGCAAGTCTTCACGCCTGCCACTCATCGTCGCTCCGCGGTTCCAACCCGGGGCAGCAGTTGAAAACTATCGGCTGACCCCGGCAATGCAGCCTGCTGCTGGGTGTCACGCGGTAGTAGAACCACTGCCGCAGCCACCCTTCCCATTTCTCCTTCGTCGCCAGAGCGGGGACTACGTTCGCGTAGCCTGACCTCACCACGAAGTGAACACTGCCGAAGTTGGACAGCGCCCCTCCATTGACCTTCTTCGGCTGGCAACGCGCATCATGAAGCAGGGCAAACAGGCTCACGCGAGGATGACAGCCTTCTGCCCGCAGCGCCCAAGCAAACACCGCCAAGCGAACTATCGCATTCGGGGTCAACTGCGCCAGCTCTAGTCCGTAAGCCTTCAAGACCTCACCAACAAACAGCGTCGATGGCATTCGGAGCCCAGCCTCGAAGAACGCGGAGAAGACAATTGCTTCGTCCACCGCGGGGTGGGGCTCCACCTCGTCATGGGCCGGCAGGCGCGCTCCGTCGCGCTCCGCTATCTTCTTCTCCCGCACTAGGGCTTCGAGCGTCTCCTCCGTTGCCAGGCTCCGCCCTAGAACCCCGGAACAAAGACCTTGCGCGCTCGGTCGCGTCGTATCGCTGTGGACTTGCAGCGGCTTGCGAGCCACCAGGGAGAATGCCGCCGCTGGCAGCGTCGCGCTGATTCGGCCCGACGAGGCGCTACCGCTGCGCCGGCGACCGGAATCTCCGTCACTTGCCATTTTTTCCTCTCGCACGCAGGATTGCAGGAGCAGGAGGCGTGTGGATTTTGCGCGGCGGCACAAAGCGACCAGACAAGCAAATGCGGGCCAAGGACCCGTCTGGGCGCCGGCCAAGAGCCTTTTATACAGATCCTCCGCGTCCCCTGACCGGGAACGCAACCGGCCGGGCCGCATCGCTCCGACTCCCCCACGATCGGGGAGCGCAACTGTCGCGGGGCGGATCGACGCATATCCCGCTCCTCTCGAGCGTCGCGCACCACGCTGCGTCGCGGATCTGCGACATCCACGACCGCCAACCATGCAGCACCGCGTGTCTCCTCCCTCGGGACCGTGCGTACGACGGCCGCAGCACGTCCCAGCACTCTTCAATGCTCCGTGCAATGGCCTCGGCCCAAGCGCGAGCCAACCTCATCGACTGGCGCGTGGAAAGGCCTGCCCCACCCCGCATCAAGTGCGGTTTCTCGCCGTTCCCGACGCTCAATACCCCGGCCCGGAAGATGGCCCGGCAACAAGCGTGGCCCCGGGCGAGCGCTCGAGACCGTGGGCGACGCCGACCCCAACCCAGCTCCGCGGCTTTAACAACCATCCACGTGTCCACACCTGCGTCGAAGGATGCCCCTCTCGCGCAAACTCGGGACAACCCGACTCGCTCCTTTGCTCGTGCCACGATCGTTTCCGCACACTAATGTATCACACGCCTTCCATGAATGACCAGTTCCGGAAGCGCGGGACGATAGCTCGCATCGGCGAGTTTTCCGCTCGCGCGCAGTAAGTAGCTCCGCATCGCGACGCCTTCGCTCCGCGCGCGGCGACCTCTCGCATCGCGGCGCCTTACGCTCCGCGGCGCGAAGCAGCTCGCATCGCCGGCGTCTTCGCTCGCGGCGCAAAACAGCTCCGCACCGGCGAGGTCTTCGGCCCACACCATAACGTTTCAACACCGGCTCTCTGCGGACCCCAACCCCGTCTCGTGAAGCCACCATACCTTCACGCAACAAACAACTCTCAACTACAACCGCGCAACGTCACAGGCCGCGGGGACGGAGGGGGCCAAGGGACTCGGCAACATGGCTATTGGCCTGTGAAGCCCATCCCCATGAGAGGCTCCTGTTGTAGGGGTGGCCCCACTTGAACCAGCTAGCTCAGTATCGACGAGTTGCGAAGCTGCGAGGAAATCCTTGTAGGCTGTGTAAAGTACATATATATATCGTTCTTGGACATACCAAGAGGTCATTCGCTCACCTAACTCTCCACTACCATATACCTCTCTCTGTTTGGTCTGTAACCACAACAAGCGCAAAGATTGATAAAGCGTGTGAGCAGTCCTCATGAAGAATTTGATGTCTTCACCATTGGCGTCTTTGATGATGATGAGGGTTCTCTTTATTTCCCTGAAGAAGAATCTCCAGAAGTTGACCAAATTCAACTTAGATTAGGCTGCCATCTAGCTGATCCTCATCTTCTAGCTGGAAGGGAGCCCAAAAGCAAAAATGTAACCCCAAATGAAGCGACTGACTTTGCTACTAATATGTCAGTCAAATATTTTGTAATCTCTCACTTGAAGAAAATACCAGCTATGCTTTCTGTGTATGATGCTCGTGTCTTTAAATCGATTTGCGCAAGGCTTTTGTTCTGACACTTTCTTTCCCTGAAGATTATAGAGTAGAAGTGTCACAAACAGAGACAGAGGTAGCTGAGATTTTAAATATGACATTCACTGAGGAGGACATGCTATTAGGTTCTAAGAAGCACAACAGGCCGCTTCTCATGTTCGGTGAAATTGATGAGCTGCCCGTAAATCGCATAATGATAGATGGTGGATCTGCCATAAATTTATTACCTTTGCGTACCTTAAAAAGGATTGGATATTCCAAAAAGGATTTGAGCCGATCTAATGTGGTTATTCATGGTTTCAATCAATCGGGTCAGGAAGCTATGGGTACCATATCATTGGTTTTAAAGTTGGAAACACTATGCACATATGTGAACTTTCACGTGATTGATGCGGCTACTTCATATAATGCCCTACTTGGTCGCCCATGGTTGCATGAAAATCAAGTCGTACCATCTACGCTTCATCAATGCATCAAATACAAAGATCGCTTAGGGAGACAATACGGATATTTGCCGATAAAAAGCCATTCACGATGAGCTGAATCCTTCTATGCTGATGCAAAATTCTATTTTGAGCCCGTTGATAAAGTGTGTAAACCAAAGTCAGTGTTTGTACTAGAGTCAAATTTCATAAAGAAAGATATTGAGGAATCCTCATCAACAGCGAAGATATATCAATATATACCAAGTGACCAAAGGAAGAAAGGAGATCCAATATTTCGTGTCATGAATAAATCACCCTCTGATAAAGGTATTGAATTTCCGACACCCTTACCTCCTTTGATACAACATAAAATAAAACAAGCTCAAAATCAATTACACAACTCTAGCACGAGCAAAAATAAGAATAGAGTAGTGGCTCAAATTACTCTGTCAAATAAGGATGATGAATCATTACCTATTTCTTTATATGACAATAAAGTTCTTTATATGATGCAGAAAATGGGTTATGATATCGTTAAAGGCCCTTCTCTATGCAATGGCCGTGGGCAGCTTGCACCATTTGAAAAGGCGCTGTCCCAAGCACAACTTGAAGCCCTACATGAGGATCAAACATTAAAGGAAAAGAGGTATGGGTTGGGTTATGATGTTTGTATGACCTCGGCTGAATTTATAGACACAACGGCAGCGGCCCCACAAATGGAGGATGGAAATCAACCCACCATTGATGAATTGGAAGAAATCAATATTGGGATGCTCGACGAGCCTCGTCCAGTCTATATTTGCAAACATTTATCCAAGGAAAGTAAAGAAGAATATCATAAATTTCTTTTGACAAATAGGGATGTGTTCGCTTGGACATATGAAGAAATGCCGGGGTTGGATCCAGCAGTGGCAGTACATCGACTCGCTGTACAAGAAGACATTCCACCGGTCAAGCAACCACAAAGGAGGTTTCGACCAGATATACTCCCAAAAATAGAAGTGAAGTCGATAAACTTGTAACAATGGGTTTATTCGGAAGTCAAATATCCTAAGTGGCTTTCCAACATTGTTCTGTCAAGAAGAAGAATGGGCAAATCCGTGTATGTGTAGATTTTAGAGATTTGAATAAGGCATGTCCTAAAGATGATTTTCCAATACCTATTTAAAATACTTATTGATGCTACTATGGGACATGAAATATTTTCATTTATGGATGGCTATTCGGTTATAATCAAATAAAAATGGCACCAGAAGATGAGGAGTTAACCACATTCTGAACACCCAAAGGTATATTCTGTTATAGGGTTATGCCTTTTGGACTTAAAAATGCTGGTGCAACATATCAACGAACCATGACAATTGTCTTCGATGGATTATTGCACATCATCGTCGAGTGCTACATAGATGATATTATTGTAAAGTCGAAACAGGAAAGAGACCACTTAAAACATCTCTCTATGGTTTTTGAACGCCTTAGACAACATAATTTGAAAATGAACCCAATGAAATGTGCCTTTGGTGTCTCGTCTGGAAAATTTCTGGGTTTTATAGTTACAAAGCGTGGAATCGAAATTGACCCAACTAAAATAGAGGCAATTGTTAAAATGCCACCACCTACAAACCTCCATAAATTGAAGAGCCTCCAAGGTCATTTAGCATATATTCGGAGATTTATCTCAAATCTATCTGGGAGATGCAAACCTTTTTCTCGGCTTATGAAAAAAGGTGTCCCTTTTCAATGGGATCAAGCATGTCAAAACGCATTTTTAGATATAAAGAAATATTTAATAAATCCCCCTGTCCTAAACGCGCCAATTAAAGGACGACCATTAATTCTTTATACGGCAGCCATGCCAACATCACTAGGTGTTCTTTTGGCGCAGAATAATGATGAAGGAAAAGAAATGTCCTTATATTATCTCAGTCGCACCCTTGTGGGGGCAGAATGCAATTATCCAGACATGGAGAAAATATGTCTGGCACTAGTATTTGCGGCACAAAAATTGCGCCACTATATGCTAGAGCACACTGTGCACCTCATTTCGAGAGCAGATCCGCTCCGATACATCTTAAATAAAATGGTTCTTTCAGGGAGATTAGCTAAATGGGCGATGTTCCTGTCACAATTTGATATTGTGTTTGTACCACAAAAAGCTACGAAAGGGCAAGCTTTGGCAGACTTTCTAGCTGCACACCCTATTCCTGACGATTTTCCTATCGATGATGATTTACCAGATGAAGAGATATTTGTCACATCGGTTGCTAATTCAACATGGCAAATATATTTTGATGGTGCTTGTCGTGATCGGGAGTGGCGCAGCATCATTTTTGTTATGCCTAGTGGAGAAATAATTCCATATTCATTCACTTTAACCTCAGCGGTTTCAAATAATTCACTGAGTATGAAGCTTTAATTATAGGGTGGAAATAGCCTTAAATATGGGATTGAACACACTGTCAGTGTATGGTGATTCCCAATTAGTTATTAACCAACTTTTAGGGATTTACATGGTAAGAAAAGAGGAACTAATGCCATATTTTTTGAGAGCAAAAGAGCTTATGTCTATGTTCACTAACATAAGTATACAACATATCGTTAGAAGCCAAAATGAAAAGGCTAATGCGCTAGCAAGTTTGGCAGCTAGCATGTCAATAAATTCTTATGAAATAATGGACGTACGCGTAGAGGAACGAAGAGTCTTGCCAATACTCGCTGAGGAAGATGGAACAACATCCTCTATAGCATTGACAGCGGATATTTGTGAAATTGAAGTAGGAGATTGGCGGACTCCATTTCTCGAATATTTACTCCACGGTTATCTACCTCTCGATTCTTGCGAAAGGACTAGAATCCGAAGAAGGTCAGTCCACTACACATGTATAAATGATACGCTTTATAGACGTTCGTATGATGGCATCTTGCTGCGTTGCCTTGCTGGAAATGAGGTGATGGAGGCATTGAGGGAAGTGCATGCCGGTGTTTGTGGTGCACACCAATCTGGTCCCAAACTGCATAACCAATTAAAGCATTTGGGCTATTATTGGCCTACAATGTTCGAAGATGCTATGAAATTTGCAAAAAGGTGTCATGAATGTCAGGTACATGCTGACTTCATCCATCAACCACATGAGCCACTACACCCCACTAGCATGTCCTGGCCCTTTGAAATGTGGGGAATGGATATAGTCGGACTAATTCAACCGCCATCATCCAAAGGGCATAAATTCATTCTCGCAGCGACCGACTATTTCTCTAAATGGGTAGAAGTCGTACCATTAAAAGAAGTTAAGGTAGAAAATGTGGAAAATTTTATAAGGACTCATCTTATATATCGCTTTGGCGTCCCTACGCGAATTATATCTGATAACGGGTCACCATTCAAAAATAGACATATGGAGAAGTTATGCGCAAAATTTAAAATAAAACATCATTTTTCTACGGCATATAATGCAGCAGCCAATGGACAAGCTGAGGCATTTAATAAAACCCTATGCAAATTATTAAAGAAGATGGTTTCAAAGAACAAGCGAGATTGGCATGAAAAGCTGCTTGAAGCCTTGTGGGCGTATAGGACCACGATACGCACACCAACTGGAATGACTCCTTACTCCCTGGTGTATGGAGGAGAGGCGGTCTTACCGTTGGAAGTGCAAATTAATTCTTTGAGAGTCGCTATGCATGAGAAACTCTTGGAAGAGGAGGCCGTTAAAGTACGATTAGAAGAATTAGAACGTCTTGAAGGGAAGCGTCTTCAAGCATTACAAAACTTAGAAGCGTACCAGGCAAGAGTGTCACGAGCTTTTGATAAGCGCCTCAAAAGGAGGTCATTTAAAGAGGGAGATTTAGTTCTCGCTGTCATTCGCCCCATGAATATTACACATCGGATGCAAGGAAAATTTGAGCCTAAATGGGAAGTCCCTTACATCATAAAATAAGTATATTCTAGTGGCGCATATAAAATTATTTCCCCAGATGGTGAATATTCTCCACCACCGATAAATGGGAAATTTCTAAAGTGTTACTACGCGTAAAAACAAAAACAAATGCTCCAACGCCCTACGAGCTTAAACTGTGGCGTAAAAAAAAATAATAAGTGCTCCAATGCCTTATGAGCCTAAACTATGGTGCAAAAAAAACGCTCCAAAGCCGTACAAGCCTAAACTACGGCGTAAAAGAAAAAAATAAGCGCTCCAACGCCTTATGAGCCTAAACTATGGCGCGAAAAAATAATAAGCACTCCAAAGCCGTACGAGCCTAAACTACAGCGTAAAAAAAACTAAATAAATAAGTGCTCCAACGCCTTACGAGCCTAAACTATGGCGTAAAAAATAATAATAAGTGCTCCAACGCCTTACGAGCTTAAACTGTGGCGCAAAAAAAAAGCGCTCCAAAGCCGTACGAGCCTAAACTACGGCGTAAAAGAAAAAAATAAATAAATAAGTGCTCCAATGCCTTACGAGCCTAAACTGTGGCGTAAAAAGAGAAAATGTACATATATAATAAGCGTTCTGAGATCCTACGACTCAAAAAAAATAATAAGTACTCCAACGCCTTACGAGCCTAAACTGTGGCAAAAAAATAATAAGTGCTCCAACGCCTTACGAGCCTAAACTGTGGCGTAAAAAAAAGTGCTCCAACGCCTTACGAGCCTAAACTGTGGCGTAAAAAAAGAAATAAATGCTCCAAAGCCATACGAGCCTAAACTGCAGCGTTAAAAAAAATAAATAAATAAGTGCTCCAACACCTCACGAGCCTAAACTATGGCGTAAAAAATAATAATAAGCGCTCCAACGCCATATGAGCTTAAACTGTGGCGCAAGAAAAATATGAGCGCTCCAACGCCTTACGAGCCTAAATTGTAGCGTAAAAAAATAAGTGCTCCAAAGCCTTACAAGCCTGAATTATGATGTAAATAATAATAATAATAAATGCTCCAACGTCTTACGAGCCTAAACTGTGGCATAAAAAAATCGCTCCAAAACCTTAAAAGCCTAATCTATGGTGTGAAAAAGTGCTCCAAAATCTTATGAGACTAAATTGTGATGTAAAAAAGGGGGCACTTTAAAGCCTTCCAAGCCTAAACCATAAAAAAAAGAAGTATATTATCCTCAAGTCAGAATTGCAAGCACTAAAAAAAAAGTTTATGTAGAAGCATCAGTTAAGCTACGTAAAAAGGAAATTGATGACAACCCGCATCTCTTGGAGAATAGTTGTCGACATGAGGACCCATACTTCAAAGTACACAAACGGCTAAAACCAACACATGCAAGGTTGCATGTATATGCACGATCAAGAAACATGTTCACACATAGCTTAATACTCGAGCACGTCCGCATCCTAATATACACACCGGATGTGTTCAAAATATAACAAAAAAGTATACACATATATACATGTCGAGCTCCAGATCTGAAAACAAATATTTTTCACACCAGGACCTCGAGGGGGCATCTGTTGACACCGATTTTGTCCTAAATTTTTACACTCGAGTTATTTCGCAAAATCGGAACTCCACCTTCTAAGATTTTTTTGTGTGTGCTACATATTACACTTGAGTGGCGAATTTTTACGACATGTTTGCAGGGTAAGTAAAAGTCTTATGTCAAATTTTCAGCTTATTCGGAGCATATATGCTCACTCGAATAGGATAATACGGCCAGACGACGTACGCAAAGCACAAGTCCACCTTTCAGGATTTTTTGTGTGTGCTACATATTACAATCGAGTGGCGAATTTTTATGGCATGTTTGTGGTGTAAGTATAAGTCTCGTGTTTAATTTTTAGGTCATTCGGAGAACAAATGCTACTTGTATAAATTGATATAGCCGGACAGATTATAAATGTTTACGTGCGAAATGCTTACAAGTATTAATTTCCTTTTCATGAATTAATTAAAAAAAGAGAGACATTCATGCCAATAGCCATATATGCTCACGTACTACATGCGTGCATAAAAGAACTACATACAAGCACTATTGAATTTCTTCATAGATTAAGCTACTAAGCCACGTCCATGCACATAGGTCAATTTGCATGCTCCCACGTCCCAACATGCTTTGCATTATCCAAAAAAAAAAAAAGGTGAGAACCCTAGTATATACCAATCTAGCTTGTGCATGCATACTACGTCTGCTAGCCTGTGCATGCATGCATAGATTTTGAGCTCTTAATTAATTAATAGCTAAACACTTTGCAAAGATGTAGCTCACACCCACGTAGCAATCAGATTGGCTCTCATGCATGAACTAAGCACTTCAGCAGTTAACTGATTAACGTAAAATAAAGCTAATTAATTAGTTAAGAACGCAAGGCAACAATTCAGCCAAAGCATGTATTGGTAGCATCTCTGCCATGTTGCATGGAAAAATGGTATCACGGCAGCATGCATGGTTAAGTTAAACACTTCTCTGACTAATTATTCAAGGATAATCATGACCCACATCTAGTTCAAAAGTTTTGTATGGTACCTCTCCCATGCCGCAAGGGAGTGGCATCATAACTGCATGCATGTTTAAGTATTCTCCAATCAATTGATTAATAGCAATCACTAGTGAGTTTATGTTTTAACCGTAGCACACAGGGAGGTTCCAGCCAAAGAAGTGCACGTTCTGCACAACGGCAGGAAGAGCCGGCTAAAACGGGCATGAACTGCCGATAAAAAAAAAGAAAAGGAAAGAAAACCAGAGAAAAGGAAATCAAAAGAAGTGGCCGTAACCTCCCTCAAAGGAACGTGCCTACAACTTCCATCTCATCCGTGACCTATAAAGGGAGGACTTTCGGAGGCAAGGTGAGGAAGCGCTGGGGAACTTTTGGAAGAAAAAAGAGGGAAAACGCTGGGCATAGAAGACATACAAATACACTTGTAAGAGAAAGATAGGAGGGAGGGCTGCACAAGCAAAGGTGAAGTTCTTGGTCTTCTTCTTCCTCTCCCCCTTGGCTTCATTTATTTTTCTCTTATATTTTGCTCCCTTGGTTCGGTCCCGTTAGGCGGATACAAACCCAAAGAGCGAGGGCTTGATCCCTCGTCTCTTAGGTTCGGTCCCCTACAAATGGATACAAATCAAGGCGAGGTATGAAAACCCCATTGCCTCAATTCGGTCCCCTCAAATGGATACGAATTAGGGGTGGGTGTATGTTGCCAAAAAAATGCGTATACAAATATTAAAATAACAAACTTCACCTCGGTTACGCTACATGTTAGTGGTAATACAAGGTGGGGCAAAACATTTAATTTCTATTACACTACACATCCAAAATCTATGGCATGTTAGTAGTAATATAAATATTAAAATAACAAACTTCACCTCGGTTACGCTACATGTTAGTGGTAATACAAGGTGGGCAAAACATTTAATTTCTATTACACTACATACTCAAAATATATGGCATGTTAGTAGTAATATAAATATTAAAATAACAAACTTCACCTCGGTTACGCTACATGTTAGTGGTAATACAAGGTGGGGCAAAATATTTAATTTCTATTACACTACATACCCAAAATCTATGGCATGTTAGTAGTAATATAAATATTAAAATAACAAACTTCGCCTCGGTTACGCTACATGTTAGTGGTAATACAAGGTGGGGCAAAAAACATTTAATTTCTATTACACTAATTTCTATTACATCAAAAGCTATGGCATGTTAGTAGTAATATAAATTTTAAAACAACAAACTTCGCCTTGGTTACGCTACATGCTAGTGGTAATACAAGGTGGGGCAAAACATTTAATTTCTATTACACTACATACCCAAAATCTATGGCATGTTAGTAGTAATAAAATATTAAATCAATAAACTTCGCCTCGGTTACGCTGCATGCAAGCGCTCGATATTTGTAAGCTTATGCAATGTTAGTAGTAATACAAGGCGAGGTAAAATAATAATAAAAATAATAAAATACTCAAATGCTTTATTATACTACATGCCTAAAATCCATGTCATGCTAATAGCAATACAATATTAAAGAAACAAACTTTGTCTCGGTTACGCTACATGCAAGCGCTTCATATTTACAAGCGCTACGCAATGTTAGTAGTAATACAATGTGAGGCAAAACAATAAAAAATATAAAATAATGAAATACTTCTATTACGCTATATGCCTAAAATCCATGTCATGCTAGTTGCAATACAAATATTAAAGAAACAAACTTTGCTTCGGTTATGCTACATGCAAATACTCAATATTTGCAGGCGCTATGCAATATTCGGTGAAGTAAAAAGATATCTAAAAACTGAAATAATTAAACTCCGATCACGCTACATGCATAGTTTCGCCAAAAATAAATACTATGCCATGTTAGCAATGCAATGTTCGTAGAAAATATACGGCAAAATAAAAAAATATATATAAAGGCTGAAATAATTAAGCTTCAATCACGCTACATGCATAGGTTCGCTAAAAAAAATACTATGCCATGCTAGCAAAATAATATAAATACAACTAAAATACCATCGAGCAAGCATCCATCAGCGACGCCAGGATTGAAGACCATTTTCTTTTATATTTTTGTAATAGTCATATGTTGTAATATTTATGTTGGAATTCTTAATCAGGGGTTTTCTACAAAGAGATGTAATTAATGAATTTTTATGTAAATGTATTAATTCGAAGTAATAGACCTGCAATACTGATTTCTTTTTCTCATTTTCATTTAAATTTAATCAACTTGTCTCTAATGACGCGGGCGCGGGTTCACGCCCATTTTCCCGTCATCACCTAGGAGACAAGCTTTGTGAGTTTCTACATGATTTTGTCGATTGTCAATTGCATGCATTTAATCACATACACGAACATTACAACAGTACTTGTGAGACATCACAAACTTTTGCATGTATCCACCCCTCGATCTTGTAACATCTTGTTTGTCCGGAGTTTTTAAAGCCTTTATTTTAAAAATAAACTATTAGAATTGTTCTGTAATTTAATCAAGCTTAAAATGAATTTTTGGAAATTAAAATGATTCAATATGATTAAAATAAACTTTAATATAAGATAAAAATATTTTATTTGAGTTCCTCAAGTCTAAAGGAATTTTCGATATTTTGGGATTTATTTTCTATTTTCTCGAGCTCTTGATGCTTATTTGAATTTCTGGAAAAAGAGAAATTCAAGAAAAAACCCAAAAGCCTATTGGGCCGAATTCCCTAGCCCATTTCCCCGCGCCACGCGTCGGCCCGCCGCTCGCGCACACCCGCGCCCGCTGCCGCCCGCGCCTCTCCTCGGGCGCTGATTGGCCACGTGTCGCGCATCCCGCGACTACGCCCCGTCCGCGCCCCCGCTCCGCTCCTCACCACCCGATCCTCGCCTCCGCACACACGTCACCATCCCACCGCCGCGCCCTTGCGTCTGCCCCGCGCTCCGCGACCGTCCGATCTCACCCCGCGTGCTACGCGTCGGCCTCCCCGTGCTCTTCGTCTCCGATTCAGCAACCGCATCGGGCCGGCCCGCACGACGACGACGAGGTTCACGGGGAGACGCGGCTCCCCTCCCTTTTCTTTTTTTCCTTTTCTTTACACTTGCAAACTACACTTAATGAAACCATTTAACCTTTATACGACTAAAAAGAAGTTTCACATGAGTTTTCAAAAAAAAATTGCTATAATTCTCGAGGCTTGTTCGGAACACAAGTATTTCACGAAAATTTCTTAAGAACTAGATCAACTCTGTACCAATCGAAGAAAAATATAGCTATCCAAATAGGCTGTGTCATAATGGATCGGTCTAAGGCCCGACCCAAGCGCAGCATGGCCTGTTTAGATGATGGGCTGTGCCGGCACGACCCGGTAGACCGTGTCATGCCTGGGCCGAGTGGTCGGCACGCCGAGTCGGCATGGCACGGCCTAGTAAAAAATAGCTGTTTTGATTGTTTTTTATTGTTGTGGTGTAAAAATATTCTGGAAAATAGCAAAAAAAAATAAAAAAAATTCCTATAAATAGGAGGCATCCGGTCTCTATTCTACACACTGACCAAACATAACACCTCAGATTTTGAAGACAAGTACAACCGCCCTCCAGATTTGATTACCTCACCTGGTAATCAAAACCTGCAGTGCCCTTAAAATGTTCAGACATGAACTCAGGACAAAAATGAAAAATTCATGGGGAAAAAAGTTGAAGGAAAGAACGACGTAAGAGGCCATCCAGATTTTCCTCCTTTTTCAATTCTCCCTGTACAGATCGTAGTCAATTTTGTAGGATGGCGTACCACTCTACTCCCCGTCTCTAAGATCTTTCTCAGAATTTCTCGCAGCGAGCGAACTCCGACCGGGAAGTCAACAGGCAAAACACGCGTACGCAGGGACCCTTCTCATGAACTCGCTGCCACCTGGACCACCGCGGAACAGCCCACTTCGTTCTCGAGAAAAGGCCGGCCCGTTCAAGGAATGCAATGGCGTGGCTGGCGCAGGGACAGGGGGCAGCTCGTTTTAATTAGCACCACATCGCATAGCGAACAGGAGGCTAGGCGTGGCGAGGCTATAAGATGACGGGGTGTTCAACCTTCCAACTCATACCTTTCTCGGCCTTTTGGCTAAGATCAAGTGTAGTATCTGTTCTTATCAGTTTAATATCTGATATGTGGAGTATAGTTTCACAATGATATTAAATTAATTTTTTTTGTGGGAGGGTCCATCAAAGTAGCTTGCTACTTAGGGCCTTATGTGTCACCCTAGCGTTGCACTTCTGCTTGGGCTTGGCGCACCCCAACAAAATCCAAAAGAAAATTGTTTGTGTCGGATTGATTTGCGAGTGTAACAGAGCCAATATTGTACTCTCTCCATCTCTAAATATAAGTCACGTACCTCACAATGTAAATCTATTATATATTGAGACTAAATGTGTAGTTATTACATTATTTTTGTTATATATTCCTAATTTAATGTTGAAAAATGAGTGAGTAGTTGTAATATGTTATTTAATAGAGATATGTACAGTCTAATGCTATTAATTTTTTTAAATTTAATGTCTCTGGATTTATATTCAAAGCGGAGGAGTAGTTCGGATTGATATGGTTTATGGACTGAACCGGAAGGATGAGAAAATGTGACGAGGGTGTCAAAAGGAAATAGGGTAGCTAAAAATTTGAAGCTAAAGAATCTGCTAGTTGCCGCTTGCGCCACGCCGGCTCAAACCGGTGGCACGTGCACCGGTGCACACGTTGGGCTTGATGCCCGAGGCTCTATACTCATGACGCCTTCACTGTGCGCCCACCTTGCCTTCACATCTAGCTAACAACAATCTCTGAAGCCTTCATATCTAGCTAACAACAATCTCATGAAGCCTTCATATCTACTCATCATTGCGTGAATGCTAAAGCCTTCACGCAACAGATCGACAAACAACTACATTTAATTACAACATTGGGCTTGTGAGTTTCGTTGATTCGATCCTAGTGTTGACACCGATTTTGTCCTAAATTTTTACACTCGAGTTATTTCGCAAAATCGGAACTCCACCTTCTAAGATTTTTTTGTGTGTGCTACATATTACACTTGAGTGGCGAATTTTTACGACATGTTTGCAGGGTAAGTAAAAGTCTTATGTCAAATTTTCAGCTTATTCGGAGCATATATGCTCACTCGAATAGGATAATACGGCCAGACGACGTACGCAAAGCACAAGTCCACCTTTCAGGATTTTTTGTGTGTGCTACATATTACAATCGGGTGGCGAATTTTTATGGCATGTTTGTGGTGTAAGTATAAGTCTCTCTACCTCTCTGTGTGTTCAATCTATTATTCTGTGTTTCTGTGGTTGATTCGTTCTTGTACTTAGCAGAGAAATCTCTTGGATTGGTCGCCAGCGAGGGGTTTCTCAACACGTTATCAGCACGAATCGCTCCGGTGAACGAAGGTAATCATCGAAGCACTTAATAGATTGGTTTTCTAGATCGCTTTGAATTTGCATTTTTTCTTCGCGTTCTAGATTGGTTTTCTACGGTGCAAATCCGCCCTAATCTACCGTGAGCAGACCTGAAGTCGCCGGCACAATGTCGATCGGTAGATTGCGAAACGGGGTAGATGTTGATTGCACTGTAGAAACGATGCAAATCCACCTTAATCTACCGTGAGCAGACCTGAAGTCGCCGGCACAATGTCGATCGGTAGATTGTGAAAAGGGGTAGATGTTGATTGCATCGTAGATTAGAAACGAAAATTTTATGCATCTTTTCTGTTCGATAATTGCACAAGAAAAGATTCGCAAGGGCGGCCCTGCATGGCCACCGCGCCTGTATGCGCACCGTCTCCCGGCATGAGGCAACACTCGGTCGCCGTCGCACCCGCATGTGCACCAACAGCCGGCCCCCGCACGGGCCGTCGTTGTCGTAGTCGTCGCATCGGCCCCGGCCGCACGCGCCCCGCACGGCGCGCCACTCCGCCCCACGGTGCCACCGCCGTCGGCCCGAAGCCCGCGCACGCGCCCCGCATGGCACGCCACGCCCGGCCTCGCGCCTGCGCCCGCGACGGCGCTGGCTGCCGCGACGCCCGGCTTCTCGCTGCGCCGCATGCGCCCGCCACAGGTGGCCTCGGCTCGCGCGCGAGCAGCGCGCAGACGCCATCGGCGCCTCGGCTCCTCCGCTTGCGCCTGCATGCGCGGCCGCCGACGCCGACGTCTCGACTCCCTCCACCCGCGCCTGCATGCGCGCGACGCCGATGACACCTCAGCCCCTCCGTTGCGTGCCCGCGCGGTGCATCTTCGCCACCGCCCGACCTCCTCGCTGCGCTGCCGCGCGCCGCGCGCGCCTCGGCCTCATCGCGCGCTGCGCCGCGCTGCGCTGTCGGTCTCCTCGCACCGGCCCCTACCACGCCCGACGCCGCCGCGCGCAGCGCGCGCGTATGGCCGCTGCGCTGCCCCCGCCTCCACCCGTGCCACCGCGCCGGCCTCACCTGCCGCGCCGCCGCGCGCGCGCGCCGCCGCCACATCTGCGCATGTCTGCCACGACGACGCCGCAAGCCTCAGCCGCGCCACCCCCACGCGTGCGCGCGTTTGGCTCCTTCCGCGCATGCGCCGCCGCGCGAACCTTTGACGCCGGCCGCGCTCGTCGCCCGCCTCTCGCGCGCGCGCCGCATGCGCGCCCGCCACGTGTGTGAACGGGCGAATGGGCGGATGGGCGATAACGGCCGAAAAGTGGGCCGGGCAAAGAAAAAAAAGGGGGGCAGGGGCCGGCGGGTGAAGCGTAGGCCGGGAAAATTTGCAGTAAGCCCCTTGAAAATTCTAGAAATTACGTAAAATTTCTCTGAATTGAAAATTTTACGTATAGACCCCCAGAAAATGCAAAATTTGCTGAAAATTTGTATTCTAGCATAAAAGGGTCTCGGGAACCCGAATTTTGCATTATTTTCAGCATTTGAAGCTTGTTTATTTATGCCATTATTTTTTTATATATTTTTTGTATTTATTTACTATTTTTGATTAATTGTAATTATTTAATTGCTTTTAATCACTAAAAATTAGCAGTAAATTATGGAAACTGTATAGAGAATTATGGAACATTACGAGAATTTATTATACCATTTATTTACCTGCAGTAAATAATTTCATCCATGTTTACCTGAAGTAAACTTATATGTTCCATTCATCACATGTAGATGACTGGCATCACGAACCGGGAGTTCGAGGAGCTTGCCCAGCATGGCAAGAACTATCTGACGTGGGCATCCGATGTCGAGATAGTACTTGGAGCCAGGAAGCTCCACGCAGCTATTGGGATTGGCGGACGGCATGACGCCAAACCTACACCTGAGGAAAATGATCAGGCACTTCATTTCTCGTGCACCACCTCTGCATTACTCGAAGAATGAGTATATGGCGAGAGAAAAGCGCTAGCACTCGGACCGCACTCAAGAAGCGGTTTGAGAGGCTAAAGTACACCATTCTTCCTCAAGCGAGTAGTGGATCGGATGAGGTTTGCCGATTTCAAGGCGGTCGGGAGTACAACCGCCTTGCACAGAATTTGTACCAATCTTCAACTCTGTGGCAAGCAGATCACAGATGAGCAGAAGATTGAGAAGACCCTGTCCACCTTTCACCCCAATGCTGTGCAATCTGCCCGCAACTATCGTCAAGACGGCTACAAGGAATACGCCGAATTGATTGATATGATGCAGGTAGCGGAGGCTCAAGACGAACTTCTCCGCAAGAATTACGTCACTCAGCCATTGGGGAGCTCCGCTGGCCGTGAAGCCAATGCTGGGAGCTACAAGGTGCGAAAGCCCTTGATGAAAAGAAAGGGGAAGAAGGGTAAGGCCGTTGCCCAGAAATGCAAGTCAGATGCTCCAAATGACAAAAGGGCTAAGGAGAGTGGTAAAACCTATGGCCAGCAGAACCAAGGTTGCTACAAGTGTGGCAAGTGGGGGCATTGGTCGCGGATCTGTAAAGCACCGCAACATGTCATTGATGCCCACCAAGCCCAAAAGAAGAATGGCAAAGGGCAGCCTGAAGCTCACTTTGCAGCAGTTGAGGGGGAGCATATTGAGCAGTTGCCTGAAATGATGGAGGTTGAGTCCATCCGGCAGCAGCACCCCCTTACGACCTAGAGGCAGCCACCTCCATGATTTCTCTCGAAGAGAACATCACTCCTGAAAAGATAGCCGAAGAAGTCAATGACTTTCTAGTTGATTCCGTCTGATGCACAGAATGCATGAGACGTTAATTGTCATTTTTTTGCATTAAATGGACAAGTTAGATCTTGCATGGATGGTACTTTATTTTTGTCTTCTCGTAATGGTTGGATGATTTTGAAATAATTCATTCATTTATTCAGTTTATAATGGCATGAACACGTATGGCTATATTATACCAACATTAAGGCGCCTGCAGCGTACATTGTTCTGAAGACAGTATTCAAAAGCTCTGAACTATTCTGTCTCTGGCATGACAGATTAGGCCACCCAAGTCTTAGGATGATGAGAAATATAATTAACAATTCTCACGGGCATAATATTAATGTGAAGAATTTCTGAATCATGAAGATTTTGTGTGCCTGCATGTGCCAAGGAAATTAATTATTAGACCCTCCACTGAAAGTGAAGGATGAAGTCCTCGCATTCTGGACGCATCCAGGAGACATTTGCGGTCCTATTCAGCCCATCTCAGGGCCATTTAGGTATTTCATGGTGCTCATTGATGCTTCCTCAAAGTGGTCATATGTGGGTTTATTATCCACAAGAAACCATGCTTTCGCCAAATTGATCTCGCAGATCATTCGCATCAGAAATGTGTTCCCTGATCATCGCATCAAGTCCATCAGAATGGACAATGCGGGAGAATTTACTTCAAAGGCATTTAATGATTATTGCATGGCGATGGGGATTGCAGTTGAGCATTCGTACCGCATGTCCATACCCAGAACGGTTTGGCAGAGGCTTTAATCAAGAGAATTAAATTTATTGCCCGACCCCTCTTGCAGAATTGTAATTTGTCAGCTACATGTTGGGGACACGCAGTCCTACATGCAGCGAATCTCATCAACTTTAGACCTTTGGCCTACAACATCCATTCACCTATGCAACTAGCGCAAGGGTCACTACCGAAAAATTCTCATCTCATGAGGTTTAGATGCAAGGTTTATGAACCTATACCACCTCCGCAGCGAACTGAAAAGGGCCCTCTCCGTCAGACTGGGATATATGTTGGTTGTGAGACTGCATTCATAATCAAGTATTTGGAACCCATGTCGGGAGATTTGCATACTGCCCGCTTCGCTGACTGCATTTTGATGAGGATAATTTTCCGACATTAGGGAGAAATCAACCCTTGATGAAGAATGTCGAAAAATTACGTGGAAGCCACGGGAATTCCTGCACATGACCCACGCACTAGTAAAGCAAATAGAAAAGTCCAGAAGACAATAAAAGTCCAGAAGACAAGAGAAGTCCAGAAGATAATTGATTTGCAAGCATTAGCGAATCAACTGCCTGATCACTTTAGTGATTTGAAGAGCGTGACTAAGTCGCATGTGCCTGCACGCACTGCACTTGAGAGGGTTGAAATACCAAAGAAAGCAGAAGGTATCCCCAATCTCGTCCAGAGGCCTCGAAAAAAAAAGAGGACGAGAACTCCGGCTTCTCAAATCCTAAGTAACCGGGGACGCCTGGCGAAAAAGGATAAGAAGGACTTATCACAGCCGATCACCGAAGTCCCCCAGAATGAGAAGGGGAGCCAGTTGAGACCTGGCACAAGTATGACACCTGTTGAAAAGGACATACCGGATCTGAATATCCCCATCGGCATGGATGTGTGCGCACACATCGGAGCCGAAAAACTAAAGGGACTTGGCACCGCAATTGAAAGAAGCAATGCGCAAGATGAAGCTCCAGAAGAAGCAACTCATGAAGAAATAGCTATAAATTATGTGCACACGGGAGAGTCCCTGAACAGGACAACAGCCAATGTCGATATCTACTTCGCAAAGAAAATTACCACAATCATTGATCTTGATCCCGAGCCTGCATCGCTCGCTGAATGTAAGAAAAGATCAGATTGGGAAGATTGGAAGAAGGCAATAGCAACCGAATTGCTATCTCTGAACAAAAGAGAAGTGTTTGGGCCCGTATGCCGCACTCCTCCCCATGTGCACCCTGTAAGGCACAAGTGGGTATTTGTTCGAAAGAGAAATGAAAGAAACGAAGTAGTGAGATACAAAGCAAGGCTGGTAGCACAAGGTTTCACTCAACGTCCTGGTGTTGATTATGAAGAAACCTACTCCCCGGTCATGAGTGGAATTTCCTTTAGATACTTGATCTCAATGGCAGTGAACTTGAATTTAGAAATGAAATTGATGGATGTTGTAACTGCATAACTTTATGGTAACTTGGATTCGGAGATTTATATGAAAGTCCCTGAAGGAATTCCTCTCCCGAACCAAGACAGAGCAAATAGAAATCATGCGATGTGAAGCTTAGAAAGTCCCTGTATGGACTGAAGCAATCTGGCAGAATGTGGTATAATCGCTTAAGCGACTTTCTCTGCAAGAAAGGCTACACGAACAATGAGGACTGTCCTTGTGTATTTATACGGCGATCCCAGAATGGATTCTGTATAATCTCAGTGTATGTAGATGATCTGAATATCATCGGGACAGTGGATGATATAAAAGAAGCAAGCTCCTACTTGAGTCGAGTTTGAAATGAAAGACTTGGGCAAGACTAAGTTACGCTTAGGCTGCAGCTTGAGCATGTCCTGGAGGAGTCTTAGTACATCGGTTGACCTACACCCGAAGGTGCTAGAAAGATTCGGCTTTGAGAAAGCATTCCCATCAAAAGTACCTATGATCGGAGATCTTTACAGACAAGAAAAGATCCTTTCCGACCTAGGGAAGAGGGGAGGAAGTCCGGGACCGAATTCCCATACTTGAGTGCAGTTGGAGCACTCATGTACTTAGCGAACTGCACTAGACCGGATATTGCCTTTGCCGTGAACCTATTAGCAAGGTATAGTGCAGAGCCCACCAAAAGGCATTGGCAGGGCATAAAGGACATCTTCCGATATCTCCAAGGAAGCAAGGACCTTGGATTGTTTTACAGAAAGAATCAAGATCTGAACTTGATTGGCTATACAGATGCTGGGTACCTGTCTGACCCGCATACCGTAAAGTCACAAACAGGCTATGTATTCCTGTGTGGTGGAACTGCAATTTCCTGGAAATCGTCTAAGCAAAGCCTTGTAGCTACCTCGACGAACCACTCAGAAATAATAGCGCTGTATGAAGCAGCACGTGAATGCGCTTGGCTACGCCGAATGGTTCACCACATCCAGCAGTCATGTGGAATGAACATTGTGCAAAACCCCACAATTATCTATGAAGATAATGCCGCTTGCGTTGCACAAGTACAAACGGGCTATGTGAAGAGTCATCTCACAAAGCATATCAACCCCAAGTTCTTCTATGCTCATGAATTGCAAAAGATGGACGAGATTAAAGTACTGCATACTAAGTCTTGTGAAAATCTAGCAGATCTATTCACAAAGTCCCTCCCCGCATCTAGTTTTGAAAGGTGCGTGCGAGGGATCGGCATGATGAGACTTAGAGAAGTGCAGAATTCAGGGGGAGAATTCTCTCAAGTCCGTTAGTAAATCTTGATCCTGAAGATCAAGTACCCAAAGAATAAAAGTCCTGAAGACTAAATGAAGTTGGGTGAATTGTACTCTTTTTCCCTTGACGAGTTTTCTGAAGTTTCTCGATCAAGGTTTTTAATGAGGCAATTTCGTGAAATCGCAGCATAACATGCATCATGTACTCTTTCTCCAAATTTTTCCCACTGGGTTTTTATGGAGTTTTAACGAGGCATGAGTATGTCGGATGAGTGCCCAAGGGGGAGTATTAGGAAACCAGGGATAAGGGTTTCCGTTTAAACGGATTCTTTCCGTTTAAACGAATCCCTATCCATATTGGGCACCTCACCCTCCCCTATAAATAGAGAGCCATATGGCTGATTTTGTACCCATTGAATTGAAGCAATAAAGAAAGACCAGGAGTTCTCTCTACCTCTCTGTGTGTTCAATCTATTATTCTGTGTTTCTGTGGTTGATTCGTTCTTGTACTTAGCGAGAAATCTCTTGGACTGGTCGCCAGCGAGGGGTTTCTCAACACCTACAACTTCCATCTCATCCGTGACCTATAAAGGGAGGACTTTCGGAGGCAAGGTGAGGAAGCGCTGGGGAACTTTTGGAAGAAAAAAGAGGGAAAACGCTGGGCATAGAAGACATACAAATACACTTGTAAGAGAAAGATAGGAGGGAGGGCTGCACAAGCAAAGGTGAAGTTCTTGGTCTTCTTCTTCCTCTCCCCCTTGGCTTCATTTATTTTTCTCTTATATTTTGCTCCCTTGGTTCGGTCCCGTTAGGCGGATACAAACCCAAAGAGCGAGGGCTTGATCCCTCGTCTCTTAGGTTTGGTCCCCTACAAATGGATACAAATCAAGGCGAGGTATGAAAACCCCATTGCCTCAATTCGGTCCCCTCAAATGGATACGAATTAGGGGTGGGTGTATGTTGCCAAAAAAATGCGTATACAAATATTAAAATAACAAACTTCACCTCGTTTACGCTACATGTTAGTGGTAATACAAGGTGGGGCAAAACATTTAATTTCTATTACACCACACATCCAAAATCTATGGCATGTTAGTAGTAATATAAATATTAAAATAACAAACTTCACCTCGGTTACGCTACATGTTAGTGGTAATACAAGGTGGGCAAAACATTTAATTTCTATTACACTACACATCCAAAATCTATGGCATGTTAGTAGTAATATAAATATTAAAATAACAAACTTCACCTCGGTTACGCTACATGTTAGTGGTAATACAAGGTGGGGCAAAACATTTAATTTCTATTACACCACACATCCAAAATCTATGGCATGTTAGTAGTAATATAAATATTAAAATAACAAACTTCACCTCGGTTACGCAACATGTTAGTGGTAATACAAGGTGGGGCAAAACATTTAATTTCTATTACACTACATACCCAAAATCTATGGCATGTTAGTAGTAATATAAATATTGAAACAACACACTTCACCTCGATTCACCCAAAATCTATGGCATGTTAGTAGTAATATAAATATTAAAATAACACACTTCACCTCAGTTACGCTACATGTTAGTGGTAATACAAGGTGGGGCAAAATATTTAATTTCTATTACACTACATACCCAAAATCTATGGCATGTTAGTAGTAATATAAATATTAAAATAACAAACTTCGCCTCGGTTACGCTACATGTTAGTGGTAATACAAGGTGGGGCAAAACATTTAATTTCTATTACACTACACATCCAAAAGCTATGGCATGTTAGTAGTAATATAAATTTTAAAACAACAAACTTCACCTCGGTTACGCTACATGTTAGTGGTAATACAAGGTGGGGCAAAACAATAATAAAATAAAAATAATAAAATACTCAGATTTCTATTACACTCCGTGCATAAAATTCATGTCACGGTAGTCATAGTAAAAATATTAAAACAACAAACTTCGCCTTGGTTACGCTACATGCTAGTGGTAATACAAGGTGGGGCAAAACATTTAATTTCTATTACACTACATACCCAAAATCTATGGCATGTTAGTAGTAATAAAATATTAAATCAATAAACTTCGCCTCGATTACGCTGCATGCAAGCGCTCGATATTTGTAGCGTATGCAATGTTAGTAGTAATACAAGCGAGGCAAAATAATAATAAAAATAATAAAAATACTCAAATGCTTTATTATACTACATGCCTAAAATCCATGTCATGCTAATAGCAATACAATATTAAAGAAACAAACTTTGTCTTGGTTACGCTACATGCAAGCGCTTCATATTTACAAGCACTACGCAATGTTAGTAGTAATACAATGTGAGGCAAAACAATAAAAAATATAAAATAATGAAATACTTCTATTACGCTATATGCCTAAAATCCATGTCATGCTAGTTGCAATACAAATATTAAAGAAACAAACTTTGCTTCGGTTATGCTACATGCAAATACTCAATATTTGCAGGCGCTATGCAATATTCGGTGAAGTAAAAAGATATCTAAAAACTGAAATAATTAAACTCCGATCACGCTACATGCATAGTTTCGCCAAAAATAAATACTATGCCGTGTTAGCAATGCAATGTTCGTAGAAAATATACGGCAAAATAAAAAAATATATATAAAGGCTGAAATAATTAAGCTTCAATCACGCTACATGCATAGGTTCGCTAAAAAAAATACTATGCCATGCTAGCAAAATAATATAAATACAACTAAAATACCATCGAGCAAGCATCCATCAGCGACGCCAGGATTGAAGACCATTTTCTTTTATATTTTTTGTAATAGTCATATGTTGTAATATTTATGTTGGAATTCTTAATCGGGGTTTTCGCAAAGAGATGTAATTAACAGAATTTTTATGTAAATGTATTAATTCGAAGTAATAGACCTGCAATACCTGATTTCTTTTCTCATTTTCAATTAAATTTAATCAACTTGTCTCTAATGGCGCGGACGCGGGTTCACGCCCATTTTCCCGTCATCAGATTCTGGCACGCCAAGTGGGACATACTTTTCCCCTCATCTTTGAATTCCAACATCAAAGTGCAACATATGATGTTTAATTTAATCATGTCGCTGACATATACATGTGGGTATGCAAGAAGGCTAATATATGGTTTTCTTTATATGAAGGGATGGTGGGGCGAGTTCAACAATTCGTCACGCTGCGCTTTGGGTCGCTGTGGTTAGACGTGCCGGTGGGGCCTTTTCAAGCTACCACTAGTGCAAGTTCACTACAAACCACAGTGCGTCCTCGCTCTGACAAACCACGAGCATGAAGTGACTTCTGCACATCAGGATGAGTTCATTCCTGTCCTGTCCAAGTCAGCCAAAAGGAGGATGAGGGCAGCAGCAAAGGCTTCGAGAGCCACCTCACATAATCAGCATCTCAACATACGTGAGGCCGGTTCCTTTGACTCGGTTCCTATGGGCTTTTCTAAAGAAGCACGCGCCAAGTCTGGAAGCCATGAGTCATCATCAAGGTTCCGTCGTGCAACACTTGATGAGTGGCCTATTCGTGCGAAGCGGATGGGTCCATCAAAAATGACGCTGCACGGACAAGCTGCAACTTCTTCCCCACCAACTTATAAATCAAGGGGAGTGGCTTCTTCGTCAACACCGCCTACAATGCAGGGGGCAAATGTGCACCCAGCATTGAGGGCAAATGCTTCGTCAACATCGAGCATGAGCTCATCCCAGATTGCTCATAAGCTGATGGGGGCGAGCTCATCAAAGCCTGCCCTAAGCATATCAGGGGTGGCTCCTTCTCGAACTGCGGCTATGGCTTCGTCATCGACTCCAAAAGAAAAGGCGATGATGCTGGACCAACCCCATTGTCCACAGCCAAGCGGCAAAGGAAAAGCTGTGATGGTGAATGAACCTTATCACCAGCAACCCATGAGCAAAGGGAAGGTTGCGATGATAAAGCATATTGCGTCCGAAGGAGAGCCATGTCACGCTCAAACTCAACTCCGAGTTGATGCGCCGGAGTTCATCCCTTCGCTGGCCAACAAACCTGCGCAGGCCGTGCCTAAACCAAACCACAAGCGCACGCTCCTGTGGCAAGGAGTGTACCTCACTCCTGGTGACATCAAGATGGGCCACGTGAATCCAACGGCAACAATCTCAGATCCTCTATCGTCATCTACCCCAATTCCACGACCTTCTTTTGGCGGCTCATTTTCCCCATCACGGCATCGCCGCCGTCAGCGCAATGCTCGACGTGCATGGGTTGATTTCCCTGTGGCAATTGACTCTAGCATGGCAAGACATCAACGTGAGCAAGTGGGCACCACTATTTGGAATAGGGTAAGGAAGAGCCGCCCGAGGATTCGAGGAAGAATGAATCCTGCCCTAGATTCATATATCACACAGAGTATCTGCCAAACCCTAAGGAAGATGCTTCCAGGTGCATCCGCATCTGCAAATGATGTTGGGGGTGCTATTATGCGGCGAGTGGAGGCCTTCACTAAATGGCCAGAGTACCAAGAATTCATTGAGCAGGACCCTCGGCGACAAAACTACGTCACCCAGGCTGCCCGTGCACGTGCAAAACGAGAAGCCTACAAGCAAAGGGAGTTGGCTATGCGAGCTGACTCTAAATCTAGCAAAATTCAAGGGGCGAACTTTGCTTCATCAAGTCATGGTGGCAATACCCAAGTGGTGAAGAAGCTAGCAAGCACACCCAAGAAGTTGGCAACAACAATGGCTCCTTGGCCAACTCGAAAGAGGGCCTCACAAAATGCAGTTGAGGTAGTTCTTTCGATGCCGGTCGGAATCACAGAGGTGGCGGATGACAGCAACGAAGCTTCTTCAACATCAACACACTTCAAAAGAAAGAAAGCCTGAAAGAATGTTGTAATGGGTCATCGTCCTGTAACTCGTAGTCAGACAAATTCGGGTAATAGTGATTCCTCTTCATCTCCTGAAAATGATCTCCAACATGCTAGAAACGCTAATGAACTACGTTCCCGTGGTTTTGAGCCAAGCTACGCGGAACAAGTTCTTGCGACAAATGAAACACGTTCAGTTGAGGAGAAGCTAGCCCAACTTACAGCTGCACTTCAGCAAAAAGAAGACGAGTTGGCTGCTCTACGCAACCAAATAGCTAATAATACAAGCCAAGATAATGACATACATGCTACTGTAAGTCATCATAGTCATCAATCATCACCTACCATTAGCCTTGAGGCGATCCAAAAGATGATTCTTTGAAGGAGTTAAAGCCCAGTATATGCAAACCCACTACTCGATGCGTTTGGGGTATGTTAAGCCATACCCACCGGATGTCGACATGGTGTCTTTCCCAAGCAATTACCGCCAGCCACAATTCAGCAAGTTCAATGGAACCGGGTCTCCTCATGAGCATATAGCTCATTTTCTTGCACTTTGTCAAGATCTGACCCATAACGGAGCACTTCTCTTACGACAATTTGTGCAAACATTGTCGGTCCAGCCTTCACATGGTATAGTAAGTTGGCACGGGATCAATCAAGACATGGGAGCAAATGCAAGACACTTTTCTCGGCGCTTTATAGCACTCGAGAGAACGATGGGCATCAACGAGTTGACCCAAACAGAGCAAAGAGCAAATGAAAAAGCTGCTGAGTTCATTAACAGTGGAGAAATTTAAGCCTCCATTGCCTGACCAATTCATCGAGCGAGCGGTGCGGATGTGCATGAATAATCTGTGCCCTGACATGGCTGTTTATTTGCAAGGTGTGCGGCCTGTCACTTTTGAAGAGCTCGCCTCTAAAGCTACAGATATTGAGAATTACATGCAACATGTCGCACGTCGAACAAAGACATTCACCAAGCCTGTAGAGAAAGGCAGCCAACGTGATAAGTTGACTGCCAAGCCAAAGCAAGTGCAAGCAATGGAGGCGACAAAGATGATTCCATGATTCTGATCCGAGGAGCCACCACAAGAAATCAAGAGCAAACGGAATGCAAACTCGTAGGAGGCCAACCCTTAGTGAGCGACAAAAAGAGTATTCCTTCCTAATGAGGAGGTCGATGACTTATTTATGGGCTTACGGGAGTTGAATCTCATAGAGCTCCCTAAGCCAAAAAGGCCGGAAGAAGCTTCCAAGTTCAATGAACCAAATTATTGCCACTATCATCGCGTCTTAGGGTATACGCTTAAAGATTGCTTTGTGGTAAAGAATATTATCCAGAAAATGATTGATGAAGGGACAGTTGATGCAGACCTCCTTAAAAGCTTCAAGAAAGGCAAGAAAATGGTTGCAGCAAATGTCGCCACCTTTCAAGATGACTTGGTGAGTTCCGCATCTTCGAATATAACACCAATTGATAATATGGCATCAGTTTATGATAAAAGAATGCTGGTCTTAGAGTCTGAGTTTATTCCAATGGTTTCCTCAGGCTATCCATCGTACTGTGGTCGACAGCAAAGATGCAGCTGTCAACTTAAAAGAGAGGCTTTTCAACGATGGATCCATGCCCCAAAGCTCGACCCATCGACTTTTCGAAGAGTCCAAGATAAGGGGCAGTGGCGGCCAGGAGGCCGCATGCTGCGACAAATGATGGCACAAGGCGAGGATCCACGCTCCACCTCAAAAATAGCGCTGTTGTAGGGGTGGCCCCCACCTGAACCTAGCTAGCCTGTATCGATAGGTTGCGAAGCTGCGAGGAATCCTTGTAGGCTCTGTGTAAAGTACATATATATATCGTTCTTGGACAGACCAAGAGGTCATTCGCTCACCTAACTCTCCACTACCATACCTCTCTCTCTGTTTGGTCTGTAACCACAATAGTTGGCGCCGTCCGTGGGGACGAACGCGAGTGAAGCCTCAAGGATGGCACCGGAAAAAGTTTCATCATCGACGACAACAAAGGAGGGAGCTGCGGCGGGGCCCTGCGTCGGCACCGGGGCCTTGACATTGGCGGCGCGGCGAGGCAACGAGATCGGCCAGCGCCGCTATCCCGCGGCGATAGACTCCTACCCTGCCATCGTCGACGCGGCGATCGACTCCTGTCCCGCCATCGTCGACGCGACGACCGACTCCTATCCCACCATCGTCGACGCGGCGACCGACTCCTACCCCGCCATCGTCGACGCGGCGATCGACTCCTGTCCCGCCATCGTCGACGCGGCGATCGACTCCTACCCCGCCATCGTCGACGCGGCGATCGACTCCTGTCCCGCCATCGTCGACGCGATGACCGACTCCTATCCCACCATCGTCGACGCGGCGACCGACTCCTACCCCGCCATCGTTGATGCGGCGATCGACTCTGTCCCGCCATCGTCGACGCGACGATCGACTCCTACCCCGCCGTCGTCGACGCGGCGATAGATTCCTACCCCGCCATCGCCGACGCAACGGCCGACGTCCTGCCCGCCTCAGCCGCACGGGTCAGGGCCAGCGCCCTGCTGCCGGCCCTCGACACGCTCCGGCGAGAGTTGGCGGCTCTTCGTGCAACCGTGTGGGCCATGCAAGAGGCCCCGAGTGAGAGCTATAGCACCAAGGAACCGTTTGCAGTGCCGCTGCGCGCGTGCCCTGCAGGTTCGGGTTATCAGCGTCATCTCTGGGGGTTCCTCGGTGGGGACCTCGCAGCGTTCACGCCCAGGTGTAGCCCAGGGTAAGGTCACTTTTGCGCCTGCGGACGCCCAGGGCGTGGAGTTTCCCCACCACGACCCTCTGCTCATCCGCGCGGGCATTGAAGGGTGCGATGTCAGGCGCGTCCTTATTGATGGAGGTAGCTCGGCGAACGTGATTTTCGCGGAGGTTCTCGGCCGCATGGGGATTCCTCGCAGCCGACTGCGGCCATCGGGGACCTGTTATGCGGCCGGGGCCAAGCAACTAGCCACCGCGGGCCAAATATGTCTCCGAGTCTCCTTTTTTCAAGGCAACAACGTCAGGAGCGAGGATGCCATATTCGATGTCGCGGACACCCCAAGCCCGTACAACGCCATTCTAGGCCGCCCCGCCCTTGTCTCCTTTGGAGCGGTCCCGCATTACGGCTTCTTGTGTTTGAAGCTCCCGGGCCCGCAGGGCGTCATCACCGTCCATGGTAGTCAGGACCTCGCCCGACGCTTGGAGCTTACGAGCCCCTGCCACAGGGTGCATATTCTCGCCGGCAAGCTCAAGGCGGGCACCCCATCCGCCCCGGGATGGACCCCTAAGCCTCGACCGGAAGGCGGCATCAAAAGAGTTCCCCTCCGGGTCGACGGCCACGTCGTCTCCGTCGGCGAAAGCCTCCCTTCGAAGGTGGAGCAGCAATTACTTCAGGTCCTCCGGAACAACGTCGATATCTTCGCATGGTCCCGGAGGACATCAAGGAGTGCACCGCTCTCATCGAGCATGCCTTGGCGGTCCGTCAGGACGCTAAGCCGGTCAGGTAACGGCTTCGGCGTATGTCTGCCGACCGGCAACAAGCGGCCAAGGTGGAAGTAGCGAAGCTCATGCAGGCAGGGGTCATTCGCGAGGTCCAGCACCCCGAGTGGTTGGCCAACCCGGTATTGGTCAAGAAAGCCAGTGGGGCTGGCGCATGTGCATCGACTTCACCGCCCTCAATAAAGGCGTGCCCGAAGGATGACTACCCTTACACGCGCGTCGACCAGGCGGTCGGCGCCACCGCCGGTTGTGAACTTATGAGCTTCTCGGGCGCCTACTCCGGATATCATCAAATTCACATGGCCAAGGGCGGCGAAGAAAAAACTAGCTTCATCACCCCGATAGGAACATACCGCTTGTCGGGATGCCCTTCGACTTTGAAAAATCTTGGCGCAACTTTTACACGCCTCATTGCGGCGGCATTGACCTCCCGGTCGGGAGGAATATGGAGGCATACGTCGGCGACGTGGTCGTCAAAACCAAGCGATTGGCCGTTCATAGCCGGGATCTACAAGAGACCTTCGACAACCTCGAAGGCGGGCGTCAAGCTCAACCGGACAAATGTGTATTTGGGTGTGCGCACGGGCAAGCTTCGAGGCTTCACGGTGTCGGGCGCGGCATACAAAGCCAACCCCAACAAGATCGACGCGATCCTCGCTATGGAACCGCCCAAAACAACAAGGAGGTTCAGCGACTCGCTGGCGGATGGTGGCCTTGAGCCGATTTTATCCCGAGCGCGGGCGGGGCTGCCCTTTTCAAAACCCTCCGCGGTTGTGGCGGCTTTCGGCTGGGACAGCGATTGCGCTAGCGCGCCGGCGACCTCAAGCGGCACTCGCAAGTTTACCCACTCGTCGCCCGGCACGAGGCTCCCCTCTTGCTTTACCTCGCCACCTCGACAACGGCGAGCGGCGCCGTCCTCGTCCTCGAAGAAGGTGCTCGTCAACGCCCGTGTGCCGTCTCGAGGCCTTACAAGGCGCCAAGACACGGTACACGGAGCTTGAGAAGGCGGCTTCTGCGCTGGTCATGGCCTCGAAACTCCGACACTACTACGGCCCATCCAATTACCATGCTATCCTCGTTCCCCCGGCGGAAATGTTACACAATAAAGAAGCCACGGGGCGATCGGTAAGTGGGCGGCCCGAACTCGCCCCCTTTTCACTAACATATGCCTCGCGCACAGCAATCAACAAGTCCCAGATCTGGCGGACTTCCTTGCGGAGTGGACCCCTCGGCCCGGCACGTCCGGCGGCTAGAGGACCGGTGTGGACGCTCCACACCGACGGAGCTTACGGCGTCTCCGGGGCAGGCGTGGGGGTCGTGATCACTCGCCGAGCGACATCGCACTGTTGTACTCGGCTCGCCTTGCATTTCCCGCCACCAACAACACTGCCGAGTACGAGGCGCTCCTCTTTGGCCTCGCGAAGCTCAAAGCTTTGGGCGCGCGACGAGTCCTCGTGCGCACGGACTCACAGTTGGTGGCAGGCCAGGTGGACAAGTCGTACCAAGCGAAGGATCCCGACCTCGCCAAGTATCTCGCAGCTGTGCGAGCCAAGGAGCGGCATTTCTTAGGCGTCACCGTCAAGGCTATCCCCCGTGCAGAGAATGAGCAGGCTGACGTCCTCGCGAAGGCCACCAGCCAGCAACTCCCCATTCCCGAAGGGGCGTTCTACGAAGTGCTACCTGCGGCGACCATCGTGTAAGACAACCGCGACGCAGCCCTCGTCCATCAGATCGCCCCGCAGGCCGATTAGCGACAGCCTGTGTATGCTTTCTTGCAGGGCATCGCCGAGCCCGACGACCCCACGGAGCTCCGTCGCCTACAGTGCCACGCTAGAGCCTTCCAGGTGCTTGATGAAGTTCTCTATAAGAGAGGGGTCTACGCACCGCTTTTGCGATGTCTCTCGCGCAAGGAGGGCAAGCACCTCCTCGCGGAAATTCATGCAGGGCTCTGTGGCTCGCACCTGGCGCCAAGATCGCTCGTCGGTAAGGCATTCCGGCAGGGCTTCTACTGGCCAACCGCCATCGCCGATGCCCAAGACCTCGTGCGTCGGTGTCAGGGCTGCCAATGGATGGGCCGGGTCGTTCATCGACCCCCGGCTGAACTTAACCCCATCCCCCCCGTATGGCCGTTGGCGCGGTGGGGTATCGACATAGTGGGCCCGCTTCCCCGCGCTCCAGGAGATTTGCGCTTCGTAGTGGTCGCCCTCGAGTATTTCTCCGATGGCGGAGGTCGCGGCCTAGCCAAGGTAACCTCGGCAGCCGTACAGCGATTTCTTTGGCAGAACATCATATGCCGCTTCGGGGTGCCCAGGGAGATCATCGCCGACAATGGCCTACAGTTTGACTCCTCTCAGTTCAAGGAGTTCTGCAGCGGCATGAGCATCACGCTCCGGTTCGCCTCGGTCGCGCACCCACAATCTAACGGTGCGATCGCGCGCGCGCGTCACTCCAACCAGGCGCCCGGCTCACGCCACCGACCTCCTCGAAAGGGTAGGGGACGGAGCGCGCGTCTACTCCAACCTGGCGCCGGCTCGGCCGCCAACACTCACCGTCGGAAGGGTAGGGACTGAGCACTCGCGCGCGTCTACTCCAACTAGGCGCCAGCTCCGCTGCCACCGCTTCGGAAGGGTAGGGGACGGAGCGCGCGCGTCTACTCCAACAAGGTGCCAGCTCCGCTGCCACCGCTTCGGAAGGATGGGGGACGGAGCGCGTGCGCGTCTACCTCACATGTGTCACGTGTGCCGGCTTCCTCGTCGCCACTTCGCCCACAGCGCATCATCACTAAAGTACAAGCGGGGGCGACGGATAAAGAGACGCTCGCGCCACCGCCGGAAGGGAATCTCCGTGATTAACGGTCAACTGCACAAGCAGCGTACAAGCTATCAAGTACTCAGCACGACGACCCTTTATTTCAGCAACAAAAAAAACAACAACAGACAACAAAGGCCACAGTAGCGGCGCAACCACCAGCTCAAGCATCACCCTGAGGATCAGCACCGTCGTCGATACGGTGACGAGCTTCCTCCAACCACTGAAGGAAGTCACCTTCCTGGAACAAGGTTCGCCGCAACAGCACCTTAGCCACTTCCTCTCCAAGATGGCCCCAGATTCGCTCGTAGAAGTTCTGGACGGTGGGCATGGTGGTCTGGACCGCGCTACGTAACACCCCGGCCCCGACTGGTAGGTTCAGCTCGGGAGCAGCCAGCTCGGTCACATGCTCGCATCCCCGAGCGTGGAGTATGGCAAGGGCGAGGCAAGCACTGCCGAAGCCGCAATGGTCGCCAAAGGCTTTTGCACCTTGAAGCGCCAGGCCTGAGCCTTCCTCAATTCTCGCCAGCGACTGCGTCACGTCCGTGGTATCGTGCGTAACGACCGGCACAACCACGGAAAGGCCTCGGAGAGCCTCCTCCAAGGACCCCATGGCCCTCCACGCCGCCGCGGACGCGCCGTCCAGCGCCCGATCCCTCTCCTCCAGAGCCATGGTAAGCCGGGTTTTCTCCTCCTCCAGCACACCAATTCGCTCAAGCAAGCGGTAGCGCTCCTCGCCTTGGCGAGCTGGCCTTCTTCGGCAGCATGTTGCGCCACCGCCGCCGCCGGACTTCCGCCTCCGGTGAGCGAATCGCTCGTCCTTCACGGCGTGTGCCTCGTCGGCGGCGCGCAGTTGTTCCTCCAGCGCCCTCCGCTCGCGGAGGCGCGCCTCATCCAGTGCCCGGCCGAGGGCGACCGCCTAATAGCAGCAGCGCATGCCCATTTAGCATGTCCATAGCTAGCAGCGGTAATGACGGGCTCGGGTGCTTACCTTCATCCCCGCCGCGCCCAACGCAAGGGCGAGAAGATCCCCCGCACGCACAGCGAGCCCGTCGATCTAGCTTCTGTCCCGCATTCCGGCCCGTCGAGCCGGCGCCTCTGGCGGCGGAACGAAGTCAGAAACGGCGAGCCTCGGGAGCCCCGCGACAGCGCCAGGCATCGGCGCCGCGTCCTGCGCAGCGTCACCACCGCCTTCGCAGATGCCTCCGCTGCTCGACCCTTGGAATCGCCCAGGCGACTTCCCCTCTCCTGATGTCGACGATGGCATGAGCGAGCAAATGGGAGACAGCCTCGCGAAGTCGCGGGGGGAAAAGGAGTTACGCCTACCTCCATCACCCTCCACTAAAGCATGGAGAGGTGTCGGCTCAGCCCCCGCATGGGAAGCGGTGGCCACCCCCTCGGTCGGAGTGGTTTCCTCGCCGAACCCCAGGTCCCCGCCAACCGCGCCCGCCACCATGAACTTCCCCCCATGCGAAGGCGACTGCACCCGTCAACGCTTCGCCGCTGGGGAACCCGGCGAGGTACCCTCGGTCGCCCCAGTACTTGCGCTGACCGGAGCAGGTAACACATCCGCAACGACCGCAGCGGGCGATAACGCCAAGCCTTCTGCCGCCCCGCTCGCTGCACAAGCTGGGGCAGCGGCTGCGGGTGGCCGCTCAAGACCAAGTCGTCGTCGGGCTGGTGGCGCGGCGGCGGGCGGCGTGTCTGGCGTCATGGTCGGACCCAAGTCCTCGCCCGGCGCCGCGGCGATGGGTGGGCGCGGTCTCATCTTCACCGCCGCGGAGAGCGCCGCCAAGGCCCCGCTTACCGCCACCCATGCGAGCACTCGCGTTCGGGCGGCCAAGGCTCGACACCTTATTCCCCGCAGTCCGGTCGCCGCCTCACGCAGGGCGTGCTCCTTCCGCGTATACAGCCCTAAGAAGACCTCGACAGCCTCCTCGGCCTCTTTCAACGAGAGCACTGCACGAGCAGCAGGGTCTCATTCACAACACACTCACATATGCGTATGCAGCACATAGTTAAAACACATACCACGATCGGAGGTCTTACGCAGCACGACACCGCTGGCGGATGCCGTCCGGCGGATATCGCCTTCCGTATCGCCATCGCCGAGGAGCGGAGACACCCGTACATGGTGAATTCTTGGCAAGATCGCGCATGTTAAACGGGAGGGCGGCGCGGCAAGTCTTCGCGCTGCCACTCATCGTCGCTCCATGTTCCAACCGGGCAGCGATTGAAAACTATCGGTGACCCGGCAATGCTCTTCGCTGGGTGTCACGCGGTAGTAGAACCACTGCCGCAGCCACCCTTCCCATTTCTCCTTCGTCGCCAGAGCGGGGACTACGTTCGCGTAGCCTGACCTCACCACGAAGTGAACACTGCCGAAGTTGGACAGCGCCCCTCCTTCGACCTTCTTCGGCTGGCAACGCGCATCATGAAGCAGGGCGAACAGGCTCGCGCGAGGATGACAGCCTTCTGCCCGCAGCGCCCAAGCAAACACCGCCAAGCGAACTATCGCATTCGGGGTCAACTGCGCCAGCTCTAGTCCGTAAGCCTTCAAGACCTCACCAACAAACAGCGTCGATGGCATTCGGAGCCCAGCCTCGAAGAACGCGGAGAAGACAATTGCTTCGTCCGCCGCGGGGTGGGGCTCCACCTCGTCATGGGCCGGCAGGCGCGCTCCGTCGCGCTCCGCTATCTTCTTCTCCCGCACTAGGGCTTCGAGCGTCTCCTCCGTTGCCAGGCTCCGCCCTAGAACCCCGGAACAAAGACCTTGCGCGCTCTCGGTCGCGTCGTATCGCCTGTGGACTTGCAGCGGCTTGCGAGCCACCAGGGAGAATGCCGCCGCTGGCAGCGTCGCGCTGATTCGGCCCGACGAGGCGCTACCGCTGCGCCGGCGACCGGAATCTCCGTCACTTGCCATTTTTTCCTCTCGCACGCAGGATTGCAGGAGCAGGAGGCGTGTGGATTTTGCGCGGCGGCACAAAGCGACCAGACAAGCAAATGCGGGCCAAGGACCCGTCTGGGCGCCGGCCAAGAGCCTTTTATACAGATCCTCCGCGTCCCCTGACCGGGAACGCAACCGGCCGGGCCGCATCGCTCCGACTCCCCCACGATCGGGGAGCGCAACTGTCGCGGGGCGGATCGACGCATATCCCGCTCCTCTCGGGAACGTACGCAGCCCTGTCGTCGCCAGACTGCTGACATCCCACGACACGCCAACCATGCAGCACCGCGTGTCTCCTCCCTCGGGACCGTGCGTACGACGGCCGCAGCACGTCCCAGCACTCTTCAATGCTCCGTGCAATGGCCTCGGCCCAAGCGCGAGCCAACCTCATCGACTGGCGCGTGGAAAGGCCTGCCCCACCCCGCATCAAGTGCGGTTTCTACGCCGTTCCCCGCACGCTCAATACCCCCGGCCCCGGAAGATGGCCCCGGCAACAAACGTGGCCCCGGGGGCGGAGCGCTCCGAGACCGTGGACGACGCCGACCCCAACCCTAGCTCCGCGGCTTTAACAACCATCCACGTGTCCACACCCTGCATCCGAAGGATGCCCCTCTCGCGGCAAACTCGGGACAACCCCGACTCGCTCCTTTGCTCGTGCCACAGTCGTTTCCGCACACTAATGTATCACACGCCCTTCCATGAATGACCAGGTTCCGGGAAGCGCAGGGACAGTAGCTCCGCATCGGCGAGTTTTCGCGCCGCGCGCGCAGTAGCTCCGCATCGCCGGCGCCTTCGCTCCGCGGCGCGAAGCCGCTCGCATCGCCGACGCCTTACGCTCCGCAGCGCAGAAGCAGCTCCGCATCAGCGACGTCTTCCGCTCCGCGGCGCGAAAACAGCTCCGCACCAGCGAGGTCTTCGGCTCCACACCATAACGTTTCAACACCGGCTCTGCTGCAGACCCCAACCCCCCGTCTCCAGGAAGCCAGCCATACCTTCACGCAACAAACAACTCTCAACTACAACCGCGCAACGTCACAGGCCGCGGGGACGGAGGGGGCCAAGGGACTCGGCAACATGGCTATTGGCCTGTGAAGCCCATCCCCATGAGAGGCTCCTGTTGTAGGGGTGGCCCCCACCTGAACCCAGCTAGCTTTGTATCGACGAAGTTGCGAAGGCTGCGAGAATCCTTGTAGGCTCTGTGTAAAGTACATATATATATCGTTCTTGGACAGACCAAGAGGTCATTCGCTCACCTAACTCTCCACTACCATACCTCTCTCTCTGTTTGGTCTGTAACCACAACAAGCGCAAAGATTGATAAAGCGTGTGAGCAGTCCTCATGAAGAATTCGATGTCTTCACCATTGGCGTCTTTGATGATGATGAGGGTTCTCTTTATTTCCCTGAAGAAGAATCTCCAGAAGTTGACCAAATTCAACTTAGATTAGGCTGCCATCTAGCTGATCCTCATCTTCTAGCTGGAAGGGAGCCCAAAAGCAAAAATGTAACCCCAAATGAAGCGACTGACTTTGCTACTAATATGTCAGTCAAATATTTTGTAATCTCTCACTTGAAGAAAATACCAGCTATGCTTTCTGTGTATGATGCTCTGTGTCTTTCGTCAGATTTGCGCAAGGCTTTTGTTACAGCACTTTCTTTCCCTGAAGATTATAGAGTAGAAGTGTCACAAACAGAGACAGAGGTAGCTGAGATTTTAAATATGACATTCACTGAGGAGGACATGCTATTAGGTTCTAAGAAGCACAACAGGCCGCTTCTCATGTTCGGTGAAATTGATGAGCTGCCGTAAATCGCATAATGATAGATGGTGGATCTGCCATAAATTTATTACCTTTGCGTACCTTAAAAAGGATTGGATATTCCAAAAAGGATTTGAGCCGATCTAATGTGGTTATTCATGGTTTCAATCAATCGGGTCAGGAAGCTATGGGTACCATATCATTGGTTTTAAAGTTGGAAACACTATGCACATATGTGAACTTTCACGTGATTGATGCGGCTACTTCATATAATGCCCTACTTGGTCGCCCATGGTTGCATGAAAATCAAGTCGTACCATCTACGCTTCATCAATGCATCAAATACAAAGATCAGTTAGGGGAGACAATACGGATATTTGCCGATAAAAAGCCATTCACAGTAGCTGAATCCTTCTATGCTGATGCAAAATTCTATTTTGAGCCCGTTGATAAAGTGTGTAAACCAAAGTCAGTGTTTGTACCAGAGTCAAATTTCATAAAGAAAGATATTGAGGAATCCTCATCAACAGCGAAGATATATCAATATATACCAAGTGACCAAAGGAAGAAAGGAGATCCAATATTTCGTGTCATGAATAAATCACCCTCTGATAAAGGTATTGAATTTCCGACACCCTTACCTCCTTTGATACAACATAAAATAAAACAAGCTCAAAATCAATTACACAACTCTAGCACGAGCAAAAATAAGAATAGAGTAGTGGCTCAAATTACTCTGTCAAATAAGGATGATGAATCATTACCTATTTCTTTATATGACAATAAAGTTCTTTATATGATGCAGAAAATGGGTTATGATATCGTTAAAGGCCCTTCTCTATGCAATGGCCGTGGGCAGCTTGCACCATTTGAAAAGGCGCTGTCCCAAGCACAACTTGAAGCCCTACATGAGGATCAAACATTAAAGGAAAAGAGGTATGGGTTGGGTTATGATGTTTGTATGACCTCGGCTGAATTTATAGACACAACGGCAGCGGCCCCACAAATGGAGGATGGAAATCAACCCACCATTGATGAATTGGAAGAAATCAATATTGGGATGCTCGACGAGCCTCGTCCAGTCTATATTTGCAAACATTTATCCAAGGAAAGTAAAGAAGAATATCATAAATTTCTTTTGACAAATAGGGATGTGTTCGCTTGGACATATGAAGAAATGCGGGGTTGGATCCAGCAGTGGCAGTACATCGACTCGCTGTACAAGAAGACATTCCACCGGTCAAGCAACCACAAAGGAGGTTTCGACCAGATATACTCCCAAAAATAGAAGCTGAAGTCGATAAACTTGTAACAGCTGGGTTTATTCGGGAAGTCAAATATCCTAAGTGGCTTTCCAACATTGTTCCTGTCAAGAAGAAGAATGGGCAAATCCGTGTATGTGTAGATTTTAGAGATTTGAATAAGGCATGTCCTAAAGATGATTTTCCAATACCTATTTCTGAAATACTTATTGATGCTACTATGGGACATGAAATATTTTCATTTATGGATGGCTATTCGGGTTATAATCAAATAAAAATGGCACCAGAAGATGAGGAGTTAACCACATTCTGAACACCCAAAGGTATATTCTGTTATAGGGTTATGCCTTTTGGACTTAAAAATGCTGGTGCAACATATCAACGAACCATGACAATTGTCTTCGATGGATTATTGCACATCATCGTCGAGTGCTACATAGATGATATTATTGTAAAGTCGAAACAGGAAAGAGACCACTTAAAACATCTCTCTATGGTTTTTGAACGCCTTAGACAACATAATTTGAAAATGAACCCAATGAAATGTGCCTTTGGTGTCTCGTCTGGAAAATTTCTGGGTTTTATAGTTACAAAGCGTGGAATCGAAATTGACCCAACTAAAATAGAGGCAATTGTTAAAATGCCACCACCTACAAACCTCCATAAATTGAAGAGCCTCCAAGGTCATTTAGCATATATTCGGAGATTTATCTCAAATCTATCTAGGAGATGCAAACCTTTTTCTCGGCTTATGAAAAAAGGTGTCCCTTTTCAATGGGATCAAGCATGTCAAAACGCATTTTTAGATATAAAGAAATATTTAATAAATCCCCCTGTCCTAAACGCGCCAATTAAAGGACGACCATTAATTCTTTATACGGCAGCCATGCCAACATCACTAGGTGTTCTTTTGGCGCAGAATAATGATGAAGGAAAAGAAATGTCCTTATATTATCTCAGTCGCACCCTTGTGGGGCAGAATGCAATTATCGGACATGGAGAAAATATGTCTGGCACTAGTATTTGCGGCACAAAAATTGCGCCACTATATGCTAGAGCACACTGTGCACCTCATTTCGAGAGCAGATCCGCTCCGATACATCTTAAATAAAATGGTTCTTTCAGGGAGATTAGCTAAATGGGCGATGTTCCTGTCACAATTTGATATTGTGTTTGTACCACAAAAAGCTACGAAAGGGCAAGCTTTGGCAGACTTTCTAGCTGCACACCCTATTCCTGACGATTTTCCTATCGATGATGATTTACCAGATGAAGAGATATTTGTCACATCGGTTGCTAATTCAACATGGCAAATATATTTTGATGGTGCTTGTCGGCGGTCAGGAGCTGGCGCCGGCATCATTTTTGTTATGCCTAGTGGAGAAATAATTCCATATTCATTCACTTTAACCTCAGCGGTTTCAAATAATTCCGCTGAGTATGAAGCTTTAATTATAGGGCTGGAAATAGCCTTAAATATGGGATTGAACACACTGTCAGTGTATAGTGATTCCCAATTAGTTATTAACCAACTTTTAGGGATTTACATGGTAAGAAAAGAGGAACTAATGCCATATTTTTTGAGAGCAAAAGAGCTTATGTCTATGTTCACTAACATAAGTATACAACATATCGTTAGAAGCCAAAATGAAAAGGCTAATGCGCTAGCAAGTTTGGCAGCTAGCATGTCAATAAATTCTTATGAAATAATGGACGTACGCGTAGAGGAACGAAGAGTCTTGCCAATACTCGCTGAGGAAGATGGAACAACATCCTCTATAGCATTGACAGCGGATATTTGTGAAATTGAAGTAGGAGATTGGCGGACTCCATTTCTCGAATATTTACTCCACGGTTATCTACCTCTCGATTCTTGCGAAAGGACTAGAATCCGAAGAAGGTCAGTCCACTACACATGTATAAATGATACGCTTTATAGACGTTCGTATGATGGCATCTTGCTGCGTTGCCTTGCTGGAAATGAGGTGATGGAGGCATTGAGGGAAGTGCATGCCGGTGTTTGTGGTGCACACCAATCTGGTCCCAAACTGCATAACCAATTAAAGCATTTGGGCTATTATTGGCCTACAATGTTCGAAGATGCTATGAAATTTGCAAAAAGGTGTCATGAATGTCAGGTACATGCTGACTTCATCCATCAACCACATGAGCCACTACACCCCACTAGCATGGCCCTTTGAAATGTGGGGAATGGATATAGTCGGACTAATTCAACCGCCATCATCCAAAGGGCATAAATTCATTCTCGCAGCGACCGACTATTTCTCTAAATGGGTAGAAGTCGTACCATTAAAAGAAGTTAAGGTAGAAAATGTGGAAAATTTTATAAGGACTCATCTTATATATCGCTTTGGCGTCCCTACGCGAATTATATCTGATAACGGGTCACCATTCAAAAATAGACATATGGAGAAGTTATGAGCAAAATTTAAAATAAAACATCATTTTTCTACGGCATATAATGCAGCAGCCAATGGACAAGCTGAGGCATTTAATAAAACCCTATGCAAATTATTAAAGAAGATGGTTTCAAAGAACAAGCGAGATTGGCATGAAAAGCTGCTTGAAGCCTTGTGGGCGTATAGGACCACGATCGCACACCAACTGGAATGACTCCTTACTCCCTGCTGTATGGAGGAGAGGCGGTCTTACCGTTGGAAATGCAAATTAATTCTTTGAGAGTCGCTATGCATGAGAAACTCTTGGAAGAGGAGGCCGTTAAAGTACGATTAGAAGAATTAGAACGTCTTGAAGGGAAGCGTCTTCAAGCATTACAAAACTTAGAAGCGTACCAGGCAAGAGTGTCACGAGCTTTTGATAAGCGCCTCAAAAGGAGGTCATTTAAAGAGGGAGATTTAGTTCTCGCTGTCATTCGCCCCATGAATATTACACATCGGATGCAAGGAAAATTTGAGCCTAAATGGGAAGTCCCTTACATCATAAAATAAGTATATTCTAGTGGCGCATATAAAATTATTTCCCCAGATGGTGAATATTCTCCACCACCGATAAATGGGAAATTTCTAAAGTGTTACTACGCGTAAAAACAAAAACAAATGCTCCAACGCCCTACGAGCTTAAACTGTGGCGTAAAAAAAATAATAATAAGTGCTCCAATGCCTTATGAGCCTAAACTATGGTGCAAAAAAAACGCTCCAAAGCCGTACAAGCCTAAACTACGGCGTAAAAAAAAAAAATAAGCGCTCCAACGCCTTATGAGCCTAAACTATGGCGCGAAAAAATAATAAGCACTCCAAAGCCGTATGAGCCTAAACTACAGCGTAAAAAAAACTAAATAAATAAGTGCTCCAACGCCTTACGAGCCTAAACTATGGCGTAAAAAAATAATAATAAGTGCTCCAACGCCTTACGAGCTTAAACTGTGGCGCAAAAAAAAGCGCTCCAAAGCCGTACGAGCCTAAACTACGGCGTAAAAGAAAAAAATAAATAAATAAGTGCTCCAATGCCTTACGAGCCTAAACTGTGGCGTAAAAAGAGAAAATGTACATATATAATAAGCGTTCTGAGATCCTACGACTCAAAAAAAATAATAAGTACTCCAACGCCTTACGAGCCTAAACTGTGGCATAAAAAAATAAGTGCTCCAACGCCTTACGAGCCTAAACTGTGGCGTAAAAAAAAGTGCTCCAACGCCTTACGAGCCTAAACTGTGGCGTAAAAAAAGAAATAAATGCTCCAAAGCCATACGAGCCTAAACTGCAGCGTTAAAAAAAATAAATAAATAAGTGCTCCAACACCTCACGAGCCTAAACTATGGCGTAAAAAAATAATAATAAGCGCTCCAACGCCATATGAGCTTAAACTGTGGCGCAAGAAAATATGAGCGCTCCAACGCCTTACGAGCCTAAAGCGTAGCGTAAAAAAATAAGTGCTCCAAAGCCTTACAAGCCTGAATTATGATGTAAATAATAATAATAATAAATGCTCCAACGTCTTACGAGCCTAAACTGTGGCATAAAAAAAATCGCTCCAAAACCTTAAAAGCCTAATCTATGGTGTGAAAAAGTGCTCCAAAATCTTATGAGACTAAATTGTGATGTAAAAAGGGGCACTTTAAAGCCTTCAAGCCTAAACCATAAAAAAGAAGTATATTATCCTCAAGTCAGAATTGCAAGCACTAAAAAAAAAGTTTATGTAGAAGCATCAGTTAAGCTACGTAAAAAGGAAATTGATGACAACCCGCATCTCTTGGAGAATAGTTGTCGACATGAGGACCCATACTTCAAAGTACACAAACGGCTAAAACCAACACATGCAAGGTTGCATGTATATGCACGATCAAGAAACATGTTCACACATAGCTTAATACTCGAGCACGTCCGCATCCTAATATACACACCGGATGTGTTCAAAATATAACAAAAAAGTATACACATATATACATGTCGAGCTCCAGATCTGAAAACAAATATTTTTCACACCAGGACCTCGAGGGGGCATCTGTTGACACCGATTTTGTCCTAAATTTTTACACTCGAGTTATTTTGCAAAATCGGAACTCCACCTTCTAAGATTTTTTTGTGTGTGCTACATATTACACTTGAGTGGCGAATTTTTACGACATGTTTGCAGGGTAAGTAAAAGTCTTATGTCAAATTTTCAGCTTATTCGGAGCATATATGCTCACTCGAATAGGATAATACGGCCAGACGACGTACGCAAAGCACAAGTCCACCTTTCAGGATTTTTTGTGTGTGCTACATATTACAATCGAGTGGCGAATTTTTATGACATGTTTGTGGTGTAAGTATAAGTCTCGTGTTTAATTTTTAGGTCATTCGGAGAACAAATGCTACTTGTATAAATTGATATAGCCGGACAGATTATAAATGTTTACGTGCGAAATGCTTACAAGTATTAATTTCCTTTTCATGAATTAATTAAAAAAAGAGAGACATTCATGCCAATAGCCATATATGCTCACGTACTACATGCGTGCATAAAAGAACTACATACAAGCACTATTGAATTTCTTCATAGATTAAGCTACTAAGCCACGTCCATGCACATAGGTCAATTTGCATGCTCCCACGTCCCAACATGCTTTGCATTATCCAAAAAAAAAAAGGTGAGAACCCCTAGTATATACCAATCTAGCTTGTGCATGCATACTACGTCTGCTAGCCTGTGCATGCATGCATAGATTTTGAGCTCTTAATTAATTAATAGCTAAACACTTTGCAAAGATGTAGCTCACACCCACGTAGCAATCAGATTGGCTCTCATGCATGAACTAAGCACTTCAGCAGTTAACTGATTAACGTAAAATAAAGCTAATTAATTAGTTAAGAACGCAAGGCAACAATTCAGCCAAAGCATGTATTGGTAGCATCTCTGCCATGTTGCATGGAAAAATGGTATCACGGCAGCATGCATGGTTAAGTTAAACACTTCTCTGACTAATTATTCAAGGATAATCATGACCCACATCTAGTTCAAAAGTTTTGTATGGTACCTCTCCCATGCCGCAAGGGAGTGGCATCATAACTGCATGCATGTTTAAGTATTCTCCAATCAATTGATTAATAGCAATCACTAGTGAGTTTATGTTTTAACCGTAGCACACAGGGAGGTTCCAGCCAAAGAAGTGCACGTTCTGCACAACGGCAGGAAGAGCCGGCTAAAACGGGCATGAACTGCCGATAAAAAAAAAAGAAAAGGAAAGAAAACCAGAGAAAAGGAAATCAAAAGAAGTGGCCGTAACCTCCCTCAAAGGAACGTGCCTACAACTTCCATCTCATCCGTGACCTATAAAGGGAGGACTTTCGGAGGCAAGGTGAGGAAGCGCTGGGAACTTTTGGAAGAAAAAGAGGAAAACGCTGGGCATAGAAGACATACAAATACACTTGTAAGAGAAAGATAGGAGGGAGGGCTGCACAAGCAAAGGTGAAGTTCTTGGTCTTCTTCTTCCTCTCCCCCTTGGCTTCATTTATTTTTCTCTTATATTTTGCTCCTTGGTTCGGTCCGTTAGGCGGATACAAACCCAAAGAGCGAGGGCTTGATCCTCGTCTCTTAGGTTCGATCCCCTACAAATGGATACAAATCAAGGCGAGTATGAAAACCCCATTGCCTCAATTCGGTCCCCTCAAATGGATACGAATTAGGGGTGGGTGTATGTTGCCAAAAAATGCGTATACAAATATTAAAATAACAAACTTCACCTCGGTTCGCTACATGTTAGTGGTAATACAAGGTGGGGCAAAACATTTAATTTCTATTACACTACACATCCAAAATCTATGGCATGTTAGTAGTAATATAAATATTAAAATAACAAACTTCACCTCGGTTACGCTACATGTTAGTGGTAATACAAGGTGGGCAAAACATTTAATTTCTATTACACTACACATCCAAAATCTATGGCATGTTAGTAGTAATATAAATATTAAAATAACAAACTTCACCTCGGTTACGCTACATGTTAGTGGTAATACAAGGTGGGGCAAAACATTTAATTTCTATTACACTACACATCCAAAATCTATGGCATGTTAGTAGTAATATAAATATTAAAATAACAAACTTCGCCTCGGTTACGCAACATGTTAGTGGTAATACGAGGTGGGGCAAAACATTTAATTTCTATTACACTACATACCCAAAATATATGGCATGTTAGTAGTAATATAAATATTAAAATAACAAACTTCACCTCGGTTACGCTACATGTTAGTGGTAATACAAGGTGGGGCAAAATATTTAATTTCTATTACACTACATACCCAAAATCTATGGCATGTTAGTAGTAATATAAATATTAAAATAACAAACTTCGCCTCGGTTACGCTACATGTTAGTGGTAATACAAGGTGGGGCAAAACATTTAATTTCTATTACACTACACATCCAAAAGCTATGGCATGTTAGTAGTAATATAAATTTTAAAACAACAAACTTCGCCTCGGTTACGCTACATGTTAGTGGTAATACAAGGTGGGGCAAAACAACAATAAAATAAAAATAATAAAATACTCAGATTTCTATTACACTCCGTGCATAAAATTCATGTCACGGTAGTCGTAGTAAAAATATTAAAACAACAAACTTCGCCTTGGTTACGCTACATGCTAGTGGTAATACAAGGTGGGGCAAAACATTTAATTTCTATTACACTACACATCCAAAATCTATGGCATGTTAGTAGTAATATAAATATTAAAATAACAAACTTCGCCTCGGTTACGCAACATGTTAGTGGTAATACAAGGTGGGGCAAAACATTTAATTTCTATTACACTACACATCCAAAATCTATGGCATGTTAGTAGTAATATAAATATTAAAATAACAAACTTCACCTCGGTTACGCTACATGTTAGTGGTAATACAAGGTGGGCAAAACATTTAATTTCTATTACACTACACATCCAAAATCTATGGCATGTTAGTAGTAATATAAATATTAAAATAACAAACTTCACCTCGGTTACGCTACATGTTAGTGGTAATACAAGGTGGGGCAAAACATTTAATTTCTATTACACTACACATCCAAAATCTATGGCATGTTAGTAGTAATATAAATATTAAAATAACAAACTTCGCCTCGGTTACGCAACATGTTAGTGGTAATACAAGGTGGGGCAAAACATTTAATTTCTATTACACTACATACCCAAAATCTATGGCATGTTAGTAGTAATATAAATATTAAAATAACAAACTTCACCTCGGTTACGCTACATGTTAGTGGTAATACAAGGTGGGGCAAAATATTTAATTTCTATTACACTACATACCCAAAATCTATGGCATGTTAGTAGTAATATAAATATTAAAATAACAAACTTCGCCTCGGTTACGCTACATGTTAGTGGTAATACAAGGTGGGGCAAAACATTTAATTTCTATTACACTACACATCCAAAAGCTATGGCATGTTAGTAGTAATATAAATTTTAAAACAACAAACTTCGCCTCGGTTACGCTACATGTTAGTGGTAATACAAGGTGGGGCAAAACAATAATAAAATAAAAATAATAAAATACTCAGATTTCTATTACACTCCGTGCATAAAATTCATGTCACGGTAGTCGTAGTAAAAATATTAAAACAACAAACTTCGCCTTGGTTACGCTACATGCTAGTGGTAATACAAGGTGGGGCAAAACATTTAATTTCTATTACACTACATACCCAAAATCTATGGCATGTTAGTAGTAATAAAATATTAAATCAATAAACTTCGCCTCGATTACGCTTAATGCAAGCGCTCGATATTTGTAAGCGTATGCAATGTTAGTAGTAATACAAGGCGAGGCAAAATAATAATAAAAATAATAAAATACTCAAATGCTTTATTATACTACATGCCTAAAATCCATGTCATGCTAATAGCAATACAATATTAAAGAAACAAACTTTGTCTCGGTTACGCTACATGCAAGCGCTTCATATTTACAAGTGCTACGCAATGTTAGTAGTAATACAATGTGAGGCAAAACAATAAAAAATATAAAATAATGAAATACTTCTATTACGCTATATGCCTAAAATCCATGTCATGCTAGTTGCAATACAAATATTAAAGAAACAAACTTTGCTTCGGTTATGCTACATGCAAATACTCAATATTTGCAGGCGCTATGCAATATTCGGTGAAGTAAAAAGATATCTAAAAACTGAAATAATTAAACTCCGATCACGCTACATGCATAGTTTCACCAAAAATAAATACTATGCCATGTTAGCAATGCAATGTTCGTAGAAAATATACGGCAAAATAAAAAAATATATATAAAGGCTGAAATAATTAAGCTTCAATCACGCTACATGCATAGGTTCGCTAAAAAAAATACTATGCCATGCTAGCAAAATAATATAAATACAACTAAAATACCATCGAGCAAGCATCCATCAGCGACGCCAGGATTGAAGACCATTTTCTTTTATATTTTTGTAATAGTCATATGTTGTAATATTTATGTTGGAATTCTTAATCAGGGGTTTTCTTGCAAAGAGATGTAATTAACAGAATTTTTATGTAAATGTATTAATTCTGGAAGTAATAGACCTGCAATACCTGATTTCTTTTTCTCATTTTCAATTAAATTTAATCAACTTGTCTCTAATGACGCGGGCGCGGGTTCACGCCCATTTTCCCGTCATCACCTAGGAGACAAGCTTTGTGAGTTTCTACATGATTTTGTCGATTGTCTATTGCACAGACGAATCTGTACACCGAACATTACAACAGGTACTTGTGAGACATCACAAACTTTTGCATGTATCCACCCCTCAGTACTGTAACATCTTGTTTGTCTGGAGTTTTTAAAGCCTTTATTTTAAAAATAAACTATTAGAATTGTTCTGTAATTTAATCAAGCTTAAAATGAATTTTTGGAAATTAAAATGATTCAATATGATTAAAATAAACTTTAATATAAGATAAAAATATTTTATTTGAGTTCCTCAAGTCTAAAGGAATTTTCTGATATTTTTGGGATTTATTTGCTATTTTCTGGAGCTCTTGATGCTTATTTGAATTTCTGGAAAAAGAGAAATTCAAGAAAAACCAAAAACCTATTGGGCGAATTCCTAGCCCATTTCCCGCGCCGCGCGTCGCCGCCGCTTCGCGCGCACGCGCGCTCGCGCCGCCCGCGCTCTCCTCGGGCGCTCGATTGTACGTGTCGCGCATCCGCGACTACGCCCCGTCCGCGCCCCCGCTCCGCTCCTCACCACCCGATCCTCGCCTCCGCACACACGTCACCATCCCACCGGCCGCGCCCTTGCGTCTGCCCCGCGCTCCGCGACCGTCCGATCTCACCCCGCGTGCTACGCGTCGGCCTCCCCGTGCTCTTCGTCTCCGATTCAGCAACCGCGTCGGGCCGGCCCGCTCGACGACGACGAGGTTCACGGGGAGACGCGGCTCCCCTCCCTTTTCTTTTTTTCCTTTTCTTTATACTTGCAAACTACACTTAATGAAACCATTTAACCTTTATACGACTAAAAAGAAGTTTCACATGAGTTTTCAAAAAAAATTTGCTATAATTCTCGAGGCTTGTTCGGAACACAAGTATTTCACGAAAATTTCTTAACAACTAGATCAACTCTGTACCAATCGAAGAAAAATATAGCTATCCAAATAGGCTGTGCCATAATGGATCGGTCTATGGCCCGACCCAAGCGCAGCATGGCCCGTTTAGATGATGGGCTGTGCTGGCACGACCTGGTAGACCGTGGCATGCCCGGGCCGAGTGGTCGGCACGCCGAGTCGGCATGGCACGGCCTAGTAAAAAATAGCTGTTTTGATTGTTTTTTATTGTTGTGGTGCAAAAATATTCTGGAAAATAGCAAAAAATTAAAAAAATTCCTATAAATAGGAGGCATCCGGTCTCTATTCTACACACTGACCAAACATAACACCTCAGATTTTGAAGACAAGTACAACCGCCCTCGGAAGAAGATCCAGCATCAAAGCAACCCTGTTATCCCAATCTCCGTGAGTGCACACAAATTTGCCAACAACTCAGCCTAAATTGAAGTTCTGGACACCAATACATCTAGCAGTAGTGTTTGTCACCAACTACTTTCAGTTCCACAGGAATATTAGATAGGAATCAATAACTTTTATACACCGAATGTTCATGTCATGTATTTTGAAAAATGTTATGCCCAATACTATACGTAGAGATTCATGGTCTAAAATGTTTTCGCCGCCGCTGAACTTTTAATTTGCTGCATGCTTGCAGTTTGTCACCTGGTAATCAAAACCTGCAGTGCCCTTAAAATGTTCGGACATGAACTCAGGACAAAAATGAAAAATTCATGGGGAAAAAAGTTGAAGGAAAGAACGACGTAAGAGGCCATCCAGATTTTCCTCCTTTTTCAATTCTCCCTGTACAGATCGTAGTCAATTTTGTAGGATGGCGTACCACTCTACTCCCCGTCTCTAAGATCTTTCTCAGAATTTCTCGCAGCGAGCGAACTCCGACCGGGAAGTCAACAGGCAAAACACGCGTACGCAGGGACCCTTCTCATGAACTCGCTGCCACCTGGACCACCGCGGAACAGCCCACTTCGTTCTCGAGAAAAGGCCGGCCCGTTCAAGGAATGCAATGGCGTGGCTGGCGCAGGGACAGGGGGCAGCTCGTTTTAATTAGCACCACATCGCATAGCGAACAGGAGGCTAGGCGTGGCGAGGCTATAAGATGACGGGGTGTTCAACCTTCCAACTCATACCTTTCTCGGCCTTTTGGCTAAGATCAAGTGTAGTATCTGTTCTTATCAGTTTAATATCTGATATGTGGAGTATAGCTTCACAATGATATTAAATTAATTTTTTTGTGGAGGGTCCATCAAAGTAGCTTGCTACTTAGGGCCTTATGTGTCACCCTAGCGTTGCACTTCTGCTTGGGCTTGGCGCACCCCAACAAAATCCAAAAGAAAATTGTTTGTGTCGGGTTGATTTGCGAGTGTAACAGAGCCAATATTGTACTCTCTCCATCTCTAAATATAAGTCACGTACCTCACAATGTAAATCTATTATATATTGAGACTAAATGTGTAGTTATTACAATATTTTTGTTATATATTCCTAATTTAATGTTGAAAAATGAGTGAGTAGTTGTAATATGTTATTTAATAGAGATATGTACAGTCTAATGCTATTAACTTTTTTAAATTTAATGTCTCTGGATTTATATTCAAACGGAGGAGTAGTTCGGATTGATATGGTTTATGGACTGAACCGGAAGGATGAGAAAATGTGACGAGGGTGTCAAAAGGAAATAGGGTAGCTAAAAATTTGAAGCTAAAGAATCTGCTAGTTGCCGCTTGCGCCACGCCGGCTCAAACCGGTGGCACGTGCACCGGTGCACGCGTTGGGCTTGATGCCCGAGGCTCTATACTCTGTACGCCTTCACTCGTGCGCCCACCTTGCCTTCACATCTAGCTAACAACAATCTGCTGAAGCCTTCATATCTAGCTAACAACAATCTACTGAAGCCTTCATATCTACTCACTGTTGCGTGAATGCTAAAGCCTTCACGCAACAGATCGACAAACAACTACATTTAATTACAACATTGGGCTTGTGAGTTTCGTTGATTCGATCCTAGTGTTGACACCGATTTTGTCCTAAATTTTTACACTCGAGTTATTTCGCAAAATCGGAACTCCACCTTCTAAGATTTTTTTGTGTGTGCTACATATTACACTTTAGTGGCGAATTTTTACGACATGTTTGCAGGGTAAGTAAAAGTCTTATGTCAAATTTTCAGCTTATTCGGAGCATATATGCTCACTCGAATAGGATAATACGGCCAGACGACGTACGCAAAGCACAAGTCCACCTTTCAGGATTTTTTGTGTGTGCTACATATTACAATCGAGTGGCGAATTTTTATGGCATGTTTGTGGTGTAAGTATAAGTCTCGTGTTTAATTTTTAGGTCATTCGGAGAACAAATGCTACTTGTATAAATTGATATAGCCGGACAGATTATAAATGTTTACGTGCGAAATGCTTACAAGTATTAATTTCCTTTTCATGAATTAATTAAAAAAAGAGAGACATTCATGCCAATAGCCATATATGCTCACGTACTACATGCGTGCATAAAAGAACTACATACAAGCACTATTGAATTTCTTCATAGATTAAGCTACTAAGCCACGTCCATGCACATAGGTCAATTTGCATGCTCCACGTCCCAACATGCTTTGCATTATCCAAAAAAAAAAAGGTGAGAACCCTAGTATATACCAATCTAGCTTGTGCATGCATACTACGTCTGCTAGCCTGTGCATGCATGCATAGATTTTGAGCTCTTAATTAATTAATAGCTAAACACTTTGCATGCATAGATGTAGCTCACAGCCACCCACGTAGCAATCAGATTGGCTCTCATGCATGAACTAAGCACTTCAGCAGTTAACTGATTAACGTAAAATAAAGCTAATTAATTAGTTAAGAACGCAAGGCAACAATTCAGCCAAAGCATGTATTGGTAGCATCTCTGCCATGTTGCATGGAAAAATGGTATCACGGCAGCATGCATGGTTAAGTTAAACACTTCTCTGACTAATTATTCAAGGATAATCATGACCCACATCTAGTTCAAAAGTTTTGTATGGTACCTCTCCCATGCCGCAAGGAGTGGCATCATAACTGCATGCATGTTTAAGTATTCTCCAATCAATTGATTAATAGCAATCACTAGTGAGTTTATGTTTTAACCGTAGCACACAGGGAGGTTCCAGCCAAAGAAGTGCACGTTCTGCACAACGGCAGGAAGAGCCGGCTAAAACGGGCATGAACTGCCGATAAAAAAAAAAAGAAAAGGAAAGAAAACCAGAGAAAAGGAAATCAAAAGAAGTGGCCGTAACCTCCCTCAAAGGAACGTGCCTACAACTTCCATCTCATCCGTGACCTATAAAGGGAGGACTTTCGGAGGCAAGGTGAGGAAGCGCTGGGGAACTTTTGGAAGAAAAAAGAGGGAAAACGCTGGGCATAGAAGACATACAAATACACTTGTAAGAGAAAGATAGGAGGGAGGGCTGCACAAGCAAAGGTGAAGTTCTTGGTCTTCTTCTTCCACTCCCCCATGGCTTCATTTATTTTTCTCTTATATTTTGCTCCCTTGGTTCGGTCCCGTTAGGCGGATACAAACCCAAAGAGCGAGGGCTTGATCCCTCGTCTCTTAGGTTCGGTCCCCTACAAATGGATACAAATCAAGGCGAGGTATGAAAACCCCATTGCCTCAATTCGGTCCCCTCAAATGGATACGAATTAGGGGTGGGTGTATGTTACCAAAAAAATGCGTATACAAATATTAAAATAACAAACTTCACCTCGGTTACGCTACATGTTAGTGGTAATACAAGGTGGGGCAAAACATTTAATTTCTATTACACGACACATCCAAAATCTATGGCATGTTAATAGTAATATAAATATTAAAATAACAAACTTCACCTCGGTTACGCTACATGTTAGTGGTAATACAAGGTGGGCAAAACATTTAATTTCTATTACACTACACATCCAAAATCTATGGCATGTTAGTAGTAATATAAATATTAAAATAACAAACTTCACCTCGGTTACGCTACATGTTAGTGGTAATACAAGGTGGGGCAAAACATTTAATTTCTATTACACTACACATCCAAAATCTATGGCATGTTAGTAGTAATATAAATATTAAAATAACAAACTTCGCCTCGGTTACGCAACATGTTAGTGGTAATACAAGGTGGGGCAAAACATTTAATTTCTATTACACTACATACCCAAAATCTATGGCATGTTAGTAGTAATATAAATATTAAAATAACACACTTCACCTCGATTCGCTACATGTTAGTGGTAATACAAGGTGGGCAAAATATTTAATTTCTATTACACTACATACCCAAAATCTATGGCATGTTAGTAGTAATATAAATATTAAAATAACAAACTTCGCCTCGGTTACGCTACATGTTAGTGGTAATACAAGGTTGGGCAAAACATTTAATTTCTATTACACTACACATCCAAAAGCTATGGCATGTTAGTAGTAATATAAATTTTAAAACAACAAACTTCGCCTCGGTTACGCTACATGTTAGTGGTAATACAAGGTGGGGCAAAACAATAATAAAATAAAAATAATAAAATACTTAGATTTCTATTACACTCCGTGCATAAAATTCATGTCACGGTAGTCATAGTAAAAATATTAAAACAACAAACTTCGCCTTGGTTACGCTACATGCTAGTGGTAATACAAGGTGGGGCAAAACATTTAATTTCTATTACACTACATACCCAAAATCTATGGCATGTTAGTAGTAATAAAATATTAAATCAATAAACTTCGCCTCGGTTACGCTGCATGCAAGCTCTCGATATTTGTAAGCGTATGCAATGTTAGTAGTAATACAAGGCGAGGCAAAATAATAATAAAAATACTCAAATGCTTTATTATACTACATGCCTAAAATCCATGTCATGCTAATAGCAATACAATATTAAAGAAACAAACTTTGTCTCGGTTACACTACATGCAAGCGCTTCATATTTACAAGCGCTACGCAATGTTAGTAGTAATACAATGTGAGGCAAAACAATAAAAAATATAAAATAATGAAATACTTCTATTACGCTATATGCCTAAAATCCATGTCATGCTAGTTGCAATACAAATATTAAAGAAACAAACTTTGCTTCGGTTATGCTACATGCAAATACTCAATATTTGCAGGCGCTATGCAATATTCGGTGAAGTAAAAAGATATCTAAAAACTGAAATAATTAAACTCCGATCACGCTACATGCATAGTTTCGCCAAAAATAAATACTGTGCCGTGTTAGCAATGCAATGTTCGTAGAAAATATACGGGAAAAATAAAAATATATATATAAAGGCTGAAATAATTAAGCTTCAATCACGCTACATGCATAGGTTCGCTAAAAAAAATACTATGCCATGCTAGCAAAATAATATAAATACAACTAAAATACCATCGAGCAAGCATCCATCGACGCCAGATTGAAGACCATTTTCTTTTATATTTTTGTAATAGTCATATGTTGTAATATTTATGTTGGAATTCTTAATCAGGGGTTTTCTTGCAAAGAGATGTAATTAACAGAATTTTTATGTAAATGTATTAATTCTGGAAGTAATAGACCTGCAATACCTGATTTCTTTTTCTCATTTTCAATTAAATTTAATCAACTTGTCTCTAATGGCGCGACGCGAGTTCACGCCCATTTTCCCGTCATCGAGTTACGCACGCCAAGTGGGACATACTTTTCCCTCATCTTTGAATTCCAACATCAAAGTGCAACATATGATGTTTAATTTAATCATGTCGTGACATATACATGTGGGTATGCAAGAAGGCTAATATATGGTTTTCTTTATATGAAGGGATGGTGGGGCGAGTTCAACAATTAAATCACGCTGCGCTTTGGGTCGCTGTGGTTAGACATGCCGGTGGGGCCTTTTCAAGCTACCACTAGTGCAAGTTCACTACAAACCACAGTGCGTCCACGGCTCTGACAAACCACGAGCATGAAGTGACACGCACATCGAGGATGAGTTCATTCTGTCTGTCCAAGTCAGCCAAAAGGAGGATGAGGGCAGCGGCAAAGGCCGAGCCACCTCACATAATCAGCATCTCAACATACGTGAGGCGGTTCCTTTGACTCGGTTCCTTTGGGCTTTTCTAAAGAAGCACGCGCAAGTCTGGAAGCCATGAGTCATCATCAAGGTTCCGTCGTGCAACACTTGATGAGTGGCCTATTCGTGCGGCGGATGGGTCCATCAAAAATGACCTTTGCACGGACAAGCTGCAACTTCTTCCCCACCAACTTATAAATCAAGGGAGTGGCTTCCGTCAACACCGCCTACAATGCGAGGGCAAATGTGCACCCAGCATTGAGGGCAAATCTTCGTCAACATCGAGCATGAGCTCATCCCAGTTGCTCATAAGGCGATGGGGCGAGCTCATCAAAGCCTGCCTAAGCATATCGGGTGGCTCCTTCTCGAAGCTGCGGCTATGGCCGTCATCGACTCCAAAAGAAAAGCGATGATGCTGGACCAACCCCATTGTCCACACCAAGCGGCAAAGGAAAAGCTGTGATGGTGAATGAACCTTATCACGGCAACCCATGAGCAAAGGAAGGTTGCGATGATAAAGCATATTGCGTCCGAAGGAGAGCCATGTCACGCTCAAACTCAACTCCGAGTTGATGCGCGGAGTTCATCCCTTTGGCCAACAAACCTGCGAGCCCGTGCCTAAACCAAACCACAAGCGCGCGCTCTGTGGCAAGGAGTGTACCTCACTCCTGGTGACATCAAGATGGGCCACGTGAATCCAACGGCAACAATCTCAGATCCTCTATCGTCATCTACCCCAATTCCATGACCTTCTTTTGACGGCTCATTTTCCCTGTCACGGCATCGTCGTCGTCAACGCAATGCTCGACGTGCATGGGTTGATTTCCCTGTGGCAATTGACTCTAGCATGGCAAGACATCAACGTGAGCAAGTGGGCACCACTATTTGGAATAGGGTAAGGAAGAGCCGCCCGAGGATTCGAGGAAGAATGAATCCTGCCCTAGATTCATATATCACACAGAGTATCTGCCAAACCCTAAGGAAGATGCTTCCAGGTGCATCCGCATCTGCAAATGATGTTGGGGGTGCTATTATGCGGTGAGTGGAGGCCTTCACTAAATGGCCAGAGTACCAAGAATTCATTGAGCAGGACCCTCGGCGACAAAACTACGTCACCCAGGCTGCCCGTGCATGTGCAAAACGAGAAGCCTACAAGCAAAGGGAGTTGGCTATGCGAGCTGACTCTAAATCTAGCAAAATTCAAGGGGCGAACTTTGCTTCATCAAGTCATGGTGGCAATACCCAAGTGGTGAAGAAGCTAGCAAGCACACCCAAGAAGTTGGCAACAACAATGGCTCCTTGGCCAACTCGAAAGAGGGCCTCACAAAATGCAGTTGAGGTAGTTCTTTCGATGCGGTCGGAATCACGAGGTGGCGGATGACAGCGAAGCTTCTTCAACATCAACACACTTCAAAAGAAAGAAAGCCCGAAAGAATGTTGTAATGGGTCATCGTCACGTAACTCGTAGTCGGACAAATTCGGGTAATAGTGATTCCTCTTCATCTCCGAAAATGATCTCCAACATGCTAGAAGCGCTAATGAACTACGTTCCGTGGTTTTGAGCCAAGCTACGCGGAACAAGTTCTTGCGACAAATGAAACACGTTCGGTTGAGGAGCAGCTAGCCCAACTTACAGTGCACTTCAGCAAAAGAAACGAGTTGGCTGCTCTACGCAACCAAATAGCTAATAATACAAGCCAAGATAATGACATACATACTCGTAAGTCATCATAGTCATCAATCATCACCTACCATTAGCCTTGAGGCGATCCAAAAGATGATTCTTGAAGGAGTTAAAGCCCAGTATATGCAAACCCACTACTCGATGCGTCCGGGTATGTTAAGCCATACCCACCGGATGTTGACATGGTGTCTTTCCCAAGCAATTACCACCAGCCACAATTCAGCAAGTTCAATGGAACTGGTCTCCTCATGAGCATATAGCTCATTTTCTTGCAACTGTCAAGATCTGACCCATAACGGAGCACTTCTCTTACGACAATTTGTGCAAACATTGTCCGGTCCAGCCTTCACATGGTATAGTAAGTTGGCACGGGATCAATCAAGACATGGGAGCAAATGCAAGACACTTTTCTCGGCGCTTTTATAGCACTCGGAGCGATGGGCATCAACGAGTTGACCCAAGCGAGCAAAGAGCAAATGAAAAAGCTGCGAGTTCATTAACAGTGGAGAAATTTAAGCCTCCATTGCCTGACCAATTCTTCGAGCGAAGCGGTGCGGATGTGCATGAATAATCTGTGCCCTGACATGGCTGTTTATTTGCAAGGTGTGCGGCCTGTCACTTTTGAAGAGCTTGCCTCTAAAGCTACAGATATTGAGAATTACATGCAACATGTCGCACGTCGAACAAAGACATTCACCAAGCCTGTAGATAAAGGCAGCCAACGTGATAAGTTGACTGCCAAGCCAAAGCAAGTGCAAGCAATGGAGGCGACAGTAGTGATTCCACAGTTACAGTCCAGGGGAGCCACCACAAGAAATCAAGAGCAAACTGGAATGCAAACTCGTAGGAGGCCAACCCTTAGTGAGCGACAAAACAGAGAGTATTCCTTCCCTAATGAGGAGGTCGATGACTTATTTATGGGCTTACGGGAGTTGAATCTCATAGAGCTCCTAAGCCAAAAGGCGGAAGAAGCTTCCAAGTTCAATGAACCAAATTATTGCCACTATCATCGCGTCGTAGGGTATACGCTTAAAGATTGCTTTGTGGTAAAGAATATTATCCAGAAAATGATTGATGAAGGGACAGTTGATGCAAACCTCCTTAAAAGCTTCAAGAAAGGCAAGAAAATGGTTGCAGCAAATGTCACCACCTTTCAAGATGACTTGGTGAGTTCCGCATCTTGAATATAACACCAATTGATAATATGGCATCGGTTTATGATAAAGAATGCTGGTCTTAGAGTCTGAGTTTATTCCAATGGTTTCCTTAGGCTATCCATCATCTGGTGATAAACTGACAAAGATGCATTGTCAACTTAAAGAGAGGCTTTTCAACGATGGATCCATGCCCCAAAGCTCGACCCATCGACTTTTCAAGAGTCCAAGATAAAGGCGATGGCGGCGAGGA